>OY728135.1:517647608-520147608 GCA_963277665.1 Viscum album | reverse complement strand
ATCCCAGGAACCCATGGTGGTAATAATAATACTATGTATGTAGGAGGCCCTCACACACGTGACTCATCTCACCACACTTGACTACTCCAAACACAGACACCCTGTACGATAACCCATGAAAGGAAATACCTCCTACAGAGGTGCCCCCCTATATATATATATGTCAATTCATTAAAGTTCCAACCGGGCCAACACATCACCTAAGCATTCAAACCATTTTGTAAAACTCTTTAAGTTTCCTATAGGGTGTTCACATCTTCCGAACCACACTATTTTCTAAAATAAACACAAAACATAACCTTTAAAAGTGCAATTCCAAATAGTCATTTATGATTACACACCCAAATACATTTACCAAAACTTTTACAAATCATTTCTAAAACCATTTCCAAGTATTCCATGCCAAACGAGCCTTTAAACCATTTATAAACCAACCATGTTCCAGGATACCCAATGTTTTGAATTTTAAAGAAAACATTAAAAATAATTTTTAAATCCATAAGAAGTAACAACAAACTATTTATAAATAAAAGGGACATTTTTGAAGGAAGACAATGGGATAGAGAAGAGAGATCATTTGAAAGACCAAGGTTCTTGCAAAACATTATTTTTAAGTGTCATTTTCACTTGAATGCCCATCCATGTGTTCACTTAGTGCACCCATGGATGTAAAAACATCCAATGACAAACTTTAAAGATTCATAAGACTACCCAAAAACATTTTTTCAGAAATACCACTTCTATTTAAACCAGCTCAATTTCAACATCTCTCATAAACATTTTAAAAACCCGAGGAACCTTTCCAAAACATTTCACCATAAATCATCAAGCCATAAATAGGCACCTAAATCACATTTCATGCTCTAATTCATACTTCAACCAAGATAATATATAAAACCAAGTCCAAACAATACAACAAGGGCTCAATTTCATGTTTATAAAAAAAGAAATTTTATTAAACACCTTGTGTGCATACATTTATAGGCATAATAAAGAAAACCCTTGGAAAACCTTTTTTTTTCAAATTATATCAATAAGGAAACACCATAATAAAATATCCATGAGAATTATAAGGATATTAATATCATTTAAAAATTAATTTAAGACACTCAAGCACCAATGGTTTTAATTGTAAAGGAAAACATGGAAACACCTACCTCAATGGTGTGAGAATGCGATGAAACTTCAAGGGAGGAGAGATCTAAGCCCCAAAGATCGTTTTCACACCCTAAATCTAAAGAAAAATAAAACAAACATAAACCCTATACATTAGGGTTCATCAAGGGAAGAAAACTCTAGAACAAAGAGGTGAAGAGAAGGAAAAAAGATTTGATGAGGGGAACATGAAGAATCAAAAAACTTTCTTGATAAATTTCCCCAAAATCACCCCAAATCGAAGCAGGAAGAAGGGGGAGAGAAATCTGGTCGATATCCAACACCTAGGGATTCATTTGAGAGGTGGAATCACCTAAATTAGACTTTTGGGCTTAAAGTTATTAAGCCCATAATGGGCTCTATGGTTTTGTAAACCGTGTGCAAATCGTGCAAGGGCTACTGAAAAAATATGAAACTTTGCAGGTTTAAGTTGCACAGTTTGGGAAAACCATGCTCAAACCATGAGACCCCAAGAATTGGCCAAAAACCCTAAAATGACACCCCAAACGCTTTGGAAGACCCACCCAATTATCCTTTAATGTTTTTAACACAAAGTAGTGGCACCATGGGTGCCACAAACACCCCAACATGCAACTTTATCTCAATACCAACAATAATAACTAATCATAGGTATAAAAGGAAACCAAAACCACAAAACACAAGGAATTTTGTTGGAAAATCAACCTAAACCTAAACCAGAAGATCCAACATTGAGGAAAGAATAAAATAAAGGAGTATCTGTGGTCGGGGTGTGACACCCACCACAACTGCGATCGCAGGAGAAATCAAAATACAATCCAAGGATCGGAAAGATGGTCCATTATCACCTAGGATTGGATTTACCAACACAACTCCAAGGGAATGTCACCAATGAGGGGATTCGGGATGCTCTGAACCAGAAACACCACTTTGGGCATGGATCTGCTCAGAACAGGATCACAGACACACCCTCACTGAAGTCCGATGCAAGTAGACCACAAGAAATGGGGGAAACCAATGGGGGAGAAACAGAAATAGTCACCTCACACCAGAAGAACCACCAAATAAATTCAATAAAAAAAATCACAAGAATCACCAAGATCATACCTACAAGAAGTCCACAGGACCAATGGAAGCCTGAACTAGGAGACCCTCACCCCTCTGGGCCACTCTGGGGCCAATTCCAAGCCACACCGGAGAAAGAAAAGCCTTCACCCGCCGATTTCGAGCCAAGATCCAATGCCAAGATGCCTCCTACCACCCAGATCCAAGGCCTTCACCCACCGAGACATGACATGATGACGAAGACGATGCCACACCTAAGGCATCAAGTTCAAAAGCCTCCACATTGAGCCACGCCGATTCGAAGACAGAGGATGCCAACACTGATCCACCCAAATTACACTGAAGGAGGGGAGGGAGTGACTCTAGAGGTGGAAAACCTAGCCCCACAAGAGAGAAGAAGCACAATCATTCAGTGGTTCAAAAATAGATACAAATATGTGATTTTTAAAACCTCAAGCATTGAATCCTTATAAGAAGGTTGATCTTAAAAATACTATAAAGGAAACTAATCATGTGGACAAGATGAATTATAATGCATCAATAGTTATATGTTTTTTCTATGGAAGGTTGGGACACACTTACTATGCATGATCTATTTCTAGGAGGTCCTTTTGGGAGAAATAGATTATACCTCAAGATCCAAAAAATTTCATCTAAAATACATTGAAGTAAAAGAAAGAAGAAGTTGGAATCTTCAACCAAAGTTGTAGAGAGTGAGAAAATATTTACAGTATTTTAAGAAGAAGAAGATTTTGTGGATCTAGCTATTTAAGAGGAACACTCATCACTAATATGGGTGATGAAAGGGAGTTCAGAGAATGCCAATATTAATGAAATTTACTTGATGGAAATGGACAAGTCAAGTTCATATATTGTGGACAGTGGATGAACATCACACATGATCAAAAATAAAGGTCCCATTATGAAATTCAAGCACAATAAGGATGGAATCATTCATTTTGGGAATAATAAGGGTTGTAATATTGTTGTTTCTATAAAATCCAAGATTGTAGGAAAAGATTTCAGGTGAACTGATGTTCTCTTAGTTGACAGGATGAATTATAATCTTATCAGTGTCAATAAATTTTGTGACCATGCACATTCGATGTAATTTAGTCAAAAGAATTGTACCATCAAAGATAAATATGGTTTACTTATTCTCCAAGGAAGAATAAATAAGGGGAATCTATATATTTTCCGAGAAGAAAATTTCTATATGCTATCCAAATAAGAGGATAACATGTTATGACATAGAATGTTCAGAAATTTGATCCAAAAATATATGGATTGGTTGGTAAAGAGAAATGGATCTTGTGATATTACTCATCTCACATATGATCACACTCACATGTGATTTATGTAAAAAGGGAAGATTAATTGGAAGTATTACAAGCCAAAAAATATGAAGGTATCAAGGTTTATTGAGCTTTTTCATGTAGTTTTTTGTGGGATAATCCCACCAAAATCAACGAATGAAATCCAATATTATGTTTTGTTTATTTATGAATATAGAAAAATGGCATGAATTATTCCCATCACACACAAGACCAAGGTATATAGATGTATCACTCTATATTGAAGGAGAACTGAAAATATGATTGATATGAAGATCCATAAGTTTCAAACTTATAATGGGACCAAATTCACAAATTATCAAGTTGAATAATTTCTAGAAAATCATGGAATTCATGATTAGGTATCAGTTGTCATAACACCACAACAAAATGGGGCTGTGGAAATAAGAAATCGTATTATCAACAATATGGATCAAAAAATATTGATTGAAAAATCTGTTCCATAAAAATATTGGAAAGAAGTGATTCTTGCAGCAGTATACATCTCCAATAGATAATTGATATGTGAAAATGAAGATAGAACTCCATTTGAAATGTGGTATGGAGAGAAACCTAATCTCAAATACTTCCAAGAGTTTGGAAGTAAATGGTTTATTCTCGATAAAGAAAAGTGAAGAAAATTTGAATTCATAAAAGATAAAGGAATATTTCTTAGATATTCATCAAAGAGAAAAGCTTACAGGTGTTACAAAAAAAGGATTGAAAATATGATTGGAAGTAATGATGTTGAGGTGGTTGAAGATGGACAAATAATAATACCATATGAGCATATTTTTCTTGGAAACCCCCAAATTATAGAGTCTAATTGTGTTTAAGAGGCACAAGATTCATTGGGAGTTACAAGGTATGAAGTGAACTCTAATGAAGATTCAAATTATGAAGAAATATCTAAAATTATAGTAGGATAATGGAGACAAACAAATATGGTTGAAATCACTGAAAGAAACATTTTTAGAGACTGGACAACTTCAGTCCAAACCAGAAGAATGAAGGCTCAATAACAAGTATATATTTTTTATCTTTAGAAGTACTAAAATCTTTTAAAGGGACTGAAAATGATGAGTTTTGGGTAACAGATATGAATGAGGATCTTGGATAAATAGAGAAAAATAATATATGGTAAGTTGTTCCAAGGCCAAGTGATAAGAATGTCATTGGAACCGAGTAGGTGTTTCGGAATAAACTAAATGAAATGGAATGGTGACTCAGAAAAAAGCATAGCTTGTGTGCAAAGGGTATTCCCAAATCGAAGGAATTTATATTGACGAGAAATATGCACCTTTTTTATGAGTTGAAACTATTCAGTTATTTATAGCCAGGAAATTCATAATGGGTTAAAAATATTTCAAATGGACGACAAATATGCCTTCTTGAATGTTTTCCTTAGATAAAAAGTGTATATTGAGCAACTAGATGTGTTTCTCATTAATGGAGATGAATAAAAAGTATATAGGTTGAAGAAGGATTTGTATAGCCTTAAGAAAGCACCAAGAGTATGGTGTTGACTTGACCAATATCTAAATAATCTCAGTTTTCATAGAGGGGTTCTTGATCATAACCTTTACATCAAGAAAAAAATGACTAGCCGTTGATGGTGCTTATATATGTTGATTATATTATATTTAGAGGTTCAGATGAAAACCAATTCAATCAGTTTTCATAACTCATGAGGTATGAATTCGAGATTCCTCTAATTGGTGAAATGTCTTTTTTCCTTAGCTTTCATATCAATCAAAAACTTGATGAGATATTTATCTCACAAACCAAATATTCTAAGGAAGTTGTAAGAAGATTTCAGATGGAAGACTCAAGGCCCATAATGTAACACCCTGAGTATTTACAAATAATTTTAATATAGAATGCATGAAACACTGAGTCTCTGTGAAAGAAAAAACACTTTATTATTTATAGGAGATAGTTATAACCTAGCCATTAACATAATTTTTCTGGTTTTGTGTTTTGAATTTTGAAAAACAGACATACACAATTGTGATCAGTAAGATATTTGGGGTCTGATGGGATCAACTTAATTTTTTTTGGTGAATAGTAACTTGATCCTTTGAAATAGTAATGTCACCCTTATGAATAGTAATATGACCAATGGAATTGTAACCTCACCTAAGAAATTATAAATAAAATTATTGTTCAATCATTTCTGTTTTGAGTTTAGTTTTTTCTTAAAAATATGAAGAATTTGATAAATTGATTTTTCAGGTAAAAATTGTACATTTTAGAGAGATTTAAATTATTATATCTAACTAAGGTTTTATTAATGTTTATTATAATTAAATATTATTATCAAAACACTCTTCTTTAATTATAAATGATAAAATAATATTTTTTTTAAGTTTTGAAAATTTTACTATGCATTTTACTATGCATTTTATGTCCCCTATTATTTTTAATAAATAAGTATTTTCATAGATAAAAGTTAAAATTTTTATATTTAGAGAATTATTATGATAAAATAAATGTCATTTTTGAATTCATAATGTCTATAATAGGTTATGCTGAATTTATCATAATTTTATAAAATACTTTACTTTTTTGTGAATAATAAAAATACAGTTTTGAATTTTCGATATGTTTAATGACGTCATAATGATGTAATAATTAATAAAAATTTATTTTTGACTTGTGTACATTAAAATATTATATGAGGTGTCTCAAGTGGCCAATACCATTGGAAAGAGCATGGTTTTGCATATACCACTGTTGAGGTGTCCTCAGAAATTAATAAAAAATTCGCTCACTTTAACTATAAATAACCACCCATTTATTCCATTCCTTTCATTCCAAATTCATAATCCTTGAATATATGGTATTTTTACC
Organism: Viscum album; assembly: GCA_963277665.1. Classification (NCBI taxonomy): domain Eukaryota; kingdom Viridiplantae; phylum Streptophyta; class Magnoliopsida; order Santalales; family Viscaceae; genus Viscum; species Viscum album. The sequence continues at coordinate 520,141,222 of OY728135.1, read as the reverse complement.
TCCATATGAGTCCTCCCAAGGTGTCCCAAATCTCCCAAGGTCCCAACCTTCATGTTTTAGGAGTTACTCTACAAGGTAAGGGAATCTACCACCCTTCTCTTTTTCAAGAACTCCTTTTATGTTATTTCTTTTTAATTTCTATTGTATTATGTTGGGATATATCATTAAATATCCCTATTACTGTCCATATTATGTAAAAATTATGGGACTCATTTTTTTCTCTCATCAACATATTTTATGAATTTTTAAGTGACCCCGTTAGGCTCTCAAATTTTCATAAGGGATTTCTCAACTTCTCTTTTTCTTTCTAGTTCCTTTATTTTCTTTTTATATCCTAAAATACCCTCATACAAAAGTTATTATAACTTAATTAACTTAAATATACTGTAATTTTGTTATGATAGTGAAATAATTCATCATCATCTCTCCTTTTCCCTCATTTTATATAAAAAATGAAAACACCATCTGAGATGTGTTAATTTATCGCATTCAAGGACAAAAGTTTTTCAATTTATATTTCCTTATTAGTGGATGATCATGAAAAAAATTTTATGTTTTAAATGGATCGTAATATATGTATTTTATCTTACTTAATGTTCTATAATAATCATACACACATGATGTGAAATAATAAATCAAAACAAGCTTGTTGTGAGTGAAACCGCTCAAAATAATCAAAGAAATTATCATTAATGTTTTATCTAATGATTCATCCTAACACAAAATATCCAATGAATTATATGATAATTTAACATTTTTTATGATCATTAATAACATATAACTTCAATTATGTACTTCAATTCCCATTTTACATGAACTTACATACTCTTATAATCAAGAAAACTGGTCATGACACCAAGGAAACAAACACTCCAGAACGACGAAATTCAATCTTATAACTTATCAATAAGGAAATAAATGAACTTAATAAAACTTTAATAAATAAAATATATGTATATAAGTTTACTAATTAGTTAATTAATGGATTTAATTTTATTATACATGACATTAAGGTCAAGTGTAGAATATATTCAAACATAAGGTATGTATTTTCTACCTAAACCTCCATTTTCATTCGAGTTACTCTTATCCTATACTTACCCAAATGAATTTATTATTTATTCTTATAAACTACTCATAAATTCTGTTTGAATTTTCTATATATGTTTATCAACCAGAATACTTCTTTATTTTATGGGTAGTTACATAAATGATCCTTCAAAAATTCTTCCTGAAATACAAGCCCGTTTCAAGGGAACATCTCAAATTCCTACCTATGTTCAAGTACACTCTATAATCTATTTTAGCCACCATTATTTTTTCTAAAATAAATCATTTTTTATGAGAAACCTATATTATTTTACTTTTGGTGTCATACAAATATTTTTCCAAAAGAAATCTTCTTTTCAAAGTAAAAGAGTATTTATCTCAAGAATTACTCGATGATTTTATAAGAGTAATTTTATCTATTTCAACACTCTTGTTTAATATTATGTATAATTGGGAATAATATTTTAAGATATCATCCACCATATTTTATTTAATTTTCTATTATTAGTTTGACTATGGATGTGCTATCTTGAAACCATTCACCTTATTACTTCGAATGCTTAGTGTTTATGTTTGGGGAAAGTTATTTACATTTCATATGTTAGTTTCAAATATGAATGTATATATTGTTTATGTTTATACCCATTCATATGAGGAATGAATTGGAATTATAAAGTGATAGGTGGGTCTAGATATATCCCCTCTATATATTGGTAGGTCTCATGACACAAAACAGAATTGGGTTTTGGCCGAGGCCTTACCCTAGTATTTTCAGAAGTCTTGGTTGAGGCCTTGACAATATGTTTCAGATGTCCGACATTATGCATTCCCTAATTATGGAATTATAAATTGATAAACCATGTGATTATTTTACTAGTATAATATCAATGTTTATGTTTCATTCTCTCATGATCATTTATATGGCCTTATTTAATCAGATTTCATTCCTTTCATATTATGCTCAAGTATAATTTTTTAGGGTATGCGTTTTCAGTTATTCACCATACCCAGTGTTTATGTTTACGATAAATTCTACTATATTAATTACCCTTACTGATCATCTTATATCACCCATTTTTTATGTTTTATTTTTCCCCAGGTGGTAAAGATGAATATTATGAATGACTTGCAAGGATAATCTTGGAGTTTATGTGTGATTCAAAATAAGTTGATATATTGTATTTCCTTTAAAGTTGTAATGTTGAACTTATGAATGTATCTTATTTTCCAAAGATACTTAACTATTAGTTCCTTTGGGATAAAACTTCCTTTTTTATAGTCCAATGTTATAAAATAATGCACCAGCTCCAGGCAACTAGGGTCTGGGCATTGCACATAACAACTCCAGCAAAGATAAGATTTAAATTTTCGAAAGCGGAGTTGGGTGATAAGGTCGAAGAGACCATGTATCAAAAAATTATTGGGAGTTTTATTTATTTGATATCCACTCAATTATATATTTTATTTTCTACTTATCAAGCCGCTAATTTTCAAAGTGATCCCAAGGAGATAAACATGATAGCTATGAAAATAATTCTTTGATATATCCATCATATGGAAAACTATGAGCCAATATATCATAATGATGCACAAAAATATTTAGCGGGATTCACGGATGTATATTGGGATGGTTTAGTAGATGATCAAAAATCAACATCCAATGGTGCTTTTTATCTTCAAAGTTGATGTATTTCATTGCAAATAAAGAAGTAAGATTGTAATTCTTTGAGCAATATAGAGGCTAAGTACCTTGCTTCCACTCAAGCATGAACCCAATTGTTATGGATGAAAGAAAAACTTTATGATGTGGGTGTTGAAGTGATATCTAAAATTCCAATTATGTGTGACAACTCAAGTGTGATAAACCTTAGAAAAAAATCCTATCCAACATTCATGGATCAAGTACAATGACATCAAATATCATTTCATAAAATTGAATGTGAAGTAAGGAGATTTAACATTGGAGTATGTTCCAATATAGGATAATGTGGAAGAAATATTGACAAAGGCTCTACCCAAGTGGTTTTTGAGCAGCATAGATTGGCTCTTAGAGTCCAACTATTCTATCCACTTAATTGTTTCCTGGACAGACTCCCACTCCCAATGGTTGATTTCATGCACAAGGTATGATTTCTTGCCCCAATATATTTGATTTATAATCTATTACTTATAACTTTTAGAGTTGTAAACTCTTTGGGTTCATAGATAAAGGGGGAGGAAGCTTCAAGTGTGTTTAACAAGGGGAGAAAAAGGTAGAGTAACATGGGTAGAGTAAGTTAATGTTAATTTAGGGGGCGGATTTTTTGGTTGAATTAATTCAATGTTGTTAATGAGATAATTTTCATCCAATTCTTGTTTCTTACACCGATCATAGATCATACAAGCTAAAAATTTATGATTAGTGTATCTTTGATATACTCATTGAAAGTGGTTAAGGTTAGAGTGTTTGAAGAATTTTCAAAAAACCAAAAGGGGGAGATTGTTGGTCAAAATCCCTTTAGAGAATTTTGTGTGTTGAGTTTGTTGAAAATGTGTAAGAAGTGAAGTAGGAAGTTGAGGAGTTCTGTATCTTTGATAGAGTCCACGCCGTAATCACCAAGACTAGGCCACAAAGGAGAGTTCATGCCATAGTATGATTACTGCACCAAAAAATTGTTTTCTGTGCCGTAAAAAGTAGGACAACCATGGCTAGGAAGATAAGCCGGCTTGACCCCGTATATGTTAGAGAAAGCTCAACCATGCAGGGGAACAAGCCAGGACAACTAGCCATGGTGGCACCAGTGTGTAGGCGAGCGCGCACACGAGTTGGCATGTGCATAGAGAAGTGGTCTGCGTCGCAGGGCTAGCAGTGAAATGATAGTGGTCCACAGTGCATAGCAACACTATGGAGGAGGTTGGGGGAAAACCCCATTACTCACATCTGGTCATTCAATGGACTGAGTTATCTTATATGATACAATATTTCTAAAGTGAAGTCCAATGTGGGACTCGAATCTTTCAGGCTATGCTGCAACCAAGGTCACCACGATGCATAGAGGGTTTGAGTAGATTTTGATCCCAATAATATTTTCAGAGTGTCCATGATGAAACTTTGAATTACAATATAGTTTATCTAAAAATAGAATAATAAAGGAATTAAAATTTATAGATATCTACACCATAGCAGGAAGGGCTACACTACAGTCCCCATGGATAGGAAGTAGTACAGGCCATAGCCATATCTTGTGATGTGGAGTGTTTGATTTTGGAAGAACCATATATTTTGGGATGGTCTATCCTACAGGACCCAATGCCACAATAGTTGTGTCTTCACCACAACTAGTCCAGTGTGAGAAGTGGTATTAGGAGGTCATGCATGAAATTGTGTGGGGAGTTATTGAAGGAGTTAATGTACTAGAAAAGTGGATCTGGTAAAATGGGAGTCTCCACACCGTAATATGGTTTTCTATTCCACAAGGTGGATGGATTCTCCACAGTTACAAGTGTCATGCCATAGTATTAGTGAAATAACTTGTACCAAATCGTGGAATTCATGACCACGCCGCAACCAGGCCTTAACTTAGGAGGTGTTATGGGTTGAAACACCAAATGGTTAACTTGGGTTATATGGTGCATGATGACCTCAATAAATATATGGTAAACTTGGAACAATATTATAGATAAAAGAATCAATACTAACATGTGGATTCATATCAAAATAGGAAAAAATCTCATTTTTGTGACATAAAGAAAAATATTGAGAAAAAAAGAGCGATACATAGGGAGTTCTTATGGAGTAGATTTTCAGAAGTTTCTTTCAGATCACATCAAGAAGTATGAAAGTCAAAGAAGGATCTATTCCCATAGTTTCTTCCTCACTAGAAAATGATATTGATGTGATAAAGAGAGACCCCAATGTGGGTGCATGTTTATATAATCCTTATGTGAAGAAGGAGGATTCAACAGAAGAGGCAGTGAGTTCCTCATTGGAGGAGAGCAGTGAGTTATCCAATTATTTGTGGTAGAAAACTAGAAGGGTATGTGTGACTACTCCAAATTGTAATTTAAGTAGCAATATTTTATTGAATTTGGTGCACATGGGTATTTCCATGCAGCTCCTTGGATGAAACCTATTGCTGTTGAACCAAGTAAAACCCCTTATGTCACTTACTACTTTTATCACACATCGAGGAGAAAGACAGAGAGAAATTGACGTGTTCCTTAAGGCGAGAGAACATGATCCTCTTTCAAGAAAGAATTGTAGATACCATTATTTACCCCTTCTTATCAGGGTGTTATCATCTATAGTATCCTAACATACATGTTGTTGATTTCTATGTTGAAATAGTGGGTGCCCTAGACCAGTAATTTTGATTACCATATCATGTACAGTTAGTTATACATGATGTCACCTTACCATTATAGTGTAATTTTTTTTGCGTCCACTATTATAATGGTAATGTACAAAGATTAATTGTCATATCGAGAGGCTGTAGCAGATCCTAGGCTATAATGAGAACCTCAAGATACTATGACATTAATCTTAAATATATGTTCTATAGTCTAGATACATCTTACCGACTGGACACATTATATGTTTGACTATCAGGTTATGGGGGCTCATAAGCATTGAGACTTTTTCTCATGAAGTTCGCACTTGGTGATCTCTAGTAATGATATCATGAGGACAGACCTGCCAATAGGAACACCACATGTTTTGGGTGTCATTGGTTATTTCTATCTATAGACATGTGTATTGGTCTCCTGACTTGAGACCATTACCAATGCATACTATTTGATTATGTACTTTGATTTAAGGTGAAAATCATGATATTGAAATCATGGTGAGGTAGCTTGTGTTGGGTGCGTCGTTGGTGGTATGACATTGGATGAATGGTCAAGAAAGGATTTGTCACTTCCAAGTTAAGGAAGTTGTGTATCTCAGGCCTGGTTGATCAGGGTGGTGCTGCCTTCTTATGTCTTTGGCCAAAGCAGTACAAAGGTAAATCCATCTGGTATGATACAAAAATAATAAATCAAGAAAAGGATGATGACACAAGTGTGCATCCTACTTTATGAGATATTTAATGACAAAGAGATTATAGTACATAGTCAGTGTTCATAGGATGGTAGTTGTTGCTATGACTATCCTTATCTCTTTGGGGGCCATGATGGGTTGCTAGACTCCACTCTTAGTCTATGGATTTTATTCACTGCTATTGAGATAAGGTCCTAGAGGGTCACACACAATAGCATATTCAATAATCCTCCATATTTAGTTGAATAGGTATATGGACATAGTGGGCCCCACCACGGGGTTTGAGTATTGTCCAAGTTGTCGATCACCAAAAGAATTAAATAAATTCAATAATATTCAAGTTATGAATATTTGGGATTGAATTTATTTAATGTATTTACAAGTTTAGTAAATATGGGAAAATATTAATAGAATGAATATTATTTTAATATTCAAGGTTCGTTTAATATTAAGCAGGATAGTGATTCAAGTTAAATGACTCAGTTTTATCATGAAATATATTATATATATATTACAAGTATGTGATAAAATAATAAATAATATTGGTGCAGTTTAGTTCTTCAAAATTATTTATTTAGTGGACATTGAAATAAAAGGGGTCTGGGGAACCCAACCGGGTATTTTGGAATTCCACTATAAATAAGAGAGGAGGCTCTCTCTATTGGTGTGAAATTCACTATTCACTCATTCCATGGAGTGAAATCCAGAGCCTCTCTCTCCTCCAGCTCTCTAGAGAGAGAAGCTCTCGATCCAAGAAGCTCGGATCAATATCTCTCTTCAGTATCGAAGGCATATCAATGCAATGATCGCCGGGACAAAGAAAGCGTCATTGGATCTCTGTGCTAGCACCTGAAATTCGACAATCCGCACTTCTGCAGATTTTTGAAGCGCGTGTGGATGATCTATAGGGTTCCTATTCTGGATCCTTCAAGCGATGATCGCCATCAACTAGTTGTAGTTGACTGTGGATTCAGATCTGAAATGGGTACGTTTTCATTTTAATTTTGTGCTCTTTACAATTTATGCGAGATCCTCAGGCCTTACCGGGGCTCAGATCGTTGGCGATGACAAATATCGTCATCCCGCCGATGAAAATTTTAAAATCCCCGGCCCACCGGCTTCTGTTGTGGGCCTCGGAACCTAACAGTGGTATTAGAGAAATTGCATAAATATTTTGATCCAAATAAAATTAATTTTCATAAAATTAAGTAGAGGGTTCAAAGACGGTCTCAACGGTTCGAACTGTACGTCGATCCGATGCCAATTGACCAAGTTATGGTCAGTTTAATTTTTCGGATTGGATCGAATATGCGGTTTTATCTCGGGTTCTACTTTTTATTTCATCTTGCTGAATCGATTAAGTTTCAATCGGTTCATCCAAAATAAATTTAATTGTGAAAATTGTAAATTTTACCATTTAGTAATTTGCATAATAATTTTATTAATATAATAATATTTATTTTATTACAATAATAATAATATAATAATAAATTATTATTTCATTATAATAATTTTATTATTATTATATTAAAAGGATAAGGAGCCGTTGTAAAAATTTGGGAGGGCTTGACTTCAAAAGAAGTCATTTAAAAAAAACAAATGGGGACTGGCGCGTGGAAAAGGTGGCAAAAAAAAGGAGGGCAAAGGGGGTCCGCCGCGAACCCCATGTTTCTCCTTCCTCAGGATGACGGGGCACGTAGCGTAGGATCACGCTGCATTAGAGGAGTTGGTGGCCGCACCCCACCTCCTTTGCAGGCCCGACCTAGCACCCAAGCCACCGCCTGGGCTGCTCCTAGCAAGCCTTCACCGTTCCGCCTCCCTGAAGGCACACTGCACCAGACCAGTAGGCACGCCGCACCAGACCTTCGCAGATCCCACCACCCTACCTCCTTGCTGCTTTGCTCTGAGGCTGCTCAGCCTCCCGTTGGACCCGGCGCAACAAACCTGAACACCACCCCCCTGTGTGGTCACCGACCTGCCGAGGCGCTGAACCACAGCCTACAAACTAGGATACTTCCAACCGAGACGCCTCCATACAGTAGGCCGCAGCGCTGCATGTAGAGCCCGCTACCCTCCCGCACCATCCGCCCTCCTCTGGAACCACCTAGCAGCAGCAGCCGCTAGACACCGTAGCTTTGGCCATCTCGCTGCAGCAGCGGCTCCAACCCAGTGCGCGCTGGCACCCCGCACTGTGCCTCCTGGCCGTCACGCTACTCCTACCTCACTGCTAGAAGCATCTCATCAGTCGGTCTCTGCCTCAGCACAACCCTGCGAAACCATGGGCCTATTCCATAACTGAGCGAGGTAACTCACCCAAAACGCCCAGTCAGGGCCTCAAGCGGGTCTGCCTAATCCAGAATTGGTTTAGGCGGACCTGCCTAGCCTAGAAAACCAAGAACAGGTTTGGCCCGACCCGTTACGGGTGTGCGCGGGTCCGGTGCAACCCGCGATGGGCCTTAGTGTGTGTTTCAGGATTGAATTTAATTTCAATTAATATAATTAATTAATTTAATTACATAATTAAATTAAATTAATTAATTTATTAATTTTTGTTAAAAATAAATAAATTTTAATACCCGAATAAAATTAATTCAATTTAAGTATTAAATTAAATTAAGTTAAATTAATTTAATTTTGGCATTAAAATTAAATTAATTAACGGACCGATAATTAATTAAATTAATCAAATTATTTAATTCATTTAATTTAATTAAATAAACCCTCATACTTAATTAATGCATTTTTAATTTTATTGCGCTTTATTTTACCCGCATTCTGGTCTTGAGCATCGACTCGTGTATGTTGATTTTATTTAATTAATAATTTTAACTGTGTGCGATGCATGTAATTAATTAAATAGATGGTATGCACATCATTTTTCTTTTTCGATTAAAATGTATAAGGGCCTGCGCGCCCAATTTTTATCCTATGTACATTTATCCCACTAGTCCCCCTCACCTGAGCGCGAGTAATTTTGTACTTTGAACGAAGACGACGAGCAACGTGGACCCTACCAAGACGAGGCGGTGCACGCTGATCAAGATGATGCAGGATGACAAGTGGACCCTGCTATACGAGGCAATACACCAGATTATAAAGCAGACATAGAATATGAGGGAAAGCTGCATCAAGAGTCAAGCTTCGACTCAGGTATGACACGCTTAGGTCGTTTAGATGTTCAAGACCAATCGGGTAGTAGTTTACCTTTATGCATTTATTTATTATTTTATGCTTTTTAGAACAGCGGGAAAATACATAAAATAATAGATAATAAAATGCATAAAGAAGTGGCATATGTTTTTCTATTAAAGTTTAGTTGTGAGCGCGACAACATAGATGAAAAATTTTAATAGAAATGGATCACATTCGTCGAGAGAGAACCAATAAAACCATTAAAGAAAATACTAAGTCACAACAACTGTAAAGACCCGTAAAATTCAAGGGAAATTTTTTTTCTTAATTTTCTTTAGAATTTTACAAGAACGCGGTTTCAGACGGCACCTGATTCCGAGGCCCGGAGTGCCCGGAATTAATTTCCGAAGTTTGGCTCGGGTACGTTCAGTGAACGAACGAGCGGGAATTCCTAACTTTTGATCCGGTGCTCGGAATTGAAATCCGAGGGCACCGATGAACTCGCAGCGCCGATATTTGCTTAAGTGGACTTTTCCCGAAGGTGCGTTTGCTGAGGAGGAGTTGTTAAAAAAAAGGGGAGTTAAATGTGAAGTAATAAAATTGTGTTACAATTTTATTTCATATTTTAAGTTGTTAACCTATGTGTGGAAGTTGGGTGGAACCTACTTGTTGTTAACTACCATTGAGAGAATAAAGGTGGGGTGGGGCCCACACGAGCCCAACCCCTCACCTTCCCTAACTCCTCTAAACCCCCCACTTAAGATGTGTAACTCATCTTAACCTTTAAACTTCCCATTAATTGGGTGACTTTCCCTCTCCTCACTTTAATCATGCCAACACACTAATCCAATTAATGGATTTAAGTTTTTGAATTTTGAACTCATAGAATGTCTTAATAAAATAAGATTAGCTTATTTTATTTTTGGGGGGTTAGATTGGTTGTGTTGAGGATTGGAGGAGAGAGCTCTAAGTCTCTTGAAGAACTTCATCTTCTCCGGCGAAGAACGTCTTCATCCTCAACGAAGAACGACAACACTTCGTCAAGGATCATCGACTCGGCGACCCGGTATCTTCGGACCTCTTCTTCCTCCTCGGACCTTCTTCGTCGGCAAACGAAGATCCGCCAACGTCGTGACTCTTCGGGCATAACACTTCGTCAACGGGTTTGACGAACGACGACCGCGACGCCCGACCTCCGCGACGCCGTCTTCCGCGGGACGTAGACGATTCTTCGAATCTTAAACCCGAGGTAGGGGTTGTCGATTTCTTTTGGTTTCCTTATTTTATTCTTGATCGTGATTTTATCAAGACTAACGTGTGACTTGATTTTATTTTGAGTTGCGTTATTATTTTATCGTGAGGGGGGCCGGACCGCACGAACACGGCCGAACCCCCCTCCATCGTTCTTGTTTAATTCTTGCAGTGAAAGCAAGTGGCGTGGTGCCGTCGCACCACGCGGATGAACGTGCTTTTATTTTTCGCGGCGTCGTCGCGCTACGCCGAGGAGAATTTTCAAGAACGCGACGCCGTCGCGCCGCGTTGGAAGGAATCATGGCACGGCGAAAGGGGCGCGGTGCCGTCGCACCGCGCCGGACGACGAATACCGCGGCCGGTTCCGGGCCGCGGCGGGACGAGAAGACCGCGGCCGGTTCCGGGCCGCGGCGGAAGAGGAGACCGGCGGCCGGGCCGCCGGCGTCGGAAGTCAAAGGCGGGACCGGAATTTCCGGTCCCGTTGGTAAAAACCGGCCGGCCAGCTGGCCGGCCGGATGACTTAAAACCGGGGAATTTAATTCCCCGGCCAACCCTTGAAAACCCCCCTCTTTAAGAGGGGGCGGTTCTTAAAGGAGGGGGGGGGGCAACAGCCCCCCGGTTCGTTCCAGCCGGCCCCCACTTGCGGGGGCCGTTTCCTGCAATTGGCGCGGCACAAGGCCGCGCCGCCTATCAAAACCACGGGGGCAATCAAGCCCCCGCGTGCCACCCACGTGCGGCGCCAGGCGCCGCCGCCGCGGCCCGCCGCCGCCACCGCGGCCCGCCGCCGCCGCCACCGCGGCCCGTCGCCGCCGCCGCCGCGCCGCCGCGCCGCCTCCGCCGCGCCGCCGCCGTCCGCCGCCGCCGGCCGCCGCCGCCGCCCAGGGGGGGTCGGGCCGGGTCGGCCCGGACCCGGACCCCCCCGTTTCGAACCAGTCTTGGTTTTTGGCTCATATCTTGAGCCTCGGACCTCCGATCGACGAACCGTCAGCGGCAACGCGATCCTTGGATCGAGACGGTCGTTTCGGTATATCGAACTCAAGGTTTCGGTAAACTTTGAGTTCGGCCGGGTTGGTTCGTTCACGAAACCAACCGGGCTTTCGGAGCGGAAACGCTCATATCTTGAGCTACGAACGTCCGATTGACGCGCCGTCAGTCGCGTTGTGTTCCTCTTAGTGAGACGGATCTTTTGGTATACTCTGCCCGAGGTTTGGACGCAGGTGGAGTACGGCCGGGTTGGTTCGTTCACGAAACCAACCGGGCCCTCGGAGCGGAAACACTCATATCTTGAATTCCGGACGTCCGATTGACGTGCCGTCGATTTTGATGGAATCCTCTAAGTGAGACGGATCTTTTGGCATACTCCGCCCGAGGTTCGGACGCAGTTGGAGTACGGTCGGGTTGGTTTTGCCTTAAAAACCAACCGGGCCCCGGAGACGAAAATGCCAATAACTCTCAGACCGGGCGTCCGATCGACGCGCCGTCTGTTGCGTTGAGTTCCTGTTGTCGATACGGAACTTTTGGATACATCAACTCTGGTCTTTGTGACAGTTGATGTATCAGCCTCTCGGCTCGTGGAGCGGATCCTCCAAACGAGCTTTCTGTGTGCGGGAACCCTAGTGCTAGCTGCGACTATTACTGTGACGTCTACTACTACTGCTACTGTGACTACGACGACGACAGTACAGAGATCCTGTGTGGATTCGACGACGACGACTACAGCACTCAGAGATCCTACGTGGAACAGTGCTACCGAACCTGTGTGAGCTGAATCTTCTGTTTACCTAGGGCGGTGGAGCGCTTGGGTGTAGCGGCGGACCCGTGGTACTTGACAGTGGTGGTGCGCTTGGATGCAGCAGCAGACCCTTGGCAGTGGAGCGCTTGGTTGTAGCGGCGGACCCGCGATACTCTACGGAGCGTGTGCGCTTGGTTGTAGCGACAGACCCGCGACGGTGGAGACGTGCGTGCGGAGTACGGAGACCGTGTAGATGATTGAGACCTGACGACTGCTTGACCGACTCGACTTGGAGTGAGTCGACTAGCCCAGTGGACGGAGCGCCCAGTAGTTGGCAGCAGACCCACGGCGGACGGAGCGCCTGGTAGTTGGCAGCAAACCCGCGGTACTCGACAGGAGGAGTACCTCAGTATGCTATTTGGGTGAGCGCCCGGTATTTGGCGACAGACCCTCAGCGGACGGAGCGCCCGGTAGTTGGCCGCAAACCCGCAGTACTCGACAGGAGGAGTACCTCAGCAGTCATAGGTTAGTGAGCAGTACCTCGGAGTCGTGACAGGACTACTGCACACTTCAGAGACGGGGCTCTTCAGCAGCTACGGTTTCGATAATGAAAATCCTGGTTTGAGCTGAGTCAATGATCTTTGTGATTCCTCATGATTGAGATGGGTCACTTGATAACTTAGGTATATGTATGGGCATATACCTGGGTAATGGTTATCCGTTGATTTCATAAACTTGTTTACTCTTCTTTGTGGATTGGGTTGTTCTTGGGCTCGGTGTTGGAGCCGAACGGAAATTGATGACTTAGGTATATGTATGGGCATATACCTAAGCAGTGTCAGTTGTTACTTCGTGATTGTTACTTTTCTTCGTGGTTTATCCTTTGTGGATTTGAGAGACCTTCAGGGGTCTCGGGGTCCCTACTGAGTAGCTTATACTCACCCCTGCACGGGCTTTGCCCGCACTACGTTGTGTTGGTTGCAGACGACGGACAGCGTTGACCTTAGCTGAGGCTTGCAGAGCGGAACGGTATCCGGAGGTGGACCACTGGGCGGGACGTGCACGGAGCGGACGGCGGGACCCGTGGAGCAGAGGAGCTATCTGTACTCACCCTTCAGGTGGGATTTCCAGTGGACAGCTCGGAGTAGCGGCTTTACTTTTCAGTTGCTGTTTTTCCCTTTTCGAGTTGTACTTTACTTTCAGTTTGGGTTTGTATTCTGGCCCATTTACTTTTCCGCACTTTCAGTCGTACTCTGCTTGTTTAGTGTTTACTTTCCGCTTGTTTACTCTGTGGTGTGTGTTTACTTTTCAAAGGCAATGCCTTCCCTTCTTACCGGGATTACGCCTTGGTGCTAGTCGCCAGCCCCTGGCCTATGGAAGGCGGGCTTGGGGTAGTCACGGCACGGACCCCGAGGGCGGGTCGTGACAAATTGGTATCAGAGGGAGGTTGGTTCTACCGCGAACTATGATCTTTTCTATGTGAAGCAATAATGTTTAGCATATTGAGTGTGGTTATCTGTCCAGGGAGTCCAGTGTTGGTGCGGCGGCCGACGTATCCGTACACCAGGACCCTGACTTCTGATTTCCGACTTAATGCACGAAAACATTGATTGCGTGTGTGTTTCAAAGTTTTCTTTGTGATTAATTATATCAGCTCACCAGGTATACTGTTTGACCGTGGCGCACCTGTTTCCTTTCAGGATGGCCCCACGACGGCAGCCAGCTAGGGTTCCGAGAGTCGAGCGAGACGACAGCCCACCGAGCGACGAGGCCTCGGTGCAGGGCCCTTTTTCAGTAGTGGCACCGGCGGTAGCTTTACCCGCCGATCCCCCGATGCTTCCAGCAGCAGCCGCTGACGATGCACGTCGCCTCAGCGCACTGCATGAGTTTCAGCGCCAGCGACCGCCCAGGTTTCGCGGGGAGACGGATCCCCAGGCTGCAGAGGACTGGCTGGAGGCAGTGGTACGAGTGTTTAGGCTAGTGAGGACACCAGCAGACCTCATGGTGATCCTCGCTGCGAGCCTACTACACGCAGCAGCAGGACGATGGTGGAGCTTGATGCTCCAGGTGCACGATGAGGCATCTCTACTTTGGACGGACTTTGAGAGCATCTTCCGCTCGGAGTTCGTCCCAGCCACCCTTCGTGCGGTGCGTATTCAGGAGCTTCTACAGCTGCGGCAGGGCAGCATGACAGTCGCTCAGTACGCGGCGAGGTTCACCGACCTTTCTCGGTACTCGACAGACATGGTACGGGACCCCTTCTTCCGGGCCCGGACCTTCGAGCAGGGTTTGAGACACGAGATCAGGGCATCACTGATCTCCCTCAGCATACCGACTCAGACAGGAGTACTGGAGCGGGCACTTCTGATCGAGAGTTTCCTTGCTGAGTCTACACCAGCACAGCAACTCACCGCAGGGCGGCACGTGGCAGAATCATCTGCAGCAGGTAGCCGACGGATGTCTCAGGGTTCCAGGCAGACCAGACCTACCGGTGGCCGACTGCACGACTCAGGCTCAGTTGTACGGGGAAGCCGGGGTGGAGTCAGAGCCAGGCATGCCGAGAGTGGGCAGTGTTACTCCTGTGGCGGGATTGGTCACATGGCTCGTGACTGTCCGACCCGCCATACTGATGATTAACAGTTAAGTGAAGAACCTCCCAGGAAGAGGCAGAGGTTCGACCGTGGCGGTCCGCAGGGAGGAGGCGGACGAGGCAGAGGATCTGGACGAGCAGCTGGTGGTGGGCGACGCTTTGAGGCTCTTCCACCACCACCACCAGGAGGTCCACCCCGACCGCAGGGGAGAGCTCAGCTTCAGGCAGCCGAGGCCTTCGATCATGGAGCTCTGGGAGCCGATGGACAAGAGCAGAACTAGTGGATAACAACCTTTGTACTTCTGGTTCCTTGTTGCTTTTGTGTAGCGTCTTGTATTATGAGCTGCAATAATAAAAGACGCATACCTTTGTGATATTTTCGTTCCTGTCCTCTTTCGTGATGTTACTAAGAGGTTCCAGTTTTGGCTGTTGACTTGACCCTCACTTGTGAGACATCTACTGGTGGAGACCCAGTTACCACACACTGATGCCGACAGTGTGACTCAACCCTTGGAGGCGAGAGTAACGGTTGAATCTCTTAGTAGTAGCGTCGAGGCCTTACGACGTCATCCTTGGTATGGATTAGAATCATCCATGTTAGGATTGACTGTTTTAGGCAAAGAATGTGGTTCATCCAGGGGATGAGACCAGATTTCTCTTATCGGCAAAGAAGAAATCTTGCAGCTCTTGTGGAACCAGAGAAGGTCCAGGTCATCCAGGAGCGGATGAGGACAGCTCAGAGCCGGCAGAAGTCATATGCTGACAGGAGGCGGAGGCCACTGGAGTTTGAGGATGGCGACCACGTCTTCTTGCGGGTCTCACCTCGACGTGGTATTCGGAGATTTGGCCGAGGCGGAAAATTATCTCCGCGCTTCATCGGACCCTTCCAGATTCTCAGCAGGATTGGCGAGGTGGCTTATTGCCTGGCTCTACCACCTCAGTTGCACCGGGTGCACGACGTCTTCCACGTATCCCAGCTGAGGAGATACGTGCATGACCCGACGCACATCATTGACCATGGGGAGCTTGACGTTGATGATGGGGCGACTTTTACAGAGGTCCCGGTGGAGATAGAGGATCGACAGGAGCGAGTCCTGCGTGGGCGATCGATTCCTCTTGTGCGCATCAGATGGCAGCACGGGAATCTCCAGGAGAGCACATGGGATCGGGAGGCTCAGATGCGTGCTCAGTACCCTCATTTGTTTCCCTAGTTTTTGTTGTATCTTTACGGGGACGTAAAGCCCTGAGGTGGGAGTAATGTAAAGACCCGTAAAATTCAAGGGAAATTTTTTTTCTTAATTTTCTTTAGAATTTTACAAGAACGCGGTTTCAGACGGCACCTGATTCCGAGGCCCGGAGTGCCCAGAATTAATTTCCGAAGTTTGGCTCGGGTACGTTCAGTGAACGAACGAGCGGGAATTCCTAACTTTTGATCCGGTGCTCGGAATTGAAATCCGAGGGCACCGATGAACTCGCAGCGCCGATATTTGCTTAAGTGGACTTTTCCCGAAGGTGCGTTTGCTGAGGAGGAGTTGTTAAAAAAAAAGGGGAGTTAAATGTGAAGTAATAAAATTGTGTTACAATTTTATTTCATATTCTAAGTTGTTAACCTATGTGTGGAAGTTGGGTGGAACCTACTTGTTGTTAACTACCCTTGAGAGAATAAAGGTGGGGTGGGGCCCACACGAGCCCAACCCCTCACCTTCCCTAACTCCTCTAAACCCCCCACTTAAGATGTGTAACTCATATTAACCTTTAAACTTCCCATTAATTGGGTGACTTTCCCTCTCCTCACTTTAATCATGCCAACACACTAATCCAATTAATGGATTTAAGTTTTTGAATTTTGAACTCATAGAATGTCTTAATAAAATAAGATTAGCTTATTTTATTTTTGGGGGGTTAGATTGGTTGTGTTGAGGATTGGAGGAGAGAGCTCTAAGTCTCTTGAAGAACTTCATCTTCTCCGGCGAAGAACGTCTTCATCCTCAACGAAGAACGACAACACTTCGTCAAGGATCATCGACTCGGCGACCCGGTATCTTCGGACCTCTTCTTCCTCCTCGGACCTTCTTCGTCGGCAAACGAAGATCCGCCAACGTCGTGACTCTTCGGGCATAACACTTCGTCAACGGGTTTGACGAACGACGACCGCGACGCCCGACCTCCGCGACGCCGTCTTCCGCGGGACGTAGACGATTCTTCGAATCTTAAACCCGAGGTAGGGGTTGTCGATTTCTTTTGGTTTCCTTATTTTATTCTTGATCGTGATTTTATCAAGACTAACGTGTGACTTGATTTTATTTTGAGTTGCGTTATTATTTTATCGTGAGGGGGGCCGGACCGCACGAACACGGCCGAACCCCCCTCCATCGTTCTTGTTTAATTCTTGCGGTGAAAGCAAGTGGCGTGGTGCCGTCGCACCACGCGGATGAACGTGCTTTTATTTTTCGCGGCGTCGTCGCGCTACGCCGAGGAGAATTTTCAAGAACGCGACGCCGTCGCGCCGCGTTGGAAGGAATCATGGCACGGCGAAAGGGGCGCGGTGCCGTCGCACCGCGCCGGACGACGAATACCGCGGCCGGTTCCGGGCCGCGGCGGGACGAGAAGACCGCGGCCGGTTCCGGGCCGCGGCGGAAGAGGAGACCGGCGGCCGGGCCGCCGGCGTCGGAAGTCAAAGGCGGGACCGGAATTTCCGGTCCCGTTGGTAAAAACCGGCCGGCCAGCTGGCCGGCCGGATGACTTAAAACCGGGGAATTTAATTCCCCGGCCAACCCTTGAAAACCCCCCTCTTTAAGAGGGGGGCGGTTCTTAAAGGAGGGGGGGGCAACAGCCCCCCGGTTCGTTCCAGCCGGCCCCCACTTGCGGGGGCCGTTTCCTGCAATTGGCGCGGCACAAGGCCGCGCCGCCTATCAAAACCACAGGGGCAATCAAGCCCCCGCGTGCCACCCACGTGCGGCGCCAGGCGCCGCCGCCGCGGCCCGCCGCCGCCACCGCGGCCCGCCGCCGCCGCCACCGCGGCCCGCCGCCGCCGCCACCGCGGCCCGCCGCCGCCGCCACCGCGGCCCGCCGCCGCCGCCACCGCGGCCCGCCGCCGCCGCCCAGGGGGGGTCGGGCCGGGTCGGCCCGGACCCGGACCCCCCCGTTTCGAACCAGTCTTGGTTTTTGGCTCATATCTTGAGCCTCGGACCTCCGATCGACGAACCGTCAGCGGCAACGCGATCCTTAGATCGAGACGGTCGTTTCGGTATATCGAACTCAAGGTTTCGGTAAACTTTGAGTTCGGCCGGGTTGGTTCGTTCACGAAACCAACCGGGCTTTCGGAGCGGAAACGCTCATATCTTGAGCTACGAACGTCCGATTGACGCGCCGTCAGTCGCGTTGTGTTCCTCTTAGTGAGACGGATCTTTTGGTATAATCTTCCCGAGGTTTGGACGCAGGTGGAGTACGGCCGGGTTGGTTCGTTCACGAAACCAACCGGGCCCTCGGAGCGGAAACGCTCATATCTTGAATTCCGGACGTCCGATTGACGTGCCGTCGATTTTGATGGAATCCTCTAAGTGAGACGGATCTTTTGGCATACTCCGCCCGAGGTTCGGACGCAGGTGGAGTACGGTCGGGTTGGTTTTGCCTTAAAAACCAACCGGGCCCCGGAGACGAAAATGCCAATAACTCTCAGACCGGGCGTCCGATCGACGCGCCGTCTGTTGCGTTGAGTTCCTGTTGTCGATACGGAACTTTTGGATACATCAACTCTGGTCTTTGTGACAGTTGATGTATCAGCCTCTCGGCTCGTGGAGCGTATCCTCCAAACGAGCTTTCTGTGTGCGGGAACCCTAGTGCTAGCTGCGACTATTACTGTGACGTCTACTACTACTGCTACTGTGACTACGACGACGACAGTACAGAGATCCTGTGTGGATTCGACGACGACGACTACAGCACTCAGAGATCCTACGTGGAACAGTGCTACCGAACCTGTGTGAGCTGAATCTTCTGTTTACCTAGGGCGGTGGAGCGCTTGGGTGTAGCGGCGGACCCGTGGTACTTGACAGTGGTGGTGCGCTTGGATGCAGCAGCAGACTCTTGGCAGTGGAGCGCTTGGTTGTAGCGGCGGACCCGCGATACTCTACGGAGCGTGTGCGCTTGGTTGTAGCGACAGACCCGCGATGGTGGAGACGTGCGTGCGGAGTACGGAGACCGTGTAGATGACTGAGACCTGACGACTGCTTGACCGACTCGACTTGGAGTGAGTCGACTAGCCCAGTGGACGGAGCGCCCAGTAGTTGGCAGCATACCCACGGCGGACGGAGCGCCTGGTAGTTGGCAGCAAACCCGCAGTACTCGACAGGAGGAGTACCTCAGTAGGCTATTTGGGTGAGCGCACGGTATTTGGCGACAGACCCTCAGCAGACGGAGCGCCCGGTAGTTGGCCGCAAACCCGCAGTACTCGACAGGAGGAGTACCTCAGCAGTCATAGGTTAGTGAGCAGTACCTCGGAGTCGTGACAGGACTACTGCACACTTCAGAGACGGGGCTCTTCAGCAGCTACGGTTTCGATAATGAAAATCCTGGTTTGAGCTGAGTCAATGATCTTTGTGATTCCTCATGATTGAGATGGGTCACTTGATAACTTAGGTATATGTATGGGCATATACCTGGGTAATGGTTATCCGTTGATTTCATAAACTTGTTTACTCTTCTTTGTGGATTGGGTTGTTCTTGGGCTCGGTGTTGGAGCCGAACGGAAATTGATGACTTAGGTATATGTATGGGCATATACCTAAGCAGTGTCAGTTGTTACTTCGTGATTGTTACTTTTCTTCGTGGTTTATCCTTTGTGGATTTGAGAGACCTTCAGGGGTCTCGGGGTCCCTACTGAGTAGCTTATACTCACCCCTGCACGGGCTTTGCCCGCACTACGTTGTGTTGGTTGCAGACGACGGACAGCGTTGACCTTAGCTGAGGCTTGCAGAGCGGAACGGTATCCGGAGGTGGACCACTGGGCGGGACGTGCACGGAGCGGACGGCGGGACCCGTGGAGCAGAGGAGCTATCTGTACTCACCCTTCAGGTGGGATTTCCAGTGGACAGCTCGGAGTAGCGGCTTTACTTTTCAGTTGCTGTTTTTCCCTTTTCGAGTTGTACTTTACTTTCAGTTTGGGTTTGTATTCTGGCCCATTTACTTTTCCGCACTTTCAGTCGTACTCTGCTTGTTTAGTGTTTACTTTCCGCTTGTTTACTCTGTGGTGTGTGTTTACTTTTCAAAGGCAATGCCTTCCCTTCTTACCGGGATTACGCCTTGGTGCTAGTCGCCAGCCCCTGGCCTATGGAAGGCGGGCTTGGGGTAGTCACGGCACGGACCCCGAGGGCGGGTCGTGACAACAACCATCCATCAATCAAGTTTGAACAAAACTGGGTGTTTGAGGTGCCGATCATGCCATAGCTGAGGATGCCTCTTACTACCGGGGAGTTCTTATTGGAGTGGTGGGCTGACTTAACTAAATTTTCTACAAATAAATAGCCATAGATAGCTTGTTGTAATTTTAGAGGCAAACATTGAGTAAATCAGTAATGATTTTTGAAGCTGGGACTTCACTCAACAGATCAAGTAACTGCGAGTTAATGCAGTTGGCCAGCCAAAATCCTACCTTGGACCCTTCGAGTAGTGGTGTAGCCATAGCTTGTAGAATATGAGGGGGGTTCAGGGATCCTTTCCACTAATACTCAAGAGTATTCCGATTCTAGTACAGAGGGTTCCTAGAATTTGAAAAATTAGTGGGAGACATTTAATTATTAAATAATCAGTAATGTCACATTAGGTAATCACATAAAAGTACAATCTGCTAAATATTTTTTTTGTAGAGAATGGAAAGCAATACCACAATAAAACTGTGATAAGTATTGGGAAAAGTTAATGTCCAAACAAGCATGAAATTCCATGTATAGTATAGGTGCTCGCACACATTATTACTATATCATAAATTCAAGATGCTTGTGTCCCAACCTGTTAAGCCACCTCAAGAAGCAATGGTGTAAAACTACTTACAGGAGACTCATGAATCAAGCATATGATCATTCTTTCATAACGATATCATCAAAGTATGATTTCATTTGTGGTCGCTACGTCATGAAATGGATGATGTTAGATGGAGTCTCATCTCTAAGAAGTTTCCAAGGATAAAGTGAAGCAAGATTTGAATGTGATGGTCGCACTCGGTTTGTGTAAAGTGAAGGACATTTCACAATATTTCATGTGATCCCATTCTTATAACTTTTACACCCAATTAATCTAGTTTTGTTTAAGGGTACAAACGAACGATATAGAGTAAGCACTTCATTACCTTTATGGTAACATTCTCCAAGTAATAAGAATATTGGAGATAACACCATCTTTTATTCTTATGGCGAATAAATTGAAAGACAAGGCGGAAAGGCCTATGGAAAGTTATGCCAAAGGCACATTCATCATGTCCTTCAAAGAAAAGTGGTTGTTTATTTAACATGAGGTTATTTTTATTGCATATTGAAATAAATTCATGGAAGTTTAAAAACTGAAATACCAGAAGCAAGTACCAGCTTCTCGTTCAGTTAATATTCATCAAATAAAAGTATGGTTTTCTCACATACTTCCTGGGTATTAAAATACAATATACTTTTCACATATATGTATTGAAATACAATTACCAAGTAAGTAGAGAAACATTACTAGGAGTAATGTGTCTTCTCCATGCATCTGAGAAAGAATGATTCCTAAGTCAGCGGTGAGAGACACATAACTTCAAATTGCCAAGTAATTGATTCAAACTAAACAAGTTGTTGAGTATAACCAAAAACATTTATCTCATGTGCCCATTTGGACATGATGATACATTATTCCATGTTTTGGAATGATTTTTTTTTGTGGTAACATACTCAACCAATAGTTCATACATACTTGAATCAAAGGCAATACATGATGAATATAAAATGTAAGACCTATCAGTTGTGGCAAGAAGATTCTTTGTCAAGTAAAGCTAAAATTGGACATCAAGAATATAACCAGTATGGTATTTAGGATCGGCATAGCTAAACACCTTTGGTATTATTGACATCCTTAGTTTAGACAAAGAAAAATTTAGAAATAAAGGTATGCCACAAAGTTCCATGGTTAGTTCAACAAGAGAGTGTGAACTATTCCAAAGAAAGCTAGAGGTAAAGATACTTCATAAGATTGTATCAAGTTATTAATGAATAATGAATTATATGCATGGTCAAAAGATATGAGTTGCTTTGGATCGACATGCTGAAGAATATCTTGACCAAACATTCATCGATCATGATAATGTAGCGTGGAGTAATTCTTAAACGCATGTTACCTTATCCACACCACGACATTGATGTTCATAAGGAGGATCAATGATGAGTATTACCTGTTAACATTGATCAACAAAATGTAGCATGGAGAAATTCCTAAACGCACATTTTATACATAAAAGTTATAATGTAAGTTGTATCAATGTTACAACCTGCATAAACTTCCATTATATTTCAAGATGTGCTTTGTAAATAACGACATAAACCCATAACCAATATGCCAACTAAAATGAAAAATGGATACCATATGAGTCATAGTATGATGAAAATCCATTATGTCATAGATCATGTGTTAGGATGAAAAAAGTTTGTTAAGATATAAACAAACATGCATCAATCTAAACACATGGTGCATCTAAGGTAATTGTCCTAACAGTTTCTTAGGATATTACCTAAATCCCTAAGATAGAAAAGATATAGTCAAGTATTATACTACATTTCTATAAAAGGGTTCACATCTCTATTAGAGATAGTGGTAGAAGAATTCACTTGGACTTAGTAAATGCTCGATAAGAACAAATGGTTGGCGTAGGAAAAAGTTCCACAAGTACATGTGGAATAGGCATGTTCTAGTGACACATACTGTGTAGGAAGAATGAAACCATGGTGATGGTTTTATATTCACTGCGGCCGGTGATATATTATTCATTAACAATAATAAATCATACAAGTAAGAAGTATAAGGCAATGAGATAAGATTGACAAGATCAACTAAAATTCAATAATGGATTCCATGCATCAAATTGCAAAGGGGATTATAAATTGAGTACTGTGGTGGGTATTTAAATGAGATAATACATGAATGCTACAAGCATGGTACCAATAAGGCTCAATTGGTTATAACAAGTTAGTACGCCTAAAACTATTAGAATTTTACTTGTCATAGCTAACTTCTAATATTATTCTATTGGTCATTGGATGTCAATATCATCTTTCATGTAAGGTGTCTATAAGACACAACTAGAAAGAGATGATGAAATCATATGATGCCAATAAGGGTTGCAAGTTACTGAAATCCAATTCTGGATTAAAGTAAGAAACAAAATCTTAGACCATTCATTATAAATGAATCTATACCTTGTGTCTACCAAAGGTTAGTGGGAGAGCCAATGTTTTTCAAGTGAAATATGTTCGGAAACATATGGGAAACAGATCTTGGACTTACTTCTAGATAATACCAGGATAAAACAATTCTCCAATGGTTGACTTAAAGTAGCAACCTAGGTTCTAGGGAACAAGATCTACTGAGGTAGATCTATAGGTTGCTTGGTCCTATTCAATCGTACATTTTTGATGCTCCTTTCCGTCAAAGAGTCCAATTAATGGAAAAGGGGAATACCTTAAGCCCAATGAGGGTCACCCTTTGAAGAAAATCAAAAATTGACAAAGGGATGAACCAGAAACTCATTTGGAGGGCATCGTGCAAGTATCTTGCACGCCACACAAGTCACTTGCATGCCACATATGGGTCGCACAAGTCACTTGCGTGCCCTATTCATTTTTTACCAAGGTTCCCAGTGGCCTATAAATAGCCCCTGTGGGCCCCCCATTCCAAGGATGAATTTTCAAAAACTCAGATTCAAGCTCTGGTAACCCAAGTCTCTGTCTGAAGTCTTCCGAACACTTGTAAGGTAATTTTTTACCTAGAAGGGAAGCTCTAAATAAGAAGAATAAGTCCTAAGTATTAGAACTAATTAATACTTGAACGCCTAAGTGTCCATCCCTTAAGGGAAATGAAGACACTTGCACGCCGCCTTTACTTGTCAAGGGAACTTGCGCGCCACCCTTCTGAAAGCCTCTAGGGATGATACTAAGGGATTGAGTTCCAAGTCGCCCAAGTATTACCCTATAGGTTCTTCGTCGCCCAAGGTGACTCATGTCGCGCAAGTATACTTGCGTAACCAGGACTTACATGCCAGAACAATACTTTCACGCCTCCTTTCTAGTCACCTCCTTTCCTCAAATCCACCTATCCTCTTCAATATATAGCCTTCAAAACCCTCTTCAAATCCATTTATGGAATGGTTCCTTTGTTGGTTTCCTTATCTGAAAGGAATTATGTGAGAACCTCTCCCAAAACCTTGTGACTTACAAGATTTATGTCACCACGATTAGGTATTTCCTATATAAACTCATCCTTTGAGATGAGAAGATCTCTTAGTTTGGGCCTCCTTCTTAAGAGTAAGCCCCAAGTTACAAGTCTCCTTAATCTGGACCTCCTTCTCAGGAGTAATCCCTAGTCATAATTTCCTTTAACCTGGGCCTCCTTCTCAGGAGTAATCCCCAATCATAATTTCCTTTAACTCGGGCCTCCTTCTCAGGAGTAAGCCCCAGTCATAATTTCTTTTGATTTGGGATTCCTTCTCAATAATAAAACCCAATCATAAGTTCCTCTTAATTTGGGCTTCCTTTTCAGGAGTAAGTCCCGAGTTAAAATTCAAAATCTCCATAAAGTACAAATACCTTTATGGACCCTGCTCTTGGGATTCTTTCCTAAGTCCTAGTGTTCATTTACTTGGGCCCTCATACATACATAATCCCCACATCATTTCTCATAACTGTATCTTTCGTGGCACCATTGTCAAGTTTACTGATACCTCTTGTTTCTCACACCGAGCATGAATCACATGGGCTTAGAGTGTAAAAGTAATCAATACATCCCTCTTTGGGTCATTAACTATGCATAAACCCCATATTTCTTGCCCGAACTATGTGGACTTTGATCTCTGCCTTAAAATTAGAGTACGTAAGAAGCCTTTATAAGGTTCAAGTCCATCTTTCATTAATTATTTTCCGTCCCATATGACATTAAACTATATCCTTTTTATAGAACTATGTGTGTTCTGATTTTTTTAACAAGGATACGTAGGTAGCCCATCTGCGGGTACGATCCTAACTCTGAAATAATCCTTGTCTTTATGAATGAAAATAAACTTCAAGTGCCCCACTTAGTGGCTTTAAAACTAGTATGGTCATCATAATGACCATGAGATTTTTATATAATATATTGAAGGATACCATTGACTAAGAATATCCAATACATACGGATGATTCTCTATCTATAAAGAACCTAAAATACATATAAAAGATTCTCTAAATCCCATACATATCAATCATTGATTACCAAATCTAAAAGAAAACTCATTTTCATGCTTGGTGAATTAATAGGGATTCGTGAACATAACTTAAATCTATAAGAGAGTCCCGGAGTAGGCAATAATTCCCCCCAAAAAGGTGTGATGAGCCTGACCTCCCATCCTCTCGGCCAATGAAAATTCTCAAGCCTCATTGGTCCACAACTAATGAGCACCTACCTTTGGAAAGTAGGTCCAAATGGATATAGAATCATTGGGTGTTTCTGGTTCTACGAATAAACCTGTTAGAAATCGATTGGAGAGTTTGAACCTTAAACAAACAAGGTCATCCCCATTTACATAATAAAAAAAATGGTGAACCCGACATGAATCCCTAACCAAGTTAGAATGATGTTTTACTTATTTGTTAGGCCCCTATTAAATTCAATATGAGGGCCAACAAAGCAATCAAACACATAAGTGTTCATCCAAAATATGTAGTCTAGCCAACCTTATTTTGATTATGTCTGTTATATCAAACATGCACTCTTTTCCAAGATCTCTATGCAATACATAAATGGCTTCTTTAAAGTTCACACCTATAAATGCCTCAGCTACTACTCCTAATGGATCCTTGTCTGATCTGAGGATGAAATCACCTACTCAGCATCTTCAATGTTGGGTCTCGAATGCATTGGTAAGGGAATACCATCAACATGGTACCATCCCGACTCTGGAGGCCGCTCGACAATCCCTCCAAGTAAATAACTCACCCTGGTTGTCCGGACAGTGACGACCAGTGGTCAAAAAGCAGGTGGTGCCAACCACCATTTCTAACCATTTTGGTTCGTTATCCCCAAAACACAACAACTAGTCCCTACCATATTATAGGGAGGTAAATGAAGAGGTCACGCGAGGCCTCAGTTCAAGAAGACAAGAGACCTTCCTGAGGACTCCCACCAACAATCGCCGCCAAACTCGTGCGGTAGTGCACCCTTAACATGATGAGGGTATCACCTCTAGGGGTTCGGCTCAAGTCCCTCAAACCTGAGAACGCAAGATGAACCATCAGAGGCAAAATTCGACCAACAGGGAGTAGGTTCTTACCTCTGCCCTCTCCGGAGAATTCCATCAACCTAACTTGATGGCAAGCAATGAGCGGGAATATATACCCGTCTGTCCTGATTTCACTGCCCAGTAGACTCGTCTGGCAGTAACACACCAATCCCGTTAGGCAATTCCAGAAGATTACTATAGACAGGCACATACACCTGTTTATAAATCATCAGCCAGTCAGCAAGCTCGTCTGACTTCATCCAAAGGAGCTCGCCAATCAAATGTGGTGACCACCTATAAACAGGCACATACACCTGATTACACTCATTAATTCTGCCAGCAATCTCGTCTGCCAGTCTTGAAAGAAGTTCATAAATCATATTTGGTGGAGAAAAATCAGCAAGCACATACACCTGCGATTCATCAAGCTAACCAACAGTCTCATTTGGTAGCACCCAGAGATGTTAATTGGAAATATCCAATGACAAGCAGGAGGCAGACACAAATTTTTCCCCCCAAACATGAGTACTGTCAGAATTCACTGACAGGAAAAGGAGGATAGGATTAGGAACACACACCTACTCCAAACACAGAATGGACATATATTCCCGTTCTGATAGCTGAAGTCACCAAGCACATTCTGACAATGGTGAAAGAGCAGAAGCAAATCCCTACCCATATTTTGGATACCTTTCAGAATATTATAACTTCAGCAACATCATAGGGAAAGAAACATAAATATATCCCTATCAGTGGAGTGACTCATCAACATGTCACTCCGGAGTAGATACACACCTCTGTTCCAGTCCAGGAGGGTCATGGGACATACTCCCCCATGTCATACGGACAATCAAGTCGGGTACATACGCCTAATTTAAATAGATAGAATCAGCCTAACCAGACCATTTCTCCTGAGCAGGCACATACACTTGACCATTATAACCACTTTAATAAACAAGTGGTTTCCAAAGTGAGTAAGAAGGCATCCAAGAAAAATACCCATCCAGCACAGTTGAAAGATCAAGAGCCAATCTGTAATAAAGCCTTGATCAATGTTGGAGTTCTTGAAGCCCTCAAACAATTGTCTATTGCAAATCAAGATTCTACTCCCTCATTTATAGATTCATGAAGTAACCACAATAATTCAGAAGGTCTTCATCATAAAATTCCTCATGAAGGCTTTCTTCATGACAATTCGGTCAATCTCAAAGTATTATCTTTAGATGAAAGCCACGATAAACCTCTGTGTGGCCAAAAAACCAAGGAGTAAGAGGTTTTATCTTTTTCTATAACCCAACATGGTGGTCCTCCCCATGATGATGATAAATTTAGCTGCGAAAGTCCTCTCCACAGTAGTAATTCACATTTCCTAGAAAATTCTTCAATGGACAATGCAGTAATGAGAAAGCCCTCTTATCTTGAGGCACTTGCAAATGAGAATGCAGTCATGTCTGATGCCTTACTGCTAGCAGGTGAAATACTTTCTCAATCAGAAGATAGTCCAGGGTGTAGGTCATTATCTGAACCACCCCTGGGTCATTCATCTTCTAATTTGACAAATGAATTCTCTACCAATCTTGTTGAATCTGATAAAGCAACAAAGAATCACTAGCTTTGGTCCAATCAGGTAGAATAATCTTCATCGAATGACAAAGAGGAAGTGATGAATATGAGAAAATAACTGGTGAAAGGTGAAATACCAGTCTTTTTTTGGCCTTTGGCTAACTCTCAGTATGATATTCCAAAAATGTTGACAGAAGATTATATTCACAATATTCATCTCAACATATGGAAAAATCTTTGTCACCTAAAAGAGAAAATATTATCTTATGATGAATATCAAAATCATGTCAAGATAATAGAAGGGCTGCAATGCCAAATTGACTTGGAATCTCTCTCAGTTTCCCGACATCCAAATGTTGAAAAGCAGCAGAGATCCCTTCAGCATTCATGCCTTGGCGCATTAAAAAGGTTGCGCCAGTTAATTACTAATGCCCCATATGGTATTCATATCAGGGGATGGGGTGTTCATGGAGCATTTCATTTCATTGTGCTCTCCAGTCAACAAATCCCGCCAAAAGTGGTCTCATGCAATGTTATTTCCCATGGCTGTCCACATCTAACTGGTTTTGTGTGTAATTAAAGGCTTTCTCAAGAATATGCCTCAACTAGTTCTTCCCAAAGTCAGGAATATAAAGAACTAGTTGTCGAATTACTCTTGCATCAAGCAAATGGGAATATCAAATAGGCTTCTTGTTTAGATCATGCACATCACTTGGTGACAGAAGTGTCAGAAATAATCCAGCGGTCATCTGAGCCAGGTGATTTGAGTGGATGTAGGTTGATGCATCCGACCAATTTCCAGACTAAAATCCGCAAAATCAGGAGGGATTTTAAGAAAGTTTCAGATGTAGCAGATCAAGAGCCACCTTAGCTTTCCAGGCTGGGGAATATTTTAATCCAACCCTTGGAATCAATAGATAGGATTCGAGGAGTTGAGCAGGAAAAACAGGAACAACCCCAATGCACCGGACTTGAGACTTTTTCAAATTCTCAATATCTCCCTCAACGGAAGTCAGTCTTCTCTCTATTTGGGAAGAAGCCACAAGAGGAACACAAAGACGAATTATTAGGAGATTCCCTCCAAATTACGGTTCATCAAGAAGTTCCTAAGGCATCAATCAAACAAGAGGCAATGTCTCATAAAGGACATGGAAGAAGACAGTATCACAGAAGTACTGACAGAAGGGATTCAATGCGTTATGCATCAATAAATGTCATCAATTCCATTGTCACTAATCCACCAGAACATGAGGCTCGCTCAGAGGGATCAGATGAAGAAGTTACTGTTCAAGAAGCTATACACACAGAAATGAATGAAGGAGGTGTGCATACCAGAAGACAGAGGGTTTCCCAGGGGCAAGACATTTCTTTGGGTAATGCCCTTCCATACTTCAGAAAGGCACATGCCAAGGAAAAGGGTAAAAGTCAGATTACATTCCAATACGACAATAAACTACAATAGTCTCTAACACCCTCACCTGAGAGGGTGGTCCCCGTTTTTCCTCACTATAAGACATTAAACTGCATAGCAATACATCCAAGATACATGATGCTAAACTATGCAGCACCGGTCCATGCATATGACCTTAAACTATTCACACTTTTTTCCTGCACGACAATAAACTACAATAGTCTCTGACACCCTCACCTGAGAGGGAATCATTATTGAAATTGATCTCCAATCATGTTATATTCCAAGGACTACGTGCATACATGGAAATGCCCAAACCTTTAATCTTGGATCCAACCATCATTGCACTAAAGTCCCCTTTCACCCTTCACATGTACGAACCAAATCTGTACAGATGGTATTTCAAGAACTACGTATGTATTGATTCCCATCCTTATGGGATACGTAGGAACATTCGATCATCCCTCGAACCCAGCCCCAAGTCTTTGGGCCTAACCCCAAACTCCACTACCAGTCCTTTGGCTGAAAAGTCCCCCTGTGAGCACATGAATGTGGTATGAAAACCTTGTTCTTTATTCACATCAGGTTTATAACAAACACACAATGTGTATCCCTCATTATGGTCCAAAATCTACAACCATAAACTAAGATCTCCTACGCTCTTGTCCCACATGACGTTAAACTGTATTTCAAGAACTACGTATGGCTTGATTCTCATCCTAATGAGATATGTAGTGAAGTCCAGCATCTCAATTTAGGACCCAGCCACAACATGATTATGGTCAGCATTGGTCTATGTATCTTCTTAATGCATTGGACAATACCCATTTTCATGTGTCATACTCCTAACCTTAAATACTTCTAGATCTCCATAACCCTTTTCTTGACTTCTGGTAACAAAATGTCTGATACCCGGGAATTCTTTTGTCTGAACATGCAGCACGTTCCCTTAGGCAGCCTTGCATAAGTAGTCTACATAACGGACCTATCAGCCAAAAGATGCTATTATTTGACTATGAAACCAATACCCTTAAGTGTCCCTACATAATTCAAACCCCCTAACGGGTTTGTCAAATAGGGGTAACTTCATTCTTTGGGGGAAAACCTCTTTTTTCCTTATTGGTATTAATGACGATATGTAGGGATCTGCAAAAACAACCATCCTTAACATATTTGTCCCATACTCTTTTTCATGATCTGAAAGTATTCAAGTATATGGTTTATATTTCCCTTCCCTACATTTGGGTCAAACCTTTGCAGGAGTGACATTCATCCAATTTTTTGAAAATCTTGATTGGGAATATCCTCTCCATATTCAAGTACCTCTCTACATACAGCAGACTCTGTGCTTTGGAATATTTGAATCTCCATAAACTTCCATTGGATTTTAGCAATATAAAAGTAAAATTTCTAAGAGTTCTTTTGCCTGACTATGCAGAACGTGCCCCTAGGTGGCCTTGTATAAGTAGTCTATATGATGGACCTATCAGCCAAGAGATGCTGTTATTTGACTATGTAGCTAATGCCCTTAGGTGGACCTACATAATTAAACCCCCTAACGGGTTTGTCAAATAGTGGTAACTTTACTCTTAGGAAATACTTCCTCTAATTCCTTTTAGATATTTTTTCATATCATCCCCCAGATTCAAAATTTCTTAAGTCATAGTTTACATGTTTTTCCCGTACTTTAATGTGGTAATTTGTTTTCAAACAAATTATCAAGGAATTGAGTCAATTTTAATCCATTCGGTCAAATCTATTCGACCTTAAACATTATCCTTTTTATGTCTGACATGCATGAATTTAAAATTCCAACAAAAGATAGGGTACTCATTAAATTTGGAACTTGTAAAAAGAACTCTGAACAAAAGTCGAGTCCCAGCTCGCTAAACGTACATATGTATGATTTAGGAAATACTGAGCAACAAAATATGCAAAGTTTGTGGGGTTGTTTGTATAATACTAGCAAAAAGTCAAACTATGATTACTAGGACCATTGGATTAGGTAAAAATAATAATATATAAGTAATTAGCAATAGAATGCAGGTACAAATGATTGAAGATGAAATGTCTTTTTCATTGATGCATAAGATTAGAAGAACATCCATAGATTGGAGTATCTTCTCTTTTTCAATAATTACAAGAGGCTTTCAACATATCTTTTCATTTGATTTACGGTATCCCGAGCTTCATCAGCAGCCACTTGAAGTTCATTCACTCAACCAGCTTCACTCTTTTCAGCTTGATGGAGTGCCTTCTTGGCATCTGCGATGTCTTTCATACCATTCATTTGGACTCCTTTCAATGAACTGTTAAGCTGGTAAAGTTCCCTAGTAACTACATCTAACTGTTGCTGAAGATTCATATACTAGATGACTTTCTCCTTGACCTTATGCTTCAGCTCCTTCAGCTTTGTAGCATGATCAGCCTCAGCTCGGGACACCGCAACCTCAAATTCGCCGATATTGGTCAACAGCCTCGCTCTGGTCATATCTTGACGACACTTTTGCTCCTGCTCCCTCCTTAAGATGACTTGTTTCACTGTGGTATGGATCTATTGATATCCAAAACCACCAAGTCCTAGCATGACGAAAAAGGATGACAGTCGCGGGATCTTCGAAGATAGCTATTCAAGAGGCACTTCAGATATGATCTTCCATATATTCTTCCATGCCTTGTGATGTGAGAATTGGAGCACCTTTTTCACCTCTGGGTCTGATTCAACATCACTATCACAGGGGGGAGTATAGTCCGAGATTAATGAACTTAAGGAAGTGCCCTGTTCTGCTCCTTCCCCCTAACCCTTGGTACTTCACTTTCTACTCCCATTGGGACTGAGGCTGAGGCTTCACCTCCGGATCTAGCCACTGAAGTTGAAAACCCTGCATAGTCAATTGAAAGCTTTGGTTAGTTCCAAAGGATAAAAAAAGTTGATTAGCTGTCTTGAAAATTAATTACAGCCACAAATATTATCATCTTTTATCCAACGATAGATGAGAAACATGAGAAGGCTCCTCCCCATATTTCCTAGATTCAATAGGATTTTCAAGATGAGTTTCAAGAAGCTCTTACGGATTAATCTCCACTTGATCTAGCATCTCTGCAATGATAGGGTTGTCTCTACACCCTTTAGGCATCTATAGATCAACATCTTGCTCAGACAGAACTGCACATTTCAACCAATCATGGTCAGAGATGTAATAAAAAAATTTAACAGGACGAAGGATAACACTCACGTCCAAAATCTTCTAAATCACATGGTAATTTAACATGATCTAACATTTCTTCAAAAGACGCACCAAGTTTAATCATTTCATCCAGTGATATCTCAGATTCCTGGTTAGTCTCACTAGTGTGAGCATTTGGCATGTCTTCTTAGCGACCCTCCTCCTGTGACCTCCAACCCCGAACAACTTCCTTAGAGAAAATTTCGGAGTCAGTTGCAGTGGTCGCAAATGTTCTGGTGTAGGTGTTGAACCTAAAGCATCACAGAATAGAAGTCAGTTGATATATTCATTCAATGTTCTATGAAGTATTGTTAATTTACCAGAAGCTGGATCTTATCTCCTTGAAGTAGCAACAAGAGAAGTACTGGGAACAGAAGCTGGCTCTTCTTCTCTCCTTGTTTCTTCAAGAGCAGCCAGGCCAGCATGAATTTGCGACTGTTCACCAGCACCCTCCATCATCCTCAGAGGAGGGTCAGTCCTCTCCCTCAAAGGGGAAATCAAAGAAGCCCCTGTAATCCCAAGAAGTATGAGCAATCTTTTCATGAGTTAGGATCCATGACTATCCAAAGGACTTAACACTACTGATGAAGCATCTAGCTGTGGACTTCTTCCTACGATGCCTTTGATTCTTTGACTTTTTGGGTGTGTTGACATCATCACCTACAAATACAGGTATTAGAGAGTGAAAAGACCTTTCTAACTCCTCATCTATGGCTTACCGGGCTGGAGATACCTCGCCCGACTCGCGAGGAGATTCAGCGGCTCTAAGAACGGTGCCACCAGGGCTGTACTGAGGTGAAGGGACCTCATTAGTTCCTTTCTTAACAAGCTGCATGATGAAGAAATTAATTTCCCTGAGTAACAAAGATTTGACTGAAATTAAGTTACAAAGCAAATAAGAAAAGAAATTTACATCTTCAGGAGCCACGTAATCATGCCACTCCTCATCCATTGAAGAACCAATCCCCTCAGTGGTGGCACGATTCATCATTTCCTTCACCCTCTTGGTAATAGTAATGTAATCATCAGTGACATATATGAGCATTTCTAGCTCTCTGATGCAAGCCCACACTTCATTGGGGTTATCCTCGAAGAAGATATCAGAAGAAGCCCTAAGATTCCCCACTCCAGGGATATATAGCCCTTCTCATAAGTCCATCCAGGAAGTTTCAGCATCACAATATAAACTCCACCATGTCTGGACAGCCTTTGGTCGTAAATATTCATCATGTTCACCAGAAGACCGCGATGAGGGTCCTACAATCTGGGAATTCAACTTCTTCCCAACTCCTGCAATCACAGATAAAGGATAATAAAATGAAACTTGTTGCTCTATAAAATAATGGTGACTAAATTTCCTTAATGATATAACTCACCAGGAGTCGATGGAGTATGTCTCTTGACTATGGCAGGAGGATTATATTTGGCACGAGGCCGCTTTGACGCATGTCGTGCCTCATCATCCCCATCCTAGGAATCCGGTGAATCAGCCCCGGGTGAGGAACCTGGTGAATCAGATCCAGGTGAGGAAGAATAACCTTCCAGATGAAGGGTTTCTTTCCTGACAGCTCTCTTTTTTGTCCCCACTCGAGGGACCGGATGATTCAGTACCCCTTTAGGGTATGATGCTCCCCAGTTCTCGGTATACCATGTAGTCAATTAAGTCGCCTCTCCAGTAACTGTTAGATCAAACACTACCCCGGTTTTCTCCATAGTTGTCAGCAACCATAGTTGTCGGGAAACCATTGGATGCTGCTCTGACCTAACGTGTATGGTAGGGGATACAACAATCTGCTGCATACACTTGAATTGGCATGCAAATCTATATGGATCATAGGCCTCACATATAATCTCTCCGTCAATTCTGGTGGCCAATACACCATCTCTGTAAGCTAGCATATATGACCTCAATTCCAGGCTATCTATTCCATCATCAACAAACTGCCCAGTTGGAAAGTTTCTATAAGGAAAGAAATGAAATTCCTTGAACATGCTCAGCCTCACCTTTAGATCATAGGAATTGAGGGACAACGGAAAAATTCTGGAAAATTTCTGCACCGATGGCCTAAAAGAACTTCCAGGAACCTGTACTCCGCTCTATACAGCGTATGTCCTGAAGTTAGTGGTGATCCATCTCCACAAAACTTGTAATGGTCCCACTATTCTCAAAGAAGAATTACCCATATAGACATGGAGTAATATTCTGTGAATCTTCACCAAAATCGGGGTGGCCAACCCAACCATTTTTCTCTCAGCCAACTTGGATGAAAAAATGAAGGTCCCTGGCCTGACGCCTCCCTTCAAATCCCTAACTGGCATAAGATAAACACTGAGCCACAAAGATAAAAATCCCGCTAGATGGGTATTCTCTAGGATTCTTTGATCCACTTCATACCCCCACTTTTCAAACTCTCCCACTTCCAGAGTTGGCTAGAATGTGCCAAGAGTACCCCTCTTCTCTATTCTAGGGTAGCTGTTAGGATGAGTACAGGTGGACCCCTTCTCCTTCTTCTTGATGAGAATCATATCCATCCAATCCACTGGATGAATATCTTTTCTAGAATGAGTTTTGGTGGACTTTGAATTCTTTAGCTTGTGGGAAATTTTCAATAACTCTCGAGCCAAAGCCGGAGTCTTTTCCGAATCATTCTAGGTCACCTTGGGGGGATTAATTCATCATACATATCTCCCAAAATTGGATCCCCCGAAATCTTGTAGACATCCCAAAAGCTGATTCCTACTTATCCATGAGTTAGATGGAAAGAATTGGTTTCCGGGCTCCAACGACTGATTAGCTCCGGCACAAAATTATCATTCCTGTAGACATATGTCTTCCCAGACCAGATGACTTCATATATTGCAGCTCCCTTAAGATCCTTGAAAAACTCTGTATAGGTTTGTCACACCCAATATACCCACATCCAAGTCGGCTTCACACCTCCTCTGGGACGGAAATCCCAACTCTTTTTCCATCCCTTGGATTGATCCATCTGAGAATTTCGGAAAATAGAGGGATAGCAATGCGGCTGTAGCTCAGGCTTGTGAGGCTTCAAATCTGGAGCACATGGGCTACGATGCATTATGAATTCCTTCTCCACTATTCCAGCATTGACAAATGATCCTGCAACTGAGACATTTTCTGAAGAAAAATTGGTGTAAGTCTGAAACCAAGAATGAGGAATATAATTCTTTTCCTCTGGAACATTGACTCCTTGCAGATGACCATGGCCATATAAAGGAAAGTAAATGCTTTGTGGGAAGTTGACATGATATTTCTTCAAGTACTTAGCCAAATATGGGAGAGTAATATCGCAGATATCATAATAGTCATGGCCAACTATGTTCATCATATCATCTATTCTCTTGCTGGCCAACTCATCAGTGGATCCAATTCTTTTGGGAGCCATTGAATCTGCACAAAGATATAACAGTTAACTTTTAAGTAAGTCTATTTTTATGAAATACTTGTGAAGAAAACAAAAAAAAATGGCTAAGGCATTAAGGCGCGCATGTTTGGTCGTGCAAGTTTGGCCGCGCAAGTATTACCGTGCAAGTAATATTGTGCAAGTCAAAATCCTTACTGGAGAAGCATGACACAAAAAAGAGAGATCGACCGAGGAGATGAAGACACTTGTGCAATGAGAGCTAAAAATCATTGAAGGCAGGATGGTTTGTGCGAAGTGACGCCCATATATATAGGTGATCCTTCAACCCTGCGCGCCGGAACCTGCGCACCAAAACCTACGCACTGCCGAACTCTTGTTTCTCATTTTCCTCAGAGTCAAATCCTCTTTCCTTTTTTGGATACAACTCCGAGGGGGGACTTTTGTTGACGCTCCTTTCCATAATAGAGTCCAACAAATGGAAAAGGGGAATACCTTAATCCCAATGAGGGTCACCCTTTGAAGAACATCAAAAATTGACAAAGGGATGAACTAGGAACTCATTTGGAGGGCATCACGCAAGTATCCTGCGCGCCACGCAAGTCACTTGTGCGCCACATATGGGTCATGCAAGTCACTTGCGTGCCCTATTCCTTTTTTCACCCAAGGTTCATAGTGGCCTATAAATATCCCATGTGGGCCCCCCATTCTAAGGACGAATTTTCAAAAACTCAGATTCAATCTCTGGTCGCCCAAGTCTTTGTCTGAAGTCTTACGAACACTTCTAAGGTAATTTTTTACCTAGAAGGGAAGCTCTAAAGAGGAAGAATAAGGCCTAAGTATTATAATTCATTAATAATTGTGCACCTAAGTGTCCAACCCTTAAGGGAAATAAAGACACTTGCGCATCGCCTTTCCCTCTCAAGGGAACTTGCGCACCACCCTTCTGAAAGCCTCTAGGGGTGATACTAAGGGATTGAGTTCCAAGTCACCCAAGTATTACCCTATAGGTTCTTCGTCGCCCAAGGTGACTCATGTCGCGCAAGTATACTTGCACGACCAGGACTTTCATGCCAGAATAATACTTGCATGCCTCCTTCCTAGTTACCTCATTTCATCAAATCCACCTCTCCTCTTCAGGATATAGCCTTCAAAACCCTCTTCAAATACATTTATGGCATGGTTCCTTTGTTGGTTTCCTTATCTGAAAGGAATTATTTGAGAAACTCTCCCAAAACCTTGTGACTTACAAGATTTATGTCACCACGGTTAGGGATTTACTATATAACATGATCCTTTTAGATGAGAAGATCTCTTGGTTTGGGCCTCCTTCTCAGGAGTAAGCACCAAGTTACCAGTCTCCTTAATCTGGACCTCCTTCTTAGGAGTAAGCCCCAGTCATAATTTCCTTTAACCTGGGCCTGCTTCTCAGGAGTAAGCCCCAGTCATAATTTCCTTTAACCTGGGCCTCCTTCTCATGAGTAAGCCCCAGTCATAATTTATTTTGATTTGGGATTCCTTCTCATGAATAAAACCCAATCATAAGTCCCTCTTAATTTGGGCTTCCTTTTCAGGAGTAAGTCCCGGGTTAAAATTCCAAATATCCATAAAGTACAAATACCTTTATGGACCCTGCTCTTAGACTTCTTTCCTAAGTCTTGGTCTTCATTTACTTGGGCCATTATACATACGTAAGCCCCACATCACTTCTCATGACTTCATCTTTCATGGAACCATTGTCAAGTTTACTGATACCTCTTGTTTCTCACACCGAGCATGACTCACGTGGGCTTAGAGTGTAAAAGTAATCAAGACATCTCTTTTTGGGTCATTAACTATGCATAAACCCCATATTTATTGCCCTAACTACATGTACTTTGATATCTGCCTTAAAAATAGAGTACATAGGAAGCCTTTATAAGGTTCAATCCCATATTTAATTAATTCTTTTTCGTCCCATATGACGTTAAAATATATCCATTTTATCAAACTAAGTGGGTTCTTATTCCTCTTTAACAAGGATACGTAGGTAGACCATATGCGGGTATGATCCCAACTCTGAAATAATCCTTGTCTTTCTGAATGACAATAAACTTCAAGTGCCCTAATGAGTGTCTTTAAAACCAGTATGGTCATCATAATGACCAGGAGAATTTTATATAATATATTAAAGGATACCATTGAATAATAATCTCCAATACATACATATGATTCTCTATCGATGAAGAACCTCAAATACATATAAAAGATTCTCTAAATCTCATACATATCAATCATTGATTGCCAAATCTAAAGGAAAACTCATTTTCATGCTTGGTGAATTAATAAGGATTCGTGAACATAACTTAAATCTATAAGAGGGTCTCGGAGTAGGAAATAATTCACCCCAAAAGGTGTGATGAGCCTGACCTC
Source organism: Viscum album (assembly GCA_963277665.1). Classification (NCBI taxonomy): domain Eukaryota; kingdom Viridiplantae; phylum Streptophyta; class Magnoliopsida; order Santalales; family Viscaceae; genus Viscum; species Viscum album. Next base: position 520,102,969 of record OY728135.1, on the reverse strand, counting down.
CCATCCTCTCGACCAATGAAAATTCTCAAGCCTCATTGGTCCACAACCAATGAGCACCTACCTTTGGAAAGTAGGTCCAAATGGATATAGAATCATTGGGTGTTTCCGGTTCTACGAATAAACCCATTAGAAATCGATTGAAAAGTTTGAACCTTAAACAAACAAGGTTATCCCCATTTCCAGAAGAAACATACATATAGTGACATTGTATTGAAAAATACAAGTTGGAACAATTCAAGTTTAGAATTGTTTCCAATATCACATGGCTTAATCTCTCCAGGTTAACTTTTTTAGAGCATGGGCATAGATTAATGTTGTGAGTTGAGTTACATACACTTTAGCAATAGATAAATCACATATGCCATAATATGTAAAATAATTGATAGTGCCAGAATATACTTTATAGTAGGAAGATATCAATTACATCAAGAAGCAATGAAAGTGAAGCAGTCCGAACTATAATCTCATACTTCGGAAAGTACAAATGATATGTGCCTGGAATATGGAGAGGAAGGTATACTAGTTTTTTGTGGGACCTAAATTAGTAATACTTAGATCAATTTGATCTAGTATTTCAATTAGGAAAAGGCGATGAGTGAGTCAATATCATAAAAGCTATTGGTAGCCATACCTACAAATACCAAGTATTTTGCAGCTTCCAAGGTAGCTAAGAAGCAGTTATAAATCTCAATGATTTTTTCCAGTTCTTGGATTCGCACCTAGTGAGAAAAGTATTATCATAATGTAAATTATGATATTCTTACTAGCCAAGTTTTCAAGTTATGACAATGGAAAAAGTGATATACTCCAGGATACCTTATCTTGAGAAGTTTTACTCAAGAAAATGAGGTCACATATAGAAGATATGCCATGCGGTGAAAACGTGGTAGGCCCAGTATTTAAATCCATTACTCAGTAGAAACATGATTTTATCATGTGAGTAGCTAAAAAGTTTGGTTAGAAAGTTGGCTCTAGTGAAAGTGGGAGTGTTGAAATAGTGGGTTCCCTAGACCCAACTATGCAGTACTTTTGATTACCATATCATGTATATTTATTTATATATGATGTCACCTTACCATTATAGTGTAGAATTTTCTGTGTCCACTATTATAATGGTAATTTACAAAGATTAATTGTCATATCAAGAGGTTGTAGCAGATCCCAGGATATAATGAGAACCCTCAAGATACTATGACATTAATCTTAAATATATTTTCTATAGTCTAGATACATCTTAGTGACTGGACACAGTAGATTTTTGACTATCAGGTGCTGGGGGCTCATAAGCATTGAGACTTCTTCTCATGAAGTTTGCACTTGGTGATCTCTAGTAATGATATCATGAGGAAATACCCACCAATAGGAACACCACATGTTTTGGGTGTCATTGGTTGTTCTTATCTATGAATATGTGTATTGGTCTTCTAAATTGAGACCATTACCAAAGCATACTATTTGATTATGTACTTTTATGCAAGGTAAAAATCATGGTATTGAAATCATGGCGAGGTAGCTTTTGTTGGGTGCGTCATTGGTGGTATGATATTTGTTGAATGGTCAAGAAAGGATTTTTCACTTCTAAGTTAAAAAAGTTGTATATCTTAGGCCTGGTTGATGAGGGTGGTGCTGCCTTCTTAAGTCTTTGGCCAAAGCAGTACAAAGGTAAATCCATCCAGTACGGTCAAAAAATAATAAAGCAAGAAAAGGACAATGACACAAGTGTGTGTCCTGCTTTATGAGATATTTAATGACAAAGAGATTATAGTACACAATCAGTGTTTGTAGGATGGTAGTCATTTCTATGACTATCCTTATCTCTTTGGGGGCCATGATGGGTTAATAGACTCTGCTCTTGGTCTTTGGATTTTATTCACTACTATCAAGATAAGGGCCTAGAGGGTCACACACAATAGCGTATTCAAGAATCCTCCCTATTCAATTGAATAGGTATATGAATATAGTGGGCCCCACCACGGGGTCCGAGTATTGTCCAAGTTTTCGATCACCAAAAGAATTAAATAAATTAAATAATATTCAAGTTATGAATATTTGGGATTGAATTTATTTAATGTATTTACAAGTTTAGTAAATACGGGAAAATATTAATCGAATGAATATTATTTTAATATTCAATGTTTGTTTAATATTAAGCGAGATAGTGAGTCAAGTTAAATGACTCAGTTTTATCATGTAATATATTTTATATATATTAAAAGTATGTGATAAAATAATAAATAATATTGGTGCTGTTTAGTTCATCAAAATTATTTATTTAGTGGACATTGAAATAAATGGGGGCTAGGGAACCCAACCAGGTATTTTGGAATTACACTATAAATAAGAGAGGAGGCACTTTCCCTAGGTGTTCAATTCACTATTCACATATTCTATGGAGTGAAATATAGAGCCTCTCTCTCCTCCCACTCTCTAGAGAGAGAATCTCTTGATCCAAGAAGCTCGGATCAAAATCTCTCTTCAGCATCTAAGGCATCTCGATGTGGTGATCGTCGAGATGTCGAAAGCATCATCGGATCTCTGAGCTAGCACCCAGAATTCAACAATCGGTGCTCCAATGGATTTTTGAAGTGTATGTGGATGATCTAGAGGGTTACTACTTTGGATCATTCAAGTGATGATCACCATTGGCTAGTTGCAGTCGACCGCAGCTTCAGATCTGAAATGGGTACGTTTTCATTTTAATTTTGTGCTCTTTATAATTTACGCGAGATCCTTGGGCCTTACAGGGGCTTGGATCGTTGGAAACAATAAGTCTCGTCATCCCTTCGACCAAAATTTTAAAATCCCCAGCCCACCAACTTCCGTTGTGGGTCCCGGAACCTAACATTCTACACATCAAAAATTAATTATGGATTGTTGTCCTAAAATCTCACTACACTATGAGCTTGTTTTCTTGGTATTGTGTATGTGATGTACAATCTGAACTAAAATTTCACTTTAAAATGAAAACACTAACTTTTATTTATATCAAGTAGGGGTTTAATCAAGTCGAGTTGAGTATCTCATTACTCGAGCTCGAGATCAGTACTCAAACATGGTGCTTGATCTCAACTTAGTGCTCGACTGAGTATTAATTTATTGGATCAAGCTCAAGCTTGACTTGGGCTTGAGTGAGAACTTGATTAGGCTCGAATCAATTTGATTGGGACAATTTTTCAGAATTTTGAATTGCAAAATATAGCTTGAATTTGATCTCAAACTTGAATTTGTACTCAAGATCGAAAGCTCGAGGTCAAAATTAAATACATATATATAGAATATATATATATATATATTAATAAAATTAGATGCTTGATTAGGATCATGATATACTCGATTATGTTGTTATAATACTCGAACTTGACTCGAGTTAGTACTCAAGTAGATTGAGATCGAGCTCAACTCAAAAAAAAAAAACAAGCCAAGTTCGAGTATTTATCAAGAAAAGCTTGAGTAGATCATGAGTAATTTGGCTCATTTACATCCCCAATATTGACCACACCATGTGTAAAATTTTTGTGAGATTGATTCTTATACGTCAAAAATGAATTATATATATTTTTCCTAAAATATCAAAACAATCTGATTGTGTTTGCTTCATTTTTTAGTGTGCACCACACACTTTGAATTAAAATTTCATTTTTAAATGAAATCATGCACTTTAAGTTATACCAACCACACCGTGAGTCATATTGATATGTGGTTGATTCCAACATGTCAAAAATGAATTATTGATTGTTTTCCTAAAGTATCAAGACAATAAGAGCATGTTTTATCAGTTTTGACTACATGAAATTTTTGACGCCCTCCAAATGATCATCGATAAATCCACAAGGGAAGAAATATCTGAATATGGGTATTATTCTCCACATAAAGAAAAGGAAGAAGAATATTTCTATGATCATGCAGATCGCATGAACCTTTAGGATACACTTGATCCCATGACCCACATAATTTCATGCAGATAGTCATGCATAACTCATAGTCCATGGAATATCCCACAAAGCCCCTTTGACAAGTCCTATTATTATGAAGGATACCCAGAAAATCAATGATCATGCGATGATAACCAGATAAAATCCCCTAGGTCATGTGACTTGTCAATTAGTGGATGTATAAAAAACCATCAAAAAATCCTCAGAGAATAGGAGGAAAATATTCAAAAAGTGGGATCCTATTATGGTTGTAAATATCACGCGGCACATCACCGATAGGTAGAGTGATTGTCTTCGACAACACTCGTACAACTTCGTGAGATCCCCAACCTTTTTAAAATAAACAAAGGAAATAAAAAGGGGAAAGAAAAGATCCTATTATGGTCATTAAAATCATGCGATGCACCCCAGGAAGTTTGCAATACACCACAAGCCCCTGGTGACATGTCTACCTCATCGTACAAAAGCCCACCGGTGTGTCATCCTCATCACACGAAGGGCCTCAGACATCTCCAAGTGACCTCCTACCCCCCCTTTGAATCTATAATACAAGTTGGAGGGTTTATCCATGAAATGATCACACATCTCCAAAATACCTTTTATTGGTCACATGACTCATCAACAATGTGGTGAGTGATTGCCTTCAACAACATTAAAGAAAACTTGTGAAACCCCAAATTCCTTGTAAAATAAATATGGAAATAAAAGGGAAAATATGGGTGCCTCTTATGGTCATAAAACTCATGTGATGCAATAACACGGTATCACAATACCCTTAATAAGTTAGCAATACCTCTAAAATACCCTTAAGAAAGATGAAATGATCTTATAAAATCCCTTGGGCAATCCATCCTTATCTCATGAAAGGTCCCAGACAAGTCACCTAAATACCATGCGAAGGATTTTTAAATGTCCCTTAGCATCCCTACATGAATAGGAAAGACCCCATTAATTGGATATAATCCAATAAATGGGGCGTTGATAGGATGGTATTGTGGTCATTGAAAATCATGAAATGCCCCTGGAATGACCTGCAATAGGATCTCGTGAAACACATGACATCAAATCCATCCACCAACTCCAACATGAATGTTCCCAATACACGTCGCACAAAGTGACACATAATTGGGGTGGTGAGGCTTATAAATCCCCCACCATATCATGAAAAAATAACTTTTCCTTGGAACCTTACACTGGTAGACCCAAGTATTAGAATAGATTTACTAAAATGGCTGATCTCATGACCAAGAATTTTTTATATCAGGTAAGATGTGGAGAATAGCTGGAGTGATCATGAAATATACATAGGAACTTCACATGATCACTCATAGATCATACAAAGGACTTCTGGTGGGTCACGTGAAGAACATCCCACATATCTACTAGATCACATGAGACTTAAAATAAGCTAACACTGAACAAATCTAAGGAATTTTCAATAAAAGGCTGGAATAAAGACTAAAATATGGGATACTTATGCGAAGAAGATACACACTGATCCTCACATGGTTCACATGAACCACTCGGGTCACGTGAAAAAACTAGGAAATGTAACCCATATCTCTTGATTCTCTTTTGGTATACTATTTGGGTCATGCGAAGTCCTCTGGACATGTAAGAGTGAGTCACATGGCCCCCTGGGCATACCTTCCAAGTCTCACAAAACCCTTCTGGATCACCATCCAAACCTTGTGGTGTCCTTCAGACATGTATCCCAACTCATATGAAGGCACCAATAAATTTTACCTGAGTCTCACGATAGTACAAGGGTATGTCAATTGGCGCTCACGATGTCCTCTAGAGAAGCCAGCCAAATCTCGCGATGTCATCCAGAAATATCATATGGATTTTGTGGAACTCTCCAGACATGTTAGCCCGAATCAGGAATCACCCTCCAGACATGTTACATTAACTCTCACGATGCCCTCCAAGTGTGTTAGCCAACTTTTTAGATGACACCAGGGCAAGTCAACTAGATCACGTGACACCCTCTAAGCATGTCAGTTGGGATCATAAAATGGCTTCTAGGATCATCCGGCAAAGTTGCGTGATGTTATCAAGACATGTTTGCCTTGATCATGTGAAAAACATCACACATTTCATATAGGTTATGCGACGTCCATCAGAAAAGCCAACTAGATCATGCAATTGTCTTTGGACATGATAGGTAGACATCCTATGAGACGTCAAGCATACAATCAAGGCATATTGACAAGACAATCAATGCATTTCCGGAAGATAAGTAGGTTAGGTCAATCGAGCATCCTAGGACTTGATAACCTTGTCCAGCCTCTATTAAGGGAAACATCACTGTGTAAACCCTGATCAAAAGAACTACGATGACTCTGATTCCTGCCATAACTAGGATATGTAGGACGCCTCTTCGAGGCCTGATCTCTTTATTAATAATCCAAAGGGAAATCTCAGCACATAAGTCCCACATCCATAAGTAGCGAGACTGTTCATTTTCCATCCCTTGTTTCCCACACCGATCACAACCCACGTGGGATTAGAAAATTATAATGATCATGTCATTCACAAAGAGAAACATTAGTGTGTAAGCCCCAATCAATTGAACTATGAGAACTCTAATTCCAACAATAACCAAGATATGTAGGATGCCTTCCTAAGGCCCAAGCTCAAATCGACATCCACTTCAGTGTAAGTCCCCCCATGTTTCCAACAATTCAACCATTGGGACTCAATAATTCCTATGAAATGATCATTCTATCTTATCCATCAACGGATTGAGGATCCAATTGAACTATTAAAACTCTGATTCTAGCAATAACCAGGATACGTAGGATATATTCCTAAGGCCCGGGCTCTATATTAAACATCCCAAGGGCTATCCCAATACATAAGTCTCACATCCATATACAGTGATACAAATTAATTGTTATCCCTTGTTTCCCACACCGATCATGGCTCTTGTGGGCTTATGGAGTTTCAATGGTCATATCATTTGCATCATGAATCTCAACCAAGTCGGGAAATCTCAGTATGTAAGCCCCGATGAGTGGAATGATATAAATTTCCCCCATATAAGGGCATCTACCTTGGGGATAGTCCCTAGTCCATGAATGAACTACGATATCTTTGATTCCTTCCATAATCGAGATACGTAGGACATATCCTTGAGACTCAATCTTGAATACCTAGTGCCTAAGTTCCCGCACATATTTCCATTCCTCACGATGTTAAACTGCATGAGATTTAACGAACTACATGGGTTTTGATTCCTATAATAAAAAGGATACATATGACACCTCGTAATGGATCAATCCCCTCAGAATACTAATGAACTCCCTATATGGAATAAAATTATGAAGTACCTAGTTATGCAGCTTTAGCATACAAGTAGCCACTCATTACTGGATAATGAATGAAGAACCTCAGATACATACAGATGGATTCACTAATGAGATCCCCTTCTTCTTCACATAAAAGTGGTTAACCTATGATCATTCTATTAGGGTGACCGTTACCATATTGAGATTAGGAAAAGATTAAAGAACATATCTTAAGTCTATAATAGAGTCCTGGAGTAGGCAATGATTCCCCCCACAAGGGTACAATGAGCCCGACCTCCCATCCTCTCGACCAATGTGAGTTACTAAGCATAATTGGGCCTGAAACCCCAACTAACCACCTAACTTTGGAAATCAGCTCTATACCCTATTATGGATGTGAGAACCATTGGGAGTTTCCATTAAGAACCAAAATGGTGACCCTATATCAATGATTGGGCAAGAAATCAAACTACCCCATAATCAACCATCAAGCCAAAAAGAATTCACTTTAGTCATTTCCCTTTTTCATAGAAACAAAAATGGTGAACTTTGCATGAATCTCTCAAATAAAATAATGATCAGTTGATCATGAGTCATGCCATTTTGATTTTCATATTATATAAAAACAAAAACAATGATCTTGATTTAAAACCCTCAAATAACAAGATGGTTAGTTTTCCATATGTCATGCCACTTTGTTGGAATGTCCTATACAAACAAAGATGATGATCCTAACATGAATCTTATAGATGATCCTCTATAACTAGGGTTCCCATAAAATAAGTCCATCCCCGCTTTAAAAAGTCCAAGTGAGCAGAATGGCCAAATCAGGAATAGAAATACAATTGTGTTGACCATGCTTATCTGACTGAGAATGCATCATGCCTATGATATTTCACTAATTGGTGAACTTATTCCTTTTTGTATGCATGAATTCAGATAATTATCTCATCAAAAATACCCCTATCTGAAATAATTTCTTCATCCATCAACCGTTCTAGAAAATAAACTATGATTGAAACCCCTATAAGTCATAAAATGACCCCACCTTCCCAAAAATTTCAACTTCATGTGGAGAACACAATGGTCTGGGAATACCATCAATTTGGTCCAATCCCAACTCTTGAATCTATCCATGAGGGTCTCCAAGTGCTAAAATTGATGAGTCTACATTGTCCAAGGAAAGATGCAACGAAGCTAGTGCCCCCCATCACCACAACCATCCACTTTGAGACATTATCCATGGATCATGACAATAACCACCTTTAGTATCTAATGAAGTCAAACTAGAGAGTCAAATACAACTCACTTATGATTTAGGGGCCACTGAGGAGGGATCCTTTCAATTGTCTTTTCCAGTACCATCCCACCGGTACCCATCCGTCACCTACTAAGGGTACCCCCAATACACTGCGACCTATGATACCCATGCACGAGCAATAAGGAAGACACATCAGATGAGGAAGGATCTAGATAACTGTTAGTAAGATCATATCCCCATTCCTACTAATGATATCTTCCGACATATTCTAGAAGTAACCAGTGAGCACGCTCATATCCCTACTCACTCGGAACAAGTCTGTAGGCATATTTCTACAACAGACATGGGGGGGGGGATATCTCTATCCCCATGCATGAAGTCCATCATCATATTCCAATGGCATTAGGAGTATAGAAGTGGGCTCATATCCCCATTCCAATCTAATATATTTGCTAATATATAGTGGAGATGGAAAATATGTAGGCTTATATCCCTGCGCACACTTTGCTAAAATGACATTACATCTTAGAAATAGCTGAAAAAATCTACCAACACATTTTGACACTGGTACAGATATGGGGATAGATGCATATTCTTATCCTTATATCCTGGGTAGCTCAACAATATTATCATTATGAACATGCAGTTTCTTCAGAGTAAACACACATTATTTCTCCCACCTAGGAGGATTATCGGCATATTATCATAAAGGATGAGGCATCAGATCAGTCTCATATTCCTGTTCCAACTAGGGGTCACTAGGTAATATTGGAACATGCCTCCGGATAGGGGAACATTCTTATTGAAAAAGTCTGGAGAAATATTCCAAAGGCCTAGTATCGGGCTCATATCCCTGTTCTGGTCGGGGTTCACCAAGTGAGAGGGGCACATGCCTCGAGACAGACTCATATTCCTATCGAAGAAGACCAATGGAATACTACAAAGGCCTAGGATTGGGATCATATACCAATTATGCCTAGGGATCACCAAATGAGAATTACACATGCCTCAGGAAAGACTCATAGTTCTATCAGTGAATTTGCCTAACATATTCCATCAGGTCATAGAAGTCAGGCACATATCCCTACTTCTATTGATGAATAACTGCACTAGCATCCTTCTGAGGAAATACAAGAGGAGGATCATATCCCTTCTCCCATTTAGGATTTCCATCGATATATTATATTGGGGAATTCATATTCGGATTGGGATCATATTCCTGTTTGAATTGGGGATCACTAAGTGAGAGCGGCACATGCCTTAGGGCAAGCTCATATCCCTACCACAAAAGGCTAGAAACATATTCCAAATGTTAAGGATCAACTTATATCCCCATTTTGATTGGGGATTACCAAGTGAGAATAAAAAATGCCCCAGGACATGCTCATATTCCTATTAATAATGAGGAATCTCATTGGCATATTCCGGCATCTTCTCAGCAGTAGGCTCATAATCCTGCAGTAACCGATGGTTATAAACAAGTTTCATAACCATCATAAAATAGGCTCATATCCAGGTACAATTCCATAAGGTATGTTGGAATATTCCATGCATGATATAGAACAAGGCTCATATCCCTAATATCCTCAATTATATTTTCCTTGAGGTTGTTCGAGACACATTCTCAACACCCCATGGGTCTGTCAACTCTTCAACCAAAGTAGAAGATGATCATTACCGTGATATTATTCCTCGAGGTAGTGTAGAGAAGGATCATAGAGACTAAAATATAGATATCCACCGTGGTCAGCCCCTCCACAATGATATCTCCCACATACAAGGAAATACTCCCCTTTCCTAGACACATTCTTATATAGATGTGTCCAAAACTCATATGCCTCAGTATAGAGAGGTTCTTGAAACATTAGGTTCAAACTCATATAGTTTCATATCAACTTCCAACATGACTCCAGTCTAGTCAGAAGGAGACCCCAAGAAGCATCTTCTGTGGTTTGACTGGATGGAGGCGTGTAAGTCTGATGAAGATGAGATTGACATTGATATATGGAGATATTAAGTTGGAAAAAACCTCCGCACCATGTTCTTGACCCTCACTACTTCTGACTATAAGGTCCTAGATGAGATATAAAAGGATTTCATGTATTATATATTCCAAAAATATATGGGCTACTCATCAGCGACTGAAGGATAGAAACCTCCCTTACATAGGATATGAGGGTCACTTTCAGACCATCAAGATACTCTATTGTCAGCTAGACCTGGATACCATCTCCATGTCCCAAGATCCAAAACTATAAAAGAATAGCACAAATATGCAACATTCTGGATTCCATTTCATCATAACTCTTTGACAGCTGATCTTCAAATCCATGTCATGAATCATTATTTGAGGGTGGGGAAAGTATGGAGTGTAACACTTCAACACATCCCTGGAATAATATAAACCTTCAGATATGACATCCTGTAATGTCATATCCTTCGGAAAAATTAGAGGACCAGGTAACAATGAGATAGTTGGTCACTATGATAGAATTTCCTCAATTTAATGGTGCTAATACATCACAAATGGAGGGAGAGGATAACCAATAGGTATTTAAACTGGCCCCCTCAAAGTAATGAGAATGCATTTTGGACATGGAAGTCAAAGTTGCAACCGACCAGACAAATTATCATAAAGAATGATTTCCATTATGGGATTCCATTATACCTAGATTCTATATAAGAATATCTACACTTCATCAAACAAGTCACAATAATAGTTTTTGTAGCAGCCATCTAGGAATAAACCCATCCCACCGAGATGGGGGAAAACCTACCACTACCTCCACCCCTCGGATCAGAAATTCCCAAGTGGATTCATGAAATATTAGCAACAAATAAAAACAAAACCCATCCCACTGGTCTTGAGGCATTTATATCTTAATCACCATCACCATGTTCATTATAATCTGAGGAAATACTAGGTAAATCAAAAACGGATGGGGGAATTATATCTCAATGACTGTCCCAAGAGTCATCAAATGCCTGATTGGAATCATTGGATCCAAAACAATAAGACGAATCAACGCTAATTATTTCCACAAATAACCCCGACCCATAGGGTCAGGGGAATTTTCATCATCATCAACACCACATAGATAATTAGTCTTCTCCATTTTGGGAGGTAAAAATTGATGGTCGATATCCCATATATTCCTCCTGCCATAACAAAAACCTCTACATTTTAGGGCCCATTCAACAATCATGACTAGAACCCCCCTCAAGGTCATTACTCATAGATTGATACGGGAGGAGCATATGATTAAGGAAATCAGAACCCACCAGGGTTGCAAGCCAAAATATCCTAATATGGCCAAGGGTTTGAGAAACAACCCTAATGAAGGTAGTGCATAATCATCCCATTACATTGAAAGTAATGGAAAAACCACCATTACCTGATAAACTTATTTAAATTTCATCACTTTCAACATGATAGGTATTTTTAATAAAGATGAAAATGTATAGGATCGCAACAAAAAAAACCTACCCCGAGAGGAGGGTGATCTGGATGCTCCAAATGAGGTTGCATTCACCTAGAACCAAAGCAGGCTTTGAAACTTGGAACCTAAAAATATTGAGTTACCACCTCTATTGAGGAACACTTCCAAAGATAAATGGAAAGTTGTGGATATATCCCAATAACTTCCTAGATGAATTGAAGTTCCTTACATGGATGAATAGTTGTCACAATATGAGAATGGAAAAAAATATCAAAAAACTCAATGAGGAGCTACTTAGGGTAAATACTCACACTGGGTATTGTCTTTAGGTAGAGAAGAATATTCTCCCTCCCCGGGCCGATCCACCTAGAAAATCATGATCTGAGTGTCAGATCAGCTCTGCATCTAGACAGCCTGTCTACATAAATGATGAATTCAAAAATGATTGTGATTTCCCTCCATTGAGGTGATAACCTATCCCTTTCTAGGGAGATCATTAAGTCGTAGGATGAATCGAGAATTAGTGGGAGATAAAGGCGGGGATACCTCATCAACCTCCACCCAATCCCTTTATACAGAAGATAACTCAGACAACAGTACCTCCTGAAGATTCTTAACCTCATCGAGTCCCTGGCTACTCTATTAGAATCCATGAAAGAGTGACATGCACCTATATATCCTGAGAGTAATCTATATCCTAAGTGGGTGGATGGATCTTTGGCCCTACCCAATTTTGGAAATCCTACCTTCTCTACCTTTGATAGTGCAGGTGACCCCAAAAAACATCTCACACACTTCGTATCCCAATGTGGTCCGATGATGGGCCCTTGAGATCAATAGGAGGAAGCCAATATAAGATTTGTTTTGTACAAAATTTGATAGGGACAACCTTTGTTTGGTAAAAAAGTTTTCCAACATGATTCATTTCAGGATTGGAAGACCTTCATCATCAATTCCTTTATTAGTTAAGCTCCACACTGAGGAAAATAACAATCATTTTCCTGAAAAACTGCAAGCAATGTAAAAATGAGAGGGTTCCTGACTTCATATCCAGATAGAAAAGGTTTAAACCATTCACTCAACATCCCTATCTCACATAAAAAATTGCTATAAATTTTCACTGAAAATATATGGGATGAGTTATAGATGCCTCTGATCCCAAAGAAGTATTCAGGTGGATTCTGTGAGTTCATAGAAATAGACCAACAATTAGAAGATTCCATTCAGTGAACCTGATACAAATCCTGACTCATTACCTTATTAAAGGGGAAAAGTCTAGGAAAATAAGAAGCTATAGATATCACTCTCAAACCAGTCTTAGTGCACATCTAAGTACCTAGGTAGGTCCTAAACCACCCATCACCTCCCATCGAGCGACAACAACCACAGAATTTCCCTCGGCAAGAAGCACAAAGAAATCAGGGTCGCAAGAGATTTGAGGAAAAAATAAATAAATCCTACTACTTATGAAATGAACAAGTGTCTAGATACTTACTTGTAGCCATGAACAATAACTTACTCAAGCTGCTACATCCTAGTAAGCCCAATGAGGTCAGCCTCACCAACCAACCCTACTACTACCCTTCCCATTGAAGGTCGAGTCATAATATCCAGGACTGATTCATCTTTAAAGATGTACTTCAAGGCATGGTTGATTCTGGATAGGTGGTATTAGATAAATCCTTAGAGTAGGTTTCCTACATAACCATTTCCTAGTCAGAAGAAGAGGCTATTTGGAAGAAAGTTCCGGCCACACACGGTTGGAAGTTTGACAACTAGATGACTCGAAAAAAAGTTGACCGAGATCATTCCACCCTGAGAGTACAACTACACAGACCCAAAAAAGCTCCACCACCTAGGGAGGTAACATCATATATGCCTTCCAAAGGTGGATAAAACCATTGAAAAATAAGAGGTAACATAAGAGTAGGAGTCATATTATACTCCAATGCAAGCTCTGAATCTTGTATATTTCTTCACTACAACATCCGAAGCATGGGAACCTCCACACCAAACAGAACCCTCATCAGATTAAGAGCTCATATTTAGTTATATCAATGTGATAAACTTGAAAAAACCCTTCTTTGATGATGAATATGATTCCAAATATGAGTTCCCCACACCAAATTGGGGAACATGAGGCTGCATGCATAGGAACTAAGGATACAGTGGGCAACATCAGCATGGAAAGACCCAATATTTCGGTCATATACCCATAGAGGAAATATATATAGCTGAGACCCATGGGAAAGCGCTCCAGGAATCCCAAAACATGAATGAAGGAGTCTCATACCAACAAAGGCTTGAACGCCTAGTGGGGTTGCGATTATCTAATCATCCCAGAAAATGGGGAAGGTTGGTGAGACCCACGCCATTGGAAGAAGATACACCCTCAACCTTTTCACAAGCACCGTTACCGTCCAACTCGAATTCCTCATCTCCTAAACCACACAATAAGGATCAACCCCACCTCGAGTAGCACCAACCTCTGGAACAAAAGTATACCATTCTAAAATAGTTGGCAGTTTTTCCAACCAATCTCTCAATCCTGGACTCACTCCATATTTCAAAAGAACTCAAGGAGGCACTCGTTGAATCCCTCCATATCCCATAGGAGTTCAAGATAAAAGTTTATTAAATTGAGGTCTATCGAGTGGATACGATGTAATCATAATGCTATGTCACCATCTCATTCATTGAATAGGATTAGGAAGAGGTCATCTAAGGGAACATCAAACCCCTATATGTTTTTAGCAGACTTAATAATGTCAATGTCTGAAGGGATCTGATCAAAAATGGTTCTAGGATCAATCTCATCCTAGTTCAAACCTTTCGATGTTTGGGATATAGTGAAGGGGACCTATCTCCCACAAATATGACCATTCAAATATATGATAAACATGAGCAAATACCTCTCAGTAAGATCAATCTCAAAGCTTAGTTTGGGGATCTCACATATTACATTGAGTTTATGGTTATCCATAAAGACACTACATACGATGTCATACTCAAAAGACCCCGGCTCTATAGCCACATGGTGGTGCCTTCAATATTTCATCAGTGTTAGAAATACCCTATTGATGGAAAAGTCATCATATTACACGGTGAAAATTCCCTCTTTGAGACATTCAAAGCCACATATACTGAATAAGTTTTCTATAAAAGGAAAGGAAAACAACCAATGGTGGACAATGATATACAGGTTGCATCTCCCAATGTCTTGGGGACTACCCCTACAAATCCATAGAGTATTCTTGACAATGACTATGTGCTCCCCATAAATCTAGTTGAGGTGATGGACCTAGTCCCAGAGGCCCAAGACCCACCTATCCCCAATCATAGTGTAAAATACAATAAACTATGCGTTCTCTCTACAATGAATCAAGAAGTAGGGGATGATAATGTCTCTTCTTATGGCCTCTCTCACCTCGATAGTGATGGATAAACCCCCCAGATTGAAAAATTCTTCTAAAAATGTATCCACAGACTCAGATGTAGAAGAAGATGAGGATGACCTTAGGAAGACCCCTCCCTTATTCGAGGAAGGCGTCTCTACTACCATTGATGAGCTTAGATAGGTGAATATAGGGATAAAATAAGACCCATGACCTATATTTATTAATGCCTCCATGGCCCTAGAAGAGAAAGAGATGTATATTTCATTTCTAAATAAACACTTATATGTATTCTCTTGATACTATACATAAATATTCAGATTTAATCCATATGTGGATACACATCATCTCAGCTTACCTAATGACAATTGAGGCTTCAAACAGTAGATAGGGGGATGCATCCCTCTCATGCGACAAATGCAAATGCATAAGTTGACAAGTTTATCAAAGAAAAATTTGTCTGAGAAGTGAATTACCCAAGATGGAGTTTGAATATCACCCTTGTCAATACAAATAATGGGAAGATTAGGGGCTGCATTGATTTCAAAGACCTTAATTGGAACTTCCCAAAGGATGATTTCCCATTGTCGATCACAGATCTATTGATCAATACTACTATTATATTCTAAGACTTTCCTTCATGGATGAGTATTCAAGGTACAATCAAATAAATATGGACCTTGAAGATGAAGAAGGAACTACCTTCAGAGTGCCTCAAGGAATATTTTTATATCATTTTATGCCATTTCAATTAAATAATGATGTCACTATATATAAACATTCCATGCATCATATCTTTAAGCCGCTCTTGGTAATAATAACTGAATTTTATATTGATGACTTTGTGTTGAAATCTCAGAAGAAATGTGATCAGTTCATGAATATTCAAATAGTCTTTGAAAAGATACAATAACACATTCTAAAGATGAATCTTTTGAAATCCACTTTTGGAGTAACATCCAGAAAGTTCATCGGCTTTGTGGTATGCCACCACAACATTGAGGTTGACCAAAAAAATACTAGTTTAATTTTAGCAATGTCACCCCCCAAATATCAAAGAACCAAGGGGGATATAAGGGAACCTCACTTACATTTGGTGTTTCCTAGACAACTTGGCCAAAAAATCTCTCCCCTTCACTAGGATCATGAATAATGGAATCACCTATAAATGGGATGATGACTTCCAAGAAGCCTTCGAAAGCCTCAAGTAGTATCTGATGCACCCACCAGTTCTGATTCTACCGGTGGAAGGGAGGCCACTCATCTAATATGTGGACACTATGGAACACTCCTTGAATTCACTCATCACATAGAAAAATGATGAAGGGAGCAATAACAATCTCTACTACTTGTCCGAACAATGCTAGGTACTGAGATCTGATACTTTGATGTTGAGAAGAAATTCATTGCACTCATCTTCATAGTAAAAAAGATAAGGCATTACATGAAACACCAAAAATTCCATATGGTCTCTCATATTGATCAACTCAAGTACATCCTTGGCCACCCTATGTTGACTGGGAACTTGGCCTGATGGGTGGCCATTCTGCAGCGATATGACATCCAGTTCATATAATAGAAATCAGTGAAAGGAAAATCCCTGGCTGATTTCCTCATAGCACATCCCAACCCATAGAATACACCACTTGATTCCAAGATCCTAGATGATGAGGTCATCTATTCCCATGAAACTACTTAGACATGGAATATGTATTTTAATAGCGCCTCCCAAAGTCCTATCAGAAAAAGGATGGAAAACCCAAAGATCTATCGAGATAGCTAAGGGATTGTACTTGTATCTCTAGAAAAATCATCCTTTCCCTATTCTTTCTCACTATCTAAAGTCTGCAAGAATAATGAGGTAAAATACCAGGCCCTCATCACTTGGTTTGAACCAGCCGTATAGTTGCAGTTAGTCTACCTGAATATCAAAGGGGATTTAGAACTAGTGATAAAGAAGATCAATGGTGAATATTCCATCAAAAAGAAAGAACTAAACCCTCTCATTAGCTATGTTAGGTGACTGATAGAAGAGTTCCCTTTTGAGGCCACATTAAATCATATTCCCCAATCATAGAATGATCGCACCGACGTATTGGCTAATACATCCACAGTCTCGACCGACCCTGATCAGGAGGTAGAAATCTTCTATATCACGCACCAAAGAATGGTCTCATTGATCTTCATCTATGATATGGAAGAAATAAATCAGGTTAACACTACCCCAGATCATTATGAACCAGCTCCCACCTCTAGATGGATGGATCCCATAATCAGTTATCTCCAAAATAGAACTCTCCAAATGGAACGAGCCATAAGGGAACAAATTCAACACCATAAAATGAACTTTACCCTATAGGATGATTCAAATGAGAAAAAATACCTCTATAACCAAGGATTTGATGGAATCTTCCTCAAATGCATAGAAAAAAGAGAGATTTGTGCTGTTATGGAAGAATTCCATGCATGATCCTATGATGCTCATCAGTCTTAGACCAGGCTCTCTCACGAAATCAGGAGGTTGGGTTACTATTGGAAAACTATGATACAAGACTATGTGTAATCAACCAAGAAATTCCATTCATGCTATATCCATGAAAAATTCATTCATTAACCCCAAAAATTTCTATATATAGCTAAATATTCCTGACAGTTTTCTATTTGGAGATTAGATATTGTGGGACCATATCTCCCAACCACAACTAAGCAGTTGAAGTACATCCTCACTGCTACTAACTTCTTTTCCAAATGGGCTGATACAATACCCATCAAGGGAGTTGGGATGAATAATATCATCAAATTTATATAAATTACTATATTATCACCAGGTTTGGAGTCCCTCACACAATATTGACGAACATCGACACAAACTTCTATTCTATAGAGTTGAAGGAACTGTTCTAGGAGTACAATATCGAGTCCAATCACTCACATCGCTATCATGTTGTGGAAAATGGAAAGATAATGGCCTTAAATAATACCTTTTCAAATATAATCTAGAATATGGGGAATAAGGATAAAAAGTCCTAGATAAATAATCTAATCCTTGCTTTATGGGCCTACCATACCACCACACGTATTGCTACACAAGCAATTACATACTCATTGGTGTAAAAGACCATGGTAGTGTTACCCATATAAGTCCATATCCCTTCACCCTAAGTAGCCATTTATGGAAAAATATCTGATGAAGAGAAATTTCAAAAGTGTATGGATGAATTAGAGAGGCTAAATGAGATCAGGTTGCGTACATTTCACAACCTTGAAGTCCATCAGAATCAGATTGTATGAGCCTTTAATCAAAAGGTTCACCTCCATTCATTCCTCCAAGTAGAACCAGTTTTGGATCTCATGATCCCAATGATACCAAGAAAGAATCCTTCGAATATGGAACCCAAATGGGAAGGGACTTACATCATATATAAGGTATATCACAATAGAGAATACTCACTAGACACAATGGATGGGGAAA
The DNA here is from genome assembly GCA_963277665.1 of Viscum album. Taxonomy (NCBI): domain Eukaryota; kingdom Viridiplantae; phylum Streptophyta; class Magnoliopsida; order Santalales; family Viscaceae; genus Viscum; species Viscum album. The sequence goes on along the minus strand of OY728135.1, from coordinate 520,084,176 downwards.
ATTTCATACCACCCACCAAAGTGAGGTTTCTCAAGAACTAATTTACATAGCTATCATTAAGCATTAAGTCCTAACAGAAATAATTTAAACTACAAGGTGTCTCATGTCCTGACCACATAATGATAAAATATATAGAGTCGTCTTGGTAGCAGGATGTTAAATTACACGATGTATTTTATCCCGACAACAAGATGTTAAACTGTACAAAACCTTACGTTCTAATCACATGACGTTAAAATATAAAAAGCTCATCCTTACCCCATGAAATTAAACTTCATGGAATATTCCCTCACCACATGTTGTTAAACTGCATGAAAATCATTGTATCACTGAAAATTCATCACACATGAACTAGACCTGCGCAAAAGAGAGATGAAATTACCCCATCCCTGTGTGAGAGTTATCCCTATACAGGGAGTCCCTCCTTCTAAGAATTATGCATGTCTTGATTAATTTTATCATAAGATACGTAGTGATGCCCAAACCACTATTTTTGTGCCCAACCATAGTGTTGCTTACCTTTTATGTTGAGTCACCTATGTCCTAACATCATGATATTAAAATGCATGGGTTTCTAGAAATACGTATGTATTGATTATCATTTCAATGAGACATGTAGGGATGACTCAATCCTATATTCTAGTACAACCACCACATGGTACAAAATACCCATGTCCTATCCTTAATCACCTCTAAATGGTGAGAGTAACCCTTTCTAATCCTTGTTTCTCACATAGAGCATAACTCATATGATATTAGGAATTTCATAAAAGGCTTCCCCACAAGAATAAGGCATAATAACTCATAATAGGTTCATCATGGTCTTGAATGAAAGACCTTAAAATGAATACCATGAGTCCTCTCTGTATGATGTTAAACTGCATAGTTGATGTCCCTCACATGACATAAAACTACACATTCCTATGAACGTCACCTGAGAGGACCACTATTATTGGTGATTGGTATCCTACCACACCTCCATTAAAGAACTATGTATGGATTGGTTCTTATTACTATGGGATATGTAGCTACACCTAGATTTCCATCCTTGTATCTATTTGAAATACCCCTTTACACGTCAGGAAGTCTACAACTTTTCCGCATGACGTTAAATTTCACAATTCTTCAAGAACTACATGTGGATTGATTCCTATACTCATAATATATATAGTAACACCTAGATATCCAATCCTGGGCCTAGCTATAAAAATTAATAGAAACAATTCCCACCTCTACGTATGGTCTAAACCTGCATAGAGAGTTTCCCATTCAAGAACTATTTGTGATTTGTTTCATGTCATCACATGATACACAGTGATGTTCGAATCTCCAATCTTGGGACCAGCTACAAAAACCGATAAAAAATTCACCCCAGGTGCATAGGGGTAGAGCCATACAAGGAAATTTTTTCTATGTATGAGTCAGACCTATGTACGACCTTCTTGTGCATGTAATATATCTTGCATAATTTTTAATGATGGTTCCCACATCTTTATCGCATGATGCTAAACTGTATGGAAACAAATACTTACTTACCGCATGAAGTTAAACTGCAAGGAAAAAGTCCTTGTCGCACAACATTAAAACTTCACAATAAATATGTTCCCACTACATGATGTTAAACTATACAGATAATCATCCATCATTATCCCTTATCAAAGGACCATAATTTCCTGACCCCAGTCAACTAGAGTATAGGGTGATTCTATCATCTTTTAAGAACATCAATCCATAGTTCACACTTTATATCTCAAGTGCCTCAAGTTTCCAAAAACCTTCCATGGCCCTTGTTAAAAGGATACATGGATCCAAACAACCCGTTATTTGACTATGCATGTATGTTAATGGATCTTGCATATGAACCTATGGTCATAAACCAAATATGTCAATCTACAAAAAATTCTTTCCAATCCTTGTGAGCCCTGATGTCACTATGGCAGAATTTAATACCTCAGTGTGTTATGAGTCATTCCCAGTATGATTTTCCCATATCATTACTCATGACCTGATAACCTTGATCCATGATTTACAACATTTTCATCTCCTGTTCAAATGGATGTTGGGGTACTCTTAACCTTGGGTATCTTAATTAGGCCATTGTGTAATATTCCCATTATATTAGGTCCATGTCCATCATGACCTTTAACTTCCTACACTTCAATAAAAGCCATACATCCTTAAATTCTAGCTTATAATGGTCCAAATTTCAAGACCTAAAACAACTATTGAAAGAGACACAAAACTTTTTATGTTGAAAACCTACAAAGGGTGGACTAAGCATAATCCAAGTCTTCTCTCTCTAAACTCTTCATATCCAGACTTTAAGAAAAAATTAGAGTGCAAAAAAAGGCAAGAAGCTCATAAGGTATACTTTGTAGCCTTAGTAAATGCCAAGCAATGCTCACTGGACCCCCCATGGTTTAGGAAAATGTTAGAGTAATGATTTTTACCTATCCTCACCATGAGAACATGTTCACTAGGTGATGACACAACCATTAGGGTGATCAAAACCTTCATGAATATTAAAATATCCATAAATCAAACTTCATGATCAGAGTTCCTAGGATCACTACAATCTTCCACGGCCCTTGGAAAAGGATACCCCGCTTCAAGGGACCCTTTGTTTGACCATGCATGTATGCCTATGGCTCATGCATATGCGCCTATGGTCATCAATAAAATGCATCACTTTGTAAAAAGGGATTTACGATACTTGTGAACCCTAGCATCACAATGGAAGAACTCAACACCTCAGTCTATTCTAGGCCATTTTCAGTATGATTTTCCTAGACCATCCTCATAACCTGAGCACTTTGAACCATGATTTACAATCCTCATAACCAAACTATTCAGGATAATTCTATATTCTCAATGTTACGTCACTGTGTTTTTTACCCTTTCTTAGAGAAGGAATGAGACATTCCATTACCGATCCTTTGATGGAACATGCCTAGTGATTCAAAACCATGAGGTGTAAGGATAAAGATTCATAATTAAGAGCTAAACTTTTAAAGGGTTCTAGAACCACTCATCTATAGATTTCCTTCTATACCCAACCTTTTTATTTGGACATTTTTGTATTCATGAATCTTTCATGGATCTCAGAAAGGAGTGTAAATCATCTTTTCCTGACCATTATATCAATGCATAAGGGCTTTGATCAACCAACCGGAGGAATCTCCTCCTTGCAAGAAAGGAGCTTCAATCTTGTGAGCCATGAAAACACCATGGAATAACCTAGAATCTTAGAGTGTTATGGGTCATCCCTAACATGTCTACCCCATTCCATATTCACTATCCCAAAATTTTGGGCTATGAATTATATCAACCATATTCCAAACATCTTGTTGGACCTAGCTTCCCTAGTATTTTACACTTATCCAATATTTTCCCCATAGATCTTCCATGAACCTTGGAAAAGAGTGGAGACACCTATGTTTGAAAATACTACCGATTCATACGGGCTTTGACATACCAACCAGAGACATCTCCTCATTTTAGGAAAGGAGCTCAAATCCTCATTAGCCTTGACAACACCATAATACAACTCAACAACCTATGGTATTTTGGGTTATTTCTGGCATATCTAAACCATATTCCATGATCATAGATCAAATATAGGCAGTAATATTTTAAACTGCATGACATCCCAAGGTCTGAGAAAAAAGTCCCTAAAATACAATTATAAAAGGTCAAGGATAAAATACCCTAAACTATAGTGATATAAGGTCCGATCTAAAAGACCCTAAACTACAAAAAATATAAGGTCTAAGCTAAAATACCCTAAACTATAGCACAAAAATGATTTATTCTACAATAATGGAAAATATTTAAAGGTCCACCATATGGCCTTGGTCACCAAGCCTATCGACTTCATCAAAATATATACCACTCTCCCTTCAGAAAATATATTCTACCCAAATTATCCTTCCACAAATCAAGTGATATCAATATAGTTGGAGCAGGTATATCAATAAATAATATCATGTTTGTGGGCATTCTTGATAACTTCTCGAGAATAATCTAATAGAATTATAAAATTAAAATCTTGGAATTTAGGTTTACTTGATATTATGAAAATTATGGGTATTGTTGATGATTCATGTGACATCAAATCAGAGAAATTTCATGCACATCATGAATGAAAGAAAACTGGATAGAAACATGAAAGTTTCAAAAAATACATTCATTGATAACATGAAATAGGAGGAATCTCCACATTTCACAGTCTCTCCAAGAGTCTCATAAAAAATGTATTTCAATGATCAAACTACAATAATATTTGATCGTATAAACCAACCAAGTTGGAAAGAGTCTCATGAGAAGTTTCAATTGAAAATTGAAGTGCTACTTACCCCACCTCTTCTGTTTCTTCCCCAGGATAAAGGGTCTCGACTAAAGTAGTTAGATCCTTAACTCTATCTTGAGAAGTTTCCAACGAGGATGACAATGATGAGAGGTTATACCTTAGGAAAGCTTTTATTTCCTCATGTATCTATATCTTTATGGTCCATAAATCCATCTGGGCTTTTAGTTTAGATATAAACTGGTGACTCTGGTTCAATGCCTCCAAGGCCTCCTTCATATATTCGGCAAGGGGATCCTCATCTTCAAAATAACATAATACCCTCTCATTAGTGGCCAAATCCTTTCAAGTTTGGATAATTTGTCTCATGATTTTGTATAGTGGTTGAAAATTAAATCCATCCACCCCAAGTTACTAAATATCTGATGAAGGAGTTCCCCTTGGTCACAAAATTCTTCTAAGGAAGTCTCAATAATCAATGTGTGAATTTACTTCCATATAATACTACATCGTGTCTGATCTTCTGTGACTGATGGGATGGGAACACCAAAAGAAGGATTAGTAGGTTTATTTTGAAAAAAATAGAGGAGGCTCTATATATCATCCCCTCAATAGAGACATCACCCGTTTCTTGTTCTAGTGGGATAATCTTCTCAATAGTTTTTTGTCTCGCTATAAAGATGGTTGTTTCTAGGATGAGGGCACTTCCTCGAAGTCTCTCCCAAGTACTGAATCAACTCCATTTCTACCATAGATAGAGTGGTTAGTGAGGAAAATGGTTTGTCCACATGAAGAACCAATCGCCTTAGCACACCGCTTGAGTAGGATGCTACCCAAGAATGGGAATAATCTTGAGTGTGAAAGGTAGGAGAATTAGTAAATGGAAGAATGATCTCAATATTAATATCTTCATGCACCAAAATCATACAAAAAATGGAAGATGATCCCCGGGTGTCTATCTCCTCATACACTGACCAAAGGAAGAGGGGAGACCCTTTGGGTGTATCCAAACTAATGAGAAAACTGATAAGGTGTATATGGATCATAGATGATCTAACCATCCATCCTAAATGAAAGAACCTTATTCCATAGAGAGATATGGTACAAACTTTCATTGGGAGAGACACCACCATTATCAATAATTGGTCTAGTTAGTGTAGGATCAAGGGTGAAATAAAAGCTATCAAATCGACTCAATACATCAGTAACCTCATCAGATCCTAGTGACATGGTCCCAACCTCAAATATGGTTAGAATCCTAGGAGGAGATAAGGCATCAAGGATCTTGGTGGAATTATAGTATTTTTAGCAATGAAAATGATCCCCTATCCAACCAAATAAAAATTGGAAAGGACCAATGATACCATAGGGGGTGATGCCCTAATGAATATGGCCTAAGAGTTAGTAAAGGAATTCAAGGGTTAGCACCACTAGATTAAGGTTCCATCCCTCCGCTAGCTATTCTGCCATCACTAGCATACTGACTCAGATTTCTGAATGCGCGTCCCCATCTGGGAAAATTCACACGTTCAAGAACATGTCCATGAATCCTACCAGCCTAAGGCTTGGTGATATCTCTAACTTCACTTGATATCACCGTGAAGTATGATCCTCGGCTTCCAAAATGGACCAATACAATCCGACACTATCTCAAAATTTTCAGGAAGGGAAATGATGTGGGTGTATAGTAGTTGGACCAGCTCTACTATGATAAAGGAAAATATTAATCCAATATTTGAAAGATATGAGTGATCACATTTTTAGATCCTTTCAAAAATTTTCCTTCATGATAATGATAATATCCCTCTCCAAGACTGGAGTTTTCAAAGGGTCATCCCAAACATCTATGGCCGGAAGGAACTCATCGTACATATCTCTGAGAGGGGGTATCCTACCCAGTTGATAGATACCCCATAGTATTATTCCTATCTCATAGTGGAAAAAATAGAATGAGTTGGTTCCAAAACACTAATGACTGACCAATTCTCTAAGAAGGTCATATTGGTGATAAAGGATAAATTGGTAAATCCATACCACTTCATAAATTTGGACAATATATAACTAGTCAGAACAATCTAAGTAGATTTTCCTGACCTAGAATGGTCATGACCATTCATCATAAAAGTTACCACCAAGATGAAGATCCCATTTCAAGCTCCATCTATCACCTGGGTTGTTTAGAGAAGTGAAGAATGGACTCAAATAGCTACAAGTGATAGGGTAATGAGAGAAATCATAGCCCTCCAGACCCAAGGGATATTTTTCCAACATATAATACAAACCATGTGATCAACCTATGACCAATCAACCATCCTCAACAACAATCATTTGAATACAGTCATGAGAAGTTGACACTTAAAAAAACAGCAGATTGAAGTCCAAATGTGGAATGAAAATGTCATCTAACAAACCAAAACCATATAGAGGAAGCTAGTGTGATAAATGGTAATTCTATAGCTCTAATGGAAGAATCCATTTCAAAACCTCATTATCAAAATTCATGTCATATTTAGGGTTAACACTATAGTATATAGTAATCATGGACTTTTGATTTGCCTTAGTAGAGGATCTATGATGAGAGTAAGAAGCCATCTGGAAAAAAGTAAGTGGAGTATGTTAGATAGATAAAATATAATCTTGTAAAAAGAAAGGAATAAACTAGAAAAATCATACACATCACATGAATCATCAAATGGATTCATAGATAACATAAAGGAATTACTGATTTCCTAATTCCTAAATAACTCAAGGATCGCACAAACCCATAAGGCATTGTGCAACTGCATGACCCTTCAGAAGACTCATAATCCTATGACCTTGACATGTTCATAGAAGCCACATAATAGTCAAAGGATAATGAAATCAATCCAGTAAATCCTATGAATCCCTAAATATGATCATGCATCCCCATGGAAAAAGTTCAAACAATTACCGAAGATAAGTTCTTGGTTGGTTCAAATGGGTTCCTAGGAAAAGGATGTCTTACGAAGAAGCTCTCATGAAGAGGTCTTGCAAATAGATATCACAATCCTTTCTTATGGGAAGGTATTATGACAAGGTCATGTGACATAATCGGTCCATAAGAGCTATGTATAAGTGGGGTAGCAAGTGAATGAACCCATATCTACTCCCCTATTTATAAGTCATTTTATAGAATACCAAACATTGATTGATAGACTAAGTGTCACCCAAGACACCAATTGATGACAGTGCTAAAAACTAAGGTGAACATTTACTTTCCTCACAACTGAGCCCTTTCCCCCATGGACATTGCTCCTGGGGGGGGGGGTTTATTTTTTGACTCCCACCAAATGAGCATCGACTAATCCCCACGGGAAGAAATACCTGAATATGGGTATTATTATCCCCACAAAGTAAAGGAAAAAAGAAGGTGGTCATGATTATACGGATCACATGAAACTCTAGGAGTCACATGATCACATGACCTATGGAAGGTCATGAAGATGGTCATGCATAGTTCATAGCATGCATAAGATCCCACGAAGCCCCTTTAAAACGTCCTTATGCTCTTACAAAGGTTCCCCAGACAATTAGTGATAATGTGATAACAACCAAATAATATCCCCCAGGTCACACAACTTTTCAACTGGCAGATTACATATAGACCGTCCAGAAATCCCTAGAAAATAGGATGAAAATATCTAAAAGGTGGGAGCCTCTTGTATTCATAAATATCACACGACGTATCACCGATAGGTAGAGTGATTGTCTTTGAAAACACTCATAAAACCTCACAAGATCCCCAAACTTTGTGAAATAAACAAAGGAAATAAAAATGGGAAATAAAAGAGTCTCTTGTAGTAATAAAAATCATTCAACACACCCCCACAAGGTTCACAAGACAATTAAATCCCCTGACGACATGTCCGTCTCATCACCCAAAAGCCCGCTGGCATGCCATCCTCTTCACACGAAGGGTCTCAGAAATGTACAGGTGACCTCACACTCCCCCTTTGACTCCATAATACAAGAATGATGGTTTATCTATGAAATGATCATGAGTATCCATAGGAACTTTTATTGGTCACGCGATGCATCATCGATGGGGAGAGTGATTGTCTTCGAAAATACTCAAGAAAACTCATGAAACCCCAACGTCCTTGTAAAATAAATAAGGAAGTAAAAGGGAAAAGGAAGGATCATATTACAGACATAAAACTCATGTGATGCACCAATATGGTCTTGTAATAGCCTTTTACAATCCAACAAGACCTCACAAAATCCCTTCGGCATGAAGGCCTAATCTCACAAAAGCCTCCTAGAAAGTCATCCTTGTCTCACGAAATTTCCTAGACAAGTCACCTAAAGATCATGTGAAGGCCTTTCAATAGGCACACTGATATTGCAAAGTCCCTTGGACATATCGTCTTGATAATGTGAAAGTACCTTGGCATGCCCACACAACTCGGAAATACCCCATTACTTGGATGTAATAAAATAAACGGGGTGTTGAAGGGATGGTCTCACAATTGCTAAAAATCATGTGACGCTCCCAGAATAACCTAAAATAGGATCTCACAAAATGAATGACATCAAAGAAATCCACCATCACCAACCTGGATTTTCATGATACACACCATGTAGAGAAGAACATAATCAAGGTGGTGTGTCATATAATTTCTCCACCCCAACACGAAAAAGGAATTTTCCTAGGAACCTTGCACCAGTGCACCCATGAATCAAAGTAGATTTCCCAGAGTATCTGATCTCATGAATGAGAAATTTTTCTATTAGGTAAGATCCAAAGAACAACCAGAGCGATCATGAAACATGCATAGGAACTTCACATGTGAGCCAAATTTCATGATGACACAAGGTCAAGTCACAATGCCCTTCAAATGTGTCATCCAACTTTCATGATTACACAAGGGCAAGTCAGATGGATCATGAGATGCCCTCTAAGTGTGTCAGGAGAGATCATGCGATGACTTCTAGGATCATCTGACTAGGTCCTGCCTTATCCTCTAGACAAGTCAGCCATGATCATGAGATATCCTTTAAACATGCCATCCAAGTTATTCAACGTCCCTCAGACAAGAAAACTAGGTCATGCGATTGTATTTAGACATGTCGAGAATACATCCTCCGACATGTTAAGAATAAAATCAAGGTATATCGAGTAGAAAATCAACACATGTCAGGAAGACAAGAGGGCTAGGTTAATCATGAGTCTCAAGACTTGATAAACTTGTCTGGCCTCTATAAAGGGTAATGTTAGCATGTAATCCCTGATCAAAAGAACTATGATGACTCTGATTCCTTCCATAAATAGAATACGTAGGATTCCTCTTTGAGGCCTGAGATCTATATTAACCATAAAAAGGGAAATCTCAACACATAAGTCTTGTATCCACAATTATTGAGACTAGTCATTTTCCATCCCTTGTTTCCCACACCGATCATAGCTTACATGGTCTTAGGAAATTGCAATGATCATGTCATTCACAAAGGGAAATGTTAGTGTGTAAGCCCTGATCAAATGAACTATGAGATCTATGATTCTTACAATAACTGAGATATATAGGATTTCTTCGTAAGGAAAAAGATCAAATGGGAATCCACTTAGGTGCAATCCCCCCATGTATCTGAAATTTTAACCATTAAGAATCAATCATTCCTATGGAATAACCATTCCATCTCATCCATCAGTGGACTGAGGATCCAATTGAACTATGATAACTCTGATTCCTATAATAACTAGGATATATAGTATGCCTTCCTAAGGCCCAATATCCATATTAAATATCCCAAGGTTTATCCCAGTATATAATTCATGCATCCATATGCAGGGAGACTGATTACTTTTTATCCCTTGTTTCTCACACTGAGCATGGATAACATGGGATTAGAGAGTTTCAATTGTCATATCATTCACATCATGATTCTCCACTGGCCAGGGAAATATAAGTATGTAATACTCTATGAGTGTAATGATATAAAATTCCCACATATAAGGAAAACTACCTTGGGGATAGTCCCAAGTGCATAAATGAACTATGGTAACTCTGATTATTTCCATAATCAGGATATGTAGGACGTCTCCTAAAGATTCGAGCTTGAATACATGATGCATAAGTGTCTGCACATATGTCCTTTCCACATGTCATTAAACTAAAGGGGATTTAAAAAACTATGTGGGTTTTTATTCATATAATAAACAGGATCTGTAGGATTCCCAGTAATGGCTCAATCCCCTCCTCAGAATATTAACTAACTCCTTGCATGAAAACAAATTATGAAGTTCTTGGTTATGGGGATTTGGTATATAAGCAGATACTCATTAATGGGTAATGGATTAATAACCTTATATACATATATAAAGACTCACTAATGAGATCACCTTATTATTCACATAAAGGGGTTAACCTATGATCAAACTGTTAGGGTAACTAGTACTGTATCGGGATTAGGAAGAGATTTGTGAACATATCTTAAATACATAAGATATTCTTGGAGTAGGAAAAAATTTCCCCTAAAAAGGTGTGATGATAATGACCTCCCATCCTCTCGACTGATGTGAGTTCCTATGTGTCATTGGGTATGAAGCTCCAACCAACCACCTAGCTTTGGAAAGAAGGTCTATACCCCATTATGGGCATGGGAACTGTTGGGAGTTTTTTTATAAATGATAATGGTGACCTCATGTCACTTCTTGTGAAAGAAAAAAAATCCCCCCACAACCAAACATTGGTCCAAACAGAATTCACCTCAGTTGTCACTTTTTACATCGAAACAGACACGTGTTTTGAACTAAAATCTGACTTTTAAATGAAAACATGCACATTCAATCATACATACCACACTACATGTTAGATTTATGTGGGGTTGATTCCTACATGTTAAAAATGAATTATATATTGTTTTACTAAATTATTAAGACAATTCAAGCATGTTTTCTCAATTTTGAGTTTGAGACATGTGTTTTGAACCAAAATGTCACTTTTGACTGAAAACTCTCACTTTAAGGCATACCGATCACACCATATGTCATATTGATATGTGATTAATTTATACACATCAAAAATGTACCAAAAATAATTTTCCTAAAATATTCGGATAACTTGAGTTCCTTTGATCAGTTTTGAGTATGTGATGCACATTTTGAACTAAAATGTCATTTTAAAATGAAAATTCGTATTATTGGTCATATGTACTACAACATTTATCAAATTGACTTTTGGTTAATTCATACACATCATAAATCAATAAAATATCATTTTCTTAAAGTATCAAGACAATCTGAGTGAATTTTTTCATTTTTGAGTATGCGATGCACATTTTAGACTAAAATATCATTTTTAAATTGAAAACACACAATTTTAGTCCTATTGGTCACACTGTATGTTAGATTGTTGTGAGGTTGATTATTACATGTTAAAAATAAACCATGTATCATTTTCCTAAAATATTAGGAAAATCTAAGTGTGTTTCCTGATTCTAAGTATGTGATGCATGTTTTAAACTAAAATGTAATTGTTAAATGAAGAAATGCACTATTAGTCATACCAGACACATAATGTATTAGATTGGATTGATGTTAATTATTACACATTACCAATGAATCAATAATAATTATTCTAATGTATTAAGACAATTCGAGTACATTTTCTAGTTTTTGAGAATGTGGCATGTGTGTTAGACTAATATGTCACTTTAAAACTAAAAACAAATATTTTCAATCATACCACCCACATCATGTGTTGGATTGATGTGCTGTTAATTCCTGTATGCCACAAATGAATCAAAAATCATTTTTCAAAAATATCAAGAAAATATGAATGTGTTTGTTTGATTTTTAGTACGTAACCTGCATTTTAAACTAAAATGTCCTTTTTTAAATGAAAGCACACACTTTCGGTCATATCGACCACACTGTGTACTGAATTGAGTTGAGGTTAATTCCTACACACCAAAAGTGAATCATAGATATGTTTCATGAAGTATCAATACAATATGAGAACATTTTTTCAATTTTGAGTATGTGACACACGTTTTGAACTAAATTGTCAATTTTAAATTAAAATACAATATTTGAGTCTTATTGTCCCCACTGTGTGTCTGATTGAAGTGTAGTTGATTCCTACCCCTAAAGAATAAATCACGGATCATTGTCTTGAAGTATTAAGGAAATATTAGTGTTTTTGATCAGTTTTAAAAATGTGACACATGTTGTTAAATAAAATTTTACTTTGAGTGGAATTTATAGACTCAAATAGCTTTGGAAGATCATGAAGGGAGTAGACAGAAATATATAAATATACCCCAAAAGGGAGTAAGTAGAAATATATAAAAGTTATTATTGCATGCCCAAATTACCTACTATATTAAATTCAATAACTTTATTTTCTATTAGAAAATCCCAAAATTTTCTCAGTAATATGTTATTAAAATGAATTGGTCCCAAAATGGAATACAATGAATCACAACTGAACATAAAAAAATCAAATAAAGAACAAATTGCCCCATGGGGAGAACATTAAATAGTACCTTAATGCATCATCCTAATAAATTCTTCATTGAGATATTTTTTCTAAGCATTTTGTGATAATGAAGAGCACAAAAGGCCTCCATATAGTGTTAAAGGTTCTTTTTGATGGCTAATATTATTTCCTATTCAAAAACCCACTTTATGTCAACTAATAATTTTCCATCCAATAATTCAAGGTTCTTCTATATGGAAATTATTTTAGCCTTCAATATGAACCCTAAACTATGTATGTTAGCCTTTTGTTCTATTTTGAAGATCCCATGTTTTATGGTTGTATTTTTTGTCAATAATGATAACATTAATATTTAATCAAATGTAAATATGTGTTGTTTAGAAGTTATGAAGCTTTGGAGGTGCTATCATGTTAAATATCAAAATAAAATTCCATGTAAAATGAAAAAATAAATTGATGCTACAGCTTGAAGATCAATCTTGGATAGATTTGAAGACAATTGAAGTTATTCAAGAAATATAAGCATGTTACATATGATGATTGATGAATTATTCTTAACGATCGAAGAAATTTAGTAAGGTGTTTGAGAAAAGAACATGATATACAACAACATGAAGAAGAGAAAATGGATTATCACATTTTATGACTCTTAATCATAAAATGACAATGATATTGTGAAAAGAAATTTTTAGATAATGAGAATAATTCTTATGAGGATGAATTTTGAGATAAAGAGAATAATTTTTATGAGGATTACAAAAAATAATGCCTATCCTTGACTAGCCATGGAACCAACTCAACTTCTCAACAGAGGATTCAGTTCAACATAGCCATCCTAAACTGGCAAGGAGGTTACATAATGATGGTTGCCTATAAGTATGTGAGAATAAAATAGTGCACACATAGTGGAAGTAAGAATAACACACATGGAACACAAGGGTTATGGATCCACTATACATGGATGTGGTGTGGTGGTGTGAGTGTTGTGTGAGAGGTGTGTCTAGGAGACGATTCCTAGTGCCATGGATTCTGGCCATCTTAGGATGTGCAGTGTAATATTAAGTAAAGCATAGATGTGTGGAAGTATAATGTGGTACATAGAGATAACAAGTGTAATTACTCTATGTTTGAAAAATTAAAAGATCCAATACCAACTGATTGTATCATTCCAAGGCATTTGATCATCCCCCATGATCATCTTATTCCTCCATCCAAATCTCTCATTGGGTTTTCAATAAATGCACAATTTGTGCAAGTGATCACTTGAACTTACCATGATCGAACGCAAGCCTAATAGACCGTATGAGTTAGATTGATCACAAAAATAGGATGGAACCAACCATATACAACTAACTGTATTAATAGGATCCAACCTACCGTATGAACAAAGGTGTACTGACCAAAAATTCAAGATGAACTAACCGTAAAAATAACCTTTAACTTACCATATGATAAAATTGTGAAGGATAATACATGTATTTATCACTTGAGTTTGGTTGCAACTGAACATGCATCACACAATAGGTCAAGTGAAAATGTGAAGAATAAGTTACAGTCAATGAAGAAACTGTGTGAAGGACTTTAATGTTATCATGCGCCTCACATAGTAATTAAGTGACCGTAAACTACTGAAGAAATTTCATGATGAATGAGTAACCATGTGAATACAACGATCTTATAGAAACCCAATATTTTTATAAATGGATATTATATATTTTTATATGAATATTCAATACATTACACTAATACATTTATGAGGATGGTAATCGTTTAGTGCCATTGGAAACTTGGAACACAATATTATAATCTGGTGAACGATCTTCAATGTTTCCCACAAAGATCTTCCCATTTTGTACTCCTTATAGACATACCCTATATAAAAAATTTCTTTATAACTTGGGTAAAATAAACACAAGAAAGTGTGAGATCAGATGTTCAGTAAGGGTAAACAAATGGGATATGTAAGCATAACATGGATATAAGTGTATGAGAACATGATCATAATATTTAAAAACCATACCCTACATATCAAAGATCATAATCCTGAATCATGGAATACATATTAGTTGTTAAAAAGACATGAATTATATGATAATAAAATAACATGATCCATGAGAGCATAAAATTGGCATAAGACATATATTTGTGGCATACAGATCATCTTATAACATTATGAACATGGGTAAATATAAATACATTCACTCATTAAGTTAAGGACATGAAATCAGGCCCTCACATAAATTTATGGACATGAAACTAGGTCCACACATATAATTATGTGCATGAAATACAGGTCCACACATAACATTGTGAACATGTAATCAGGTTCACACATAACATTGTGAACATGTAATTAGTTTCACACATAACATTGTGGACATGTAACTAAGATCACACATAACATTGTGAACATGTAATCAGGTTCACACATAACATTGTGAACATGTAATTAGGTTCATGTGTAACATTTTTAACATGTAATTTGGTTCACGCATAACATATATACTCATGAGTGATCCATTATTACCCAATGCATTGTAGGGAGATATAAGTCCCACCCATCACATAATGAAATCATACATATGTGTGCCATAGGATCATAAAAATTCATCATATCATAACCCATTAAATGAAATGGGAATCATAAACATCTAATCATAACATAACCTATGGAAAAGAGATAGGTTTCATAATCATTTCATTATAAAATAACCTGTGAAAAGAAGCAGGTTTCATAAGCATTTTAACATGGTCTATCCCATGAAAGAGAAATAGGTTTCCAAAATAACTTGTCATCTTAAAAATAAATCATTCAAAGAAAGAGTAATAATGGTTTCCTTAGATCATATCCCCATTAAATAATAAAATATATCAAAGGATTTAATCAATGATTGAGTAGGATTTTGAAAGACCACTTGGAACATTTCTTAATGAAACTAAACTTTCTTTGAAAATCACTTTTAAAAAAATAATTCATTTTTAAAATTCTTTTCTTTGAAAACCACTTTGAAAACTTATAAATTAAGACTTAATAACCATTAAATACATTTATTTAGGAAAATATCACTTCCTCTTTGATTTTTTTTAAATATAAAACATTTTGAAAACCATTTTTCTTTGAAAATAACCCTGATAACTTATAAAGGAATATTTAAAACTTATTTAAAACACTTTTTAAATATAAAAAATTTATAAAATCCTTTTATTTTAAAATAAACTTAAAATAAAAATATTTCCAAATATTTAAGAAAAAAAATTCCTTTTGAAAATATTCTTTAAAACGTATAATGAAAACTTCAATGGATGGAGTGGTCATGATGGAGAATAATTTCCTATATTATATATACATAAAAATGATGATTCCTTTTATATTGTTGGTATAAGTCAAAAGAGCCTTGATCAGAAAAAACACAATGATTACTTTTAAAATCAATTTGTTAAAAGGTAAAAAAGGGTAAAAATTTATTTTAAAAATCGTAGTAGAAAATTTTTTAATACATTTTTAGAAAACATGGGTTTGGGAGAAAATATATTTATGACCTAAGAGAGAAATAAAGTTAGATTTCCTTAAAAATATTATCTTAATTATCTTAAGTAACAAAGAGTGGAAAAATGGTAATATTACATGAATATATCATGGATAAATATATGATTATAAAAATAATGATAATTCTTGTGATATGGATCATAATATTTCATTAATGGAAGCATAATCATTAATAATCCTGATAAATGATGAGATTGTAGAAATAAACTCTTACCACTTTGGTGAATTTGAGTCATAATCTCCATGAAATAATAACATTACATGAAGCTTATAATATAAGGAAAATAATTATATTCATGATATAATATGTCAAAGGGGAATTATTTACACCTCATAAAAAAATATAGGTGTATAACATAACATGTGTCTCAAAGAAGGAAAATCGAGACAAAATTCCATTACCGATTTGGTAAATTTAAAACTGTAACCCCCTGAAAGAGAGATCCTAAAATGGATATGTAAATACTGAAAATTTTAAGTAAAATAATCATAAAGTAAATTCATGGATATTATATACACCATATAAAATAAATAAGTGGTTAATATAGCATGTGTCTCACAAAAGTAAAAAGTGAGACTAAAATCTCTTCCCTTAAGTCTTGACTTCTTCATACATATTCAAAAATATTTTTTAATAAATATAATTTTATTATAAATATATAAAATAAACATATTAATATATATCATACCATATTTTTTATGACTTTATATTACCTGTTTATTAACAATCCCTTGTTAAAGTTATATTTTGAGTAATAACTGATTTGTTTTTCACATAAGTTTTGACTTGTTATTTCTGGTCTGATTACATTGATCATGATTTCATAATTTCTATAATTAAAAACATGATATAAATATTATATATATTAATTATATATCTATTTATATTAACCCATAAAATTTATTTATAGGAAACAAAATACACTGTTCATGGAGATGTTAGGTCGTACGTATGCATGAATGATGTTTCCATTTTCTTTTCGTATTGAAATAACAAAAGTAGATGAAATATAATATATATGTATATATATTACCATTACATTATAACTATTATTTCATAAATATAACATATTTTTATTAAACCCATCCTTAATACATTCCATGTAAAGTATGAATGAATCACATCACTTCGCATGGCGATAGTCTGTCGTACACATGAACAACATTATAGTATTCCAAAAAATTGGAAATCATGGAGGTATGTGTTATATAATAATTAAATAAGAATAAATACATCATAAATATAATAATTATCATATATATAATATATAAATATCATTTACATTATTACGCCCAACCTTGAAAGGTGGTAATGAAAAAATGAATGATATTAGTTCGTGAGGTGGTAGTCTACCATACACACGAATGATGATTTTGTAACCCATTAGATGTAAGTGTGTGTGGTTTTAGTTAATAACCTTATAATAAAAACTTTTAAGTATATATATGATAACTATATTATTATATAAGTAATATATAAAAGGAATTTAAGGGGGTTTAGGAAGAAATGAAACAAAAACGTCCGTTGATGAACATTACATCTTCTTCAGGTATCTCCTTTTGGTTTGCACCAAAGGATTTACTTGGTTGGATTTATGCCCAAAGTAATGATTCTATGATGAGAGTATGGAAGTGTATAAATTATTTTGGTAGGTATTTTCCAAACCAATTTGGTTTTAAGGTGTTAATATAGGGGGAGAGGGGTGGCCTTTAATAAGGGAGGTGAGTGGCACTTTTGTAATTTTTTTTGAAAGAGTGAATTCCACCCACATTTTTCCATTTCAAGAGGATAAAATAGTGGAAAACCTATATAATAGAATTTATAATGTCAAAATATGTCCATAAAATAGGTTTTGAACAATATTTGGGTCATTTTTACACCTTATATTCTCTGTTTAACCACTAAGTAATATTTTTTTTACAAGAATTTCTATAATTAATTTTAATTGATTTCACTAATCACTTTGGAAAAAAAAAATTACGTTTTTCTTATTAGAAATTATAAATTATTATAATTTAAAATATGGAATCAATTTTTAAAAATTTAAATAATATAAGTGGTATAAATTAATTTAAATTTAATCTCGCAGACATGTCGTGAAAACAAGTTTTTAAAGAGAAAAAGTTCGAAAGTTTACAAAGTTTTTATATTAAATTTCATTATGAAATTGATTCCAATGACATAAATTAGATTATTAGATGTATAATTTAACTATTTTAACTTTTAAACTAATTCAAAATATAGTTTAAAATTATAAATTATTTAAACTAAAAGGCTATTGTCAATTAAAATTCAGTATTTTCCACTATTCATAAAAAATGAAACTTCTTAGAAAAATACCAAAAATTCACCCTAAGATAATTTTTATATTATGATTTCATAAATTATTTTTATTTTATCAAATTTATTTTCAATAAGTGTAAAAATTTAGTTTTAAAATAAGTGTACCATAAAAAGATGACAAAACTATTTTTTAAAAAAGTACAGATTTCAAGCATGAAATTGGATTTATTATTATCTCTTGTCTAGAAAATATATAAGATAAATTTTAAAAATTTATATGAATATATAATATATAAATTTATTTAAAATACCTAACCAAAAGTTATTTGGTTAATTTATTAATTTAAAACATACTTGTATGGATAATTGTTTTTTAGAAAATGATTTCCTTTTATTTTAAAAAGGGTTTGATTTTAATTTCTAATTAATTATTAAACAATGAATTATATAATAATGTGTAGATTTTTTTTTATTAATTTAGTTAATATTTGTCATACCTTCCATTCTAATGTCTAGTTAATAACTATCATATTAAACAATAATATTAATAGTATATTGTAGTTCGATAAAACTCGGTCTTGCGTGTAACACAAGATATGAAAGGAAATTGGTATTGTGTGCAACAAAATAAAAACTTAGTATTTCATGTAGCACAATATAATATTAATTTTTCAAGTAGTGAAAGCTTAAAATGGTGTTGCGTATGAAGAAAGATTAATTTGGTGTAGCGTTCAACACAAACCATCAAATAATTTTAATTTATTCAAAAAAATATTCATAAAAACTTTTGGTGTTACAAATATACTTACCGAAGATCACTTTACTACTATAAGTTGAAATTATTGTAACTTAATTAATTATTTTCATGAATATATTAAAATATAGTATTCAAAGTATAAATTTATGCATGAATGAAGTCTCAAGATAATCATGTTGTGAAGGAAGGTGATCACGACATGATTCATTGTTGGCGAATGATATTGGTTTATTAAATGCATGTAATTAAAATTTAATTCAAGTGATATTAGAACAATATCTTCAAAAATATAAGATGAAAGTTTATCTATTCAAAAAATATCCAATCTCGATTTTTTGTGATGATTCAAAATGGATAAAGTGATCACAACTCAGAGAAATGCAGTGTATGTACAGATTGAGTGTAAAAAGAAAAAATGTGGCATCGGGTTTGTGAAAAGATTGAATTAGGTACATTATATTAATATGAACAAGTATGAACATATAAATATGATTCCCATTATTGATCATCATGAAGAGTATATCACAGTAATGTGATATTGGCTAAGTTAACGATGTGGAGTAATTACTCACATCGCAAAGGAAAAAGAATTATGCTCCAAGTGAATGCATGAATAATATGATGATTAAAAAAATATATGAATTACTGAAGGTTAATCTATTATGAATGTTAGAGATTTTTTTATCAACGTTAAAAAAGAACTGATATTTTAAATTCCCTTAAAAGGTAGTCATTTTAAGCACTGATAAAAGAATCCTTCATTAGCTTTAAAAAAACACTGACAAATGTGATATTTATCATTTCTTATTTTAGCATCGATAAATGTACATTTTATCAGTGTTTAGTTTATCACTGATAAAAGTACCCTTTATTAGTGCTATAGGTAGCATTGAAAAAGATACCAATTTCAGTAGTGTGTCTCTACATTTACATCAAACTGTAACAAATAATTCAATTAAAATTTCAAACATGAAAAATAATTTTACATTATAATGAATTAAAAATATAAATAAATATCCATTATAAACATTTAAATATATTACAATTACATTGATATGTTCAATTTATTACAAACATTACATTTTTCAACAATTCAAAATAACTTTAACATATAGTAGTCCAGATGACCGTGTATTTTGATTTTCTTGAGACCACTTTAAAATAGAGCCTGATCGTACTACCAGTTTCTAAACACACCACCCTAGATCGAATAAATGAAGATTGTACCTATAATAAAAGTTAATATTATGTCAGTAATACTATAAATAAATAAATGAAATAAAAATATGTCACATTGATGTATCAATAAAAAAATAAAAAATAGTGAGAAAATGTGTGCTAAATGATAATACAGAAACACAAATGATAACACAAAACATAAATAAAACATATTGAAAAGTAATGCAATACTCACATTACATTTTCTATGTTATTTGAATGTAATGAACTTTCAGTCATATTGGTGACATTGTCTGTTAGATTGACATGTTTTTAATTTCTATAAATCAAAAATAAAGTTTAGATATTTATCTAAAATATCAATACAATCTAAATGTGTTTTCTTGATTTTGAGTGTCTGATGCATGTTTTGAACTGAAATGTCATTTTTAAATGAAAAATGAACTTTTGGTTATACTGGCCACACCATGTGTCAGATTGACATGAGATTGATCCCTACATTACATAAATGGATTATGAATTGTTTTCATAAATTATCAAGACATTAAGAGCAGGTTTTTTTGTTGTGACTATGTGATGTGTGTTTGGACTAAAATGTGACTTTTAAATGAAAGCATGAAATTTTAGTCAAACTGACCACACAGTGTGTCAGATTGACGTGCGATTTATTCCATCACATAAAAAATGAATTATTGAACTTAGTCTTGAAATATTAAGACAATATGAATGTGTGCTCAGTTTTGAGTGTGTAACTCATGTTTTAACTAAAATTTTAATTTTAAATGAAAACACACACTTTCAATAATATTGGTCACACAGTGTTTTATATTGATATGTGATTGATTCTCACATGTCACAAATGAATTAAGGATTGTTTTCCTAAAGTATCAAGATAGTTTGAGTGTTTTTTCTTAGTTTTTAGTGCGTGACACACATTTTTAACTAAAATGACGTTTTTAAAGGAAAACATGCCTTGTCAGTCATACTAGATGCACTGTGTATTAGATTGAATTTAGGTTGATTTCTGTCACACCCTGAACCCTTTTTAATTATTTTATTTTATTATTTATCAGTTTGGTTATCCTCGCCAAGGTGCAGGGTGAGCGCGAGTCTAATATTGTTAACGTTTAATGTTTTGTTGGGTTTTGGGCTGGTGCATGGGCACCACAAAATCGGCGGTAGCCACGTAGTCGGTCCACGTACTTGTGCAGTTAACTAATGTTTAAAATAAATAAAGTTTTATAAAAATGAAATGGGTTAAATGTTTGTGCCATAATAATAATAATAATATTATTATTATGTAGATAATAATAATAATATTATTATTGGCAGTGTTATTGCTGTCATTAATATTTTTTTAATATTAACTGGTTATTAAAATTAGTTTTAATATTTTTATGATAAAATTATAATTGATAAAATTATTAATGTTATATTATTATTATTAATATTGTTAATATATATATGAAAAAAAGGAAATCAAATGAACATGATTTTATTTTTTATTCTTCTTACTTTTATTATTATTATAATTATGTTATTAATATTATGATGATGATTATTATTATTATAAAAAAATATATAACCCTAGATCTACCCTTCCCCATCCCTTTGCTTGCGGCCCCCTCTCCCCTTGGGTGTCAACCTCCTGTGCCCGACAGCCTCCCCCCCTTCGCAGCTAGCTTACCCTCTTGCCGATGCCACCCCACTCTGGTTGGACCATCACCTTGTGTCGAACCCCTTGCATGACCCTGTCCAGCGGCGCCCTTCCCTCCCCGGTCTGGCTGCCTCTGCCTCTCCACACCTGTCCGGCATCGCCCCCTTCTTCTCGCCTCATGCCCCCGGCTCACCCAGCAAACTAGCCACCCCCTTTCCTATTCAACCTGCACAAGAACCCCCCTCTACCCCTTCTTCTTGGCGTGGCCCACTAGCAGTGACCCACTCCCTCCTCCCGTCCAACTAGCTCCGGTGAGTGGCCCTTCACCCAGTGGTTTCTCTATCCCGGCGCGACGACCTTTTGGTATAACCTCATTTCTTTATTTTGGTGATTTTCTCTTCATTTTATCCAAATTCTAAAAGATTTGGGTTGTGTTTTCATGTCTTGTTTGGTGTCTAGGGTTTTTAATTGGCCCGCGGAGCGACGCTCTTTTCTCTGTTGTGGTTCTGTTGCTCTCACACGTGTTGAGGTAGGCGTTTCATGCTTTTTACTACCAATTTCAATTTATGTGGTGCTTGTGTGTTGTTATTTAATTTCTAAAACATGTTTTTCACTTTTATTACATACTTAGTTAATTTATAGTGGTGATTTCGTATTGGTTGAATTGATCACAATTAGTTTTTTTATGTGTTTCTTTTATGTGCATGTAAATTCCTCACCTTTTGGTCTTGAATAATTGTCATCTTCTTTTAAATGGTAATGTTGGATATATTAGGGTGTTTTTTGGATATAAATCCTTTTGGGTAGCATTTGGTTGTGTTTTATTAATTGTGCAATTGGTTTATGTGAGTCCTTGGTGTTTTGTTGGATGTGCGATGGTCTTCGCCACACTAATGTTGGGTGTTAGGAATTGTTGCAGGGAGTCGAGATCGTTTCCAAGTGCGCACACACATTTTCCCAGGTATGGATATATATATATATGTCTTCTGAGTGTGTGTTCCCTCATGGTTTGGGGAACACATGCATCAGTTTAAAGGTTTATATATATATATACACACATAGAAGTGTGTGCGTGCGTGCGAGCGAGTTGTTGCTAGAGTTAGGAAGTTTTAGCTTGAATTCCTTGAGGTTGGAAAATCCATGCATTTGTTTTCCATTTCTGGTCCTTAATGCTTGATGTTTTCGTTATTTTATTATCTTGCTACACATCTCCATGGTACCTCTTTAAATATTATTGTGGTGTTCTAAAGTTGTTTGGTGTTGTTAAAGATAGGGTTTTACATGAATCTTGGTTTATGCCTTGTGTATGATTCCTTAGGTGTTTTTAAATTGCTACATGTTCTCTTTGAGTGAAATTGGATGTTTGGGTGGGGTTTTTCCCAAAGATTTTTTTTGTTAAATTGGTTTGAAACACATTTTGGATTTTGTGTGTGAAATGTGATGATTTCCCTTTTTATGGTTTGGTGTTTGTCTAAAAGAAAAAAGGGATTTTGGTTTATGAACTTGTGTGGTATTTTATAAGTGGGTGATATGGGTGTTTTTGGGTTGAAAGAAAAGGGTGTATTTATGAAATTTGGTTTCAAATGTTTTGGTTGGTTTTAGAGTGTTCCTATTGGTTTGGCTCGGTTGGCCTTAGAAACATGCTAGGGTGAGTTTTTGGAAAATGAAAGGGGCATTTGTTTTTTGGGGTGTGTTTGGGTGAAAGTGGAAGCTAAAGCCCGTTTGGCATTTTGTGAAATATTTTTGGCTTGTAAGTGTTGTGGAAACCCTTTTTATACCTTCTTAGGTGTTTTTGTTTTAACTCAACTTTAAGTGAACTTGGTAATGTTTTGGTAAATGTTTAGTTTAAGGGACTGTTTGGCCACTTTGGTATAAAGATGGTATTTTTGGTTGTTTTTGAATTGGTTAATAAATGTTTTGATAAAAGGATAAGCGCTGTGAAGCTAAAGGCCCAGTTGACATTTTATATTGGCTTTTTACAAAGGGTTTTGATGCTTGTTAATTGTATGAGGCCCATTTGGAATATTTGAAACTATGTTTTTGGAAAACCTCCCTTTGGTTAGGCCCCTTGACTCATCTATCGATCATGTGACAAGAGGGTCCTCGGTATGGGACTCCTTGTGAGAATATTTATTTTAAGGCATGGGACTAACCTTGAGGTTTTTGGGGTAGTGCCAGATTGTTTCGCGGGCTTGATTATATATATATATATATATGGATTTTTATTTGAATGTGTGGCACACCTATTTGTGAACATAGCACATAAAATTATCATAACAAGGGGGTTTACTGAGAATGATTATTGTAATATTTTAGATTATGAAATTTCTAGTGGACCATAGAAGAGAGATGTTTGTGTTGGACCCTCCATGATATTGTAGTTTTCATAATAAAAAATAATGTCAATATACAGATTCTAGTCTTTCATGCAATTTTAATATCTCTATGAAAATCATTTATGTCATGCAACACCATATACTTAATAAATCAACCGCCTATATTCATGAATAAATATGTTTACAAATGTATTTATACATACACTTTTTCATAACACTTAGTCTGTTAAGACAGACACTTCGCAATATTTCTAGATTCCCTAGCACTGATGGTTAGTTCGACACACCAAAACCGAAGTTGGACAGAATGAAGTTGACACACCGAAGTTTGACAGACCGAAGTCGACACACTGAAGTTCGACATACTGAAGTTTGACTCACTGAAGTTCAACAAACTGAAGTCGACACACCGAAGTTCGACAGACCAAAGTCGACACACCAAATTTTGACACACTAAAGTCGACACACCAATGTTCGAAAGACCAAAGTCAACACACTGAAGATGACACACCAAATATGAAAGACCGATGTTATCAAACCAAATACAACATACCAAGGATGACTCACCGATTTTTATAAATAACCGTTTTGAGTTTATTAATTAAAATTTATTTCTAACGTTCATATTTATACAAATTAATGTTTCTGACATTTTTTTAATTTTGTCTATAGGACAATCCATAGACTGTACGAGGTACATGCACGTGTGAAGATCTTTATTCCTAGAGGATCCTAGAGTATAAAAGGACCCCATCTTTCACGTTAAAGATAGTAAAGGACACAGTGCAGTACAAAAAGTATTACATGATGAGACATAGACTGTGAAAATACGAATAGAGAGGAACTAAGTACTTGAGATTACAAGAAGATTGTAACAAGCATATTTCTCCAAAAGCTAAGTGTATATCAAGACCTTGAAGAGCTAAACCTTTTTCACTCCTCGAAACTGGATTATAGAAACTACGATACTCTGTTCTGAAGAAAACTTCCAGAAGAACTCAAAGAACTTTTTCTCAACATCCATTGTGTATAGAGCATTACTTCACAACACAAAGAGAATTCTTAAATCTATTCTATTTCTTAGCTCTGTTGTGTATATTTTATTAACTTTCGAGCAGAGTGTGTATCTGTAGAATAATACATTCTATCTCCTACATTAAACTGAAGGATAAAATATATCCTTACTCAAACATTATTTTACTCTTGTGTATACCCACTGATAAGTGTGGAAGAGGTCCTTGTGTGGCCTGGACAATATTGAGTACTATTTTGAACCCCGATTTAGGGTGTGGATCAAAAGTTTATTAATATAAACATCTTGGTGGCAGGTGATCACCAAGTGGAGAGGACTAAGTCTCTGTTTGAGACTGAACCTCTTGTTTTATCTGCTGTGTTGATTATCTTATATTTCTTATGTGATATGTATTTCCTGTATTAAGATAACCTGAAATTTGATAGTTAGTTTAGCAAGTGTTTACATTTTTTTGGAATCAGTAATTTTTCTTCGAAAGTTTTGTTAATCCATAGCTTAGTAAAACTGAGAACTAATCAATCTTCTGAGAATCAAATTGAACCTTCAAGACTTTTATAAATTCACTACAAACTGACTTTGTGTTTATTTGTATAGGGGGATTTTATTTTGTAAAGAATACTTTTAACAGAAATTTTTATAGATACTCAATTCACCCCCCTCTTGAGTCATCTACTCCGACTAACATTTGGTATAAAAGGAATTCTAAAAGTTACTGTTAGTTTTTGAAATCATGTTAACTGTGATTATTGTTGTTTACTGAAGATCTTAAAATTTCTATTATTTCTAAATATTTATCTCTTTGAAATTATTTTACAATCATTATCATGGAAAATAGACTAGAAGGGGATGTTGCTAATAGACCACCTTTATTTAATGGAACTAACTATGCTCAGTGGAAACTTAAAATGAAGACACATCTAGAAAGCATGGTCTTTGAAATCTGGACTTCTATTGAAAGTAAATATACAATACCTAAAACTGCTAGAAGCACTTGGGATGAATCTATCAAATTTGCCTATAATAATAACTGTAAATCAATGAACACTCTGTACTATGCCCTAGGGGATGAATAATTTAATTGTATTTCTTCTTGTAAAACTGCATATGAAATTTGGGATACTTTAGCTGTCTCTCATGAGAGAACAACTAATGTTAAAGAAATGAGATTAAATACATACACTATTAAATATGATAATTTTAAAATGAAGCCTGATGAACCTATCTCTGAAATGTATCTCAGGATCAATGAAATAGTGAACACCATGAGTCTTCTTGGGAAACTAGTGGAAAACAAGGACCAAATCATAAGACTACTTCGATGCCTAACTAATAAATGGAGAGGAACTTCTATTTCTATCTGAGAATCTTGTGACATAGGCAAACTTCCAGTGAAGGAACTAATTGAAAAGCTTATGATGTATGAAGAAGAACTTAAAGTAAATCAAGAAGTAGATGAGGAACCAAGGAAGAAGTTAGTTTTATTCAAGACTTCAACTTCAAAGAGAAAATATAAAGAAAAGATTCAAGTTCTTGTAGATAGTTCCACTAGTGAAGAGTCAGATTTAGATAGTGATGAGGAAATGGATCATCTTACTAGAAGGTTCAAAAGTTCTACTGAAAGAAGAAATTATTTAGGAAGCTAAACAACAAGGTAAAGTATGATAGTAAAGGAAAATGGAAGAAATACAGAAAATGGAATGACAACTCAAATGAAATAATCAGCTATGAGTGCAAATGAAAAGTTCATGTGAAGGCAGACTGCCCCAAGCTGAAATTTAAGAAGAAATATGAAGATAAATGCAAGGGTTATAAAAAGGGTATGAAAGCTACTTGGAGTGCTTTAGAGGATAGCTCAAGTGGATCTAAAACTTCTGATATTGAGAAGAACAAACATGCAAATGTATGTTTCATGACAGAAACATCCTAGGTAACACTTAATTCTTCTATACATATTGTTTATTATTCTGAGAATGAAAGTGAATCAAAAAATGATGAAAATATGACTAAGGAAGAATTATTTGAATAATGTGGAATGCTTGAGGATACCTTTAATGATATCAAGGATAAATATAAATTATTAAAAAGACAGTATGCTCTAAATTCTAATTACAAATCTGATCTGGATATTGAAAAGGAAAAATGTGCCCAGCTGTTAAAAGAAAATACTAAACTAAAATTATCAAATGAGCAATTAAAGAGAGATATTGAGAAGTTTACTAATGGTAGAGATACCTTGACTCGGTTTCTAGGTCAATAGATTTCCCCAAAATATACTTCTAGGATATGATATCAACCAGGTCAAAGGAATTTATCTAAATCGCATTTTGTATCCAAATCTAGAAAATCTGCTACTATTTTCAAAAAAAAAATTGTACTGCAAGTTCCAGCCTCTCAAATTATTTTATTGTATCCAATTCCACAGGACCAAATAAAGTGTATTTTTCAAATACTCTATATTATATATATAGGAAACCTATAAGATAGTTGTGGGTTCCTAAAGCTTATATTACTAATGTTTGTGGACCCAGAAAAATATGGGCACCAAAGTCGTTTCTTGGTTAAGCTGTTTTGTAGGTGAACTGCCTAAAGAGTTCCTGTAAAAAGTTGTGGTAATTGGATAGTGATTGTTCAAGGAATATGATAGGGGATTTTTCAATATTTAAAAGTATTATCAAGATCGATGGAGGACATGTCACATTCGGTGACAATGGTAAAGAAAAAATCATCGGCCTAGTCCAGATTGGTAACCCTAACTCTATTTTAATTTCTAAAGTATAATATGTTGATGGACTGAAGTATAACCTGCTTAGCATATCTCAACTGTGTGATTATGGATTTCATGTTAAGTTTAAAAATAATTCATTCCATGTTTTTGATGCCAAGAATAACTTAGTATTTACTGCTTTTAGAAATGATAATGTATATGTTATAAATTTAGACACACTGTCTCAAAGAATGTCTCTTGTCTAAATTCCTTTCACAAAGAGTCATGGCTCTGGAATAGAATACTAGGACATTGTAATATACAGTCTCTTAAGAAGTTAACTAGAAAAGGCTTAGTTAGAGACTTACCCAAATTAGAGTTTCCAGATAATAAATTATGTAATCCTTGTCATAAAGGAAACCAACATAAAATCTATTTCAAACCAAAGAAAGAAGTAACTACTTCTCAACCTCTTGAGTTGGTTCACATGGACTTGTTTGGACCATTTAGAGTTTCGAGTCTCAATGGAAATCACTATGTTTATGTTCTTGTAGATGATTTCTCTAGGTATACCTGGACCTTTTTCCTGGCTCATAAAAGTGAAGCTTGTTCTCACTTTACCAAGTATGCTAGGACTATAGAAAATATCAGTGGACTTAAGATTAAATCCTTAAGAAGTGATCATGGTTGTGATTTTGAGAATCAAGATTTTGAAGCCTTATGATCACAAAATGGCTATAATCATAATTTCTATGCACTTAGAACACCTCAACATAATAGTGTGGTAGAAATAAGGAATAGAACCTTACAAGAAATTTCCCAGACTATGCTCAATGAATATGATCTACCCATTTATTTTTGGGATGGAGCTGTTAATACAGCTTGATACATAATAAACAGAGTCTTAATTAGACCCATTCTTAATAAAACTCCTTATGAGTTGTGGAATAATAGGAAACCCAAAGTTGGTTACTTTAAAGTGTTTGTATGTGAAGTTTATATCCTAAATACTAAAGATAATTTAGATAAATTTCCCTCGAAAAGTGATGAAGGAATATTTATTGGATATTCTACATCAAGTAAAGCCTATAGAGTCTTTAACAAGAAGATCAAATGCGTGGAGGAATCTGTACACATCAAATTTGATGAAGTAGATCCACATGAGCCCAAGACTTCACCAGAAAATATTGAAGAGGATATGTACAATTTGGACATTAATGATTAAATTGAAAATCATCATGTGAAGGAATCTATGAAAACATCCAGTTATGAAATTTCTCCAAATCCTAACCATGGTGAACCAGATAAACCTGACAAAATTGAAATATCGAGTCCTACTTTATCCAGATCAACTAGAACCCTTAAGAACAATCCCTTAGATGCTATTGTAGGAAATTTAGATAGAGGAACAAAAACCAGAGATTCCTTGAGAAATCAGGTTGAACATCAAGCCTTCTTGTCACAACTTGAATCTAAAAATATCAATGAATGATGAATTTAGGGTAATGGCCATACAAGAAGAACTTAATCAGTTTGAAAGAAATAAATTTTGGAAACTTGTAGATAGACCTATGGATAATTTGACCATAGGAACCAAATGGGTGTTTAGAAATAAGGTAGATGAAGTTGTAAATATAGTTAGAAACGAAGCTAGACTAGTTTCACAAGTATATAATCAAGAAGAATGAATTGATTATGAAGAGACTTTTTCACCAATAGCTAGACTTGAGGCAATTAGAATCTTACTTGCCTATGCAGCACACCTGGATTTTAGACTTTATCAAATGGATGTCAAAAGTGCATTCCTAAATGGTTATATAATTGAGGATGTTTTTGTTGAACAACCCCCAGGTTTTACAAATCCACATTTTCCAAATCATGTGTTCAAATTATCAAAAGCTTTATATGGTTTGAAACAAGCTCCAAGAGCTTGGTATGAAAGGTTGAGTAACTTTATTATTTCTAAAGGTTTTACAAAATTTCTTGTAGATACCACTTTATTTATAAAAAAAATTTCAAAAGAAGTTTTAATAACCCAAATATATGTAGATGATATTATTTTTGGATCTTCAAAAAATTATTTATGTAATGATTTTTCAAGCATAATGGAAAGTGAGTTTGAAATGAGTTTGATGGGTGAAATTAAATATTTTCATAGATTTCAAATATTTCAAAATAAATAAGTCATTATCATAAATAAAAGTAAGTATACCAAAGATATTTTGAAAATATATGTCTTTGATAGCATTAAGAGTAGTGAAACCCCTATGAGTTCTACATGTAAGTTAGATCTTGATGAAAATGGAAAATCAGCTGATCAAACTGATTACAGAGGAATGATTGGGAGTTTGCTGTACTTAACTACTAGTAGGCCAGATATTATGTTCAGTGTGTGTATGTGTGCAAGATTTCAAGCAAACCCAAAGGAGTCACACCTAAATAGTGTTAAAATAATTTTCAAATACCTCAAGTATACAACTAATTTAGGATTGTTCTATCCTGAAGGACAACCTTTTGATTTAGTTAGCTATTTAGATGCTGATTTTGGTGGATGTAAATTAGATAGAAAGAGTACCTCTAGAACATGTAACTTTTTGGGAAAGTCATTAATATCATTGTGTAGTAAAAAGAAAAACTCAGTTGCATTATCAACTGCTAAAGAAGAATACATTGGTGCTGGTCGTTTCTGTGCACAATTTTTGTGGATGAAACACACCTTATTAGACTATGGATTTCAATTCATACATATCCCCATAAATTGTGACAACACAAGTTCTATTAATATTTATAAGAATCCAATTTCTCATTCTAGAACAAAACATATTGATGTAAGACATCACTTTTTGAGAGATCATTATCAAAAAGGTGATATAACTCTTGAGTTTATTAGGACTGAACGTCATCTTGCTGATTTATTCACTAAACCCTTAAATTCCGAGAGAATGAATTACATCATACATGAACTAGGAATGATAAATCAGTAGGAGATCTTTATAAAACCGATCTTTATAAAACCAATCTTTCTAAAACTGATCTTTCTAAAATCGATCTTTCTAAAATCGATCTTTCTAAAACCGATCTTTCTAAAACCAATATTTCTAAAACCAATCTTTCTAAAATCGATTTTTCTAAAATCGGTCTTTCTAAAACCAATATTTATAAAACCGATATTTCTAAAACTTATCTTTCTAAAACCGATCTTTCTGGAACTGATCTTCTAGAAACCGATTCTTTGACACCGATATATTTAAGGGATGTTTTGTAAATTCTGGATGCTTTAACTAAAATGATGCTATTTTGTCTCTTTTAACTTTCCTCATTTAAATCTTTTGTTTTACGATTTACAATCCCTAAATAATATATTTAGTACAATCCATCCCGACCTTTCACATTCTCCACTTTTTTAAAGCCTACTACATTTACTCACACTCTCTCTCAACTCTCGAACCATCAACACAATTAGAATCAGAAGCTTCATCATGGCTAGGACTAAGAGCGTGATGGAAGAACCTAGGAAATATCCTTCTGCTAAGCATAAAAAAGGAGAGACCAGTGGGACTGCAAAACTAAGCTTAGAAAGGTGAGTAGTTACAACTGAAAAGGAGGTGTATACTGAGTGGCTTCTGTCAAGAAAATCATTTTTATTAAAGGTACTGGAATCTCAAGGATGGATTAGTTGGTTCACCAACAATTAAAGACCCTATTATCCCCATCTTGTGCACAAATTCTATCAAAATTTGAGTATATCACTTGATAAAGTTGAGGCAACAAAGATGAAATCTATGGTAAAGGGAAAGGAAGTGGTTTTTTCGTCTAAGGAATGGGATTAATTCTTAGAGGTGCCTCATGAAGGTGTCTATGCTGACTATCCTGGTAATATTCCACATTCTTCAAAATTGTTTTCCTATAAAGATGCTCTGAGGGAGCTGACTGGAAATGAAGAGTCCAGGAGGAATGTTGCAAATGAATTCAAAGGAGAAGTGAGATTTATTTTTAAGTTCGTACAACATCAAATCTTCCCAAGGAAGGGAGATTTCTCTACTATGAAATATCAAGATGTTTTCTTGATATTTTTGTTGAAACATGGAATAAAAGTGAATCTATGCAGATATCTTATGTTTCATATCTATGATTTGATTAAGCCATCCAAGAAGGCAACCTGTTTATATTACCCGAGGATGATTTCTGCCATGTTGAAAAAATTAGACTGTGTAGAAGATGGGGATGAAGTGATAAGTGACTTCAGTGGATTTTGTCTATAGAAAGGCATTTTTAAAATAATGAAAATATTCTGGAACCCATGGAAAGATGTTGGGTAGGAGATGAAGAAAGGCTATATGAAAATTTCAATCCAGTTGATCACCCTTCTAGACCAAAGGACTAAGTTGATCCAGGTCTCAAACCAGGTGAGGTTCCAGTGTATTCTGATGAGGATACTGAACCTAAGGTTACAAGGGAAGAAGGATCTACTTTTGATGATAAGAGTGATCCTGATATTGCTAAAAGTCCCAAAAACATGACTTATGGACCTGCTAGTCCACTTATGGAATTACCCTCAAGAGAATATTTATTATGAGATGAAGATGAGGAAGAACCTGAAGTTACTAGAATTGAAGGTTATGTTAGAAAATCAGATGAGGAATCTGATGATGATGATGGTGGTGATGATGGTGATGATGGAGGAAGTGTTGAGCATGTGAGTGACTCTATAAAAGTGGGACAACAAGTGGTTGACAGATCCAGTGTGGAATCTGTTCATGGAGCTGGTGATGGAATTGAGCCTACTGATCAACAGGCTAATGGTCATAGAGATGATGAACATGAGGATAGACCACTCCATCCTAATTATGAAAACCAAGAGCTCATTCATGAATTAAATGATCTTATGGCTACTGGACAAGAGGAAGACGATGTAGTTCCAGTGCCTAAAATTGAGGAAGTACCTGGTGAAGCTGAAGTAGCTGGAGCTCAGGGAGAACCTGAATTTCGGTTGGTTCCTATTCCCAGACAAGTTGTTATATCCAGATACCAAGATGAAGTAGTTGATGATATTGATGTTATTCCTGAGCCTTAGGGAATATGGGTAATAATTGATACCGTTGAGCAAAGATACTGGACTTGTACTAGAGAGTGGAATAGTGATCCAGGATACATTCTCTTCGGTTTAGATTATGACTCAGATGAGGAAAGGATACCTTCTCCTCCTATTTCACAAGTCCATGCTGAACCATAACTTATTTCACCTGTTCCACTAGCTGAACCTCCACCTCTAGAACCTATAGCTCAGTTAGTGCCTAGTGACTATTTCACTAAGGCTAATTTGGAAAAGTTTAAGAATGATATATGTGAGTCTGTTCTAGCTTCAATGGGATCCAGAAATGAAGCCTCTACCTCCATAAGTATCTCAAATGATGATGCAACAAATATTGAAAGAATGGTGATTCAAGAGATTCAACTTAATGTTATTACTATAGTAGAAACCATTATTAGACACAACACCTTGATGAGATAAGAAGTAAGAAATATGAGAAATTAATTGCATTCCTTAACCTCTAAATTCAAGACCTCCTTTAGTGGTGTTCTAGAAGTTCTTTGGAACTTGGTAACTCATATAATCAGTGTAGATATGAAAAATTTAAAAGAAGATATTGGAAAGATGTTGACTGGACCATCCAACTCTAGGAGTGGGACAAGTGTTGTTGCTGATTTGGAGTCTCTCAAGGCTGTGATGAGAGAGGAAATTCAAAAACTCCATATTGTTTCAGATAAATAAACTCTTAAAAAAGTACATCGGAATACCGTTCCTGTATACAATATGGTCAGACAGTGCACCAATGAAGCCTCTGCAGCTCAGAAAGAAATTCAGGAAAACGTGGATAAGTATTTCACTAATATTTATACCAAGCATGACCTCATCAATAGTTTCAAGTTTCTGGCAGAAAATCTTCGAATTCCTCCAGTCATAGAAGCATTCAAAAAGCAAGTTCTTTAATTGAAAGAGTTTACACCTTTGCTGAGTAAATTTATGGAGAATAAGGATGACTTCAAGAAAGCAATGCAATATGGTGATGAAATCATTAATGAATTAATCAAACTGCTCAAACCTTATCTGCATGTTCATGCCGAGGCTATTGTGGTCCCTCTAGAAGCTTCAATTGGTACTTCCTCTCGACCTCCTGCTCCAATGACTGTCTCTTGGGATCTTACTCATATTCGACCAATCATTACTAAGCAGTCTCCAAGTCATGTGTTGTCAAAGAGAAGGCCTAGCCTTGAAACTAATGTCCCTACTAGTGTGGCCCTACCTGGTGTTATCCTCAGACCACATCCTTTCTCTACCACTCCCAAACCCTATCCTTCTCCATTGGATCCTTAAAACAAAGGAAAATCTCCTCTGCATCCAAACCCTTAATGATGGATTGTATCTTTTGATAGGGATTTGATCTTTTTGTTTGTCTTGTACTCTTATGACTTTTAGTGGAAATTCTTATGTTATCTTTCTTTTATATTGTTTCTCTTTACTGTTTTTCTCCTTTTTTCAATCCCAAAAGGGGGAGAAAATAAGGATGACATATAATCTCCTTAATCCATTTAGTGAGGTGGAGATTTGTTTTAAATAAATTCTAGCAATGAAAAAATTTAGTTATATTGGACAATTACATTCAGCTATGTCAAAGCTATCTTTATTCTATATTTTTCATTTATTCCATAATTTGTGATTATAGAAAAGGGAGAGATTGTTGGATCCTCCATGATATTGTAGTTTTCATAATCACAGATAATGTCAATATACAGATTCGACTCTTTCTGTCAATTTTAATATCTCTATGAAAATCAATTATGTCATACAACAACATATACTTTAATAAATAAATCGCCTATATTCATGAATAAATATGTTTACAAATGTATTTATACATACACTTTTTCATAACACTTATTCTGGTAAGACATACACTTCACAATCTTTCTAGATTCCCTGGAACTGATGGTTAGTTAGACACACTGAAACCGAAGTTCTACAGACCGAAGTTGACACCCCGAAGTTCAACAGACCGAAGCTAACACACCAAATTTCAACAGACCAAAGTTTGACTCACCAAAGTTTGACAGACCGAAGTCGTCACACTGAAGTTCGACAGACTGAAGTCGGCACACCAAAGTTTGACACACCAAAGTCGACACATCGAAGTTCGACATACCGAATTCGACAGACTGAAGATGACACACCGAAGACAACAGACTGAAGATGAATCACCAATTATTATAAATAACTGTTTTAAGTTTGTTAATTCAAATTTATTTCTAACAGTCATATTTAGACAAATTAATGTTTCTGCCATTTTTTAATGTTGTCTGTAGGGAAATCCGTAGACAATATTAGGTACATGAATGCGCAAATATATTTATGCTTAGAGGATCCTGGAGTATAAAAGGACCTCATATTTCACGTTAAAGACAGTGAAGCACACAGTGCAGTACAAAAATTATTACACGCTGAGACACGCTAAGACATAGACTGTACGAATACGAAAAGAGAGGAACTAAGTGATTGAGATTATAAGAAGATTGTAACAAGAAACTTTCTCCAAAAGCTCAGTGTATATCTATACCTTGAAGAGATTAACCTTTTTCACTCCTCAAAGCTGGATTATAGAAACTGCGATACTCTGTTCTGAAGACAACTTCCAGAAGAACCCAACGACCTTTTTCTCAACATCCATTGAGTCTAGAGCATTACTTCACAATACACAGAGAATTCTTAATTCTATTATATTTCTTAGTTCTGTTGTGTATCTTTTATTAACTTTCAACCAGAGTGTGTATCTGTAGAATAACACACTCTGTCTCCTGAATTAAACTGAAGGATACATGATATCCTTAATCAACCATTCTTTTACTCTTGTGTATACCCACTGATAAGTGTGGAATAGGTCCTTGTGTGGGCTGGACAGTACTGAGTACTGTTGTGAACCCTGATCCAAGGTGTGGATCAAAAGTTTATTAATATAAACAGCTTGGTGGCAGGTGATCAAAAAGTGGAGAGGACTAAGTCTCTACTTAAGATAAAAACTCTTGTTTTATCCGCTGTGTTGATTATCTTATATTTCTTATGTGATATGTATTTTCTGCATTAAGATAACCTAAACTTTGATAGTTAGTTTAACAAGTGTTTACATTTTTTTGAATCAGTAAGTTTGCTTCGAAATTTTTGTTAATCCATAGGTTAGTAAAACTGAGAACTAATCAATCTTATGAGAATCAAATTGAACCTTCAAGACTTTTATAAATTCAATACAAACAGAATTTGTGTTTATTTGTATAGGGGGATTTTATTTTGTAAAGAATCCTTTTAACAGAAATTTTTATAGATACTCAATTCACCCCCCTCTTAAGTCATCTACTCTGACCAAAAGTTTTGTTATTATTATTACTATGGGATTGGGCCCCTTGAACAATCTAGGTAGGGAAATGATCAGATGTTAGGGCGTTATGACGTCATTGAGAGTAGGAATGCCTTCTAGATGAGTCACATGTATAGTACGTTCTGGTCTTCCTCCAAGTTCCTAGGTTTTCCATGATCCTTTGGTACGAGCACTGTTAGTACCATTGCCCTTGTTGTGTGTGGAATCATACCCTTGAACATGGTTTTGGTGTTTTCTTGGAAATTTTTTTTGTGTATGGTTAGTTTTAAAATGGACTTCAAAGTAGCTATTTTGGAAAAGTTTTTGTGAGCCCCTCTTTTGTTTTCATTTCCTTGTTTTTGAATTATAAGGGCAATGGAATTGTAATTGTTAGTTTTCAAAATACAGTGTAAATTTGAAAACCTTATTTTTTTTATAATTATTATTCAAACTAGTATTATTGGACTATTTTGGAATTGGAAAATGCATGGATTCTGTGGTTCATTTCTGGCATCCCTACTGAGCATCTTGGTGTTCACACTTATTATATCTTTCCAGTTGCAGGTTTAATTTCTTGTTTAGGTTTCTAGTTTAGTTGCTCAATGTTGGAGCAAACTTAGTTTTGAGTTGGGTGGTGACCAGAAGGGTCACAAGGAGGTATGTGCATTTTTTTTCTTTTCACTTCTAGTTTTATTTCCTCATCGTCAATCTTTATTTATTTGGTTATCTTTTGTTCATGGGACGAATCATTCCCAATGGTTAAATTTTGATGTCCGACACTAGTTGAAAGCCCATGGGGATCAAGAACGCCCCTCGGGCCATGCCGTGGGCTGGCTCGGGTGACCGGTTCATGGTCGAACCAGGTTGGTTCATGACAAAATGGTATCGGAGGAGGCCCTTGTTATTTGTGATGTCTGGTAGATGGAGATTATGATTATTGGGGCTCAGGAGGTAGGTTACGGGTTGGTGCCTGATCACCACCGCTCGTAATGAGACCTAATTTACCAGGGGTAGTCTGCGATTTGAGTATTTTGTCTTTGGTTATTTTGGATTGAGGGATGACAATAGGGTAAAATCAGTTCACGTTGCGGCCTCACATGGGATGGTGACCCATGTAGAGTCCAAGTGTCCGATTTAAGGTTTTATTAGTGTTATTGCTTACTTGGGGCATGGATAAACACCATGTCACCGGGTTAGGAACAAACACTAGTTCCTCATTCTGATGGTTTATAGTCGGTTTTGTTTCATTTTGAACTCAGTTGATGTGAGTGTGTGTTAAAAAAAAGTGATTCGAAATAAAAAGGGGGTTTCTTCCAAATTGTTTTTGAAAATAGTATAGTGGGTTTTTTTAAGAGAAAGTGTATCAGTTTGGAAAAATCTTGATATGTGTTTGGATTTGGTAAGGAAAAGAAGTGTTTGAACCTTGGCACTTTTTATAGAGGGTCACACGTGCGTGGGTATGTATGGAGAGTGCGTGGGGGAAACTTGTTCGCAGATTATGTGAGTGAGATTTAATTAACACACATGTGATGGTTCATAAGGCACCATAGATTAGTTTTAAAATTTTAAAGAAATAATGTTTTGGGAGAAGTTATTTTTTCTTGTGTTTGTATATGTTTGTATTATGGGTCTATTTCCCTTGGCTTGTGTTGTTGCTTTGATTGAGTTTTGGCTTGAGGAATAGTTTCGATGGTCTTTTTCATGTTGTTATGATTATACCACCCAGAAATCCTCCAAAAGTTGTTAATGAGTTATTCCCAATTCCTAGTTCTTTTTGTGTGTTGCCTACTTATCGAGGTAATTGAAATATGTTAAAGGCAGTTGTATAGTTCAGAAAGATAGTGTGCCTTCGGGTTTTTGGGAACTCCCAGGGTAGTTAAGGTTCGTACCATCCTATAGTTTTTTGAGGGTTCAGTTCTGGACTAGTAAAGGTGAGATGTCTTATCGTCATTAGAGTCTCGGGTGTAGATGGTTGGGGTCAGCTTTTGTGAAGGTTCCCCATATAGCAAGGATCTTTGTTTGTACTGACTCCCAGTTTGTTGGACCATTCTCTCGCATGTGACTAGTCTGTCCGGTTCAGGCATTCTAAGCCACCTTGTCACACCCCTATGAAGTCTTGCTACAGTGTGACTGTTCAAGACATCGGGGAGAGTTCTAAAATAAGCGTCGTTCCAGATTAAGGAGTTAAGGACCCGGGGATGTAAATGATTGACTGTGAGGTAGGAGATACTTCAGCCATTAGGGCCCCAGCCACAGGTCTCGGGGTGAAGCTCGCGCATAGTCAGAAGTTTCCGAGGGTGTGTGGAACCTCATTCTGGATAATTTTTTCATCCTTGGGATAGAAATATCCAAAATTTTCCTTGTTATATTCTTGACGCTATCATAAGTTCATCCTTGTTGTGGTGGTGTGATGGGCTTGTTCCACCACAGTCAAAGCAGTCTTATCTGCTCTCAGTGTGGTTTTCAAATCGTTCAGATTCCTTGATGGGCGTTGGGCCCATGAATAAACTGACCTATTCTGATTTTGAGTTGGTCTCAACTGTGTTCGTTAGGGGGATGTTTCATTTCATGAAATTGATGGGAGGTTTTGAGTTAATTTTTCATTCTTAATTTGTCGGGTTGTTTCATAGAAAGATTTCTGACAAAGGCTACGGTTTTTCATTTGGTCCATGTGGGGAAAATGATTGAGTTTGGTTTGGGAGTTCCCACATTAGCCCCCCCTGGGGGGTGGTGTGTTCAGGTTTTGAGGGTTTCCATATTAGTGAATTATTGTGGTGGGGAGAACCCTCCTGTGTTCTCCCCTCAACTTTAGGTAGTGATTGTTCTTAAGTTGGTCGGGTGTGACGTGTGTTGGTAATGGTCACCCCGAGCCTCTAGGTTTCTTTTGGTTTGTTCTGGTCATGGACTCTAGTTGTGTCAACTATTGGCTCAGTGACTTTCTAGGGGAAGAAAGTGTCTGTGGTGGGAAGAATTGTCACACCCTAAACCCTTTTTAATTATTTTATTTTATTATTTATTGGTTTTGGTTAGCCTCGCCAAGGTGCAGGGTGAGCGTGAGCCTAATATTTTTAACGTTTAATGTTTTGTTGGGTTTTAGGCTGGTGCGCGGGTACCGCACGATCAGCGGTAGTCGCGCAGTCGGTCCACATACTTGTGCAGTTACCTAATGTTTAAAATAAATAAAGTTTTATAAAAATGAAATGGGTTAAATGTTTGCTCCATAATAATAATAATAATAATAAGAATATTATTGTGTAGATAATAATAATAATATTATTATTGGCAGTGTTATTGTTTTCATTAATATGTTTTTAATATTAATTGGTTTTTAAAAGTGGTTTTAATATTTTTATGATAAAATTATAATTAATAAAATTATTAATGTTATATTATTATTATTATTATTATTATTATTATTATTATTAATTTTGTTAATATATATATGAAAAAAATGAAATCAAATGACCAAGATTTTATTTTTTATTCTTCTTAATTTTATTATTATTATAATTATGTTATTAATATTAATATTAATAATAATAATAATATTATTATTATTATTATTGTTGTTGTTATAAAAAAATATAGAACCCTAGATCTACCCTTCCACATCCCTTCGCTCGTGGTCCCCTCTCCCCTTGGGTGTCGACCTCCTGCACGCAGTAGCCTCCCCCCTCGCAGCCAGCTTCCCCTCTCGCCGACGCCACCCCACTCTGGCCAGACCATCACCTCACACCAGCCCCTTGGCATGACCTCGTCCAGCGGCGTCCTTCCCTCCTCCCCGGTCCGGTGGCCTCCGCCTCTCCACCCCCATCCGACGTCACCCCCTTCTGCTCGTCTCACACCCCCCGGCTCACCCAGCATTCCTGCCACCGCCTTTCCTATCCAGCTGGCGCAAGAGCCCCCCTCTACCCCCCACTGCATGGTGCGACCCACCGGAAGTGGCCCACTCCCTCCTCCCAGCCAACCAGCTCCGGCGATAGCCCCTTCATCTAGTGGTTTCTTTGTCCCAGCACAACGACCTTTTGGTATAACCTCATTTCTTTATTTTGGTGATTTTCTCTTCATTTTAACCAAATTCTAAAAGCTTCGGGTTGTGTTTTCATGCCTTTTTTGGTGTCTAGGGATTGAAATTGGCCCGCGGTGCGATGCTCTTTCCTCTGTTGTGGTTCTGTCGCTCTCGCACGTGTTGAGGTAGGTGTTTCACTCTCTTTACACCAAATTTCAATTAATGTGGTGCTTTTGTGTTGTTATTTAATTTCTAAAACATGTTTTTTTACTTTATTACATACTTATTTAATTTGTAGTGGTGATTTTGTATTGGTTTAATTGATTGCAATTACTTTTTTTTGATGTTGTTCTTTTATGTGCTTGTAAATGCCTCACCTTTTGGTCTTGAATAATTGTCATCTTCTTTTAAATGGTATTGTTGGATATATCAGGGTGTGTTTTGGATATAAATCTTTTTGGGTAGAGTTTAGTTGTTTTTTATTACTTTTACAATTGGTTTATGTGAGTCCTTGGTTTTTTGTTGGATGTGTGATGGTCTTCGCTGCACTAATGTTGGGTGTCGGGAATTTTTGCAGGGAGTTGAGATCATTTACAAGTGCGCACACGCATTTTACCAGGTATGAATATATATATAGACACACACACAAACACAGACAGACACACACACACACACACATCTTCTGAGTATGTTTTCCCTTATGGTACGGGGAACACATGCATCACTTTAAAGGTGTATATATATATATATACATGGAAGTGCGTGTGTGCGTGTGAGCAGGATGCTGCTTGAGTTAGAAAGTTTCGGCACGACTTCCTTGAGGTAGGAAAATCCATGCATTTCCTTTCCATTTCTTGTCCTTAATGATTGATGTTTTCGTTAATTTATTATCTTGCTACTCATCTTCATGGAACCTCTTTAAATCTTGTTGTGTTGTCCTAAAGTTTTTTGGTATGGTTAAAGATAGGGTTTTACATGAATCTTGGTTTATACCTTGTGTATGATGTCTTAGGTGTTTTTAAATTGCAACTTGTTCTCTTTGGGTGAAATTGAATGTTTGGGTGGGGTTTTTCCCATAGAAATGTTTTTGTTAAATTGGTTTGAAACATGTTTTGGATTTTTTTGTGTGAAATATGATGATTTCCCTTTCTATGGTTTGGTGTTTGTCTAAAAGAAAAAAATGGGCTTTTGGTTTATGAACTTGTGTGGTACTTTATAAGTGAGTGATATGGGTGTTTTTCGGTTGAAAGCAAAGGGTGTATTTAGGAAATTTGGTTTCAAATGTTTTTGTTGGTTTTAGAGTGTTACTCTTGGTTTGGCCCGGTTGGACTTGGAAACATTCTAGGGTGAGTTGTTGGAAAATGAAAGGGGCATTTGTTTTTCAGGGTGTGTTAGGGTGAAAGTGGAAGTCGAAGCCCATTTGGAATTTTGTGAAAGATTGTTGGCTTTTAAGTGCTGCGAAATCACTTTTGGTACCTTCTTAGGTGTTTTTGTTTTAAATTGACTTTAAGTGAACTTGGGCATGTTTTGGTAAATGTTTGGTTTAAGGGACCACTTGGCCACTTTGGTGTAAAGATGGTATTTGTGGTTGTTTTTAAATTGGTTAATAAATGTTTTGATAAAAGGATGAGCACTATGAAGCTAAAGGTCCGATTGGCATTTTAGATTGGATGTTTACAAAAGATTTGATGCGTGTGAATTGTATGAGGCCCATTGGAATCTTTGAAACTGTGTGTTTGGAAAACATCCCTTTGGTTAGGCCCCTTGCTTCATCTGTCAATCATGTGATAGGAGGGTCCTCGGTATGGGCCTCCTTTTGAGAATATTTATTTTAAGGTATGGGACTAACATTGAGGTGGTCGGGGTAGTGTCAGATTGTGTCGCAGGCTTGATTATATATATATGGCATGTTATTTGAATGTGTAGCACACCTCTTTGTGAACATAGCACGAAAACTTAGTATAACAAGGGGGTTTACTGAGAACGAATGTTGCACTATTTTGGATTACGCACTAGCTAGTGGCCCATAACAGAGAGATGTTTTGTTATTATTATTTCTATGGGATTGGGCCCCTCAACCAGGCCAGATAGGGCGACAGTCAGGCGTTAGGGCATTATGACGTCATCGAGAGTAGACATGCCTTCAGGTTGAGTCACATGTATAACACATTCTAATCTTACTCTAAGTTCCTAGGTTTTCCGTGATCCCGTGGTACGAGCATTATTAGTACCATTTCCCTTGTTGTGTGTGGAAGCATACCCTTGAACTTGGTTTTGGTGTTTTCTTGGAAAATTTTTGTGTGTATGGTTGGTTTTAAAATGGAATTAAAAGTAGCTATTTTGGAAATGTTTGTGTGAGCCCCTCTTTTGTTTTCTTTTCCTTGTTTTTGAATTATAAGGGCAATGGAATGGTGATTGTTAGTTTTCAAAATACAGTGTAAATATGAAAACCTTATTTTTTTATAAATGTAGTTCAAACTAGTATTATTGGACTATTTTGGAATTGGAAAATGCATGGATTCTGTGGTTCATTTCTGGAATCCCTACATAGCATGTTGGTGCTCACACAGATTATATCTTTCAAGTTTCAGGTTCAGTTTCTTATTTAGGTTTCTGGTTCAGCTGCTCAATGTTGGAGCAGACTTGGTTCTAAGTTGGGTGGTGACTTGAAGGGTCATAAGGAGTTATGAACATTAATTTTCTTTCCACTTCTAGTTTTTTTACTCATTGTCAATCTTTATTTATTTGGTTATCTTTTGTTCATGGGAAAAATCATTCCCAATATTTAGAGTTTGATGCCCGACACTAGTTACCAGCCCATGGGGATCAGGAACGCCCCTCAGGCCTTGCCACAGGCTAGCTCGGGTGACCGGTTCATGGTCAACCCAGGTTGGTTCATGACAATTTCTACATGTCACAAATGAATTATAGATATTTTTATTAAAATATCAAGACAATATTTTTGAGTTTTCTTATTTTTGAGTGTGTGACACATATTTTAAATGAAAATGTAATTTTTAAATGAAAAAACACACTTTGTGAGTTAAACTGGCCACACCATGTGTCAGATTGATTTGCGGTTGATTCCTACACATGAAAAATGAATTATGGATTATTTTTCTAAAGTATCAAGACAATCAGAGCAAGTTTACTCAATTTTGATTGTGTGATAGGTGTTTTGACATAAAATTTCAATTTAAAATGAAACCACCACTTCCAATCATATAAGACATACAGTCTGTCAAATTAATGTGTGGTTGAATTATACACATCAAAAATGAATTATGGATTGTTGTGTATTATCAAAGTTTGAGAATTTTTGTTCGTTTTTGAGTATTTGGTGTGTGTTGTGAACTAAAATATCACTTTTAAATGAAATCATACATGTTAAATCATACCGGCCACACCGTGTGTTGATTGATGTTGGAATGATTCGTATATGACACAAATGAATTATAGATCTTTTTCCTAATATATCAAGACAATCTGGGAGTGTTTACTTTTTTTGAGCATGTGACAATCATTTTGAATTAAAATGTAATTTTTAAATGAAAACACACACTTTAAGTCATACCAATCACATTTTGTGTTGGATTGATGTGTGATTTATTCTTACATGTCAAAAATGAACTATATATTTTTTTACCTAAATTATCAATAAAATCAAAGAGTGTTTTCTTAGTTTTGACTATGTGACATGTATTTTGAACTAAAATGTCACTTTTAAATGAAAACATGAAATTTTAGTCATAACAACCACATCATGGGTTAGATTGGCATACTGTTGATTTCTACACATCAAAAATAAATTATGGATTTCCCCCCTAAATTATTAAGACAGTATGATTATGTTTTCTTGGTATTGAGCATGTGATGTTCATCTTGAACTAAAATGTCGCTTTTAAATGAAAACATGCACTTTTAGTCAAATTAACCACACTATATATCAGATTAATGTGTGATTGATTACAACATGTTGAAAATGAATTATAGATACTTTTCCTTAAATATTAAGACAATTTGAGTGTATTTTATTGGTTTTTGAGTGAATGACACACATTTTGAATTAAAATGTTATATTTAAATGATAACACGCACTTTCAATCACACTGACCACAACATGTGTGTTAGATTGATGTGAAGTTTA
The DNA here is from genome assembly GCA_963277665.1 of Viscum album. NCBI lineage: Eukaryota > Viridiplantae > Streptophyta > Magnoliopsida > Santalales > Viscaceae > Viscum > Viscum album. Next base: position 520,039,350 of record OY728135.1, on the reverse strand, counting down.
TTCTTGCACATGATAAATAAATTATTCATTTTTTTACTAAAGTATTAAGAAAATAAGATTTTGTTTGCTTAGTTTTGACTATGTAACATGTGTTTTAAACTAAAATGTCACTTTTAAATGAAAAAATGTAATTTTAGTCATACATGCCAAAATATGTGTCAGATTGATGTTTGATAGATTTTTACATGTCACAATTGAATTATAGATCATTTTCCTAAAGTATTAAGAAAATATAGGTGTGTTTTATCAGTTTTGAGTATGCGAAATGTTTTTTAAAATAAAATTTCACTTTTAAATTAAAACACACACTTTCAAGCATACTAGTAACATTGTGTGTCGAGTTGACGTGTGATTAATTCAAACACATCAAAAATGAATCATAAATCATTTTACTAAAATGTTCAAACAATTTGAGTGCATTTTCTTAGTTTGGAGTATATGTTTTGAGACAAAATGTCTTTTTTAAATGAAAACACAAATTATTGTTCATATGGCGACAAATTGTATCAGATTGACTTGATGTTAATTCCTACACATAAACAATGAATAAAATATCATTTCCTTAAAGTATCAATAAAATTTGAGTTTATTTTGTCAGTTTGGATTATGTGATGTGTGTTTTAGACTAAAATGTCACTTTTAAACTAAAAACATGCACTCTCTGTCCTACTAGCCAAATTGTTTATTAGATTGATGTATGGTTAATTACTACACGTTATAAATGAATCATGGGTCATTTTTATAAAATATCCGGACAATCCAGGTGTTTTTTCTTGGGTTTGAGTATGCGATGAATGTTTTATACTAAAATTTCATTTTTAAATGAAAACATGCACTTCCGATCACATCAAACACGCCGTATATCATATTGAATTGAGATTAAATCCTAAATTTCAAAAATGAATAATAAATCATTATCCTAAAGTGTCAAGGAAATATAATCACATTTTATTGGTTTTTAGTATGTGATGTGTGTTTTAACTAAAATGTCACTTTTAAACAAAAAACACACACTTTAAGTCACACTACCCACACTATGTATTGGATTGATGTGTGGTTAATTTATACACATCATAAATGAATTACGGATCATTTTCGTAAAATATCAAGATAATTTGAGTGTGTTTTTTTAGTTTTTAGTATATGACATACTTTTTAAACTAAAATATCATTTTTAAATGAAAACATGTACTATCTGTCATACTAGTCACGCCATGTATCAGATTGACTTGAGGTTGATTCCTACATGCTAAAAATGGATCATAGATCACTATCTTAAAGAATCATGATAATTTGAGTGCATTTTCTCATTTTTGAGTATGTGACACATGTTTTGAACTAAAATGTCAGTTTTAAATAAAAAGATGGAGTCTTACTAGTCCCACTTTGTGTTGAATTGACATGTAATTGATTCATATACATCACACACGAATCACAGATCATTTTCATAAAGTATCAAGACAACCCTAGTATTCTTTCTCAATTTTGACTATGTGATGTATGTTGTGATATAATGTTTTACTTTTTTCTAAATGACAAGACTCAAATAATTTTGGACAATTATAAAGGGTGTAGATAGAAATGTATAAATATATTCCAAAGGGAGTAGGTAGAAATGTATACATGTGATATTTTCATGACCAAATCACCTATTGTATTAAATTCATTAACCTACTTTTATATCAGAAAAATAAAAATGTATCTCACCAAAATGTTATTAAAATGACTTGTAACCAAAAGGGAATGCATTGTATCCATATTTTGTTGTATTCGATGATTAATCTGAGATGTACATCAACGATAAATGTCACGACCAATAAAAATGAATCAAATACTAATTGACTTGAGAACATTAGAACCAAAATACAGGATCATCACGTAATGTTTTATAATTAATTTAAAAAATTAATAATTTCCTTGTGATGAATTCTTTATTTTTTGGTGAATTTGATAATGTCTCTACATCATACCATCTTTTCATAGTAAGAATCAAGTATATATTCTCTTTAGTGGTGATGCACATGTTCTCTACAAAACTCCGAACATCGTCATAAGAATTTATGGGTGCTAGCATGGTAGATCCTAAAACTCACATCATTCTTTGTTGATCACCTAGAGAATCACTTCAATAAGGATTTTTTTATCACTCTAGAATCGACAGTGGTGGTGGTGGAGGATCACTCTCCATTCTTGAGAGAATTCTTGGAGAGGGATATTTCTAGGGATTTGAGATAATTCTCTTGATGTTGTTCTCTATAACCAAACAAATTGAAATTTCTTATAAATAATATAATTTTCTTTAAATAGTATTAGGTTTAGAAAATAATAATTGCATATATAACCTTATTATTTTATTAATCCTTGTAGAGACTCATATTTATAATAATAATAATATTATTATTATTTCTTGACATGCAAAAAACGTTTGAATTAATTAAATATTATATTTTTAAACAATATTCAATATATATCATTTCTCACCGAACTATTAAACTTGGTACATCATTCCTCCACAATATTTATCTAATATTGAATAATGAATATTAATTTAATAATTAAATATCACTGCATTATTCAGTAATAAATAAATAAATATTATATTCACTAAATATAAAATAAATATATATTAAATATTATCTTGAATAACTAGGAACAAAATATATACGATCAAGAAAACATAAATAATTTTTAAACAATGTGTAATAATAATATTTATTCAACATGGTAAATAATAAATAGTATTATTACTTAACTGAGGTTCTGGATGCACTTAGTGTATGAACCTCTTGGCCTATTTCTCAGGGACATTAGGTGAAGTATCACAAAGTCTAGGGTTAACATCTAAAAAAATTCCAAGACTCCTATAGAGAAATAATTTAATGTCACAATGACATAAAACATAATACAAATGCTTACTGTGTAATATAATACCTTTATTGCGATATCTTTAATCAAGAAAGTTTCATGCTGGTGCCATCAACCTATATGATCGATGTCTCTTTCTTTGACACTCTAAAAGTTAAACTTACCTACAGACCATCGTGACCATGGATTTATTTAGGCTATATAATTTTCATCAAAGGATATTAGATATCAACTACCATTAAGGAATATAAGGAAAAAATAGTTTCTTTCATTATTCATTAATGAAATATTACTTGTGATGCACCCAACGTATCCTACTTCACCATGAACATATGTCATCACATTTTTTTAAATAAATTTAAACCCATGACTAATAATATTAATTATTAATAATCTTAAAGTCTAAGGATCAATACACACATCTGCAGATAGGAACATAAAATTCCACATATAAATGTAGATTTTTTACTGATGGTTCTCGTTCTCATAATCTCCTACACTAGAAATTAACAAGGATGTAAACCACGAGAAGGTGACTCAAAGTTCTATGAGTCTATACCCCTGATATCCTGTATAATTTGTGTCCCTCAAATGATTTCATCCACGTACAGAATAAATATTTATGAATACTATCATGATACTTTTAGGTTCTCAACATAGCAAGGAACTACTATGACATTTCAATGTGATAAATACTCTTAGGAAATTATCACATACTATGTTATGAAGAAGAATGATAATAATGTGATAAGTAGTTTATTAATATTCAAAACTATAAAAATAGTTAACCATAAAGTAAAAAAAATGTTTATTGGGAACCAAATCTAACAGAAACCAACTTGCACTAGAGACAACTCCTAACAAACTTTAGTATATTATATCTTTCATGATACTCATGATTCTTCTGAGATAACGTTTAGTCATGGTTTTTGCCTTTTTTTCTTTCATAGAAACTCTAATTTCTACAACTTCACACCTCTAAGAAAAATCCCTCAAGATTTGATACCTTAAAAGTACATTCTTTTTCCATTGGTGTGACCTTGGATCTTTTGCAAGAGCTACTACTATAGTGTTATAACAATACAATGTTATGGGTTCTTTACTAATAGTTACCAAATCAAGATTTTAGAGAAAATTTTATTTCCTAATTTATTCTTTGGCTGCATCAAAAACCATTATATACTCATACTCCATATTAGAATCGGTGAAAAATGGATTCTTTGAACTCTTCATGCTCACTACTCTTCTTTTGATGCTGAAAAATATCTTGAATATGACTTCAAATCATCTTAGTCTATTTTAAAACAAGAATCAATGTAAACCCTGATGACTACCTCATCCTATCCACCATACACCAAGAATATATCCTTATTTATTCTTAGATACTTAAGGATATCCTTAACAATAGATCAATGTTGTTCCTCTGGATTATCTTGATATCTACCTACCATGATCAATATGTAGGAAACATAAAGTCTAGTAGATAACATTACATACATGAATGATTCTATCATGAAATCATATTATATCTCACTCATTATCTCTTTCTCCTATTGTGTTTTAGGACACATTTTCTTAGAAAGATGTATACCGTGTAACATTGTAACCAATCATCTATTTAATTGTTTCATACTAAATCTATTTAGTATTTGGTCAATGTATGTACTTTGACTTAGCCCATGAAACCTCTTGGATATATAAAAAATTATTTTAATCCCTATAATATAGGTTGATTCACCTAAGTATTTTATGGAGAATCATTTGTTTAACCAGTCCTTAACAAACTTTAGGAATGGTTTTTAATTTCCAATAAGTAATATTTCATCAATATATAAAACTAGTATAATGACCATATTCCCACTAAAATATTTGTAAACACATATATCACATTCATTATTAATGAAACCAAATTATTTTATAGATTCATTGAATTGAATGTTCCATGACCTAGATGCTTACTTCAATACATAAATGGGTCTACATAACTTACATATCCTTTTGGCATCACTTGGAGTCATAGATCCTTCTTGTTGTGTCATATAGACATCTTCTTGAAGGTTCCTATTAAAGAAATATGTTATGACATCCATCTTTTAAATTTTATAGTCATGGAAATACAATATATCATGTAGAATTATGATGGATTTAAACATGGAAACTAGGTAAAAGGTTTCATCATAGTCACAAAATTGATATTATTTAATTTTTTTAGCCATTAAACTTTATTTATAGGTAATTACTTTACCTTTCATGTAAATATTTCCCTTTAATACCCATTTTCACCTAATAGGATTTACATCAAATTGAGGATCTACCAAAACCTAAACTCGTTATGATATATATAATTCATTTCAGAATTCATGGATTTTTTCAATCTTGTATATTTTGAGATATCTACTGCCTATTTATAGGAGAGAGGTTCATTTTTTTAACCAATAATAAGTCACCGTATTCATTGACTAGAAACCCACATCTCTTTAGTTCCATTACCTCTCTAGTGCTCCTATGTAGTACTTGTATTTCAGGAATAACTTTTTCCATGAGGACCTATAGAATTTGTTCTTATACCAACTCTTATGTATCTTAAGCACCAACTTCATTGAAGTAAATATTTATCCCACTATCCTTATTGAGGATGTGATCTCTCTAAATAAATATGTATTGTCTTTCTACAATCACTTTCTTGTATGAGTATTTTTATAGGTAGTATCCCCTTGTTTACTTAGGGTACCCTATAAAGATAAACTTTGTGCTCAGGGTGCTAGTTTGTTTCCTAATAAGGTTTTAACAAATGCCTCACAACTCCATACACATGTATGTGAAAAAAAAATCTTTATACTCCATAACTTTTAGATAATTATGTTTTATACTTTAGTTGGTACTCGGTTAAATGTGTATGATGTAGTTTATAATACATATCCCTTAAATTATAATGTAAGATCTACATGAATCATCATCGACCTTACCATGTCTAACAAAGTATGGTTACTCCTTTACTAACACCATTCAATTGTGGTGTGTAAGGTTGAGTGAGTTGAGAAAGAATCCCAAAATCCAATTTAAAGTCGATAAATTCTTGGTTAATATATTTACCACCTCAATCAGAAAAAAATATTCTTTATCTTCTTTACAAGTTTATTTTATATATTGTTCTCGAATTATTTGAATTTCTCAAAGGAGTCAAAAGTATACCTCCTTAAGTAGACATATCCATAACTACTCAAGTCATTAGTAAAAGTTATGAATTAAGAATACATACCTCTAGATTCTACTATAAATGGTCCACACATATCAGTGTATACCAATCCTTGAATATCTGTGTCCTATTCACCCTATCCACTAAATAGTGTTTTGGTCATTTTTCATTGGAAACAAGAACAAAATATTTTAAGAGTTTTTAGCTCAAAAGAGTCTAAATAACCATATTTATTGAGATTTTTCAAATGGTTTTTATTTACATGATCAATATGGTAATGCCACAACTGGATGTTATATGAGTCAAGCAAACATAATTTTTTATCAATTTCAAATACTTTGTTTTCATAAGTTAATAGATAAATATTGTTATTTAAATGTTCCATACCATAACATATGTCGTCTCTATAAAAGAAACTTTTATTTCCAAACTTGAAAACAAAACCTTCTATATCTACACAAGTTACAAAAATTATGTTTTTGTTAATAATAGGTACATAATAAAAATATCTTAAAACTAATATCAATATTTTTGAAAATAGAAGGTGGTAGTCTCCATGGGCTAGTGCAGCCAGACTCGCACCATTGGAAGCCCACAAATCCACCTCTCCTTTGAAATTATTTTAAAATATATTTTTTACTACATTTAGATATAAACGTGACCAACAAAAATAGTATTTAATACCCAATGTGTAGATATAGAAATATTACACTTGATGAAGAACACACCTTTAGCTTCCCCTTAATTCTGGGTGTATTTCTTCATTTAGTGGCCTTGCTTGCCACATGAAAAACATACTTCTTCCTTTTATATTCCTTTTAATTGGACATTCATCTTCTTATAAGGATAATTCTTGAGATATTTAGACTTTTTATGATTCTTAGGCATCTTTTCCTTATTCTTACTTTAATTTTTCACCATAAGGAATACAAATTTTTTAATCCCTAGGTCCTTGTTAACTTGAAGAATTAGAGTAGAAAGTTATAAAATACTCTTCTTATTATTGGTAATTTTATAATTAAAAAAATAGAGGATGAATTGGGTAGTAAAGAAATAATGAGATCAGCATGAAACTCATATGGGAATTTAATTACCAAGATGTATACACATTATTTGTAGCGAATAAGCTTGACTACACGATTCCCAACTGGTATTGACTCTATATGCTTTCATGTAAACAAAGAATTTGATATATCATATCTCTATTGTGTCACATTCTCTTGATATAGATCCCAAAGGTGATACATCATGCTATATTTCATACTTCTAGGAGTGTATAAAAGAGAAGAAAGTGAACTAGTGGATCAACTTAAAATTAGAGGATGGATCATTCACATCAAATGTGGAAGTGGCAGGGAAAATGGGGTTGGATTACTTTGAGGGTCTTTTGGAATAACAGAATAGATTCAATAAAGAAATAAAAAGTAGGATTAGTGGATAAGAGGTGTTATCTTCTCTACTAATTAAATTCAAGACTTCAAAGAATTTGTGTCTTATAAGGGCCTTATGGATATGGGATTCTTTGAAAGTAAGTACACATGGTGAAACAATCATAAAGGGAATAGTAGAATATGGAGCAGGCTTGATCGGTGCTTTTAAAAATCTATAAGGCTTAGATTAGTTTTCCTAGGACATAGTCAATCATCTTACCAGATCATTGTTCGATCATTGTCTACTTAAGATGATTTTAATGAAGTAGTATAAGAGGTGAAAACTTTTCTTTTATTCCATAAACTATCATGAGATTAAGGGATTCTTATAGGTGATAAAAGAGTCATGGTTGAAACTAGAGAGGGGTACTTCTTAGGCTAGCCTTATGAAGCATCTTCAGTGTCTAAATAAGGACATATAAGAGTGGATATATAATAAACTAGATGACGACCTCATCCTGGAGGGAATAAGGTAATACATTGAGATATTAGTGGAGAGTCTCCAAGATATATAGGGAAATGATAGGTTCATCTCCTTGATTGAAAGGAAAAAAATTATGGCTGAGAAACTCTTGGAGATTGAGAGGGTTTTCTAACAAAAATCAAGAGCGATGTGGCTCAAAGATGAGGAAATTAATGTCACATAGTTTCAGGTGTGTCTAAAAGAGAATAAAGTGAACCAAGAAATCAACTAAAAATTAGAGGATGTATTATTCACATGGGATGTGGAAGTGGTAGTGAAGATGGTGTTAATTACTTTGAGGGTCTTTTGGAAGTTCTAAATAGATTCAATGAAGAAAGGAAAACTAGGCTTAGTAGAATGGGTGTTCATGTACTACATTCCAAGAATGGTGGAGGATAGAGATAATGGTGTTTAGAAGCTATTATAGAGGAAAAAGAGATCAAGGAAACCATGTTCATTATGAAATGGAAGAATTCCCCTAGTCCTAATGGATTTATAGGATCCTTTTATGTGGTTTCTTAGGATATTGTCATAGATCAAGTGGGGGAAGTAGTGAAAGATCTCTTTTGAAGTGGAACTCTGAATAGTATTGTGTGTGCCTCCAAAGTTGTTCTTATTAAAAAGGTGAAAGACTATACTATTATTAATCATTATAGACCAATTTATTTGTGAAAATTTTCTTTTAATATTACATCCATTCTCATTAGTATAATACTTAGAAGTATTATACTGATATTAATATCAGAGGAGCGCCATGGTTTTGTGCAAGGGATAAGCATCCAGGTAAAATTTACATTTCAAAAGAAATGGTGGAGGATATAAATAATAAGTCAATTTGATCCAATGTGATGATTAAGGTGGATATGGATAAGACTTATGATAAGTTGGGATGGAGTTTCATAATAAGGGTCATGAGGAAATTAAACATCCATGATTGGTTTTGTGATTTTTTCTTTAGTTTCTATGTATCCCTGTGGATTATAATCTCTCTAATTGTAAGGGGATTTGGATTTTTCAAATATGTTTGCTATGTAATTCAAGGAGACCCTTTGTTTCCTAGCCTCTTTATCATGGATCAGGAGGCACTTATAAGGAACATCAATCAAATCTTGGTGGATGGGAGGATTATTACATCTAAAAATAGTTTTAGGAGTGAACTTGTGTATCATATTATGTATGTTGATGACATGTTATATTTTATTAATGGAAGGCTAAGGTCAATTAATGGTTTATTAAAATCATGACAATATATAGAAATTTGAGCAGAAAAAGTGTCATGCAAATTAAGATAGGTGTGTTTATCTCCAATAAATGTTTATGAAGTCATAATAGTGAAATCCAAGAAAAATGTGGCATGTAGCGGCAGAAACTTCTGATGGTTTATCTCGGAGCTCCCATATCAAATGGAAGGGTAAAAAGTTCATATTTTATTGTATTAACAACAAGATTATATGAAGAAATTAAAACTAGAAGAATCAGTTCCTCTCTTTTGGAGGGAAGATTACATTGATTAATAGTGTACTTAACTTTATACCTATGCATGTGTTATCCATCATTAAGTCACCAAAGGGAAAATCACTATGATGGATAATGTCATGGAAACATTCATATAGGATGTGAACTAGTCTAGATGATGTCACTGGGCATCGTGGAAGTGCCTGAAAAGGCCAATTGATGATGGTGGCATTGGTCTACATAGTGTGTCAAAAACCATGCATTCTATGTAGGTAATATTGGCGTGGGACGTAATAGATGGAAATTCATTATGGGAAAAATTCATGAGAGATAGGTATGGGGAAGACTAGAGGAATTGGACAGGACAAACTAGAAGACTGTAAAGTATAATGTAGTGCATGGTTGATCAAATGGAGGATATGGAGGGAAAAGTATGATGGGTTGTGGGTTGCAGAGAAATTAATATCTAGAAGATGAACCAGGATGGAGTAATAATGTATTTTCTTGGGATTCCAGTTCCCAATATCTCGTTCAAGGAGGATAACATGTTTTCAGTCTTTCTTAATGTCATCCTTAATCAAGATCAGAAGAAAAAATATTGTTTTCTTATATGTTTTTTTTAATAAAAATTTAATTTTCATTCATAGAAAACTCTTCCTCACCAGAATCTTAGTTAGGATCTTTAGGAATATGATTTTCTAGCACATATAATTTCCTTTCATGGTGTAGGATAATGCGTAAGTGACTTTATCATTCTTGGAAATTAATTCCCATGATAATGTTTCCTTCTCAAGTATGGATCATAGTGATATGTCTGAATTCATATTTATTGCTATTTCTAAAAACAAGAAGACCATAATTTTAATACTTTATCTGATAAAAGTAGATAATAAATATTGTATTTATTTATTAATCTCATACTATTTTATTGAAACCCAATATTCCTCACCATTGGCTTCAGAACATCCTATTACTTTGAAATTATAGTGTAAATGACCCATATGTCCCTTCTCATAGCTTATAATTTGTCCTAACAAGTTATTTAAAGGGTTTTATATAGGAATTAAAATTTCAAACTACATTAACTCACATTTCGTTATTTTTTCAGTGGACTCCCCAATCCTGAAATCCTTAAATTATATTTCCTCAACCTTTGCCTCTTAGTTACACCAAGTCCTCCTTGGATAGTAAACCCTTGATGTGTACTAAGTTATGTATACCCAAAACTTCAAGTTATAATTCCCTAATAATTGAAATCATCCAACTTGGGATGGTCAAACACTTTGATCTATGGTTCAATTTTAACATAAGTAGTGGAATATTATATAAACTTAATATATATAATTGAGGTATTTTTAATCTTTATAAAAAAATTGATGATTTTATCTTCATTACATGTTTTTTAATATTAAGTGGATTTATTTAAGTGATTAACCATGAATTAGATAAAGTTAATGCATAATCTAATTTATTTTAGTTCTATCTTGCATGATTATTAATTCATTAATTCATGTGATCGTGAAAGAACATCCATAATGAAATTAAAAATAAACTTGATTGAAATAAAATAATAAAGTGTTATGATCATGATCTTTTAATAATGGTTAGTTTATATAGAAGATGATAAAATAACCATTGACCTAGGGGAAAAAACCTTGGAACATGACTTGGTACATGTTACGGCTTTCCACCTGTCCACCCATATACCTCCAGGATTGGTTTCACCTTGGATCAATACTTGAACCATATAAACTTTCTTTATTTATCCATCTATTAAATAAGTTTTTATTCAAATGTAAGTGATGTGAACTAAAGGATTGGTTAAGGGGTTTAAATAAAAAAAATTGTGGGCACACAAACCCTTACATAATGAGAGGAGGGATGATTCACCTTCCATAAATTTAATTTAATAATAAATTAAAAGGAAACCAATCATAAAAAGGTCTGGTCTATGATCATGATCATCTATATATATACAATGAATTACACATTTGATAAAAATAACATTCAATTCTAATAGTTCTTATTTAAGATAAACCGTGCTCGAATCAATCAATTATCTTCTTTAATTAATAAATTATTTTATCTCAATACTCATCCAAACCTTCTTGAGATTCACATCCATCGTAATTTTGAACAAATTATATAAATTTATTTAAAATTAATTATGTAAAAAACAAGTACCTTGGATGCCACATGATGAGTACCCGTCTGAACTAGCCAACATGTATTATATTCATATACTATTTTGTTTTGCGGTATATGAAATACATGAATTTTCATGTAATTTCATGGCATGTGCACAGTCAAATAAAGTAAACATAAAACAAATGTTATTTATGTAGTGTTCTATGTTTCAATGCACATAGAGTAATGAATGTGTCACGACTCATACATGATACAAATTTCTGAAGATTATGCATAAATTAATTAGACATTTAATATATATAAAAACCATCACATGGAATGTACATAGTCAAATAAATGACACACGAAACACATGTCGACTGGTTTAAAATTATAATAAATTAATTTTTAATTATTTATAATTTGGTAATATTCATGTCATGTACAATCTAGATACATGACATATATATTTCTCCCCATCTATCTACGACACATGCCTAGGGACTCAAATTGTAACCATTCCATGAAAATCAATGGATTACACAGAATGTACAAGGGATACACATTGTGTGCTCTAAAAGTTAAATAGTCACTAGTCATGTAGGTCATGTAAGAAAATAAACAATCCATCTTTAACTAAAGGACTACACATCATGGAATTAAGTTACATACCATGTAGTCTTGCTAATCGTGTGTCGGGCTAGTCTGGTTAATATGCGGTGTATTTAAAAGCACATCATGTGTAATAAATGCACATGAATTGAATTAATTTGTTAATATACTTGGTGCATTGAACATGAGTACATGACATTTACCAACAGGATACATAGTGTGTACTATTTTTCTATATGGAAATAATCCTAGTCACCTTCGGATGAGTTCTTTGAATGTTCTTCATTCATAAAATTATTTGATTTTGAATATATTTGTGAGAGACAAGATGGAAAAGAGCATATATAACAATTTGGATTAAATAATTATTAGATAATAATTGAAAACCAATGATAAATTCATCAATTAATCAATGATATTTAAATAATTGTAAATAATTATGTGACCACTATAATGCCACTTGAAGGTTTCGGGCACAACAGAAGCATCGAATGGGGTATGTTTAACTCATTTATTTTATCATAATTAATGATTGATATGTGATGTACATTTATGATAAATATCATGACCAATGGAATTGAATAAAAGATTAATTGACTATACTACATCTAAAAAAATTCCAGATAATCACATAATGATTTATAATTAATTTAAATAATTAATAATTACCTTGTGATGAATTATTTATTCATTGATGAATCTAACAACGTCTCTATGTTATACTATTTTTGTGTTGTTGGAATCAAGTGTATATTCCCTCTAGTGGTGATCCACACATGCTCTATAGACCTCATAACTTCACCATAGGAATCTCTGGGTGCTACCATTCTACATCCTAATGCGTAAATTATTCATCTTTGATCACCTCAAGAATCACTTTAAGAAGGATTCTATTTGATATCTCTATAATCAAGAGTGGTAGTATAGGGGTATTTTTCTCTATTCCCAAGAGAATATTTGGTGGGGGATCTCTCTAGGGATTTGTGATAATTTTCTAGATGTCATTGTGCACAACCATACAAATGGGAATTGCTTAAAAATAATATAATTGGTTTTAAATAGTCTTACAGTTAGAAAAAAAAAGTTTCACATGCACCATTATTGTTTTCTTAATCCCCCAAAAACCCCATTTATATAATAATAATGTTTTTATTTCTTGACATGTGATAAACTCATGAATTAATTAATCATTTTTTATTCAAATAATATTCAATATATATTATATATCACAAGACCATTAAACTTGGTTCACCATTCCTATACAATATTTATCAAACCATGAATAATGACTTTTTATTTAACAAAAAAATATCATTTCATTATTATCCAATAAATAAACAAATATTTTATTCATGAAATAATAAATAAATATTTATTAAATATTATTCTCACAAAATATTATATCAAACAACTAGTGACATAATATATGCGATTGAGAAAACATGAATAATTATTAAACCACATGGGAGAATAATATTTATTCAAATTGTTAAATAATAAATAATATTATTATTTAATTGAGGTTCTGATACACTTAGTGTGTGACCCTGTATGCCTATTTCTTAGTGGAAATAGAAGAAGAATACAAAAGTACAAGGTTAACATCTAATAAAATGCCAAGATACCCATAAAAAAAGAAGTTAATGTTGAAATGACATAAAACCTCATACAGATGCTTACTTTATAATATAATCAAGTAGGCTTCATGTTAGTGTCATCATCCCCTATGCTCGATGTATCTTTCTTTAAATTTACATAAGTTTAACTTTCCTACAGAACACCATGGACATGGATTTATTTAGGTTGTATCACTTTCATCAAAGGGTATAAGATATAAACTTACATTAAATATCATAAGTGACCAATAATTTTAGAAATTATTCATTAATGAAATATTAATTTTGATTCACCCAACACATCCTACTTCACCATGAACATATGTCACCACCGTTTTCATCAGTACATCATATTACGCAACTAATAACATTATTTAAAAATAATATTAAAGTATAAGGATCAATACACATGTCTGCTGATAGGAACATCCAATGACACATATAAATATGTATTTCCTACTAATAGGTATCATTCTTATAATCTTCTATATTGAAAATTACCAATGGTGTACATAATGATAAGGTGACTCAAAGTACAACGAGTCTCTACCCCTGATAGCTTGTACCATTTTTGTCCCTAAAATGATTTCATTTATCTATAAAACATATATTTAAGAATATTATCGTGACACTTTTGGGTTCTTATAATAATGGGGAACTGATAAGAAATTTTAGTGCAACAACTACTCTTAAGACATTATCACATACTATGTTATGCATAAGAATAACCATGATGTGATAAATAGTTTATTAATATTCAAAACTATGAATATTGGTAATCATAAAGTACATATAAGTTAGTTCTAGTGCACTAAATCCAATATAAAAACCCGTTTCATATCAACTAATCATTTCCCCTCAAAAAATTCAAGGTTCTTCTCCATGGAAATTATTTTATCCTTCAAGAAGAACCCTAGAATCTGTATGGAGGTGTTTTGTGCTCTTCTGAAGAGGCCATATTTTGTGGTTGTATTTTTTATCAATAAATACAACCTTATTATTGAATAAAATGTCAATATGAGTTGTTAAGTAGTTATGAAGTTTTAAAATTTTAATTTTTTGATGTTACAAATTAAAATGTTATTTTGTGATTTGTTGATACCATAAACAATATTCTATTTCAGGTTATTTCATACTTTTTCAAGTTTTATTTTTCTATGATTTTTTTAGTAGATTCTAGGTAGTTTTTTGGTTACCCTTACATGAGGTGGATTTACCCTTATGTGAGGTTATGCTACCCTAACATGGATTTTAATTTTATAGGATAACCCTTACATAAGTGGTTTTTTACCCTTATGTAAGACTTGAGTTTCAAGGTTTACCTTTATTTAGGGGTTGTTTTACCCTAACATAACCTTAGTTCTATGCAAGTTAACTTTATGTGGGGCCTAGGAAACTCTTATGTTGGCTCAGGATGACCCTTAAATTAAGTGGGTAGTGACCACATTACCCTTACGTAACCATTGTAATGGAGCACACATACCTTACATGAGCATTATGGTGCCTTTATGCAAGTACTGTGCAACCCTTATACAATTAAGGTTTTAGTTGAGGGACCCTTATATAGTGGATGAAATCCCTTACCTATTAGGTGATGACCCTTACATAGTGTCAGTAAACACTTATGCAATGGGGAATTAACCCTTACACAATTCCAGGTCAACCATTACATGGGGAATCTTATGAAGACATTTATTTATTGCAGTCATTCAAGTTTTTTTTGTTTCAATGAATTATTTTATAAGCTCCTCGACTGAATATGTGTCCAGAATTTATTGAAGTTTGTTTGAGGGTTTTTTACTTCAATTTTAAGTGTGTGAGATCATTTCTTATGTCAAGAGATATATAATAAAAGTATTTGATAAGAAAAAATTGAGAGAGATCAAGAAAGAGAATAAGATGATCCTGAGTAAGGATTACTCATTTGAGGCCTTGTTGATGATGAAGCTTGCGATTGAATCCAGATATATTATTTCAGTGGAGAGCTCTTAGATTTGTGAGTTATAAGAAGTAAATCAAATGAAATAATTTAGACGGATTTCAATAGTTGAGGTAAAATTCTCATAAGGGTGTTTCAACTAGGTTTCTTCTTTTTATTGATTGTTTACCCTAGTGTGTTTTTTATGATACTTTTATTCCTTCCTACATGATTGTTTTCTCTTTGTATATCTAGTTTTATCCGTTTCATGGTTATGTATTCCTTTTCTTATATCCCTATTGTAATACGTTGTTATCTCATTTCTTAATAATAATAAATGGGTGTAAGTGGTGTTCTTGTTGTAGAGTAGGACCAAAGTGGTTCGAATAATGTAAATATAATATTTTATTTATCTTTATATATTTTAGTGTTTTCCTTGTAGATTTTTCATGATATTGTTCCCATTAGTTTTTGATTTTGTTTTTGTTGTATATATTTATGACAACCTTGATTTTATTACAAACTAAAACATGATTTATTACATAAAACTTCTTTTGATACAATAAGAAGATCGAGAGGTTTAGTGTCTTTGGGGCTTAGGATAATTACATAAAAACTTAAAACATGAAAATACAACATCTTTATTGAAAACTTCCTTTACATGCCACTACATTCCCTCGTACTTAGCATTTCATGGGATAACCTGAGGACATGCATAAAAAAGGGTGAGCTATAAATCTCAGTAAGGGAATACACATGGAATAAAATGAAGAGTACAATACATGTTAGACATTAGTCATAACAATAGATCACAAGAGAAACATGAACATAAAGGCATGATAAATCATGGTAATCATAACATGGAAATGTGGTAACAACACTTAACATAGAATTAGCATGAGCCAAGGCTCATTGCACATGGAGAATGAGTAAATCCTCATTGCACATAAAACACGAGTAAACCCTAGTTGCACTTAATGAGTCAACACTCATTGCACATGACGTATCATGATACTATACTTTACCCAATGCATTGGAGCGCTATAAGGGCGCACCCTTCTTAAACATTTCATTTCATGCATAAGTGTGCCACATGGATCATAAAACATGGATTCATAAAACATAATCATTTATTCCATGATAAAGGAATGTGGAATTAATACATGAAACTTTATAATCAATAAGTAAATGTGCATAAAGTTGAATACCCTTGATGGAGAAATGGGCATGGTATTCACTACACAATGACATTGGCTTAGAAAATCAGTGCGATTTCGACAGCGTAACAGCGTGACATAAGAATTCATAAAAATGGTTGATGAGAGAGAAAGGGGTTTCTAATCATATTTACATGTAATGGAAATTAATGAGGTTATATATATACATGTCCCAATAACTTTAATGGAATTTAGATTCATGATACAAAAGTATTGCTTGATTGTAAAAGAGGAGAGAGAAGTTCCTTTCGAAATTTTAGCATAGTAACGAGTGTACATGGGAGGCATTTAATGAGAGAGAAAGGGGTATCCCATCATTAAAACATAAAGATGGAAGTATGAGGGAGGTTCTAAACCATACCCCAATATTCATAATTGAAATTAAAAGGAAAAACAACTTAAATAAAATTGGACAAAAATGAGAAAGGTAGAAAAAACCCTTACTTGGAAGTGTACTTCCAAAGGCTAGAGAGAGGCTTGTGAGAGGCTTCTTAGGAGCTTGGGGAACCTTGGGAGGATTCTAGAGAGAGTAGGGCAGAGTTTGGACGAACTCAAAAGGCTTTGAGTGAGGAGGAAGTGGGAGCTTGGGTGGGTTTATATAGGAAAGGTGAGGGAATTCTTTATTATTTAGGTTTGGGACCCCTTACATTAAATTAATCCAAAACACAAACCATCCCATGGTTTTTTACCATGGTTTTTGGAAAAGGGAAGAGGAAAAAAATATTTTATAAGGCCAAAGTACGAACTTATTAAAATATTAGGGTTGCTTATGTGGAGGTGAGTTACACTCCCATGGAAATTAATTTAAAAAGACAAGGTGTTTAATAAGTCTTGAGGGGTTCATTAATGCTTTGAAAAGTAAGTCAAACAAACCCAAAATCAAATTATTTTAATGGTAAAACATATATTGGACGAAAATAAATATTATTTTATTTTATTACATCACTATTGGTTCATTATGATGTCATAAAACACATTATATATTTAAACGATATTTAATTTTTACCCAAAAATTTGACTGTCTCAGAAAATTATGAAAAATTCACCGTTGGATAATTTCGACATCCTGATTCCATAAATAAAATTTATTTTATCTAAATAATTTTCTAAATATGTTAATTTTCACTTTTAAAATAAAAACCGCTATTTATCCAAAATTCACGGGTTTTGACAAAAATGGCTTTCAAACCTTAATAAAAATTATAAATGCATTCATAAAATTATAAGATCATTTATATTTAATAAAAATTAATTTAATAATAACAATAATATTTTATTAAAATATTATTTAATTAAAAAATCCCTTAATTTAATAAAATAGAATTCTTAATTAAATAATAACTACAAACACTATTTGTACTTTAAAAACTATTTACAATGTATCAATAATGACTAGAAATTATATTCATTATTATATAAAAAAATAATGTAAATGAACATAGTACTATTTATTTGTTATATAAACCCTTAAAACAGCCGCATAAGACCTAAGGGTAAGGTGTGCGATGGTGACAAACTCTTGGGGTGGCTCGGATAACATCGCTCGAGTGGTAATCTCTATCAACTTCCACTTTTCCCGTAGATGGTCCTGTTTGAGATTGACATGGTGAAGCTCAGTTTGAGCTTGGTCAAGAGAAAAGCCCAAGAATGACACCTCTTTTCCGAGCTATGACAAATGGGCTTCGTATGGATAAATTCTCTTGGATGAGGCCATCTCTTCTTTTGCCTGAGTAAATTGGATTTGTTAAAGTCATATATTTATACTAATCATGTGATCACTGTTCAATGGATATATTAGCAATAGTCAAAATTCTTAACTTAAAACCAAAGAAGTTGACATCTTATAAAAATATTTTTTATAAAGATACATTTAACTAGATCAATAGGGATTTTCCATTAATGAAACTTTGGGTCGTTACAATATTCCCCCTTAAGAAATTTCACCCTCAAAATTTTTCTTTTCCCACACTAAAATAGATGTGGGTAACTCAGCTTCATCTTTTCCTCTGATTCCCAAGTATCTTATTCAAACTTGTGGTTTCTCCATAACACCTTGACGAGGGGAATTGTCTTATTTCATAGAACCTTTTCTCTATGATTGATGATCTTCACTAGTTGCTCCTCATAAGAGATATCATCTTCCAATTGTACCACCTCAGAAGAGAGTACATGTTAAGGGTCTGGTATGTACTTCTTTAAGAGGGATACATGAAAGACATTATGCACTTTGGCTATGGTAGGTGGAAGTTCTAGTCGATAGGCCACATCCCCGACACGATCAAGAATCTCGAAGGGGCCGATGTACCTTGGACTTAACTTCCCTTTCTTTAAAAACCTCATGACCTTCTTCCACAGAGATATGCATAGAAAAACCATGTCTCCAAATTTAAACTCAAGATCTCATCGACGGTTATCTGCATAACTCTTCAGTCGACTCTGGGCTGCCTTGATATGCTGCTGAATGGTTTTCACATTCTCCACTATTTCCTCGACCATTTCTGGTCCAAGTAGCTTACGTTCACCGACCTCATCCCAACATGCCGGTGTTCTACACCTTTTCCCATAGAGGGCTTCATATGGTGCCATTTGGATGCTTGAGTGGATACTATTGTTATAAGAGAACTCAACCAGAGGAAGATGTTGATCCCATCCTCCTTTAAAGTCCATTGAGCATGATCTCAACATGTCCTCAAGTGTTTTGATAGTCCGCTCGGATTGGCCATCAGTTTGTGGATGATAGGACGTACTGAAGTTCAGTTCATTATTCAGAGCATGTTGAAGACTCTTCCAAAACTTAGAGGTGAATCTTGGATCTCGGTCACACATAATAGATAGTGGTACTCCATGCAGCCTTACCACTTTCCTGATATATATCCGTGCCAGTTGATCCAAAGAGAAATCCTCCCAAATATCAATGAAGTGTGCAGTCTTTGTAAGACGATCCACAACAACCCAGATTGCATTGTTGCCTTTGGATGTCCTCAGAAGTCCGGTGACAAAGTCCATGGTGATGTTATCCCATTTCCATTCTGGTATGGGAAATGGTTGCATCATCCCCTTAGACTTCTGCCTCTCTTCCTTCACTTTCTGACACACCAGGCACTTTGATGTATATTCAGCGATCTCCTTCTTCATATTATCCCACAAAAATTTTTCTTGGAGATCTCGATACATCTTTGTTCTCCCTGGGTGAATAGATAAATTTGAACTATGTGCATCATCCAAAAGTTTCTTCTTCAACTCCGGACTCGATGGAACACATAGTCTTTTCCCAAATCGCACAATTCCTTCTTCATTAACATTAAACACCGAGGATTTCCCTTTTTCGATAGCT
The DNA here is from genome assembly GCA_963277665.1 of Viscum album. NCBI lineage: Eukaryota > Viridiplantae > Streptophyta > Magnoliopsida > Santalales > Viscaceae > Viscum > Viscum album. The sequence continues at coordinate 520,019,117 of OY728135.1, read as the reverse complement.
TCCACTTTTTCCTGAATTCCCACATCATCCTTTTGAGAATCCTTTAAACTTTCCAAAAGAGACGGTTGAGCAATCATTTGTGAAAGGATTGATGATGTTCCATTCTTTATGATTCCCATGTCCATCTTCATCAAGTCTAAGAAGATTGGATCCTTCTCAATTCTCATCATTGATAGAATCGCTGGATCCTTTCTACTTAGGGCATCTGCCACCTTGTTCGCTTTCCCAGGGTGGTAATGTATTGAACAGTCATAATCCTTGATGAGCTCTATCCATCTTCTCTGGAGCATATTAAGCTCTTTTTGTGTGAATATATATTTAAGACTCTTGTGGTCCGTATATATCTCACATTTCTCTCCATAGAGATAATGCCGCCAGATTTTCAAGGAAAAGATTACCATCGCCAACTCCAAATCATGCGTTGGATATTTTTTCTCATGGATTTTCAACTCCCTTGAGGCATAGGATATCACTTTATCATTCTGCATCAGCACACAGCCTAAGCCCTTCTTTGAAGCATCACTGAATACCACAAAAAGTTCCCCACTTGTGGGTAAAGTGAGAACGAGCGTAGTGATAAGCCTCATTTTCAACTCCTTAAAGCTTTCTTCGCATTCATCACTCCAAGAAAACTTTACTCCCTTCCGAGTTAGCTTGGTAAGAGGGTTGTACACTCGTGAGAAATTCCTCACAAATCGTCGATAATATCCAGCTAACCCCAAGAAGCTACGGATATCCGTTACCGATGTTGGCCTCGTCCATCCTTCAATTGCATCTATTTTATAGGGGTCCACAGATATCCCATTTCTTGTGATGATATGGCCCAAGAATGAGACCTCCTTCAACCAGAACTCACACTTACTGTACTTTTCATAGAGCTTCTCCTTGCGCAAAGTCTCTAGTACAGTTCTTAAATGATCATCATGATCCTCCTTGGTTTTGGAGTATATTAGAATATCATTTATAAAGACTACCACAAATTTGTCTAGGTAATCTCTAAAGACTCTATTCATTAAGTCCATGAATATTTCTGAAGCATTAGTGAGTCCGAAATGAATTACTATAAATTCATAGTGCCCGTATCTTGTGCGAAAAGCAGTCTTGGAGATATCTTCCTTCTTCACCCTTACTTGATAATATCCCGACTGCAAGTCCACCTTGGAGAAGTATTGTGCTCCACGCAACTGATCGAACAAGTCATCAATTCATGGAGTATACTTGTTATTTATTGTGATTTTGTTAAGTTCACGATAATCGATTCAAAGCTGCATTGACCCATCCTTCTTCTTGATAAAGAGGACTAGTGCACCCCATGGTGAAGCACTTGGGCGTATAAACCCTTTATCCAGATTCTTCTGTAGTTGTTTCTTCAGCTCTTCAAGCTCAACAACAGCCATTCTATATGGAGTCTTGGATATTGGTAATGCCCCGAGTATAAGTTCAATTGAGAACTCAACATCCCTTCTAGGAGGAAGACCAGGCAGTTCCTCGGGAAACACTTCCGCGAATTCCCTCACAATAGGCATTTCTTCAAGGATGGTTTCCTCTTTGGACTCAATCATCTGAGCCAGATAAGCATGCTCATAGGGAAGTAATATCCATGCTTGAGATGATGGAGCTAAAGGAGATTCATCTTCCTCCTGACACTTGTAAAGAATCGGGGGTCAATTCTCCATATGGAGTGTGATTTCCCTCTCCCGACAATTTATGTTGGCTCTATATAAGGAAAGATAATCCATGCCAAGAATTACATCAAATTCCACCAAAGGAAGTACGAAGAGGTTCTCTGGGAAATTCAATCCACAGATTATAACAGCGGAGGACTTATACTCATGGGATGCAATGATTTCCCCATTTTCCGTACTCACCGACATCTTCATTTCCATGATTTGCGGTGGTGCTGGGATTGTTATACTAAAATTTCGAGATATAAAAGAATGCATAGAACCTAAATCAAAAAGTATGTTCGCTATTCTTGAATGAATAACTAGAGTACCTATCACCACTTCATTTTCGGGGTTCACTTCGGCAGAAGTGATGGAAAAAGCTCTTCCTTGCTGCCTTGGAAGTTGTTGGTTGCCTCCGAAAAACCTTATATTAGGGAACTGATTTGAAAAATGACCTGGTTATTTGAATTTGTAGAATTTAACAACGCGTTGAGGTTCGAACAGAGCATTCCTCTCCTCTGTCACATCCGGGGGTCTTTCTTGCCGATAGTTAACAGCTTGGTTCCCTTATCTTCCACACCTGAAGCATTTTATCATCCGCTTAAGGAAATTTCCAAGGTGTTTCTTTCCGAACTTTTGCAAGTGGGGTGCTGGATCTTCTTAGCACCGTTGGATTTATCCATCAGACCACCAGCATTGAAGTCCACCTTACGCTTCTTGTCCCCATGATACCCCTGTGATTCTACGATCTCCATTTTGACCTTGAGGGAACATCGGACAATTTCCTCATAGCTCTCAAAGTCAGGGATCACTAATGCTTTCTGTAAGCTAGTCTTCAGCCCACCAAAAAAGCTGTCAACATTGCATTCGGGGGTAACGACAAAGCCGTAAGCGTATCGTGCAAGCCTTGTGAATTTTTCCTCGTATGCTCCAACAGATTCTTCATATTTTTTCTTGAGGGAAATGAAGTCCCTTTCCATCTTAAGACGGAGGGTGTGTGGAAAATATTTATCGAAAAAAATCTTCCAGAAATCCTTCCCTTCCAACGCCTCGATCTCCTCCTCAGGCTTCGTATTTTTGATCAATGTCCACCATTGATCAGCTTCACCCTCCATACGATAAGCCACTAGGAGAACCTTCTCTTGTTCAGAACATTGAAGGATGGAGAAGATATTTTCAATGGAGTTGATCCATTGTTCAGAGATCGTGGGATCAGATGATCCACTATATGTAGGAGGCCTTTGTCTCATGAAGCTCTCGATAGCGAATTGTTCTTTCTTGGGGGGGGGGGGGGTTGAACGTTCCTCTTGACCCATGTTTCTATTCAAAACTTGAGTTAGCTGAGAGAGAAGTGTGACAAAGTTCGCGATTCCCGCTCCCATTGGATTGGGCATCTCATTAGTATAGTGATCACACTGATCTTCACAACGGTTGTTAGCCCGAGTCCTCCTATTACCGACCATTGGCTTAAATAAAAGGAAAGTTAGGGGTAACACATAAAGGGTAATCCAAAGACAAAAGTTGATTACTTATACATAAACTTTTATTTCCTTAAATCATGAGTCTATAGGCTTCAATCTAGGCTTTTTATGATCTACTTTCTAACATATATTCTTAGGGGCATTTTTTTAATTCCCTTAATAAGGGATCATACTAAGCTTGTGAATTTATCAAAACATATCCCCCCGAGAGTGTTGTAACCAAGAGTGCAGCAAGGCCTGTTTTCGTGCACCAGTTCTCGTTCGAGTCTAGCTAAAAGCGGTGTTTTTGGGTTTTACCCCTAGGATACATCTGTGCCAGAGCCGCCTCTACCTGATCGTATCCAGATAGGGATGTATTTGTTTGATAAACCACTTAATCAGTACTTAAAAAAATTTAGGGATGTTTTTTATTATACTTAGTCCTATATCTAAGGCATTACTAGGGTTTCCTAATCCCAAAAATAACTAAACCTATCCTCTGATACCAACTATGACAACCCTGCTTTTATTACAAACTTAAACACGATTTATTATATAAAACTTCACTTGGTACAACAAGAAGATCGAGTGGTTTAGTGTCTTTGGGGCTTAGGATCATTACATGAAAACTTAAGACATGAAAATACAACATCTTTATTGAAAAATTCCTTTACATGACCACTATATTCCCTCGTACTTAGCATTGCATGGGATAACCTGAGGACATGCATAAAAAAAGGGTGAGCTATAAAGCCCAGTAAGGGAATACACATGGAATAATATGAGGAGTACAATAAATGTTAGACATTAGGTATAAAAATATAGCACAAGAGAAACATGAACATAATGGCATGATAAATCATGATAATCATAACATGGAAATGTGACAACAACACTTAACATGGAATTAGCATGAGCCAAGGCTAATTGCACATGGAGCATGAGTAAATCCTCATTGCACATAAAGCATGAGTAAAACATCATTTCACTTGAATTAGCATGAGTCAACACTCATTGCACATGACGTATCATGATACTATACTTTACCCAATGCATTGGAGCGCTTTAAGGGCGCACCCTTCTTAAACATTTCATTTCATGCATAAGTGTGCCACATGGATCATAAAACATGGATTCATAAAAAATAATAATTTATTCCACGATAAAGGAATGTGGAATTCATACATAAAACTTTATAATCAATAAGTAAATGTGCATAAAGGTGAAAACCCTTGATGGAGAAATGGGCATGGTATTCACTACACAATGACATTGGCTTAGAAAATCGGTGCGATTTCGGCAGTGTAACGACGTGACATAAGAATTCATAAAAATGGTTGATGAGAGAGAAAGGGGTTTATCATAATATTTACATGTAATGGACAGTAAGGAGGTTATATAGATACATGTCCCAATAATTGTAATGGAATTTAGATTCATGATACAAAAGTATTGCTTGATTGTAAAAGAGGAGAGAGAAGTTCCTTTCGGAATTTCAGCATAGTAACGGGTGTACATGGGAGGCATTTAATGAGAGAGAAAGGGGTCTCACATCATTAAAACATAAAGAGGGAAGTATGAGGGAGGTGAAAAACCATACCCCAACATTCATAATTTAAATTAAAAGGAAAAACAACTTAAAGAAAATTGGACAAAAATGAGAAAGGAAGAAAAAACCCTTACTTGGAAGTGTGCTTCCAAAGGCTAGAGAGAGGCTTGTGAGAGGCTTTTTGGGAGCTTGGGGCACCTTGGGAGGATTATAGAGAGAGTAGGGGAGAGGTTGGACGAACTACAAAGGCTTTGAGTGAGGAGTAAGTGGGATCTTGGGTGGGTTTATATAGGAAAGGTGAGGGAATTCTTTATTATTTAGGTTTGGGACCCCTTACATTAAATTAATCCAAACCACAAAACATCCCATGGTTTTTGCCCATGGTTTTTGGAAAAGGGAAGAGGAAAAAAATATTTTATAAGGACAAAGTCTGAACTTCTTAAAACATTAGGGTTGCTTATGTGGAGGTGAGTCACACTCCCATGGAAATTAATTTAAAAAGACAAGGTGTTTAATAAGTCGTGAGGGGTCCATTAATGCTTTGAAAAGTAAGTCAAACAAACCCAAAATCACATTATTTTAATGTTAAAACATATATTGGCCGAACATAAAGATTATAGTATTTTATTACATCTCTATTAGGTCATTATGATGTCATAAAACACATTATATATTTAAACGATATTTAATTTTTACCCAAAAATTTGACTGTCTTAGAAAATTATGAAAAATTCACCATTGGATAATTTCGAAATACTGATTCCAGAAATAACATTTATTTTATCTAAATAATTTTCTAAATATGTTAATTTTCACTTTTAAAATAAAAACCGCTATTTATCAAAAATTCACGGGTTTTGACAAAAATGGCTTTCAAACCTTAATAAAAATTATAATTGCATTCATAAAATTATAAGATCATTTATATTTAATAAAAATTAATTTAATAATAACAATAATATTTTATTAAAATATTATTTAATTAAAAAATCCCTTAATTTAATAAAATAGAATTCTTAATTAAATAATAACTAAAAACACTATTTTTACTTTAAAAACTATTTACAATGTATCAATAATGACTAGAAATTATATTCGTTATTATATAAAAAAATAATTTACATGAACATAGTACTATTTATTTGTTACATAACCCCTTAAAACAGCTGCATAAGTCCTAAGGGTAAGGTGTGCGATGGTGACAGACTCTTGGGGTGGCTCGGATAACATCGCTCGAGTGGTAATCTCTATCAACTTCCACTTTTCCCATAGACGGTCCCGTTCGAGCTTGACATGGTGAAGCTCAGCTTGGGCTTGGTCAAGAGCGAAGCCCAAGGATGCCACATCTTTTCCAAGCTCTGACAAATGGGCTTCATATGGGTCAATTCTACTAGATGAGGCCATTGCTTCTTTTTTCTGAGTAAATTGGATTTGTTAAAGTCCTATATTTATACTAATCATGTGATCACTATTCAAAGACTATATTAGCAACGGTCAAAATTCTTAACATAAAACCAAAGAAGTTGAAATATTATAAAAATATTTTGCATAAATATTCATTTAACTAAATCAAGAGGGATTTTCCATTAATGAAACTTTGGTTCATTACACTATTTACTTTTGTGAATCATTTTCCTTATCTCAGTTCTTATTGTTTTTGTTGTTGTGGGTGGGTCATACGATATTGCCTCCTACCTTGGAGTAGTGTGTCACTAAGACTAACCTCCCATAACAAGTGGTATTAGATGCACGTTGTATTGAGTCTATATATGTATTAAAATAGGCAAAATGTTGAGAATTATTATGAATATAATGATTTTCAATTTTTTGGGAGTTAAGATGTGTGCTCTTCTTTTCCACAACATACTTAAAGATGCTTTAGCTGGATCCAAGAACACAATTACCATCATCTCTGCCACTGGGAAAAATTATATTTCTTATGATGTTTTTGACCCTAATGTCTTATATAAATCAAATTACTTATTTTTATTGACCCTAGGTGATAAGGTTTTTTGAGAAGTGGTCCATGATTCTTCTACCAGTGCAATCTGGTTGAAGTTAGGGCATAATTACATGACTAGATCTCATTTTGGAAGGTTACAATAGAAAATACATCTTTATAAATTAAAAATGGTCCCTGAAACCTCTATAAAGACTTATTTAGATATATTTAATAATTTTTTGTTAGACTTATCCAAGGTGGATTATGATATTACTTATTAAGTCCATGATTGTTTGTTGTTTAATTCCTTGGATGAATATTTTAATCCAGTTAGATTTTATGATGTATGGAAGGGATTCCATCACTTTAGAAAAATTAAAATTAGTTTTATTTTCTAGGGATCTTCAAATTCATGTATTAAATATGGAGGGAAGTGTGGTGAGGTCTTGGACTGATTTTCCTTGTTTAAAGGGTCAACCTAAAGGTAATAACAAAGATAATAAGGTTGGTAGTCAGTTTAAGAAGATTAAGTGTTATAATTGTAGAAAAACTATACACTTTAAGAGATACTACCATTATGATAAATATTGAGATAGTATGGATTAGAATAATTTAGTATTGCCCAGTTATGACAGTGTTGAGATTCTCTGAGTCTGTATAGAAACCCCTAGTATAGAGTGGGTTTAGCTCTAGGTTTTATTTATTCTGCATTGTCGTGACTGGATTTGTATGTGATTTATAGGGGCCCTTTCTAGAAGAGAGGGTGAGGGTAAGGCAGGTTGTATGAGATATTTGTGTTCAATTGGAGACTTGTCTCTCATTATCTTGTTGTGTTTTCTTACTGTTTGTTTTCTATTTATTTTACTTCTTTTATTAAATTGTTTTAGTTTTGAGTTGGTTTGTACTTAACATTTTTTTCATGTTTTATTTTGTTTTAGGAATTGGGAATTTCTCTAGTTTCTTTGGGTATCCTATAGGAACAAGAGAGCTGACCGAGACCTTTTATGACATGTGTTCTGTTGGTTTCAAGTATGTGATGTTGGAAGGTCAGGTAAGTGAATGCATGAGTTCTGTAAAATACTATTAGTTAGATTATTTTGTATTTAGAAGAATTTTTTAGCATTTTTTATCAGTAGATGTGTTGGTATGGGTTGACATGTTTGACTGTTGTACATTCTAGGTAATTGTTCAGTCTAGGCTAATCAGGTTTGAGTTTAGGGTCTTTTTTAGTGAAGACAGTTCGAACCAACTGATAGGTTAGGCTAGTATATGCACGCAAGAACATCAACTATGTGTGATTTAAATTTTATTTTTCAAGGTGTATATTTTTTAAATTTTCCATGTTTATATGTTACAAATTAAAATATTATGTTTTTGATTTGTTAATCCCATGAATAATCTCTTGTTTCATGTAATTTCACCCTTTTCCAAGCTTTCTTTTGCATAAAATTTGGTTTGGAAGCTCGTGTCTTGTTTTTTGGTTACCCTTACATGAGGTCGTTTCACACTTACATGAGGTTATGTTACCCATGCATGGATTTTATTTTATAGGGATAATCCTTATGTATGTGGTTTTATACCCTTACATAAGCTTTGAGTTGATGGGTTTACCTTTATTTTGGGGTTGTTGTACGCTTTTATAGCCTTAGTTCTATGTGAGTTACCTTTACGTGGGAGTTGGGATACTCTTACATAGGGTTAGGCTGAACCTAAAGTGAAGTGGGTAGAATTAAAATTTTATAACACCCCAAGGTTTAAAAATAACAGTATTTTCATTAAAATATACAATGCACAACACTGAGCTAAAATGAACCACAAAATATTATTATATGACAGTTATAACCAAGCTGTTAAATTGGAAGGTATGAATAGTATTAATTACTTTATAAAATAATTATAAAGGTCTTACACAATATAAATATATTTATTAATTCTTTGTAAATAAACACTCAATTTTTATTAAATCCATTTTATTCTTCTAAAACACGTTTTCTTCAAAAATGGTTTTTATTGCTTTTTGTGAGAAAATAATAATAATTAATTTATTTAATTTTAATAATTTTATTTTATAAAAATAATACCATTTTTGAAATTATCATATCAAAATTATATTAAGGTTAAATTTTCAGATTTTTTTGAAAAGATTGATTTTCTAGTGAATAGTGAAAAATACATATTTTTATTGAAAACTGTATTTTTGTTTCAATAATTTAAAAAGTTACATTTTATTTTAAAATTATTTAAAACTATACATAGTTATATTATATAATTAATAATACAATTAAGTTTATTGTAATCAATTTCATGATTTAATTTACTATAAATACATTTTTATACATAAAAGACATTTTTCTGAAAAACTGTTTTTCATCGCATTTTGCGCACTTATTTTAAAATTAATTTCTTCCACTTATAGAAATTGAATCTTGAAAAGTATATTCATTATTTAGAATCTGGTGGTTGAAATTTTTTATATATTTCCCCTTTATTTTAGGTCAATATGAATAGTAACTGGGGTAAATTTTATCACTTTGGTAAAGGGTAAATTGAGTAAATCTAGGTTAAATATAAGTGATTTGGTCATAATATTTAATCTTAATTATTATTTGATAAATTTAATTCAACACTTATCAACTTATTCTTGAAATTTATATGTTTATTAGACACTTTTCCTTTAAAATGGCCAATATAATATTTAAATCAAAGAAAGTTACAAAATGTCACTCAATTTTAAATATCATGTGTCCACATTGGAAAAAAAGAAAGTTATGAATGAATATAAATGTAAATTTTTGAATAATAAAATCATATTCATGATTATAATTTACTTATATTTTTAAGTTATTATATATTCACCTTAAATCATTGCACAATACTAATACAATATATATTAAATTAAAAGAAAAATAAAATAAATGATATTAAAATATTAAAAGAGATGTAATTTGATTGATTTATTACATTAAATGAATTTTGTAGATTAATGTTATATATTAGTGATTTTTATATGATTTATATTTTAAATTAAACTTTTCTTTTATGTATTTGAAGTCAAATTAAATGAATAGCATCAAAATTAACATTAATGATAATTTATCAAAATAATTTATTATTAAATTATTTAAAAATAATTAAAATATTGAAATAGGACAGGGTGGATAATATATAAATATTATAATTGGTCAATTTATGAGCCAATTTTCTCCTTATATGTAAAATTATATACTTTTAAGTGTGAAAAAGATGCTACTGTAATTAATGTTAAAATAGGTTAACTAATGGGTTAAACCAAAAGACATGGTTTAAAACACCCAAAAAACCCATCCAAATTTTATTTTGTTTATGATATTTCAACCATATACTACAATAGGTTATAATTTCTATCTATTTGTATACATTTTTCTTGAGGATGAATTTATTATAATTTAATCTTTTAAGAAATTCCAAAAGTGCCCCTCACCTCAATTATAAAAGGGAACCTCCTCCCTCAATTATTTACACAAAATTGATTCATTTATCTAAAAACACTTAAAAAAAATCCATTATCAACTTTATTATACATATTATAGAGGTTCTGTTCATCCCAAAAATACCAACCCTAGGATCCTTAATAGGAGATCCAAAGGAGTTCTTTTAATGAAGTGGTAATCGCCTTAACCGATCACTTTCTTTTTTACTTCATATTTTACCTCCTAAAAATCTATGGTATTTATCATAAAGTGGTAAAATTATTATCATAAATATACTAAAATGTTATCATAATTATAAAACCACCATTATCCACCCTCTTTTCCATTAAATGGGATGTAAAAGTATTGCTTATGTGTACGTATGACTTACCGTCTCCACATAGAGATACAATTTATTTTTCATTACCATATTTTATGGATGAGAATAATAATGGAATTAATGTTTATATATTATATTTATAAAATAATTATAATTTTTTATTATAATATCATATCTACCTTCTTACCTTCCAAACTGTTGGAAAATGACAACATCACTCATGCGTACGAGTGGACTACCACCTCCCTGAAGCAATGCGATTCTTTTTTTCATTTTTATTTACCTGTATGTTAATAAGTATGGGTTTGATAAATAGATATAATTTACATGGTTTAATAATGATTCTATATAGGTAAATTATTATTTAACTTTCTTTCATTTAATCTGTTGATAAACTAAAACTGCATTCATATGTACGTATGGCCTACCATCTCCATGAACAGTGTAATTCACTCTTCTATCTATAAATTTTATAGATGACTATAAATATGAATATAATGAATATATATGATATTTATATCATTATTAACATTCTGGAGATGATGTAACTATGATCAAAGTATAATGACCAAAACTGCTGAACCAAAACATACATGAAAAACAAAGTAGTTACCACTTATAACAATGATTTTAATAAATAATTGTTAATAAATGGGTGATAAATGGTTATAACTAAATCATATAAGTTGTGAGACATATTCCATATTTTAAGGCACATGTGTATGAAAAAGAAGCTGTTGGTTTATGGATTTTAAATATTTCATCACCATAGTGATGTAAATTGATCGTCTCTAGTGATCTAATCCCCAATAGAGGTCTGAGGATCTCATGTGAATATTTAAAAGCCCAACAAATAAATAAACATGCACCTCATTAGATTCAGTGGTGCGTTTGACTGAAGCTCATCATTGATGATCATTGGTCAAAGTATCCAAATAAAAACCCTTATAGATCATCCACATATGATTCAATAATCAATGTGAACACTGATCATTGAATTCTGTGTGCTAGCATGGAGCTATGATGATTCCTTCAATGTCGTGATGATCACCTTGATCTCGTGACTTTGGTCTATGAAGGCATTATTGGATTACTTGATCGAAAGGATCCTTTCTCCCTCAAGGATTTGGGAGGATAAAGGATCTCTCAAACTGTTGAAAATTAATTTCTATTTGGAAATGAGCTCCTCGTATGCTTATCTATTCAATGTCTAAAATACCCAGCTAGGGTTCCTCGACCACCATATATTTAAAATCCACTAAATAAGTAATAAATAAATAAATATAACAAAATTACTATGTCATAAACATTATTTATATGTTATAACATACTTGTAATATATATTAAATATATTACATGATAAACCCGAGTCATTAAATCAACTTGAAATTCTTGCTAATATTAAACGAACCATGAATATTAAAATAATATTCATTCATCTAATATTATTCCAAGTATTTAATTAAACACTCATTAGTAATTTTAATAAATAAATTCAAATTAATTATTATATACTCAAATAAAAATGAAATTATTTATTTATCAGTGATTGATAATTCTTAGACAACTCCCGGACCCCATGGTGGGTCCCGTCATGTCTTATATACCAATTCACGAGAATATGACAAAATATTGAATGTGATATTGTGCGTGACCCTCTAGGACCTTATATAAATAGAAATGAATAATATTCATAGACCAAGAGAAGAGTTTAGAAACCCATCAAGGCCCTCAAATAGATAAGAAGTAGTCAAAGAAATGAAAACCATCCTACAAACATGTACTATTTAATATAATTTATTTATCATAAAATATCTCATAAATTAGGACATACCCTTGTGACATCATCCTTTACTTTATTTATTATTTTTTGATCTAAATGGAAGTATTTACCTTCAAATACCATGTCCATGGATTTAATGATGGTACTACCATCCTAATCAACTAGGCCCAAGATATTACTTCATCAACTCAGAAGTGACAAATTCTATCTTGATCATTCAACCAATGTCATACCACCAATTACACAACCATCACAAGCTACCTCACCATGACTTCATTGTCATGGTTTTTTTACTTGCATCAATGTATGTGATAAAATAGAAAACATTGATAATGATTTCAAGTCATGAAACCAATACAGATGTTCATATATTGGAATAACCAATGACACCGAAACATGCGGTGCTCCTATTGTAGGTTCTATTTTCATGATATCCCCTTCTAGAGATCAGTAAGTGTGAAATTCATGAGAAGAAGTCTCAATTATTATAATCCCCCAACACCTGATAATCAGACATAAACTATGTCTAGTTATTATGATGTATTTTAACCATAGGACACATGTTTATGATTAATGTCATAGTATCTCAAGGTTCTCATTATAGCCCGAGAACTGCTATAAACATTTTATGTGATAAATAATCTATGAACATTACCATTTAAATAGTGTACTATAAAATATAAATATTATTATGGTAATATTACATCATGTATAACTCATTGTATCCATGATATGGTAATTGAAAAGTACTATTCAAGTTGGGTCTAGGGAACCAAATATTAAAACACCCCCACTTTCACTAGAGCTAACTTTCTAACTAACCTTGTTAGATATCACATGATAAGATCATTTTTTCTGAGTTATTACTTTAGTCATGGGCCTTCCACATTTCCAATATGTGGAAATTCTATTATCTATGACTTTACCTCCTTGAGTAAAACTTCTCAAGAGATGATATTCCAGAGTATATCCTTTTTTTACACTATCAAAACTTGACATCTTGGCTAGTACTAGTAGTAGAATTATCATAATTTATATTATGATAAAACTTTACTTACTAGGTTCAATTCTAAGAACTATAAAAAATTGTTTCATATTATATACTACTTTTTTTTGCTTTCGCTGAACCAAAAACACACTCGGTTTTTATAGACATGGATACCACTATATTAAATGAGATTTTATTACTCATTACCTTAGAATGACTGAAATATTAGAACATTTTGATCAAAGGAAGAATAGTTTTATCCCCTTAAAACCAGTATCCCTTACTATCCACATTCCAGGTATATACCTGTATACTTCTTCAAGTATAATCAAATAGTTCTGACTACTTCCCATGTAGTTCTCCTAGATATAATATATATTTTTCTACCATAAATTTTATGTTGGTAATATAATTTCTTATACATAGTATAGAATATATGATTGATCCATTTTAGAAGCATATGGAATTTAATTTACCACATTAATCTCCTCATATATCCCATACATGTCTTCTTGGAGATATTTATTCCATGTGACACTAGTAACAATTTTCTCTATAATTGTTCCAAATTGTATTTTTTAATATGTTGACAGTATATTTATTATTGACTTGGTCTAAGAAACCATTAGATCTAACACAATATATATCATTCCCTAGAACTTATGTTGCTACTTTAATTAAATATTTGGAGAGATAGTTTCATTCTAGTTTTAACTAACTATAAGACCAATAGTTTTTTCCATATGTCATCAAAGATATTTTACTTGAAAAAAAAATGCTCCCACTAACCTTTTGTAGAGTCATGGGAAAATTTATTCTTAATGAATATTTTATGATATTTTTCCCACTTCAATCCTAAACTATATTTCAGTAACTTGCATTACTTATTGGCATTCTATGGTGTCACCATCACTTTATAGTTGCATCGTATATACACCTTCTAATATTGGTGGTCTTGATATCCAATTCTCAATAAAATAATCACAAAAAGAGGATATGGAAAGTAAAATTATAATGGATTTAGGCATAATCTTGGTATAACCTATTAAGACTTATTGGTATGACACCTATAACAATCATGTATAGTTTTTCTTTAATACCCACCACAATATTCCAAATAATAATCCCCTTATACTTTGATACATGGAATACACCATTCAATCTTAACTGATCTTGTCAATCTTAGATGATTTCCATATACTACTTACTTGTATGAATTATTATTCCTAATGAATAATGTATCATCGACTGTGGTGAATATAAAACCACTACTATGGTTTCATCATTCATATGTAGTATATGTATCTGGAATATTCCTATTTCATATGATCTTATGAAACTTGTTCCTATGTCAACTATTTGTGCATCTATAGCATTGACTATGCCCAATTAAATCTTGTTCCCACTATCTAAAATAGAGATGTGCACTATTTTATAGAAATATATTCTATCACTTGACTATAACTATTCTATGATAATTATTTAAATAATATCTAATATAAACTTTAGGATATTAACTGAGATGAACATTGTGTTTTTCTTTATGCAATTTTATTTATATTCTTAACAGAATCTTTGCCTCCAAGAAAAATGTTCTTATGATATAATGAATTTATTTCATATTATAACTAATATGATATCCATTTGTACTTATATTTGACATGTTTTTATGGGATAACAACTTTATTTTGAAGGAATTTCTTGAAAAATAATGGAAGTATTTACAATGCATATACGTTCCAACATTGATACTCCTTTTACTTACATCATAACTTTGATGTGAATAAGAAAATATGAATTTATGAATTACTACACACTATATTTTTTTGATCAATTTCAACATGTAATAATCAACATTGATCCTCCTTAGTAACATCATAACTATGATGTGAGTAAGGAAATATGTGTTTAGGAATTATTACACACTACATTATAATGATCAATGAAGCTCGGTCAAGATATTATTTGACACACCAGATTGAAGAAACTCATATCTTCTGACCATGAATATACCATACTTCAATTTCTAATTAATTAAACACCTAAAAAAATATAATAAAGTATATTTACCACTAGATTACCCTTGGAATAGTTCATGTTCTCTAGCTGAAATAGTTCCAAAAACTTTATGGATTACCTTTATTTTTAAAGGATTATTTTTCAAAAATAAGTACATAAGTGTGTCAATAATACCTGGGGTATTTAACTTCAAAGATTATAAAACCATACCAAGAATATCTTTTACTACTACTTATTTTTTCTTGAAAAATTATTATCATTACACAACTAGGTAAATAAATATAAAACTTTATATTTATTAGTTATTGATAATGGTTTAAGAATTACTGAATAATTTTTTGACTATTGGACACCACAAACAAAATTTATTCCAAAATGGAATAATGTCTCCTTTTTTCTAAAGGACACATGAGAATGTTTTTTGGTTATAGTCAATAAAATTTCTACTAGAACCATTTACTTGGCAATGTAGAAGTTTTGTACCTCTCACCACCGACTTAGGAACCACCCTTTCTTAGCCACTTGGAGAAAAACCTTAATTCTAGTAACATTTATATTACTTACTTGGTTACTATATTTTGATAAATATATGAGATAATTATAAAGTATTTAATACCCAATAAGTATAACATAAAAATTACTTATAATTGATGAATATACCTAAAGAAGAAGCGATTACTTGCTTCTTTAATTCAGTTCATTGAATTTAAACCTCCATAGATATATTTCATGACATGCAAGCTAATAACCTCCTGTTTAATATGTCTTTATTTTAAGAATGTTGTAATAGTTCCTTTGATGCCACACTTTCCATTTGATTTTTCACCTTTTATTTTAACTTGTTATTTATAAGTACTAAAGGTTAATCTTTCTTTAATGTTATTATTGCTTGGAGAACCTTACCCAAAAGACAATGGAGCGTTTTCTCCATAATTTTCATTTTTTAATATTAATTGAAAATAATGTAAATGGTTAAAAAATATATAAGAATGTGATATATTGAATGATCATGATACATCTTTCAACTTTACACATAAATGGTGTAATCATCATCATTCATGTTACGCTTCACTTTCACCTTGTAAGATTCTCAGAGATGAGATAACATGTGTAATTATCCATGTAAAAATATAGTATCCAAAACATACATTGGAAGATGGAGATAATATTATGAAATAACCATCATATTCATCATACATGAGTCACCAGTAAGCATTTTTATCACCCTCGCTTCCCGAGGTGGATCAATAGCTATTTAGGACGCTAGCACCTTGAATTTCTGATATCGCAGTACATTTCACAAGCACCTGTACTAATTTTGGAAATTCATTCCATTTTGGAAATTTTATTTTTCTAGATTCATTCATGGTGTATCTTTGTTATTACTTTTAATTTTATACAAAAAAATAAAATATAGCAGATTAGTACTTTTATCTTGATTACTATTTAGACATTTTCTATTAATTAAATCATTAAATGTCTGTCACTATTTTATCAAACTCTATAAACCCTACGTACTATAATTGAAATAATCTATCAGTTTATTATTATAGTGTTAAGTATCTTTGAAACCTCTCCTCATAGTCTACAAGATTTGGTTATTACACTACTTAGAGAGTTTCTAGGTAGGCACTAGACTGACCAACTACATTAACTCGGGGCTCCTTGATCATCTGAGTGAGGTTATAGCTCCTAAAATAATATACATTGTTTACTCAATTCTTTCCTATAAAGTTAAAATGAGATAGATTTGGATACTTATTTATTTCCAAATTCAGTTAAGTTTTCCCACCACTCTCTTAAGAACTCCCCTGAAGTAGGAGGCACCCACAATTTTGGCTAATGATACACCTGGTTTTATCCAAATTCAAATGATGGAAGTCATTTTTTACTTAATATATCTATGAGGTTTTTGAATATTTTTTAGAATAATGAAATATTTTTCTATTAAATATGTTTATAATATGTTTTCACAATAAAAATTTAACATTAATCGAATATATTCATCACTTCTTTAGTATTTTTTCTGTTTATTACTTTATGTGTTTCCCAAAGATAAGAAAATGTATAAAATAATAAAAAATGCATAAATGAAATTAAATTACCTAACTAGTATTGAAAATATAATAATTATTGATCCATTTAAACTAAATTGATCAACTATGACCTAGGGGTATCATACCTGATTCGAATCTTGACTCGTATCGCAGCTCACCCCAATCTAGTGCATTCACTTATCATATGAGTTATCACCTTGTCTTGGCAGGGTTTTGCCTTACAATGTCATTGTCAAATTTAGATGTATACTACACACAAGTGAGAGGGTCTAGGTAAGTGAAAAATAAATATAGATAATTGTATGCACAATCCCTCATACATATTGAATGAAAAAAAGGCAATGCATAGACTGCTATATAATTAACTACTTATTACAAAAAACACACACAATAAATAACTAACTAAATTACCTATATGTACATAGGTTCTGTCAATTTCTCAAGACTAGTTAGTATGAAAAATAAACGCGAAATAAAGATAAATTACAATACATTTAAATTCTATGGTTTAAATATAAATTAAATGAATTATACAATTCAAATAATTTATATTATATGGTCCAAAAATTAATTTAATTTCTATTCCAAAAAAATATATTAATAAATTAACTTAATTTAATACTAAAATTAAATAATTATTTTAAATAATAAAATTAATAATATTTTTTGACCCAATAAATTAATAAATTAAGTTTTAGTTGAATTAAAAATTTCCCAGGCCAAAAAATTCCACCTAGGCCCATTACGGGTTGGGACAAACCCACACAAGCCTGTTTAGGATAGAGAAGATCCCACCCAGGGTATTCGTGGGTCGAGAAGATCTTCTACAGGGTGGTTTTGGTTGGGCATACCCGTTTTACCCATTTAGGGTTGGTCCAAACCCGTTTCTTGATGCGGGTCTCCCGATTTTGGATTTTGGAATCATGTGTTGTGGGTCAGCTGAACCAGTGGTTAGCTCATGGGAACTAGAGGGGAGGTTGAAGGTCAGTTCTAGCAGTGGAAGTGGGAGTATTTGATATCACAAAGCTTGGGTGAATGTTGAGGGGGTGAGTTGCAAGAAGGGGGTCTGCCTCGACTAAGGTGGTGTGAGGCTCTCTAACGGGCAGCATAGGTGGGAGCTGACGAGCCGCTCTACCACAAATGAAGGTAGATGGGTCCCCTTGATGAAATGGAGGGTAAGGGGTGGCTAATAGGTTAGGGTCCACCACAGAGGATTGGTAGAGAATCCAATAGATGGTTTTTCTTCTATGAAGCTCCCTTTAAAAAATTTACCTGATAGAATAAAAAGTATACTAATAAGAATTTTAAAAATAACCCTCCTTCCCCTTATTTTTTTTGTTCTATTAAAAAGCATCCAACAGAAGTTTCACTCCACCCAATAAATTTTATAAAGTGTACTTGTATCCTTTTAGAAACAACAAAATAGTTTTTTTATTTTGTTTTTATTTTTTTGTGTTCAACAATCCACGGTAAGAGAGATTTTATAGGGGAAATTTGTTCCGACCGATGGAATTATAGTCATCGAATTCTGAAAAAATATATATTTATACAATTCTTCAATTTTTAACCAGTAGCAGCTTCATTTTCGATCCACACCAAAATTTTTAGATGACCATAAATTGGACACTTGAAATCAGATTGATGTTGGGACCAATTTAAATCCCTCTACATAATTTAATGAAATTAATTTTTTATTGGCTCAAAAAATTAACACGATCACTATGATACCAATTGAAGGTACCATATCATGTAGAGAAAGACGATGGGATGTAAATTTTAAAACTTTAATCACTAGAGTGATGTAACTTCATCCTCTCTAGAGATCCAAGCCCCAGTAGAGGTCTGAAGATATTGTGTAAATATTTAAAAGAACAAAAAATAAATAAATAAGTACCTTATTAGATTCAGTGGCGTATTTAACTACAACTTATCACTGGGGATTATTTCTCAAAGGATCCGAATCAAAACCCCTCTAGATCATCAAAATATTATTTAAGAATTTTCACAAACACCGATCATCAAATTCTAGGTGCTAACATAGAGCTTTGATAGTTTCTTTGATGTCCCGATGATCACCTTGATCCTATGGCTTTGATCCGCAAAGGCGTTCTTGGATCGCTCACTCAGATAGAGACTTTATCTCTCTAGTACATGGGAGGATAGAGGAGCACTCAAACCATTGAAAATGAATTTCTCTCAGGAATTGATATCCTTGTATTCTTATATAGTGGATGTCTAAAATATCTTGTTAGGGTTCCCTAACCCCCATATATTTAACATCCACTAAATAAGTAATAAATAAATAATTATGATGAATTAAATACATCATAAAAATTATTTATATTTTATCACATAATTGTAATACATATTAAATATATTATTTAATAAATCTGAGTCTTTTACTCAACTCCTAAATCCTTCTAATATTAAATGAACCTCTAATATTGAAATAATATTTGTTTGTCTGATATTATTCCAAGTATTTACTTAAAAACTCATAAATAATTTTAATAAATAAATTCAAATCAGTCAATCTATACTCTAATAATAGTTAATTAATTTATTTATCAATGATAGATAATTCTTGGAAAACTCTCAGACCCAATGGTGGGACCCAAAATATCCTATATACATATTCACCAGAATATGGTATAATATTAAATGTGCTATTGTGTGTGACCCTCTAATCCCTTATCTCAATAGAAGTGAATAATATTCACAAACCAAGAGTGAAGACTAAAAACCCATTAAGGCCCCTAAAAAACAAGGAATATTCATATCAACAATAACCATCATAAGAACACATAATGTGTAATATAATCTCCTTCTCATACGATATCTCATAAAGCAGGACACAGACTTGTGTTATCTTACTTTCATTGTGTCACGACTCATCCCTCGGGGCCTGTGCTATGACTATGCCAAACCCGCCTTCCATAGGCCAGGGGCTGGAGACTAGCACCAGAAAGGAGTATCCCTAAAATGTAAAGGAATTGCCTTTTAACCTGTAAAAACACATAGTCCAAGAACACAACAATAAGAAACCACTAAGTAAACTGTTATAGTAAAAAGTGTGTTGAAAGTAAAGGGTCCGGAATACAAGCCAAATTGTAAAAGTACAAGTACAACTGAAAGGTACAATACAACTGAAAATGGAAAAACAACTCCTAGATTGTCCACCGAGGATCCTACATGAAGGGTAGGTACATCTCACGATCAGTAGTCCCTACGTCACGTCACGACAAATGGTCCACCTTCGAGAACAATCCTATCATGGCTCCCTCAGCCTTGGTCGATGCTATCTGTCATCTATACAAGACACAACAAGGTGTTGGCATAGCCTGTGCAGGGGTGAGTATAACGATACTCAATAGGGACCCTGAGACCCCCATAGGTCTCCTAGAGTTCCAAAAAGGAAATACCACAAAGCAAGACCTCAATATCAAAGTACAAAGCAATAGACATCAACTCTAGTTAGGTATATGCCCATACATATACCTACGTTATCATGGAATAATCATCTCATACATTAGGTAAGATTACCACAAAGGTAGCACCATGAAGGTAGAAGTACCACACATGTTAGACCACGAAGATAGAAATACAAAACAGGTAACACCACGAAGATAGAAGTACCACATAGGTAACACCATGAAGATAGAAGTACCACATATGTAACACCACAAAGACAACAAGAGTCAGCTCACAACCAGGTATAACTTAAGTAAAAAAGTACATATGATTAGTCATAAGCTAGATCATCTTATTCTGTTATCAAGAACTGCTTTTGACCCACACAAGATCGATAGATAACTAACCCCCACTAACCCACACATGATCTAACCCACACAAGATTGGTATGCACTGACCCATAAAATATCGCTGAGCATTGACCCTAAAAATATCTGATAGAAGCTGACCCACGTAATATTGATATGTGCTAACACTCATAGGATCGTTGTTCTTTCTTCACGTTACATCCTGCCACAGGATTCCTCGCACCGGGTGTGATCGAGTTCCGCAGAATATTCCCCGTGAGATATCAATCATACCTCGACCTCCACTAAGCTACACAAAGAAGTAACCCAAAGGACCTTCATGTTGTAAGGGTTCCAACACGACAAACGGTATGTCAATCAGACACCTGGTCTGTGAGCTATAAGCATTTTAGTTATGGGGGCCCGGTTAGATTCGAATTCAACCCAACCCGGCCGAACTCCAACTATCTTCAAAACTCAAGTGGAGTATACCAAAAGGACCATATCAATACTAGGATCCCAACGACGTAGATGGTTTATCAAATGGACATATGGTTCCCAAGATATGGCCCTTTAAGTGTTTCTGGGTCCGGTTAGGTCCGGGTCTGGTCTGACACGGCCCGACCCGGTCTGGGCTGGGCCACGATGGGCTCGGCCCGCTAGGCTGAGGTCTGGCTTGGCCCGCAAGGGTGCAGCCCGACCCACAAGGGGGTGGCCCAAAAGGGGGCCACACCTCACGTGGCCAGGATGCCTTCCCAGTGGGCCGCACGCTAGTTGGCCCACTACCCCCTTGTGGGCTAGGCTGAGTGATGACCGACATAGGATTGATAGATACTGACCCACACAAGATATTTGTTCTTTCTTCATGTTACAACCTACCACATGATTCCTCACACCCGGTTCACTCGAGTTCCATAGAATCTTCCCCTAGAGATATTGGTCATACCTTGACCACCACTAAGCTCCACAAAGGATTAAACCAAATGACCTTCATGTTGTAAGGGTTCCAATCTGACACACGATGCGTCAATCGGATGCATGGTCTGTGAGTTATAAGCATTTTAGATTCGGGGGCCTAGTTAGATTCAGGTTCGATCCAACCCGGTCAAACTCCAACCGTCTCCAAAACTCAAGTGGAGTATACCAAAGGGACTGTCTTGATCCAAGGATCCCAACGCCATAGACGGTTCGTCAAACAGACATCCAGTTCTCAGGATATGGCCCTTTAAGTGTTTCTGGGTCCAGTGGGGCCAGGGTCCGGTCCGACCCGGTTGGACAGACCCGGCCCAACCCGGTCTGGGTTAGTCCATGTAGGGATCGGCCCGATGGGTCGAGGTCCGACCTGGCCCAAAAAGGGCATCCTATAAGGGCGGCTCGGCCTGCAAGGGGGCGACACACAAGGGGGAGGCCCGCAAGGGCGGCTCGGCCTGCACGGGGGTGGCCCGCAAGGGGGGCACGACCCACTGGCACACAACCTGCTAAAAAGGAGGCTTGACCACGTGAGACATGACCCGCAAGGGGGTGACCCAGCCACGTTAGGCACAGTCTACAAGAGGGTGCGGCTCGTGGTCCACTCGAGCTGGAAAGGGGAGAGAGTTTCCCACCAGTATCCTGAATGGCCCGAAGGCCGTTAGGTTTTGTGAAAAGGCGATGCCTTGTGGGCGCCAATCGGTTGCCATAGAACCCACTGAGTAAGTGCGGTTTTTCCTCTGTCGCGGCTTCTACCATGGCCCTCTTCTCACCAGTGGAGCGCTGGTTGTGCCACCTCCCCGCTCACCGGCGACACACTGGTCACGCCACCTCTCCTTCCGCGACCGACCGATGTGCCTGTCAGCTCCTCCGACCACCATGGCTGACGAGCTACGACTCCTTGCTCACCGACGGTGCACAACAATGCACCATACCTCTTCTGTGGATGGCTGGTGCATGCCTCTCTGATGACCGCTACGACTTAGTGCCGCGACCTCCTCTTACGACATGTGTCAGCGCGCCGCCTCCTTCGTAGTTGGTCCATGCTGCCACGCCGGTGGTCTTCCATGGAGGGAACAAGGGCAGAAAAGTAGCGGAGGGTTCGAGACATGTTTCTTAGGTCCACACCCTCCACGTTAGCTTGTAATTCCAAGGGAGGATTTAAGAGTTCATGAAATTCACTTGAAATAAACAAGAATCAAACCCCAACCTGAGGTTGTTGGGGAGCCTCTGCGCTTGAGGAAGGGGGCCGGTGCTCACCGTCCTCTGCAACTAGATTCCAATGACGCCGCACGTACTTTGTCTTTCATTTCATGGTTCAGTGTCTCCCGTCACCTCCTGCTGGGACCAGCTCCGTCCTCTAAAGGTTTGGCATCTCGACACTTTACCAGATCTTCATTGCTTGATGAAGCTGTGTCGATACCCTTCCCTAAGATCCATATAAATAGGATAGGGGGAGGGTAAGTAATGATGTTGGGAATTAATGGGGGATTATTAATTAGGAACCTTCTTAAAAGTCCCAAAACAAAACTTTTTCTCTAGACCTACTGCGATCAAAGTAAATCCTCCCTTAGGTGAATCTGGGCACTGCATATTCAACAGTGCCCTCAGATTTTTAATCCAAGCATCGGTTTAGAAGTTAGAAAATGTCACTCATGCATTTACTTATCATACCTAAAAAAAGTTCAGAAATTCATTCCGAGCACACTGGGCCTCAGAATCACACACCGTTAATTTTCACAGACTCGTAATAATTCCATATAATAAAAAAATACATGGAAAATCCAGGTATTTACACCTTGCTTTATTATATATTGATCTAACTAGATGGATTTACCTTCGACTACCATGGACATAGATTTAATTAAGGTACTACGATCCTGATCAACTAAGCCTGAGATATCACTTCCTCAAATCAGAAGAGAAAAACTCTATCTTGATCATTCAACCAATGTCATACCACCAATGACGCACCAAACACAATCTATCTCTCCATGAATTCAAAGTCATTGTTTTTTCCTTACATCAAAGTACATGATCAAATAAAACACATTTATAATGATCTCAAGTCATGAGACTAACACACATGTTCATAGATAGGAACAACCAATGACACCCAAAATATGTGGTGTTCCTATGACATGTCTATTTTCATGATCTCATCTACTAGTTATCACCAGGTGTGAGCTTCATGAGAATAATTATCAATGCTTATGAGCCCCCAGAACATGATATTCAGACATAAACTGTGTCTAGTCAGTATGATGTGTCTATATAATAGGAAATATGTTTAATATTATTGTCATAATATCTCAAGATTCTCATTATATCATGTGAAATCCTATAACCTTTTGATATAAAAATATTCTATGGAAATTACCATTTAAATAGTGGATGCATAAATATTAATACTATTCTCATAATAATACATAATATATAACTCACTGTATCCATGACACGGTAATCGAAAAGTACTATTCAAGTTGGGTCTAGGGAACCCACTATTACAACAATATTCCCCACTTATTTATTTTATGTGGTATATATACTTCACCTTTGATATTATATATCATGATTCCATATATATTCATGATATTTCAAGTTTAGTTTTATGTTATTTATTTCATGGGGATTACAATTCAAAAGTTACCCAAGTGGTAAGGGTTTATTTCACAATCTTATCACTATTTAGTATTATACCCACTGGGGGAATATTTTTCTTCCATATACATATTTTCATTAATTTTTTTAAAAATATTTCTATTACTCTTGAATGATCTATTAATTAAAATTCTAACCATGTTTTACTTTTTTTTTAAATGGTTTGAAAGAAATATGATTTTCATTTTCTAAACGATGTACTTTTTAACATTCTTACAAAAATGTGAAAAGAATTTTTTTAACTAATATGACATGCATTAATTTTCCGTTTTTCATGAATAATATTTTCTTTGAATATTCCTTTACAAATTCAGAAGTTTCTTTTCAATGAAAACAGTTTCATTTATATTTTTAATGTTTTTAAATAAGTGATTTTAAAGTGAAAATTGTATTTTTCTCAAGAATTTTCTAATGATATTTTTAAATTATATTCATCTATGTCAACATACTTTTTTTAATATTATGATTTACTACGTTTTATTCTATAAGGATATCATCCATGATATTTTTATGATGGTTTATGATTAGTTTTACTAGGGAAAGTATTGATATTACATATGATAGTTCTTCTAATATAGACAATTATTTATTTTTAAGGCATGTTGATTAAGTTGCGTTGTTTATTCATATGAGTAATGATGTGGAATTATTAAGTTATGGGTGGGTCTTGGAATTATATAGACATCGATGCATCGATATGGTTCATGAGAAAAACTATCTTGGGTATTTGGATGAGGCCTTACCTATTTATGTAATATGTATTGGCATAAGGCCTTGATGGTATAGATTTCTTGGTATGTGTCCTTGACAGTATAAATGTCTTGCCATGAGGCCTCAATGGTATGTCTGACTTGTCTAAAATTTTGTATTCCATCATTATGAAATCAGTTATTGATGTCCATGTGATTATTTGAATATTTTTTATATCCATGGATATGATTTTAGATCATGTGATTATTTATATATCATTATTTGATTATCATTTATTTCATTCCATATGATTCATGCCTCATCTAGCTTCTGTTGTATGTATACCATTACTGAGTAGCTAATCTCACCCATTTCTTATGTTTATTTCCTCATAATACTTGGATGTGTATTATGATTGATACATAAGGTTATTCTAGATGAATTAATGATGTACTTAAATAAAATACTATGTTTTATTTTATGTTTTAAAATGTAATATGAAATTCAAGTATGTATCTATTTTTCTAAGATTACTAACTATTCAGTCCCTTGGGATGTGATTTATTGTATCTAGTACCAATGTAATAATATAACCACTGGATTGGGGTTACTAAGGTCAAGGTCTTTACATTTGGTATCAAATCAAGTTTAATAGAAATCTTGGGAACTAGATTTAGTAAAACATGGATTAGGTAATGTAAACCTGTAAAATAATTTGAGAGTATTACCAAATAAACCAAGATTTTGATTTTGATATTAGCTATGCATATATTTTTTAATTTATATTAAGTGTTTCACTTGTTTTGAAATTATACATTAATGTTAAGAACTAATCTAGTGTATGAAATTGTCTATAAATTATTCCTAGTAAAAGGAATGAAAACTATATCAATGCATGTGATTAATATAGGGATTTCCATTCTGGGAAAGATAATTAAGTTGGAGTTGGAGATACAGCTAAAACTAAACAAATTATAACTATATTTGGGAAACTGACTTAGGTTATGAGTAATAACCTTTCCTGTATGGAGTATACTATTGATCCAAAACATGGTGTAACAATGTTATACCACTTCATTCATTAGTAACCTCCATCATTCAATAAAACTATAAATCCATTTGTATTTGAGAAATGGATAAGTTCCTTAGAAATATATATTTCTCAGTTTGGGAAATATTGAAAGGGAGAAAGTTTTCATGTAAGTTTATCATCTCTCAAGGGATGCAAATAAATGGTGTTCATTGATTTAAAATACTAATGACGAGTAGGAAATAATGAGAATGTAATAGAAGGATTTTAAGGAACTATTCTTGGAAAATTATTTTAATCATGAACAATGACCAAATATGGGAAGGAAATTCATGAGTCTGAGAAAAAAGGTAGATAATTTTTTTGCTAAGTATGAAGCTAACTTTACACAGTTAGGAAGGCATTATTCATACTACATCTGTAATACAAAGATAAATACTGAACGTTTCTTTGATGGGTTAAATCCAATCCTCTGAAGGGTACTAGTCACCCAAATAGTATCACCATATGAGGATATAGTATAATGTTCTATCAAAGTAGAGAAATAATTATCCAAGTCTTATGTTTATGAAGGAAATATAGAGAAGAATAGGAAGTAAAATAAAAAAATGGATAAGGGGAAGAATATAAAGAATGATTTTCCCACATGTGATAATTATTGGAATAAAAACCTAGTACTTTCTTAAAGGTAATGATAGTTTGCTACATGTATGGAGAGAAAGGCCATCATAAATGTGAATGAAAGGGTAAGAAATAAAAATCTAATATTCTGTGTTCTAACATTAATGAGATGAGGCACTATAAAAATTAATGCACCAATAATCAAGAGAATATACCTTAAAAGAAGGTAAGGGATCATGGTCAAGATTATGCTATTACTACTTCTGAAGTGGAATGGTTAAATTAATTGTGTATTTGGATTCAATAATTATTTTTTGGAAGTATTTTATCAATTGTATTCAGGTTATAAGAATCATGAAACATATAAGGATTGTACTGTAGTAGTTTTCCCTTTTGTATTTGACATTATATGTTGAATGGCATTGATAACCAAGAAAAGTGATTAGGGGGTAAGGTGGTATTTTGGGAGAATGCATGAATATGGGAAAGATAAACCTTAATGTGTTCATGATATTGAGTTAATATTTTTAGTTGGGATAAAGTTAAGATTAATGTTGAAAAAGTTAATGGGGGTAGTATTAGTAACCTTGAAAATGGTTAGAGATTTGAGGACAAAGTAATTTATGATTGAGTTTACTAAATTTTTGGATTTATGGGATATATGGAATAAGGATAAAGTTAATGTTAATTCAGTTTATTAGTATATATGATCAAGGTATTCACATGTTTGTAATGTGACATTATGAACTTCTTTATATTTTTTATGGATAAATGTTTAATAAAAGTTTTGGGTTTTGAATATGGTCCAAAATATTTTTGATGAGTCTTAAAGTTAATTACTTATGAAATGTATTAAGTTGGACTTTGGATATTATTATTTGAGGTTAAAGTATGCTTTTTCATATTGGATAACATGTGATAACCATTTTGGTTTATGAAAATATTTATAGTATGAAGGAATGATGTATGGATCTTTTGATTTGTTAAAAGATTATTTTAGTGCTTCAGGCATAAAAAAAATTCATCTAGAATATTCATTCCCTGGAATAAGAGATCAAGTGAAAATTAATCAAATCACAACCAAAGGATGAGATTGTAATTAAGACATGGTAATAAATCAATTAAGTTTATTTTATTGAGTACTTTATTTGGATAGTAAAATAATCCCTCAACTTTAAGAAAATGACCATGAAATAATAATGTTACCCATTTACATTTCATAATGGGAAATCAATATTCTTCTAACCCATCAAAGATTTACAATTTTATGATGGTTAAATTTCTCAAGACCGTGTTTTCTACCACTCTCTATTAATACCTTGGCATTAGTTTTATCTTCTATGCCCATATTTTCACTTCTCATTGATGTTCTCATATTTGGAGATTTAGTTTTGTGGTGACCTTCATACTTCATTTTCTATATTTTTAAGAGGGAGTTTTATTAACCCTTTTTATAATGTGGGTTTTCTATAAAGGAATTTTCAAATGAAAAACCCTTGATTATCGATCACAAGTTCAAATTTTGAAGAAGAAATTTATTGAAGGGGGTAGAATGTAACACCCCAAGATTTTAAAAGAACACTATGTTCTACAGCTTACAAAAAATGAAACCCCAAGCTAAAAAAGACAAAAAAATATTATTATATGATTGTTATAACCTAGCTATTAAACTGGTGGGTATGAATATGATTAACTAATTTATGAAATATTTATAAAATTATTACTTAATATAAATATGTTTATTAATGATTAAGAAATAAACACTCAATTTCTATTAAATCCATTTTATTCTTATAAAACATGATTTCTATAAGAACCCAAATCTTCATTTCAGGTATGGATCTTGATTTGGGATTTTTTTTAGGAAAAAGAAAGAAATGAAGATTTTCTAAGTACACGCCGTGTACTTATGAGTAAACACTGTGTACTCGGTTGCCGCGTACAGCTGTGTACTAGCTGTGTAACTACTGAGTACATGGTTGTGTGATGAACTGACAGACCTCTAAAGCTGGGGGCCGATTAAAGCTACTACACACTGTGTACATTTAATAAACACACCGTGTAGTTTTCTTTTTTATTTGATATATCAGTGCGAGGTCATGTCACATGTCCAGAATTGTCTTCTTCTCCCCATGTTTCATACAAGAGAGCAGCAAAATGGATGACAAACTTTGAACCCCTCCCGATTCTCCATTCGAGCTCTGATTGAGACACCACCAGGTGAATTGGAATCCCACCAGTGAGTTCTAAAATCCCATAGATCCTTTCTTATTGATTCTTCCTCTCTTTCGATTTATTCAAGGTTGGGTGTTTTTATTTCTTTGGTTGATCTAAGATGATCTTGGTCAATTCAAGGGTTGATGTTCAGGTATATTGATCATACAATGTAGAGGTAGGCGGTTCATTCCTTTTTCTTTGTTGTATTGGATTATATTTTCTAAAATTTCCACATAACTGTGTTTGGGTTATTTCTTGTTTTGGAATTAAACCTTGTTTATTACCTGTTAGGGTTTGATTGATTGATAAAGGGTTGTTGATTATGCCTGAGGTTAAGTACCTTGTTATGGGACACCCCATGGATGTGTTTCCCTTGTTTTATTGATTATGTACATTTGGTCTAGAATATATGTTATAATTTCATTGTTTTACATGAATTGTGTTGTTAGGATGGAGTTACTAATTGTTTGAGATTCCTATTATATGAATTGTGGAAGTTGTCCAAGGGGAATTTGACTGTGAGAGCTACCTGAGGTTGAGTCATTTATGTATGTTTTACTGTTATATTGACCCATAGGTATTGACTGTGAGAGATGCTAGCTATTCATTGACCTTGGGGTTTAGACCATGAGATCTACCTAGGTGGTCATTTATAATTTATTGATTCTATGTTGACCAAGGGGTATTGACTGTGTGAGCTACCTAGGTGGTCCTTTGTAAACAATTAGTGTTATGTTAGATCAAAGGGGTTATACCTTGAGAGATACCCAAAGGTTCATTATTAAATGAATTATTGTTATGTTAGACCAGGGGGATTAGGTAGTGAGAAATTTTCTAAAAGGGTCATTAGTGAATAATTGAATGATTTTGACGAGTCTGCGAAGCCAAAGTACAAGATTGGACTCGATCTTACTTGTTTTTTTAGATGGTCTTCTGAGACATCTATTTTATTACTTTTATAGGGGATATAATTCTTAGGATAGATATCATGGTTAAAATGATTCAACGAATGAATAATAATTGTAAATGAATGTAATTGAAAACCATAGGATTGTTTACTTTTGAGTACTTCCTAGTTTATTGCTTCATTTTTCATATTGCCTGCTATATATATTCACTAACAATTAGGCATATATATTTTAGTAGTTGCATAATGGGATTCATATCACACGTTGTTTGGGTCATGCCTTTGGACCCAAATAGATTATATGGTTCTAGGTATAGATAAGGGAAATCACCCTTATTCATCAGGTACTTGATTGCTGTAGGATCTGGAGAGCATGGGACCAAGATGAGGATTTTGATGATGTTGGAGTTTAATGTTTCTATAATTTAGTTTTTGTATTGTATTTATGGAATTACGACTTGTTTGGATTATTTCCTAGATACATGTGACATCCATCATTTATATATATCCTCCAATTGTTTTATTACTAACAGTTTTCCACTGTTTACTTCTGTTGTATGGTATTACTGCTTTTTCTAAAGTTTACTATATTATTTACACTGTCTATAATCTACCAATGAGGGAATATTTTCCCCATTATCACACCTTGTCCCTCATTGCTAGTCGGCAACCTCTGTTGTTTGGGGAAATTCACTTGAGGTTATGTGACCAACCAGGTTCGGGGCACCTTCGGGAAGCACCCAGATCCGAGACATTACAAAGTGGTATCAGAGGGGTTCTTTTCTTCTTTTAATTACTATTTGAAGCCTATATAATGATATAGGAAGGAATATGTAATTGGTAATAAGCTGTGCTCAGGAGTAGCTAACCCATGTATAGGGAAAAGACAAGTTACCTCGAACATTGCAATTTTTTATGGTTTTTTCAATTGTTACAGTTGATTTGATATCACCGTTGGGTGATGCACTTGTTTTGTGCTATTATTATTGATATCATTATGGTTCTATTTCTGTTGAAACCTGATGGGATGAGGGTATTCCATCTCATGCATCCTATAGGCACTTTCTAGTGATCACATGTTATGCATTCTTTTCATGCCATATATGATGCATTACTAATTGCATGTAGTTGTGATAGATTTTGTTCTAGATATGCATGTTATTGTAATAGATTACATGATATAAATACCTAATATTTTGATAGGGTATTGGTATATTTAAAGTTTCATTTGTATGAACGCCAAGATTGGTCCATGAGGTGTTATGGGACATCTTGGATTGGAATTTAGTGGATCATGTTTGAACTTTAATAAACTTCTATCAATTTATGATGTGAAAAGGAAGACAAACTGTGATTCTTGGGGTGTATGGGCTCTCACGCATTGGAAATTTTCATTCCTTGGATAAATTTTAAGTTTTTAAGGGTTTCAGAGTAGTTTTAGAGGATTACTATCCAGAAACCCAGACAACACGATGTATGATGTTATGAACACACGCCATGTGTTCTTATGTTCTAGAAGAAATAAATTTTCTTAAGTACACACCTTGTACTGTATGTACATTATGTGTACTGGTTGACTGTGTTACTGACTGTGTGAGTGGATACACAGGGTTGGTAAACATTTGGTAGAACATGTCGTGTACTATGAGTGTACGCCGTGATATAAAAGACCATGTATCTAGACGTGTGACTAATGACATGGGTGTATGAAACTTAGGTTGTACACACCTTGTATAACTTATACATGCTATGTAGTAATCAACTATGTATCCAACCGTGTGACTAATTAAACGAGTGTATGGAACTTTGTAGTACACACTGTGTTTAAAGTGTGCACGCCATTTAGTGTTACATCAAGAGAGAACCGTGTAGTCTTAGCTGTGTAGAGGAATTTGGGCAGGAGAGAATATTCAAGTATATGCCATGTTTCAAGAGGAACATGCCCTGTGTATGGGGTGTTACATGACCCGGTTGGTAGGGGGTACACACCCATGTTAAGGCTTAAGGGAACACGTTGTGTAGTGGTTAAACACACCATGTAACCCTATTTTGAAAAAATTGAATGATTTCCTTCTCCCATTCCATTCTTGATATCCTAAGTTTTTGTCCTTGATAATCTTATACTGAGGTGTGATATTGACCTTGAAGAGTCATTCCACAGAGATGTCCTTTTGTTGTACTCCAGGTAGAGGGCGGTGACCAGACACTGGAAATGGTAGATCAGGGACTACCGGTAGATCCTCCCATCATGCCCATCCTGTCACCAGCTATTATACCGAATGCAGGTGCTGATTCACAGTTTCGTGAAGGATTTATGAGGATGATGCAAAATTTTCAGGGAACACCACATCCTATCCTGATTATGGAAGAGTTGACGCAGGTGTTCCAATAGTAGCATCCTCCTACTTTTTCAGGGGATGAAAGACCACATGCTACAGAGTCATGGTTAGAGTCCATGCTTGATATCTTCCAACATCTGGGGACTCCTCCTAAGAGGAGGGTGAATCTCATCACTTACATGATTTGTGATTCTACCAAGAGATGGTGGGATATTATCTCACAGGTGGGATGTCATCGGGATATGGATTGGGAAGAGTTTTAGAGAACCTTCTATGATTACTTCAAGCCTAAGACGTTGAGGGCCGACCAAGCCCAGGAGTTCATGCATTTGGAGCAGGGTGATCTTTTAGTGATGGATTACTCTTATCTCTTTATAGAGCTTCAATTCTTCACACCTATTATGGGGGGTGACAAGTTATCATTGGCTAGGAAATTTGAGGATGATATTAGGTATGAAATATTATCGTAGGTGAAAATTTTTAGGCTGACTTCAGTGAATTCTATAGTAAATCAGGTGCTGATTACTGAGAGAAATCTGAGGAAATTGGGAGCTACAATCTAGGGAGGTTCATCATCCAGGGTTGGTACTCTCTCGACCAATAGACTGAAGCACCATAGAAATATTTCATGGAATGTTTCTTCTGGTAGCTGAGTGGTGTGCTAATAGTGTGGAAGGAGTGGGCACATGAGACTGCAGTTCCATGGAGACCCAATAGAGTGACAATCTTGCAAAAATATGGGTCATATTCAGAATTTCTATAAAAATTTCTCACCATAAGAGAGTAATAAGGGATCTGTTATGACTCCACGTATAGGAGAAGGACCACCAGTTTCTCATCAGTTAGATAATTGTGGTTATTTAGGCTAAGTATGTGGTTGTGGCCATGGTAGCCAGATAATAGGTTTTCACAAACAACAGAGTGGACCAAATCAAGGTAACCAGGAAGGGTCACATGGTCATGGTATAGGTTATAATTTTCGTGATGGAATAGACCCATCAAGAGAAGTATCCCTGACCCTCTACGGTTATAGGTACGATTCTAGTTGCCTGAGTTTTAGCTTATGATCTTTTTGATACATGGGATTCCTATAGTTTTATATCTATTTCTGTTTTAGAGAGCCTTGGTCTCTTAATCATTACTTATGATGATGTTATAACACTAAAAACTTCATTGGGGATTAGGATATCTAGTGTACGATAATACAAGGAGTTCCCTCTTGAGCTTGGTGGGTGTCCCTTCTTGTGGGGCCTCTATGTTTTGGAGATGATAGTCTTAAATGTCATTCTCAAAATGGACTGGTTGGTCTCCTTTCAGGCCTTAGTTAACTTCTATCACCACAGAGTGAGTTTAACATCACCAGAAGGTGGGTTTTTTCTACACAAGGGATAATGGGATGTCCAGGTGAGAAAAGATGGACTTGAGCATCATGGGTTGATAGGAATTCCCACCCAGGTTTCTAGTTTGTGTCTAGATAACTAGGGTACTTAATATATGGAATTTCCTCCAGTGGTGGATTGTTTCAGAGATGTCTTTCATGAAAACATTTCAGGTTTACCTCTGGAGAAATAGGTGGATTTCTCTATTGAGCTTATGCCAAGAGAGGCACTGGTGTCCATTCCTCCTTATAGGATGGATACACCAAAGTTACAGGAGCTCAACAAGTAGTTAGAGGATTTGTAGGTAAAGGGTTTCATCTGACCCAGTACTTCTCCTTGGGGTTCATCAGTTATTTTTGTAAAGAAGGCATATGGTACCCTCAAACATTGTGTGAATTATTATAAGCAGAACCAGTTAATGGATAGGAAATGATATTCCTTGCTATTTATTGATGATCTCTTTGATCATCTTCGAGGATCCCAGGTGTTCTAAAAGATTTACTTGAGATCCTGTTATCATCATTTACGCGTTAGACCATCAGATATACCTCTTAATGCCTTTAGGAGTAGTTATGGTCTATACGAGTATTTGGTTATGTCATTTGGTCTCACGACTGTGCCAACAGTTTTCATGGCACTGATGAACTACATGTTCAATCCTTGTATTCTTTTGTGGTAGTCTTTGTGGATGATATCTTGGTGTACTCTCACACTTGACACAACCATGCCATCCATCTTGAGATCATATTGAGTACACTGAGAGAGCATCAATTATATGTTAATCTCTCAAAGTGTCAATTTTGGATGGATAATATTCACTTCTTCAGTGATGTCATCTCAGAGAAAAGAGTATTAGTAGACCCAAAGAAGATGAGAGCAGTAGTTTCCTAGGAGCATCTGAAGAACATATTTGAGGTACGGAGTTTCCTGGGTCTAGCTTGTTACTACATACACTTTATTTAGAACTTTTCATTATTAGCAGTGCCACTGACGAGCTTGAATAATAAGGGTGCAAAGTACTTGTGGAAATATTCCTACGATTCATCCTTTTAAGAGTTGAAAGGGAGGTTTATTTTAGCACCAATACTGATTTTTTCGGAGTCAGGTAAGAGTTACACCATTTACTGTGATGCATCTGGTATCGGGCTGGGAGTAGTTCTTATGCAAGAGGAAGGAGTCATTGTGTATGGGTCTCAGTAGTTGAGGCCACATGAGAGGAATTACCCGACACATGATCTAGAGTTGGCTGTAGTTGTGCATGCTTTACACTGTTGGAGATATTATCTTTTGGGAGAACATTTTGTGGTATATAGTGACCAAAGAAGCCTCAAGTATATATTTACCTATCATGATCTTAATTTGAGATAACGAAGGTGGGGAGTACCTTCAATATTTTTACTTTGAGCTTTCCTACATGCTTGGGAAAGGAAACGTAGTGGATGATGCGTTGATTAGGAGGACTCAGATACAGGCAGTTCAGGAGGCCAACAGTGAGTGGACGCTTATGGATATGTTCTCTAAGATTCATTTGGAGGTGTATGACAGAAATGGGTAGACATTTATTTATTCTATAGATATTACATCTACTCTACTGGACCAGGTGTGAATGAGGAAAATATCTGATTTTGAAGGCCGAGTCCTACGGGAGAGTGTGTTAGGCAAGGATCCTACTCCTAGGTGGACCATAGGTGACGATGAAGTCTTGAATTTTCATAGCCATGTATGGGTATAAATAGACATGAGAGAGGAGTTGTTGCGTGATTTTTATGCCTTAGTATGGGTAGTTCCTCCTGGTGTCACCCAAATGTATTGAGATTTACATCGTCAGTATTAGTGGCCAAGTATGAAGAGGGATATTGCTGGTTTTGTTATGAGATGTTCCACCTATCTGTAGGTGAAGTATGAGTATCAATGGCTGATAAGGATACTATAGTAGTTACCCATTCCTGAGTGGAAGTGTAATGATGTCATGATGGATTTCCTGATAAGGTTACTGAGATCTCCATGAGGCAATGATGCAGTTTGGGTTGTTATCGACATGCTCATAAAGGTTTCACATTTCTTTCAGATCAAGGAAACCTTTAGTGTTTTTGATATTGGGAAGTTTTATGTCTAAGAGATAGTTTATTTTCATGGAATTCCACACTCTATCTTTTCAGACAGGGATGATCGTTTTACTTCTTGTGTTTGGAAGGGACTACAGAGGGCTTTGAGAACACAGATACTTCTGAGGTCAACTTACCATCCCCAGATAGATGGCCAGTCCGAGTGCACAATTAAGGTTTTGGAGGACATGATTCAAGCATGTTTCATAGATTTTGATGGCACTTAAGAGAGACATATACCCCTAGTGGAGTTTTTCTACAATAATAATTTTCAGACAATGATTCAGATGGAACCTTATGAGGCTTTGTACGGTAGGTCATGTCGATCACCCCTATGTTGGATGGAGACATGAGAGGTAGCTATTATGGGACCTCATCTTGTCTAGGATACCACTGAGTAGGTAGATTTGATTCAAAAGAGTATGACTACTGCGCAGTCTGAGCAGAAATTGTTTGCTTATCGATGGAGATGAACTCTGAAGTTTGAGGTCGGAGATCAGGTTTTCTTATGTGACACACCGAGGTTGAGACAAAAGAGGATTAAGAGATAGGGGAAGCTTTCACTAAGATACATTGATACTTTTGAGGTTTTGGAGAGAGTCAGGATGATTTCCTATCAGTTATAGTTACCTTAGAGGTACCAGGCTATGCATGACGTCTTTTATGTTTCTCAGCAATGACGTTACTTCTCAGACCCGTCTCTTGTTTTCAACCTGAGGTAGACATATCCTTCAAGGAGAACCATATTAGGATTGTGGATCATATCATAACAGTCCTCTATGGCCAGTCTATTCCTCTGGTATGAGTGTTATGGCTGCACGAGTGAGTATAGGATCAAACTTGGGAGAGGGAGGCCAACGTACGATCATAGTGGCGGGAGTTGTTTAAATTTTCTTCTTCACCACCCTTGGAAGAGAAATTTGGGGACAAATTTCTTTAAGGGGTAAAGTTTGTAAGAACCTAGATCTTTATTTTAGGTATGGATATTTATTTCGGGTTGTTTTTGAGGAAAAAGAAAGAAATTGGGATTTTATAACTATACTACGTGTAATTATGAGTACACACCGTGTACTCAGTTGCCACTTACAATCGTGTACTGGCCGAGTACATGGCCATGTGATGACCTGGAAGACCGCTTAAGATGGGGGCCGGTTAGGGCTACTACATGGCGTATACATTTAATGGAAACTCCATGTAGTTTTCTTTTTATTTGGTATATTAGTGCGGGGTCACATATCCTATCTAGAATTGTCTTCTTCTCCCCATATTTCATATAGGAGAGTTATAGAATGACCAGATAACTTTGAACCCCTCCCAATTCTCCATCCATTCTCCAATTGAGACACTTACCAGTGCGTTGGAATCCTACCAGTGAGTTCTCGAACCCCCTAGAGCCTTTCTTCCTAATTCTTCTTCTATCATGAGTTATTCAAGGTTGGGAATTTTTCTTTATTTTGTAGATCTATGATGATCTAGGCCGATTCAAGGGCTGAAATTCAATTATATTGATCGTACGACGTCGAGGTAGGTGGTTTGTTCCTTTAGTTGTGTTGTCTTGGATTACATATGATAAAAGTGTTGCATAGCCATATTTGGGGTATTTCATGTTTTGGGATTTTTACGACGCTTTCTCTAGGGTGTGCACATCCTCCTGTGGAGGGCACTCATCTATTTCCCTATATTCCTTCTTTCCAAAGGAGGGCGGCATCCATCGCTTATTCAGGTACATTTGATCCTTGATCAAAATAGGATAATGGGATTTTGGGTCCTCCTTCGATGGATTCCTCCTCGAAACTCGTCACCTAGTTCGGGTCTCCCTTATAGACTAAGTCAATGTTCGTGAAACTCTTCCCAGTTCCATTTCTTCATGGATGTTGGTTAATTACAGTACTTCTAACGGGACATTCCAAGGGGTCCGGTTAGGGCAGCAACCTTCAGTCGAGGGAGTAGTCACGTTGGACATCACTGGCATGTCTAGATGCTGGAACACTGGTGCGTCTGGGTTTCTTCCTCTTATTATAGGAATTATTGAGGGTGCGAAAGCCTGAGGTATCCCACGTTGAATGTAGGGAATTATATGCTATAGGAATGTATCATAGGTTTTCCTAAGCTATCTACATTTAACACAGTGTATGCCATGGGTTTAACGTCTAGCGGAGATGGATCAGACTGATTAGAACACTGACTAGAGTGGATCAGATGGGTGCAAGCCCTGGAGGGAACACTAATGTTGGGGCTAATGTGTGTTTAGCTACTCTATTATTGTTAAAGGGAATGGGTAATGAGGTGGCATGATCCCACTGGGATGTGGCGGCCCGGGTAAGAATCAAGATGGATAATGAATAGTTATGTGGAGTGGATAGAGAATGATATGGAGTTGACTCGAGGATGATGGTGATGTTGGGATTGAGCCTTGAAGATATCTCCTACGTATACTTGTGGCAGGGAATCAAAGTCCACATAGTTCAGGATGGGGGTATAGAATCGGGGTGTGCATAGGGGACAATGACCCAATGATATACTAGGTCTTACGCGTGGTTAGCAGCCCAAGGTTGGTCTTACACCACTGAGATGGACCAGTGATATGGGCCCCAAAAGAAGGGACGACAGCGACTTACCACTGGGTTTGGGTTGACAACAGCTTACCATTGAATGGGGTTCAAAATGGATCACTACTAGATGTGGTCGCAATGGATTACCACTCGATGGGGTCCCAACACCTTACCACTGGATGGGGTCACAACGACATACTACTGGATGGGGTCACAACAGCTTACCATTGGATGGGATCACAATGGCTTACCGTTGGATGGGTTCACAACGGCTTACCGTTGGATGGGGTTGTAATGGCTTACCGCTAGATGGGGTCACAACGGCTTACTGCTGGATGGGGTCGAACCTCATAGAGGATTCCTACGCATCCTATCTATGAGACAAGGATCAAATCCCACATAGTTTGGGATAGTGGATTAAGTTTAACTATGTACAATATGAAAAGAGGGAATTTAGTTTAACATCATGCGGGACGAAGGTGGTTTGACATGAAGGGGGTCAGAACCAATGGTTGTTAGACTTGAACCTCAGGGAGGCTTCCTACGTACCTTTCCTTGGTAAGGATCAAATACCTCGTAGTTCAGGTGGAGTGGGGACCGACGTGAAGGGTGGTTGGAACCAAGGGATGGTGGGCTTGAACCTCATGGAGGATTCCCACGTACCTTTCCTTGGTAATGATCAATGACCTCGTAGTTTAGATGGGTGTTTGGTGAACCGATGTGAAGATGGTCGGGACCAATGGGTGTTGGGCTTGAACCTCAGGGAGGATTCCTACGTACCCTACCTTGGAAAGTATCAAAGTCCACATAGTTTGGGAGAGGTGTGTGGTGAGCCGACGTGAAGATGGTTGGGACCAATGAGTGTTGGGATTGAACCTCAGGGAGGATTCCTACGTACCCTACCTTAGCAAGGATAAAAGTCCACATAGTTCAAGATGGTGTTTGGGGATTACACTCTAGGCTGCCCAGGGAGGATGTCATGGTCAATGCTTACTCTAAGCCCACATGAGTCGTGCTCGGTTTGAGAAACAAGAGGCAGTAAGGACCTGACGATCACATCGTGAAGGTTGCGTCCATGGGAAGTGAAGTGGGGATTACATGTAGTAAGAAACCCAAATAGGAAACAAGGTCTTATGCATGGTTAGAAGCCCAGTGGGGATGAATATTGGGACTTACTCTAGGGTGGAGGACTGGGTGGTGTCAAATCCCAA
Organism: Viscum album; assembly: GCA_963277665.1. Lineage (NCBI taxonomy): Eukaryota > Viridiplantae > Streptophyta > Magnoliopsida > Santalales > Viscaceae > Viscum > Viscum album. The sequence continues at coordinate 519,979,424 of OY728135.1, read as the reverse complement.
AGGGAGAGATAATTGGCACCGAGGAAGAGAGGAGGAGCAGGGGTACTACCTCCAGCAAGAAAAGACAGGGGATTACACCAAGGTGGTTTCCCTTTCTCCATGGATGAACACTGATCCAATAAAGAGGATCTCATTCCATGTGAGGAATGATCTCACACCCATGGAGACCAATGGGTGTAAAGAATGTCCGAGATAGAGCACCCTGCGTATAATTCATGGGGTGAGGCCACGATTTAAAGTCATGTGCTGAGGACGATGGAGCTTGGTAGTTTAAAGTCTTGCATCTCGGGCGAGGTGGGTTCACTCGGCACCCCTTAGGTCTTACATAACTGATACCTCTCACCCCTTAAGAAAGGGAAGGCATCAACAATACTGTTGTTTAGGGGTGTTATGGAGTTTTCCATTGGGGGGTCCATGTTATCATGGATATGCAAAGAAGAAATAGACGTTATCATGCCTATGTGAAGAAGCATGAGGCAAAGCAACGCAACAAGAAGCACTGCCCAAGGGACCCTGAAATTTCATCGTGTGAACCTGAAGGACCACACATGAAAAGGAGTTGCAGAGCAAAGGGATGTGCTTTATGAAGTGAAGTGGCCTAGCCTAGGCATAGAGCATAGGTTCATATGGAAGGTTCTTCATGAAGTGGAAAGGAATTCTCGAATTAATTTCTCACAAAGCAAGGGTGCCCCACAAAGTGTAATATTGCAAAGAAATGTGCCTTGCAAAGCAGAGTGGCCCTGCCTTAGCACGCGGGTCACATATGCAAGAAGGGTACTTCGTGATTCACAAGTTCTCTGTGAAGACCCGAGTCCCTTTGGGGATCTGCTTCCTTCGCGGATGCCCGTGGGCTCTACGAAGGGAATCCCTCTTTGAAGAGGGGGAGAATTCAAGCAAAGGGGAAGTAAATTCACGATGAAAAAGTACCATGAAAAGAACATGGTTCGCAGAGCAAAAATTACTTCGCGATGTGGGAGCTCAGAAGGTGAAAGGTCAGCGGATCCATCCTTTGGGCTCTAGGGAAGCCTGGTATTTATAGGTAAGAGGCGCCGCAAAGCAGAGCCCACTCGACGCGAAGACAGAGCTTGCTCCATGGCGAGTTCGCGAACGTCAAAGGGGTTCACGGAGGATCCCGCCTCCTTGATCTGTGGCGGGTTCACGAATGTCAAAGGGGTTCCCGAAGGATCCCACATCCTTGCTCTATGGTGGGTTCGAGGACGTAAAATCGGTCCACGGAGCATCCCGCCTCCTTGCTCCGCGAGGGCTTTGCGAAGGAGGAGCTTGGCGCTAGAGCGGGGCCCCGGGGGATCCGCGAATAGGCTTTGCAAGACAGCCCCTAAAGTTTTCTTTTTGTTCTCATGCATCCCAGATTTTGGAACTAACAAATGCCCCCCCTCAGACTTAAAGACAAGGAGAAATTGAGGGTCAAATTATGAGGTTCAATTGCTAGAATCCCTTAGCCAATCACAAAGTTGACTCACGAAGGAGACTCGCGAAGTAGAGAGGTGATGAGAAACCCGAGTGCGCCGCGAATCTCATTACGGTTTGACATGCCATAAAGCATCAGGGGTATTCGCCTATAAATAGGGGAGATGACCTCTCTTTTTTCCTTTATCTTCTCTGCATTTTTGGAATTTAGCACTCTCAATTCGTGAAGCTTGACATACCCCATGATTTCTCTTTGAGAACTGGGAATTCTGATTTGTGGCGCACAATGTTTCTTTGACTCCATGATGGTGCGCTCTGCGGATTGCATCCGAAGGTCGGTGTAAGGCTTCACGATTCTGTTTTTGGGATCGAGCTCTGCGAATGGTCTCCCCGAAAAAGCTCTGCGAACAAGATCTGTGAAAGGTCTTCTAAAGGTGTTGAAATCTTAAAAACGAAATGGCTCACCAAGAGACTGCCAGGGGGGTCCTTGTGAACACTTCCCGAAGGGAAGAGATGGAAAATATCTTGGATCCAGGGGAGTTAGTATAGAGTCACTCTAATCATGATTTGTTGGTGAATCTGCTGTCGGAAATACAAAGGAATTATCTGCTATGTAAGAGGCTGCCTCTGTATTTATTTGAGATGAGGAATGACATCTTCATCCCTGAGGCAATTTGGGATGAGCCAACTTACTGGTTCAGGAGCATGACATGCCAGCGCCAGTGGTTCAGGGCGGCTGACAGCCATGCCCAAGAGGAATTCACACCTATTATTTCTGATTGTCTGTAAAATAATTTTAACAATGTTGATGGGAAGTAATTGCAGTTGGAGACATCCCCCCTCTATACCAGACGATCTTGAAGGAAATGCTGGGGAACCTGGGGAAGGGATGGTCCGATGATTTGGATCTATGCCAGGGAAGAAACTTCACAGATGACTGGGCCTGGGACTACTAGGTAGGTGCCTCATGTGAAGAGTTTGGGGCATATTTGAGGAGAGTGGGACTGTATGAGGTGGATTTGGCCTCCCAATTCCATATCTATCAACTGAAGCAGCTGATGCTGGAGTTGTTGAGCAGGTGGTCATCGAGGACCGATACCTTCCACTTACACCACGGGGAGGTTGGCATCAGTTTATTGGATGTGCACTAGATCTTGGGAGTCCCGATACTGGGGGTGATGTATGATGAATTACTCCCCATTATGGATGCATTGGAGGATCCAAAGCAAATTCTGCCACTGTCAATGGCATTGATAGATTTGGTGCCGGGAGAGGACAAGGAAGCAGTGAGAGACATCCACTTCAGACGGTGGTTCAAGCAGTTCCTGAACTTTCTGACAGATAGGCAGTTTCTGATGAGGCCTTGAACTTTCCCGAAGGGGGATCAATGGGGAAAGGAGCACTCGTATTGGTGGATCTTGGAGGAAATCTAGTGGAAAACCTAGGGATTCAATGTCAGCACCGAGCAACAACAAGTAGTCAGGCTGGCCGCATTCATTGCGGCTCTCATCTGTGGTTGGGTCCTTCCAGTGAGGTATACGAACATGGGCATGCAACCAAGCACATTTATCATGGTGTCTATGTTGGCGATAAGAGGGAGGGTCATCCTCATAATCTTGATGCTTTCCAAGCTGTACAAGATGTTGTGGCATATCAGTGAGGGGAAGAGGCCACATAGGATATGTGGACAGTTCCACCTCTTGTATGGGTGGATAGCGGTGCACGTTAGGGGGGTCTATGAATATCTGAACCCCATCTCCCCTCTAGGATCGGACTTCCGGCCAAGCTGACCATGCCATTGGTACTGAACCAGGTCTGGAAGGTAGACGAGTTCAACTTTCATCCGTTCCTGTTTCCAACGTGTGCTTTCACTGATGATGGCCAAGGAACGGAAGAGCACCAGTCCTATCTCCTAGCCTTTTTAGGGGGAGTCCTGGTGGCAAGAGTGGACCGTGAGCCTCTCTGCGAGCCGTACACCCCGCACCAATTCGTCAGGAAATTTCAGTGTATGCAATGACTGACCCCACAGGTTTATTTAGGGGTGCGCCATGAGGAAATCCGTGTGTGATGAGGCAGATGTGGCTCATGTTCACATGGGAAGACAGGAATATGCAAAAAGAGATGACTCCATCCACCACTGTCTTCGGGTTGGTGAAGGAGTACGCCAAAAGCTGGGAGGTGGCCTACCCGAGGGAGATGCTAAAGCAGCCAACCGTTCTGGCCAGTGATGATGTACCTTCCCAACCTCGAGGTTGAGGTCAAAAGGCATCAAGGACATCCCACAGTGGTAGGGCTACCATGGCGGTGAGACCTGCACTGGTTGGAGGGAAGGCAGTGGCAGTGGATCCAGAAATGGCAGCGGACCCAGTGGTCCCAGAAAAATAGAGTTATCTAGAGAGGAGGCCACCGAGAGGATTTTGTAGAATATCTACTTAGGCTCTGGGTAAGCAGTTTCGCCACATAGAAATGCTAGAGAATGTTGTCTTCCCATAGGCCTAGGACATCTAGGAAGTCAACAGGAAATTTTTCAGCCCGTTCGAGATGTGGCAACACTTGAACCTTTTCAGGATGGATTTACTGAGGATAGACCCTATCGGGGATGAATTTACGGTGTCCCAAGCGGAGGTGGAGCGATACCTGGATGAGTTGGAGGACTTCGTGCACTCCCAGGGTGTTCCACGTCCAATGATAGATCAAGTGAAGGTGTTTTTGGATCGAATGGCTCCCCCCACAGTTTCCAACTAATAATTTGAGGGAACATTTCCCTCTACCGGAAGAATCGAACAAATCCTCCTGGGGGGAGGAGGCCGGAAGAGGGAGCCATCTAGAAGAGGTAGAAGTCAATGATCAAGGATCATATTTTTAATAATTTTCAGAGGCCTTTGAGGAAAAATCCTGAGCCCCTTCCCAGAGATCCACTTCTAGGATACTTTGGACCCCTCACCAATGTTTAAACTGTGCAGGAGAGCCTCATTCACAGAACCCATTCTCGCCCCTCAGTGGATGCAGATGCGGGGCCTTTGGGATCCACACCTGCGGCTACGGTGATTACCACGTTCAGTGGGGCCAGGATACCTGAGGTGGCTCCTTTGGAGTTTTTATACCTTCTGACAATATACGGAGGGCCACGCCTTCGGGTCCCCACAACAACAACCTAGGAACGAGACTGTGAATTCGATCTTTGTGAGTCTCCTTTACAAAACTCATGACTTCCACCCATTGACCAAGCTAACTGAAATCCCTGCCTTTTCGATATGTACAATTCTTCAAATGGTGTGGGATGCCTTGGTGAGTTTGGTTGGTATTCCTGGAAGCTCTTTTCCTAGGGAAATGTCGGTGGTCGTAGAGGTGGATATCCAGACCGAACAAGCTGCGGCACTTCAGATCACTGGTGGGACCATTGGCAGGGCTATACCTAAGATTATTGAAGTGGGATCTGACGATGAAGATTGCTCGGACAGCCCGGGTCCTGCCCTACCTGATCAGACACCAGATGTGGACCTTGCTGACGAGTTCTTGGGGGCATTCCCTACATACCATCCCACTAACCCCATAGACTGGGAAAAAATGTCCTCTGATGAAGAGGATATAAAGATAGTACATTTCCATTCTTGGAAGATGATCAAGCACTTTATCGATGACACCCCTCAATCAAAATGGATAGACTATATGGAGATACATTATTCATGACTGTGTGAACTGTGCACTGAGGGAGTAGATGCCTAGTGTCCTCACATTCCCATATGAGATATCATGGAAGAGAAGATTCGGGAGTATGACTGCGACCTTGGTGTGGGTTAGAAGTGGAGAAAAGCATTGAACATCAAGAGGCTTTAGGAGGATTAAAATGAGATTCAGCTGCTGCAAGTTCAGGCAGATGAACACTCTACTCTCCTCAATGTGTAGTTGGAGATTATGTCACAGATGAAGGACCATCTGGTAGAGGCCGAAGAGAATATGAAAAAAGCCTCTGTGAAGATGGCTATTGTGCAGAATGACGAGGAGTGGGCTCAGGTGGCAACTGATGAACTGCATCCCATTGCTGCCAAGGAGGAGCTTGAACTGAACATGCATCAACAGATCCTGGACACTATGATCTAGAGGGTGGAGGAGCTGTAGCGTTCTTTTGATGAGGTAAAACCATCCATGGGAGGGGTAGATCCTCAAGTACTGTGATTCCTGCAACATTTGAACTCAATTTCATTCCTTGACTACTTATTCTAGATGCATGCATGAGTTTTGTTATTTGTTTGTTTTATTAAATTTTTGTTATATTCATGGATCATTTAGCGATCAGTCTCTAAGCTCACCTGGGTCAGTCCTGATGTGAGAAACAAGGGATAAAAACCTTATCATTCCACCTGAATATAAGAGTGAAAACCAAGATCTAGGAATCTAGGGTTTGAACAACCAATCTAGATTTCTGAGAAGAAAGGGAGAGGCCTGACTGGAGGATGAAGCTCTCAGAACAATCGAATCATCACTTTCCCAGTGCGTGCTAGTGCACAAGAGGGGTAACTCCAGGGGCGTTGGAATTAACCCAAACATAGGGGAGTGGAATGTGTGAATCATGATATCCAAAATTCAGAACACTATAGGAATGGATTGAAAATGAATAATAACTGTTGATTGTGTTTGAAACAAAGTATCCTCATTGCGTTAGCCTGAAATGGGGATAATAAATAAGGGACGACCACTGACCATGTTCATAACATGGGGCTTGACTCAAAATTTCATCCATTATTCTTTTAGAACGTTGGCCCAGGACAGTAGGCGAGCCATAGCCTGAGAATCCATACTATTAGGGGGTTCCTTTAGATGTGAAAGAGGACAAGGGTCTGAATAAAGGGCATGAAAAGCATGGAGTGTGGCGTGATGGGTTGTTTGAATGGAGTCCAACACTCTTGAAATTATGCCACCATGGTGAAGGCACATTAGGTGGGAGAATCGGTCTAATCAGGGATCATACCTACTTCTGAATAGGATCTCTATGGTAAGGGCCTGGAATGACGTGCAGTTTTACGTCATACAGTGAGAAAGGTGCACATAGTTTAATGGTCATAATTCCTGGACCAAGTGACCTAAACCGTCATTGAAGCCGGTCAAAGTTTAAAATTTATATTCCTACTAACTACTGTATATGTGGCAAGCAGGGTCGAACCCACAGGGAAGGTAAAATTGGCCACTACTAAACTAAAAACTTGGAAAACTCCATTGTTGTCAGCAGCGGAGTGTTTTTCTTTTCTAATTTTCACTTTTTAAATTTTTATATCTTTTAATTTTATTATGATTTTATGTACTATGAAACTAAACTTCTATAGTAAAATTGTTTGACCAATACTAAAACAGAGTACAGCTGAGAGCAAGGTGCAACAGTGGAGATAAAATGATGATAAAAGACAACAGTAAAGAATGCTCGGGTTCATTCTAGTCTACTGGTTTGAATTGATTTTCCTTTTCATGTAAAGTACTGCTTCATACCACTGGATTAAAGAGACAACTTACTTCCCTCGCCAGGAGTTAAGTCATGGATATTGTACAACTAGAGTTCGCCACTCTGAGAAGTACAATTCCAGAAAGATGTCTTAATATGAACAACAGTACAAACTCGCCGTAAGTACTGAAGTTTTCATTATGATTTGCTTACTAAAAAGATAACTCCATAAACAAACTCTCCGAATGATTATAGAGTTTTGAAATTGCAGTGTTCGTGGTCCGCAACAAGAATATATAATTAGAACTGATCTCGCCGATCAATTCTAATCACATTAAAATGATAAGTGAAAAGGATGAAAAAGAAACCAGTAGAGCTATAACTATCCCCGAACTAAAAGACTTAGCTAAATATACTATTCATTATCACAACAGTAATAGGAAACATTATAGAAATAGAGTACAAAAGTTTAAATCGTGATGGATAAGGAACTCCCTAAAAATGCTCTGCTCCTGAGTTCCTGGACTGCACTGCTTAGCATCGTCCCTGCTGCTCTCGATCGTCTCTCCAGGTAAGTGTATGAACGCCCCTCCGTATGAATGAATCGTGTATATCAATCTCTTGTCAAGAACGCTGCTTGCCTTGCATAAATAACTTCTGTCATTCGCTGCATGTCACTGCCACAACTTCCACCGACTTCACGAGTTCTTCACCCACGCTCTGCACACGTGCGTTTAACCCGCGATAGTCACGTCGCGCGAATTTTACCCTCGCAACAGACTCTGGATGAGTTAGTTTCATGAACCTGGACATAAACTTGACTACTGAATGAACCTGCCATGTGAGATAAATAAATAAATGAAAATTCAAAGAAAAGTAACACAAGTTAACTTAAGTAGATTTAATAAATATCTTATTTATTAATTATAATTTATTTTTATAAATCATTATTATAAATTTATCAATTGCTATCGATAGAAATAAATACTAAATACTAAATCTTTTAAGTTTATCAAATTAAACTAAATCATTAAAATTAAACAACATAAATGAATAAATAGTTAGAAATTTAGTAATTTTAGATTGTATTAACAATTATATTATTACTATTAAAGAAAATAAATTGTTAGGTTAATTAATTAATTAGTAAATTTTAAATTTAGCAATTAAAATTATTAATTATGTTATAAATATAATTAAACTAAAAAGTATGTTTTATAACTATTTATAATTATTATTAATTACATTATATAATTAATAGTAAATTAATTTATTATAAACATTTATTATTAATTAAGTTTTGTATAATTTAATTTACAATTAATCTATTTTAATAATTTTGTAATTATTTAAAAATTATAACTTTTGTACATTGCTTTATAATTATTTTACTTTTGTAAAGTTAACTTTAATGTAAAGTAAACTTTACATTTTGCCTTTACTTTTTACTTAATTACTTTTATTATATTTTTCTTTTCCTTTACTTTTTACTTTTGATTTTGCTTTTCGTTTTATTATACTTTTATTACTTTATTATATTTTTTTTAATCACCCTTCTTCCCCCCCTCTTCTCCACGGCACAAGGGGGAGGGTAGGGTTCCTCGTCCAACAAACCAGGCGATGTGCATCGTCGGTCCCCAGATCGACATGCGGCCTCGGCTCCGCCTCCTCCTCAGGTAACCTCTACTTCAGGGCGCGATGACTCCAGCTCCAGCTTCCAACAACAGCACCGAACCCTGCTCAGTTTCAATTTGGCATCAAAGCAGGTGGTGCGACTTTCCGAAGGCTGCAGAGGCGCGGGCCTCGGCTCCGCCTCCAGAACCATGGCTGACAGCGGCTCTGGCCTTGGGTGAAACCGACAACACCAGCAGGTGCGGTCCCCTCCTGCTCCCATGACGGCATCCAACAGGAGTGAAAAGCACCACCAGCGGCAGCGCAAGTGATGGCTCCTGCAAGAACCCACAGCAATCCATCTTCCCTCTACTCCAGCGGCTTAGAATTCCCCACTCTTAGCGCACATCCAGGATCTCAGATTCTCTTCCTTCAGTGACCAGTAGGCGGCGGTGAACCAGTAGGTGCAACGACATCCTTCACTGAACTAGTGACTACCTCCCCTTCAGCGAACCCGCAACAATGCAACTCCCTGCTATAAAAAACTCTGCTTCAAAAAGCAACAGCGGCAATGCCAACTTGATGAATCCCCCTCCTCCTGTATTTGGTTGATTGTGCGATGGTTGCTATGGCAGATGAAGAAAGAAGGATTGAAATGGTGAGGTGAAGAGGAGGCAGGCTCACGGTGAGGATGAGAGAAATTTTGTAACGGTGTGGAAATAAATGCGCTAACGGTGATGTTTGAAAACTGGGTAACGGTGAGGTTGCAGGGGAGTAAGTCAGACGGTGAGGTAAAGAATAAAAAAGGGTAACAGTGAGGGGTATCGGTAGCTGAGGCTATCGATAGGAAAAATAAATGATATATCGGTGAGGTATACGGGGAGAGAGAGTTACCGATAAGAAAATAAAATAGAGAGAAACCGGGCAGAGTTGCCGCTTAAGTAAGAAGAAAAAGGTAATGGTGAGGAAAAACCTCACCGATAGAGAAATAATGGGAAAGGTCTCCGTTAGAACAAAAATTTATAAAGGTTACCGATAAGCTGGAAACGGTGGGATGGTCACCGATAGAAAAAAAATAGTGAACTTTTAAAAAAAACACAAAAGTTAAACATAAAATTAAAAGTTAAATGAACTAAATAAAAAGACATAAAATAATTAATTAAAATAATGATAAGCACCATTAATTAAAACAGAATTTTAATTAACCTTTAAAACATTAATATTATTAATTGAAAAGACTAAAATTATAAACTGAATAATTGTTAAACTAAGATTATAAACGACTTAAATTTGAATTACTAAACATAATAATTACAAAGTAGCAGAGAATAATGAAAAGAGTATCGGTGACCCGATAGGTCCCCGCTATCAATAGTCTACCTCATCGGTACACTAAAACAATTATAAAATAAATTAAAAATAAATCTGCATACATAAAATAATATAGTTAATGTTTTAAAAATCTTAATTAATTAATTAATTAACTATTTGAGCTAATAAAATTAAGGGCGAACCAATTTAATTAATTTAAAATCACACATAACTTACTTAAATGACTGTCAGAAAGGCTAAACACATGAAATATTAAAATTAACCTATTCTAATGTAACTTAATTGAAAGATTAATTAATAAAATAAAGTCTAAGTTAATTAATTAGAATTATGTTGATTAAATAATTGTTTAAATAGATATTAACTATTATAAAGTTAAGCATATTTATAATAAACCAAAATAAAAACTCACCTCTAAAAGGCTCACCGGTAGAATTTAAAGGCTACCGTTAGGACAAAAAGGGTAACGGTGACAAAGGTCACCGATAGAAATATAGCGGTAACCTGACAAAGGTCACCGTTAGCATCAAAGATCATCGATAGAATTGTATCAATGAGGTGAAAAGGTCACCGTTAAGGTAATTGGGTAACGATAACAAAGGTCACCGTTAGCGCAAAATTGGTAGCGGTAACCTGACTAACGGTAACCTGGTTACCGATAGCGAACAATTTTAAATTAAAAAGTAAATTATTTAACAAATTAATTAATTAATAAAAATGAAAAATTTATATTAAACGAAAATATTAAAATTAATTATAATAATTGATACTTAGTTATATTAAAAATAAAGAAAAAATAAATTTATTATTTTAAAGACTAAAATTACACAAATTATTATAAAAAAAAGTATAATTAACAAATTTAATTATGAAAATACAAAAGTGCATTTGTTTATTAAAAAGTGTTAAAATAATTAACTAAATTGTATAAAAATTAATAAAAAGATGTGGAAAACTGAGTAAAAATAAGGCCACATCAAATTCCCCCACACTTAAACATTGTTTGTCCTCAAACAATCCCATGCTTTATCATCTTTGAAAAGGTGAATTATACAAATCAGCTATGTTCAGAGAAGTTTCAACAAAGGAATCAAAAAGTGTGCTTAGGATATTGAAAACATAGCCTCAAATAATGTCTCGCCTAGAACAACTACTCAAAGGGAAATCATGTAAACCATGAATCATCCATAAATGATGGTGTCCTGCTTCATATATGACTCTTCCTAGTGACTCACTTCAATTCAAGATCAATTTCTAAATTCAAGAGTGATAATAGGATAAAAAAATGTGGAATTAAAATCTTAACAAAAGGAACTTTGTACTTTGAATCATCACCTTGGTACCAGAAAATACATAAATAAAAAAAAATTAGCCACTTTATTGAGTCAACCCAAATGACTCCCATACAAACCCGTTGTCCCCTTCTTCATCTGGAGTTCATCCTTCCCCTCACCTTAATGAATTTATTTTTGACCATAGACACTTTATTTATTTTCCCCAAGCCATGTAATTTGTGCTAAGCACTGTGCAATGCACTTATTAAAGGTTTACAGAGGGCTTATTGTAAATAGAAACGCACCCAGTATCTAAGGTCTCAGAGATTCACCGTGGGATCCCAGATGTCCAGTATTACTCCAGTTACAAAGGATTTATATAAAAACCATTTACATTGACTCAATATAAGTGATCATTTTTATAAATTAAAAGAATGAAAAGGCTCCTCGGATAAAAGTCAAACTTCCAGTACCTAAAATTATGATCTTAAATCCACTAAAATGTTTCCCATATCACTCTCAAAAGAAGTTCCTAAATAAAAGTTTATTAAATCACTAAACAGTTCCACTCAAAAATCATCCACCAACACTCATTTCAGACTCAAAGCAAGACTCAACTTCCAATCAAGCACCATCCTAAGGCAAGACTCATTTGAGTGTAGTGTAAAGCCTAAAATTGTGAAAGAATTGTTTTGAAAAATTTTGACCATTTTTTGACAAAAAGTTTAAAAGCAGTGGGAATTGATGAGCATTACAATTAAAAACAGTTTAACACAGTCAAGAATTGACCCCCTCCCCCACACTTAAAACCCAACTTTGTCCCCAAAGTTGACTTCTAAATATGGAGACAAACAATTGATCAATTAAGGTTCAAAATAGATTTTCAGTTAAGTAGATTAATGACATGTATAAAAGGTCTCAATGGAGTTCAAAGATAGTGTTGTTTTCCACAAAGGTTAAATTAACAACAGGTTCACAGGTAACAAGTACATGCACTATTGACTAAGTCCAGTGAAAAAAAAATTCAATGCAATTCAAACAGTTGCTTGTAACTACAAGTGTGTATCAAGTTACAGATTGGGTTCAAATGGGTTTTCAATAAAGCAGAATGATGCATGCTACAACACCTAACAGAACAAACATGCTCAATGAACAAATTGACATCCTACATCTACCCCCCACACTTAAATTCAAGTAGTGGTATGATTTTATTAGAGTTTCAGTTTCTAACAATAAGGTTCATGCAGAATTTTTCTTCCTAAAACAGTGACATGCAGTTGGATTTTTAAAACAAAGAGAATTTATTAAATCACACAGAAGCAGAAAATAAATGCAGAAAGTGAAAACTTCCCTGAAATGAAGTGTCTTCATTAAACCTCCAGCATGGAAATTCCACTCTTTAGATGACAGCAGCAACATTCCTAGAAACACAAAGTATATAAACCAGGGACAAGTATCCAGCAAAAACTGAGTATATATAAGAATGAAAAGCTGCACTTTATTCAAAGTAAAATAAGAACATAACAAAAGTAAACACAAGAAATAGCATGAGTTGACTCCCACGAAGCACTGAATTTAAAGTCTTCAGTTAGACTTTATTTAATTATAATTTTTATTTATTAACAAAAGAAGACCATGGGTTGCCTCCCATGTAGAGCTAGGTTTAAATTCCCCAGCCAGACTTCATTCAAGAACAGTGAAAGCAGCCAAACCCTTTGGCTGCCCCTCAAAATAGAGTTTCAGTCTTTTCCCATTAACCAACATGGGCTTATTCTCTTCACCAACTATTTCCATAGCTTCATTCTTCAGAACTCTCACAACAGTAAACGGTCCAGACCACTTGGACTTCAGCTTCCCAGGAAAAAGTTTAAGACTAGAGTTAAAGAGAAGGACCTTCTGTCCAGGTTTGAACTCTTTGGTTTGAATGATAGAATCATGAAAGATCTTAGTCCTCTCTTTATAAATTCTTGAGTTATCATAACTCTCTCTTCTAATCTCATCTAGTTCACTCAGCTCAAGCAATCTCCTCTCACCAGCACTCTTTAAATCAAAGTTCAGAGCCTTAACTGCCCACAAAGACTTATGTTGCAACTCCACAGGTAAATGACAGCATTTACCAAACAACAGCCTGTAAGGAGACATACCTATTGGGGTCTTGAAAGTAGTTCTATATGCCCATAAAGCTTCATCCAGTTTGAGTGACCAGTCTTTTCTAGAATTTGAAACAGTTTTTTCAAGTATTTGTTTTAGTTCTCTATTAGAAATTTCTACCTGTCCACTGGACTGTGGATGATAAGGAGTTCCAGTTTCGTGAACACAACCATATTCTTACATTAAAGATTTAAACTTATAGTTCTTAAAATGTGTTCCATTATCAGTAATAAAAGCTCTTGGGACTCCAAATCTTGTAAAGATATTCTTTTTCACAAATTTTATAACACAATTTGCTTGGTTGTTGGGCAGAGCTACTGCCTCAACCCACTTTGACACATAATCCACAGCAACTAAGATATACTCATTCCCATGAGATGATGGAAATGGACCCATGAAATCTAACCCCCAAACATCAAAAATTTCAACTTCCAAAATACCCTTTTGGGGTAACTCCTGTTTCCTACCCACATTACCCAGTCTCTGACACCGGTCACACCCTACCACAAAACTCCTAGCGTCCTTAAAGAGGGTAGGCCAATAGAAACCAGACTGTAGGACTTTTTGAGCAGTCCTCTCACCCCCATGGTGACCTCCCCAAGGTGAATAATGACAACTTTCAAGAATAGACAACATCTCTTCCTCAGGTACACATCTCCTAAGAATACCATCATCACACCTCCTAAACAGTATAGGGTCATCCCAAAGATAATATTTGAGTTCAGAAATGAATTTCTTTCTTGGATTATTAGACAGATTTTTGGGAATGACACCTACCGCCAGGAAGTTGGCAAAATCCGAAAACCAAGCAGATTTCCTGACTAAGACAGTTAGTAGCTTCTCATCAGGGAAATAAGAGTTAATCTCCCTGGGATTTTCAGATTCAGATTGGGTAACAGGAATCCTAGACAGGTGATCACCAACTAAGTTTTCAGCTCCCTGCTTGTCCCTAATCTCTAAGTTGAACTATTTTAATAACAAAATCCATCTAATCAGTCTGGGTTTTGTTTCCTTTTTAGACAGCAAGTATTTTAAGGCAGGATGATCAGTGAAAATTATGACTTTTGAGCCTAACAAGTACTGTCTAAACTTTTCCATAGCAAACATAACAGCTAACAACTATTTTTGAGTGGTGGTATAATTCTTTTGATCATCATCTAGCAGTCTACTAGCATAGTATACCACATGCAATTTTCTATCTCTCCTCTGTCCAAGGACAACACCTACAGCCATGTCACTAGCATCACACATAAGCTCAAACGGTAGTTTCCAATCAGGTGTAGTGATGATAGGTGATGTTGTGAGTTTTTCCTTAAGCAGATTAAATGATTTCAAGCAGTTTCATCAAAATTAAAAGGTGCATCCTTTACCAATAAGGAACACAAGGGCTTTGTGATTTTAGAAATTTTTTTTATGAACCTTCGGTAAAAACAAGCATGCCCTAAGAAACTCCTAACACCTTTTACATTAACAGGAGGAGGAAATTTTTGAATAACTTCTATCTTATCAGTATCAACTTCTAAACCTCTCTTAGACACCTTATGACCTAGCACAATACCTTTAGTAACCATGAATTGACACTTCTCCCAATTAAGAACAAGGTTGGTTTCAATGCATCTCTCTAAGACTAACTCAAGATTTCCTAAGAAAGTATCAAAAGTACTTCCCACAATAGAAAAGTCATCCATGAAAACTTCAATGATTCTCTCAATCATATCAGAAAAGATAGCCATCATACACCTTTGAAAGGTGGCTGAAGCTCCACACAACCCAAAGGGCATTCGCCGGTAGGCAAATGTCCCAAAGGGGCATGTGAAAGTGGTCTTCTCTTGATCCTCTAGAGCAACAGGGATCTGGTTGTAACCAGAATACCCATCCAGAAAACAGAAAAATTCATTTCCAGCAATCCTTTGAAGCATTTGATCAAGGAAGGGCATAAGAAAATGATCCTTCCTAGTGGCTGCATTAAGCTTCCTATAATCAATACAGACTCTCCATTTTGTGGCTTTCCAAACTTGGACTTCTTCATTCTTTTCATTCTTTACTACAGTGAAACCTCTCATCTTGGGAACAACCTGGACAGGGCTGACCCAAGCACTATTAGAGATAGGATATATCATTCCAGTATCTAACAGCTTTATTACTTCCTCTCTCACAACTTCTTTCATGTTTGGATTTAATCTTCTTTGACATTCTACCCTAGGCTTATGATCAGGTTCCATAGGAATTTTGTGCATACAGAATGAAGGACTAATACCCTTGATATCAGCTATTATCCAGCCTAGGGCAAATTTAAACTTTTTCAAAACATCCAACAATTTTTCTTCTTGGTTTGCATTTAGTTCAGTAGAGATTATTACAGGCAAAGTAGAGTTCTCACCTAAGAATGAATATTTTAGATGGGTAGGGATGGGCTTCAGCTCAAGATCAGTTGGTTCAACACTAGAAGGAAGACTCTTAGGCCTGGGAGGTCCAAGATCTTCAATATATTTCTTATAAGGAGTATTAAAAGATGAAAAATTTTCAATTTCCAGTTCGGATGCAGAGATAACAGTGCTACTGTCCAAGGTAGGCAGTACACTGTCCAGATTTTCCAGATCAGAATTCAGCAGGTTTATCAAAGAAGAATCATCAAGTTGTCTAATAAGTTCTCTCTCAGTATCATCAAAGTTATCCACAAGGTCAGTGTTAACAGAAATACCCTCAATTTCACTCAAAAAGTTCCTAAGTTCAGAAACAGGGGACTCTCCTATAGTAGAAACTGGGAAGTTGTCCAGTTCTGGAAGATTTACCAGTTTGGTTGTCACAGCAGAATTTTCAGCTTCTAGAACAGATTCACAAATATTTTCTTCAACATAGGAATGATTTTCAGATTTTTAAATGAGTTCAAGTTGATTTTTATAAGAACATTCAGCTTCAAGAGACTCAATTTTTGAACAATTTTCAGAGTAAGTTGGTTCCTTAATATTTTTAAAAACATTGAACACTTCTTCTTGTTCACCAATTTTGAATATCAGCTGACCCTTTGACACATCTATAACAGCACCACCTATGGCCAAGAAGGGCCTACCCAAGATGATAGGTACCTCTTGATCACACTCCATATCTAGAACAAGAAAATCAGAAGGTAAGAATAACTTCCCAACTCCAACTAGTAAGTCATCTACCCTACCCACAGGATGAGTGAAAGATCTATCAGCTAACTGGAGAATGAATGTGGTGGGTTGAAGATCACCTAGCCTCAACTGTCGAAACAGTGAGTATGGGAGCAGATTAATACTGAAACCTAGATCACACAGACCGTTTAGCTGACCAGAATTTCCAAGATTTCAAGGGATGACAAAACTACCTGGTTCTTTCAATTTAGGTGGGATTTTCTTTTGAAGTACAGCACTGCACTCTTCGGTGAGGCTGTAAGTAGCAAATTCTTCAAGGGTCTTTTTATTTGAAACAGTTTTCTTTAAGGATTTCAGATAGGATGGGATTTGAATTAAGGCTTGGATAAAAGGGATGTTCACTTGAAGCTTAGAAAGAAGACCAAGGAACTGAAGAAGTTCAACCTTGGTGTTACTTTGAGGTTTCAATTTTTCAGGGAAAGGGATGGGTGGGGAAAAATTCTTCAGAACAGTAGGCATGTCCCTCACCTATTCCACAACTTTTCCTTTTCCTTTATTCTTTTGATTTTAGAACAATTTTCATCTTGATTTTCCGGTGACAGGTTCAGATTCTCATCATTTTCAACATTTTTCTGTGAATTTCCAGATTGTGAACAAAGCATATATTCATTTCCAGATTCAAACAGTTTCTTATTTTGAGCATTTTTTACTATTTTTTCAGCAACATTTTGAGTATTCATCCCACTCCTAGTAACAATAGCCATATTATTTTCTCTAGGGTTAAGTTCAGTGGTACTAGGCAACCTACCTTTATCCCTAGAAGTCAAATCTCTAGCTAATTGGCCTAATTGTGTTTCCATGTTCTGCATTCTCACATCATTTTGCATCTTGTCTGACTCATATTGACTTTTATGTTTATTAAGTTGAGTCATGTACCTTTCCTCTTGTGAATTTATTTTATTCAAGATCTGATCCAGTTTAGAAGACATTTGATTATCATTACTTCCTTGAACATTTGAAGACTCTCCCCTTTGTTGATTTTGAAAGTTTGGTCTTGGTAGGTTCTGATAATTAGGGGTAGTTTGTTGCTTAAAAATACCTTGATCCTTCCACGACAGATTTGGATGGTTCCTATAGCCTTGGTTGTTGTTATTTGAGAATGGATCTTCCTTCTGAGGCATCCTAGGACCGTAATTAACAAAGTTTGAGGTTTCAGATTGTTGGGCAGTTAGATCAATATTAGGACAAAAAATTTCAGAATGCCCAAACATACCACATTGAGTGCACTGTTGCCTAAGAGATTGATATTGATTCTGGTTTTCAACTTGGTTAACAGTTTGTTTTGAATTCTGGTTCATTAATGTTTGAAGTTGGTTGGTGATTTCAGCAAGTTGGGCTTGAGTATCAGCTCCTGAACCAGTATTAACATTCCTATTGACTCTATTCCTTCTTGAATTCTTATGTTGAGAATTTAGGGCCAGATTGTTGAAAATTTGTCTTAACTCCTCATCATTATTATCATTGTAATTACCCCCAATAGCTTGATCCGCTAAGTTCTGACCAGAGGAGGAAAGCCCTTCATAAAAGGTATCCATGAGGAGATGTGATGGGAGTTGATGATGAGGACACTGCCTAAGCAGGTCTCTAAATCTATCCCATGCTTCATGAAAAGCTTCTCCATCCTCTTGATGAAAACTAGTGATTTTAGTTCTCAATTGACCTTTTAATCTTTGGGGATAAAATTTCATAATAAAAGAGTTGTAAACTTGATCCCAATTTTCAAAAATATTCTCATCTAAGCTCAAAAACCAATTTCTCGCATTCCCTTTAAGGAAAAAGGGAAAAAAATCTCATCCTAAGCTCATTCTTAGTGAGTCCTAAAAGTGGTAGTTGCTGCACAGTTTTATAGAAATCTCTAATGAAGGCCAGAGAGTCCTCATTAGAGAGCCCATTGAAAGCAGGCAGCAGTGAAATGTGTGATTGTTTTAGTTCATAGTTTCTGGATCTAGGACTTAACCTAATGGATGATGGGTTTCTTGAAACTTGAGGGAGTTGGAACTCCCTCATCCTAGGCCTTTCATGATCGTCTAAGAGTTCTGGATGATTATTTCGAAAGGTATTATTCTCAGGGACTCTATTTTCTGGATTTTCCATTTCAGTTTTGTTCTTTCTTCTTAGAGCAGCTAAGTGTTTATCTAATTCAGGTTTTAGAGGCTATAATCTAACAGAAGAGTGTCTTGTGCTCATACACACAACAATTGACAGTTTCAGTAGTAAAAACTTAGAATGTAAAGTAACAGTTTTTTTTATAAAGTTTTCAAAAATTTCAATTTTTTTAAAGATTTTTCATATATGTGTTTTTTTAAATGTTTTTCTTTTTAGCAATGGCTCATGACTTCCCCGGCAACGACACCAAAAACTTGACCTAAACCGTCGTTGAAGCCTGTCAAAGTTTAAAATTTATATTCCTACTAACTACTGTATATGTGGCAAGCAGGGTCGAACCCACAGGGAAGGTAAAATTGGCCACTACTAAACTAAAAACTTGGAAAACTCCACTGTTGTCAGCAGCGGAGTGTTTTTATTTTCTAATTTTCACTTTTTAAAATTTTATATCTTTTAATTTTCTTATGATTGTATGTACTATGGAACTACACTTCTATAGTAAAATTGTTTTACCAATACTAAAACAGAGTACAGTTGGGAGCAAGGTGCAACAGCGGAGATAAAATGATGATAAAAGACAACAGTAAAGAATGCTCGGGTTCATTCTAGTATACTGGTTTGAATTGATTTTCCTTTTCATGTAAAGTACTGCTTCATACCACTGGATTAAAGAGACAACTTACCTCCCTCGCCAGGAGTTAAGTCATGGATATTATACAACTAGAGTTCGCCACTCCGAGAAGTACAATTCCAGAAAGATGTCTTAAGATGAACAACAGTACAAACTCGCCGTAAGTACTGAAGTTTTCATTATTATTTTTTTACTAAAAATATAACTCCATAACCAAACTCTCCGAATGATTATAGAGTTTTGAAATTGCAGTGTTCGTGGTCCGCAGCAAGAATATATAATTAGAACTGATCTCGTCGATCACTTCTAATCACATTAAAATGATAAGTAAAAAGGATGAAAAAGAAACCAGTAGAGATAGAACTCTACCCGAACTAAAACACTTAGCTAACTATACTATTAATTATCACAGCAGTAATAGAAAACATTACAGAAACAGAGTACAAAAGTTTAAATCGTGAGGGAGAAGGAACTCCCTAAAAATGCTATGCTCCTGAGTTCCTGGACCGCACTGCTTAGCATCGCCCTTGCTGCTCTCGATCGTCTCTCCAGGTAAGTGTATGAACGCCCCTCCGTATGAATGAATCGTGTATATAAATCTCTTGTCAAGAATGCTGCTTGCTTTGCTTAAATAACTTCTGTCATTCGCTGCATGTCACCACCACAACTTCCACCGACTTCACAAGTTCTTCACCCACGCTCTGCACACGTGCGTTTAACCCGCGACAGTCATGTCGCGCGAATTTTACCCTCACAACCGACTCTGGATGAGTTAGTTGCATGAACCTGGACATAAACTTGACTACTGAATGAACCTACCATGTGAGATAAATAAATAAATGCAAATTCAAAGAAAAGTAACACAAGTTAACTTAAGTAGATTTAATAAATATCTTATTTATTAATTATAATTTATTTTTATAAATCATTATTATAAATTTATCAATTGCTATCGATAGAAATAAATAATAAATACTAAATCTTTTAAGTTTATCAAATTAAACTAAATCATTAAAATTAAACAACATAAATGAATAAATAATTAGAAATTTAGTAATTTTAGATTGTATTAATAATTCTATTATTACTATTAAAGAAAATAAATTGTTAGGTTAATTAATTAATTAGTAAATTTTAAATTTAGCAATTAAAATTATTGCTTATGTTATAAATATAATTAAATTAAAAAGTATGTTTTATAATTATTTATAATTTTTATTAATTACATTATACAATTGATAGTAAATTAATTTATTATAAACATTTATTATTAATTAAGTTTTGTATAATTTAATTTACAATTAATCTATTTTATTAATTTTGTAATTATTTAAAAATTATAACTTTTGTACATTGCTTTATAATTATTTTACTTTTGTAAAGATAACTTTAATGTAAAGTAAACTTTACATTTTGCCTTTACTTTTTTACTTAATTACTTTTATTATATTTTTCTTTTCCTTTACGTTTTACTTTTGATTTTGCTTTTCGTTTTATTATACTTTTATTACTTTATTAAATTTTTTTAATCACCCTTCTTCCCCCCCTCTTCTCCACGACACAAGGGGGAGGGTAGGGTTCCTCTTCCAACAAACCAGCCGCTGCGCATCGTCGGTCCCCAGATCGACATGCGGCCTCGGCTCCGCCTCCTCCTCAGGTAACCTCTACTTCAGTGCGCGATGACTCCAGCTCCAGCTTCCAACAACAGCACCGAAGCCTGCTCAGTTTCAATTTGGCATCAAAGAAGGTGGTGCGACTTCCCGAAGGCTGCAGAGGCGCGGGCCTCGGCTCCGCCTCCAGAACCATGGCTGACAGCGGCTCTGGCCTTGGGTGAAACCGACAGCACCAGCAGGTGCGACCCCTCTGTGGGGGCCACTTCCTATTTGGGAGTCTTCATTGTCGGCAGAACCTACCCAGGCGGCTGCAAGGTCTTTCATGGTGGGCAGCGGACGCGGTGGGTAGCCAGCGGTAGCAGGAACTCATGGGTAGATGAGCTACCCCCACCAACCGGGAGAACCCCTGTTTTGTCCTTCCTCTATTTAAACGGGATGAAAATCCCATTGTTTGTAAGGGAAGAGAGTGTGTGATGTTTTTTTGTAATCCTCCGTCGAGATCCGGAGAGACGTGAATAGAGGATCCCCTTCTCCGTGGATGTAGGCAGATCTGCCGAACCACGTTAAAATTCTGGTGTTGCTCCGTTTGCTCCTGTTTTTGTGTGTTTGACATACCACGCACATCCGCTGCGCCCCAACAAGTGGTATCAGAGGTGAGTCGGAGCGAACGGAGGTGAACCGACGGGACGACGTCAAATTTTCCGGTGGCCGGAAAATTGAAAGTGTTCGGAAAATTTTTCCGAGGCCAGATTCGAGAAGAGGGCGGCGAGACGATTCCAACGGCGCAAACGGAGTTGAAACGAAGGAGATATGGCCGGTCAAAGTTCGGTCAAACCCGCGGGTGAACATTAACCCAGTGCCGGAGAAGACGGTACTGTTCACGCCGCCGGCGACAATTCCGGTGAGATTCCGGCAAGTGCTCCGGCGTGCCACGTCAGCGCCACGTCAGCTGGTGATCTGGACCGTTGAACGTGTTTTGACCATACCTCGGTCAATTGGTGTCCGCTTTCGGCGATCCAGGAGTCGATTCCGACTATTTCGACCGTTCCGGACACATCTGTATGGTTATTTTTTGAAAATTCGCACTCTATCAGGTGGTGATTAAAGGGTGTGACATCGACGGTGGTGATCGCGTTTTGCGACAACGACGATGACGGGTGGCGGAGCACTTCCAAGATTTGACATCGAGAAGTTCAATGGTCGAAACAATTTCGGCTTGTGGCAAAGCACGGTGAAAGATCTTTTGGTACAGCAGGGCCTGATCAGACCGTTGATCGGAGAAAAGCCCGAGACAACCAGTGCCAATAATTGGGAAGAGCTCGAGATGCAGGTCGTTAGCACGATTCGCCTATGTCTGGCGAATGAGGTAAAGTATTCGGTGCTGGATGAGACATCACCGAAGGAGATCTGGAAGAAGTTGGAGCAGCAATATATGGCGAAGTCGCTCACCAACAAGTTGTTCCTGAAGAAGAAACTGTACCAATTGCGCATGGACGAGGGAGCGAATTTGTTGGATCATACCAATGAATTCAACAAGATCCTGACGCAGTTATTGGGGCTCGATGTGAAGGTTGAAGAGGAAGACAAAGCACTTTTGCTTTTGTCATCACTACCAAGCTCATTTGATGGGCTTGTGACTGCATTGCTCGTGGGGAAGGATACACTGAAGCTGGACGATGTGATGGCGTCACTTCAAGATTCGGAAGCATTTCGAAGACCCATGACGCATTCAGGTGATCAAATCATGGCGATGCGAGATAACCAGCATGGGAGGAGCCGACATCGACTGTCAGGAGGTAAAGAATGGCGGCCAAAATCCAGGGGACGTGATCCGAGCGAAATCACGTGTTTCTGGTGCGAGAAGAAGGGTCACTATAAAAGTGATTGTGGAGAGGGAAAACGGTACGCTGCTGGGAAGAAGAAAGTTGAAGAGGAGGATGTAAACATCACAGGTTTATCAGCAGATGATGAAATCTGCGTGACAACGGGAAGCTCATACTCACATGAGCGAGTTGAATGGGGAGAAGTGCAATGTCATTACTGCAAAAGATTCAGGCACATGAAGCGAGAATGCCGATTTCTTAAGAGGAAGAACGAGCGGGCTCAAAATCCAAAAGAAGACGGATGGGTTCTGGATTCGGGGAGCTCGGCACACATATGTACGACGAGAGGTACATTTGATACTTTTCAGCAGGTGCGAGACTCAGTGCGACTTGGTGATGGGTCAACATGCGAGGTTCGAGGAGTCGGGATAGTGAAATTGAAGACACCTGATGGAGGAGTCCGTAAACTGGCTGACGTGAAATTTGTTCCGAGGATGAGACGGAACTTGATATCATTGAGTAGGCTCGATGCGAGAGGATTCAAGATTTCCATTGCAGGTGGAGTGCTGGAAGTCTCAAATGGGGATGCAACGATGTTTACTGGGAAAGTGTCCCAAGGGTTGTATCATTTGATGGAGACCGCAGTCAGCCCGAGATCGAGTGAAGAAAGTGGAAGTGCCACGTCATCTGGCGTGAAGAAGCGTGTTCGATTTGCTGATGAAGTTTTCAATGCCTGTAAAGAGACTGCAGATGAAGCTTCTACCCCAAATTGGTCGTGAGGGGGAGATTTGTGGGGGCCACTCCCTATTTGGGAGTCTTCATTGTCGGCAGAACCTACCCAGGCGGCTGCAAGGTCTTTCATGGTGGGCAGCCGACGCGGTGGGTAGCCAGCGGTAGCAGGAACTCATGGGTAGATGAGCTACCCCCACCAACCGGGAGAACCCCTGTTTTGTCCTTCCTCTATTTAAACGGGATGAAAATCCCATTGTTTGTAAGGGAAGAGAGTGTGTGAGGTTTTTTTGTAATCCTCCGTCGAGATCCGGAGAGACGTGAATAGAGGATCCCCTTCTCCATGGATGTAGGCAGATCTGCCGAACCACGTTAAAATTCTGGTGTTGCTCCGTTTGCTCCTGTTTTTGTGTGTTTGACATACCACGCACCTCCGCTGCGCCCCAACACCCTCCTGCTCCCCTGACGACATCCAGCAGCAGTGAAAAGCACCACCAGCGGCAGCGCAAGTGATGGCTCCTGCAAGAACCCACAGCAATCCAGCTTCCCTCTACTCCAGCGGCTTAGAATTCCCCACTCTTAGCGCACATCCAGGATCTCAGATTATCTTCCTTCAGTGACCAGTAGGCGGCGGTGAACCAGTAGGTGCGACGACATCCTTCACTAAACTAGTGACTACCTCCCCTTCAGCGAACCCGCAACAACGCAACTCCCTGCTATGAAAAGCTCAGCTTCAAAAAGCAACAGCGGAAAGGCCAACTAGATGAATCCCCCTCCTCTTGTATTTGGTTGATTGTGCGATGGTTTCTATGGAAGATGAAGAAAGAAGGATTGAAATGGTGAGGTGAAGAGGAGGCAGGCTCACGGTGAGGATGAGAGAAATTTTGTAACGGTGAGGAAAGAAATGCGCTAACGGTGAGGTTTGAAAACTGGGTAACGGTGAGGTTGCAGGGGAGTAAGTCTGACGGTGAGGTAAAGAATAAAAAAGGGTAACAGTGAGGGGTATCGGTAGCTGAGGCTACCGATAGGAAAAATAAATGATATATCAGTGAGGTATACGGGGAGAGAGAGTTACCGATAAGAAAATAAAATAGAGAGAAACCGGGCAGAGTTACCGCTGAAGTAAGAAGAAAAAGGTAATGGTAAGAAAAAACCTCACCGATGGAGAAATAATGGGAAAGGTCTCCGTTAGAACAAAAATATATAAAGGTTACCGATAAGATGCAAATGGTGAGATGGTCACCGATAGAAAAAAACAGCGAACTTTTAAAAAAAACACAAAAATTAAACATAAAATTAAAAGTTAAATGAAGTAAATAAAAAGACATAAAATAATTAATTAAAATAATGCTAATCACCATTAATTAAAACATAATTTTAATTAACCTTTAAAATATTAAAATTATTAATTGAAAAGTCTAAAATTATAAACTGAATAATTGTTAAACTAAGATTATAAACGACTTAAATTTGAATTACTAAACATAATAATTACAAAGTAACAGCGAATAATGAAAAGAGTATCGGTGACCCGATAGGTCCCCGCTATCAATAGTCTACCTCATCGGTACACTAAAACAATTATAAAATAAATTAAAAATAAATATGCATACATAAAATAATATAATTAATGTTTTAAAACTCTTAATTAATTAATTAATTAACTATTTGAACTAATAAAATTAAGGGCGAACCAATTTAATTAATTTAAAAGCACACATAACTTACTTAAATGACTGGCAGAAAGGCTAAACACATGAAATATTAAAATTAACCTATTCTAATGTAACTTAATTGAAAGATTAATTAATAAAATAAAGTCTAAGTTAATTAATTATAATTATGTTGATTAAATAATTGTTTAAATAGATATTAACTATTATAAAGTTAAGCATATTTATAATAAACCAAAATAAAAACTCACCTCTAAAAGGCTCACTGGTAGAATTTAAAGGCTACCATTAGGACAAAAAGGGTAACGGTGACAAAGGTCACCGATAGAAATATAGCGGTAACCTGAAAAAGGTCACCGTTAGCATCAAAGGTCATCGATAGAATTGTATCAATGAGGTGAAAAGGTCACCGTTAAGGTAATTGGGTAACGGTAACAAAGGTCACCGTTAGCGCAAAATTGGTAACGGTAACCTGACTAACGGTAACCTGGTTACCGATAGCGAACAATTTTAAATTTAAAAGTAAATTATTTAACAAATTAATTAATTAATAAAAATGAAAAATTTATAATAAAAGAAAAGACTAAAATTAATTATAATAATTGATACTTAGTTATATTAAAAATAAAGAAAAAATAAATTTATTATTTTAAAGACTAAAATTACACAAATTATTATAAAAAAAAGTATTATTAAAAAATTTAATTATGAAAATACAAAAGTGCATTTGTTTATTAAAAAGTGTTAAAATAATTAAATAAATTGTATAAAAATTAATAAAAAGATGTGGCAAACTGAGTAAAAATAAGGCCACATCAAATTCCCCCACACTTAAACATTGTTTGTCCTCAAACAATCCCATGTTTTATCATCTTTGAAAAGGAGAATTATACAAATCAGCTATGTTCAGAGAAGTTTAAACAAAGGAATCAAAAAGTGTGCTTAGGATATTGAAAACATAGCCTCAAATAATGTCTCGCCTAGAACAACTACTCAAAGGGAAATCATGTAAACCATGAATCATCCATAAATGAAGGTGTCCTGCTTCAAATATGACTCTGCCTAGTGACTCACTTCAATTCAAGCTCAATTTCTAAATTCAAGAGTGATAATAGGATAAAAAAATGTGGAATTAAAATCTTAACAAAAGGAACTTTGTACTTTGACTCATCACCTTGGTACCAGAAAATACATAAATATAAATAATTTTTAGCCACTTTATTGAGTCAACCCAAATGACTCCCATACAAACCCGTTGTCCCCTTCTTCATCCAGAGTTCATCCTTCCCCTCACCTTAATGAATTCATTTTTGACCATAGACACTTTATTTATTTTCCCCAAGACATGTAATTTGTGCTAAGCACTGTGCAATGCACTTATTAAAGGTTTACAGAGGGCTTATTGTAAACAGAAACGCACCCAGTATCTAAGGTCTCAGAGATTCACCGTGGGATCCCAGATGTCCAGTATTACTCCAGTTACAAAGGATTTATATAAAAACCATTTACATTGACTCAATATAAGTGATCATTTTTATAAATTAAAAGAATGAAAAGGCTCCTCGGATAAAATTCAAACTTCTAGTACCTAAAATTATTATCTTAAATCCACTAAAAGGTTTCCCATATCACTCTCAAAAGAAGTTCCTAAACAAAAGTTTATTAAATCACTAAACAGTTCCACTCAACAATAATCCACCAACACTCATTTCAGACTCAAAGCAAGACTCAACTTCCAATCAAGCACCATCCTAAGGCAAGACTCATTTGAGTGCAGGGTAAAGCATAAAATTGTGAAAGAATTGTTTTGAAAACTTTTGACCATTTTTTGACAAAAAGTTTAAAAGCAGTGGGAATTGATGATCATTACAATTAAACACAGTTTAACACAGTCAAGAATTGACCCCCTCCCCCACACTTAATACCCAACTTTGTCCCCAAAGTTGACTTCTAAATATGGAGACAAACAATTGATCAATTAAGGTTCAAAATAGATTTTCAGTTAAGTAGATTAATGACATGTATAAAAGGTCTCAATGGAGTTCAAAGATAGTGTTGTTTGCCACAAAGGTTAAATTAATAGTAGGTTCACAGGTAACAAGTACATGCACTATTGACTAAGTCCAGTGAAACAAATTTTCAATGCAATTCAAACAGTTTCTTGTAACTACAAGTTTGTAGCAAGTTACAGATTGGGTTCAAATGGGTTTTCAATAAAGAAGAATGATGCATGCTACAACACCTAACAGAACAAACATGCTCAATGAACAAATTGACATCCTACATGTACCCCCCACACTTAAATTCAAGTAGTGGTATGATTTTATTAGAGTTTCAGTTTCTAGCAATAAGGTACATGCAGAATTTTTCTTCCTAAAACAGTGACATGCAGTTGGATTTTTAAAACAAACAGAATTTATTAAATCACACAGAAGCAGAAAATAAATGCAGAAAGTGAAAACTTCCCTGAAATGTAGTGTCTTCATTAAACCTCCAGCATGGAAATTCCACTCTTTAGATGACAGCAGCGGCATTCCTAGAAACAAAAAGTATATAAACCAGGGACAAGTATCCAGCAAAAACTGAGTATATATAAGAATGCAAAGCTGCACTTTATTCAAAGTAAAATAAGAACATAACAAAAGTAAACACAAGAAAGAGCATGGGTTGACTCCCATGAAGCACTGAATTTAAAGTCTTCAGTTAGACTTTATTTAATTATAATTTTTATTTATTAACAAAACAAGACCATGGGTTGCCTCCCATGTAGTGCTAGGTTTAAAGTCCCCAGCCGGACTTCATTCAAGAACAGTGAAAGCAGCCAAACCCTTTGGCTGCCCCTCAAAATAGAGTTTCAGTATTTTCCCATTAACCAACATGGGTTTATTCTCTTCACCAACTATTTCCACAGCTCCATTCTTCAGAACTCTCTCAACAGTAAACGGTCCAGACCACTTGGACTTCAGCTTCCCAGGAAAAAGTTTAAGTCTAGAGTTAAAGAGAAGGACCTTCTGTCCAGGTTTGAACTCTTTGTTTTGAATGATATAATCATGAAATATCTTAGTCCTCTCTTTATAAATTATTGAGTTATCATAACTCTCTCTTATAATCTCATCTAGTTCACTCAGCTCAAGCAATCTCCTCTCACTAGCACTCTTTAAATCAAAGTTCAGAGCCTTAACTGCCCAATAAGACTTATGTTGCAACTCCACAGGTAAATGACAACATTTCCCAAACAACAGCCTGTAAGGAGACATACTTATTGGGGTCTTGAAAGCAGTTCTATATGCCCATAAAGCTTCATCCAGTTTGAGTGACCAGTCTTTTCTAGAATTTGAAATAGTTTTTTCAAGTATTTGTTTTAGTTCTATATTAGAAATTTCTACCTGTCCACTAGATTGTGGATGATAAGGAGTTCCAGTTTTTTGAACACAACCATATTTTTCCATTAAATATTTAAACTTATAGTTCTTAAAATGTGTTCCATTATCAGTAATAAAAGCTCTTGGGACTCCAAATCTTGTAAAGATATTCTTTTTCACAAATTTTATCACACAATTTGCTTGGTTGTTGGGCAGAGCTACTGCCTCAACCCACTTTGACACATAATCCACAAAAACTAAGATATACTCATTCCCATGAGATTATGGAAATGGACCCATGAAATCTAACCCCCAAACATAAAAAATTTCAACTTCCAAAATACCCTTTTGGGGTAACTCCTATTTCCTACCCACATTACCCAGTCTCTGACACCTATCACACCCTACCACAAAACTCCTAGTGTCCTTAAAGAGGGTAGGCCAATAGAAACCAGTCTGTAGGACTTTTTGAGCAGTCCTCTCACCCCCATGGTGACCTCCCCAAGGTGAAGAATGACAACTTTCAAGAATAGACAACATCTCTTCCTTAGGTACACATCTCCTAAGAATACCATCATCACACCTCCTAAACAGTAGAGGGTCATCCCAAAGATAATATTTAAGTTCAGAAATGAATTTCTTTCTTTGATTATTAGACAAATTTTTGGGAATGACACCTACCGCCAGGAAGTTGGCAAAATCCAAAAACAAAGCAGATTTCCTGACTGAGACAGTTAGTAGCTTCTCATCAGGGAAATAAGAGTTAATCTCCCTGGGATTTTCAGATTCAGATTGGGTAACAGGAATCCTAGACAGATGATCAGCAACTAAGTTTTCAGCTCCCTGCTTATCCCTAATCTCTAAGTTGAACTCTTGTAATAACAAAATCCATCTAATCAGTCTGGGTTTTGTTTCCTTTTTAGACAGCAAGTATTTTAAGGCAGGATGATCAGTGAAAATTATGACTTTTGAGCCTAACAAGTACTGTCTAAACTTTTCCAGAGTAAACACAACAACTAACAACTCTTTTTGAGTGGTGGTATAATTCTTTTGAGCATCATCTAGCAGTCTACTAGCATAGTATACCACATGAAATTTCTATCTCTCCTCTGTCCGAGGACAACACCTACAGCCATGTCACTAGCATCACACATAAGCTCAAACGGTAGGTTCCAATCAGGTGCAGTGATGATAGGTGATGTAGTGAGTTTCTCCTTAAGCAGATTAAATGATTTCAAGCAGTTTTCATCAAAATTAAAAGGTGCATCCTTTACCAATAAGGAACACAAGGGCTTTGTGATTTTAGAAAAATCTTTTATGAACCTTTGGTAAAAACCAGCATGCCCTAAGAAACTCCTAGCACCTTTTACATTAACAGGAGGAGGCAATTTTTGAATAACTTCTATCTTAGCAGTATCAACTTCTAAACCTCTCTTAGACACCTTATGACCTAGCACAATACCTTTAGTAACCATGAATTGACACTTCTCCCAATTAAGAACAAGGTTGGTTTCAATGCATCTCTCTAAGACTAACTCAAGATTTCCTAAGCAAGTATCAAAAGTACTTCCCACTATAGAAAATTCATCCATGAAAACTTCAATGATTCTCTCAATCATATCAGAAAAGATAGCCATCATACACCTTTGAAAGGTGGCTGAAGCTCCACACAACCCAAAGGGCATTCGCCGATAGGCAAATGTCCCAAAGGGGCATGTGAAAGTGGTCTTCTCCTGATCCTCTGGAGCAACAGGGATCTGGTTGTAACCAAAATACCCATCCATAAAACAGAAAAATTCATTTTCAGCAATCCTATCAAGCATTTGATCAAGGAAGGGCCTAGGAAAATGATCCTTCCTAGTGGCTGCATTAAGCTTCCTATAATCAATACAGACTCTCCATTTTGTGGCTTTCCTAACTTGGACTTCTTCATTCTTTTCATTCTTTACTACAGTGAAACCTCCCTTCTTGGGAACAAACTGGACAGGGCTGACCCAAGCACTATCAGAGATAGGATATATCATTCCAGTATCTAACAGCTTTATTACTTCCTCTCTCACAACTTCTTTCATGTTTGGATTTAATCTTCTTTGACATTCTACCCTAGTCTTATGATCAGGTTCCATAGGAAGTTTGTGCATACAGAATGAAGGACTAATACCCTTGATATCAGCTATCGTCCAGCCTATGGCAGATTTAAACGTTTTCAAAACATCCAACAATTTTTCTTCTTGGTTTGCATTTAGTTCAGCAGAGATTATTACAGGAAAAGTTGAGTTCTCACCTAAGAATGAATATTTAAGATGGGCAGGGATGGGTTTCAGCTCAAGATCAGGTGGTTTAACACTAGAAGGAAGACTCTTATTCCTGGGAGGTCCAAGATCTTCAATATATTTCTTATAAGGAGTATTAAAAGATGAAAGATTTTCAATTTCCAGTTCGGATGCAGAGATAACAGTGCTACTGTCCAAGGTAGTCAGTACACTGTCCAGATTTTCCAGATCAGAATTCAGCAGGTTTATCAAAGAAGAATTATCAAGTTGTCTAATAAGTTCTCCCTCAGTATCATCAAAGTGATCCACAAGGTCAGTGTTAACAGAAATACCCTCAATTTCACTCAAAAAGTTCCTAAGTTCAGAAACAGGGGACTCTCCTACAGTAGAAACTGGGAAGTTGTCCAGTTCTAGAAGATTTACCAGTTTGGTTGTCACAACAGAATTTTCAGCTTCTAGAACAGATTCACAAATATTTTCTTCAATAGAGGAATGATTTTCAGATATTTCAATGAGTTCAAGTTGATTTTTATAAGAACATTCAGCTTCAAGAGACTCAATTTTTGAACAATTTTCAGAGTAAGTTGGTTTCTTAATATTTTTAAAAACATTGAACTCTTCTTCTTGTTCACCAATTTTGAATATCAGCTGACCCTTTGACACATCTATAACAGCACCACCTATGGCCAAGAAGGGCCTACCCAAGATGATAGGTACCTCTTGATCACACTCCATATCTAGAACAAGAAAATCAGTAGGTAAGAATAACTTCCCAACTCCAACTAGTAAGTCATCTACCCTACCCACAGGATGAGTGAAAGATCTATCAGCTAACTGGAGAATGACTGTGGTGGGTTGAAGATCACCTAGCCTCAACTGTCGAAACAGTGAGTATGGGAGCAGATTAATACTGGCACCTAGATCACACAGACAGTTTAGCTGACCAGAATTTCCTAGAGTACAAGGGATGACAAAACTATCTGGGTCTTTCAATTTAGGTGGGATTTTCTTTTGAAGTATAGCACTGCACTCTTCGGTGAGGCTGTAAGTAGAAAATTCTTCAAGGGTCTTTTTATTTGAAACAGTTTTCTTTAAGGATTTCAGATAGGATGGGATTTGAATTAAGGCTTGGATAAAAGGGATGTTCACTTGAAGCTTAGAAAGAAGACCAAGGAACTGAAGAAGTTCAGCCTTGGTGTTACTTTGAGGTTTCAATTTTTCAGGGAAAGGGATGGGTGGGGAAAAATTCTTCAGAAAAGTAGGCATGTCCCTCACTTATTCCACAACTTTTCCTTTTCCTTTATTCTTTTGATTTTTAGAACAATTTTCATCTTGATTTTCAGGTGACAGGTTCAGATTCTCATCATTTTCAACATTTTTCTGTGAATTTCCAGATTGTGAACAAAGCAGATTTTCATTTCCAGATTCAAACAGTTTCTTATTTTGAGCATTTTTTATAGTTTTTTCAGCAACATTTTGAGTATTCAGCCCACTCCTAGTAACAACAACCACAACATTTTCTCTAGGGTTAAGTTCAGTGGTACTAGGCAACCCACCTTTATCCCTAGAAGTCAAATCTCTAGCTAATTGGCCTAATTGTGTTTCCATGTTCTGCATTCTCACATCATTTTGCATCTTGTCTGACTCATATTGACTTTTCTGTTTATTAAGTTGAGTCATGTACCTTTCCTCTTGTGAATTTATTTTATTCAAGATCTGATCCAGTTTAGAAGACATTTGATTATCATTACTTCCTTGAACATTTGAAGACTCTCCCCTTTGTTGATTTTGAAAGTTTGGTCTTGGTAGGTTATGATAATTAGGGGTAGTTTGTTGCTTAATAATACCTTGATCCTTCCACAACAGATTTGGATGGTTCCTATAGCCTTGATTGTAGTTATTTGAGAATGGATCTTCCTTCTGAGGCATCCTATGACCGTAATTAACAAATTTTGAGGTTTCAGATTGTTGGGAAGTTAGATCAATATTAGGACAAAAACTTTCAGAATGCCCAAACATACCACATTGAGTGCACTGTTGCCTAAGAGATTGATACTGATTCTGGTTTTCAACTTGGTTAACAGTTTGTTTTGAATTCTGGTTCATTAATGTTTGAAGTTGGTTGGTGATTTCAGCATGTTGGGCTTGAGTATCAGCTCCTGAACCAGTATTAACATTCCTATTGACTCTATTCCTTCTTGAATTCTTATGTTGAGAATTTAGGGCCAGATTATTGAAAATTTGTCTTAACTCCTCATCAGTCTTATCATTGTAATTACTCCCAGTAGCTTGATCCACTAAGTTCTGACCGGAGGAGGAAAGCCCTTCATAAAAGGTATCCATGAGGAGATGTGATGGGAGTTGATGATGAGGACACTGCCTAAGCAGGTCTCTAAATCTATCCCATGCTTCATGAAAAGCTTCTCCATCCTCTTGATAAAAACTAGTGATTTTAGTTCTCAATTCACCTTTTAATCTTTGGGGATAAAATTTTATAATAAAAGAGTTGTAAACATGATCCCAATTTTCAAAAATATTCTCATCTAAGCTCAAAAACCAATTTCTCGCATTCCCTTTAAGGAAAAAGGGAAAAAATCTCATCCTAAGCTCATTCTCAGTGAGTCCTAAAAGTGGTAGTTGCTGCACAGTGTTATAGAAATATCTAATGAAGGCCAGAGAGTCCTCATTAGAGAGCCCATTGAAAGCAGGTAGCAGTGAAATGTGTGATTGTTTTAGTTCATTGTTTCTGGCTCTAGGACTTAACCTAATGGATGATGGGTTTCTTGAAACTTGAGGGAGTTGGAACTCCCTCATCCTAGGCCTTTCATGATCGTCTAAGAGTTCTGGATGATTATTTTGAAAGGTATTATTCTCAGGGACTCTATTTTCTTGATTTTCCATTTCAGTTTTGTTCTTTCTTCTTAGAGCAGCTAAGTGTTTATCTAATTCAGGGTTTAGAGGCTCTAATCTAACAGCAGAGTGTCTTGTTCTCAAACACACAACAATTGACAGTTTCAGCAGTAAAAACTCGAAATGTAAAGTAACATTTTTTTATAAAGTTTTCAAAAATTTCAATTTTTTTAAAGATTTTTCATATATGTGTTTTTTAAATGTTTTTCTTTTTAGGAATGGCTCGTGCCATCCCTGGAAACAGCGCCAAAAACTTGACCTAAACCGTCATTGAATCCGGTCAAAGTTTAAAATTTATATTCCTACTAACTACTGTATATGTGGAAAGTAGGGTCAAACCCAAAGGGAAGGTAAAATTAGCCACTACTAAACTAAAAACTTGGAAAACTCCACTGTTGTCAACAGCGGAGTGTTTTTCTTTTCTAATTTTCACTTTTTAAATTTTTATATCTTTTAATTTTCTTATGATTTTATGTACTATGGAACTACACTTCTATAGTAAAATTGTTTGACCAATACTAAAACAGAGTACAACTGGGAGCAAGGTGCAACTGCGGAGATAAAATGATGATAAAAGACAACAGTAAAGAATGCTCGGGTTCATTCTAGTCTACTGGTTTGAATTGATTTTCCTTTTCATGTAAAGTACTGCTTCATACCACTGGATTAAAGAGACAACTTACTTCCCTCGCCAGGAGTTAAGTCATGGATATTGTACAACTAGAGTTCGCCACTCCGAGAAGTACAATTCCAGAAAGATGTCTTAAGATGAACAACAGTACAAACTCGCCGTAAGTACTGAAGTTTTCATTATTATTTTTTTACTAAAAAGATAACTCCGTAACCAAACTCTCCAAATGATTATAGAGTTTTGAAATTGCAGTTTTCGTGGTCCGCAGCAAGAATATATAATTAGAACTGATCTCGCCGATCAATTCTAATCACATTAAAATGATAAGTGAAAAGGATGAAAAAGAAACCAGTAGAGCTAGAACTCTCCTCGAACTAAAAGACTTAGCTAACTACACTATTCATTATCATAGCAGTAATAGGAAACATTACAGAAACATAGTACAAAAGCTTAAATCGTGAGGGAGAAGGAACTCCCTAAAAATGCCCTGCTCTTGAGTTCCTGGACTGCACTGCTTAGCATCATCCCTGCTGCTCTCGATCGTCTCTCCAGGTAAGTGTATGAATTCCCCTCAGTATGAATGAATCGTTTATATAAATCTCTTTTCAAGAATACTGCTTGCTTTGCTTAAATAACTTCTGTCATTCGCTGCATGTCACCGCGACAACTTCCACCGACTTCACGAGTTCTTCACCCCACGCTCCGCACACGTGCGTTTAACCCGCGACAGTCACGTCACACGAATTTTACCCTCGTAACCGACTCTGGATGAGTTAGTTGCATGAACCTGGACATAAACTTGACTACTGAATGAACCTGCCATGTGAGATAAATAAATAAATGCAAATTCAAAGAAAAGTAACACAAGTTAACTTAAGTAGATTTAATAAATATCTTATTTATTAATTATAATTTATTTTTATAAATAATTATTATAAATTTATCAATTGCTATCGATAGAAATAAATAATAAATACTAAATCTTTTAAGTTTATCAAATTAAACTAAATCATTAAAATTAAACAACATAAATGAATAAATAATTAGAAATTTAGTAATTTTAGATTGTATTAACAATTCTATTATTACTATTAAAGAAAATAAATTTTTAGGTTAATTAATTAATTAGTAAATTTTAAATTTAGCAATTAAAATTATTACTTATGTTATAAATATAATTAAATTAAAAAGTATGTTTTATAATTATTTATAATTATTATTAATTACATTATACAATTAATAGTAAATTAATTTATTATAAACATTTATTATTAATTAAGTTTTGTCTAATTTAATTTACAATTAATCTATTTTATTAATTTTGTAATTATTTAAAAATTATAACTTTTGTACATTGCTTTATAATTATTTTACTTTTTTAAAGTTAACTTTAATGTAAAGTAAACTTTACATTTTTTCTTTACTTTTTTCTTAATTACTTTTATTATATTTTTCTTTTCCTTTACTTTTTACTTTTGATTTTGCTTTTCATTTTATTATACTTTTATTACTTTATTATATTTTTTTTAATCACCCTTCTTCCCCCCCTCTTCTCCACGGCACAAGGGGGTGGTAGGGTTCCTCTTCTAACAAACCAGGCGCTGCGCATCGTCGATCCCCAGATCGACATGCGGCCTCGGCTCCGCCTCCTCCTCAGGTAACCTCTACTTCAGGGTGCGATGACTCCAGATCCAGCTTCCAACAACAGCACCGAACCCTGCTCAGTTTCAATTTGGCATCAAAGCAGGTGGTGCGACTTTCCGAAGGCTGCAGAGGCGTGGGCCTCGGCTCCGCCTCCAGAACCATGGCTGACACTGGCTCTGGCCTTGGGTGAAACCGACAGCAACAGCAGGTGCGGTCCCCTCCTACTCCCCTGATGGCATCCAGCAGTAGTGAAAAGCACCACCAGCGGCGGCGGAAGTGATGGCTCCTACAAGAACCCACAACAATCCAGCTTCCCTCTACTCCAGTGGCTTCAAATTCCCCACTCTTAGCGCACATCCAGGATCTCATATTCTCTTCCTTTAGTGACCAGTAGGGGGCGGTGAACCAGTAGGTGCGATGACATCCTTCACTGAACTAGTGACTACCTCCCCTTCAGTGAACCCGCAACAACGCAACTCCCTGCTATGAAAAACTCAGCTTCAAAAAGAAACAGCGGCAAGGCCAACTTGATGAATCCCCCTCCTCCTGTATTTGGTTGATTGTGTGATGGTTGCTATGGCAGATGAATAAAGAAGGATTGAAATGTTGAGGTGAAGAGGAGGCAGGCTCACGGTGATGATGAGAGAAATTTTGTAACGGTGAGGAAAGAAATGCGCTAACGGTGAGGTTTGAAAACTGGGTAACAGTGAGGTTGTAGGGGAGTAGGTCTAACGGTGAGGTAAAGAATAAAAAATGGTAACAGTGAGGGGTATCGGTAGCTGAGGCTACCGATAGGAAAAATAAATGATATATCAGTGAGGTATACGGGGAGAGAGAGTTACTGATAAGAAAATAAAATAGAGAGAAACCGGGCAGAGGTACCGCTTAAGTAAGAAGAAAAAGGTAACGGTGAGGAAAAACCTCACCGATAGAGAAATAATGGGAAAGGTCTCTGTTAGAACAAAAATATATAAAGGTTACCGATAAGCTGCAAACGGTGAGATGGTCACTGATAGAAAAAAAACAGTGAACTTTTAAAGAAAACACAAAAATTAAACATAAAATTAAAAGTTAAATGAACTAAATAAAAAGACATAAAATAATTAATTAAAATAATGCTAAGCACCATTAATTAAAACAGAATTTTAATTAACCTTTAAAACATTAAAATTATTAATTGACAAGACTAAAATTATAAACTGATTAATTTTTAAACTAAGATTATAAACAACTTAAATTTGAATTACTAAACATAATAATTACAAAGTAGCAGCGAATAATGAAGAGAGTATCGGTGACCCGATAGGTCCCCTCTATCAATAGTCTACCTCATCGGTACACTAAAACAATTATAAAATAAATTAAAAATAAATATGCATACATAAAATAATATAATTAATGTTTAAAAAATCTTAATTAATTAATTAATTAACTATTTGAACTAATAAAATTAAGGACGAACCAATTTAATTAATTTAAAAGCACACATAACTTACTTAAATGACTGACAGAAAGGCTAAACACATGAAATATTAAAATTAACCTATTCTAATGTAACTTAATCGAAAGATTAATTAATAAAATAAAGTCTAAGTTAATTAATTAGAATTATGTTGATTAAATAATTGTTTAAATAGATATTAACTATTATAAAGTTAAGCATATTTATAATAAACCAAAATAAAAACTCACCGCTAAAAGGCTCACTGGTAGAATTTAAAGGCTACCGTTAGGACAAAAAGGGTAATGGTGACAAAGGTCACCGATAGAAATATAGCGGTAACCTGACAAAGGTCACCGTTAGCATCAAAGGTCATCGATAGAATTGTATCAATGAGGTGAAAAGGTCACCGTTAAGGTAATTGGGTAATGGTAACAAAGGTCACCGTTAGCGCAAAATTGGTAGCGGTAACCTGACTAACGGTAACCTGGTTACCGATAGCAAACAATTTTAAATTAAAAAGTAAATTATTTAACAAATTAATTAATTAATAAAAATGATAAATTTATATAAAACGAAAAGATAAAAATTAATTATAATAATTGATACTTAGTTATATTAAAAATAAAGAAAGAATAAATTTATTATTTTAAAGACTAAAATTACACAAATTATTATAAAAAAAAGTATAATTAACAAATTTAATTATGAAAATAAAAAAGTGAATTTGTTTATTAAAAATTGTTAAAATAATTAAATAAATTGTATAAAAATTAATAGAAAGATGTGGCAAACTGAGTAAAAATAAGGCCACATCACCAAGATCGGGGTTGAGGGGATGGAAGGGTTAATAAAACTAAGGTTGGGCCCAAGGAGAGATGCCTGGGCATCTCTACGTATCCTATAAGGATGAGAATCAAGAAATACGTAGTTCTTTAAGCACGACGTGGTCAGAAACCGACACTATTAGGGAGAATCCTCTCTATAGAGGAAACCGATGCATCTCGTGATTAACATAGGGAATCCTAAACTTGCTCAGGGCAGAACCACGGTTTAATGTCATGCATTGAGAACATGTGGGATCATGTAGTTTAACGTCATGCGATAGGACGAAAAGTGAAAGGGAAGATCCCAGTAGGGGAGTATGTGGTGCAGTATTAGTAAAACTTACGTGAATGAGGACATAAGGAGTACACACCACACCGCGTATCCCCGAAGGAAGTTATTTAGGTCAATGGAACAAAAGTGAAAGTTATGCTAGGCCCGAGGCAAAGTGCTCGGGCATTCTTACGTACCCCATGAAGATGGGAATCAAGACATATATAGTTCTGAGGGTGCAGTTTAATGTCATATGGGATGAGAAAGGCATGTGTGGCATGACTACGGCAGTACACGTCCTACCAGAACTACTAATCCCAGGTGAGTCGTGCTCGATGTGGGAAAAAAGGAGTAGTGATGGGACTTTCCAAGCATAGGGAGGCACATGGTGGGGTGATGGGACACTAGGTGAATGATGTCCCAATAATGTCATCCCGCCTACTTGACGTTCCTAGATGTGTAGAGGGGTAAATATGAGTATGTTGGAATTCCACTTAAACATAAGGGATTGAAAATATGTGAATCATGATGCTCATGATCTGGATCACAATGATGACGTGACGATAAATGCTAACTGCTGACCATGTTCGAAACACAGTAGTCATTTCGCATTAGCTTGGAATGGGGACATAAAAATTTGGGTTGACTGCTGACCATGTTCGAAACACGGGACCTGTCGCAAATGTCGTCCAAGGTCTTCAGGGGCATTGGCCCAAGATGGTAGGTAAGCCAATGTGGCATGAGACCAGGCTGTAAAGAGGGTCACTTTATACCTGGAAGAGGATGAGGATCCAAATAATGGGCTCATGAAGCTTGTAAATAGAACGAGAGAATGACCCTGTGAAAATTATACACATCAGGATATTTGTCACAATGCATATGAGTACGATAATAAGACGTATCAGATAGAGGGAGTCGAGTCCCTCTCTAAGGAAAAGGGTCCCGGGATTTCAAGATTCCAAATTAAGGTCCTAGGGTGGACCATTAAGGGGGGAATTGATTTAATGGATTGTGCATAGGGTGAAGAAGCAGGAAAACCTGATGCACAGTTCCTATAGGGAGATCTTAGTATAGGGTCACAGAACTTGGACCAGGGTTGGAAGAGACAAGGTATTAACATAGTGCGGTTGATGCAAAACCAGACATGACTACAAACCTAAGAGGCACTCACCACACCACATTCTCCCTAAAGAATTCATTCCAAGGGGCTGAAGGGGGGGGGGCAGGATTTAAGATTCCTAGGGCTGGACCCATGAACAGAATGTATGGGCATTCCTACATATCCCATGAGGATGGAAATCAATCCATACGTAGTTCTTGAGTATATCATGTAGTTTAACGTCTTGCAACGAGGACGTAGAGGGAGATCTTAGTTTAAGGTCTTAGATCTGAGACCATGGAGAAGTGGAACTCTTCCAAACAGGTGAAAACCTCAACCAAATCCCTAATCCCACGTGAGATATACTCGATGTGGTAAAAAAAGGCGGATAAGGTATTTTCAACATGTGGAATACCCATGAAGGGGAAATCGGTGCAGAGCCCCGAATGACTCCTTACTGTAGTTTTGTTCTCCTAATGTGAAAATGAACCCTGAAATATAATACCAAGAGTGTTGAAGTTCCACTTGGACATGATATAGTGTAAAACAATGTGAATCATGTAACCAATATTTTGGGCTTTATGGGGTTGGTGTGACAATAGAGGATAAATATTGACTATGTTCGAAACACAACATCCATATCGAGTGACCTGAAATGGGAACAAAAAATGCGCATCGACTGCTGACCATATTCGCAATGTGGGACTTTTATCAATTTTACAATCGAGATCCTCGAGGACATTGGCCCGATATGATAAGAGATCCCTTAGGATGAGTATCCATACCATTTGTGGGCCCTTTTGGATGTGAAAGTTGATGGAAACCCAAATCAAGGGGAGCATGAAGCCTGAGGATGGGTGATAACATGTCCATGAAGGATTAAACACCTTAGGTGATGAACCAGAGTGCTCTTGGGCACATTGTTGAACTGCCAAAGAGGGTCAAGGGGCTCATATTAAGAGCATCTGACTCAAAAAAGATGAGTATAGAACATGGGGATGAAGATCTCTTAGGATAAAGAGGTATGTGGCATGGTTGTTACAAACCTAACGTGAATGAAGACATAAGACCATACCACACCACATACCATCCCATATAGAGGACTCGAGATAGGGGGATGGGAAGATTAGGAGGTTTCCTAGAAACATGGATGGACCCATAGACAAAATATCCAGGTGGTCCTATGTATCCCATGGAAATGGGAATCAAGTCAAATGTAGTTCTAGAAGATGCTATGTCATTTTATGTCATGCAGAACAGATGTAGTAGACCTTAGTTTATGGTCATATAACTCGGACAAGAGATGGTAGGAAATGCGAGATACACATGGTGAATGAGGACCTGGGGTCCAGATCACCATGTGTTCCTTGGGGAGGTTTTAGGTCGAAGGGCTAAAAACGAAAGTTAGGCTGGGTCTGAGGCAAAGTGCACAAGAATTCCTACGTATCCCATGAGAATGAGAATCAATCCACATGTAGTTCTAGGGATGGCACGATAAGATACCAGTGCCAGAGATAATAAGGTTGTCTGGGTCTAGCCCTTGCACCAAAAGAAGCGGCATTTAATAGATTTTTTCCCTTTAGGATGAGTGAACATGTATTTTTTGTGAAGTGAAAGACCTAGGATATAAAGTCCAAGCATCACCAAAAGAATCATGCCATGAGCAGGCATTGGAAAATGGTATGGTGTGTGACCAATACCAAATATGATTTCCCCTCGAGTGGGGATATAACGGTGCAATGTTATTTTTTTGTTGTGCAGCCATGACGATAATGTCACAGCTTAGGGTCATGCGATGGGACCCACCATGAATTTTAACATCGTGCAGTATAGACGCAACATTTTAAATTCATGTGGGACTGGGAATCATAGTTTAAAGTCATATGGATCATATATATACAGGAAAGATAAGGTTCAAAAGAGAATGGGTACGGCATGATAAATCATACCCTACGCGAATGAGGATGAGGTCCTCATCACACTATGCATGATTCCAAGAGAGAAACATCGGGCCGTGGAGGCTGGAAAAGGTTAGAGGATATGGGGCAGGGGGTAGGAGGGACTAACTCCTTGAAGGGAAGTATGTGATGTGGAAATTATAAACCCGATGAAAATGAAGGTGTATGCCCAGACACGCCACATCACACAGTCCTATAAGAGATGGGGCCTGAAATGAAGAACAGAAGAGATATATTAGTGGAACTCCAGCTGAACCCAAATACGATATGTCTAGGCATTCCTACGTATCCCATGGGAATGGGAATCAAGTCGTACGTAGTTCTAAAGGAGATCTTAGTTTAAGGTCTTAGAGCTCAGACCATGGAGAATCAGAACTCTTCCAAGTAGGCGATGACCTCAATTCATTTCCTAAGACCATGTGAGTCAAACACGGTGTGGGAAACAAGGGAGGAAGAGGTTTTTGCAATACCTAGAACTCATGCCAAAGGGAAGTCAGTGCAAATCCCTGAATGAAACCTTAATGTGGATTTTTCCTCCCAACGTGCAAATGTGCAATGAGGGATAGTGCCGAGAGTGTCAAAATTACACTTGGTCATGATGGGGTGGAAAATAGAGTGAATCATGTAACCAAAATTCAAGGATTCAGGGGGTTTGTGTGACACTGGAGAATAATAGTTGACCATGTTTGAAACACATCATCCATATCGTGTGGCCTAAAATGGTAACAACAAATGAGCATCGACTGCTGACCATGTTCAAAATACAGGACTTGTATCGATTTGTTGTCTGAAACCCTCAAGGATGTTTGCCCATAATTGTAGGAGAGCCCTTAGGCCTAACATCCATGCCATTTGTGGGTCCCTTCGGATGTGAAATATGATGGAATTCCAAATGAAGGGGAACAAAAAACCTAAAAAAATTGATGAATACATGTCCAGGTAGAATCTGACACTCCAGGTTCTGAACTAGAGTACTTCTGGGCACATTGGTAAATCATCGAAGAGGGTCGAGGGACCCGAATTAGGAGCGTTCAACTCAAAGAGATGAGCCAAGACTGCTCATTATAGAGAGGTATGTGGCATGGTTTTTCAAAACTCGACGTGAATGAGGACATAAGAAGTTCGCACCACACAATATACCCCTATCTTGGAAGAACGTAGGAAAAGGGGCCAAAATGATAGGGAGGTTTCTAATAGAAGGGGATGGACCTGAAAACTAGGCGTTCAGGTGGCCCTATGTATCCTATGAGGATGGGAATCAAGCCACACGTAGTTCTAGAGAAAAGGATGATGAAAATAAGGGAAAGATACCCCAACGAGGGATGTGTATGGCATGACAAGTAACCCGACATGAGTTAAGAAATAATCCCACATCACACCATGCAATCC
The DNA here is from genome assembly GCA_963277665.1 of Viscum album. Lineage (NCBI taxonomy): Eukaryota > Viridiplantae > Streptophyta > Magnoliopsida > Santalales > Viscaceae > Viscum > Viscum album. Next base: position 519,936,638 of record OY728135.1, on the reverse strand, counting down.
TAAGTGAGAACTCGAGATAGGGGCCCGAGAAGGCTGAGGGACCTGAGGCTAGGCCATGGGAATAATGTCACAACCAGCTTGCAGTTTAACATCTTGAAGTGAGGATGATGGTGATCTTAGTTTAAGGTCATAGAGCTCGGGCTGTAGATGCCTAGTTTAATGTCATATGCATGAGACATCTGAGTTTAGAGGGCGGATCATCACACCTTTGGAAGACCACAAAGTGGAAACAATGATAGGGGAAATTGTTGACTAGGTTCACAATACAGTATTCACCCTTGTGTGATCGGAGTTCGGGGGAAAGTAATTGAGAATCGACCGTTGATAAAATTTGAAACATGATACTTGTATCAATTTGTTGCCCAAAATCCTCTAGGATGTTGGTCCACAATGGTAGGAGAGCCCTTAGTCCTAGAATCAATGTCATTTAGGGGTCCTTTGGATATATAAGATGATGAAACCCAAATGATGGTGCTCGCGGAGCATGGTGGGTCCTGCACTCATGGAAAGGGTGATAAACGGAGGTTTGTCTCAGGGGGATATGTGTGGTGTGGCAGAATAGCCTGACATAAATGAGGACGTGAGTCCATACCACACCATACAATCCTAAATAAGAATTTGGACCCGGGGGCGAAAAGGCTGAGGGACCTGAGGCTGGGTGTCCCAGCCAGCTGTAGCCATATAGACACTCATGAAGATATTAACTTATCATAGCTCCTAAGACCACGAGAGCAATGCTCGGTGCGGGAAACAAGGAGTAGTATTAGGCTCTCTCAATCACATAAGGGACCACCATCTGGAATCACACTTCTACTCGAGGAAAACCGAGGTTTGCGGAGACGGTAGAGCAGAATAAACCACTACACTCCATGTTTGGGACATATGGGGGTGGTGACGATGACAAAGGATGGCTGTTGACCAGATTCAAAACACAATATCTATGTCGTATGACCTGAAATGGGAACAAAAAATGAGCGTTGACTGTTGAACTTATTTGCAACACAGGACTTATATCAATTTTTTGTTCAAAATCCTTGAGGGTGTTGGCCCGAACCAATAGGAGATCCCTTAGTCTAAGTATCCATATTGTTTGGGGGCCCATTCGGATGTGAAAGATAATGGAAACCCAAAATGAAAGGGGTGGATGGAGCATTAATATGACTATGTGGTATGAGACTCAAGGGGAGATCTTAGAGTTTGGGGCTGGGCCTACAGACAAAATGTCAGGGCGATCCTACGTATCCCATGAGGATGGGAATCAAGACGTACATAGTTCTAAAAATGCCATGTTATTTAACATCATGCGGTAAGGACGTGGGAGGAGAGAATAATGAGGGAGGGAACATGGTGAATTGTAACCTTGACATGAGTGGGGCCAAAGAAGCCCATACAACACCATGTGGTATCCTCCAAAAGTACTATGCCTTGGAGGGGATAGTCAAAGAGGAAACTGGGACTGGACTCAATACGAAGTATCTGAGCATTCCTACGTATCCCATGAAGATGGGAATCAATCTATATGTAGTTCTTGAAATGTGGTTTAACGTCTTGCAGGATGACGAACAGTTTAAAGTCATGTAGGACTGGATAGTTTAAGGTCATGGAGGACCCTAATGCAGTTTAGGGTTGTGTGAGACCAACACTTTGAGGTCGTGCAAGACCATATAGTTTAAGTTCATGTTGGACCATACGTCTCAAGAAAAGAATTTCTTGAGGAACTTGGCATTGGTGGGAGGAGTTATAGGCTCACCATTCATGGTAACCAGGGAGTATGCTTCATTGGAGTAAACCTTGTGAACAATGTAAGGTCCTTCCCATTTGGGATCCAACTTGGGTGGTTTCTTGCCGAGTATCATTGGTGTCTTCAAGGACAATACCAAGTCGCCTTGCAAGAAGGAACAGAGGTTAACTTTCTTATTGAAATCTCTAGATAAATTATTCTTATGCCTTTTCAGATTGTGCAGGGAACGAATCCTATTCTCGTTGAGCGCTTCTAACTCATCCAGATGGATTTTAGCCACTTTATCTGGCGCTTTCTGATTGTAGACAGCTGTGCGCAATGAGGGCAACTGAATCTTGATGGGTAGGACAACCTCTATTCCGTACACCAGGGAATATGGGGTCACCTTGGTGGAATTACGAGTCGTTGTCCGATAAGCCCAGAGGGTGTTGGGGAGCTTGTTCGGAAAACTCTTCTTATTCTGGAAAACCATTTTCTACAGAATGTTATAGAGGGTTTTGTTGAATACCACGATCTGTCTGTTTTCTTGTGCATGATAGTAGGAGGTATGGTTAGAACAAATGTTGTACTTAGCGTACAGTTTCTTTAGCTCAGCTACCTAGATGTTTGTGCTGTTATCAGTGAGGATGGATTGGGGGACTCCAAATTAGTAGATGATTTTGGAGATCACAAAGTCAATGATGGAATGGGCCTTGACCTCCTTGAGTGGAACTGCCTTTTCCCACTTGGAGAAGAAATCTATTGCAGTCAGGATGAATATGCACTAGCGAGCTGTCATCGGTGGATATGGTCCCATGACATCGAGCCCCTATACCACAAATGGCCAAGAGTACTTGGTAGAGTGGAGAGGATCTGGTGGCCGATGTATGAAGTTAGCATGAATTTGGAAATCATGGTACCTTTTGGAAAACTTGATGCAGTCATGGATCATAGAGGGACAAAAGCACCCTAGTCTCTGGATCTGATGAGATATTTTGGGCCAAGTTTGATGGGCTCCGCAAGAATCAGTGTGAACCTCTTGCATAACTTGGGAAATCTCGACTCCTCTAATTAAATAGAGGAGATCCCCATAAAACCCATGCTTGTAGAGGATCTTCTCATGACCAAGAATATCCTGGAGGGTAAACTGTAACACGCAACATCAGATTTTCTCATGATTAGCCTGGTCTTCTAGAAGATTACCTCTTTGGATGTACTCGACAAAGGAGGTTCTCCAATCAGGAGTCAGTTCAACCACTATATCTAGGGGACCAGATGGTCCGGACGTGGATGCACTGAGGGTAAGGTGGATTACCTTCGGGCTGTCATTGTCATCTAGAGTGACGAGAGCAATGAATCTCCAGTGTGCCACATGCATAATCAGATCATCCTACTCGGGATTCGCAAGTGATGTAGCTAGGATGGACAGGGCGTCAGCTCTACCGTTCTGTGACTGAGGGACCTAAGTAACCTCCATCTGAGATGGGAACTAGGCCATTAGTTGGAGAGTGTTCTCTAACAATGGTATGAGCTCAAGCTTTCTGACGACATAGTCACTATTGATCTTATTGATGACTAGTTCAGAGTCCCCCTTCACATGCAAATGGGGAACGTCTATCTCGAGGGCCAGCTCGAGACCAGTGATGAGAGCCTGATACTCTACCTCAATGTTTGTGCAGTCTTCTAAAAATAGGACTGAATATGGCAAAATGGATTGTGCCAAGGTAATGAATACAATACCCAGAACTACTCTATTGAGTTTGGGATCATTGAGCCTCCTACCGATGGGGATCCGGGAAGCACCATCAAAGTGAATTTTCAAGCACAACATGGCCTGGTCCACCGAGAGAATAGATTAATCGGGTAAATTGAGGTCCAGGGATTGGTCCACATGAGCTAGATGGGCGACAAGGAAGTTTTCCAATGCTTTCCCTTTGACATCCTTTTGAGGTATGAACCTGATATTGAACTTTTGGAGGATTACCGCCCACCGAGCTCATTGGCCTGTAAACATGGGGCGGTTCATGTGTACTTCAGGGGATCTACCCAGGACACCAGCTATACCTCATGATGTTGGAGGTAATGCTACAATTTCTATACTGTGAATACCAGCACAAGGTAACTCTTCTCGATAGGGGAGTATCTGGTCTCTGTATCGAGGAGCATGTGGCTGAGGTAGTAGAGGCTATTCTATGTCCCCTCATTGTTCTTCTGGGCGATAAGGGCACTGAGATATCGTTCCAGGGTGGTCACATAAAGAACCAGTGGATTTTCAGAGATGGGTGGCATTAAGACCGGAGGCTGAAGTAGGTACCACTTGATTTCCTCGAAAGCACTCTGGCACTCCTTGTCCTACTCATAGACGGTGTCTTTATTCATGAGCCGAGAAAAGGGATTACAATTGCTAGCCAAATTCATGATAAATTGGTGTATGTAGGCTAAGTGGACTTGGAAGCTTTAAAGCTCACAAATATTTATCAGAAGATACATATGAATGATGGACTTAATCTTCTCCAGATTGATATCGATGCCCCTGTATCTGACAATGAAGACGAGAAACCTTCCAGAGGTGACCCCGAAGGCACAATTCAACGGGTTCATCTTCAGGTGGTGAGAACGGAGGAATCCAAACAGTTTCTCAAGGTCTTTGAGATGGTCCTGATACCGGTGAGATTTTACCACCAGGTCATCCATGTAACATTCCACTAATGTTTTGAGGATCGGCTTAAATATGTGATGCATAGCTCGCTGATAGGTGGAACCTGCATTCTTTAAACTGAAGGGCATGAATCAGTAGTAGAAAGTACCTTGTGTTTCCCTAAAGGTTTTAGACTCCTCATCCTCAGTGGAAATTCAGATCTGGTTATACCCTGAGTACCCATCCATGAAGAAGAGGGCTTGGAACCCAGCTGTAGCATCGATCAACAATTCCATCACAGGAAGGGGAAAATCATCCTTCAGATAGTGATGATTGAGATCCCAGAAGTCGATGTAGACTTTGATCTGTCTGTTCTTCTTCTTGACCGGTACAATGTTGGCCATCCATTTGGAATATTGGACCTCCTTAATGAAATTGGATCTGATGAACTTGTAAACTTCGTCCTCGACCATGGTACCATGGGAAGGGTGCATCTTCCTGGGAGGTTTCTTGAACCCGCGGTGATTTACCGGGATACTGAGGTGGTGGAAGAATACCTGAGGATCTAGTCCTAGAATCTCATAATAACTCTAGGAGAATACATCATGGTGTTGTTTAAGGAATTCTATGTACTACTGTTTCTCCTCGAGGGGCATTGCGACACTGATCAGTGTGGGTTTCGTGTCTGCCTTGCTACTGAGGTTCACCTGTACCAATTCATCGACCGTGGAAGAGACACCCTCTTCAAAGGTGGGGGGAGCATCCTCTAAATCCTCTTCTTCACTTATGGAGGAAGTATCCTCGGTGGGAGGAGTTTATTATGAGCCGATAGATCTCGAAGGGAGGCCGTTACCAGCGTGACCAGCATTGGACACTGCATCGGGGGACTCCTGTGCTGCCGCAACCATAGTGATGAAGGTTATTGATTCGATCACATCTGGTATTTGGCCCAAGGGGCCATGATTGATGATATCAAAGTAATAGTGGTACGCCATATTGAGCTAGTTAATTCCAGCCTGGTGAAACAAGAATGTATGATGTATTGTCATTTTCATGGGGTGGACATCCCAATACCTTATGGTAGTATGGGGATTAGGGATCACCGATGCCTGATTCATATAAGAATACGAGGTGATCTTCCGACATCGCTTAGAATTGGGAACGTATTCCCCCCTCATTCTAGAAACAACAAATCATTGTCCCATGTATGGGGTTGTAGCCTACATCGGTGGAATAGAAAGATGTAAGCATCATCTAGATCTGTCGATGGGTCAGTCGCAACCGTGGCATGCTCAACCTCGTTAGCCTAGATCTTCTTGTATTTTCTCTTGTAGTAGTTGGCATCCAAATAGCGGGATTCACAAGAGTAAAAGGGAGACGCGTCACCTTGATTCACGTCCACTCGACCATTAAGGGAGTACTTGAGGCACTGGTGATATGAAGAGGGAACCACCGCATGTAGGTGGAGCCATGGTATTCCCATCAATGCATTGTAGGTGGTGTCTTGGGAGACAACCATAAATTCGGTGCTGGAAAGTAGGCCATCGAACTGGGTCTTCAAGATGATCTTGTCAACTGGTGTCTGTTCTGTCCTGTCATGACCTTGGATTCTTAGGTTAGAGGGACTCAGATCATCCTTGGACAACCCCGGTTTTTGCAGTGTCTGATTCTAGATTAGGTTAATCTCAAATCCCATGTCGACGAGACAATGGCAAACTTCCACGCCATTGAACTAGCCGGTGATATACAATGGGAAAATGTGCCCCTGTATGGGAGAGCCTTCATCTTCTTTAGAGAACAAGATGATTCCATGAAATTCATCATTCTCAACCGCCTCAGCATGAAAAGTCTCTATGGATGCTACCTCTATCTAAAACTGTATGGGGCTTCTTAAAGACTTAGCGAGGGCCTCACACATATTTGACGATAGGAAAAGGGCCTCAAAGATAGATAGATTTTCTAGAATGATTGAAAGATGTTTGAGAACATCATAATTCCATGCCAGTCATGAACTTATGCTTCTAGGAGGTCTCTATATGATAGGAGGTATGGTGGGTCCTACCGACTGGACTGGTGGCTGACTGGTACTGGGAATATCCCGCTGCTCAGTAGTTGAAGCCTGTAGAGTGACTACTGGATGAGGGCCAAACTACTGAGACTGGCTTATAGTAGGGTGTGGCTGGTCACGGTGTGGTCGAGGTGGCTCTACCTAATCCAAAAACATGAATGATGGTGAAGGCGGGCCTGGTGTCACCAGGTGAGAAGGATGTGTATGTTTCCTGGTTTTGGTAGCATGCATAGCCTAGATAGAAGTGTTGACCGAAGCACTTTGACGGACCATATAGTCATGGCTCCTTCAACGCTGGTGATGGATGGGGACGTTGGTAGTATCCTATTGGAGCTCCTCATCGTCAGTAATCATGTGAAGATTTACCAAATCTATGATATTAACCGAGGCGTACCCTTGACCATCACTCAAAGATTCATCCACTATTGGATGGATTATGTGAGGAACCTCTATCCTCAGGGGCATGAAGTCTTCGAGAGTATAGGATTAAGATGGAATTAGCGGGGGACTTTGTTTTCCCTTATATTTCTAGTGTTTTCTCTTCTGGGAAGAGGGAGACTGAGATGACGATGTAGAAGCAGTAGTTGCGACTTCTGAATGATCTGGATGATTCAGGCATGCATGGATAACACCATGGGTGTGGGATACTTTTTTATGAGTCATCGAGTCATCATAATTCTGAGACCCATGATTAGAAACCTGATGCAACTCGCCTTCGCTGTCGCTGCTACTATCTGGCCTCATGAAGATGCATGCCACATGTGCCAGAGCTGGGCCCAACCGGACTATGTTGTTATCCACATGGTCTTGAATATAGTATTTAAACACATAACATTATTTGATAGTGTCCCACAGGATCTAGTGATAGGGGTAGTAATTAGGGCGATCAGTGAGGTTTTCCTTTTCTGGCCTTCTACACTCAGGAAAATGTACAATCCCCTACTCCAAGGCACTGTGGAAGTATCCAGGGACCCGAGCCTCATTGAATGAGTAGGTCTAGTCCCTCATGTATAGGAAGGGGGCCCTTGTATCTTGACCTTGATGAGAAGATGAAGGAGCCTGTCGAGGCGGTGGAGCCTAGTTATCTCACCTAGGTGGTGGCGGTGCATTATGCGGGGACGCCTGTCGATTCTGAGGGGGGCGCTGCTGGGCTGGAGGCTGTGCCTGAGGTGGAGGGCCTTTGCAAGCCTGTAGAGGTGGATCCACTAGGAAAAATTATTGTTACCTGGGGCCTCTATTTGGGCCACTACGGTGGGCTCAACCCTGGAGGCCCTTCTCATGAGGATTGCAGGAGGCAACAGACGTGCCTTCTTAGCCTATTGCAAGGCTTCCTCTAGGTGCTGGGCCTTATTAGAGAAGTCTCATAATCCACTAGGGTAGTTTTGGGTGATCAAATAGGGGACCGGTTCTGTCTTAATATTCCCTACGCACATCATCATCAATTTCTATTGAGTCAGTGTCATGTCAAGAGAGAATGTGATCCCTTTCCACTACACAACAAAGTCTGCAACGCACTCATCAGGACTGTGCTTTCACTTGAAGAGGTCTGCGATACTCGTCTTTCGAGTGTTAGAACTAAACTGGTAGAGAAATTTCCTATGGTGGTCTTCCCAGCTGGCTACTGATCCGATGGGGAGCGAGCTGTATCAGACCCTTCCAATGTCTGTACGAAACACCAGATCTTGGAGGCTTCCTACTGCGTTGGATTTCTCAACATGGGTCCACACCTTGAGATGAAGTGGGCCAAGTGCGGAAGTGGGTCCCCTGTCCTGTTGAAAGGGGAAAAGGTGGGATTCCAAAAACCTGGGGGTGTTGGCATATCATCCACCCATGCTGGATATGGCTTTCTATCAGGTGGAATTTCCACCTGTCATGTATCTAATGCCTCGAGATGGGCGATGAGTGCCGCCATTGGATTATCTGGGCGGGGTCCCTATCTTGACGGGGATCCCTAACCACTAGTGAGTTGGAGGGTTCTTCAACACAATAAATATGCCTAGTGGCTCGTGGAGTGGCTAGTGGAATGACCTGTGGGGAAACTGGGGGAACCTGAGCTGGGTCCTGAAGATTGTCACATCGTTCAGGAGGATTTTTCGAGACATACCGTGCCCTCTTTTCGTAAGTTCTGGCTTCAACCCTATCTGTGTGGGGAGGATAGTCAGGGTCACCTAGAGGTAGTTTGATGAAGGGAAGTTGTACCTGACCATGATACCCCAACCGAGGATCACTGTAGTCTAGACATCGCTCTACAACGCATTCATCATGGAGTTCGTTGACCATATTTTTGTGTTTAGTGAGTTATTGGTGCAACAGGGCTTTTTCGGGATCATCTTCTACCTTCTACACTGAACCAGATGGGTCAGAGGGTTTGACAGCTTCAAGGTGTTCCTTGCCTTTTTTGGGATTCTGGATGAGGACTAGTGCCTCAGTGGCCACGAGAAGACCCATTAGATTCCTCTATTAATGAGTAATCCTTCTTGATGGATCCAAGAAATGTGAAACTCCCTTAGGGGGAAGGTCATCTCCAAGAATCTCTAGATCATTCTCACCCTCCGGCTGGTAATCCATGTTAATCATGACCCTACCTAGAGGCATATCCTTTATGTCGCCCAAAAAATCAGGATAGCTCCATATAAGAATGAATAGGAGGGAACCATACTGCCCCCAGCCACGAATCTGTACGTGGGGAGAATCCTCTTTGATAATCTTGTGGAGTACCCCGAAACTCTGAATGCACCATTTCTGGAGGTCCCTATGACGACCTAGTGACTCAGGGCACTGGGCCACAGGGAGTGAAGCCAAATCAACCAGACGACATTGTTCTCCAATGTCCTCAAAATGCTCCTGGCTCTTAGGGTAAGCCACTTGCTGATAACAAATATGGAAATGAGTCACCCAGAGGGTCTGGTGGAAACACTCAACTTTCTCTTAGGTGAGGGATTCTGGCACACAACAATTCGTCACTACAACTGGCCAAAACAACTCATGGAAGCAGTCTGCTTTGAGGAAATTCCATAAGATCCTAGGATCGGATTTAGGGTTTTCCCTTCATTGCCCCACTCATCAACTGGAGGCAGCTGGGGAACCAGTATCATTATCGAAGCAGACCATTGGGATAGTAGGCTGGTCGGTGGAGAATATGGTGAGAGAGCTGACAAACCACCGCATCTCGGGATATCCTTCTAAGAGTGTAGTGACTTATCCACTACATCATGGTAAAATAGGATGATGACCGTATTTTCTGTCATAGATACCACAACAGATGGTGGTGGACCACATTGCTACTCATCTAGAATTGTTCCCTAGAATAGCTCTCAGTGATCTCTAGTCAAGGTAGAGAGTGCTTCTGGTGAGGATGATGCTGATTGCACGACCTTAACCTGCGGATTTTCCAAATTTTCATCCTCCTAGATATACCTGCAAAGGGAGGTGAGAATCTGATGGACCTCTCATTCTGGAAGTATTAGGTTGATGCGCCTCATTCCTACCCCAAACCTTGACACAGAGGATCTAGGCAAGGGTTCCATCGCTGAGTCATATTCTACTTCGTAATCTGAGAAGAAAACTGGTTTGATCTCTGTCTGAATCTTCTCAGCATTATTTTGATGGCGGTGATGACCCACCCTCCTGACACATGATGGTTCTTCAGGATAGGGTAGCTTTTTGGCATGGGGAGGACCTTCGATCATACTAGTTCTGGGGCAGAGAAGATTCTCACCAGAGTAAGATGGGGTGCGAGGAGCACCGGGACAGATATCAATGGGGACACAGGAAGGACCTATATGGGAAGTGCTGGAGTGGGTAGGACCTCCACTGGAGATAATATAATCATGGGTAAGACCTCCATGCTTGCTTCCCATAGAAACATTAGTGCGAGGAGGGTCCTTGTACTGGTCGAGCCGAACACGGGTAATACCTCCATATTGGGCACTCATGAAGAGAAGCTATCCTTCACTCCTATGATTACTAGGGAAAGGAGGACCTTCGCCAGCTGTTGTAAGAATGCGGGGAGGGCCCCCATGCCAAATAATAACGAGACATGTAACATCCCCACACCAGAGAACTTCATCAGGATGAACAACTCCATACCCAACGTAGTGAGCGCGGGAGAGACTCCCGTACAGAGTGTTTCTACCATGAGGAGGACTCTCGTTTGGATTAGTGGCGACATGGGTTAGACCTCCATGCTGATATTGGAAGTGGGGAGGGCCCACGTTATCCATGATTGAGGTATAGGGAGAACCTCCATACTGGCAGTGGCCACTATCTGCACTGGTGGATGAGAGAGTCGACCCAACCTACCCGTGGGGTAGTTGGGGCCTCGATCCAGGCCAGGTATACAAGTCCCCCTACTTAGTATACACAGGGGTGTGATGATATACGTTAGTGGTGGCCCGATCTATAGTAGTTGTTGACATTGATGCCCCTTGGTGTGTGTCTTCCTCGACCTATGCCTGACACTGGCATCGGGTCAACCGATCTGGGGCTAGTGGTGAAGGAACATAGCTTACCTGCTCCTCGACTCGTGGGACCAGATGGCGGCACTGGTGCAGCCTAGTGGGAGCCCTCCTTGGGAGCCCCTAAAAAGGAATCCTGACAAGGCTATCCCAAACATCCCCTACCTCATCAGCGTTGGGGAGAGAGTCATCGAGGCATTCTGGGGAGAGGCTACCTAAATGATTGTACATTGGAGTGGGGAGCAGTGGATCCCTGCGTGGCCCTTGGGGGTGGCAGTGGTGATGAGGTGAAGATGTCTCTAGATCTTGGAAGGTCATATCCCGAGTCGGGATAATCCCCTTCTCCTCGTACCGACATACAAGGTTTTTGATCACCCTCTGCTGAATGAATTCTGATGGGGAGATGGGGTGTGCGTTACCGAAATTTGTAGATGTGGAGATTATCACAAAAGTGGTGGAGCCACGCAGGACTACCGTGTTGGCATTGCCCCTGCCCCTACGTCGGTGGACGGGTGGTGATCGAATTATTATAGCAGCTTGGTTACTGAAAAGTTGGGAGATTAACCCATTAGTGTTAAAAGGAAAGGAATTGAAGACCAGTGCCCCAACACCATTCCATCTTCCATGGCTGGTAAGATGGATCCATGCTGACAACGTTGCAGACCAGGATGTACAACATTTTGAATGCCCTAAATTCTAGCGAGTTTCACACCAGGCCCACTATTTGCTTGGTGGGACCTGGCACTAGATAATTGGATCCGGTGACATGCTGATTTACTGATGCCTTGAATGCTACTAATCTCTACATTAAGGATAAGAACTTCAAGTTGGGTTCACCATTTTTATTTTTGATGCTTTCTCCGGGGCGCGCACATCCTCCTATAGAGGGCACACAACTATTTCCCCGTATTCCCTATTTCCAAAGGCGGGCGGCATCTGTCACTTATTTAGGGAAATTTTCTCCTTGATCAAAATGGAATGATGGGATTTTGGCTCCTCCTTCCATGGATTCCTTCTCAGAACTCATCATCTGGTCCGGGTATCCCTTATAGACTGAGAAATTGTTCGTGAAACTCTTCCCAATTCCATTTCTTCATGGACTCCGGTTAATTACACTGCTTCTGATGGGACATTCCAAGGGGTTCAGTTAGGGAATCAACCTTCAATTGGAGGAGTAGTCACATTGGACATCACTGGCGTGTCTAGATACTGGAACACTAGCGCGTCTGTGTTTCTACCCCTTAATATAGGGATTCTCGAGGGCACAGAAGCCCAAGGCATACCACATTGAATGCGGGTAATTATATGTCATAGTCATGTATCTGAGGTGTTTCTCAGCTTCCTATGTTTAACACAGGGTATGCCGTGGGTTTAACATCTAGTAGATATGGATCAGACTGATCAGAACACTGACTAGAGTAGATCAGATGGGTGCAACCCCTGGAGGGAACACTGATGTTGGGGCTAACGCATGGTTAGCTACTCGATTGTTGTTATAGGGAATGGGGAATGAGGTTTCATGATCCAACTAGTATGTGGAATCTTGTGTAAGAATCAAGATGGATAATGAATGGTTAAGTGGAGTGGATGGAGAATGAGATGGATTTGACTCGAGGATGATAGTGATGTTGGGATTGAGCCTCAAAGAGACCTCCTACATATCCCTGTGGTAGGGAATAAAAGTCCATGTAGTTATGGATGGGGGTATAGAATCGAGGTGCACGTAGGGGACAACGACCAAATGATATACTGGGGATTATGCGTGGTTAGTAGCCCGAGGTTGGTCTTACCCCAATGGGACAGACAAAAAATATGGGCCCCAACAGAAGGGATGATAATGGCTCACTACTAGGTTTGGGTTGACGAAGGCTTACCACCGAATGGGGTTCACAATGGCTCACCACTGGATGTGGTCACAACGGCTTAACGCTGGATGGAGTCTCAATGACTTACCTATGGATGGGGTCACAATGGCTTACCGCTGGATGGGGTCACAACGACTTACCGCTGGATAGGGTCACAACAGCTTGCCGCTGGATGGGGTCGCAATGGCTTACCGCTGTATGGGGTCGCAATGGCTTACCGCTGGATGGGGTCATAACGGCTTACCACTGTATGGGGTCGAACCTCATAGAGGCTTCTTACATACCCGGTCTAGGAGACAAGGATAAAAGCCCATGTAGTTTAGGATAGTGGATGCATTTTAATATTGTAAAGGACGAAATGGGGGCATGTAGTTTAACGTCATGTGGGACGAAGGTGGTTCGATGTGAAGGGGGTCCGAACCAATGGTTGTTGGACTTGAACCTTAGGGAGGATTCCTACGTACCTTTCTTGGGCAAGGATCAAAGACCTCATAGTTCAGGTGTAGTGGGAACTAATGTGAAGGGTGGTCAGAATCAATGGATGGTGGGCTTGAACCTTAGGGAGGCTTCCTATGTACCTTTCCTTGGTAAGGATCAATGACCTTGTAGTTCAGATGGGTGTTTGGTGAACCGCCGTGAAGATGGTCGAGACCAATGGGTGTTGGGCTTGAACCTTAGGGAGGCTTCCTATGTACCCTGCCTTAGAAAGGATCAAAGACCACGTAGTTCGGGAGAGGTGTGTGGTGATATGACGTGGAGATGGCCAGGACCAATGGGTGTTGGGATTGAACCTTAGGGAGGCTTCTTATGTACCCTTCCTTGGCAAGGATCAAAGTCCACATAGTTCAGGATGGTGTTTGGGGCCTACACTCTAGGCTTCCTAGGGAGGATGTCATGGTCAATGCTTACTATAATCCCACGCAAGTCATGCTCAGTGTGAGAAACAAGAGGAAGCAAGGACCTGACAATCACATCATGAAGGGTGAGTCCGTGGGAAGTGAAGTGGGGCTTACACATAGTAAGCGGCCCAAAGAGGAAATAGGGGCTTACACATGGTTAACAGCCCAGGGGGGTGGATATTGAGTCTTGCTCTAGGGTGGAGGCCCGGGTGGGGTCCAAGCCCAAAGGGAGATAGATTTGGCACTGAGGAAGAGAGGAGGATCAGGGTTACTACCTCATGCAATAAAATCTATTTTCTTACACCAAGTTGGTTACCCTTTCCCCGCAAATGAACACCGCTCCAATACAGAGGATATCATTCCATGTGAGGAATGATCTCACACCCGTGGAGACCAGTGGGTGTAAAAAATGTCCTATATGGAGAACCCCGAATATAATACACGACATGAGGCCACAGTTTAATTTCATGTGTTGAGGGCAATGTCGCTTGGCAGTTTAATGTCCTACAGCTCGGACGAGGTGGGTTCACTCCGCACCCCTTAGGACTTACATAACTGATACCTCCTACCCCTTGGGAAAGGGAAGGCATCAGCAATGTCGTTGCACAAGAGTGTTATGAAGTGATCCATTGGGGGGTCCACATTAGCGTAGATATGCGAAGAAGCAATAGCCATTAGCGTGCCTATGCGAATAAGCATGAGGTGAAGGAATGAAATGGGAAGCACCGCCCAAGGGACCTTAAAATTTCTTTGTGCGAACCTGAAGGGCCGCACGGGAAAAGGAGTTGCAGAGCAAATGGGTGTGCTTTGTGAAGTGAAGTGTCCTATCCTAGGCATAGGGCATAGATGCATATGGAAGGTGCTTCGCGGATTGGAAAGGCATTCTCAGAGTAATGTCTCACGAATCAAGGGTGCCCCACGAAGAGTAATATTTCAAAGCAATGTGCCTCACGAAGCACAGTGACCCTACCTTAGCATGCAGGTCACATGTGCATGAAGGGTTATAGCATACCACCTTTTTATTACTTAACTTTTCATTACATTTTACATACAGAGGAACTTTAAAGTCTAGTGTCTTGGAAATCGGGAACATAATGCATGAAAAAAACATAAAAAATTCTTGTAAACCACTTGTAAAGATTCATCATAAGTTCATCCTAAGTATAATTACTGCATCTCATAAACTGGAGACATACATTCAAAGGGAAGGGTGAGTAGAAAGCCCAGTAAGGGTAAGCAAGGGAATCAATGTACTTGTGATATCAATAAGAAATTGAATAAAAACATAAAGACATGAGCAATGGAAGAATATGCATATCATAATGAAAAAAACTTGGAACATAACTTGAATATGTGGATACAACATTTCATTTAGACATTCATGAACATATCACCAAGGTCCATCCCCAAGGTGTCATAAAAATTACCAAGGTTATTCACCAAGGTATCGTAAAACTTGTCATCTCTAGAGATTAATTCTTTACCCAATGCATTGGAGCGCTATCAGGGCGCACCCTTAATATGTCTTTAATTTCATGTGAGCCACATAGATCATAATCCAAAATTTCGTAGATAACCCAAATGGAATCAAATAAATGGGTTTCATGTCAAAATCACGACATTTAAAAAGAGCTTAAAAATAAGATCATTATGTCATTTATAACCCATGGAACAGGAGTGGGGGTTATATGTATGTCAATTCCAGAATCAAATATATCATATTTATATATTTATGAACACCCATGGAAACAAAATTAGTCTGGGTGTTCACATAAATAAACAATATAATTTTTTGAGAGAAAGAGATAGAAATTTTGAGACGAAATTTCTGCAGCATAACAGCTATATAACATGGTTTTAGAAAACATTGAAAAGAGAGGGGAAAAGGATCACCCACTCATAAATAGCTCATAATACAGTATGAGTACTGAATAAGATTATGGTATGGATATTTTAATTACATACCACATGAAAAATAAACATGAAATAAAAGAGAAGATGTGATTTCTTTTACGAAAAATTATGCAGCCTAACGACATCACTTAAAAATTCAGAAAATAAATTGATGAGAGCGAAAAGTGTCTGTCAACAATTAATCATGAAATGGACAGAAATGATAACATATAAGAACATAACCTCAACATAAATACATGGAAATTATAAGACACAACATAAAGGAAGTCGTGACTTAAAAGAGGATGGTGAAAGGATCCCTTACCTTGAAGAGTAACTTCGAAAGCCTGAAGGTCGGGACCTTGGGAGGCTTGAGGGAACCTTGGGAGGACTCCTTGAGAGGTAAAGAGACCAAAACTTCGTTGGGGATGATTTGGAAATGAAATTAATGAGGGAAAGTCTTGGTATTTATAGGAGAAGTGAGGGGACAAAGCATTAATTGCCAAGGGACACCTCATCGGTGGTATTGGAAAAACCATGGGCTTGTCCATGGTATTTGCCCATGGTATTGGCCACTTGGGAAACCTCATACCTTATCTTACTATTCATAAGTCGACCAGAATTATTTCATAATTATTACATCTTTAATGATGTCATTAAACACTCGAAACTCAAAAACTATATTTTCACTATTCACCGAAAATTCAACTTTCTCAGAAAAATCCCAAAATTTCACCTTAACCAAATATCAATGTTCTGATTTCAAAAATGAACTCTATTTTATGAAAATAATTTTCTAAATATTTTTAATTTAATTTTTAAAGAAAAACACTATTCACTAAAAATTCAATTGTTTCAGAAAAATCCCAAAAATTCACCTTAACCAAATATCGATGCTCTGATTTCAAAAATGAACTCCATTTTATGAAAATAATTTTTTAAATATTTTTAATTTAATTTTTAAATAAAAAAACCATTCACACGAAAAAACTAATACTTAACCAATAATTTATGAAATAGTTATTTACCTATTTTATTGAATCACTTTACTTAATCAAGGTGCCTAAATTATATTAATACTTTATTAAGTGAATTTACTTAATCCATTTGATCACATTACTAATCATAAGCATAAAATCACTATTCATAATTTACTATTCACCAAAAATTAAGTTGATCTTATTAGACTCTAAATTTCATACTGAACACATCTGTAGAAGACTATTTTTTAAAAATCATTACACATTATTAATTATTTAATGCTTACATAAATATTTTAAAATATTCTTTTTCTAGAATTCATGAATAATATGCATACTATATTTATCCAGACATTTGAAAATTCACAAAATTCACCATAAGAAGATGTCACAATTTTTATTTAAATCAAAGGATTACACAAGGCAGTTACAGTCTCGTTACATAACCCCTTAGAACACCAGCATATGACCTAAGAGTAAGGTGTGCTAGGGTGATAGAATCTTGGGGCGGCTTGGCCAACATTGCCCGAGTAGTGATTTCTATCATCTTGAACTTCTCGCGAAGGTGATTCCATTCCAGCTTCACATGATGAAGTTTGGCTTGGGTTTGGTCCAGAGCAAAGCCTAAAGTTGCTACCTCCTTCTTGAGTTCCGTCAGATGGGCTTCGATCAGCCCGAGACTACTGGATGGGGCCGTCAAATCTTCTTTCTATATTAATTAATCTAGATCACTTTTATTTATAGGCAATAATCGTAACATTCAGTTTACAATGGTTATATTGACCAACAATCATATAATAGTCAAAACCCAATGGTCTTATTTTAATTATACTCATTTTATTAAATGAAATAGTTTTGTTGAGTATAAAATAAAATAACACACAAAGTTAGGAAAATAAATTAATTCAAAATTTCGGGTCGTTACAGTCTTCCCCCCTTAAAAAATTGCATCCTCGCAATTTTAAAATTGGGCTTGGAAATTTTGTTGAAAGTACCACATCGGAAAAAGAGTCAGTAAAACTATTACTTTAAAAGAAAGAAAGAGAAGTACAAAGGTCACCCGAGTTAACCCATACTAGGATTCCATGTAAGAAAACATGGATATGGAATAGAAAACAAAGGGTCAAGTTCTGATGGAGAGTGATAGAAAACATGAATAGGAGAAAATTAACCACAAGAAGATCACAAACTTAAGACGTGTTAAATGGTCTTTGATTACCCAGTAGGAAACGTAAACCAACAATGTTTTTGTTTTACATTCCTTTTCATAATTTTGAGAAATTCATTTACTACATAGAATAAAAACATAAGGAAATATACTTACCTTCAAGTAGAGTTTCATCCCTTAATAAGTTTCCACCAAGACTAATCTTTTCTCCATACAATGATCATTAAAAAAGACTTGGTCTCATCAAAAGCACAAGAATAATCTTCTATAGAATCACATAATCCAAAAAAGAATAACTATATTTTTCCCTTGTCTTTAGTCATCAACTAAAAATAAAAAGGTTAGTATGAGATCATATAATCCCCAAAAAGGATAATCCTTTATAAAAATAAATATGACTATTAATCTCCAAAATTCAACAAAAGTACCCAAAGTTCCAGAAAGACCATTCAATACACAATCATCCTTAAATTCTCCCGAATAATCAAAACTAAGATTGGAACCCAAAACTTAGAAGGATTTAATCACATATTCTTCCCCAATAAATCTTAACATTTATCTCCAAATAACATCGAATACTATTAAAGTATCATACTAAAGTATAATTAAACTATTCACATATTTTCTATTCTAGGTTCATCATTTTCTAGAAATAACCCAAATCACCATATGTCCATAATAAATACACAAAATCTTAAAAAAATTCAACCATTCCTCCTCAATTTAAATCCAGTAGTATTTTATTTCCCTTAGGAATATAGTACTCCAAAAGAGAAAACATCATCCAAAATAACCTTTATCATTTAATCACCAAATAATTTTCCTATATAAAGGATATCCATTTGATAAAACAAAAGTTTCCAAAATCAACTTATTCTTGATCCATAAAAATAGCAGGTGCATTAGTCAGTCCGAAGGGCATAACAACAAACTCATAATGCCCATATCTTGATTGTAAGGATGTTTTTAGAATATCATCATTATTCACCCTCAATTGATGATAACCAGAATGAAGATCAATCTTAGAGAATAATCGAGTCCCACAAAGTTGGCCAAATAAGTCATCAATTATTGGAAGAGAGTATTTGTTCTTCACTGTGATCCCATTCAGTTCTCTATAATCAATGCATAGCTGCATCAATCCATCATTCTTCTTCACAAAAAGAAATGGTGCTCCCCAAGGAGACACACTTGATTGGATAAACCCATTCTCCAAATGATATCGGAGTTGTATCTTTAATTCCTCTAGCTCAACATTTTCCATCCTATAGGGGGTCTTTGACATCGGATGAGATCTAGGTACGATTTCAATGGAGAAATCTACCTCTCTTTCTAGGGGAGGTCTGGGTAACTCCTCAGGAAATACATCAACGTATTCCTAGACAATGGGGACATTTTCCAAAAGAATAAATCCTTCGTGAGAAACTTATTTCATTTACAAATATTTTAACTAGAAATGATTTTATGTCTTAAAACTTCATGCTTAGACAATTGCATTTTTCTATAATTACTTCATAATGATTCATAAAAATCTTGAAATTAACCAAAAATATCCCCTGGGAGTGTCGTAACCAAGAGTGCAGTAAAGCCCGTTATCATGTACCAGTTCCCGTTCGAGTCTAGCTCAAAGCAGTGATTTCGGGTTTTACCCCTATGTACATCTGTGCCAGATCCACCTCTACCTGTTCGTATCCAGACAGGGATGTATTTGCTTGATAAACCACTTACTCAATACTCACCAAAATACAAAGAAGATTTCCTATATTTAAACTTTTATATAGGGTTCTTTATAAAGTTTTCATATCCTAATTTCCATAAATAACTAAACTATCCTTTGATACCAACTATAGAATCCTGCCTTTTTATTACATAACTTTTCATTACATTTTACATACATAGGATCTTTAAAGTCTAGTGTCTTAGAAATCAGGAACATAATACATGAAAAAAACATAAAACATTCTTCTAAACCACTTGTAAAGCTTCATAATAAGTTCATCCTAAGTAGAATTACTGCATCTCATAACCTGGAGACATACATTCAAAGGAAAGGGTGAGCAGAAAGCCCAGTAAGGGTAAGCAAGGGAATCAATATACTTGTGATATCAATAAGAACTTGAATAAAAACATAAAGACATGATAAATGAAAGAATAGGCATATAATAATGAAACGAACTTGGGACAAAACTTGAATATGTGGCTACAAAATTTCATTTAGACATTCATGAACATATCACCATGGTCCATCCCCAATGTGTCATAAAAATTACCAAGGTTATTCACCAAGGTATCGTAAAACTTGTCTTCTCTAGAGATTAATTCGTTACCCAATACATTAGAGTGCTATCAAGGAACACCCTTAATATGTATTTACTTTCATGTGAGCCAAATAGATCATAATCAAAAATTTCATAGATAACCCAAATGGAATCAAAGAAATGGGTTTCATGTCAAAATCGCGACGTTTAAAAAGATCTTAAAAATAAGATCATTATGTCATTTGTAACCCATGGAAAGGGAGTGAGAGTTATATGTATGTAAATTCCAGAATAAAATATATCATATTTATATATTTATGAACACCCATGAAAACTAAATAATTCTGGGTATTCACATAAATAAACAATAGAATTTCTTGAGAGAAAGAGATAGAAATTTTGAGACGAAATTTCTGCAGCATAACGGCTATATAACTTGGTTTTAAAAAACATTGAAAAGAGAGGGTACAAGGGTCACCCACTCATAAATAAATCATTATAAATTATGGGTACTAAATAATATTATGGTATGGATATTTGAATAACATACCACATGAAAAAGAAACATTATAGAAAAGAGAAGATGCAATTTCTTTTACGAAAAATTTGGCAGCCTAACGACGTCACTTAAAAATTCAGAAAATAAATTGATGAGAGAGGAAAGGGTCTCTCAACAATTAGACATAAAAATGAAATAAATGAGAACATATAAGAATATACCGTCAACATAAATATATGGAAATTATAAGACACAACATAAAGGAAGTTGTGACTTAAAAGAGGAGGGTGAAATGGTCCCTTACCTTGAAGAGTAACTTCGAAATCATGAAGGTCGGGACCTTGGGAGGCTTGAGGGAACATTGGGAGGTAAAGAGACCAGAACTTTGTTGGTGATGATTTGGAAATGAAATGAATGAGGGAAAGTCTTGGTATTTAGAGGAGAAATGAGGGGACAAAGCATTAATTGCCAAGGGACACCTCATCGGTGGTATTGGCAAAACCATGGGCTTGACCATGGTATTTGTCCATGGTATTGGCCACTTGGGACACCTCATACCTTATCTTACTGTTCATAAGTCTACCAAAATTATTTCATAATTATTACATCCTTAATGATGTAATTAAACACCCGAAACTCAAAAACTGTATTATTACTAGTCACCAAAAATTCAACTTTCTCAGAAAAATCCCCAAATTTCACCTTAACCAAATACTGATGCTCTGATTTCAAAAATGAACTCCATTTTATGAAAATAATTTTCTAAATATTTTTAATGTAATTTTTAAATAAAAACACTAGTCACTGAAAATTCAACTATTTTAAAAAAATCCCAAAAATTCACCTTAACCAAATATCGATGCTTTGATTTCAAAAATGAACTCCATTTTATGAAAATAATTTTCTAAATATTTTTAATTTAATTTTTAAATAAAAATCACCATTCACCCGAAAAAACTAATACTTAACCAATAATTTCTGAAATAGTTATTTACCTATTTTATTGAATCACATTACTTAATCAAGGTGCCTACATGATATTAATACTTTTTAAAGTAAAGTTACTTAATCCATTTGATCACATTACTAATCATAAGCATAAAATCACTATTCATAATTTACTATTCACCAAACATTAAGTTGATCTTATTAAACTCTAAATTTCATACCGAACACAGCTGTAGAAGACCATTTTTTGAAAATCATTACAAATTATTAATTATTTAAGGTTTGCATAAATATTTTAAAATATCTTTTTTCTATAATTCATCAATAATATGCATACTATATTTATCCAGACATATGAAAATTCACAAACTTCACCATAAGAAGACATCACAATTTTTATTTAAATCAAAGGATTACACAAGGAAGTTACAGTCTCGTTACATAACCCCTTATAACACCAGTATAGGACCTAAGAGTAAGGTGTGATAGGGTGATATAATCTTGGGGCGGCTTGACCAACATTGCTCGAGTAGTGATTTCTATCAACTTGAACTTCAAATGAAGGTGATTCTGTTCCAGCTTCACATGATGAAGTTCAGATTGGGTTTGGTCCAGAGCAAATCCCAAAGGTGATACCTCCTTCCCGAGTTCCGTCAGATGGGCTTTGATCAGCCCGAGACTACTGGATGGGGCCATTGAATCTTCTTTCTATATTAATTAATCAAGATCACTTGTATTTATAGGAAATAATCGCAACATTTAGTTTCCAATGGTCATATTGACCAACGATCATATAATAGTCGAAACCAAATGGTAGTATTTTAATTATACACATTTTATTAAATGAAATTGTTTTGTTGAGTATAGAATAAAATAACACACAAATTTAGGAAACAAAATTTATTCAAAATTTCAGGTCGTTACAAGGGTACTTCGCAAAGAAAAAGTGCTCCGTGAAGACCTGAGTCCCTTTGGGGATCTCCTCCCTTCGCGGAGCCCTGCGAGCTCTGTGAAGGGAATCCATCTTTGAAAAGGGGTGGGATTCATTCCAAGGGGAAGGCACTTGGTGATGTAAAAGTACCTTGAAAAGCTCATAGTTTACAGAGCATAAATTACTTCATGATGTGGGAGCTCAAAAGGCGAAAGGTCGGAGGATCCATCCTTTGAGCTCAAGGGGAGCCTGGTATTTATAGGCAAGAGGCGCCGCAAAGCAGATATCAATCGGCTCGAAGATGAAACTTGCTCCGCAGAGGGTTTGCGAACGTCAAAGGGGTTCACGGAGGATCCCTCCTCCTTGCTCCGCAGTGGGTTCACGAATGTCAAAGGGGTTCACGGAGGACCCCACCTCCATGCTCCACAGCGGGTTCGTGAATGTCAAATAAGTTTGTGGATCATCCCACCTCTTTCCTCCATGGAGTCTTTGCAAAGGAGGAGCTTGGCGCCGGTACGGGGCCTCGGGGCTCCGTGAACCTGCTTCATGAGACAACCTCTAAAGCTTTCCGTTTGTTCTCGTGCATCCTAGATTTTGGTGCCAATAGGAATTGGACCCTATTTATTACCTATTATGTTTTGATTGATTGATTAAGGGTTGTTGATTATGCGTGAGGTTAAGTAGCTTGTTACGGGACACCCCATGGGTGTGTTTCCCTTATTTGATTGATTATGGAAGTTTGGTCTAGAATTCATGTTAGGATTACCTTGTTTTCCATGACTTTTTTTTGTTAGGATGGAGTTACTGATTATTTGAGATGCTTGTGATATTAATTGTGGAAGTTGGAGAAGACAAATTTGACTATGAGAGCTACCTGAGGTAGGGTCATTTATGTATGTTTTACAATTTTGTTGACCCAGAGGTATTGACTATTAGAGCTTCCATGTGGTCATTAAACCAGGGGTTTAGACCTTGAGAGCTTCCAATGTGGTCGTTTATAATTTATTGATGCTATGATGAACAAGGGGTATTGACTATGTGTGCTGCCCAGGTGGTCATTTGTAAATGATTAGTGCTATGCTAGACCAGAGGGGTTAGACAGTAAGTGCTACCCAGAGGGTCGATACTAACTGAATTATTGTTATGTTAGAAAAAGGGAATTAGGACATGAGAACTTTCCCAAAAGGGTCTTTATTGAATAATTGAATGATTATGATGAGTTTTCCAAGCCAAAGAACAATCTTGGACTCAATATTACTTGTTTTGTTTATATGGTCTTATGAGACATCTGTTTTGTTAGTTTCCTAGGGGATACAAAGCTTAGGCTAGATCCCAAGGTTTATATGATTCAACTAATGAATAATAATTGCAAATGAATGTAATTGAAAACTATAGGATTGTTTACTTTTGAGTACTTTCTAGTTTACTGTTTAATTTTTCTTATTGCTTTCTATATATATTAACTGATATTTAGGCATATATATTTTGGTGGTTGCATATTGGGGTTTGTCTCAAACCCTGTTTGGGTCATGATTTTGGACCCAAATAGATTATATGGTTGTAGGTATAGGTAAGGTCAAGCACCCTTCTTCATCAGGTACTTGATTATTATAGGATCTGGAGAGAATGAGATCAAGATGAGGCTTGTGATACTATTGAACTTTACTATTTCTATACTTTGGTTTTTGTATTTTATTTTCAGCATTGTGACTTATTTGGATTCTTTACTAGATACATGTGACATGAATAATTTATATATATTCTCCAATTGTTTTATTACTATCAATGTTCCATTGTTTACTTCTATTGTATGGTATTACTGCTTCTACTATTGTTTATTATTTTCTTTCCACTATGTATAATCTGCCAATGAGGGCATAGTTTCCCCATTATCACACCTAGGCCCTCACTGCTAGTTAGTAGACTCTGGAATTTGGGTAAATGTGCTTACAGTTATGTGACGAACCGGTTTCGGGGAACCTTCTGGAAGCACCTAGATCCAGGACGTTATAATTTCTTAAAAATGTATTTTATTGGTTTTTTTGAGAAAATACTTATAAATAATTTCATGAACTCATAAAAATTTTATTTGATAAATAATATATAATTTTGAAATTAGAATATCAAAATTAGCTTGGGGGGATTTCATATTTTAAAAAAAAAATTATTTTCCACTTAATAGTAAAAAATATAGATTTTGTGGAATAAGACCAAAGTGGTATGAACTACATAAATATCATATGTTCTTTATCTTTATATTTTTTTTTATTCTTCATGTAGCTTTTTCATGCTGCTATACCCATCAGTTTTTTCTTCTATTTTTTTGTATCTATTTCCTTTTGGAAATCATTTTCTTTAGCTTGGTTCCTATTATTTTTTATCACAGGACCCACCCACAATAAGAATATTTAGAGGTACTATCATATTACATAGAAAAATAAATTGTCATGTTAAATTAAAAAATAAATCGAGGTTGTATATTTAAGATCAATGTTGGATAGATTTGATTGTACTTGGAATTATTCAAGAGATAACAACATGTCAAATATAATGATTTATAAACAGTTCTTAATGATCAGAGACATGTTCTAATGTTTTTTAGAAAATAAAATGATCTAAGAAAACATGAATAAGAGAAACTAGATTATCAAATTTGATAAATCTTAATCATCAAATGATGATGAGATTGTCAAAATGAATTTTGGGATATCGAGTATAATTCTTATGATGATGAATTTGGATTTAATGAGAATAATTATTATGAGGATTATAAAAAATAGTTCCAATACTTGACCAACCATGGAAACAACTCAACTAATTAATGAAGAAGTTAGCTCAACATTGCTATCCTAGACTAGTGAGGACGATGAAAAATATTGGTCTCCCACATGCATGTGTGGATAACATAGTGCATGAAAAGTAGAAGAAAGGAGAAAACATGGGGAATAAAGAGGTGTTGGATCCACCACACAAGGGTGTGGTGTAGTGGTGTGAGAAACATTTGAGAGGTGTGTCCGAGAGCCGATTATCAATTCCATGAGTTCTAGATGACTTAGGATGTGCAGAGTAATATTAAGTAGAGCACCGATGTGCAGAAGTCCAATGTAGGACTTTGAGATAACAATTACTATTTCCCTATGTTTAGAAAACATAGAAAGAGACACATATATCTGATTGAATCATTATAATCCATATGATCATCCCCCGTGATCAGCTTCTTCTTCCAGCCCAATCTCCCATAATTGTTTTTGTCAGTATGCAATCTATGCAAGTGACTATATGAACTAAACATAATCAGCTGTAAGCCTGATCGACTATAAGAGTTGGAGTGATCACATGGAAAGGATGGAACCAACCCTATAAAACTGGCCATATGAAGAGGTTCCAACCTACCATATGAATAGAGGTGTATTGACCGCATGTTAAAGATGAATTGACCGTATAAATAAACTTTAACCTAACACATTGTAACATCCCATTACATTTATTCAGGTACTTATTCACCCTTGTTTTGATCATAATTGCTTTTGGGATTATCTCAGGTTGTTTCGGGTGAAATTTGGAAAAATTTAGAACTTTTCAGTCTATGAATGGTTAGGGAAAACCATGTGGTTTAGCCTAAAAACAATGTGTCCAAGGTTGAGCCACTGGAAGGGGGAACTCAGTTTGTCTAAACCATGCAACCACCCTTCAAAACCATACACCCTTTTATGGTAAGGGTTTTCATAGTTGGCACATGGTTAGTTTAAATATGTGGCCAAAGCATTCCCCTCATCCCAAAGTCTAGTTAGGGAACACAATTACAATTAACCATGAGGCCCATATAGTAAACTATGAAATCATTTCTTAACTCTACAAAAACTTTTACTAAAAATATAGGGACCCCCAGTTTAACCTCTAAACACCCCATTCAACCCTAATATGATTATTTAGTCTTTTTAGGCTCTCAAGATGTGATTTTGACTCCTCTAATCCCTTATCTTATAAGATAAAAGTATCAATGATGGTATTCAATATCATTCCGATAAGTAAATCTCCTCTCATGCAGTTTTTTTTATGAACTCCTCTCATATCCTCCTTAGAGAGCGATAGACCATCAAGTTGTTAATGGATATAATATCTGTTTTGATGGATCTTGATTCTAGGTATGATTTCTTGATCTCCTTCACCTCCATTTTCATTAGAATTCCCATTTTTGGTGTTGATTTTATAACATGATTAATGGTAGGTGGTTCCATAAGCCTTTATCCTATAATTGAAACCCTATTTTTCTTTATTGGTATGAAATGAATTTTTAATTGATTTAAAAACTAGTATTTGAGATGATTTGATTTTTGATTTAAAAAGGAAATAAAATTGTGAAAACCTGCCAATTTTTTCAGAATTGAAATTGTTGGGTGGATTTTGAGAAAAAATATGTCCTGAATTAAAAGAATATTTGATGACATGATTTGATGTTAATTATTGATCAAATTGGATTAAAATGAAATATTATTTGAAAAGGCATGAATTTAATGAAAACCTATGATTTAGTTTCGAAATAAAAAGGAATGTTGAAATTAAATTTGGGAAACTTAATTGTTAATGATGAAATGATTTGAAATGATTGATTTTACCATGATTGATTGATTGATTCATTGAAACAAATGTGAGCCTAGGTAGTTAGTGGTTGTTTAGGAAAATCATAGTAGGACTCAAAATCCATAAAAATGGATTGATGATGACAACACTAACTAAACCAGATCAGAATGATTTACTATTATGGGTCCCCTAACGGGGTGTTGATTTATTTCCCATAACAGTTCCCCTATTGGGATGTTGATTTGAGTTTGAAAACTTATCTTGATCTATGATGATGATTAAGAAGTGTGAGGATCTTATTTCTAGAAACTAACATAACTCAGGGCTTTTGAGCATGGTGCTTTGTTTTGTTTTACTTTATTACACATACCATTTTTTATAGAATTGTTTTATATAAATGTTTTATTTATAATTATCATTTAACACTATTTTAATATATATATATATATATCATATTTTGAGTTGAAATCATATTTTTTTTGAAAAAGTGGTATCAAATTTAAGTTTTCTATGTAGCTTTTATTAATGTCAGTATGTAGTTTGGATTGTCCTAGTAGGCAGAAGATAGTATTTGTAGGACTTAGGAGGTAATTATGAGTGATTTCCTGGCCATCTCTCATTGTAACGTGCCTTAAGTCGCCATGGTGGTTTAGGAAAAGTGTCTTTGAGTAATAATTTTATATAATTCTGATATTTTACCTAACTTTGATTTGAGTTTTTTGAAATCCAAATCTTGAATTTTGTCTGATGGAATTGATATTCTAGTATCTCTTGAATGATTTGATGATCTGTGTATCCTTGTTGATGTTTCATTCTTGTCTATTGATGTTGTGTAACATAATGCATCAGATAATTTTTTGAATATTCCATTGGATGAATGTAACACCCTGATATTTTATGAGATGTATATTTTTTTACGTCTTATGTTATACACAACATCAAAGGAATCTTTCACTACACACAACACTAGCTTGGCTTGCGTTATACGCAAGAGCGACCTTCCTCGATAGCGTGTGTTGTACGCAATATCGAGTTTCACTAAACAACGATATGTTATTAAAATATTATATAAAGTAGCTGTTATAAATAGTATTAAAAACATTTTTAATTTTATATAACATTAGAATTCATTTTACATATGATACGAGAAAAAATATCAATTTTTTGGATAAAAGAATTATTTTTTTTCAAAAATGAACTTTTCCGCCTTTTGATGGCCCACCCATTTTAAAGAAATTTTTTGAAAAGTTAATAAGTTCAATTTTAAAAAATAAAATTATTCCTTTGAATCAAGATATAAAAATTTACATTGGATAAATTTTTGATACTTTTCTGATAACTTTCATATTTTGATGAATATTAAAAATACGCAAATTTTTAATTGAAAACAACTTTTTTCATCAAAATAATTTATATGGTTAAAATATATTATTTAATGGTTTTAAAGTATAAATAGAATACATTTTTAACATTTAATATAATTTATGTCATTATCATTAATTTTACATTGAATTCATATGTAAAAACATTTCAATCTTTGGCAATGTTTTAACTTTTAAAACCTGTTTGCTTAACAACGAGATTAATTTTAAATTAATTACTGAAACTTCTGTGTTTTGAATTTTGTAAAATGGATTCCATATTTGGATTCATTGGGTCCAAATTATGTTAATATGTTACTATTATTTATTTTTATATATTATTAATGGTAACTACGGTAATTTTTATTTACTACAGTTAAAGGTAAATCGGGTAATTAAGGGTAAAAATAAGATTTTAAAATTACCCTAACACTTGAAAAAATTCTATTTGATGAATAAAAGTCTACCCATATCACCTAAGGGTAGGAATATATTCATTTAATAGACCTTTGGCCATCAAAATGATGTAATTATTATTAAAATTAAAGAAAGTGACAACATGTCACTCTCTTAAATATTATAAGTATAATAATTTTAATTTAGTGATAAACTTCATGAAACTTCTAACATGAATAATATAAATAAATATAATAAAATTATATACATCATTTCAATTTATTTAGAATTTTTAGGGATTAAATAAGTATCATTAAAGGTGACACAATAGTGATGTTGAAATTATTTTATTGATTGAAATATCAAATAAATGGTTTTAAAAATATTAAAATAAATATTATATGAACTATTTAATGTTCTAAACTAATTTTATAGATAAATATGACTTCTTATGAATCTATTAAAGCTTTTATTTTTAATATATACTCTATGTAGATTTTATTTAAATTCAAATAAACTAATAGTGTCAAAATTAACACTATTGTTATTTTATAAAAATAAAATATTATTAAATTGTTTAAAAATCACAAAAATATTTATAAATTATAAATTTAAATTTATATGGTCTAAAATTTCATAAATTATCTAATTATAGATAATTTACAGCACATAAGTAATTATTTATATCAATTCAAAATTTATAATATTATTACCACAAATAAAATTAAATAGATTAAATAAGGATAAATCAAGTTGATAATGTTTAAAATAAATTCCCAACATGTCTAAATTTTATTGGTTTATGATATTACAACCCTTTATCATCTAATATTAGAATTTGAGTAATTTTTGAAGTTTTTATGTGGGGTTTGAATTTATAATAAATTAATATTTTTTAGATTTCCAAAGGTGCCCCTCTCCTCCCTTATAAAAGGGCACCTCCTCCCTCCCCTCTTTACACAACTTTGAGCCTTAAAGCTCATAAAAACCCTGCCTATTAATCTTCTCAACTCCCCTAGTAATATTCTAGAGGTCTTGGTCTTCTTCAAAGTCCAACATTAGTGCCCTAAGAGGAGGTTTCAAAGAGGCATTTCGAAGAAGAGGCAATATCCGTTACCGATTCTTTCAAATTTATTTCTTCTTCTACTTCCTATTATTTAGTTGTTTAATTATGAAGTAAATACATAAGTATCACTAATATACTGATATGTTATTATAAATATGAAACAACCCTATTTCACCTTCTATCCATCCTATGGAAAACGAAATCACCGCACGTGCGTACGTACGGAATACCGTCTCCACGCCGTGGTGTTATTTGTTTCCCACCACCACCTTACTTGGATGGGTATAATGGTGTAAAGAATAAATATATATTATTATTTTAAAGTGATATTTATTCTGAAATATTATACATACACTTCAATACAATTCCACGATCATGGGAACAATATCATCGCTCGTGCGTACGTACGGCCTACCGTCTCCACGATGTGATGCGACTCGTTCTACATGATCTTCATTGAATAATGATTATATAAATGAATTTAATGAATAAATATGATATATATTACACTAATATCATTCTGTAAATAAGTTATCTATAACCTAAAAAGATAAATAAGAATTTATTCGACAAGACAT
Organism: Viscum album; assembly: GCA_963277665.1. NCBI lineage: Eukaryota > Viridiplantae > Streptophyta > Magnoliopsida > Santalales > Viscaceae > Viscum > Viscum album. The sequence goes on along the minus strand of OY728135.1, from coordinate 519,906,332 downwards.
GCATAAGAACATAAAGCAATGAACTCCCGAATAACAAGTAGCAATGAAATATTACTAATAAGAATATAAGAATATGAACATGTATGATATAATAACAATGAATATGATTCTTTAATAATTCAATGACATTATTTAAATCATTATACAGGAGGTTCATATACGTACGAAGAAAATCAAACCTAAGGTAAGGGAAAATCTTGCAATCTCATTTTTATCTCAGATTGTTTATACTTCATAATTTATTGGGGAATATTTATCATCCACATCCATGTTTTCTCAATATGTAATATTATTTCTATCCTCCTAAAATTTTTTAAATCTGATTTTACCTATTAGTGGATTTTTTTTAAAAGATATGAAAGGAATCTTTTGTCGTTTTCAGTACGATATACTTTTTGACTTTTTCCAGCCAAAGTACGAGAAGAATGTTTTTTTAACTTATACGACATGAATGGATTTTTATGATTTCATAGAAAATTATTTCCATGAATATTACTTTAATTTTTTCAAATTTAATTTTAATTAACTTCTTTTAAAATTGTATGGCATGTTAAGAAAGGAATTTTTTTTTTGAAGTAGAAAAGATATTTTCCTCAACAATGGAGTTCAAGTGTTTTATCAAAATTATTTTCCATCTAAGAAAATATAGGGTTCTATTTCTATCCCTATTGTTATATTGATTCTATTATGTTGTGATGGAATTATTTTTATGAAGTCCTTTATCTTATATGAATTGTTTTATGATGTCACGATGTTTAAGAATCTCATTTTTATTACATGGGTTATGATATGATGTATGATTTATGATTTTGTGGCACACATAAGAATGGTTTCATTATGAGATGGGTGGGACTTATATCTCCCTCCAATTCATTGGGTAAAGATTTATATCTCATGAGATAGACATGGATGGAATGGCAAGTTAATCCAGTTCAATGATACAGGACTGGAACGAGGAGTGAACTCAGTTTAGTAATGGACTTTGTCCACTATGATGGTCTTGTAAAAGAGCCTTGACTAATATGAAATGATTTTCTATGATTATGTGTGTATGACACAAAGTTTCATGTTTTAAGTTATGATTATTGGGATTACATCTCACTACTATGATTTATCCCATGTTATGATATTATGATATCTTTTGCAGGTTAATATTTTCAATATGTTATGTTCTTATGAATATGATATGATTGATATTTATTTTATTGACCCTTACTGAGCATTTGAGATCACCATTTTGTATGTTTTCTTTTCCCCAGGTCAGGAAGAAGGGTATTAAGTAGGATATGCCAAAAGGGACTCTAGATATGATGAAATAAACAGGAGACAATGTAGATGATTTATGAACCAGTTGTTTATGTTTCCCAGTTTCTAAAGATATTATACCTATACGGTCCTATCATGGTTTTTTTATATTTTGTAATAAGTATGCTTCAATTCTGAAGCAATAACCATGTATGTAAAGTATGGGTCGTTATAGTTGTTATAAGAGGCAAAGGAGGTAGGAATGAATCCGATCCTTGGGAACTTTCACATGTGAGCATTGGACGAAGCATGGATCTCCGCCCAAGGGCTTCATGAGGTAATGGATACCACTGGGGATGGTGGTGTGTCCTGCCCAGGGGGTGTAGCCGCCCATGGAGTGACCTGATAGGTATCAATTATAGTCCACTAGAATTAATTCTAGACCGTTATAGTTGGTATCAGAGGAAAGGTATAGTCAACCTTTGGAAACTAGGATGTGAAAGCCTTAGTAAGAACTCTAAGGATATTTCTAAACATAGAACACAATATTAGTGTTTTGGAAATGGCCATGAACAACCTATGATAAGACCTAAAGTGTGAAATTTTATTCTTGATTATGTGGGTTTCCTATTATGATTAGTGTTTCACACACTGTGCTTATTGGTTTTAGTCAATGGCTAGAACCCGAAGGAACCGTGTTAATGATGAATGCGACAGGAAATTCAATGCTTGTCACCCTGAGCAACCAAACGTTAAGGGAGATGGAATGAAAAATCTTGTAGCCATGCTCACAAAACTTTCTCAAGCTATGAATCATTTAGGACTTCCAAACGAGCAAAGGAAGGAGAAACATTATGTTGAATCCTTCATGAGGCAGCATTCACCTTCGTTCAATGGGTCTTCTGATCCATTAGTGGCTGAACAATAGATTAGTACCACTGAAAAGATATTTTCAGTCCTGCAATGTTCTGAACATGATAAAGTCATCTTAGCAGTATATCGTTTGGAAGGTGAAGCTGATCAATGGTGGAATCTTATTAAGAATACGAGGCAAAGGGATAAAATTGAGTCCATGGAATGGGACGAGTTCAAAAACTTATTTTTCAATAATTACTTCCCTCGTATTCTTCGAACAAAGATGGAGAAGGAGTTTCTTGAACTAAAGCAAAAGGATGATGAATCAGTTGGTACCTACAAAGCAAATTTTACAAGACTTGCAAGGTACGCTTCTAGAATTATTATCCAACCTGAGAGTAAGATCGATCGATTCTTTAGTGGCTTACAACCAAGTCTTCGAAGGGCGTTAGCCATAATGGACTTCAATAGCTACGATGAAATTGTTCATTGTGCTCTCAAGGTTGATATGGAGATTGGAGTAATCCATCAGTCATATGGGTTTGATAAGAAGAGGAAAATGGAATTAAAAGGGAAATCTAAAGACCACAATGAAAAGAAGATGAGTTTTTCCTTATGCTCAAAGTGTGGAAATAAACATGGAGGGAATTGTATTAAAGGGACAAGTAAATGTTTTAAGTGTGGAAAAGAAGGTCATCGGGTAGTTGAATGTCGAAATAATGGGAAGAATATGTCTAATGATGCGAACAAAGAAAGGGATACACAGAATGCACCTCCTACACTTCAATGTTTCAAGTGCAAGGGAATGGGGCATTATGCCAATCAATACCCTAATCCAAGGGTTATTGATGATGATTGACATCAAAAAAATATTAAGGCCAATGACAAAGGAAAGTCACATGCAATTTCTATCGGTGATGTGGAGTATGATAACGAAGTGGTGAAAGTTACACTTACCATCCACTCTAAAGTAGAAAATGTTTTATTTTATTCTGAATCCACCCACTCTTTTATTTCTGAAGAATTTTCTAAGGGTATCACCATAATACCTCAACAATTAGATGTTTAGTTAGCCGTGAAAACTCTTAATGGAACAACAATTGCATCAAAATTTTATAATGCTTCTCCAATTGAAGTTTGTGGGAAAGTACTTCCTGCAAATCTTGTGATCCTTCCTATAGTGGAATTTGATTTTATTATTGGCATGGATTGGATTTCTTTACAAGGAGCTCATATCAATTTTTAAATGAGGGAAATCACATTTAATATTCCCGATCAATCTACTATCATCTATCGATGCAAGGATGAATATAACCTTCCAGTGGAAATTTCTTCGATCTTATGGGTCTTGATTCCAATAAATGAAGGTTATTTATCTCAAATGGTTGGAGAGAAACTCATGATTAATAATATGCCCATTGTACGGGAGTTTGATGATGTCTTTCCAGAGGAATTTCCAGGTCTTCCACCAAATCGTGAAGTTGAGTTTTCAATAGAACTCATACCTGGTGCTATGACCATTTCAAATACACCTTATAGAATGGCCCCAATTGAGTTGCAGGAATTGAAGAAGCAAATCCAAGAGAATCTTGATAAGGGATTCATACACCCTAGTGCATCACCTTGGGGAGCACCTATTCTATTTGTTAAGAAGAAAGATGGATCAATGAGACTTTGAATTGATTATCGAGAACTTAACAAGATCACTATCAAGAACAAATATCCTCTCCCACACATTGATGACTTATTTGACCAACTATACGGAGCACAATATTTTTCCAAGATTGATCTTCATTCAGGGTATCATCAATTAAGGGTCAAAAAAGAGGATATACCAAAGACGGATTTTCGTACAAGGTATGGACACTATGAATTTATAGTGATTCCATTTTATCTTACTAATTCCCCTACTATCTTCATGGATTTATTGAATAGAGTCTTTAAAGACTATCTTGATCAGTTTGTGGTAGTCTTTATAGATGATATTCTTGTCTATTCAAAGAGAAAGGAAGAACATGAAGATCACTTGAGAATTTTATTAAAGACCCTAAGAAAGGATAATATTTATGCCAAATTTACCAAGTGTGAATTTTGGCTTCAAAAAGTTTCATTTTTGGGTCACATAATCCTAAAAGAGGGGATATCTGTGGATTTAGCAAAAACAGAGGTTATCAAAAGATGGTCGAGACCAAAAACAGTAACTGAGATCTGAAGTTTTCTTGGTTTGGCTGGATATTATCGACGTTTTGTGAAATATTTCTCATGATTATCTAATGCACTCACTAGGTTGACTCGAAAAGGAGTTAAGTTTGTGTGGACGGAGGAGTGTGAAGAGAATTTCAAGGAGTTGAAAAGAAGGTTATCCAGTGCACCTGTGCTCACACTGCCTTGTAGTGGAGAAGGGTTTGTGATCTACCGTGATGCATCCAAGAAGGTATTGGGGTGTGTTCTCATGCAAAATGATATGGTGATAGCTTATGCCTCATGACAGTTGAAAATCCATGAGCAAAATTACCCAAATCATTATTTGGAGTTAGATGGGGTAATATTTTCATTAAAGATTTGGAGGCATTATCTTTATGGTGAAAGGTCTGATATTTATATTGATCATAATAGTTTAAAGTATATTTTCACACAAAAGAAGCTGAATATGCACCAAATAAGATGGTTATAGATGATTAATGATTACGACTTCTCAATTCATTACCACCCTGGGAAAGAAAACAAGGTGGAAGATGCATTAAGTCGACAAGACCATGCTAGCTTATCCATGAAGAGGATAAAAAAAGATCCAATATTTATGGATTTACAAAGTATGGATCATGAAATTATAATGGAAGGGAAAAAATATTATCTTTCTCAAATGAATGTTCAACCATCTATACATGTGAAGATTAAAGAGGCACAAAAATAAGATGTAGAGTTACAAAAAAAAGTGAGAAATGTTCCTGAATTCAACCTTGATTGTGATGGGATAATAAGGTTCAGGAATCGGGTTTGTGTTCCTCCCATCCTAGAATTAAAGAAGGAGCTACTGGATGAGGCTCATAGTTATTCATTCTCTATTCATCCTGGAAGCATGAATATGTATAGGGACCTGAAAGAGTACTTTTGGTGGGATGGCCTGAAAAGAGATGTTGCTGAATATGTCTATCGATGATTGGTTTGTCATCAAGTTAAAGCTGAGAGACAGAAGTCTAAGGGGATGTTACAACCATTACCCGTACCATAATGGAAATGGGAAAACATCACTAGGGACTTTTTCACTGGACTTCCTAAAACATCAAAAGGAAATAATGCTATCTGGGTTATAGTTTATCGTCTTACGAAGTTGGCACACTTCATTTCTATTAGAGAAGATTTCTCTCTGGATCATCTTTCTTGGATATATGTGAAAGAAGTGGTAAGATTTCATGGAGTACCACTTTCCATTATATATGATCAGGATCTGAGGTTTACCTTGAAGTTCTGGCGAAGTATTCATTATACTTTAGATATAGTGTTGAGTTTCAGCACTTCTTATCATCCTTAGACAGACGATCAGTCTGAGAGAACAATTAAAACTCTAGAAGATATGTTAAGAGCTTTCTCTATGGATTTAAAAGGTGTTTGGGATCAACACCTACCTTTGGTGAAATTTTCTTATAATAATAGCTTTCACTCCAGTATTCAGATGGCTCCTTATGAAGCTCTCTATGGAAAGAAATGCAGGACTCCAACTTGCTGGGACGAAGTTGGGGAAAGAAAGCTATCAGGACCTGATCTTGTTGATGAGATGGCAGAAAAGGTCAGATCTATTCAACAACACATAACAGCAGATCAGAGTCGACAAAAAAGTTATGCTGACAACCGAAGAAAAGACCTAAAGTTTGAAGTGGGTGATAAAGTGTTCTTACGAATATCTCCTCGGAAGAGAGTAATGAGATTTGGAAAGAAAGGAAAGCTGAGCCCTAGGTATATCAACCCTTTCAAAATACTGGATCGTGTTGGGAAGGTATCTTACCGATTGACACTTTTGCCGAATCTCTCTCAAGTTCACGATGTGTTCCATGTATCTCTCCTGAGAAAGTAAATATCTGATCCTTCACATGTACTAAGCTCAGAAGTTGTACCGCTAGATCAAGATATTTCTTATGAAGAACAATCGTTTGAGATTCTAGATCATATAAAAAACATTCTACGGAACAAGACCACTCACTTGGTGAAAGTTTTATGGAGGAACCACCAATTAGAAGAAGCTACATGGGAGCTTGAGGATATGATGAGGGAGAGGTATCCTCATCTGTTTGTTACGAAGTGACGAATTTCGAGGGTGAGATTCATTTTAAGGGGGGTAGAATGTAACACCCTAATATTTTATGATAATTATATCTTTTTTATGTCTTATGTTATACACAACATCAAAGTAATCTTTCACTACACACAACACTAACTTGGCTTGCGTTATACGCAAGAGTAACCTTCCACGATAGCGTGTGTTGTACGCAATATCGAGTTTCACTAAACAACGATATGTTATTAAAATATTATATAAATTAGCATTTATAAATAGTATTAACAACATTTTGAATTTTATATAACATTAGAATCCATTTTACATATGATATGAGAAAAAAATCAATTTTTCAGATAAAAGATTTATTTTTTTTCAAAAATGCAATTTTCCACCTTTTGATGGTACACCCATTTTAAAGATAATTTTTGACAAGTTTATAAGTTCATTTTTGCAATATAAAATTATTCCTTTGAATCAAGATATAAAAATTTACATTGTATAAAATTTTTATACTTTTCTGATAACTTTCATATTTTGTTGAATAGTAAAAATACACAAATTTTTAATTGAAAACAACTTTTTTCATAAAAATAATTTATATGGTTAAAATATATTATTTAATGGGTTTAAAGTATAAATATAATATATTTTACCATTTAATACAATGTATGTCATTATCATTAATTTTACATTGATTTCATAGGTAAAAACATTTCAATCTTTGGCAATGTTTTAACTTTTAAAACCCATTTTCTTAACAATGGGATTAATTTTAAATTAATTACTGAAAATTATGTGTTTTGAGTTTTGAAAAATGGATTCCATATTTTTATTCATTAGGTCCAAATTATGTTAATAGGTTACTTTTATTTTTTTATATAATATGAATAGTAACTACGATAATTTTTATTTACTACAGTTAAAGGTAAATCGGGTAATTAAGGGTAAAAATAAGATTGTAAAATTACCCTAAAACTTGAAAAAATTCTATTGGATGAATAAAAGTAGACCGATATCACCTAAGGGTCGTAATAGATTCATTTCATGGACCTTTGACCATGAAAATGATGTAATTATTATTAAAACTAAAGAAAGTGACAACATGTCACTCTCTTAAATCTTATAAGTATAATAATTTTAATTTAGTGATAAAAACCTTGAAACTTCAAACATGAATAATCTAAAGAAATATAATAAAAGTATCTACATCATGTGAATTTATTTAGAATTTTTAGGGATTAAATAATTATCATTAAAGGTGACACAATAGTGATGTTGAAATTATTTTATTGATTGAAATATCAAATAAATGGTTTTAAAAATATTAAAATAAATATTATATGAACTATTTAATGTTCTCCAATACTTTTATAGATAAATATGACTTTTTATGAATCTATTAAAGCTTTTATTTAGAATATATCCTCTATTTAGATTTTATTTAAATTCAAATAAATGAATAGTGTCAAAATTGACACTATTGTTATTTTTTAAAAATAACATATTATAAACTTGTTTAAAAATCACAAAAATATTTATAAATTATAAATTTAAATTTATATGGTCTAAAATTTCATAAATTATCTAATTATGGATAATTCACAGCACATAAGTAATTATTTATATCAATTTAAAATTTAGAATATTATTACCACAAATAAAATTAAATAGATTAAATAAGGATAAATCAAGTTGATAATGTTTAAAATAAATTCCCAACATGTATAAATTTTATTGGTTGATGTGATTACAACCCTATCTCATCAAATCTTTTAATTTTAGTAATTTTTGAAGTTTTTAAGTAGGGTATGAATTTATTATAATTTAATATTTTTTAGATTTCCAAAGGTGCCCCTCTCCTCCCTTATAAAAGGGCACCTCCTCCCTCTCCTCTTTACACAACTTTGAGCCTTCAATCTCGGACAACCCATTCCTATTAATATTCTAAACTCCACTAGTAATATCATAGAGGTCCTGGTATTCTTCAAAGACCAACATTAACGCCCTAAGAGGAGGATTCAAAGAGTCGTGTCGAAGAAGAGGTAATATCCGTTACCGATTCTTTCAAATTTATTTCTTCTTCTAATCCCTCTTATTTAGTTGTTTAATTATGAAGTAATAACATCAGTATCACTCATATACTGATATGTTATTATAAATATGAAACAACCCTATTTCACCTTCTATCCATCCTACGGAAAATGAAATTACTGAGCGTGCGTACGTACAGAATACCGTCTCCATGCCGTGGTGTAATCTGTTTTCCACCACCAACTTACTTGGATGAGTATAATGGTGTAAATAATAACAATATATGATTATTTTAAAGTGATATTGATTCTGAAATACTATACATACACTTCAATACAATTCCACGATCATGGGAACGATATAATCGCTCGTGCGTACGTACGACCTACTGTCTCCACGATGTGATACGACTCGTTCTAAATGGTCTTCATTGAATAATGATTATATAAATCAATTGAATTAATTGAATGAATAAATATTATATATATTACACTAATACCATTCTGTAAATAATGTATCTATAACTTAAAAATAGGAATACGAATTTATTCGACAAGACATGCATAAGAACATAAAGCAATGAACTCCTGAATAACAAGTAGCAATGAAATATTACTAATAAGAAGATAAGAATATGACCATGTATGATATCATAACAGTGAATATGATTATTTAATAAGTCAATGACATTATTTAAATCATTACACAGGAGGTTCGGATACGTATGAAGCAAATCAGACCTAAGTTAAGGGAAAATCTCGTAATCTCATTTTTATCCGAGGTTGTTTATACTTCATAATTTACTGGGGAATATTTATCATCCACATCCATGTTTCCTCAATATGTAATACTATTTATATCCTCCTAAAATTTTTTAAATCCAATTTTACCTATTGGTGGATTTTTAGTAAAAGATATGAAAGGAATATATTTCCGTTTTTAGTACGATATACTTTTTGACTTTTCCGGCCAAAGTACGAGAAGAATGTTTTTTTAACTTATACGGAATGAATGGATTTTTATGATATCATAGAACATTATTTCCATGAATATTAATTTACAAGTTTTCAAATTTATTTTTAATTAACTTCTTTTAACATTTTATGACATGTTAAGAAAGGAAAAATATTTTTTTGAAGTAGAAAGGATATTTTCCTCAAGAATGGAGTTGAAGTGTTTTATCAAAATTATTTTCAATATAAGAAAATATAGGGTTCTATTTATATTCCTATTGTTACATTGATTTGATTATGTTGTGATGGAATTACTTTTATGAATTCATTTATCTTATATAAATTGTTTTATGATGTCACGATGTTTAAGAATACCATTTTTATTACATAGGTTATGCTATGATGTATGATTTATTATTTTGTGGCACACATAAGAATGGTTTAATTATGAGATTTGTGGGACCTATATCTCCCTCCAATTCATTGGGTAAAGATTTATATCTCATGAGATAGACATGGCTAGAACGGAAAGTTAATCTGGTTCAGTGATACAGGACTGGAACGAGGAGTGAACTCGGTTCAGTAATGGACTTTGTCCGCTATGATGGTCTTGGGAAAGAGCCTTGACTAATATGAAATGATTTTATATGTTTATGTGTTTATACCAAAAAGTTGCATGTTTTAAGTTATGATTATTGGGATTACATCTCACTATTATGATTTATCCCATGTTATGATATTATGATCTCTTTTACAGGTTACAATTTTCAAAATGTTATGTTCTTATGAATATGATATGATTGATATTTCTTTTGTTTACCCTTACTGAGAATTTGAGCTCACCCTTTTGTATGTTTTCTTTTCCCCAGGTCAGGAATAAGGGTATTAAGTAGGATATGTCAAAAAGGACTCTAGATATGATGAAATAAACGGGAGATAATGTAGATGATTTATGAACCAGTTGTTTATGTTTCCCAGTTTCTAAAGACACTATACCTATACGGTCTTATCATGGATTTGTTATATGTTGTAATAAGTATGCTTCTATTATGAAGTAATAACCATGTATGTAATGTATGTGTTGTTATAATGAAGCTATCGGTAATCGGATAATCCTACAAAGAACCAAAATCTTATTTAGATAATGGTGTGTCCTATCCCAGATCAAGGATAGGTATCTGCACCCATTCCCATTCTGGCTCTAGTGATGGAAACTCTAAGGTATAAATCTAAAAACTTTGATCAAGAGTTTCTTTATTATAATACTTTATGTTTCCAAGGGTCTAATGATCCTCAAGAGGCTAAGGAATGGTTAACAAATATAGATCTACATTTTGAGTTCTTGGAAATTCATGACTCCATTAAGGTAAAGTGTGTTACCTTCAATCTAGAAGGTCCTAGTAGAAGGTAGTGGGATTCTATGATGATATAGAAGAAACATAAGGAATTTTAGTGGAAAGAATTTTGAGTTTTTTTCATGGATTAGTTCTATCCATAATCCATGATATTAGTTAAATCTATGGAGTTTCTTATCCTCCAACAGGGTAAAAGGACTGTGACACGGTATGAAAACAATTTTGTTGAGATTTTTTAGTTTCATCCTATGGTTGTAAAGAATTAAGAACTTAAGTCTCTAAGATTTGATATGGATATTAAATGATATATTAAATTCTATATTTTTATTCTGAATATCAATTCTTATGTTGACGCACTAGATAAAGTGATGATGGATGATCTTTATCTAGTTGGTATGTTAAGGTAGAAGGAAGTTCCTTTTTCTATGCATGTCAGTTATTTCGGTTCCTTTAATGGATATAGAAAGTGTGATGAGTCTCATGCTGGTTCTAGAAAATAGTCATTATCCAGACCTCCTGCAGTTCTTGGAAAAGTCCCTAGGACTTTCTTTCAATTTGGAAGGGTTGTGTATTTAAAACAGGTTTGCACTAAGGCACCCAGGATATGTAGTTCATGAGGATTCTTAGGTCACATATAGATGTTCTATCATGTATTTTCTACTCCATTCAGTATAATGGGATCATAAACACCTAAAATTATAATAGTGCAATCAGATTCTTTAAAAACTAATGGGTTCTAGCCATAGTAATCTAGAACAAAGCTTCTTCATACAATGTTAGAGTCTCAGAAGGAAGCTAATGTGGTTCTAGCGATAGTGAGTGGTAACATCACTATATATTCATTATTAGTGACTAATCTATTTGACTTTGGTTCATCTCATTTTTACATATCATCTCATGTTATTGATTCTCTAAATATTTACATAGAGCATTTTTCTTATGTGATGGATATTACTTCACCCCTCAGGATGAAAAGAGAGAAGGGTCTTCATTTCCCCTCTTGTATTTTCTCTCTATTAGAGATTGAAATCACTTTTAATTTTCTATTTCTCAAAATGAAACCTCTGGACATCATTTTTGGGATGGATTGGATGATTGCTCATAATATCAAGATTTAATGTTATTTTCAACAAGTCTCTTTTACTGTTCCTAATAGGGGTGTGTCATATTTTTTAGAGAGATTGGGACCCAAGGTTGAGTAGAGATGGAACTACTTTTCAAGATTTTTCTAGGGTAATATCAGTGTTTTGTTTTTTTACTTAGAGAAAGGATCTTTGAGTGATGATCCCCCTCTATTTGTCCTTGAGTTTCCTAACATTTTTCTATTAGTTTTTTCTGGATTATCTATAGTATGAGAGGTGGAGTTATCCATTGATTTAGTACCTAGTAATCAGATAGTGTCTATTCCCTATTAATGTATGGCACCAGTATAGGTGAAAGATTTAAAGACTCAGTTGGATGATTTGTTAGAAAAAGGATTTATATGTCTAAGTGTGTCACCTTGGGAAGCACCTATACTTTTTACTAAGAAATTCTATGGAACACATCGCCTATGTATTGATTACCAGAAACTCAATCGAGTCATGGTAAAGAACAAATATTTATTACCTCAAATAAATGATATTCTTTACCATTTGAAAGGGGTTATGTGGTTATTGAATACTGATATTTGATTTGGTTATCTCCAATTGAGAATCAAATATTCTTATATTCAAAATACCACCTTTAAGAGTAGGTATGGCCACTATGAGTACCATGTTATGTATTTTGGTCTAACCAATTATCTTATAGTTTTTATGGAACCGATGAATAAGATATTACATGAGTACCTAGACTCACTCATGATAGTATTTGTAGAAGATATTTTGGTTTACTCCAAAACCAAGTAAGATCATGTGCATCATCTAAGATCTATTATGAAATTTTTTAGAAATCAACAATTTTATGTTAAACTTTCAAAATAAAATTTTTGGATTTGAGATGTGAAGTTCTTGGTACATGTGGTCTTAAAACATGGTATTTTTGTCAATACTAATAAGGAGAATGTTTTTAACACATGGGAGAAACCATGTAATGCTTTCAAGATATTAATCTTGTTGATCCTGATGGGATATTACCATAGGTTCATTAAAGATTTTTTGAGGTTAGTTTCTCCAATTATTGATCTCACTCGGAAAGGAGTGAAATTATTGTTGGATGAAATATGTTTTATTTTTTTATTATTTGAAATGTATTTTGAATTCGTCACCAGTGTCAACTCTTCTAGAGTCTAGGAAGGGCTATGTGGTCTTTTGCGATGCATCAAGTTTGGGGTTGAGATACATTCTTATACAGAGTGATCATGTGGTAGCCTATTGTTACAGATAGCTTAGGCCAAATAAAAAGAATTATCCAACCAAAATATCAACCTCATAGTTGTGATGCATTCTCTTAAGAGTTTGTGGAACTACCTCTTCAGGGAAATTTTTATCATTTATTTTAACCATAGAAGTCTAAGTTATTTCTTCTCTCAAAAATATCTGAATCTCTGATAGAGGAATTTGGTGGAGTACCTGAAATATTTTTATTTAGACATTTCCTACACCCATGTTAAGGGGAATATCATTTCTGATGTGTTGAGAAGGAAAATTCCAACCCAGGACATGAAAGAATCATCAGAAGAGTGGAATATGATGGCTCTCTTTTCTTAGTTTCATTTGGGAGTCTGAGAGGATGTGACTGAGTTCGTTCTGATGAAATTTTAGTTGAAATGTGATCTTATTAATATAATTATTTAAGATAAACATATTTATGAATAATTTCATGTCTTTAGGGACTATCTTTATATTGGGGTGACCATCGGCATGTGGAATTTATCTTCAGAGGGTATCTTATGTTTTCAAAATTAGAATATTTTAACTTTTCTTGTAAGTAAGTTTGTGATGAGGGATTACCATAATCCTCAATGTCCAGTATACCCTGGAACCATGGAGATGTTATATGACATGAAATGATGGTTCTGGTGTCTAGGTATGAGATAATACATCAATAATTATGTTTCTCATTGTTATAATTTCCAACAGGTCAAGGATGATCACCAAAAATCTTCAAGTTCTTATCAACCCCTTCCTATGATGACATGGAAGTGGAATGATATTACTATGGATTTTGTGGTTGGGTTTCTACATACCACTCAAAATAATAATGTGATATGGGTTCTGATTGACATGCTGAACAAATTGTATCACTTTATACCTATTCAATATACAACTAAATTTGAGGAATTGAGAATTCTCTATATGAAAGAGATTGTTTTTTTTCATGGATTTCCTTCTACTATTTTCTATGATAGGGATCCCCATTTTACTTCTCATTTTTTGTGAGTCATCTAGGAGGAAATGGGATCCCAGGTACATTTTAGCATGAAATATCATCCACAGATGGATGACCAGACATAACAAGCTATAAAAATCTTGTAAGACGTGCTACATGCATGTGTTATCAACTTTGGTGGATATTGGGATTAATATTTTTCTCCATTTGAGTTTTCCTATAACAATAGTTACCATTATGCTATGATAATGGCTCCTTTTGAAGCCTTTTATAGTCATCTATATAAACATCCATTGTATTGGTTGGATATTGGTGAAACTTAATTGGTTGGGATGAGTTTGGTCCAAGAGATTATGATGAAGATACAACTGATTTATCAGATAATTATGATGGAATAAATCTAGTATAAATCCTATAATGATTTTATACATATAATTTTGGAGTTTTATATTGGTGACCATGTGTTTTTGAGAGTTTCACCTCGTTTGGGTCACTAAAGTCTTGGAAAATAGGGAGGATTTGAACTGAGGTTTGTAGGAAATTTGAGATTTTTGATCAGGAGGAGAAAGTGGTCTACCATTTGGAACTTACAACATAGTTGAATTTGATCCAAAAAGTGTTTCATGTAATGTAGCTCATGAAGCATCTTTCTAACCATTCTCATGTCCTGAGTTGGGAAGATCCTGATGTTGAACCTGATTTATTCATGAATGACCATCCAGTTAGGATTATTGATTCCAAGACAAAGGTTTTTCATGGTAAGAAGATACCTTTGGTCCGTTTTCTATGGTATTGTGATTCTGATTCACATGAGACTTGGGAGTGTGAGACACTTATGAGAGAGTAGTGGCCTCATATCTTTGACATGTAATCTTCTTAGAAGGATTTTTTGGGACAAAAAAATATTTATGGAGATGAGTTCATAACAACTTGTTACCATATTTCAAGTAATTATTCACCCTTATTTTAATCATACTTTTTTGGGGATTGTCTAAGGTTGTTTTAGGTGAAATTTAGAAAATTTTGGGACTTTTGGGGTTGTGCACAGTTGGAACATGGTTAGGGAAAATCATGTGGTTTGGTCCAAAAACTGTTCTGCCTAGGTTTTTCCATTGGAATAGGGAATATGGTTTGTCTAAACTATGTATCCACCCCACCAAATCATGCACCCTTGGGTAGTGAGGGTTTTCACAATCAACACATGATTAGTTTAACCTTTTTTCCAAACCATGCACCCCATCCAGAAGTCCAGTAGGGGAGTATGATTAGGTTGCATGATTACTAATAACCATTCATCCCATACAGAAAACCTTGTGCATGGTTTGTAACTCCCTTTAAATTTTTATTAAAAAATCCAGGACCCTCGGTTTAACCCCCAAACAACCCCATTCAACCCTAATATGATTCCTTTGTCTTTGGAGGCTCTCAAGAGGTGATTTTGACACCACCAACCCATTTTTTGGTAGATCAAAGCACCAGTGACTGTGTTTGATATATTTCTAGTAAGTAAATATCCTCTCATGTAGTTTCTTATGATATCATATTCTCTATTATTTAAATATTTATCATTATGTTCTATATGAATCAAATCTCTATTTTGATGGATCTTGATTCTAGGTTTGATTTCTTGATCTCCATCACCTCCATTCTTATTAGATTTTCTCTTGTGGGTATTGATTTGATAACATAATTAAAGGTAGGTGATTCCATAAGTATTAACCATATAATTGAAACTCTATGTTTCTTGATTGGTTTGAAATGAGTTTTTAATTGATTTAAAAACCCATATTTGAGATGATTTGATGTTTGATTTAAAAAGGGAATGGAATTTTGAAAAAACCCTAATTTCAATGGAATTGAAATTGTTGGGTGGATTTTGAAAGAAAATAATTGATTGAATTAAAAGTGAATTTTCTGAAATTATTTTATGCTGATTCTTTATAAATTTGTCTTCAAATGAAATATGATTTGCGAGTGATTTAATTTTATGAAAACCTATAATTTGGTTTTGAAATGGAAAGGCATGTTAAAACTGAAATTGGAAAATTGAATTATAAATAATTAAATTATTTGAAATTATTGATTTTACAATGATTTATTGATTGATTGTTTGAATCACATGTGACCCTAGGTAGTTAGTGGGTGATTAGGATAATCACACTAGGACTTTGACTCCCTAGAAATTTATTGAAGATGATAACACTAACTAAACCTTGTTCAACATGATTTCCTATGATGGGTCCCCTAATGGGGTTTTGATAAATTTCCCATAATGGCCCCCCTATTAGAGTTTTAAATCTAGTGTGTACACATAACTTGAGTTGTGATGATGATTAAGAAGCCTGAGGATCCTATTACTAGAAAATAACATAACTTAGGGATTATGAGCATGGTGATTTGTTTTATTTGATATATTACATGTTCTAATGTTTATAGAACTATTTTATTCATGCTAGTAGTTTTATAAAAAAAATTTATATAAAATGTTCATTTAATCTTGTTTTGATACATTTTTCATATTTTGAGTTAAAATCTTATTTTTTTGAAAATATGTAAATGTCTTGTCATGAATTTTTTTATTTATATTAATTTAAATAATGGTTTATTGTTATGGAATTTATTATGTAATTTCTTATGGAATATTTTGATGGTATTCTATTGGGATCATTTTCTCACACCCTACCTTTAACTTTGGGAATGTGTGGATCTTATTATTCCATGTTTAGGGAAAGGGAAATCACCACTTGGAGGTGGTATTTATGCTTGATCTATGGGACTCTAGAGTGATGATATAAACAAGTGGAGTTATGGTCCACTTGTTGCACAGGGTTCTTGAGACTTGGTCTTGATGGTTTTTGTGTCTTTGATGATGTACTATTTGGGTATTGTTTTACCTATTTGATTATGGTACTTTCTCCTTGAGGAGTGTTGGAATACCAACTTGTGTAATTTATCTTTTTTATTTTTTCTGGTAAAATCATTCCCCTTTGATTCTTGATATGATGTCAGGGGCTTTTGTCTAACATGTGAGGATAGGGAACACCCTTCGGGCTATGTCAAGAACAGATTGGGTATCAGTGTACTAGGCTATTCAAGATGGTTTATGACACACATGATAAAATTGTGAATGATGGTACATGGATTGAACATATGAGTTAAAAGTAAACTATCTATGAGATGAAATATAGGTTAAGTGACCATGAAAAGAAGATTCCATGTTCAATGAAGTTATTGAATGAAGGAATTTGAAGTTACTGAAAGCCTCACATGGTAGGTCAAGTGACCACAACTTATCGAAGAAACCACATGATGAATGAGTAATCCTAAAAAGGTAGTGATCTAAAACGTAAATATAACGTAACTGCTATAAGTTAAACTTTTTGAAACTTACTATTGTGTTCTAATGACAACTATAATATAGAGTAGTTGAAGTATATAGTTATGCATGAATGAAGTCTCAAGATAAAAATGCATTAAATAATGGTGACCATGACATGATTCACTATTGGTAGGAATTCCAAGATCCATACATGTGATCATCTCGGTTTAAATGAACTCAATATTTAATCATTCAATGAGTTTATAGTGAGAATCTGAAAAAACGAAAAGAAGATACAAACCACTTATATACATGAAATATTATCATTTATAGAAATGTAAACAAGTTTATTTCTGAGAAGTCATAGATGATATTTATTTATGGCATGCATGTATTTCCACTTACATGTATATGATATTAGAATAATATCTTCAAAAGATAATAGGAAATCCAAGACATTCAAAAAATAGCTAAGATCAATGATGTGTATTGATTCAAAATGAATAAATAATTCAAAAGACAGAGAAATGTTGTGCATGTATAGATCAAGTGAAAAAATAAAAAACATGGTGTATAGTTTGTGAAAAACTCGAATTAAGTGAACCATATTATTTTGAACATGCATGAACATATAAAGGAAATAAATATGATGATTCTCATATACTAATATTCATGAAGAATATATCACAGTAATGTGATACTGGATGAGTTTATGATGTTGAGTAATTCCTCATTCTAAAAAGAAGAAAGAGTTATTCTCTAGGTGAATACATAAATAATATATGAAGTATTATTTAATGTAGATGTGGAAGCATTGAATATGCATGCATCAGAATTGACGAATAGTATGATTTTATGATTTATCAAATATCATGTGAAGAATCTATACTAAGTTTTAAGAAGATTAAATTGGAGACATTAACTTGAGAATTAATTTAGTTTCAAATGAGAATATATTTAACTGATGAAATCAAAGAGTTTTCCATAATTACCATGGAATTAGTATTCATGAAATATTTTATGAATATTTATATACATTGTATCCAATGAAGAAGGGTTATATATTGATATAAAAACTATATAAGTTATTTACTATCTATCGAAGGAGAATCTGATTGAATTTAGGAATCCTCTAGATTAAGGTAGTTGAAAGGGAAGAGGCTGATACTATTTTTTTTGTTCATCTAATTTCATCAAGACTCTTAAGGAAGAGAAGATCCATAGTGATCCCAAACCAAAGTGAGACTGATTAAATAATAAGGCCAATGTGTATTAAGTTTTTTTGATTATATCTTAGTATTTGAAGACCTATTCAATGGTTTTTGAGATATTTTGAAGAATAGGTGGCACCTATATAACCAACACCATTGAATAACTATAAGCGACACTATAAAAAATACCATAAACTCATTTAGATTGTTTTTCATACTCTTAGGTATATGGATGATACCATATCAACCACTATGTACAACTTGTGACTATAATTGTGATCACTGTAGTTTAATAGTGATAATAGAATTTGTGACTTGACAAGGCCTAAGAATGGAAAGTATTAGAATCTCACATTGTGGATGGAACTTGTTTTTTTAATAAAAACAGTGACATGAATAGGACACCCAATTCATGCCCCAAAGAATTTTTTTGAATAAAAAGATTTACAATGCATGTTCGAGGTGTAATGAGTTTACACCAAATCAAAATTTGAAATAGATACATGATGATGTAGCAATAAAGCCCAAAAAACAGAGGATGGACCTTGTAAATATCATGCGTTGTTTTTATTTATTTATATATGTATTGCATGATCATGTGAGGTTGAAGAGAACATTCATTGGTCCAATCCTAATCAATGAATAAGTTTGAGTGTAAGAGGGGTTAACTAAAGAAAAGAAAATTAGATAAAATTTGGGTGGACTGATTCATCCCCCTCTCCGCATGATCCATTGGGCTCTATAAGCTATATATGAGCTAATCCAAGATTAAAACTGATTAGATCTAAGTTACTTACTATTATTTTCACAAGAATACATGAATGGAAAATTTAAATAAAATATAAAAGGGCCTTAGATAGAGAAATAAGATTCCATCCCTGTTAAAACTGAAGGACTTATTTCAGATAAAACCTGAAAAAACTTAAATAAGAAAGAGGCAAAGAGATAGAGAAAAATATCAAATAAGGAAAAGAAGGATCAATAACTATTTTAAGTTGATCAAGGTGTCAACTAATCATATATGAAATCTTCTATAATTGATCCTTCTAAATAAAAAAGTTTTAGTGGTGTAAAATATAAATAAAATGAGTCTATAAAAACTATTGAAGACTCAAACTATAAAATTTAAAGGTATGTAAATAATTTTCCTAATGAATTTATCTCAAATATAATTTTTTTTCAAGGGACTTATTGATGAAAATGTATAACTAGAAGAAGAATATTCAAAAATGGACTATGAATTATGAAATAAATCCAAAATGTGTATTGATAACATAGAACATGTTTAAGATAAAGATGAATATATGACTCTATGTAATGAAAATATTTCTGTTATTGAAGAAAAATTGAAAAGAAGTGATTGTGAGAAATCGGTAATAAAAATTATTCTTAAAGAAGTGATCCGTGCTTTATAAAATCTATAAAAGATCTCCAAAAATATAAAATATGCTTAAATGGAGGTCAAAGAAAAAATAATTAAAGATATTTATAACTCTTTACAATAATCAAGCAAGATTCATGAAGTTAACATTCAAAAAAAGAAGAAAGAATGGGAAGAAAATATGAGAATAGTTAAGGATGAAAGATATTCCCTCAATTTGAGGTATCTTAAGCTTGGGATAAAATTAAGAAATATAGAATTCACACATCCTAGAACTTACCAAGTAAATGAGAAGAAAGACTTTTAATACCATTATATTTTAAAACAATACTATATTCAATATCATATATGATAAATAACACCGATCATAAACTAACAATGAAATAATATTATTTTAATTATAATTGTTATAACCATGATATTTAATTGTAAAGTACAAATAGAGGTAACCACATTATGATATATATGCATAATAATCCAACTCAATACAAATGTATTTATTAATGTTTATGATACAATCACTCAATTTTTAGTGAAGTCATTTTATGCTTCAAAAATAAATTTTATTCAAAAATGGGTTTTACAAAATTTTTGTGAGAAAATATTATAATTAATTTCTACTAATTTTATAAATTATATTTTTTAAAAAGGTAACCATTTTTTAAATAATCATTTTAAAGTTATATTAAATTTTAATTTTATGATTTTCTAAAAAGATTGACTTTTCAGTGAACAGTAAAAAATAATGATTTTATAAAAACTGTCTTTTCCATTAAATTATTTATAAAGATGCATTTTTTTAATTTATTTTAAAATTTCATTATTTTATTTTAATTAAAATTAATACAATTAATTCCACTGTAATCAACATTATTTTTTTGTATAAAAACATATTTATACTTAAAAATGAATTTATATAGAAAACCGTTTCCATACCTTTTTGTAGTTTTATTTTAAAATAATGTTTGGAAATAATATGGATTTAATTTTATAGAAAGTATTAAATATTTATAATTATCATTTCCATATTTTTTAAATAGATCAAATTTTGTAACAAAGTCAATTACCACGGTAAAAGTTAAAACAATTTTGAAAGGGTTGAAACTAAAATTATAAGAGTTACGATGACCTAAAAAATTATCTAAATATTATTTTACAGTTATATTTCAACCCTAATTCATATACTCTTTTAATATGAGTCATTTTGGATCCATTTTTCTTGAGTAAAACATTAATATATTTTAATCTTTCGAAAAATTTCACGTGTTTCCTCTCCCTCACTTATAAAAAGACACCACCTATCCTATACTATCTATAAGGACCCATCCTTAAAACATTACATAATCTTGAATTAAATGAATAATTCACATTGAGGATCTTTTCAGGTTTAGAGTTTTAGAGAATTAGGACATAACTATTACATCTCAAAGATTACAAAGTAGACACATCTACTCAGCTTCCATTTTTTTTCACAAAATAAAAACTCTTGAACAAAAGAGTCATGTCTAGTTCCTTGTTTTAGACAGCCTGACATTTCCTTGATCCCATCGTTGACCCTATTCAACTTTATGTCCTGTGAAAAACATTTCAAAAAAACTTGGGATGAGCATAAAAAGCTTAGTAAGGGTTATAACAATACGAAAAGAAAACATTTGTCCATGTATACATAAAAATCAATGAAATCATACATTACTCATAGAATATAAGCACGTTAACATACCTCATGAAATCATAAGATTTATGAATAACTCATAGAAATCATAAGACATAAAGGTAACTTGAGGCATTCATAACATTCTTACGTAGGGAGTAACCCTCATGGTTAAATTTGGAATACCCATCACAGTATATTCCCTAAATCTCTTCGGAGAAACCTTAGCGTTTAACCCTTTCGCGTTACCCAATGCATTAGAGAGCTATATCGGGCTCACCCGCCCTTAGTTTATCACGGAACCACCCGTCTTCATAAAAAATGCCCAAGAAACATAACATAATCATAACACATAACTTAAGCATAAAGGAAAGATAACATTCCCACATTTCAATAACAATATAACATTTTAAGATATTGAAATAATGAATCCATTCAAAAAAACCATTTTCAAAACCATTTAAAACATTTAATAAAGAGATTTTTGAATCAAAGTGTCCCATACGACCTTGAAGATTTTAAAATTTTAAACCATTAATATCCATATAAATAAATCCTTAAAACCATTTTGAAAACATGGATATTAATGAGAAGTATTTATAAGAATAAATCATTAAAACATTTAAAACGATATTTTAGTTAAATGGTTTTTAACAAAATTAGAGACACTTGAATACAATAATTGAGGAATAACATTTAATCAGAACTTTATAATATCATGAGAATAAATGGATTCATGATATAATATTCCAAATGACAGTATATACATCATATAAGAGTGAATTGGTGAAAGACAACAATGAAGTCTCAATAGAAATGTAAAATGAGATAAAATCCATTATAAAGAAGGTATCCTTAAATTAAGGATAAATCAATATCATAATTATGTGTGAAAAATATAAATAAACCCAATATATGTGGATATTAAGTGTAAAAAAACCATAGGTCATTCACACATATTCATAGGATGTCATATTCAATAACTACAAGTTGAACCCAAAGAAATCGAAATTGGGTTAAGAAGTTCCCTGGTAAAAATTTGACAGCCTAACGACATCACTTTAAAATTTAGAAAACGAGTTGATGAGACAAAAAGGGTATCTCATCACTTGGAAATAAATTTTACATCAATAAGGATATAGAAGAACATATCCCAACTTAATAAGATGTAAATTAAAATACCTATCAAAAGAAGTCTTTTAAAAAGTGGAGGGTGAAAGGTTCCCTTACCGACTTGGGTAACTTTCGAAACGTACACCCCACGAAAGAAGGACTATAAAAAATTGATGTAAATACTCATAAAAGAAAGTATATTAAAAAATATTAGAATAATGGGCAGCACATACACCACTCAAAGGAAATGGTGTCAAATGTAGCATAAATCTCACGGGAATAAAAGTGAGATGAAAAATCCCTTACGAAAACTCGACAGCATAACATCGCCACTTAAAACTTCCAAAAAATGGATTGATGAAATAAAATAGGGTCTCTCATAATATTAAAATATAAAGTACATTAATAGGAATATAATATAACATCCCCCAACATAAGAAATAGGAGCTTAAAAGAAACGACATAAAAGAGATTACTTAAAAAGAAAGAGATAGGTATGATCCCTTACCTCAAGTTCGACTTGTCTTGTTCGTTTCTTTATATTACTGAATAATAAACTTTGGTCAATTTATAATCTCTTAAGTTATTCCTTTAAAGATTATTATTCAGTTCATATCACATATTATAATGTTATAATAATTGGTTAATAATGTGAGTTCATATCAGATGTTTTTGTCGACGTTTGGTACATGAGTCAAAAATGAACTTGTTTGAAAATGATTGTCCATGTAGTTATAAGTAAATCATCTCCAGAATAGTATTAATGATTTAAATATAAAATATATCCATTACATATTCATTTTATACTATTCCATAACATTTGGAGATAAAATGAAATGAAATGCACCGTTCATGGAGACGGTAGGCCGTACGTAGGCATGAACACTACTTTCATTTCTTTGTCATATTAATGGAATTAAAAATAATTTTTATATATATATATATATATATTATAATTCCAGTATAATATATATGTTTTATAGGTCACACAATTTCATTAATTTAATTCTTTATACATTCCATGTATTGCATGAATGAGTCACATCACTTGAGGGGCGGTAGTCCACACTTCCTCGTATGAAATTATCGCAATTGCACAACATGCAAAGCATAAAGGTATGTTTTAAATATAAAATACAGAAGAATATGGGAATCATAAATACCATATATATCATATATAAAATATAGTGACATCATAATGGCCACCATGAAAGGTGTTAAGTGAAGATTGAATAATCATCGTTTCGTGAGGCAGTAATTCGCCATCCATAAAAACAATATGTTCTTTAACCATTAGACGGAGGTGTGTGTAAGTTTAGCTAGAATACTTCACATAACAACATCCTAGTATATTTAAGATACTACTGTTGTTACAAAAGAAAGGAATAAAAAGAGTTTATGGGTTTGGAGAAGCAAAATAAAACAAAAGAACACAAGTGAATACATTACCTTTAAATCGGGTAACTCCTCTTTGTTTGAACCAAAAGGGTTTCTTAAAGATAATTATGCCAAAGGTGAGGCTTCAATAATTAATATAGGGATGTAGAGAGATGAAATGGTCAGGTTTTTTCCGATCCAAAGGCTTGAGAGGTGTGGGTAAGGTGGTAGAGGTGAGGGCCTTTTATAAGAGAAGAGGAGGGGCACTCTTGGAATGTTATAAACTATTACTTTATTATAAAATGTGTTTCAGATTTTAAAGGTCCCAAAAGGATATATTTCGAGTATAAGGTGATAGGGTTTAGAAATCCACCCATAAAATGGGTTTTTGACAAGTGTAAGACTTACATTTCACCCTATCTTCTCATTTTATTTAAATCGTTCATTTATGAGGTAATCATTGCATCATCACAGTGTCATAAATAAATTAATTTATTTAATTTCTAAAAATTATAAAAAAACTATCATGATGTAATAAATCTTTTTATATTTCTAATGAATATTTATAGTCAAAAATATGACTTGTATAACCCCATGTAAAAATTGTTTTAGTAAAACAATACATGTTTGTGACATTTTAATTTTAACTTTAAATAAAAGGTTATTAATGTCATTTTCCAACCAAAGTGGCTCCATGGGGTCCCCAAGTTTACCCATGGATTGTATGGGTCGTCCATGACTCATAAAATAAGTTTAAGAAATGTTTCAAGGCCATTTCATATTATTATAACATCATCTTTACCTTAAATTACACTAATTACCTTTAATCGTGATTAATAAAACATAAACGTTACTATTCAAAAAAAATTATTTTAATCTCATTGAACCGAATTTTACTTCCTAATGACAACCATGTATGTCGGATTTTTGAAAATCAAATCACATAAGTGGTAAAGTTTCATTTAAACAAAAATCAGTTTCTTTAACTACCACTTAGTGGTTTCACTATTCATCAAAAATTGAAGTTTTTCAGAAAATTACCAAAAATTCACCCTAATATATATATGATATTCCAAATTAAAAAATGATGTATATTTTAAAAAATTAAAAATATATAACTTTAATTAATTAATTTAATAATTCATTCCCGCTGTCAAAACAAATAGCGTGTTTCTAAGAAACAATATCTATTAAAAGATTGACACTAGTTTAAGTCCAATTTCAAAGTGAAATTAATTCCAATGAACACCATTGGATTAACTGGTAAAAATATATTCTAAATATACTTTAATATCAATTAAAAAGATAATATATCCATATAAATAAATCATATTAAAATGATGTTTTCAATTAAAATGCAACATTTTCACTAAAAATGATCTTTATCGGAAAAATAACAAAAATTTACACAAAGTAAATTTTGATGTCCAGATTCTAAATAAGGATTTTATTTTGTCAAATACAACATATAAAATTGTAAAAAGTATATTTAAAAAGGGTTCTCCATCAAAAGTCGGTTAATCGACCTTGTAAAGAATATTAGATGATTTATGCTTAAAATTGGATTCATTTTCATTTTAAGCATCTAACATTTATTGGATAAAAGTAAAAATATTTTACAAACATATATAATCATTTTGTAGTTAGTTCCTTTCATTACCTCCCTTACAATGGCTAGGCGTTAACTACCAGTTAAAATAATATTATTTTATTATTAGAGTGCAACGTAAGATTTCAAAGAAACTTGTTGTTGCATATTGGGTACGCCATCGAGCATAGCCTTCCCTTTAAAGTAATATTAATATTTTATTCACAAATATGGATAAATATGAAAATGTCATATTCTTTATTTACCTGGGCTGTTACATCCTTCCCCCTTTTTGGGAATTGCGTCCTCACAATTTTAAAATTGGGCTTGGAAACTTCATTGAAAATCCCACATCGGAACAAGAGTCAGTAAAACTATCACTTCAAAATAAAGAAAGAGAAGTATAAAAGTCACCTGAGTTAACCTATACTAGGATTCCATGTAGGAAAACGTGGAAATGGAAGAGAAAACAAAGGGACATCTTCTAATGGAGAGTGATAGAAAACATGTTTAGGAGAAAGTTAACCACAAGAAAATCACAAACTTGTGATGGGTTAAACAGTATTTGATTCCCCAGTAGGAAAAATTAACAGACAACATTTTTGTTTTAAGTTACTTTTCATTGAGGAATTTATTTATAATCTTAAATAAAACATAAGGAAACATACTTACTTGTCATGTTGACTTTCAACTTCTACTAGATTTCTTACACGAACTCATATTTTCTCCAAAAGACGAGTATTTAGGATGACTTGTTCACATTAAGAGAGCTATAATAAACTTCTAGAGAATCACCTAATCCAAAAAAGAGAACTATATACTTCCCATGTCTTTAGACCTTAACCAAAACTAAAACAAAAAATGTTAGTACAAGATCAGATAATACCCAAAAAGGATAATCCTTTATAAAATAAAAATATACTCTTAATCTCCAAAATTTGTCAAACAATACCCAAAGTTAAACAAAGACCATTCAATAGACATATATCCATAAAATTCATCAAAGTAATCAAAACGAAGATTGAAACCCTAATATCTGAAGGATTTAATCACATAGTCTACCAAGATAAACCTTAACATTTATCTCCAATCATTAGTACTCTTAAAGTCTCATAATGAAAAGTAATTAACCTAATCACATATCCTCCATGACAGGTTAATAATTTCCATAGATAACACAAAATCAACTTATTCTAGATTCATAAGATCATATAAATAAAAAATAATTTGTCAAACTAACCAGGGACTTCATGTATTCCAGTGGTAGGCGATAAATACCAGTTGCACTTTGGTTGTGGGTTTGATTCCCGCAGCTTCATCCGACGTGACAGGTTGTCACACGGTCTACGTGTTTTCCTTTTTCCAAAACTACATAATTCTTATAGCATTATCCAAAAAGCGATAAAATCTTCAAAAATAATCATAACATAATTTAACCTCAAGTTTATCTCATGTCGTTCATATTCCATCATAACATATAGTAACCCATAATTACCTCAAAAGTAAGGATCATATAAACCCTAATGGTTACCTTTATAATTATTACATGAACTTCCAGGTCAAGTTGGTTCTCTCATACATGATGCATTAGAGAACTCACCAAGGTTCAAGTGGTTGATCATGACTCCTGATAGTTGGTTTAGAATAACCATGAGATTTCTCATTGAATACCCCATTTTATCCAGTCTCTTAATCAGAGAACCACCACAATTTCCTTCAAACCCATTGTCACTTTGGTGCCTGCTAGATCCATCCATTTACTAAAACCCAAAAAATGTTAGTGTGAGTATATCAACAAAATCATTATGTACTAATGAGGAAGATAAACACTAAGATATACTTTCTCATTCACTTTATCTAAAAACTATGGCTCTTTATGAAATCCTAGCCATTATGGTAATGTCACTTATGCTTAAAGAACACCCTAACCTCTAAAGTTATCTAAAACAACCTCTGATACCAACTATAAGGACCCGTCCTTAAAACATTACATAATCTTGAATTAAATGAATAATTCACATTGAGGATATTTTCAGGTTTAGATTTTTAGGGAATTAGGACATAACTATTACATCTCAAAGATTACAAAGTAGACACATCTACTCAGCTTCCATTTTTTTCACAAAATAAAAACTCTTGAACAAAAGAGTCATGTCTAGTTCCTTATTTTAGACAGCCTGACATTTCCTTGATCCCATCCTTGAACCTATTCAACTTTATGTCCTGTGAAAAACATTTAAAAAAACTTGGGATGAGCATAAAAAGCTCAGTAAGGGTAATAAAAATACGGAAATAAAACATTAGTCCATGTATACATAAGAATCAATGAAATCATACATTACTCATAGAATATAAGAACGTTAACATACTTCATGAAATCATAAGATTTATGAATAACTCATAGAAATCATAAGACATAAAGGTAACTTGAGGCATTCATAACATTCTTATGTAGGGAGTAACCCTCATGGTTACATTTGGAATAACCATCACAGTATATTCCCTAAATCTCTTCGGAGAAACCTTAGAGTTTAACCCTTTCACGTTACCCAATGCATTGGAGAGCTATATTGGGCTCACCTGCCCTTAGTTTATCACGAAACCACCCGTCTTCATAAACAATGCCCAAGAAACATAACATAATCATAGAACATAACTTAAGCATAAAGGAAAGATAACATTCCCACATTTCAATAACAATATAACATTTTATGATATTGAAATAATGAATCCATTCAAAAAAACCATTTTCAAAACCATTTAAAACATTTAATAAAGATATTTTTGAATCAAAGTGTCCCATACCACCTCGAAGATTTTAAAATTTTAAACCATTAATATCCATATAAATAAATACTTAAAACCATTTTTAAAACATGGATATTAATGAGAAGTATTTATAAGAATAAATCATTAAAACATTTTAAACGATATTTTAGTTAAAGGGTTTTTAACAAAATTAAAGACACTTGAATAAAATAATTGAGGAATAAAATTTAATCATAACTTTATAATATAATGAGAATAAATGGATTCATGATATAATATTCCAAAGGACAGTATATACACCATATAAGAGTGAATTGGTGCATGAAAACAATGAAGTCTCAATAGAAATGTGAAATGAGATGAAATCCCTTATAAAGAAGGTATCCTTAAATTGAGGATAAATCAATATGATAATTGTGTGTGAAAAATATAAATACACCAAATATAAGTGGATATTAACTGTAAAACAACCATAGGTAATTCACACATATTCATAGGATGACATATTCAATAACTACATGTTGAACCCAAATAAATCGAAATTGGGTTAAGAAGTTCCCTGGTAAAAATTTGACAGCCTAATGGTGTCACTTTAAAATTTAGAAAACGAGTTGATGAGACAAAAAGGGTATATCATCACTTGAAAATAAATTTTACATCAATAAGGATATAGAAGAACATATCCCAACATAATAATATGTAAATTAAAAGACCTATCAAAAGAAGTCTTTTAAAAAGAGGAGGGTGAAAGGTTCCCTTACCGACTTGGGTAACTTTCGAAACGTACACCCCACAAAAGAAGGACTATACAACATTGATGTAAATACTCATAAACGAAATTATATTACACAAATAGTAGAATAATGGGAATCACATACACCACTCAAAGGAAATGGTGGAAAATGTATCATAAATCTCACGAGAATAAAAGTGAGATGAAAAATCCCTTACAAAAACTCAGCAGCCTAACAACGCCAATTAAAACATCTAAAAAATGGATTCATGAAATAAAATAGGGTCTCTCATCATATTAACATAGAAATTAAATTAAGAGGAATATAATAGAACATCCCCCAACATAAGAAATAGGAGCTTAAAAGAAACGACATAAAAGAGAGTACTTAAAAAGAAAGAGATAGGTAAGATCCCTTACCTCAAGTCCGACTTGTCTTGTTCTTTTCTTTATATTACTGAATAAAAAACTTTGGTAAATTTATAATCTCTTAAGGTCCTCCTTTAAATATTATTATCCAGTTCATATCACATATTATAATTTTATAATAATTGGTTAATAATGTGAGTTCATATCAGACGTTTTTGTCAATGTTTGGTACATGAGTCAAAAATGAACTTGTTTGAAAATGATTGTCCATATAGTTATAAGTAAATCATCTCCAGAATAGTATTTTATTATTTAAATATCATATATATCCAGTACTTATTCATTTTATACTATTCCATAGCATTTGGAGATAAAAAGAAATGAAATGCACCGTTCATGGAGACGGTAGGCCGTACGTAGGCAAGAACGCTACTTTCATTTCTTTGTCATATTAATGGAATTAAAAATAATTGAGAGATATATATATTATAATTCAAGTATAATATATATGTTTTATAGGTCACTCAAGTTCATTAATTTAATTCTTTATACATTCCATGTATTGGATGAATGAGTCACATCACTTGAGGGGCGGTAGTCCACACTTCCTCGTATGAAATTATCGCAATTGTACAACATGAAAAGCATAAAGGTATGTTTTAAATATAAAATACAGAAGCATATGGGAAACATAAATACCATATATATCATACATAAAATATAGTGACATCATAATGGCCACCATGAAAGGTGTTAAGTGAAGATTGAACAATCATCGTTTTGTGAGGCAGTAATTCACCATCCATAGAAATAATATGTTCTTTAACCATTAGACGGAGGTGTGTGTAAGTTTAGCTCGAATCCTTAACATAAAAAAATCCTAGTATATTGAAGATACTGGTTTTGTTACCAAAGAAAGGAATAAAAAGAGTTTAGGGGTTTGTAGAAGAAAAATAAAACAAAAGAACACAAGTGAAGATATTACCTTTAAATCGGGTAACTCCTATTGGTTTGAAAGAAAAGGGTTTCTTGAAGAGAATTATGCCAAAGGTGAGGCTTAAATGATGAAGATAGGTATTTGGAGAGATGAAATGGGCAGGGGTTGGCCGAGCCAAAGGCTTGAGAGGTGTGGGTAAGGTGATAGAGGTGGGGGCCTTTTATAAGAGAAGAGGATGGGTACTCTTGGAAAGTTATAAACGATTACTTTATTATAAAATGATTTTCGGATTTTAAAGGTCCCAAAATGATATATTTCTAGGATGAGGTGATAAGGTTTTTAAATCCACCCGTCCAATAGGGTTGTGACAAATTTAAGACTTAGATTTCACCCTATCTTCTCATTTTATTTAAATCGTTCATTTATAAGGTAATCACTGCATCATCACGGTGTCATAAATAATTAATTTATTTAATGTCTAAAAATTATAAAAAAAATATAATGATGTAAGAAATATTTTTACATTTATAATTACTATTTATAGTAAAAAATATGACTTGTATAACCCCATGTAAAAATTGATTTAGTAAAACAATACATGTTTGTGACATTTTAATTTTAACTCTAAATAAACGGTTATTAATGTCATTTTACAACCAAAGTGGCTCCATGGGGTCCCCAAGTTGACCCATGGATTTTCTTGGTCATACATGACTCATCCAATAATTTTAGGAAATGTGTCAAGGTCATTTCATATTATTATAACATTATCTTTACCTTAAATTACACTAATTACCTTTAATCGCGATTAATAGTCCTTAAAAGTCACTATTCAACAAAAAATTATTTTAATCTCATTGAACCAAATTTTACTTCCTAATGAAAACCATGTATGTCGGATTTTTGAAAATCAAATCAAATAAGTGGTAAAGTTTCATTTAAATGAAAAATCAGTTTCTTTAACTACCACTTAGTGGTTTCACTATGCATCAAAAATTGAAGTTTTTTCAGAAAAATACCAAAAATTCACCCTAAGCAATATTTTATATTCCAAATTAAAAAATGTTGTCTATTTTAAAAAATTAAAAATATATAAGTTTCATTAATTAATTTAATAATTCATTCCCGCTGTCAAAACAAATAGTGTGTTTTTAAGAAACAATATCTATTAAAAGATTGACACTAGTTTAAGTCCAATTTCAAAGTGAAATTAATTCCAATGACCACAATTGGATTAAATGGTAAAAATATATTATAAATATAATTTAATATCAATTAAAAAGATAATCTATCCATATAAATAAATCATATTAAAAGGAGGTTTTGAATTAAAATGCAACATTTTCACTAAAAATGATCTTTATCAGAAAAATAACAAAAATTTACACAAAGTAAATTTTGATGTCCAGATTCTAAAGAAGGATTTTATTTTGTCAAATACAACATATAAAATTGTCAAAAGTATATTTAAAAAGTGTTCTCCATCAAAAGGCGGTTAATCGACCTTTTAAATAATATTAGATGATTTATGCTTAAAATTGGATTCATTTGCATTTTAAGCCTCTAACATTTATTGGATAAAAGTAAAAATATTTGACAAACATATTTAATAATTTTGTAATTAGTTCTGTTCATTCCTGCCATTATAATGGCCAGGCGATAACTACCATTTAAAATAATATTATTTTATTATTAGAGTGCAACGTAAGATTTCAAAGAAACTCGTTGTTGCGTATTGGGTACGCCATCGAGCATAGCGTTACCTTTAAAGTAATATTAATATTTTATTCACAAATATGGATAAATATGAAAATGTCATATTCTTTATTTACCTGGGGTGTTACACTATCTATACTTCAAGCGCCTCTTATCTTGGAAAATCCTTGTCCAAATCCTTTCCCAACATCCCTACCCATATTCTAGAGGTAATTTTTTTTATCCAAATACCATCCCACGAATTCTCTAGGTATAAAACTAAGAATATTTTCCGAATTATAGGTATAGTTCTTAATTAAGTACTTTCATTTTTATTTCTTATTTTATCTCCTTAAAACATATCGTAACCATTGTGATATAATAAAATAAATATATCACATATAACAAAATGTTATTATGTTTATGGTATATAACACCTTTTCATCTGCTTATCCATCAAATTGAATATGAAAACATATTTCATGAATACATAAAGACTACCACATCATGAGGACAATATATTTCATTTTTTGTCACCTCCTCCAATGGTTGGTTATAATGATGGATCCAGATAAAAAAATATTATATATATGATTTCAATTTAATTATAGAATGGTATGTAGATATTCTAACACTTTATTTACCATCCAATGAAAAATAAAACCATTGCTTGTGTGTACGTATGACCTACCATCTCCACATAGTGGTGTAATTCATTTTTCATCTCCACTTAACTTAAATGGATATAAAAGATTTAAATAATTAAAATATATTATACTTATGTCATAATTATTATTCTTGAAATATAATATCTCATTTACCTTCTTAACTATCTACCCAGTAAAAAAATGACAACGCCGCTCATGCATATGTGTGTACTACCACCTCAATCAAGTGTTGTGATTCATTTTAAATGTCACAATTTCAAGAATAATCATAAGTATTTATATAATCAATATATATTATGTTTATATACTGATTAAAGTATTTATATGATGCATCCATGATCAATATGTAAGGAATAAAACAACCAAACCGAAACTTACATGAAAAATGAAATAGTTAACACTCATAAATGATTATTTTAATAAATAATTATAAAAAATAGGTATTTAAATGTTATAAGTGGATTATATATGATATTATAATTATTTATATGAATATTATATATATTTATAATAAATTTAAATTTATTTTAAAAGAGGTTAAAATAACTTACGAGGAATGTTGAACTTGAGGTAAAATATTTCTGTTACAATCTCATTTTATTTTGGGGTTTTTATGTTCATATTTATTTTGATAAAATTATATAATCCTGATATTTTAAACTGAATATATTTTCTTTTAATATAGTTATGTTGGGGTGTACATGTTTATGTTCTATTTCCTCTATTTTTGAATCAATAATTAATAAGTAAGTTACATGTAATGTACCTTTAAAAAAATATTATTTTTAAGTCTTCCTTCCAACTCTTTTTCTTCCATGTCCATATTTTCTCTAAAATGTTTTAAATATTTTTTTATACTCTGAAAAGACTTTTTAAATTCATTTTTCCCATGTTTTACTTTCAATAATTTATTTAAAAGTAATTTTATTGTCATTTTATGAATGGGGTACTTTCTTCCAAAGGTGTGAATGAAATCTTTATTAGAACATACACCACATAAATGAATTTACTCACCTTCATGATTAATATTTTATTTGAAGATTATTTTATAGGTTTCCATAGATATTTTCAATGAAAATATTTTTCTCATTATTTTGATAATTTTCTATTTAAAATTATATCAAAAGAAATGGGTATTATTTTCTTAAAGGAATGAAAAATAATTTTGAAAAGTGATTTTAAACTCCATTATTACAAAAAAATTTATGAGGAAGTTATTTTTAATATATAGATTGTATTTTATTTTATAAATTATTGGTTTTACCAAAAAAACCCTTTATTTCTGAGGAATAAATGGTATTCCTTTACTGATAATGGATTAAACCCTATTTTGATATCATTAACTTTATTATGATTATGTTCTATATCACTCTCTGTCATTCATTAGAAATTTATTTCACCTTCATTTCCAAATCTTGGATATCATTGATGAATTAAGAATAATTTCTATTACTTTGACAATGTTTCAACCATATTCCATTTCTATATATGGCATCATTTAAAAGAATCTTATTAAGTAAGTTATTTCATTTTCTAGGGAAATATTTATGTTTCGTATTATTGGTTCAGTCTAGATAATTATTGAACTGTAAGTAATTTTGAGAAATAATTGTATTGATCATTCAAAATATGAGGAATGATGGGTGAGATCCAATTAGAAA
Source organism: Viscum album (assembly GCA_963277665.1). NCBI lineage: Eukaryota > Viridiplantae > Streptophyta > Magnoliopsida > Santalales > Viscaceae > Viscum > Viscum album. Next base: position 519,871,833 of record OY728135.1, on the reverse strand, counting down.
TATAACTTCTATGCATCAATGTGTTTAACGAGAAAAAAAAGGTGATCACATAAGATGATTATTTGGTTTACACCAACCAATTTATTAATAATGATATTTTGGTGGAGAGGCATTGATAGTAAGATTCAAGATATCTTGGTTGAGAGGCCTTGATCACGAATGTCAAAAATTATGCATTTACTTTATTAAGAATACAATTTCCATTATCTATGTGATTTATATGTTTATATTCACTATTTATGTTCATTGAACTCATGTTATTTATTTAATGACATGTGTTTTTATAATCCACTCTTCTATATTGATTATGCCTCATTTACTCATGATATATTCTATTGTATGTAGCACATACTAAGCATCTAAGTTTACCCTTTACTTTTTCCCTTTCCCCAAGATATAAGAAGGATATTATGAATGATCAAAAGGATTAAATAATGTTTCTTATGCTATTTTTTATATTTCCAATGTAATATAGGAATCAATTATGTATCTAGTTTTCCAATACAACTAAATTGATTGATCCTATGTGGTGTGATTCCTTTTATATTATACCAATGTAATAAAGTAAACACCATCTCTGATATTAGTGGAGTTGGGGTATTATAGTTGGTATTAGAGGAAGTTTAGTAGGACCCTTTAGAAATATATTTTAGGATAACATATCTAACTTGATCATTTTGATAATCCCTTAGATTATTTGAAAATTTTTTAGGAATTTTTATTCCATAGCATAATATTCATGATGAATTTGGGATAACTAAGTTAGTGCCAATGTTTAGAGATTGATCCTAGAGGAGGTAATGGAAATCATTTCAGCACTTATAGCCAATTTAGGGATTTCCCTTATGATAAATTCAATACAATAGGTGTTTGAGATGATAAAATTATGGCTATAATAGGGCATATGACTTTGGTTATTACTAATAACCTTACCTGTCTGGAGCAACCTATTGTTCCAAAAAATATTGTATCTATGTTGGATCACTTCAGGAAAAAAATTCTCTATATTTTAATGGGACTACTTATCCATTGGTAGCTTAATAATAGTTTAAGTCTCTCAAAAAGATATTTTTGTCCTTGGAAAGTAATTAAAGGGAAAATTTTATTCTAGAAGTATATTGCTTAAATGGAGATGTTGATCAATGATGTTCATTGATCCAACGTACTAAATAAGATGATGAAATAAAAAGTATATAATGAAGAACTTTTAAGGTGATAGTTTTTGAGAAATACTTTCCTCAAGAGAAATGAGTTGAAACACAGAATAAATTAATCAACTTAAATTATAATAAAGAATAAAGTGTTATAGAGTTTGAGGTTAACTTTATAAGATTATATAGGAATTATGCATACTACATACATAATCTGGAAAGTAATATTGAATATTTATTTAATGAGATTAAGTTTATCCTTTTAAGGGACTTAGTTTCACAAAGATTTTCATCATATGATGATATGGTATTATGTTCCCTTAATAATAAAACATAATTCTTTATGTTTTATATTTTTAAAGGAAAAAAAGAGAAGAAAAGGATGAGTGAGCACCAAGGAAAAAAGAAATGCAGTAGAGGAGAATAAATGAAACACATAACTTTAAATATATGATAATTTTTGTAGATAGAAATCCTGGTAAATTATTAATGTGAATGAAATTTTGTTAAAAGTGTGGAGATATGGTCCATCTAGCTCCTGAATGCATGAGAAAGAAAGAAATCACCAATATTCACTGTTTAACTATAAGGATATGGGGCACTATTCAAACCAATTCTCCAAGCGTTAATGAATACCTTGATAATTTTATCATGGAATCTATTGATGTTATCTTGGTATACTATAAAATATATGAAGATTATTATAATCATTTTTGAATCATTCATGGGGTTCTTAGAGGGAAAAGGATATTTGAGAAATTTATCATATGTGAATCTTGGATTAGAATGTTTATTTTCTTGGAAATATTGTCTCTAAGGATGGTATATTTGGTGATGTTTCTTAGACAAGGCAGAGCCTCACCATCATATATAAAATTTAGGGATAGTATGTGTTTTTAAGTAAGGAAAATTAAAGTAATGTTTTTTTGAATATATGATTATGATGTATTCAATTTTGGTCTTCATTTTTTTTAAGATTTTAGGATTTAATAATTACTTTTGAACAATAGGTTTTATTATTGAAATCTTGTAGATTAATGCATAATTTGATTATTTACATTATTGAATATTATTTTTACTTATTCTATCCATTTTTGATTTTAGTAAATGGATAGGAATAGGAAGAATCAAATGTCATAAAATCTTTTATACAATACTGAATACTAACCTTTAATGGATCCCATGATCCCTTAAATGTTTATTTTAATGCTTCAGGTATGAAAAAATCATTATGATCACGATAATTCACATAAAAGGATGAAATGATTATTGTGAGGAAATCAAGTAAATAAATTTTATCATAATATATATCCAATGGAAAATTTATTTACCAAACTCAAGAAAATAGTGGATAAATATATTGAGTCTTATATGGAAAGTAACACTCATATACCAAGGTGAATTTTCAGAAACTCATTTTAAAGTATGAGTATTACATTTTTTTAGGGTCACTATAGATACCACTAAAAAATTATGAAATCAGACTAGGAATGGAGGTCAAATATTAAAATAATATTAAATATAAACCAAAAAATCGACAACTATGTTAGGCTGATCCAAACACTACCTATTTTAAATCTAGAAATTCAGCACACCTTTCCAAAATAGTTTACTTTATCTTCTTCTTAACTCTAATCCAATTACTATGACCACACTTCTTCTTACGACAATTCACTACCCTAAGATGAAGGTGTGCGTATCACTTGTAGAATATCATCTTGTATTGATTTTTTTGTGATCCAAATCCATCAAATATGGTTCTATAATTCATCCACGAAGCCTCAACACAAGATGTATATTAGACTCTTTTTGGATGTTATAGTCGGAAAGAGTGAGACCATCTTCAAGTTGTTTTGTTGCAAATATCATCTTCTACTGACCAGGAAAAATATGTACATACCCAAGATTGACGTACATGGACATTACATTACTTTTGTGGAATAATTATTACATAACAAAAAAAGACACCCAAGCCTGAATGGCCCGAAGGCCTTCATTTTTATTGATTTTTGATAACCCCCTTTCAAGGGATGAGGGGGAACCCTTACAAGGCCCGTAGGCTCAGAGATTACATGGCCTGTAAGCTTAGGAGATTACATGACCCGGTGATCTTAGGGAATTTAACCAGACTGTCTACAAGGAAATGCCCCTCCCCAATATTTGCATCCTGATAGCAGCTCTCCACCTTTGCATGATCGTCTGGCTAGGCTTTCCATGCAAGCACAGGCTGGTACTGATGGCATAGACATACCCTCTCATTATGAGAATCCATTTAGCTCTGCTTGGGTGAGTTCACCTGCTCTGAATCCTCTTCTGGGGCTGCTCTGAATCCCTGTAATAGTTTAGTGTCTTTGGAAACTCAGAACACAATCTTCTAATCATAGTGAAAGATCTTAAACATCTCTCATAAAGATCTCCCCTTTTTTTTCTTACCTAAAAACTTTCTTTAAATCTTGGGGAAAAGAAAACATATAAAGGGTGAGATCAAATGCTCAATAAGGGTAAGTATGGAGAAAATAAAAAAAACATATACATTTTAACTTAAAAACATGAATATAATGTTTAAACATCAAAATCTTGAGTCGTGAAATAAATCATGGCAATATGTAAGGCATATATCACAAAATAAACATTAATCATGATAAAATAGCATGGGAATAAAACATGTAATTGTGGAAAACCATTAAGAACATTATATGATTTCCATAGTATCCAAGGTATGGCTGCCAATACCATCATAGTGGACAAATTCCATTACTGAACCAGGTTTACTTTCCATTCCAGCCCTGTATTACTGAACCACATTTACTTTTCATTCTAACAATGTCTATATCATGAGATATAAATCATTACCCAATACATTTAAGGGAGATATAGGTCCCACCCATCTCATAATTAAATAATTCTTTCCTGTGCCACAAAATAAACATAAATCATTCATCATAACCCAACGAATAAAATGGGTTTCATAAACATCATCCCATCATAACATAATCCATATAAAAAATAGATATAATTTCTTTATAAAAAAAATCAAACCATGTAAATAATATAGACATTATTCTTGAAACATAACCATAATAAATAATGTCATTATATATGGAAAATAGTTTTGATAAAACACTTGAAATGAATTCTTGAGGAAGATATCCTTTCTTCTTCAAAATCATTTTCTTTTCTCAAAATGCGGAGCAATTTTAAAAGAGAATAATTTTGTTAAAAATAATAATGAAATATTATAGAGTAATCTATGTGGAAATAAGGAATTATGAAACTATAAAAATCCATTCATGCCGTATAAGTTAAAAAAACGTTCTCCTCGTAATTTTTTCGTAAGTCAAAAAGTACCTCGTATGGTAAATAAAAGAAATATTCCTTCCATAAAATGTGGTAAAAGTCAAAAAAGGGTAAAAATGACTTTAAACATAAATGTAAGAATATTAAACATTTTATGGAAATAGTTTTAGAATACATGTACATGGATGATAAATATAACCCCAGTAAATACTTACGAATAAACAATCTCGGATAAGAACGAGATTGGAAAAATTATCCCTTACCTTAGGTTCAATTTATTCTGTACATGTCCAAAACTCCTGTATAATGATTTAAATAATGTCATTGAATTATTAAAGAATCATAGCCATTTTTATGATAACATATATGATTCACTTACGACTTTATATTACCCGTTCATTTGTCAATTTCATGTTGACGCACTGTTTGGGGTAATAATTGTTACATTTATCGTACGTGTTTGGACTTGTTGTTATTGATTTTATTATGATTTAATTACTTCCAAAATGTAAACCAAGATTTATATATAATATATAAAGTAATTATATATATATATAATAGATAGATAAATGAAATGAAATACACCGTTCACGGAGACGGTAGGCCGTACGTACGCATGAATGTTGATTTCCTTTCCTTATTGAATTGAATGGAAGTAAGTAGATGATATATATATATATATATACATAAATCCAGTAGAATTATTAAGTCATATATCTCATTATTATTCATTATATATACTTTATAATCATTCTTGAATAGTTAACATGGAGAATGAATCTCATCACGTCGCGGAGACGATAATCCGTACGTACGCACGAGTGATAATATCATTCCCATAATTATTGAATGGAATTGGATTGGATGATATAATATCTAAATTTAGTATAATGTTATAATAATAATATATTGTAATTATTTCCACTATTATACCCATCCAAGTAAGGTGGTGGTGGAAAAATAGATTACACCACGGCATGGAGACGGTATTCCGTACGTACATACGCGCAATGATTTTATTTTTCATAGGATGGATAGAAGGTGAAATAGGGTTATTTCATATTTATAATAATATATAAGGATATGATTGATAATTATGTTATTACTTTATAATAAAAAAACTAAATAAGTGGAAGTAGAAGAAGAAATAAATTTGAAATAATTAGTGGAAGATATCCTCTTCCTCAAAGTGCCTCCTTTAAACTTCCTCTCAGGGTACTAGAGTTGGTATTTTGAGAAGACCATCAGATCTATAATGTAACTAGAGAGGCTTAGAAAAGGAATTTTTACGGTTTTTACTATATTGAAGGCTCAAAATTGAGTGAAGTGGAGAGGGAAGGGGTGCCCTTTTATAAGAGTGGAGAGGGGCACTTTTGGAAACCTCAAAAATATTAATTTATAATAAAAACAAACCCCACATAAAAACCTCCAAAATGAATCAAATTAAAATATGATATGAGATAGGGTTGTAATATCGTCAACCAATAAAATTTAGACATGTTTTGATTTTATTTTAAACCTTATCATTTTGATTTATCCTTATTTAATCTATTTAATTTTATTTGGGGTAATAATGTTATTAATTTTAAATGGTTATAAATACTTACTTATGTGTTGTTAATTGTACATAATTGGATAAGTTATGACATGTTCGAACATATAAATTTTAATTTGTGATTTTTAAATATTTGTTGTGATTTTTAAACAATTTAATAGTATGTCATTTTCATAAAATATCTATAGTGTCAATTTTGACACAATTCATTTATTTGAATTTAAATAAAATCCACACAGAAGATATTTTCGAAAAAAAATATTTAATAGATTTCTAACAAGTCATATTACTCTATTAAATTTGCGTAGAACATTAATTATATCATATATTATTTATTTTAATATGTTTAAAATCATTTATCTGATATTTCTCTTAATAAAATAATTACTACAACATTTTTGTATAATTAATTAATATACTTATTTGATGCATAAAAATTAAAAATAAAATACTATGATTAAGATAAATCTAATAGTTTTAATAATAATACTTTTAGTTGAATTTATCTTCTAAAACACCCAACTTTTAAAATGTTATGTTTATTAAATTATGAAGGTGACAACTTTGACATCATTTAAAATAAAATAATATAAATGTCCTAATATATTTTATAATGATCCAAATGGTCAAAAAGTGGACACTTGGATGATTGTGCTATAGATATACTCTACCAATAAGTTTTGGTCAAGTTTTTGGGTCTTTTGATGAGTATTATTATTTTAATAAAAATTATATTATTGATTTTTCACTAAATAAATAATTCTTGCATCATTAATGTATAAGCTATTAAGGTAATTATATATTTCATAAAAATTACAAATAAATTACCATGATAAATAAAAACATTTTTTATTTCAAATTAGTATTTATAATCTAATTTATATTCAGTATAACCTTATATTAAAAATAATTTAATTATTAAAGTTTGAGTGAGACATATTTCACTTTCGTTTAAATATAATCAATTAATTGTCTCAATCTCATAAAAGTGGGTTCAAATAGATACCATTTGGACCCAAGTATGTATTTGGATGAAATAGAATCATCAAATTATATTAAAACATGTTTTCAATATTTTTTTTACCCTTAATTACCCGATTTACCTTTAACTGTGGTAAATAAAATTTACCGTAGTTACTATTCATAATGACCAAAAATAAAAGTAGCCTATTGAAATAATTTGAACCTACTGATTCCAAATATGGAGTTCATTTTTCCAAATTCAAAACACAAAAGTTTCAGTAATTAATTTAAAATTAATCCCATTGTTGAGAAAACGAGTTTTAAAATTTAAAACATTGCAAAAGATTGAAATGTTTTTACCTATGAATTCAATGTAAAATTAATGGTAATTAAATACATTATATTTAATGGTAAATATATATTCTATTTATACTTTAAAACCATTAAATATTATAATTTAACCATATAAATTATCTCGACGAAAAAATTTGTTTTTAATTAAAATTTAGCATATTTTTACTATTCATCAAAATATGAAGTTTATCAAAATAATGTAAAATATTTATCCAATGTAAATTTTTATATCCTGATTCAAAAGAAGAATTTTACTTTGTCAAATTTAACTTATAAAAATGTCAAAAATTATATTTGAAATGGGTGCGCCATCAAAAGGTAACAAAACTGCATTTTTTGAAAAATACTTCTTTTATCCGAAAAATTAATTTTGTTCACATAACATGTTATAACACTACTAGAATTATATATATTTGAGATTTCCTATTTGCGACAGGATTCCGTCACAAATATGCTTTAGCGATGGGGGCCTGTTGCAAATACCCTATTGTAGAAAACGGCGTCCAAATACATTTATTTGCGATGGGCCCGTCGTAAAAAATGGTATTTGCGAAGGGAATTTTTTCCATCACAAATAAGCCTCCAATTATATATATTATATATCTATCAACCTTTTGCGATGGACCGTCACAAATACTATTTGCGACGAGAATATTTTCCCTCACAAATAACCGTCCGATTATATACATTATATATATATAAAAATTTTGTGACTGGTCCATCGCAAATAGTATTTGTGATGGACACGCCAACCCGTCGCAAATACTATTTTAAAAAAAATTATTCTTAGATTATTTGCGACGAGATCTCATCGCAAAAGGCCCTGTCACAAATACTAATCATAATAAAAAATAATAATAAAATTATGATTAATGAAAAAATTATATTATTATTATTAAAATAATAAAAAAAAAATAAAAAATGTTATTATTAGTAAAATAAACAAACATTAAAAAATATAATAATAAAAAAATATATTTAATAAAATTATGATTAATAAGAAATTAATATTAATATTATTAAAATAATAAAAAAATAAAAGATTATTAAAATTCTCAATATTTACAAAAAAAATATAAAAAAATCAAAAAATATTATTATTATTAGTAAAATAAACAAATATTAAAAAATATAATACCAATAATAAATAATAAAGTATTAAAAATAAAAAAAATATACAATATTTGCACCAATATAAAAGACAAAAAGTGTAAATAGTTAATATTACTACAAATATTGAATTCAAATGTTTTTAACATAAAAAATAAATCACTGGGGAGGGTTGTCTGCTGGAGGAGGTGGAGGAGGTGGAAGAGATGGTGTAGGAAACTCTATCCCAAAACTATGAGTCAGACGGCGCATGTACTCCATCTGCTCGTGATGCTGTTGATGCCACTACTACTCCCATTGACGTATCTCCTCCTCATGCTACTGCTGCTGCAACCGACACATCTCTTCATGCTGATTCTGCAAAATCTCTATAAGCTCATCCTGAGTTCGCAACTGCTCTTGATACTATAAGGCAGACGATGATGCCTCTCCACGAGCTCCTCACGAGATGGACGCTGACATCGCAGCAGTACCATAATAAGTACCATGAGTTAAATGAGAGCCGATACCAACTACTCGGGCCTTCTCAAAGCCATAATGAGTCGCCTCCATCCATGTCGCCTCATTGAAATCGTGGGCACTGGTTTGCTCAGTCATCTCGTCCTAACTCTCATCCTGTGTCTGAGAGGTCGTAGCCTCATATGACTCCTTCAATTCCAATTTGAAATTAAAATGGTGAAAATATTATATGTAGTTAATAAAAAACAGAAAAAAATAATACTAACCACAATCCGATGCTGGAGATCACCTCTAATATCTCAAGTGGCTGGATCACTGTACATCCTCCGATAAAAGTCGAACTCCGTAATATCAGGATGCTCTACTTCCTACAAAAATATAAAATAAACTATTTATATTTAAAGTTATATAACATATTTAAAAAATATATTTACCAGATGCTCTCTATGCGTACCGAAGGTACGACTACCAGCCCGATGTGTCACCTCCTGTTTCCATCGAATCTGTCGTCCCACTGAAGATCTCATTTAAAATCCACTGCCCAACCAGTGTAAACATAATCCATCCCAAACATGAGATGAAATGTACTCTGGTCGGTGGGCTCTACATGACTCATCAAATTCTGTCAATCCTTCTTTCTTAATGCATGTTCTTCTCAAATTGTGCAAAAAATGATAGAAATGGTCCCGTATAGACACCTGCCATGCCGCGTGGATAACGTCACACATGCTATCATCGACGAGATACCATAAAACCTACAAATAATTTATAATATAAAGTTATTAATAAAATAAATTGCGAAATAAATATTCTTTATTTACGTACCAGCCAGTGATAAAACATGTCGCGCCACACATCAATAGGAATCTGTTCCCATGTGATCCCTAGATGAGAAAAATAATTGTGCAAGATAGCACTCTCCTGTCCAATAGCTACATGCGCAAAACTGTGAAAAAGGAATAAATTATCAAACAATTAGTATATATATAAATAAATTAATGGAAGCTAACTAAAATATACAGGTTACCATACCTCCGTGTGTGTGGATCGAATCCAAGAAGTTGACGTCACTCGGGGATAGGTTCAGGAATCATCAGTCACGCAAGACCATGCCCCCTCCACATACCCCTTGAACCGCCAGTAGGCTGAGGGTCAAATGATCCAAAATCCCCCTCATCCAAAGGTAGATCAACCTCCTGCAACTCATGAAATATATCAGGATCCATCTAAAACACAAAATGATTTTTGTTAGCAGATAGTTGAAAATAACTATTATATATAGATATATATTAGTTATGATTATAACCATCATTTAAATGTGTCAATGTCCATCTTCATCCTCATCTTCGTAGTTTTCCATGTCAATGTATTCATCTTCCTCCTCAGCATCATCAATATCCATATGAGTTTCACTTTATTTATCTCTTTTCATTTCAAATTCATTTGTAACATCATTAAAATCTTCGTCATCATCGATCCTTAATTGTGGGGTGTCATCATCGATATTCACATCTCTCTGTGAGAAAGATGGATTTTGAGCAGTCTCTTGAAAAATTTCAATCCCTTCCACTTCAGCGGAACCACATTCAGTTTGAGTAAACTGATTTTCCCGATATTTCATTTTTATTATGCTCCACCAGTCATTCAAGTCTCTTGAAGTAGCACAATACTTTGCTTAATACATTTGATGTGCCTATTGAGCCAGTAAAAATGGTTCATTTATTGAAAGAAGACTTTTATATTTAATATCGATGATTCCATGAGTCAGACGAACACACAAGCATCTCTCAGTATCCAACCACTAACATTTAAACATCGTTATGTAATTATTTCCTAGATAACACATCTCAATAATTTCATCTAGAATGATATAAAAGTCCACTTTAGTTTCTCTATGATGCGATCCTCTCAAGAAAACTCCACTGTTCATTGTTTTTTTGATTCCCCATATGCACATGTATGAAATCGAAAACCATTCACCACATATGCATTATAAGATTTAACCATTTTGGATGGTGGGTTACTCAATATACATAGTCGCTTATCAATTTTATCATCATGTTGAGACACCTGAAAATTTGTAAAACAATTATCAATATGATAAATAATAAATGGAATTGATATTAAACCATCAATAATTTTTGTTACCAGTTTTTGAAACCATTGAGAATTTTTTTTATCTCAATTATTTAAGAGCAACTGCTGTAATTTGTGGAAGTTGTTTCTTGATATTATTATCATATAACCTACAAATAAAATAATATTACATACTGTAACATAAATTATATAATAAGTGATAGAAGCACTCACAGCGCAATTGATGTCATTTCTTCATAGTTGAGAAAAACATATGTATGAAGTCTGTGATGTTCATCATCTGAAAGCCATCGTTCATGAACTCCACTGAAACCAAGATTCGCCTGATTAAAAACTGATAATTGATTATCCATTTCATCATTAACATTTCCCTCATTTCATCCCATGTGATTTTGTTTTGAGAGATATTGAGAATCAAAATAACAAGAGTAGAAAAAAGAAATTTCCTCTTGCAAATAAGCTTCAGCAATTGAGCCTTCAAGTGATGCTTTGTTACGTACTTTTTTCTTCAATTTCTGCATGCATATCTTGAATGGGTACATCCATCGAAACTGTATGGGACATCCACATTTAGATTTATGTGGAAAATGTAATATTAGATGTTCCATTGAGTCAAAGAAAGCCGACAGAAAGATTTTTTCCAATTTACATATAATTACAGCAACATCTTCTTCCTGTTTTTTTAGGGTATCGGAGTATATTGTCGCTGCAAAAATGTCTCAAAAAAATATGATTTGTCTATTATCGAATCCCAAATCATATAATTCAACAGACCTTTGAATCTAATTGGCATAAGTATTTCCATTATAACAAGAAAATCATGAATTTTTAATCTGGTAATATAACCATTCTTTACACATCTTCCCAAATTATAAGCACAACCATATAGAAGTCTCAAATCTGCAATCCACTGAAAAAATAATAAGAGACTCTCTTTAGATAGTGTATAAGCTGATTTTGTTTTTATTAACCTCTAGGGTATGACATTTTCAAATAGTTCAAGTTCTGGTTTCCTACAAATTTGGGCAAGATCTAATCGTGCCTTTACAGTATCTTTGGTCTTACATGGTGTATCCAAAACTGTATGAAATAAATTATCAAAACAATTTTTTTCAATATGCATGACATCCATCATGTGGAAGACCAACAAATCAGAACAATATTGAAGATCCCAAAAAATGCTTCATTTTATCCAATTATGTTCTTTCCCAAAGCCATCAATTTTCTATTGGTTTACTGTTGGACCAAATGTGATGAGAGGTAATGAAAATACAAATGATTTTAACTCTATACCTGGTATCATATTTGGAGGTTCATCCCTTTCAATTGTACCTTTTCTAAAATGAGATTCGTTCCTTCAAAAAGGATGATCGGTTGGAATAAATCTTTGGTGACAGTCATAATAGCAAGGTTTTTTTCCATTGATGAGAATAAAGGATTTTTTGTCTTTCATAGAGTAAGGACATGATTTCGGACCATTTGTACTTCAGCCAGATAATATGTCATATAATAGAAAGTCACTATTTATCCACATTAATGCAGCTTTTAATATGAAATTTTGTTTCGTAGCAACATCATATGTACTAATACCATCACTCCACAATGCATTTAACTCATTAGTCAATGGATTCAAATAAACATCAATATTATTTTTCAGATGTATTGGGATTAATAGAGTCAAAAATATATAGGGATCCTTCATCGACATCCATGGAGGTAAATTGTACAGAGTTATAAAGAAAGGCCAACATGAATACTAACTACCATAAGAACCAAACAGACAGAAACCATCAGTAGAATGACCCAATCGCACGTTTTGCCCTTCTAACGCAAAAGACAGATACCGATGGTCAAAATGTTCCCATGAATCACCATAAGATGGATGATTAAAGATTTTATCTGTTTAAATCTTGGTTTTGTGCCATGAAATCATTGACTCTATGTTCCGAGACATAAATAAATGCTGCAACCTGGGTGTAAGAGAGAAATATCTCAACTGTTTTGCTGGAATCGATCCTGACTTCCCTGGTTGAGATTCTTTATACCTCGATTTTCCACATGTGGGACAACTATCCAATGAAACATTTTCACTAGAATATAAGATGCAATCATTTGGACATGCATGAATCTTCTGATAAATAAGGCCTAGATTACGAACCAGCCTCTTGCTCTCAAAGTAATTTGCAGGTAACACATTTCCTTCAGGTAACAATATTTTAACCAAAGAAAATATCTGATCAAAATATTTGTTTGACATTGCATTATCTGATTTAATAGCCATAAATTTTGCAACCGATTCTAATTTTCTTATCTTGCAACCTGGATATAATTCATCCTCTGTATACCTCAACAACTCATAAAATTTGAATGGTGCCAACTCAGGAGTTAAATTACTATCATCTTGAGTTTCAGTTTGTTAAACAGATGGACCTGTAACATCTTGTACTAAATTTTGAAACCGTGATGGATCTAGAATCAAGTTATTAGTATCTTCTCTGGAACTGTATTCACCGCATTGATACCAAAAAACATAATCTGGTTGAAAACCAAACCGCAAGAGATGTCCCCCAACCTTGTCAAATGTGTCAAAAGTTTTCAGAGCACATTTTTTACAAGGAAACTTAATTGTGACTTCTGAAATATATTTTGGTTTTAATGATGAAAATGATAAGAAATATTCAACACCCCCAATATATGCAGGATTTAAACCAGAACCATTTGGATTTCTACGCTAATTTATCCAAGTGTGATCATCTAATAATGACTAATGTCAATTTATTTGTTTTATATTTTTCTATGAAATATAAATCATCACAGTTTTTCAATAAATTGAAATTATAAAAACACTATCTGAAAATAGAAGATAAATAATTACAAATACTTCTTAATAATTACCATTAAATTTAGGCGACACAATTTCCAGTGGATTGACGACTACTCTTTTGTCCGACGGCTCATTTACTTGAATCTTTCTCACACTGAAATTATAGAGACTCAAATCTTGACATACATGGAAATTACATTACTTTTGTGGAATAATTAATACATCATAAAAACAAACACCCAAGGACCGTAATAGTTTAGTGTCTTTGGAAACTCGAAAAAAATTCTTCTAATCATGATGAAAGATTTTCTATATCGCCCATAAAGAACTTCCCCTTTTTTTTCTTACCTAAAACATTTCCTTATATCCTGGGGAAAAGAAAACATAAAAAGGGTGAGTTGAAATGCTCAGTAAGGGTAAACATATGGAACATAAAACAATCCATAAAAATTTGAATGCAAAAACTTGAACATAAAATCTAAACATCAAAATCTTGAGCAATGACATAAATCTTGGAAGTACGTAAGACATATATCATAAAAAAACATCAATCATGATAAAATAGCATGGAAATAAAACATGTAATTGTGGAAAACCATTAATCACATGATATGATTTCCATAGTATCCAAGGAATTTCCGCCAAGACCATCGTAGTGGATAAAGTCCCTTTCTGAATCGAGTTCACTCCTCATTCCAGTCCTGTATCACTGAACCAGATTAACTTACCATTCCAGCCATGTCTATCTCATGAGACATAAATCTTTACCCAATGCATTGGAGGGAGATATAGGTCCCAACCATATTATATTGAAATCATTCTTATGTGTGCCACAACACAATCATAAATCATGCATTATAACCCAAAGAATAAAATGGGTTTCATAAACATCATCCCATCATAACATAATCCATATAAAACAAATGGCTATAATTTCATCATAATAAAATTGAAACCGTGTAAATCATAGAGACATTATACTTGAAACATACACATATGAAATAATGTCATCTTAGATGGAAATGGTTTTGATAAAACACTTGAAATGAATTCTTGAGGAAAATATCATTTCTTCTTTAAAATCAATTTATTTTCACAAAATACCATGCGATTTTAAAAGAAAAGGATTTTTTTGAAAATAGTCATGAAATATTGTAGAGTAAGATTCATGAAAATAAGGCGTTATAAAACCATAAAAATCCATTCATGTCGTATAAGTTAAAAAAACATTATCCTCATACTTTTGCCAGAAAAGTCAAAAAACTTCCTCGTATGGTAAAAAAAGAAAGATTCCTTCCATAACATGTGGTAAAAGTAAAAAATGGATAAAAATCACATTAAACATAAATGAAAACATTTTTAGAAAAGATTTACATGGATGATAACAATAACCCCAGTAAATACTTACGAACAACAATCTCGGATAAGAATGAGATTCAAATAGTTATCCCTTACCTTAGGTCTGATGTGCTTCGTACGTATCCGAAACTCATGTATAATGATTTAAATAATGTCATTTACTTATTACAGAATCATATCCATTGTTATGATATCATATATGGTTCACTTATGACTTTATATTACCCGTTCTTTTTTAAATTCCATGTTAAAGTAGCGTTTTGGGTAAAATAGTTTTATTTATCGTACGTGTTTGGACTTGTTGTTATTGATATTATTATTACTTATATCATGATTTAATTACTTCCAGAATTTAAACCATGATTTATATATCATATATATTTAATATATATATATATATATATAATAGATAGATGACTGAAATTAAATACATCGTTTATGGAGACAGTAGGCTGTACGTACGCATGAACGCTGTTTTCCTTTCCTTATTTACTTGAATGAAAGTAAGTAGATGACATATATATATATAAATACATAAATCTAGTAGCTTAATTATGTCATATATTTCATTATTATTCATTATATAATCATCTTGATTGGTTAACATGGAGAATGAATCTCATCGTGTCGTGGAGAAGGTAATCCGTACGTATGCACGAGCGATGATATCGTTCCTATAATTATTGAATGGAATTGGAGTGGATGATATAGTATCCTAGAATAATTATGATGTTATAATAACCATATATATTTATTCTTTATACCATTATACCCATCCATGTAAGGTGGTGGTGGAAAAACATATTACACCACGGCGTGGAGACGATATTCCATACGTACGCACGCGCGGTGATTTCATTTTCCGTAGGATGGATAGAAGGTGAAATGAGGTTGTTTCAGATTTATAATAACATATCAGTATATTAGTAATACTTATGTTATTACTTTATAATTAAACAACTAAATAAGAAGAAGTTGAAGAAGAAAGAAACTTGAAAGAATCGGTAGAAGAGATTACCTCTTCTTCGATGCACCTCTTTTAAGCTTCCTCTTAAGGCACTAGAGTTGGTCTTTTGAGGAGACCAGAACCTATATAATGTTTCAAGGAAAGTTTAAAAGGGAAATTTTCAGGGGTGGCCGAGCTTGAAGGCTCAAAATTGTGTAAAGAGAAGAGGAAGGATGTGCCCTTTTATTAGGGAGGAGAGAGGCACCTTAAGAAAAACTTAAAATATTATTTTATAATAAAGTCATATTCGGTTTATAATAGCTCCAAATTGATTTATTTTGAATCTAAAGTGGTTATGGGTCTAAATAGTTTCAACCAATAGGTTTTAGACAATTTTATGTTACTATTATAACCTTATCAATTATATTTAACTCTAAGTTAAATAATTTAACTTTTACCGTGTCTTCTTGTTTTATTACACTATATGGTTAATAAAATTACTATAACAAGCCAAAATAACCCCAATTGGTTCATTATTAATATATATAACTTTATCTATGTAATTTGGACGAACCGTATATTTTTTAGGAATAGAATAACAATTAATAATATAATATTTGTTTTAAAAACTATTTTATGTCAATTTTGACACTATTTGGTAATTGATTTTTGTGAAAATCATAAAAGAATTATTAGTTAGAAAAAAGTTAATTGAATAAATAATAACATGTCATATTAACCTATAAAATTAGTGTAATTCATAAAAAGTCTCAAATTATATTTATTTGGGTATTTATAACATCAATTATGTTAATAGTTCATTAATAAGGTAATTACTGCATCATCATTGTGTCATAAATAAATTAAAATATATAATGTCTAAAAATTATAAATAAAATACCAGTATTTATGAAATATTTATAGCTTTATAATTAATATTTATAGTTGAATTTATCTTATGTATAACCCTATATTAAAATTGTTTTAGTTATTAAACGTTGATTTTAACTATTTTAACTCTTCTTTAAATAAAATAATAATAAATGTCCTAATCTAATCCAAGTGGACCTAAAGGGTAATATTTTATTCCTAAGGTTGTTTTTGGTCGAATTAAACTTGTCCAATAGAATTAGTACATATGTTAGGGTAATAGTAATATCATTTTTACCCTTAATTACCATACTTACTTTTAACCGTGGTAAATAAAAGTAAAAAGCTACTATTCACCAAAAATTATTTTTTTCTTATTCAACCAAATTTTACTCCTTGATATTAACCGTGTCTCTAAAAGTTTTGAAATTCCACTCACAGAAGCGGTAAAATTAAGTTTTATGTAAATTTTCAAATTTTCCAAACAGGTGGGTAAAAGACGGTGAAAAGTTCAATAAATTTTTATATATAAAAAATTATTATAAAATGACTCCAATGAATTACATTGAACTTATATAATATTATGTATCAATTTTGACCTAAAATAAATTTAAATAAAATAAATAATTATTTAAATAAAAATTTGGTTTTTAAATAGAAACAAAGTGTTTTCACTATTCATCAAAAATTGAAAGTTTTAAGAAAAATACCAAAAATTCACCCTAGGATAATTTAGATATTTCGAATCCAAAAATGAAGTCCATTTTGAAATATAAAATTTCAAAAATTGGGTATTACTATTCATAATGACTAGTTCATAATAATTTTATAATAATATCTCGTTTAGTGAAACTCGGTATTGCATACTAAACACGCTATCGAGGAAGGTCTTGATTGCGTGTAATACTAGCCATGTCAGGGCTGTGTGTAGTGAAATTTCCATTTGGTGTTGCGTAAAACATAATCAAAACTTATTTCATTTATACATTAAACAAAATCTATACTTAATGTGGCGTAGAATAATTTCCACAAAATGAACTTGAAATTGTGTGTAACACGAGCCAAGAATAGTGTTGCATATACTGCAAGCTAATACGGTGTTGCATATAGTATGAGATAATCTTGGTGTAGTGTATAATATAAGGCATCAAATAAATTAAAAATAATATATCTCATAAAATCTCAGGGTGTTACATTCTACCCCCCTTAAAATGAATTTCGCCCTCGAAATTCTTCGGGGTTATAAATCGTTTACTACTTGAAAGTTTAATTCATGGAAACCCACATCCTAAAAAGGAATACTAAATCATCATTTTAGAAAGGAGCATTAGAAACATAATGGATACCCAAAGTAACTTATCACTGGGTTTCCACATAGGATAATATAGGTGAAAATATGGATATGGAAGAGAAATCTAACCATCATGTTTACACGAAGAGTGGTAGAGAACATGGCTATGAAAAAGACAACAATCATAAATCCATAAATTTGTGATGATCTAAGGTACCATCTGATTCATCAGATATGAGGTCATTAGGATAACATTTTTGGTTTTCAAGATCATTTCCCTAATGTTGAATAATTTTTCACAAGGAGAAATACTAACTTGATTTCAGTGAAATATCATTGTTGGTCATTCCATACAAAATTTCCACTTCATCTCTTATTTATAGAAATGAAGTTGGATTTTTCATTCTTGAAATATTAGAAGATCATGAGATAGAATGATAGGTCATTCCATCTGTCTCAAACAAAAGGTTAGCAAAAGTTATTAAATATACCTAAGTCCATCTATGGTGAGATTAACCATATCTGATTCCAACAATGGACTTATACTTCAACTATCATACCGCTTAATAAAATAAATCTTATTTCTACTAACCAGGGACTTCATGTATGCCAGAGGTAGGCGATAAAGGCCCATCACACTTCGGTTGTGGGTTCCATTCCCGCAACCTTGTCCGACGCGACGGGTTGTCACCCGTCCTGCAGGTTGTCCATTTTTCTAAAACACACTATTATAACATTCCAGAAATAAAAAAAGTTCTATCCTTAAACAATACTATCTGATGTCCAACATAATCCATTCCAATCTTTATGCTTATCCAAAATACATGTGTCCAATCTCATAGTATAAAGAAAATGATTACTTGGAAGTTCACATAACAAGCATGTGAATACCATCATTTATCCCCTATATATCATAAGATATATCTTGTTGGTCACATTCAAAACATGTGAATACCTTAATCATGTATTCTTTTGAAACAAGAATTACCATAGAACTTTAGTGAGAACATGAATGCTGTCAAAAGTTAACTCTTTCCACATACTCAAATCCCAAAATTTCTATATACTCAAACCATGATATAACTTTGTCCTTATATCAGTCATGATCTCATGAATACTATCAAACATATTATTTTCTCCTTATCCCTTAATTATGCGCATATCATTTTCTTTCCAAAAATATTTCAATCACTTTTCATGGTTACTGGTACCATACAATTTTTTAAAACCACAATAAACCAATACATATATATTTAAATATTCCACGATACTAAAATGACATTCCACACTACCATTTTGGAATCCCGTTACATAAACACATAATCATTACACCACATTGTTGTGATACTCAACATCACCAATAGTGATCGCATGTGACTTCCCTTTATCCTTTTCCTTAAGAGACTTCTCATGTCGATCATCATTAACCCTTGGATTAGGGAATTGATTAGCATAATTCCCCATTTCCTTTCACTTGAAGCATTGAAGTGTTGGCGGAGCGTTATCTATAATATTTTCTCTATTCACATCATTAGAAACCTTTTTCCCATTACTTCAGCACTCAGCTACTCGATGACCTTATTTTCCACACTTGGAACATTTTCTAGTACCTTTTAGACAATCTCCACCATGATTCTTTCAACACTTTGAGCATAAAGAAAAATTCACCTTCTTTTCACCATTAATCTAAGATTTCTCCTTGAACTCCATCATTCATTTCTTGTCAAAACCATGAGATGGATATGTAACACCAACATCCAGTTCTACCTTGATAGAACAACACAAAATTTCTTCATAGCTACTGAAGTCTCTTATCGCCAATGCCCTTCGAAGACTTGGTTTTAAGCCATAGAAGAATCAATCAACTTTACTTTTAGATTGGATGATAAATCCAGATGAATACCTTGAAAGCATTGTAAGCTTCACTTTGTATATACCAAATGATTCATCATCCTTTTTCTTAAGCTCAAGGAACTCCTTCTCCATCTTTGTTCGAAGAATACATGGAAGTACTTATTGAAAAACAAGTTCTTGAACTCGTTCCATTCCATGGATTCAATTTCATCTTGGGGCCTTGTATTCTTAATTAGAGTCCACCACTGGTCTGATTCACCTTCTAAATGGTAAACAGCTAAAATGAATTTTTCATGTTCTGAACAGCGAAGTATGGAAAATATCTTTTCAATGGTACTAATCCATTGTTCGGCAACAAGTGGATCAGAAGACCCATTGAAAGAAGGTGGACGTTGCCTCATGAAGGACTCAATAGAATATTGTTCCCTTTTCTGATCATTTGGAAATCCAGAATGATTCATAGCTTGTATAAGTATAGAAATAATATTTTTCACTCCATCTCTCACAACGTTGGTTTGTTCAGGAGGACAATCATTGCATCGTCCATTATATTGATCAACACGGTTCCTTCAGGTTCCAGCCATCGTCTAAAACCCAAAAAGAATAGTGTGAGAGGAAAAAACAACATAATAAAGTGGGATTACCTTCAATATCTAAAATCTTAGGTTTAATTATAATATCATTATCTTAATTCTAGGACTATAACCTATACATACACTTAACCTTAGGGACATCCCTAGACATACCTTAGAAATATATCTAGGGATCTCACTAAAGTTTTCACATCCTAGTTTCTAAAGGTTAACTAAACCATTCCTCCGATACCAATTGTAGAGACCCAAAGCTTGATATACATGGACATTACATTACTTTTGCAGAATACTTAATACATAACAAAAAAACACCCAAGGACCGTAACAGTTTAGTGTATTTGGAAACTCGGAACAAATTCTTCTAATCGTGATGAAAGATCTTCAATATCTCCCATAAATAACTTCCTATTTTTGTTTTCTTACCTAAAACCTTTCCTTATATCCAAGGGAAAAGAAAAAATAAAAAGGGTGAGCTCAAATTCTCAGTAAGGGTAAACATATGGAACATAAAACAATCCATAAACATTTGAATGCAAAAACATGAACATAAAATCTGAACATCAAAATCTTAAGCAATGAAATAAATCTTGGAAGTACGTAAGGAATATATCATAAAAGAACATCAATCATGATAAAATAGCATGGAAATAAAACATTTAATTGTGGAAAACCATTAAGTACATGATATGATTTCCATAGTAGCCAAGAAATTGCTGCCAAGACCATCTTAGTGGACAAAGTCCCTTTCTAAATCGAGTTCACTCCTCGTTCCAGTCCTGTATCACTGAACCAAATTAACTTACCATTCCATCCATGTATATCTCATGAGATATAAATATTTACCCAATTCATTGGAGAGAGATATAGGTCCCACCCATCTCATATTGAAATCATTCTTACGTGTACCACAACACAATCATAAATCATGCATCATAACCCAAAGAATAAAATGGGTTTCATAAACATCATCCCATCATAACATAATCCATATAAAACAAATGGATATAATTTCATCATAAGAAAAGTGAAACCATGTAAATCATAGAGACATTATTCTTGAAACATACACATATGAAATAATGCCATCTTAGATGGAAAATAGTTTTGATAAAACACTTGAAATGAATTCTTGAGGAAAATATCCTTTATTCTTTAAAATCATTTTCTTTTCACAAAATACCATGAAATTTTAAAAGAAAAGGATTTTGTTAAAAATAGTCATGAAATCTTGTATAGTAAGCTTCATGAAAATAAGGTGTTATAAAATCGTAAAAATCTATTCATGCCGTATAAGTTAAAAAAACATTCTCCTCGTACTTTTGCTGGAAAAGTCAAAAAAGTTCCTCGTATGGTAAAAAAAAGAAAGATTACTTCCATAACATGTGGTAAAAGTCAAAAAATGGGTAAAAATCACATTAAACATACATGAAAATATTTTTATAAAATATGGACATGGATGATAACAATAAACCCAATAAATACTTACTAACAACAATCTTAGATAAGAATGAGATTGGAATAGTTATCCCTTACCTTAGGTCTCATATGCTTTGTACGTATCCGAACCTCCTATATAATGATTTAAATAATGTCATTTACTTATTACAGAATCATATTCATTGTTATGATATCATATATGGTTCACTTATGACTTTATATTACCCGTTCTTTTGTAAATTCAATGTTAAAGCAGCGTTTTGGGTAAAATCGTTTTATTTATCGTACGTGTTTGGACTTGTTTTTATTGATATTATTATTACTTATATCATGATTTACATACTTACAGAATGTAAATCATTATTTATATATCATATATATTCAGTATATATATATATAATAGATAGATGAATGAAATGAAATACACCGTTCATGGAGACGGTAGGCTGTACGTATGCATGATCGCTATTTTCCTTTCCTTATTGACTTGAATGAAAGTAAGTAGATGAAAAATATATATATATACATAAATCTATTATCTTAATTATGTCATATATTTCATTATTATTCATTATATATACTTTATAATCATTCTTGGTTGGTTAACATGGAGAATAAATCTCATCGTGTCGTGGAGACGGTAATCCGTACGTACACACGAGCGATGATATCATCCCCATATTTATTTAATGGAATTGGAGTGGATTATATAGTATCCCAGAATCATTATTATGTTATAATAACCATATATAGTTATTCTTTACACCATTATACCCATCCAAGTAAGGTGGTGGTGGAAAAACAGATTACACCACGGCGTGGAGACGGTATTCCGTACGTACGCACGCGTGGTGATTTCATTTTCCGTATGATGGATAGAAGGTGAAATGGGGTGGTTTCATATTTATAATAACATATCAGTATATTAGTGATACTGATGTTATTACTTTATAATGAAACAACTAAAGAAGAATAAGTTGAAGAAGAAAGAAACTTGAAAGAATCGTTAGAAGAGATTACCTCTTCTTCGATGCACCTCTTTTAAGATTCCTCTTAAGACACTAGAGTTGGTCTTTTGAGGAGACAAAAACCTCTATAATGTTTCTCAGAAAGTGTATAAGGGAAATGGGTAGGGTTTGGCCGAGATTGAAGGCTCAAAATTGTGTAAATGGAAGAGGGAGGAGGTTCCCTTTTATAAGGGAGGAGAGAGGCACCTTAGAAAAACTTAAAATATTATTTTATAATAAAGTAATATTCGGTTTATAATAGCTCCAGATTGATTTATTTAGAATCTAAATTGGGTATGGGTCAAAATACTCACAACCAATAGGTTTTAGACAAGTTTAAGTTACTATTTTAACTTTATCAATTAGATTTAACTCTAAGCTAAATAATTTAAATTTTACCGTGTCTTCTTGTTTTCTTACACTATATGGGTAATAAACTTACTATAACAAGCCAAAAGAACCCCAAGTGGTTCATTATTAATATATATAACCTTATCTAAGTCATTTTTCTGAACCATAGATTTTTTAGTAATATAATAACAATTAATAATATAATATTTGTTTTAAAAACTATTTTATGTCAATTTTTAAACTATTTGGTAATTGATTTTTTTGAAAATCATAACAGCATTATTAGTTCGAAAAAAGTTAATTGAATCAATAATAACACGTCATATTAACCTTGAAAATTATTGTAATTCATAAAAAGTCTCAAATTACATTTATTTGGGTATTTATAACATCAATTATGTTAATATTTCATCAATAAGGTAATTACTGCATCATCATTCTATAATAAATAAATTAAATTATATAATATCTAAAATTTATAAATAAAATACCATTATGTAGGAAATATTTTTAGATTTCTAATAAATATTTATAGTCTAATTATCTTATGTATAACCCTATATTAAAAATGTTTGAGTTATTAAACTTTGATTTTAATAATTTTAACTCTTCTTTAAATAAAATAATAATAAATGTCCTAATCTAATCCAAGCGGATCTAAAGGGAAATATTTTATTCCTAAGGTTTTTTTGGTTGAATTAAACTTATCCAATAGAATTAGGACATGTGTTAGGGTAATAATAATATCATTTTTACCCTTAATTACCCTACTTACTTTTAACCATGGTAAATAAAAGTAAAAAGTTACTATTTACCAAAAATTATTTTTATCTTATTGAACAAAATTTTAATTTTTGATATTAACCGTGTCTCTCGGATTTTCAAAATTCTACTCACAGAAGCAGTAAAATTATGTTTTGTGTAAATTTTCAAATTCTCCTAGGAGGTGGGTTAAAGACGGTGAAAAGTTCAGTAAATTTTTATATATCTAGAATTATTATAAAATGACACCAATGAATTACATTGAACTTATATAGGTATTATGTATCGATTCTGACCTAAAATAAATTTAAATAAAATAAATAATTATTTAAATAAAAATTTGGTTTTTAAATAGTAACCTAGTGTTTTCGCTCTTCATCAAAAATTTAAAGTTTTCAGAAAAATAACAAAAATTCAACCTAGGATAATTTACATAATCCAAATCCCAAAATGTAGTCCATTTTGAAAGATAAAATTTCAAAAAGTGGGTATTACTATTCATAACAGCTAGTTCATAATAATATTATAATAATATCTCATTTATTGAAACTCGGTATTGCGTACTATACACGCTATCGAGGAAGGTCTTAATTGCGTGTAATGCAAGCCAAGTCAAGGCTACGTATAGTGAAATCTTTGTTTGGTGTTGTGTATAACATAATCAAAACTTATTTCATTTATACATTAAACGAAATATATACTTAATGTTGCGTAGAATAATTTCCACAAAACGAACTTGAAATTATGTGTAACAGGAGCCAAGAATAGTGTTGCGTATACTGCAAGATAATACGGTGCTGCGTATAATACAAGCTAATCTTGGTGTAGTGTATAATATAAGACATTAAATAAATTAAAAATAATATATCTCATAAAATCTCAGGGTGTTACAGAAATCACAATGAAGAATCTGCTCAGAGGTAAGCTTATTCATTCTCGTGCATATAAGAATGTATAAGCATACCTCCGAGCAGTTTCTTCATTGTGATTTCAGTGTGAGAAAGATGCAAGTAAATGAGACATCGAACAAAAGAGCCCTCTTTTCGTCGATGAATCATATTCTTACAACTATCACCGCCTGAACACATTATAAAAAATGTGGTCTTACAAATGCATATTCAAACTTGTGCATACGATATTGGATATGCATACGTAGAAGCATAATTTTCATAATGTTTTGAGTCGGTGAAAGTTGAAAGGAGAAGAGTCCTCAAGCAAAAGAAGTGTCTTCAATCCACTGGAAATTGTGCCAAGTTATTACAAGTTATTAGAATTTATTCTTATTTATTCCTATTTATTCTGATTAATTTCTATTTATTACTATTTATTTCTAATTATTATTATTTATTACTAATTATTCCTATTTATCAGTAATTATTCCTATTTGTCACTAATTATTACTATTTATTTCTAATTATCACTATTTACTACTAATTAATCCTTATTACTACTAATTGATCTTAATTATTGCTATTTAATCCAAATTATTTCTATTTATATCTATTTATTTATATTTATTATTAATTATTTGTATTTATTACTATTTATTCCTATTTATTACTAATTATTCTTATTTATTACAAATTATTCCTATTTATTCCTAACTATTCCTATGTATTTCTAATTATTTCTATTTATTCCTAATTATTTTTAATTATTACTAATTGTTACTAATCATTACTGTTTATTTCTAATTATTATTATTTATTACTAATTATTCCTAATTATTCTTATTTATTAGTATTTATTATTATTTATTCTTCTTTATTACTAATTATTTCTATTTATTACTATTTATTTCTAATTATTCCTATTTATTGCTAATTATTCCTATTTATTCATAATTATTCCTATTTATTCCTAATTATAAATATTTATTGCTAATAATAAATATTTATTCCTAATTATTCCTAATTATTCCAAATTATTCCAAATTATTCCAAATTATTCTTAATTATTACAAATTATTACTAATTATTACTAATTATTACTAATTATTATTATTTATTACTATTTGTTTCTAATTATTTTTATTTATTACGAATTATTCCTAATTATTCCTATTTATTAGTATTTATTATTATTTATTTCTATTTATTACTAATTATTTATATTTATTACTATTTATTTCTAATTATCCCTATTTATTGATAATTATAAATATTTATTCCCAATTATTCCTATTTATTCCAAATTATAAATATTTATTCCTAATTATTCCTAATTATTCTTAATTATTCCTAATTATTCTAAATTATTGCTAATTATTCCTATTTATTATTAATTATTTCTATTTATTACTATTTATTACTATTTATTCCTATTTATTTGTAATTATTCCAATTTATTACTAATTATTCCTAATTATTTTTTTTATTTCTAATTATTCCTAATTATTGCTAATTATTCCTATTTATTGCTAATTATTCCTATTTATTACTAATTATTCCTATTTATTGCTAATTATTCCTATTTATTGCTAATTATTCTTATTTATTGCTAATTATTCCTATTTATTAATAATTATTTTTATTTATTACTATTTATTCCTATTTATTCTTATTTATTATTATTTATTATTATTTATTAGATTTTATTATTAATTATTCATATTTATTAGTAATTATTCCTATTTATTCTTAATTATTCCTATTTATTATTAATTATTCCTATTTATTACTAATTATTCCTATTTATTACTAATTATTCCTATTTACTACTAATTATTCCTATTAATTACTATTTATTCTTATTTATTACTATTTATTACTATTTAATCCTATTTATTACTAATTATTCTTATTTATTTCTAATTATTCTTATTTATTACTAATTATTCCTAATTATTCCAAATTATTCTGATTTATTAGTATTTATTATTATTTATTCCTATTTATTACTAATTATTCCTATTTGTTACTATTTATTTATATTTGTTACTATTTATTTCTAATTATTACTATTTAATTCTAATTATTACAAATTATTCTTATTTATTGCTAATTATACCTATTTATTTATAATTATTCATATTTACTACTAATTATAAATATTTGTTCTTAATTATTTCTAATTATTTCTAATAATTACTAATTATTCTTATTTATTGCTAATTATAAATATTTGTTCCTAATAATTACTAATTATTCTTATTTATTACGAATTATTAATATTTATTATTAATTATTTCTATTTATTACTATTTATTTATAATTATTACTAATTATTCCTATTTATTACTATTTATTTCTAATTATTCTTATTTATTACTAATTATTCAAAATTATTCCTATTTATTACTATTTATTATTATTTATTCCTATTTATTATTATTTATTCCTTTTTATTACTAATTATTCATATTTATTAGTAATTATTTCTTTTCGTTGCTAATTATTTCTATTTGTTATTATTTATTTCTATTTATTGCTCTTTATTTCTATTTGTTACTATTTATTTTTATTTGTTACTATTTATTTCTAATTATTACTATTTTTTCTAAATATAAATATTTATTCCTAATTATTCCTAATTATTCCTAATTATTCCTAATTATTTCTAATTATTCCTAATTATTCCAAATTATTCTTAATTATTTTTAATTATTACTAATTATTCCTAATTATTATCAATTATTTCTATTTATTACTATTTATTCCTATTTATTCGTAATTATTTCTATTTAATACTAATTATTCCTATTTATTACTCTTTATTGCTAATTATTCATATTTATTGCTAATTATTACCATTTATTGCTAATTATTCCTATTAATTGCTAATTATTACTATTTATTGCTAATTATTCCTACTTATTGCTAATTATTTTTATTTATTGCTAATTATTCATATATATTGCTAATTACTCCTATTTATTGCTAATTATTCTTATTTATTGCTAATTATTCTTATTTATTGCTAATTATTCCTATTTATTGCTAATTATTCCTATTTATTGCTAATTATTCCTATTTATTGCTAATTATTTCTATTTATTGCTAATTATTCCTATTAATTACTAATTATTCCTATTTATTAGTATTTATTAGTATTTATTCCTATTTATTAGTATTTATTCCTATTTATTACTACTTATTCCTATTTATTAGTAATTATTCCTATTTATTTGTAATTATTCCTATTTATTAGTAATTATTCCTATTTATTATTAATTATTTCTATTTATTACTAATTATTCCTTTTTATTACTAATTATTCCTATTTATTACTAGCTATTCCTATTTATTACTATTTATTTCTATTTATTACTAATTATTTCTATTTATTACTAATTATTTCTATTTATTACTAATTATTTCTAATTATAACTAATTATTCCTAATTATTCCTATTTATTACTATTTATTCCTATTTCTTTTGTATTTATTCCTATTTATTACTATTTATTACTATTTATTCTTAATTGTTACTATATATTTCTAATTATTACAAATTATTCCTATTTATTGCTAATTATACCTATTTATTTATAATTATTCATATATATTAATTATTTCTATTTACTAAAAATTAGTACGAATACTTTCAATTTATTATTACAAATAACTACTATAAACAAAACAATTTAAATCTAATTAAATTAAAACGAATCAAAAATAATTAAAATTAACATAAAAAAATTAAATAAATATTAAATTAAATAAAATATAAATACCTTTAAACGTGATCTTCTATTGATGTAGACGCCTTCGAAACTTTTTCGTAAAAAAAAAACTAACTCAAACAAATTCTCACTCTGAAAATAGGGTTGAGAGAGGGAGAGAAATTGAGAATTGAGAGGAGGATTTGAAAAAACGGATGGTAGGTATATATAGGTTCGATTAGTGGCGACATGACCTCTTGCGACGGGAATACCGTCGCAACAAGAACCTTTTGCGACGGGACCCGTCGCAAATACCTTTGCCTGCATTAATTGCTATCGACGGTTAAATGGGTATTTGCGACGGGGCCCGTCGCAAAAGGTATCTACCGACACACGTTTTGTGATGGGGCATCAAACCGTCGTAAAAACCCATTTACCGCCGCCGGGTATTTGTGACGGGGCCCGTTGCAAATAACCTCCGAGCGACGAACCATTTGCGATGGGGGAATTTCCCGTCGCAAATAACCTTCCCGTCCACAAAAAAAAAAAACATTTACCGCCGCCGAGTATTTGCGATGGGACCCATCGCAAATACCTCCGAGCGACGAACTATTTGTGACGAGAATATTCCTACCATCGCAAATAAGCTTCCCGCGGTTTGGCGCGCAATCTGCGCCAAACCGCGCATTACTTTATGCGACGAGCCACCAAAACCCGTCGCAAATAACAAGGTATTTGCGACGGGGCGACTCTGTCGTCGCAAATAATCTCGGGACAGGACTATTTGCGACATGATAATATCTCGTCGCAAATAACTCGTCACAAAAGGTTGTTTTCCCGTAGTGTAGAAAATATGTAAGATGAATTATAATGTTATAAAATTCAAAATGCGGTTAATACTATTCATAACGGCTAGTTCATAATAATATTATAACAATATATCGTTGTTTAGTGAAACTCGATATTGCGTACAACACACACTATTGAAGATGATCGCTCTTGCGTGCAACACAAGCCTAGAATAGTGTTGCGTATACTACAAGATAATACGGTGTTGCGTATTGCGCAATCTAATCTTGGTGTAGCGTACAACACAAGACATCAAAAAAATTAAATAGATTTTTTTTCATAAAACTTCGGGGTGTTACATTCTACCCACCTTAAAATGAATTTCGCCCTCGAAATTCGTCGGGGTTATAAATGGTTTAATACATGAAAATTTCTTTCATAAAAACCCACATCATAAAAAGGAATAATAAAACTTAATTTTAAAAACTAAAGTATGAAACGTAATAGTTACCCAAATTAACTCATCACTGGGTTTCCACATAAGAGAAAATAGGTGAAAACATGGATATGGAAGAGAAATCTAACCATCAAGTTCTGATGGAGAGTGGTAGAGAACATGACTATGAAAAAGCCAACAATCACAAAGCCATAAATTTGTGATGATCTAAGGTACCATCTGATTCATCGGATATGAGGGTACTAGGACAAGGTTTTTGGTTTTCAGGATCATTTCCCTAAAGTTGATGAATTTTTGCATAAGAATAAATACTCACTTGATTTCAGCATAATATCATCATTGGTCATTCCATGAACAATTTTCACTTCATCTCTTATTTAAAGAAATGAGGTTGAATTTTTCATTCTTGAAGTGTTAGCATATCATGAAATAGAATGATAGGTCATTCCATCTATCTTTATCACTAAAGGATAACACAAATTATTAAATATACATAAGTAGATCTATGGTGAGATTAACCATATATTATTCCAAAAATTGACTTATACTTCATCTATCATACCGATTAATAAAATAAAACTAATTTCTACTAACCAGCGACTTCCTGTAGGCCAGTGGTAGGTGAAAAAGGCATGTCGCACTTCAGTTGTGGGTACGATTCCCACAGCTTTGTCCAACGCGACAGGTTGTCGCCAGTCCTGCAGGTTGTCCTTTTTTCTAAAACTATACTATTATAACATTCTAGAAAAAGTTTTAGCCTTAAATAATACTATCTGATGTCCCACTTAATCCATTCCAACCTTTAGGCTTATCAAAAATACTTCTGTCCAATCTCATAGTATAAAGAAAACAATTACTAGAAAGGTCATCTACCAAGAATTGAATACCATCATTTATCCCCCGTATATCATAAGATATATCTTGTTGGTCACATTCCAAACTTGTGAATACCTTAATCATGTATTCTTGAAACATGAATTACCATAGAAACTTAGTGAAAACAAGAATGTTGTCAAAAGTTAACTCTTTCCCCATACCAAAATATCAAAAATTCTATATACTCAAACCATGATATCACTTTTTCCTTATATCAGTCATGAGCTCACTAATAATATCCAAAATATTATTTTCTCTTTATCCCTTCATTATGCGCATATCATCTGCTTTCCAAAAATATTTCAATCACTTCTCATGGTTGTCGGTACCACATTCTTATGGAAAACCACAAGGGACCAATACATAGATATTTCAATATACCATAAAAGTACCTCAACAACATTATTCTTGAATTCCAATACATAAACTCTTCAATACATCCTCTTCAATGATTGGCATGGAATAGGTCCTTTCTCAATTTAGAAGTAACCTCTTAGGTTAGGGCATTGAGTTGGTTAATGCCTATGTTCTCCACAAATGAGACATTAAACTCCATAATAGTCTGTCACTCTAGGCCACTTTTCCGCACACAGATAACATCTTCCCCTCCATTTGAGGTATTCCTCAAGGTTCTTTTTCCCTTCTTATTGATACGTAGATAGCTTAATCTTCCTTACTCTATGTTCCTCACCATTCTAACATGCATAAAAGTCTATCTTCCTCTTATTTGATGACTTAGGAATACAACCAAAGTTCACCTTATTAATCATATATCGTGATGACTTATTCGGAATAATAATTATATCTTTCTCTCCATGAATTACACAATTTTGTTGATCATAGTCACCAATTTGTCCATTGGAATCAATTTTAACTGAATTTCTTCTCATTCCCTCCATTGACTAAAACCAGAAACCATAGTGTAAGAAACAGTTAAAATAATGAGGAACCACATAATCATAAAAAATCACTTATGAGATGTCTAACTTATCACACATTCTTTAATCCATGACACCTTAGGTTCACCCTAGGTTATTAATGATCGTCAACATAATTCTAGGACTATAACCTATAGTTATACTAAACCTTAGGGTCATCCCTAGACATACCATAGAAATATCTCTAGGGATCTCACTAAAGTTTTCGCATCCTAGTTTCCAAAGGTTAACTAAACTTTCCCTCTGATACCAACTATAGATACCAAAGCTTGATGTACATGGACATTACATTACTTTTGCGGAATAATTATTACATAACAAAAATATACACCCAAGGACCGTAATAGTTTAGTATTTTTGGAAACTCGGAACATAATCTTATAATCATGGTGAAATATTATCAACATCTCCCATAAAGATCTTCCCATTTTGTTTTCTTACCTAAAACCTTTCTTTAAATCTTAGGGAAAAGAAAAAATATAAAGGGTGAGCTCAAATGCTCAGTAAGGGTATGTATAGAGAAAATAAAAAAAACATATACATTTGAACTTAAAAACATCAACATAAAGTTCAAACATCAAAATCTTGAGTTGTGAAATAAATCATGGAAGTATGTAAGGTATAGATCACAAAGGAACATTAATAATGATTAAATAACATGGGAATAACACATGTAATTATTTAAAACCATTAAGCACATGATATGATTTCCATAGTAGCCAAGGCATGGCTACCAAGACCATCATAGTGGACAAAGTCCATTACTGAACCAGGTTTACTTGCCGTTCCATACCTGTATTATTGAACCATATTTACTTGCCATTCCATCCATGTCTATCTCATGAGATATAAATCATTACCCAATGCATTGGAGGGAGATATAGGTCCCACCCATCTCATAATGAAATCATTATTTCGTGTGCCACAAAATAAACATAAATCATCCATCACAACCCAACGAATAAAATAGGTTTCATAAATATCATCCAATCATAACATAATACACATAAAACAATGGATATAATTTCATTATAAACAAAATCAAACCATGTAAATAATAGATACATTATGCTTGAAACATAACCATATTAATTAATGTCATTATAGATGGAAAGTAGTTTTGATAAAACACTTGAAATGAATTCTTGAGGAAAATATCATTTCTTCCTCAAAATCATTTTCTTTTCTCAAAATGATGAGAAATTTTAAAAGAAAATAATTTTGTTGAAAATAATCATGAAATCTTGTAGAGGAAGATTCATGAACATAAGGCATTATGAAACTGTAAAAATCTGTTCATTCCGTATAAGTTAAAAAAACGTTATCCTTGTACTTTTGCTGGAAAAGTCAAAAAGTACCTCGTATGGTAAATAAAAGAAAGCTTCCTTCCATACCATGTGATAAAATTCAAAAAAAGGTAAAAATGACTTTAAAAAGACATGGAAGAATAGTAAACATTTTATGAAAACAGTTTTAGAAGACATGGACATGGATGATAAATATAACCCCAGTAAAGATTTATGAATAAACAATCTCGGATAAGAACAAGATTGGAATAATTATACTTACCTTAGGTCCAATTTCTTCTGTACATGTCAGAAACTCATATATAATGATTTAAATAATGTCATTGACTTATTCAAGAGTCATAGTCATTTTTATGATATCATATATGATTCACTTATGACTTTATATTACCCGTTCATTTGTCAATTCCATGTTGAAGCAACGTTTGGGGTAATAATCGTTTCATTTATCGTACATGTTTGGACTTGTTGTTATTAGTTTTATTATTATTTACTTACTTCCAGAATGTAAACCATGATTTATATTTCATATATATAGTAAGTATATATATATATATAATAGATAGATAAATGAATTGAAATACACCGTTCATGGAGACGGTAGGTCGTACGTACACATGAATTCTGTTTTCCTTTCCTTATTGACATGAATGGAACTAAGTATATGTCATATATATATATACATAAATCCAGTAGCATTATTATGTCAGATATCTCATTATTATTTATTATATATACTTTATAATCATTCTTGAATGGTTAACATGGAGAATAAATTTCATCGCGTCGTGGAGATGGTAATCCGTACGTACGCACGAGCGATGATATCATTCCTATAATTATTGAATGGAATTGTATTAGAGGATATAATATATCATAATTAGTATCATGTTATAATTATAATATATTATTATTATTTCTACCATTATACCCATCCAATTATGGTGGTGGTGGAAAAACATATTACACCATGGTGTGGAGACGGTATTCCGTACGTACGCACGCGTGATGATTTTATTTTTCGTAGGATGGATAGAAGGTGAAACATGGTTGTTTCATATTTATAATAACATATCAGTATATTAGTGATACTAATTTTTTTACTTTATAATAATACAACTAAAGAATAGGAAGTATAAGAAGAAATAAATTTGAATGAATCGGCAGAAGATATTACCTCTTCCTCGAAGTGCCTCCTTTAAACTTATTCTTAGGGCACTAGAGTTGGTATTTTAAGAAGACCAGAACCTTTATAATGTAACTATATAGGCTTATAAAAGTAATTGGGAGGGTTTTGAGGATATTTGAGGCTCAGAATTGAGTGAAGAGGAGAGGGAAGGGGAGCCCTTTTATAAGAGTGGAGAGGGTCACTTTTGGAAACCTCAAAAATATTAATTTATAATAAAAACCAACCCCACATAAAAACCTCCAAAATGACTCAAATTCGAAGATTAGATGATATAGGGTTGTAATATTATCAAAAAATAAAATTTATACATGTTTTTATTTTATTTTAAACCTTATCATTTTGATTTATCCTTATTTAATCTATTTAATTTTATTTGTGGTAATAATGTTATTAATTTTAAATGGTTATAAATACTTAATTATGTGTTTTTAATTGTACATAATTGGATAAGTTATGAAATTTTAGACCATATAAATTTTAATTTGTGTTTTTTAATTTTTTTTGTGATTTTTTAATAATTTAATAATATGTTATTTTCATAAAATATCAATGGGGTCAATTTTGACACAATTCATTTATTTGAATTTAAATAAAATACACACAGAAGATATTTTCGAAAAAAATATTTAATAGATTTATAAAAAGTTATATTCCTCTATAAAATTCGTGGAGAACATTGATTATATCATATAATATTAATTTTAATATTTTTAAAATCATTTATCTGATATTTCTCTTAATAAAATTATTACTGCAACATTTTTGTATAATTAATTAATATACTTATTTGACGCATAAAAATTAAAAATAAAATACTATGATGAAGATAAATCTAATAGATTTTGTAATAATACTTTTAGTCGAATTTATCTTCTAAAACACCCAACTTTTAAAATGTTATGTTTATTAAATTATGAAGGTGACAACTTTGACATCATTTAAAATAAAATAATATAAATTTCCTAATCTATTTTATAAGGCTCAAAATGGTCCAAAAGTAGACACTTGGATGATTATGGTGTATATATACTCGACCATTAAGTTTTGGTCAAGTGGTTGGGTCTTTTGGTGAGTATTATTATTTTAATAAAAACTATATTATTGATTTTTCACTAAATAAATAATCTCTGCATCATTAATGTATAAGCTATTAAAGTAATTATATATTTCATAAAAATTACAAATAAATTACCATGATAAATAAAAACATGTTATATTTCAAATGAGTATTTATAATCGAATTTATATTCTGTATAATCTTAAATTAAAA
This sequence comes from Viscum album, assembly GCA_963277665.1. Taxonomy (NCBI): domain Eukaryota; kingdom Viridiplantae; phylum Streptophyta; class Magnoliopsida; order Santalales; family Viscaceae; genus Viscum; species Viscum album. The sequence goes on along the minus strand of OY728135.1, from coordinate 519,836,124 downwards.
ATAATTTAATTATTAAAGTTTGAGTGAGGTATATTTCACTTTCGTTTAAATAAAATAAATTAATTGTCTCAATCTCAACCAAGTGGGCTCCAATAGATACAATTTATACCTAAGTATGTTTTTGGATGAAATATAATCATCCAATTATATTAAGAGAAGTTTTTAATATTAATTTTACCCTTAATTATATGATTTACCTTTAACTGTGGTAAATAAAATTTACCATAGTTACTATTCATAATGCCCAAAAATAAAGTAGTAGCCTATTGACATAATTTGGACCAAATGATTACAAATATTGAATTCATATTTCTATATTCAAAACACATAAGTTGCAGTAATTAATTTAAAATTAATTCTGTTGTTGAGAAAATGGGTTTTAAAATTTAAAACATTGAAAAAGATTAAAATGTTTTTACCTATGAATTCAATGTAAAATTAATGATACTGACCTATATTATATTAAATGGTAAAAATATATTATATTAATATTTTAAAACAATTAAATATTATAATTTAACCATATAAATTATCTCGATGAAAACAGTTGTTTTTAATTAAAATTTAGCGTATTTTTACTATTCATCAAAATATGAAGGTTATCAGAATAATGTAAAAATTTTATCCAACATAAATTTTTATATCCTGATTCAAAATTAGAAGTTTAATTTTTCAAATTAAACTTATAAAATTTTCAAAAATTATATTTAAAATGGGCGCACCATCAAAAGGTGACAAAACTGCATTTTTTGAAAAATATTTCTTTTATCTGAAAAATTAATTTTTTTCTCATACCATGTTCTAGAAAATATGTAAGATGAATTATAATATTATAAAATTAAAAATGAGGTTAATACTATTCATAACATCTAGTTCATAATAATATTATAACAATATATTGTTGTTTAGTGAAACTCAGTATTGCGTACAACACACACTATTGAGGATGGTCGCTCTTGTGTGCAACACAAGCCAAGAATAGTATTGCGTATACTACAAGATAATACCGTGTTTTGTATAGAGAAATCTAATCTTGGTGTAGCGTACAACCCAAGACATAAATAAAATTAAAATAAATTTTCTCATAAAATTTCGGGGTGTTATAGAATACCTTCTTTATCTTGAATCTTAGCCTTCACATTATCGATCTTATCGCTATACTCTACCTCTAGGGTGATTTTATTCCCCATAATGGTTTTTATGAAGATCTTTATCTTTACCCTCTGACCAAAAAAAGCAATTATGAGTCTTATATATAAACATTAATAATATGTTTCCTCGTCATAACCTAGAAATTAAAGCTCATGACAAAATCTACACCTCATTTTATTACTATATTATATTCAGTTAAGAAAAGAAGAATTAAAATTCTGAGTATGTAATTTCTATAAGGATGGGAGAATTTAACACACTGAAATTTTAAAAGAAGATTGTTTGATAGCGCATACAACATGGAACACCAAGCTTAAACGTACCAAAAAATAATATTATTTAAATTATATTTAGTATTACCTAGATATTGAATTGGTGGGAATGAATAAGAGTAACCACATTATAAATTAAATGTATAATGGTCCTAATTAAGACCAATTTATTGATTAATTTTTTGGAAATAAGCACACAATTTTTCGTGAAGTCATTTTATGCTTTTAAAATACATTTTCTTCAAAAATGGTTTTTATTACTTTTTGTGAGAAAACATTATAAATAATTTGAACCATTTTTAGAAATTTTATTTTATAAAAATGTTATCATTTTCGAAATAAGAATATCAAAATTATTTTATGGTTATATTTTCGGGTTTTTCTCAAAAACTTATTTTTTTAGTGAAAAGAAACAAAATACCAATTATATAGAAAACTATCTTTTCCATTCAAGTATTTAAAAAGTTATATTTTCTTTTTAACTAATTAAAAAATAAAAATTGTTAATTTTTATTAAAAATAATCCAATTAATTTCATTAGAACCAATATTTTTCTTAATTTTTGCATAAAAACATTTTTTTACTTAAAAATTTATTTTTCTGGAAAACTATTTTTCATTGTGATTTGCGGGTTTATTTTAAAATAATTTCTACCAATTATAGGGTTTTAATTTGATAAAATTGAAAAAATATTTAGAATAATAATTTCTATAATTGGTAAATAGGTCTGGGTTTTTTTCATTATGAATAGTAACTTCAGTAAAAAAAAGTCACTTGACACAGTAAGAGTTAAAATGGGTTAAAATGGTTTAAAATAAAATGATCAGGCGTAAAACGACCTAAAAACTTGTCTAAATCATATTCACTAGTCATGGTTTGACCTCGTATAATATTCTCTTCATGTAAGAGTAATTTTGAAGCCATTTTTATTTATTAAGAAATTAATATATTTTAATATCTTGAAAAATTCCAAGTGTGTCCTCCCCCACACTTATAAAAGTACACCACCTCTTCTATATTCTATACATTTAAAAAGTATATTAACTTGGCCAATACATACTCAAATAATTTCATAATAACCCTCCTCATGTCCTCGAGTTCCTAATTTGATCAGAATACTATACAAAGAAGGCGATAAGTAAAAACTTAAGGTGGTTGTCTGAAGAAGTGCTATAATTATTAACCGAGTGCTATCTTTTTTACTTATTATTTTACCTCATTTAAACATATCCTAACCATTTTTATATAATAAAATATGTATCTATAATATAATTAAATGATATTGTGTTTATTTTATAACATTTTTTATCTAATTATCCATCTAATGGAAAATGAAAACATCTTTGATGCCTACATGCAGACTACTACCTCATGAAGATGATGTATTTCATTTTTCATCACTTCCACTTATGGTTGGTCAAAATGATAGATAAAAATGGAATAATATTATATATATATATATGTGATATAAATTTCATTATTGAATGGTTAATAAATATTTTAATTCATTATTTTCTTTCTAATGAACAATAAAAATACTCTTTATACGACCTACAATTTCCACGTAGCAGTGCAATTCATTTTTCATAACCAATTCAGTTGGACGATTATAATAATGGAAATAATGAAAATATATGATATTTATGAAATATTGTTTTTTAATATAATATATAATTTACCTTCTTAGCGTTTCAACCATTAAAAAAAGACAACATCGCTCGTGTATATGTGTGGACTACTACCTCCATGAAGCGACATGATTCATTTTTCATGTATACATTTCAAGAATACTTATAAATATAAATTGAATGAATATATATAAATATATATTATTTATATCATGATTAATGTTTTTTAGATTATGGAACCGAGAGAAAGATTCAACGACTGAAACTACAGAGTTGAAACTTACATGAAAAATGAAACAATTAACACTCGAAAATGATGATCTTAATAAATAATTATTAAAATAATTTTTACCCATATATTAATTTCTATAAATATAATTAAAATTAATCCTCTTGTCATTTTTTGTATGAAGTAAGTTTTTCCAAATGTGTGAATATAATCTTTGTTTTAATATACGTCACATGAATTAATTCTCCCACCGTCATGACTAATATTTTTTTGTGATGCTTCCATTACAAGCTTCCATATATATTTTCAATGTTTTTTTCAATATTTTAGGAATTTTTTATTTAAAATTATATCAAAATAAAATGGAATTATTTTCTAAAAAATTAAAAGTATTTTGAATGTTTATTTTTAACTCCGTTCTTATATGAAGTTATAAGAAAGTTATTTATAATATATTGATTATATTTTATTTTCTTATTTTTTTACTAAAAAACTACATTTATAATGAATTGCTGGTATTTCTTTACTGATAATGTATTATACCTTTTTTTTGATCATTCAATTTCTTGTGATATTGTTCTATATCACTCTCCATTATTCATTGGACATTAATTTTTTCCTTCATGTACTTTTTTTAATATCTTTGATGAATTAATAATTATTTCTATTAATTTGATGATGTTTAAACCATATTAAATTTATATATATGATATCATTTGAAATTATCTTATTAAGTAAGTTATTTCATTTAATGGGGAAATATTTATATTTTTAATTCTTGATTCAATACAGATAATTGTTGACTTTAAAGGAATTTTGAGAATGAATTATTTTGATTATTCAAAATATAAGGAATGCATAAGATGTACAAGTGATAGGTGGGGACCAGTTATAAAAAGACCCTTGAATGTATCGACATGTATCACAAGACAAAATATATGGATAAATTAGATGGGTATTTGTCTTACACCCGCCAATTTATTAAGAATGATGTCTTGATTGAGTGGCCTGGAAAATAAGATTCATGATCTCTTGGTTGAGATTCCTTGATCATGAATGTCCAGAATTATGCATTTACTTTATTAAAAATTTAGTTTCCATTATCCATGTGATTATTATATTGATATTATACATGGATGTTCATCGAACCCATGTTTTTTATTGAATGATATGATTTTTTGTTATCAAATCTTTCATATTGAATATTCCTTATTTACTCATGAAAACATCCATTGTATGTAACCCTTACTGAGCATCAAATACCACACTTTATTTGTTTTCTTTTTCCAAGTATATAAATAAGGATATTATGAATGATTTCAAGGATTAAAAAATGTTTCTTATGGTATGATTTTATATTTCCAATGTAATATGGGAAACAATTATATATATAGATTCCCAAGACTGCTAAACCAATCTATTCTACATGGTGAAATACCTTGTATCATGTACCAATGAAATTAAATAAACACCAGCAATGGGATTATTGGATTCAAGGCATTAAAGATGTATCCACGCAAGCATCTAAAGAGGATCTTGTTCCAAAAAATATTCATAATATTGGTAAAAGGAATATTAGATCATTTTTAGAATCATTTGTAGGATATATTCAGTAAAGACTTATGTATGTGTATATATATATATATGATATATATATATCACATATATATATATGAATTTTTTTATTTCAGGAAAATTATGATTTTCATTCATGGTATATCAATCCATGAAACCTGCAGAAATATAATAAACTATTATAATTTAATTTTCCTCCCATGTAAGTTTATATTTAAAGAAACTGTTTAGTAAGATGAAACATGTTTGAATTTTATATATTCATGCATATGATTCTTGAGTTTGATGAAGCAGTATTCACTCATGCGTTATGAATGGTTGAGTAACTACAGTAGCCTAAGAAGTGCTCTAATGGATTTAAATATCACTGTTATTTGATGGTAGTAGTGTGTGTACTTAGTGATTTCAAAAAAACATTAGAGACCCAAAAATATTTTTTTATACTTCTTGGGTATGTTAACTTTACAACACACTATGGGTGAAGGATAATACCTCACATTTTATGATAGATTCTATTTCGCCCATGGATACACAATAGAGGTGAGAAATTTTTTTATTCCACTTTAGTGATCTACATCAAGCATATCAAGCGAAGATCAAGGGTAGTAGAGGTATCTTAAGTTAATGGTGTGTATTTATAGTAGTGTTTCATTTATATTTATTTATATAGTTTTCATATTTTTATGCATGTGTGATCCTCAAACATGGGTTTAATTTCTTCCCCTTGTAATAATATGTGTTATTAGTATCTTCTAAAACCCTGTAGTGGTATCAAAGAGACCCATATTTTAGATTTGTGAAGTATTTCTTGAAATGGAGAAATCATGAAGAACAGATCATTGTGTTTTAGTATTTTATAAATTTAGTTTAAAATAATTTACATTTATATAACTAGGTTATGTAAAGGTAACCAAGGAATTACCGTTACAAAAATTTATCTGAATAAGGGTTGTATCACCTTACCCTTTGCGTAGATTGGTCTATGTCAGGGTCGTCAAAACTTACCTTTATGAGAAGTAAGAGTTGTGTAAAGGTAGTTGTGTTTTTAAAAGGTTTACATAAGGGTAACTTATAACTTAACCTTACATAAAACACTAGTATGAAAAGGTAACTGAGGAATCAACTTTATGTGATAGAGCTCATGTAAAGGTAATGTTATGTTTGAATATCCTATATAAAGGTTACTATAAGAAACCATAACATGGAGAAGGATTTACATATTCATGTTAAGGTAATGCATTATTTTAAAGGTTTATGTAAAGGTATATCAGTAGTTACCCTTAATTAAAGAGTTCACATGATGGAATGACATATTTTACGCAGTGTTTTCTACATATGGGTCATGGATATCCACCCTTATGTAGACTATATATGGTGGGTAGAAGGAGTATACCCTTATATAGAATATGGATTCTTCATAAGGGAAACAAGTTTTATTAAAAAAAATCATAAATGGGTTATGAAGTGGTTATAAATCAAATTAAAAGGTATTTTGGGAATATTTAATTAATAAGATATATATATATATATATATATAAATTAAATAATTATGAAAAGTTTATAATTAAATAAATGTTTATGAAACATTTTTCTCTATATATTGAATATTAATATTTGTAATCCCATTTAAAAAAATTATAAGGCATGACTTATGATCTAAAAATAAAAGTTTTTATTTATAAATTTTAAGCGATGATTTATAAAGGGTTATAAATTATAAAGCAAGTTCAAAATATAAAGTATTTTATATTTAAATTATGAATTGTTCATAATTAATTATTTTGAATTATTTAAATAATGTTATTTATATCACATTATATTATGTTTACACAATAGAAATTGATTTATAAATTGTTTATAATTCATAAAATATCACATATTGAAAATGAAAATTTCATATAATGATAAATATGATAGATCTCACATTGGATTGAATATGAAGTATTTATATTCAAAATTATGGAATTTATATAAAATTATATGTTCATATTTATGGAATGTCTATAATATAAAGCTAAAATTATAAAATATTTATAGTTTTTGTATTTAATAATTATTTGTAAATATTTATCTCATGTTTAAATATTTGAATTTTTCATTCATTTAATTTTTATTCCCTATTTTATTAATAGTTTTAATTTTTTATGTGATTAATGATGTATGTTTTAGTTTAAAATGTTAAAATACTTCTAGGATAGTGCTTTGTATTATATTCAAGGAATAACTCTATAATGAATTTAGTTTTTCATCTTATAACATCGATTTTTAATTGAATTTATTAGCTTGAATTTAGTTATTTAATATAATTTGTGCATATTATGCATTAGAGTTATGATGAATTAGATTACCTATTGAGTAAAATATCCTCATATAGAGGGACTTGAGGTCAGACTTTCTACTTACCTGCATGTATAAGTCTTGTCTAGTGAAGTGAGTGCAGTTAGTTATCTGTCAACCTGGGCTAACTCTTTTAGATATGGTCAATATCATATAATTATAAACATTTTCATTAATATTTTATGTACCTATACATATGATTCATTTATATATTTATGAATATACTTGACTTATATTTTTGTGTGAGTAACAAAAACTTATAGATTGTGTAAAGAGTTTCCACCAATATAGTTTGAACATATGGGTTTGGTGGAGAGAAAAAGATTCCAAAAAAATCACTAAAATCTTGCATATATAAAGGTAACAACATGAGATAAGATGTTGAGATTAAATAAATTTCAAATTATAAGTGTTATATTATTTCTAAAGTAGTACTTGACAATATCTTGATTATTCAACCAGGTATTGTTGAGCTCAGCAAGAGTACACTTGGATTATCTTGTGTAAGTAAGAAAGTTATAGGAGAATCTGGTGTATCTTGTTGAGTATTGTAATACTTATCCAAGTACCCCTCAATTATTCTTTCTTATATTATTCTTAAAGATTTATTTGGGTTACACTTATCTAGGAATCCCTAGGGGTTAGGATATTAGAGGAACAAAGTTAGGTTTATCCATATGATAAATTGGAAAGAGTTTTCCACTCAACTATCCAAGAGTCATATATGATATTATTGATAATTTGTTTCTACTAGATATAGTTGTGACTTATTTATGTGGTACCCATAATAATTCATGATAAAATATGGATCTTGAATCACTAATGTATATGATGAATTTCTAAAGGGGAAATCAATTTAGGTGGTGACTATTTAATAAAATTCCTATTAATTTGTTATAAAACATTATAATCATCTAATAAAAAGATTATATTGTAGATTAAAGGAATAATCATCAAGAATAACCTGAAGATTAGTCATTGATAAAGAAAATTTTAATAGTAGAAACTTATTTTATTGGTATAAGAATTTGAGAATCATTATTAAATATGATGGAAGATTCTATGTGTTGGAATAACCACTTCCTAATAAAGAATCTAGTGAATCAGTTCAATAAATGGATTTGGGTAGCTATGATAAACATCAAAAGGATAAACAAGAATTATCTAAACTTATGTTGGTTACTATGGAGTGAAAATTTGAAAAGAAACATTATACCCATAATGCCTTTTAAATGATAGATAGCCTAAAAAAGATCTATCATGATCAAGAAAGGCCTGAATGGTATGAAGATTATAATACTGTTTTTCATTTTAAGATGACATAAAGGACCTCAATTTCCACTCATTTACTCAATATGATTTGATTTTTCAATGAATTGGAGAGTCTAGGTTTACCTCCAAATATTTAGTTGGCAATGAATTTCATTCTACAGTCACTCCTGTAGAGTTTTTGACAGTTGTTTTTTGAATTATAATTTAAATGAAATCTAAAAATTTTTACATGGTCTCCTAAATAGTTGAGGACTATTGAACAAGACATGGTAGGTCCACTTCAACTACCATCTTAATGGTTTAGAAGGATATGATTAAAGGTTATATCCAAAAAGGGAATAAAAGAGGTCATGGAAAGTCCACACCATCTGTCAAACTATGAAAAAGGAAGGAAAGACAATGTTTTCATTATGGAAGATTTTTTACATTAGAGAAGAAATTATATGAATTACCTAAAGGGATGTAAGAATCCATCTGGATAATCTGATTTATGTATGAATATTATAGAATACATTTTTTTATTTGAATGGTATGTGATACCAATTTTATATTTTACAAGTGTAGTAAATATATAGGACAAAAGAAGAAAAATAAAAATAAAGAAATGAATGATCAATATTGAAGTTGATTTCCAAGTGATAGAGAAAACGTGTTACTGTATTTGAGACTTGGATACTTTAGGACCATATGAATATTTCATAATATTTATATTTTTTCATTTTTCACTTTATAATATCTATAAACAATGTTTGTTTGAATAAAACAAGATGGATTTTAATACACATGGTTTATGATCCGTTTAATTATATAACATGTCATAAGGTGCTGAAAATTATTTTTTTTTCATTTTCTAAAAGTCGGTTTAATGGTGGCTGGTACCCATTACAAAAATCATGACTCCCATTAACCACTTCACAACAACCATTTCAAATTCAAATTTCAAACATCAACTTGACAGCTGCATACCATCCAGCATTACCAAATTCAAAATTCAAAAAAAAAGGGGGAACATCATGACCAGCCTCGGTTCTTGAGCTCCATACTCCACGCGTCCTTCTGTCACCCCTCAGTCCTTGTGACCCTGTACTCCACGCCAATCAAAAAGATTCATCACCAAAGCAGCTCACCGGTGTACACCCTGCTTCGTCGCCCACCACCACAGGTAGCCTCTGACGCCATCGCCTCAGACATATCACCATCAAAAATCCATCACAGCAGGAAAAAATCAAATGTAAACCCCAACATTGAACAACCATCACCAGCAACCAAGCCAACATTATCTTTACCAACATGCTCACAGGAAACCAGAGTCACCAACGGACCCTCCACCACCATACCATCCCAACAACATCACAGAAAAAAGGGAATTCAAACCGATAAAAAACTAAAAGTGAAGAAACATCACCCGAACAACCTTCCACACGCAACTCTGCCAAAACAAGCTCAAATCACAAAGAAAATAGAATCAACTTCAAAGACCGTCGCCACCTTCAGCCCCACTAGAGAAGACCCCAAAAAACCCCAAGGCACTCACATCAACCGCAGATCGAAGCTGCAACCCTCAAACAACCGAGCAAACTCGACCCAGGACTGAATCCACAACGCCAGGACCAGATCGAACCCACAAACCCGCCCTTAGTGCATGTCGGAACTTCTAGCGACCTCGTCGCAACCCAGTCTTCCGCTCGTGGATCAAGATCCGACAGCGAAGCAGAAACTCAGAACCTAGAGAGGGATCCCAAGATAGAAACCTAGCCGCAGAGGAGAGCCAAAGAGGGAAAACGAATCCTTCCCTTCACGGAGGAAGGAAGGCGGCGACTGAGGGAACCATCGCCGCTTAGAGCCACTTACGGGCCCATCGTCTCCGAAAGTGCTTGTATTAACATGTCATAAGGGGAGATTCAAAATGGATTATTCTGGTTAGATAATTTATAATATTTTCATATATGTAAATGTTTCTATAATATGATTGGATTAAAAGAATTTTTATATATTTATGAACTAACTCCAATGGCCCGAAGGCATTCATTTTTTATTGATTTTGATAATCCACCTTTGAAGGGGTGAGGTGGAACCCTTACAAGTCCAGTAGGCATAAGTATTACATGACCCTTAGGCCATTGTGGAATTCATTTCCCATAGTCTTCAAACATTACATACAACCCAGAATAACTACTGGTATTGCGCCTCCCCAGCAACTTCATCCTGAAATCAGCTCTCCACCTTCGCATGGCTGTTCAGCTAGGATTTCCCGTGCATGCACAGGCCTGTCCCAATGGCAGGTTCCATACCCTCTCATTCTTTCAATCTATTTGGCTTCTACTATGGTGAAAGATCCTTGCTCCTTCTCCTTCTGAAGCTTGTTCCTTGTAGGTTTTCTGGTTTACATCTTCACTTAAGGTGGCCCGAAGGCCTTGAGGTGGGCCGAAGGCCTTACTGAACCAAAAGCCTAGTTGGCCCAAAGGCCTGAAAGGACTCAGGGACCAAATTGATGGCCCTAAGGCCCAAATGGGTGAATATTCCCGGCTACTATAGTGCCAAACAGTGCCTTCTACAATTCTCGCTACAGTACCTGCTATAGTTCTGCATAGTTCCTGCTATAGTGCTGCTATAGTACCTGCTACAGTACCTGCTACAGTAACCCATAAATTAGCCTTTGCCTGGATTTGATCCTAGGTGTCCTGGATGCACTTAAGGAGTCCTCACCAACTAGGTTGAGGCTCATGTGCTAGGAATATATTGTCCAAGTTCTAAAGTATTATATATATATATTACAAGAAAGTAAAATTTCAAACTAAAATAAGAAAAGTTAGTTTAAAAGTTCTTCAATTTTTCTTCAAGAATCCAATCAGGGATATTGAAACCCAAGGTTTTCAGGAAGGATGAGTAACAATTCAACATGATGGGAATATTATGGATACTTTAATGAGTTTATGAAACTACATGGAATTTTCATGTCTAGTATGGGTATCATAGAGATAAATTATTCAATTTTTATGGGTACGTGATACCAAATTTATATTTTATAAGTTTTGTAAATATAAAGTAGTAAAAATCAATGGAATAAATGTTTGATCTTGTCATTTACATTCATAAAGAAAATATTTTCTATATAAAAAATTTTCCAGGTAAATGAATGTGTCAAAATCAGTTAAATATTAATAAAAGTGTGTGTATTTTCATATTATTTCCCTTATATGATAAGATTAGTTGATTGATAACAATGAGTTTTTGTGAAAAAGTATGACATGATTAAATGTATACACATGGTTTGTGATTTATCAATTTCTATAACTTGTTTTAAGAAGAATATATGAATATTTTTTTATCTAGAATAAAATTTTTATCCAAATATTTTTTAAAATATGAGGGAATGTGTTCTTTCCTCCCATTGGAGATATATTTTAATAAAGTATTATTTTAAAATGAAAATTTTGAACTACATAGAATACAACATATGATATGGAAACAATAATTTATTTTTTAAATATTCTCATCCAAAGTAAATGAGTATTATTTCTAAAACACAAAAGGGATTGTTTATCTTAGCAAGATATTCTGAAAGGAATATAGTGTATAATTGGATAGTGGGAATATGTTTATAATTAATATAAGTTCAAAGTTAAAATATTATACCCATTTAAGTTTAAAGATAATTTTACTTAATATCCTAAAAAAATCAGAATGTATTAGTAAAAAATAATGCAAGTATTTAAATAATTTGAAGAAAAAAGTATATATAATTGAGTTCCAAGGATGATGAAGAGCATAAAAGGTTTTAAGTATACATCACAATTTTTCATAATAAAATTTAATTTTTTGAAGTTAATAGGTTTGAATATGTTAAAGTTGTTGAACAATTAGGAATTTGATTCCTAAGTCACAACATTATTCAAACCATCTTCATAGATGTTTCCCACTAAAGAGTTTAGTGGGAGGTTTTATCATATGGCCACATAAATATGTGAAAATAATTACATATAATGTAATGAGTTATCAAAAACTAAAAATTGAAACAAAAATAATCCTAATATGATAGTTTATCATATATTAAATGATAACTTAACACTTATATTGGGGTTTTGTTGAGCCCAAGAGGTGATTTGATGGTTTTATTATTTGCGAGAGTAAAGATTTAGAGAATTTGATATGATTAAGTATGCTATATTTTTTTTCCAAACATAAATCTTATTCTATGTGATTTAATCTGATGATGCTATGTGATATGTTATAAGTGCATATATATCTTGAATAAAGTTCATGATGCAAGCTGTATTGGAGGAGAAGTGGAGATATTGGATACATGGAATCATGAAAAAGTGTAAGAACCATGTGCAGTATCAGTGACCACAATATAGAATTTGAGTCCACATTATAGAGGAGATATTCCCCATGCCATAGATCAGGAACATGCTATAGAGGAGGTAGGGTCAGTTTTTTATGCCACTATAAATTTTGGTTCATCCATATAATTGTGGTCATTCCATGCCATAAAGATAAGTTGAGTGTATTTCAGTGGTTCTAGAATTTTAGGGACCTCCACACTATAGTTCCTTGACCATGACATAGTCAAGATGATGGATAACAAACAATTTTGAAACCAAGAAAGACATGCCATAATAAGGATATGACTAGATTTTTGTGGTCCAGGAGTTTTGAAAACCTCTATACCACAACCCTTATACTACACCATAGTCAATAGAATGGATATCAGACTTTGCTGTATTCAGAGAACTAATCTTCAAAGTTTATTTGAATGTATTTTAGTGGTTTTGAAAATATGGTAACCTCCACACTACAACACCATGTTCACACCACAGTTAAGCTTTGAATTTATATAAAAACTATTGAAAACTAGGAAGCTACACTGTAATGACCTACACCACATCATAGAAGGGTGTTTCTAGGTAGTTTTGAGGGTTATACTGACTTGGATTCATATGATGATGATAATGATTATTTTAGTCTATAATAACTACCAACATCAAATTGGATGATCAAGAACTTTTTAATTAAGATCCCAAGGTTGAGTTTGAAAGAGGTGTTTATTTTCTAAATTTGAATTTGAAATTAAAAATTGAAAATAAAGGTATCATGTTACTGTGAAATAAATGATAGAGAATAATTTTATAGAAAAATAAAGAGAATAAGTGAAGAGAAAGAAGAGAATAAGAAGATGTGGTTGTGTATAATGGAACAAAGAGATGCGATCCCACCCATGTTTATATAAGTTAAAGAAGAAGAAGAGGATAAGAACTGCATAACTATTTGATATATATGGTTGGAAGGAATTCTTCATATTGAATCAAAGTATGTTTTACAATTTCAGTTGGTTATATACTATCAAATTTGAGAGACTTGATGTAATATGAGTTTAATGATAAACCCAGCTTGTTGTACCTATATATTAAAACTAGTAGGTTTACTAATATTAGAGGAATCTAGATCATGCTAAGGACTAGCCTTCTCATTTTGACAGGTGATCCTTGTAAATCTAATATTCCCTTATTTTGTGTGTGTGTCCATTGAATATCAATAAATATTCAATTTAACTAGTAATAAGGGTTTTTTCACCAAGAAAATACAAAAGACTTAGAATAACTGATTAACCCACCCCCTGAGTGATTCCTCATTGATCTGGGAGGTGCCTTTTCAAGTGGTATTAGAGATATTCTCGAATCCTTGTTGATTTTATGTTTGAAGTTGGATAAGAAGTCTCTTTCTATTTGAAGTGTTTGGTTCTGAATTTTTTTTTTCATAGAAAAAAATAATTTCGTGAATAAAAATGGGATTACCACCTTATTTGGAAAAAAATATCATATATAGAAGGAAAAGATGTTTCAATATATTTATCAATCTATTTTGAAGTTCTTTAGGGTTCAACAAATGGGTTTCCACATTGTACTAAGAACGTTTCTTTGATAGTAATAGATAAAAAGAATATTGAGAATGATGTTCATGCCATGAATTATTTATTGTCATTGTTATCTAAGATTGAATTTTTCAATGTGAGAGGTATCAAAAAGCCAAATTCATTTAGGATAAACTTTGTAATATCTATGAAGAAAATGATAAGGTAAAGTAAGTTAACCTATAAATTTAGAGACTAAAATATGGAGATCTAAAAATGAAATAAGACGAAAATATAAATAATTTATTCAAAATATTTAATTTATTTTGAGTATTATTAGAATTTATGGTGATAAATTAGAAGATACTATAGTGGTTTAGAAGTTACTTCATATCTTATAAGAAATGTTTAATGATAAAGTTTTTTCTCTGGAAGATAAGGATCTAGAATCACTTCCTCGGGATGATTTTCACAATATTCCAATTTCCTATAAGATAAGGAAAGAATTTGTTATCAATAATAAGAGTATGTATGAAAATAAAATCCATTTTAAAAGCATAAAAGTAAGAGAATCGTAATAATAAGGTTAATGAATAAAATGGTGATTATTCTAATTCTGATTTTGATTTGAGTTAGAAGTTTGATAATATGATGTCACTAATCTCTAGAAATGTGAGAATAGGAAAGGAAATTCTTAAAGGTAAGATTAAAAATAAATTATTTGGGTGTGTAGTATTCATTAATTTTACTGCAAATTCTCCGAAGCTAAATAAATATGAATTCAATGGAAAAGAAGAAGAAGTACCAAGAAGTGTCTTTACAAGGATATAATTAAAGTTTAAAAAATTAGGGGTCTCTTCTAAAGGTAAGAAGGAAATTTATCAAAATTCAGAAAGGGAAATTTCTTATCTAAATATAAAAGCAACAATAGTATTAATGAGGAAGAGGAAATAGAGATGTTAAGAGATGTTGATGAAACAATGTTCATTACAAAGTTGAAAGAATAAAAATTCACTAGTGAAAGTTGCTGTGAAGTTGAAGACAATAAAGAAACTAAAATTGAATTTATATTGAAAAGAGAACTCAAGGAGTTTCTCTTAAATATCACTAATTTATAAAAAGAGATAAGAAAAATGAATAAGTAAAATCAATCTTCTAGAAGTAATGAATCGATTATTATTGAATGAAAATTAAATTTTCAAGAAGAAGTTGATGAATTGAACAATATTGTTATTGAATTGAAGAATTCAAGAGTCTATATGGAAGAATAAATTAACAAAAAATAAAAGGAGTTTGAGATTTTACAACATAAATCATTGAGTATATAAAAAGTGTTTAAAAAATTCTAGGTAAATTTTTAGAACTATATTCTTGAATTTGGGGAAAGATCAAGTATAATCAAGGATAATGGAATTTAGCGAGGATCAGTTTCAAATGAAAATAAAACCACTGATGTAACTTGTGATATGTCTTATAAGAATAATAATATCAAGAAGACCAAGCTTATAAAAAAATCAAGTGATTTTCTAGATTCTATAAATTTTGAGTACACCTAATTGAATGAAAAAAATGATAAAAATAGTGAAGAAAGAAGGAGAAAGAATAAGTTTTATATAAATAAGGAAGTGTCAGGAGTTCCCCAAAATTTTTATTTTTCATAAAGGATCTAAAATTAATGGTGGGAAGAAGGTTTAAATTCAGGTTTATAGCTCTGGGAAACATGATGTCTATAATGGAAAATATTCTTTTTAAAGCTATTTATGTCACTATGGAGGATTTAGGAACATGGTGGGGATGTGCTGGTTTAATTACTAATATAATGAAGAGTTTAGATGTTTTGGAAGAAAAAAATTTATGGGGGTAATCTTACTCAAAATTAAATAATTCAGAGATAACTTGTGAAGTCTTAATTGAAATCTAAAAATAGATTTAAACCATTATAAGATGTTTGTGAATTATGTGAGAAACTAGGTCATCTTGAAAAAGTGTGTATTGTTATTTTACCAACTAAAATATTCTATGGATAAAGTTCTTATAATTCTCTGAATATTAAGGGGAAAGGAAAATAAAAAATCTATGTTTTGTGATTTTTCTTACCAATCATCCAAAGGAAAATGTCCATGGATTTTGGATAATGATTTTTATTATCATATGATATGACATTCAAATATACTCAAGGATGTTTAAAAATTTAAATAAGGCTTAGTAATTTTTGGAAATATCACTCAAAATTAAAGGTTTTGGATAATAATTGATTGGTAAGGATAATTGAAATCTAAAAAACTCATTGTATATTGAAGGAATAAAATATAATCTTCTTTTGTATCTCAATTATGTGTTGAAATAAAAGAATTTATATTTCAAAAATATGTATTTTTTTTGTGAGGAACTTGAAAGTTGTATTTATCTTTACAAGAGGGAATCAAATAAGGGACAATTTTTTTAGAGTGGTGATGTGGTAGATTCTTGTTATTTAAGAATGAAAGAAGAAAATTAATTATAACATCTAATATTTGTTCATCTAGGAAAAAAGAACATGTTTAAGATAATTTATGGAAATAATATTTGTGATGTTTTGAAGTTGAAAATAGAATTGAATTGGTCATGTTACACTTTTCAAAAGGGAAATATTAAGAATACTCTACACAAGAGGGTTAAAATACAAACTACTTATCCTTTGAAGATAATTCACTATGAAATTTTCATACCTATGAGGAAGAAGTTAAAAAATGGAGATAATAATTTTATTTCCTTTATTGACAATTTTACTCACATTATATGCATTATGTTTATAAAACGTAATTCTGAGGCATTAAATAGGTTTATAATTTTTAGGAGAAGTATAGAAAAAGAGTGTGTTTACTCTTTGAAGAAGATTCAAACTGATAATGTAATTGAGTTTACTAGTGGAATATTGAATCTTATCTTGAAAATCATGTAATTTTCATGAATTGAGTTCACCATACTCAGCATTAAAAAATAGTGTGGTTGAATGAAAGAATAGATGTATAGTGGAGATGGATTAAAACACGTTATTAGAGCATGTCACATCTAATTTTTTCTATAGATAAACTATTGGTGAAACAATACATATTCAAAATAATTTTACATATAGGAAAAATTAATATATTCCATCATATGAGATTTATTACCAAAAATATCCACGTTTGAAGTATCTGAGAATTTTTAGCAGCCCTTGAATTATCAAAGTTAAATAAAAAAATCTTGGGAAATTTGAAAGAAGTGGATTTCATGGAATATTCATTAGTTATCCACAAAATGGAATAGGATATCATTTTTATAATAGATATAAGAAATATTTTTTATATTTTTTATGTGAAATTGATGGAACACATAAATAAAGTGAGCTATCATGAAGAATCAAGTTCTATAAGTGATGATGATTAATTTTTTTTAAAAAACTAGGTGAAGTTTTATAAAATAGTGAGAATTATAAGTAATTTATAGAATAATAAGTCAATTAAGAAAATTTAAGTGATGAAGAACAATCTTGTTCACATCATCCCAGCATAAGAAGACAAATTCGGGTCCAAAATATCATTAGAAATCATGGGAAATAGATTCAAACTAGAAGAACTTTTCGAAAAAAATATCCTATCTCATTGTTCATTAAAGTTGAACCTAAAAACGTGTAAGAAGCAATGAAACATCAAGAGTGGGTTTATACCATTAATTAAGAGCTAGATTAGATTAAAATGCATGAAACATGGGAGTTTGTATCCAAGTCATAATAAAAGAATATAATTAGAACAAAGTGGGTGTTCCGAAATAAGATGAATGAAAAAGGTAAAGATGTGAGAAATAAAAAAGAATGGCATGTAAAGGATATTAATAATTTTAAGGATTTGACTTAAATTAAACATTTACACTAGTTTAAATACTTGAAACTATAAGAATTTTTATTTCTATTTAAGCCTAATTTAATTGAAATATCTTTCAAATGGATTTTAAGTTTGTATTCATCAATGGTTTATTGGAAGTGGAAGTATATATTAAATATACATGTGGTTTATTTCTTTATGAATATGATAATTATGTTTTCATGTCAAAGAAGGATTTATATAGGCTAAATAAATCCCAAAGTTCTTGGTATTCTTTTCTTGAAACCTACATGAAGAAGTTGAATTTCAGAAAAGGGAGACTTTATAAAAATATATAAATCAAAAATGATATTGAGGTATTTATATTTGTTATTATTTATGTATATGACATTATTTTTTCAATAAATAATGAAATATTTTTTGAATAATTTGAAAAATAAATGAAAGAGGTTTTTGAAATGTCCATGCTTGGTGAGATGAGATACTTTCTTCGCTTACAAATTTCTCAAGAGAAGGATTATATTTTTCAATATCAAGAAAATTATGATAATAAAATGTTGAATAAGTTTGGAATGGAGTATTTGAAACCAATTTATACAATAATTTATATAGAAATTAAGTTAACAAAATATGAAAACAGAAAGGTAGTTGATTTAAGATAATTCCAAAAGCAGATCAACAGTTTACCTTACTTAACAACTTAATGACCGAATATTTTCTATGTTGTTAAAATTATTTATAGGTATCAAAATAAAATAAAAGTGTCTCATTTTATGTTTATAAATATAATACTTAGATACATCAAATTCACAATAGATTTTTGAGTTTAAATATGACTGGAAAGGGAAGCTTGATCTATATAGTTTTTCATATACAAATTGGGAAGGATGTGTTAATTATAGAAAGCTTACATCTGGTGGAGCATTATTTATAGAAAAATTTGTGTTTTATGGAATTAAAAATTTAATAATTCAGTAACCTTTAGTACTACTAAGGATGAATATTTTCTTTTCACTCATGCATCAAAAAAACTTATGAGGATAAAGACTCAAACAAAAGATCTGAAAGTTGAAGTGAAGTTACTACTGCTTTTGGTATATGAAAATAAAATTGAAATTTAAATCTCAGAAGTCTATTTTATTTTTCAAGTTCCAAGAAAATTGATATAAAATATCACCTAATCATAGATATAGTGGAGAATAATAAATTAATTTTGTAATTTGTTTCTACAAAGGAGAAAATAATGGATGTCTCCACCAATGAACTGTTGAAGAAAGAATTTCAGAATCTGAGGTTTATATTAGGTGTTCAACCCAACTCTTTACATGTCTAAAGTATGGTTATTTTATCCCCTCTCTCATATCATATTTACATCTTCTTTTTAAAGGGGGAGAAAAATTTATAACTTAAATATTTCCTTTATGTTCATCTTCCTATTGTTTCTCAATGGAGGGTATAAAATATAATGGGAGTGTCTATTAATATTTATTTTCTTTGGGGTGATAATATATTTAGAGGGAGTTATTAAAAGGGGTAAGTTGTGATTTCATCATATATAGACTATTTTGAAATTTTATTATAATAGTTTATAGTATGAATATTTCATATTTGAAAGAATTGTTGATGTGATGATGAAGCACAATTTTAAGGCTATGAAGTTTGTGTTTAAGTAAGATGCATATAGATCACTAAATTATGTAAAACATGGTTTAATTTATTAAATCTTCTTGTTTCATACACTAAGTTCACTTACATAGGATTATAATTATTTAATCGTGATCCATTTATATGTTTTAGAAGTTTAATAGTGACTTATGTTCCTTTCTAAAAAAAATCAAAGGGGGAGATTGTTTAGCCCAAGAGGTGCTTTGATGATTGTTGTATTTTTTTAGAGTAAATATTTGGAGAAGTTTATTATGATAGATTTTTTTCAAAATATAAATCATATTATATTTTATTTAATCATATTATGTTATGTGATTTGTTCATAGTTCTTATATATCATTAATGAAGGCCCTGATGCAAGCTATATTAGAGGAGAAGTATACATATGGGATGTAGTGGACCAAAAAACCAGAAAATTACCATGTGAACTATCAGTAAACATGACACAAAATTTTATTCAATTCCATGGAGGATATGTCCTCCATTACATATATCAGGACCACACTGCATAAGACATTGGGTCAGTTTTTGGTTCCACTAGAAATTTTGGCACCCCAACGCCATAGTGGTCAGTCAACACTACAGTGAAGAGTTGAGTGAAGTTTGGTGTTTTTAGGAATTTTAGAGACCTCAATTATATAACACCTGAACCATTTTGTATTCAAGAAGATGGATTATGGACTATGATACACTCAATAAGACCATTCCACAATTAGGAGACAGTTGGATTTTTGTGGTTTTGGAGTATTAGATACCTCTACATAATAAGCCTTATACTATTACATAGTCAAGAGAATGAATATTGGACTATTATAAAGTGATAATACCATGTCATAGATTTGATTTATATATATTTTAGTGGTTTTGTTAATTTGGTGACCTCCACGCTGCAACACCATGGGTACACCATCGTGAATTTTGAAAGTTATTTAAAAACTATTGAAAACCATGAGGTTGCACTATAATACCCTAGACCACACTGTAGAAGGGTGTTTTTGGGTACTTTTAAGGGTTTATGCTGACTTTTCTTCATCATATGATGTTGTTTGTTACTTCATTATATAATAACTACCAATTTCAAATTGGATGATCAGTATCATTTGAATTAAGATCCCGAGGATTAGTTTGAAAGAGGTTTTAGTAGTTTGAATTTCAATTTAAAATTCAAAATTGAAAATAAAATAAACCGGTTGTTGTGAAAGAATCATGAGATAATAATTTTATAAAAAATAGAGAAAATAAGTAAAGAGGAATAAGATAATAAGGGGAATAAGAAGAAGAAGTGGTTATGAATACTAGAATAGAGAGAAGAGATCCTACCAATGTTTTTTTAGGTTAAATAAAAAAAAGAATTGTATCACTACATCAATAATTAAGGGATATGATTTTAAGGATTTATTCTTATTGATATCAATTTTTTTTATCTATTTTAGGATGTGTGTACTATCATATTTGATTAAATTTATGTAATATGAGTTCAAGGATAAACCCTGCTCCTTGTACCTACATGTTAAAACTAGTGGGTCTGGGATCTTGTCAAAATCCAGATCATGTCAAGGACTACCCTTCTTATTTTGATAGGAGAAACTTTTAAATTTTATATTCCATTTGTGTGTGTGTGTGTTGAAAAATGATAAATATTTAGTTTAACCAGTGATAGGGGTTGTTTCACTACGAAAACATAAAATATTTAGTATCACTAATTCTTCCCCCTCTTAGTGATTCCTCATTGATCTAGGAGGTAACTTTTTTGTTTGTTAAATATTCTTAAATATTTTAAGAATATTAAAATGTATCTTATTAGTGGAAATCTACACTTCAACATTATTTGATGTTGAATGCATATATATACACACACACACACACATTTCATGAACTATAATGATAATTGGCCTCTCAATGTAAAACTTCGTGTTATTCCTAACCGATGTTCTTCATGAAGTATTATATGTTAGGAATAAATTTTAAGGTTAGAATGAGTAATATTATTTTATATAGATTCAAAATATACTCAGGAGAAAAAAACAATGAATATGATTCTTTGTTTGAGCCGAATGACCTACTAAGTATACCATATAGAGTGTCATGCATATGCCTTTAGTATACTATGGATGAATGGATCATATTTGAGTCAACATTACCTAAGTTTGGAGGGATACGTATCATGATAACCTTCATAATTTGATACCCTACATATGTAAGTCTATATATTGACTTAGCTAATACAAGGGTTGCTGGGTATGTTGCTGATCATATTGTCACTTGAAGCTTAACCAAGATGAGATTTATCCACTTATATGATGAGTATAACATATGGTTTCTTGATTAAGGTAGTATATGAGAGTGTCTGGCCACTGTAAGAGCTCAAATATGCATGGATCTACCCTTTACGTGTTTTCAAAGACTGAGGTGCTCGGAGGAGGCTCTGAGGAAGTCCGGAGGGACTCAGCTGCTAGATTCAGGAAGTAGGGATATTTTATGTCCTTAAAGAAGTTTACATGATGTGAAATAGGATTTCATGTCATATATGTTTTGGGGGTTTGAAAAAAAATAAAGTGAATAGGTGATGCGTTTTTTGGTGAAAACTAAAATATAAGGATTACACGATGTGAAAGGGGATTAAACATCATGTAATCCTCTGATACTATATGTTTTAAAACATTTCCAGCCACATGGGTTTGTCAAATCCTATGGCTTAAGCAGATATCCCTCGAAACTAGGAAAGTCGATAACCCCCTCTTTGATTATTTGGGGATTACTTCATCAAGGATCAACTCCTAGATCCCCTCCTTCAATTCATAGTGATCCATATTCGATCCGGGGTATGGTTTACCTCTATTTTTGTGATTATACAATCCATTTTCTCTTATGTCTTCTCACCATTCTATGGAAGATGATATACCATGTTTCTAATGGGGTTTTTCTTGGTTTTTGGTTGGTGCAGCTCTGCAATGACATCCTTTAGTGGATTCAGTTTTTAAGGGAGAGGTGACTGGGATCCATTTCATGGTATGTTTTCATACGAAGAATGTTGATGACCATTTGAGGTAGGAGATTTTTTTCTCTCTATTTCATTATGTGAAATCATAAAGCTAATATGATTTAACCCCTTAGATCGCAATGAAATTGACCTAATAATTATTCAAACTATATTAAATAATTTGTATTGATCACATATCGATGTTGTTTCTTTATTCCATGATAACAGTTTTCCTCTTGATTTTCTAGATAGTGTGTTATCTACGCGTTGATTGGTATAACATGTTTTTCTTGATGTAAATTGGTAAAGAAATTAATTCAAAAATTAATTGGTAACCAATTAGATAAATGAATTTAAGAGGCATGTTTAATGAATCTGGGTTTTATTGTTACAATTTTATGATAATCAAATTGATATAGATATGCACATTTTATTGAATTGGTTAATGAACCTGAAGCATGTTGATGATTGATGATAAAATAATTAAGGGCATGTTTAATTAATTTTTGAAAGCTTGTGATATCTTATTGCTTAGGTTCACCATAGTTAGAACCTAGGAATAATGATTCATTTAATTCAATATGTAATAAATAACCAATTGTGTGATATAATATAATTCCATTGTAGGGCTTGAGTTTCTCATTTTCTTGTAAAGGCCAAGTTCCTTGAGCTTTGTATATGTGAGAATTTGTTGTGTGTGAAGGCTAAATGACTTGTTTTAGGGTGAAAGACTAGTTTCTTGTTTATTTCATGCTTCTTATGGTGTAATGTGAGCTTGGGATAGATGATCCTAGAGGGTTGTTGTGGTATGTGGGGCAGGGAGGCCCGATTGTGATGTGATCCTAGGATGGATAAGCTTGGAGGGTTGTTTTGGTATTTGGGGTGGGGAGGCCTAATTATTGTGGTAGTAGTTGATGCATGTAGTGGATAGATGCATTGATTTATTCATTTGGGTGTCGGGGAGGACAACAGAGATGGAGGAATGTATTGAAGTTGGTCTTACCTGCTGATATGAAATCTTGATGTTTGTTAAATATGTTGTTTGGAAAATGACTAGGTTGTTTGTTTATCATCTTTCCTTTCCCCACTGCTTGAGGTATATGTATGTTCTTGGTTTATTCCCTTGTTTGGTAACTTAGGATATTTTCCTAGAGTACATGGTAATATGAAAATTAATGTTGTTAAATAAATGAATAATGTTTATCCCATAGAGTTGGAACTTGTTGGGATGCAATGCAGAGGTTATATTTATAAGAAGCCATGGACTCAGTTTGCTTATGCCTAGAGGGAATGGAACTTTGTTATGATTCTAATGAAATGTAATGTGGAAATTGATAATGGTTAATTAATGGTTAAATAATTAATTAACATAATTTGAAACTGATAGAAAAGTATAAATTAATTTAATGTATCTCTTTAAATGGTTGTGTGCTTATAGGATATCTTATCCTAACAGTGGAAGCTCAAAGTCCGAGAGATGTCAGATGTAGTTGATTCTAAGACTAGGTAATTCCCATAGTTTGGTTGTGAGATATATTATATCATGTACATATTTTTATATATGATAATCCACCCTTTCAGTTAGAGAAACTAAAAAACTGAGGATTCTAAGCCCTATGGGGGGGGGGGGGGGTCCCCAACATCCCGATAGGAGGATGGATGGATGAATACCCCCTTTGTCCTTACTCTCTTCTCTTTGTAGTTACTTGTACTGGTATGCATGACAATAATTTTTCCCCATATATGTGTGCAGAGGGCTGTAATGTCTTGTGGTTATTTCACATACATATATTCTGAATATAGTTTCTTAAGGGATAATATAGGTATAACTTGTATATGCTATGATGGATTGAGAATCCTTACTCAGTGTATGGGATGTAATGTCTTGAGGTATAATACCTGATGTATAATACATGTTATGTGGGATGTGTTGGATCATATAAAATACTTGGTTACCTTTTGTTACATTGAAGTGGTGGTGTGATGCATGAGGTGCATATTGTGGTGCTTTGTCCAAGTGTTTGCGGGTTGGCCTTTTTGGTGAGAGATGCCCAGGATGTGCAAAATTGGGTAAAAGAGGAAAACCAGTGGGTATGTGGTAGCTGGTTACCCTTGATATTCATTATTATTTTATATACTATTGTATGCGATACATGGTGAGAGTATCCATAGCGAGGTTGATAACTTAGTATACCTGTTTAGGTGATGAGTTAGTTTCAATTATTGTTCATTGTGCTTTATCATGCTTTATTTACTTTTGCATGAGAGGCTCTAGGGAGGATTATACCAAGCATACCATTATACTCACCCTACGTATATATGAATAGTTTTTCTATTCAGTAGGAGAAGGTTGGAGATCAGACTGGTTACTACTATCTTGTGGGTTGTCAGAGCTATTTGGGCTTTGTGGTCACTGCCATCTTTACTTTTCGTTTGGTACTTACAGTTTCCCCTTTCAGTTGTAGTAGTTCTTACATGACATTACATATCTAAACTTTGGATTTTATTTTATATTGTAGTCTAATAAAGAGTTGGTTGGTCCCCATCTTATATCTCTCTTTCACATATATTCTCTTATAGGGTAATACCTCCCATCTATGTGTTTACTATACCCACGATGCTAGTTGCCAACCCAGGGCCTACTAGAGGCGGGAATTGGGTTTCATTATCTCTCTTATCCCATTTACGGACTAGGAAGGGTACACCTTGTGGGGAGGGGTCATTACATATTGGTATCAAAGGCACGTTGAGGGATAGTATGGAGTTTGGAGTAAGCCACAGGTGAGGTTTTATGGGCTGGTAGGGAAACAATGTCATCTAAGTTCAGCAAGCACTGTAAACACGAGAGACCGGCTGAGACATGGGTATTTGGGGACCCTTGTGATATGATGAATGGGACTTTAATATTATAGTGGATATTAAACATGGTGATACTAGTTGTAGGTTAGATATATAGGAAAAGACCATGCATCATTCTTCTTTGTGCCTATGTTTGAATGGGTAGACCTTGGGATAGGTTATCATAATTTGCATAAAATAAAATAATTAATTAATGTTAAGGTCTTCCATATTCCAGGTTTAGGAGCTCTAATTATTTATTATTTTTTGGTATGGCTTCAGGTCGACATCCTCATTAGGTTTTCATAGAATTTTTTCAGCAGGTTGCACCAATAGATCACCGTAGAGTATAGGTTGACGATGATGAAACATAGAGGAGTAAAATCCAAGTTTTTTAGCGCTAGAGTCTTCATAGGTAAGAGGGATCCATTTAAAATCTATTCAAAAAAGAATATTTGTAGGAAGTTTAGATATATTTCAATTTATTCAATGCTCAGAAGGAGCACTGAGTATTGTTGGCTATGACGATACTGTGTGGGGAAGTGAGGCAGTGGTGGTTTTTGTTAGTCAGGGATTGTGAGGACTTAGAAGTCTCATGGGAGGAGTTCCGAGACCAGTTTAGAGACAAGTTTCTTTATTTTACCATGAAGGTAGCCAGTCACCTAAGACTTCTTACCCTTCAGTAGGGTAGGCGAAGTGTGCGAGAGTCCGAGATCAGTTTTAGAAACTTTCTGTGATATGCTTCAGACTTATTACTGAATGAGGAGTCCAAGGAAAGGCATTTAGAGGAGGCTTTTTATCTAGAGATCTAGATCCAGGTATCCACCTTTATGATGATGATGTATCTTGAGGTGCCAGTGATAGCGAAGGTCATCAAGAGGACGTTATCCAGAACCAGATCTTCATGAGAGAGGAGTTATCATGATACCTCAAAAAGCAGAGCTGTGGTCCTGGGTTCACAATTGTTAGGATAGAAGATCTTCTGATCATCTAGGGGTAGGTCCCAACCCTCAATGATTCATTTATATAGGGTAATTGGCTCTCAGAAATATTCCAAGGGATTAGATACTTATTTTTCTTATGCAGACTATGGTCATTGGCGGTAAGAGTGCCCAACCTTTCTAAGTAGTCTGTGAGTGCCAATTGTTCCTCTTTAGGTTCCTCCATTGAGGAAATTCCATCCAAGGAAGAAGCATTAGGTTACTCTAGTTTTGGATTAGTATAGAGTATATGGGGAATGTAGAGGACTACCCGAGGATGATTTCTATCCTTAGCGAGTAGAGAGTATCCATGGAGGTGGTCTTCAACATGGCCAGAGAGGTAGTGGAGCATGTCACAATTAGCTACATGCTTTAGCATTGCTAGAATCATGTGATCCAAACATCATTTGAGGTACTCTTTGATTGTTTTCTACTTGGGTTTATGAATTTTTTGATCTAGGAGCGATGTAATCCTTCATATCATCTTCCCTTTTCCATGATTTGGGACTCTAGGTAGAGATACTTCCAGTGCCCTTGGCATTGACTATGCTAGATGGAGGGTGACATGACTTGTTTGAAGTATGTAGAGACTGTGACCAAGTTCTAGGGAATGACCGCTCTTGGGGATATTTCCTATGTTTACGAACACAACCATATGACATTATCCTTAGCATGGATTGGTTTTATTCAGTGTAGGATATAATGGATTTTTTTTAAAAACATGGTTGTGTTCTTCAATGCTTATGGAGATCCAGGAGGGTTTGTTAGCGAGAAAACCCTTAGATGGTTTAGAGGTTTTTCTTTCCTTATCATCCTTGATGGATGAGTTGATTTTCAGTTCATCAGAGGTTCAGTAGTCAGTGTTTCCCATGGTCATATAATAGTACCCGATGTCTTTGTAGAGGAGGTTGTAGAATTACCCCCTCAATGGGAGATTGAGTTTGGAATTAAACTATAGCCAAGTGTATCTCTTATATTGATGTATTTGTATAGTATGGTGCCTTTTGAGTTTCAAGAGATACATATACAGCTCGATGGTTTGCTTTAGTTCAGTTTTGTTTAGCCAAGTGTGTCACCATAGGGCGTACCCATTTTTTTATGAAGAAGGATGATGGTAATTTCTGATTGTGTATCAATTATCATTGCTTGAACCAAGTGATAGTAAAGAAATTATATCCTCTTACATGGATGAATGATTTATTCAATCAACTGAAGGGTGAACATTGGTTCTCGAATATTGATTTTCGGTCATGGTATCATCAGATGCGTGTGAAGGATGATGATATCCGGAAGACTACTTTCAGTTGTCGTCCTGGGAATGACAAGTTTTTTTTTGGGACGTCATTCAGTGTAACAAATGATATATCTATGTTCATGGGGTTAACGAATGTTGGGTTCTATGAGTTCCTAGATAATTTCATTTTGGTTTCATTGATGACATCCTAGTGTACTCCATGTTGGAGTAGGATCATGAAGATTATCTACGTTATTTTTTGGGAGTTCTTCACCGTGAACAGTTGTTTGGGTGGTTTCTGAAGTGTAATTTTTGGTTTCAATAATTTCGTTTCTTGGGGAATTTTATATCCTAGCAGGGAGTATCTATAGATCCATTTAATATAGAATAATTTTTTGTTCATAATCCTCCAAGATAGTGGAAGAGGTGTGAAGTTTCCTTGGTCTTTCATGCTATTATACGATGTTCATATCCAATTCTCTTAGGTTTCGAATCCTCTGAAAACATTGACCAGAAAGGATTAGGTGTTCTTGTGGATTAATCAGTTTTAATCATTTTTTAGTATCTGAAATAGAATTTAGTCCGTGATTCAGTTCTTTTTCTACCAATAGAAGGAGTTTTGTCCTAGGTTTTCTATGATGCATCATGTCTTAGGTTGAGTTTTGTTATAATGTTTCAATGATCAGTCATTTATTATGGGTCTCATAATTTTCATCCACGTGAGTGTAACTATGCCAAATATGATCTTGAGTTGGTGGTGGTGGTGTTTTCCCTGAAGTTTTAGATACATTACCTCATTGTTGAGGGCTTTTTGGTCTTCACCGATCATAAAATATCGAGTCATGTTTTCTCCCATCATGAATTGAACCTGAGTCAATGTCAATGGATACAGTTATTACAAGATTATGACTTTGAGATTTTTTATAAACTTGGGAAGTGGAATGTTGTGTCCAGTGCCCTAAGAAGGAAGTCACGTAGTGATGTAGTGTGTGAATATGATGATTCCTAGAGAGTAATAGAAGAACATTCAACATTACATCAAGATATGGGAGAAGTCAGGGGAAGAGGTTGTCCTTTTTAGATGATGGTGAAGTCATCTCTGGTGTATTAGGTGGAGGAGTCCTAGTTGTGGGATCCTGAGGTGGAGGTTTGGAGAGACCGAGTTGTTTATGGTGAGGCCCCCAATAGTTGGTCTGAAGATTAACAACATCGGGTGTTGTTTTAGGGAAGGATTTTATTTCCTTTGGGGATGTGTGAGATGGTTCTCATAGAGTTCCATAGTTCACCCTTAGTGGTACATCCTAGCATGAAAAAAATGTACTGAGCTTTGAGATCTCAGTTTTGGTTGCCTGGTTTAAAGCATGTAGTTGTAGGGTTTGTGTCTCGATGTTTGGTTTGTCAGAAGTTGAAGTCCAAGCACTGTGATCCTGGTGGTTTACTACAGCCATTAGATGCTCCTCAGTGGGAGTTGGAGGAAATATTTATGGAATTTGTTACCTGTTTACCTCAAGCTACAAGAGTCTATGATGCTCTATGGGTGGTAGTGGATTGTTTGATAAAATTAGCACTGTTTATAATAATCAAGGAGTTGAGCTTAGTAGAGATTTTGTTGAGGCGGTATCTTGATGTGGTGGAGAGAATCCATGGGGTCCTGAAGATGATAATTTCCAATCGAGATCCATATTTTAACTCCAGAGTGTGGAGAGGTATCCAACATTCTTTTTTCTCTCACCAATGTATTAGCACAACTTTTCATCCATAGATGGATAGTCAGATAGAATAGGCCATCCAGACTCTTGAAGAAATATTACGCTCTTATGTATTAGATTTTATTTGTTCTTGTATGAGTCACCTTCCCTTGATAGAGTTCGCTTACAATAATAAATTTCACTCCACCATCGACATGGAACCATTTTTATCCTTGTATTCTCGACCTTTATGTTCTCCGTTGTGCTGGAATGGGGTTAGAGAGTTATCAATTCTCAGGTCAGAACTGGTACAGAACAAGACAAAGA
This sequence comes from Viscum album, assembly GCA_963277665.1. NCBI lineage: Eukaryota > Viridiplantae > Streptophyta > Magnoliopsida > Santalales > Viscaceae > Viscum > Viscum album. The sequence goes on along the minus strand of OY728135.1, from coordinate 519,806,254 downwards.
TGGTTTAGGTGATTCATGAGAGGATGAAGGTAGAATAGGATTGTTATAAATCCAAAGACAATCATATTAGTAGATATATGGAGTTTGACGTTGGGGATCATGTGTTCTTGAAGGCAACTCCCCATCATGAGTAGTAAAGGTTTTATCATGGGAGTAAGATTTATCCCTAATTTGTTGGGCCTTTCTAGGTGTTGTATCTTGTTGGAGCTTTGAAATATCAAATAGTAGTTCCCCCATAAATGATCAAGATACATAATGTTTTTCACATGTCATAGCTCTATCGTTATCTTCATTATGACTCTCACATCATCGATTGGGGTGAGATCGATGTTGGAGATGATGTGACCATAAATGAGCGGTTTTTATAGATCTAGGACTACCAAGATAAGGTGTTGTGCATGCATGTTATACCCTTGGTTTGTGTCTTATGTTAGCATAGTGGCATGGAGGAGAGTACCTGGGAATGTGAGTCACAGATACACACTCAGTACCCAGAGTTGTTTGGTGTTTATCTATTCTCTTGTAATGATTTTTGTTTTGTGGTTTTATACTTCCTTCCAGTTTATGTGATGGATCTATCTCTCTTATTACTTATCATGTCTTACTCACTTTCCATGGGAGGTGAATATGCATGTGGTATTCCACATGCTTTACGTGTTTAGATTCATGTGGTTAGATGGGTCTACTCTCCTACTATAGGTGATGAAAACTCGATGAGTAGTTCATATAATCACTGTGTCGAGCCCCGTATGCTTGGATGGGGGTGGTTATCTCCTCTAATGGTGAGAGTTTTGAGAGGTACCTCAAGGGGTGGATGTTTGGATGAACCCTTTTCTATTCCATCTATAGGTTGGTTTTGGATTCTCAAGGATAAAATGGTTTGAGAGGTATCTAATGCAAGGGTTAGGATCCACATGGATCGAACCTTTATGCATTTTTGAATACTTATGTTCTCAGAGGAGGCTTAGAGGAAGTCTGGAGGGACTCAGATGCTGGATGTTGGAGGTAAGGATATTTCACATCTTGAAAGAATTTTACACGATGTGAAATTGGCTTTCACAATGTGTAAGTTTTTGGGGTTTTAAAAATAAATAAAGTGAAGAGGTGACACATTTTTCAAAAAAAAACTGAAATATAATGATTACATGATGTAAAAGGGAATTACATGTCATGTAATTCCCCAATGCTATATGTTTTAAAACATTTCCAACCACTCGGGTTTGTTAAACCCTATGGCTGAAGCGACCCTCCCTTGACTCCAGCTGACCCAATGACCCCCTCTTCGATGTTTTGAAGATAACTTTGTCAAGGGTCTATTCCTAGATTCCACCCTTTGATCCATAGTGATCCTTATTTTATCTGAGGTATGTTCTACCTCCATTTTTTGGTTATTCAATATGTTTTATCCTGCTCCTTCTCACCATTATATGGTAGATGATCTTCCATATTTTGATGGAATTTTCTTGGTTTTTGGTTGCTTCGGTTGTTCTGTGACATCCTTGGGTGGATGCAGTTGTTGTAGGAGAGGTGAATAGGATCCATTGCGTGGTTCGTTCTCATGTGAAGAACATCAATGAACTTTTTAGATAGGTTATTTTTTCTTCTCTATTTAATTACATGAAATCTTAGAACTAGCATGAATTATCCCATTAGATCACAATGAAATTAACCTAATAATAATTTGAAATATATTAAAGAATTGGTATTGATCAAATAATGAGGTTTTTTCTTTGTACTATGATAATGGCGTGCCTCTTGATTTTCTAGATAGTGTTTTACCTATGACTTTTTTATTTTATCATGTTGTTCTTGATGGAAATTGGTAAAGAAGGTAAATCAAGAATTAATTGATAATTATTTGGCTAAATAAATTTAAGAGTCATGTTTAGTGAATTCGGTTATTGTTGTTGCAATTTGATAATAATCAAATGGATGCAGATATGAATGTTTAATTTATTTGGTTAATAAACCTGAAGCATGATAATGCTTTTTGATAAAAGAATTAAAGGCATGTTAAATTAATTGTTTCATTAATTTTTGATAACTTGTTTCTTAGGTTTATTGTAGTTGGAAACTGTGAATAATGAATCGGTTAATTCAATATGGAATAAATAACTGGTTGTTTGATAAAATATAATGCCTTTGTGGGGCCTGAGTTTCCTATTTTCTTATAAATCCTGAGTGATTATGCTCTGGATCCGTGAGAGCTCGTTGTGTGTGAAGGTTGAATGCCTTGTTTTAGGACTAATAGCCTAGTTTCTTGTTTGTTTCCTACTAATTGTGGTATCATGTGTTCCTAGGATGGGTGATTCTAGAGGAATTTTGTAGTATGTGGGGTAGGGATTCCTAGTTGTGATGTGAACTTGGGATAGTTGAGACTAGATGGATATTTTGGTATGTGGGGTGGGGAGGCCCAGTTGTTGTGGAAGTAGTTGACACCTAAAGTGGTGGGATGCATCGGTTTATGAATGTGGGTGTTAGGAAGGAAATCAGAAATGAAAAACAGGATGAAGTTGGGCTTTACCATTGATATTAAATATCTGTGTTTTTTGAATCTATTGTTTGGTTGAAAACTTAGTTTTTTGTTTATCTACTTTCCATCCCCCACTGCTTGAGGAAAATGGATGTTCTTGGTTTCTTGACTTTTTTGGTAGACTAGTATGCTTTCCTAGAGTACCTTGTAATATGGAAAATAATTTTGTTAAATAAATGAATAATGTTTAACCCATGGGGTTGGAGATTGTGGGGATGTAATGGTAAAGTTATAATTATGAGAATCTATAGACTTGGTTTGCTTATGCCTAAAGGGAATGGAACTTTGTGGTGATGCTAATGAAATGTAATGTGGAAATTGATAATAGTTAATTAATGGTTAAATATTTAATTAATGCAAAGTTCAATTGATAAAAATGGATAAAGTAATTTAATTCATATCTTTAAAAAGTTGTGTGCTTATAATATATCTAGTCTTAGTAGTGGAAGCATGGAGTCTGAGATACGTTAGGTGTGGTTGATTCTAAGAATCTGTTGTGTGCATTGTGTGGTTGTGAGTTATATTATATCATGTACATGTTGTGTTTTTATATGATACTCTACCCTATTGGTTAGGGAAACTAACAACCTGGGAATTCTAAGCCTTGGGGGGGGGGGGGTGTTTTCCCCAACATCCTGGCGGGAGGATGGAAGATTAACTACCCCCTTTTCCCCCACTATCTTCTCTTGGTTGTTACTTGTGCTGGTATGCACGAAGGTTAGTTTTCCCCATATATGTGTGTAGATGGATGTAATGGATTGTGGTTGTTTAACATACATATATTCTGGATATAGTTTCCTAAGGGATACTATAGGCATAACATGTTTAGGTTGCGATGGATTGAGGATTCTTACTCAGTGTACGGGATGTAATGGCTTGAGTTATAATACCGGATGTATGATACAAATTATGTGGCTTTTGGTGGCTCCAAAAAAATGCCTAGTTACCTTTGGTTACATGAACATGGTGGTGTGATGCATGAAGTACATGTTGTGGTGCTTCGCCCAAGTGTCTGTAGGCTAGCATTTTTGGAGAGAGATTCTTAGGCCATGTGATGTTGGGGAAAAGCGGTAAACTAGTGGGGGGAAGTGGTAGTAGGGTACCCTTGATATTATTTATTATTTTATATACTCTTTTATGTGATAATTGGTGATAGTATCCATGATGATGTTGGTAACTTAGTATACTTATTTAGGTGACGAGTTAGTTTCACTTTTTGTTCACTGTGCTTTAGCAAGATTTCTTTACTTTTTCACAAGAAGATGTAGGGAGGATCCTATCGAGTATAATATTATAATAACCCTATGTATATATAAATTGTTTTTAGGTCAATAGGATCAGGTTAGAGATCAGGCTGGTTACTGCTAGCTTGTGGGTTGAAGGAGTTGTTTGGGCTTCATGGTCACTACCATCTTTACTTTTCTTTTAGTACTTGCAGATTCCCCTTTCAGTTGTAGTATTTATTGCATGATATTATATATCTACACTTTTTATTTTCTTTTATATTATAGTCTCTGTAGGAGTTGGTTGGTTCCCATCTTATCTCTATCTTTCTCATGTGTTCTCTTAGAGGGTAATGCCTCCCATTTGTGTGTTTACTATACCCTCAATGGTAGTCGTCAAACCGAGGCCTACTGGAGGTGGGACTCGAGTGACATTATCTCTCTTCTCCCATTGCTGGCCCAGGAGGGGTACAAATTTTGTGTATGGGGTCATGAAAACCACACCTGTATATTGTATATCTATCCATATATGGGACATGTGATGTATTTATCAATAAGGATGAATAAGATGTGATGTATTCATTTATCAGACCACTTTACACTCTCAGAATTGAGAATAAATGAGTTGGATATATGGGATTTACATTCTCCACGTCCCATAGTCACTTGATGTCCTAGAAAAAAGGAAAATATGAGAATTCACAGTTTCATATGATGTAGAATAACAGATAAAGGTATAGAGATGCTTGTGTTTAATAGTGATCACACTAGATCCCTTTATAGCTTGATTTTCATTAAGACTTTTCTAGAGTCCAAAATTTTCTTAAATTCATGAATCTAGGGATTAGTATTTGTTTTCAATGCTATAATGGATCATGGGTTCACACTTTGTGGTTGACCAAATGGGGATTGAGTTTGATTGGGGGAGCTACTGTAAAAATATTTTATATTTAATCTATAAGTGTTTTATATGGGTATTAAAATTGTATTTTATATAATGTGATATAAGGTGAAGTTAATGATATCTTTCCAAAAGTGTTTTGGAAAAATATTTAGAAGGATATTTGAATATGGTTTTACAAGTTATTGTATATGAAAAAATATAAGGTGAAATGGAACAAATCCTTTTAGGATTTAGTGTAAGTGGGAGATTGGAGGAGATATTCCCTAGATCCTTGTATATATATATATGATATATATATATATATATATATATATATGAAATTTTTTATTATATGAAAATTATTATTTCGATGAATGGTATATCACTCCATGAAACTTGTATAAAAACCATAAACTATTATCATTTATTTTTCCTACCATGTAAGATTTCATTTAAAGAAACCACTTGATAAAAGGAAACATGAAAGTGTTTCATATATTAATGGATATGATGCTTGAGTTGGTCAAATAATCATTCACTCATGCATTATAAATGAAATATTAGTGTGTGTGCTTTATGCTTGGCCAAAACTCCTAGAGACCTAAAGCACTTTTCTTCTTCTTCTTTAACACGTTGAGGTTCTAGAAAACCATTGGTGAAAGCGAATCCATCTTGTATGATGATTGATTCAATTTATCTAATGGATAAACTATGATGTTGGGAAGATTTTGTTTCAACTTAAGTGATTTACATTAGACATATCAAATGAAGATCAAGGATAGTGGAGGCATCTTCAGTGAATAGTATGTATTGGCAGTAGTTCTTAATTTCTATTTTTATGTAGTTTTTTATATATACATGAAATAGTTATCCCCATATATGGTTTTAATTACTTCCACTTATTCTAATAAGTGTTATTAGTAACATTATAAATCCTTCAACATCATGGAAAAAGGTAACCCATAGACCATTTTTTCTAGCCGCACAAATTATTTATTATGTACAACTAAAGGTTCTAAAAAGAAAATTGAAAAAATAGCTGGATAAAAATTACATGAAATATACTAAATTATCAATATTGGATACAATAATATCTAAGAAAAGTATCCCCTAAATGTAATATAAATTATGGGGGCTCTAGACCAAAATTAGTAAGGTCCAAAATCTAGAAAATCTGGATACATGACACCTTAAATGAAATAAACAAGTTTTGTGGGATATTTTTGGAAGTTATAGAGGTTTGGAAATAATTATGTTAAATTTCTACACAAAATTTCAATCAAATATTATTTTTAAAGGCCACAATTCTAGTGTATTATATCTAAAACAATGAGACTACCTGATGTACAAAAGAATACTTCACAGAAAATAAAGAATGTATCTTAGAAAAATTGATATCAATACTTGGATAATTTATAAGATTTTTTATATTTTTATGGTAATTATTTTCAGGAGTTATGATATTTCTTAAAACAATATAACTCATATTTTAATTATAAAATAATATTTTATCACCCTAGGAAACCTTAAGTATGGAGGGGTGAATCAGGGTGTCAACTTTTTCTTCTGGATCAATGTATCTTGTCCCTATATTGTTAGATAATTGTTGAATCATTTTGATCAAGATAAAAACTCAAAAATTAAAAAAATACATGAATTAAACATATAAGATAATAATCATTTACTTATTTCACCATAAAGGGATATATATAAGGATAACACACTAATAATGTGTCGATGAGCCAAAATCTATTATGCATCACTAGTTTTTATGGATTACATATTTTTTTTCCATGAACACTCTATTCCAGGAACAATAAATTTATATTATATAGGGTTTGGTCACACCTCACTCAAGTTTCACCCCCTACATCACTTCTATTCACTTATTTGGTTGATGGAAAAAGCCAGTTGAAATATTTAAGGATCTTCTTCAATAGATTTGAAACATTAATCTTTTTCTCTAATAATAATGAGAACCTTCATATATCATGGTTCCAGTATGATGCTCCTTAAATGATCTTTTCACCATATACTGATGTCCAATGCTTCTTGATCACACCAATAACTACCAATTTGAGTAATAAATGCATCAAATCCTATTTTGAGAAACTTAACTTCAAAAACTATGTTTCAAAACTCCGATTGAATAACCTTGGGTGCATAATCCAAAGCATGTAATTCCTTTATGTTTGAGCTAGTGTATAACCCTGATCATGTAAGAATATGAACATGACCCCAGTCATGTAACCTTGGGCACCTAACTCATCCACCTAATCATGTTCACTAATCCTAGATCACATGATCCTAATTGCCTAACCACTTTTCATGATCTTGATCATGTTACCTCATCACCTCAACCCATATGAGAACAAGTTATGTAATTTACATGAATAAAGACCCTTATTCACACCACACCTATGAAATACCTATATAAAACTTTTAAAAACTTTGTAAACACTATGGATGAAAAACTTCTTAATAACCTAATAAATTCCTTAATGAAGTGAATAATTGGTATTTATAGATGAAACCTACCAAATTATCTATGAAAAATGTGATCAACTATTCAAACCACCAATATGAAGACTTTTTCGCTTCACTTAATCAGAATCAATTTGATCAAAAATTTACTTACAATATGATCTTGTTCACCTTATGATCATATAACTACTTCTAACTCATGTGATTGCATGACCACATCACGAATCTCCTCCATCATGAAGGTCTGGCCATAAAAATCATTCATCATTTTCAATGTAACATTATTTATGTGATTCAACTCATACGGTAGTGAGATTAATTCACCCATATATGGTTCAACTTACTCCACTTCTTAATTAATTGATCTCCATTGCATAATACTTGGACATCAAACACCATGAACACACTAGAACCAGATTGAAAAAAACACAACACAATCCCTGCATCTCAAATTTCCCTAGTTCTAACAAAGAAAATACCAGTAGATGAAGAACCAAGTAATGAATAATAAGTATATATTTAATAGAAAGGAAAACTTGAAGACATATTAAATTACTAATAAAATGGATGTCATACCTAATATAATAAGATGCTTCTATTGTAGAAAGTCAGGCTTCATCATGAACCACTGTAAACATAATAAAAAAACCATATTTAAAAGAATCAATCTGAAAAAATAGATAATTCAATCAAAGGAAAATATAGTAATATTAATATGGATTTTGAAAACCTCTATGAACAGTTTTATAATCTTTCCAATAATGGTAAAACAAAAAATGATAAAGGTATATGTGGAAAGTGAAAATAGACAGGTCGTGTGGTTGTCATATGCATGACTATCTAGCATGGTCAATTAAATAATAAATAAAAATCACTAATGTCTCAAATTTCCATGAAATAAATTATAAAGGATTATAATCACCCAATGATTGTTCGATATGTTAAAAGATAATTCCTAGATTTTTTTCCAGAATAGTTAGAAGAGGCTAGGAGAAAGGAACAAATAAGAAAGAATCAAACTGCTATGATTACATAAGTAGAGAAGTATATTGTAATGGTTAGAATAAGAAGAGATATATTCTATCAAAAGGGAAAAATTTTGAAAACCAAGGAGGAAGAAAGCATGAAGAGATCTTGTCATTTTAGAGTTGTAAATAATTTTTCTAGGTTGAGATCAAAATCTTAGCATTGCTGCTCCTATTAAAGAGAAATGAAATTCAACCCTCCTTACTCCTTAAAAATATGTAGACAATAATATATAAATAATTAATATAAACCAAAGAAAATGGCAGTTTATGAGGATGTCACTTTTGACAATAAGAAAATTTATCCATCATGAAGTACTCTCTCTATCATGATGAAAAAGGTGAATGCATCCCTTAAGGGGAGAAAACATGAAGTAATGCTATCAAATATATATTTTTGTCTTGAATCTAAAATTTCTAGAAAGTATTACTCAAATAAAAAGTTGAGGTATTAAAATAAAATTTCATCATCCCTATTTTGAACATAATAAATGTATTTATGAAAGGGGTGTTTGTTTATTAAAAAGCGAGAGTTTTACAACCTACACAAAACATTTTTGATGTTTTTAGATGTGTTCATGATGATTAGGATGGATCCTCAGTCTCTGGATCTCCCATTTATCTTCGTGATAGGGTTACTTCGCAGATCTGTTGATCCTTCTATATCCCCCTCACAGTAAGTGGTTTTTATCTGGCACACTTCGCCTTCTCATACTTGATTCCCCTTGTTTTTCCTCTTAGTACATTTTCATATCCTTACTCATATTATTATTTCTATGTCTAGAAATGCCGACTTATTATTTTTATCTATTTTTCTATGGATATACTGGGGTTCATTTCTACTTCATGGGATTTTACTACGGTGATTATTATTCTTTTTTTATAACCATCGTTAATAAAAACCCATTTTGGTTTAAATCAAGGGAAAATTGGTGATTTGGGATTTGGTAGTGGCATCCAGTGAACCGATGCCTTTATTTTTCTCTTCAGTGCTCCTTCTATATCCTTACTACCTTACCCACAATGCAAGACCCCATATTTAGTCAATAATTATAGTGTTTTAGGGTTGTTTGGGATGGTTTTGGTGGTAGGTCTTTTGGAATTCCCTATATGATTTTCTTCATTATCTCATTATAATTTTATTCTTTGTGGTTCCATTTTGGGTTGTGGTGTTTTTTTTCTATTTTAGTTCTATTTTTTTTGGTTATTGGTTTCTCTAATTGACTGGTTGGATGAATTTTTTTTAGAGATTCATCTGTAGCGAAGACGATGGTTCCTTGGTGTAGTTATCTTAGTGGTTGTTTCAAAGCTAGTGTTTGGTGGTCACAAAAACAGTTGTGGCTCACGGTAGATGCTTATTACTTTGATCTGGCTTCAATATTCCACCATTCATCCCCCATTCATACTTGAAAAGTGGTCTTCATTGTGTTTTGGGATGTTTAGTTTGAGAGGTTGATGATGTTCCAGGATTTGTTGCTTATGGTTGATGTCCTTGGGTCTCTTTTGGGCTAGATCTTCACGGTGATTGTGCTGCTTCTTTGACTAGTTTGTTGTCTTCATGTTCTGTCATGGTGTATTTTCAACATTGGTGATGGATTTTGGTGGGTGGTTCTTACCAGAATACTGGTGTTGATGATGGTTTTGATTGGTGTTAGGATGGGTGACATGAGGTGGTTCATGGCTTGAGGCAGTGATGATGGTTTTTCTTGAATTATTAATTTTGATATTTGAAATTTCAAATGTGAATTTTTTTTGTGGGGGGTATGTGTGAATATGGTGTTGATGTAAGGTTCCCACTAAATCAAAAGTTTCTTTTAAAAATACAAAAAATGTATTGAGGATGTGTACATGATTTAATTTTCTTGATTATTTTTGTTGAACATACCCTATATTAGAATATTTATAAGTAGTATCACATGTTAAAATGTTACTGGGAAATATTGATGTCTTGGTCAATTATCTCTTGTTTTCTACAATTAATTTTCTATATAGACATAATTTGGACCTAATAAAGGATCTTTTATATGTTTTGTGAGGTGCCATTCTTCACTCACAATAGAGTTAGTCTAAAATTCAGACTTAATGAGGTAAAAGAATTTATTTTGAAGTATCCTTTTCACATGAAGAATAAGGAGTAGATTTGTTGAGATTTCCACCCCAATATTTATTTTAATTTATTTTAAATTATGGGGATAAAATAAAGCACACAATTTTTATCAACCTAAAATTTTCTTTTTGATATGTTTTTTAGTTTATGATATTTTATTTTAGTTTTATAAGTGTTATATATGATTTATATTTCCTTGGGTTTCAAATGATCTTCAAAACCCTATTTTGTTTTTAATTTATAATTCATTTTAAATGAAATTAAATAATTTTTAACTTAATTTTTACCCTTTTTCATGGTATAGGGTCTACACAAGGGTAAGTGCCTCCTACCTTTACATGGGGTTATTTTTAGGGGTTATGTTAGAGTAACTCCTTATTTTCATGTGTTTCATAAGGGTAGGATATGGATTATATGGGTTACATAAGGGTAATACCATTTTTATATGAGTTATAGATAGGTATGTTGAGTTTTACATTATCTACGTAAGTGGAAGTCCCATTTTCAATATGCCATGTAAGAGAAACCTTGCATTTATAATGGTTAAATAAGGGTAAGATCCCATTTACAAAGGGTGCATAAGGGTAACCCCAGTTATTTGTAAAGGTAACCTAGTTTTTATAAAGGTTATTTAAGGGTAAAACCAAACTTCTTAAGGGTATCCTTGAGTTTCAAAGGCCACATAAAGGTATCTTTGATTTTCCAAAGGTTACATAAGGGTAACTTGGCTACCATATAAGGGTAGAATGAGCTATGCAAGGGTAGTTCCTCAGTTTCAAAGAATTTGTAAGGGTAACCCAATACCCTTATGAAACACCTAAGAGTTGTTTAAGGGTAAAACAATATTACCCACACACAAAAATATTTTTGGGAGAAAAATAATTAAAAACTATTTCTTTTTTTATTCTTCCCCAGAATTACCCTATAATGCCTTTTAGCCATTTTAAATTCTGAAAAATATGGGAATTTAATCGTTTTATCCAGTTGAGGGTGGTAACTAAAATTTTAAAATAATTTGAATCTTTTTTATTCAATATTACATTGAAACATAAAATTAATTAGAATTATCAATTTTTGGTATTAATGTTTATATTCCAGGAGTATTTATGTAAAAATACCCAAACCTTCACAACTCTTAATTTTCTAGTAACCTCTGGATAATATTTTTTCTTCCTTTGATTAATTTTTTAGTCTTTTTCACTAGGGAATCAACCGGTAGGGATAAAGGTTGTTTTTACTTAAATTTTTAAGTCCTGAATCTCTATTATAGGTTTTCATGTCAAGAAATCATCGACCATGTCTGAGGAAACGTCTCTATATATTGGTTAGAATCTATGAAATATTAGATGTTGTTGACAATTTCTTTGTTTAGGTTTAGAAATTATTTTATTTATTTCACCTTTGCATAAAAATTAGTTTTTAGATGGGGTTTATTTAAAAGCGATTTGTTCGTTTATTCTTTTTCATGAAATGCATCAATGATGATTTTTTTTTTCTATAATGGATTTTCAAAGCATGGGAGTGATCATACATCGCTTAAGAAAATGTTTAGTAAAATTGTGAGCATAATTTATTTTTTGTTTTTGTGAAAACATAGAACATGGGAACATTTGGGAACCTTTGGAATGAGAATATACAAAGAATAGTGTGTGTTACACCACTAGGGATTTTAAATAGGTTCTCATGAGTCCATGGTAGAAAATTGGTATCCTAATATTGAAAAACTATAGAAGGACTCTATACTATTAGGATTCACTTATTGGTTTAGTCTTATTTATTTGTCCTAGTTATGTATTCCCCTAAGCTAGCACTTAATGGTGTTTTGTTCATGTTGGTTTCACTTTTGTATCATGATTTATATACTCACATGTTTATCTTATGGTTTTGGTCCATGGAAAGGGCACTCCCAAACAAGATTGTATTATCTTGGATACCTTTTTTCACTTCACTTTATATGATCACCTTATAATATTTTGGGATACGGTTGTTATGGTTACTGCCTTTTTTATAATTCTTATCTATATTCATATTATTTTATCTTTAAACATTGAATGTTTCAAAAAAAACCAAATGAGGTTTTATAAAATAGTTTTCATATGGAAATTTCATTATAAATCGGATTTGTTTTAAATCTTGAACTAATGACTTCATGAGGTTAGAATTTGCATAGATTATTTGGTTGTATCCTTATAGGATCTATTGATCACACACTAAATTTTCCCTTGGGTGTTTGTAGCCTTGGATTTTCAAGACTCAGGTAAAGGGGAAGATGTTATGTGGCATGATGACTTCTCTTAGTTGATATTTCCTTCTTATTGGACTACGATTGTGGCGACGGTTAGTCACAAGGAGACTTGGCTTATCTATTTCTTGGTCTTCCTTTCAGGTTCAACATTTTTTGATCATCCTTATATGTCTCATGGATGTTTGACTTTATTATGCTTTATAATCTGATTTTTTGTATTATTTTTTTTATACATGATGCATGATACATTATCTTTTCGAGTAAAATCATTCCCATAATTTTATATGTAGATAGCCAATTGCTTATCTCCAGCCCGTGGTAACTAAGAAAACACTTTAGGTCTTGTACCAAGCCATATCGGGTGATATTTCATGTCAACCAAGGTTGGTTTGTTACAAAATGGTATCAGAGGATATCCATCCAGAAGTTTGATAACACTACATGGGTTTGGTAGATTGGAGCCTAGATTTTTTAAGGCTCAAGTAATATATAGTGAGTAGCTTCTTAATCACCACCTTTAATGATGACACATTAGTTATCCATGGGATGTGTGGATTTATTTATTTTCTATTTGATGTTTTCCATTATTTATGGTTTAATGTGCTGAATTTTGATCGACATTGGATTATATTAGTTTCCTTGGTGGTTATTCTATATTTGGGGTGTAAAATGAATGAGGAATCAAGTTGTGAAGTCGACACGAATGGACTAAAAAACCATTAAGTGACTATAAATTTTGTTTTGAAAGTGTTAAAGGGGTTGTGGCATGCTTATTACATGGCCCCCAACCACATGGCTAGGTCAAGAATGATAATACATCCCTTTTTTATAGTTAATTAGTAACTATGATTTTTAGATTCTCTAAGTGACTCATAGATGGTAAAACAACCAAGGTGGTTCCTAGAATGGTTTGATATCAAGAATAAGTTTGAATAATAGTCATGGAATTATTTTGTTATGTAGGGATGAAATAACTAGTTAATTGCGTGAAAAATAGATTTCCAAAAAAAATTGTTTGAGAATTGAAGCTTTATTTCTTTACAGTGAAATGATGCTTTGCATTTAGATTATGTTTTTATAAATGATCGCTTATTTATGAAAGACTAGAAAAATGTTTGGGATTTCAAATTGGTTAAAATATTTTTCTTGAAATAGTCTCACACACCTAAATCATGTTTTTAATAAGAATTAACTATTTGGAAAGAAATTTTTTCTTACCATGAAGTTATAAAGGGTGGATTTTTTGTTTTAAAGAAAAATATGTGGTTGTTTTCAACTAATAATCTAGAAGAGTATGTAAAGACCCATAAAATTCAAGGAAATTATTTTTCATAAAATTCTTTGGAATTCTAAAAGTCTGCAATATAACATCCCAAGGTTTTCTAAAAATAAATTGAAAATGATTGAAATTTTGTTTAAGGTATATATTTATAAGTATCCTTTAAACATAATTTTATTTCTTCTATGTTTTGAATTTCAAGAAACTATCATCTACAATTGTGGTCAGTATGTTATTTAGAGTCTGATGGAACAAACTTGTTTTTTGGTGAATAGTAACATGCCCTTATGAATAGTAATATGAATAGTAATATGACCTCATGAATAGTAATAGTATTATTATTTTATTTTCCCATGTAAATAGGATAATGGGATCTTAATTAATTTTCCAATGTCACATAAAACTAATTGCACTTCAATATTGTTATTTTTCAAATTAACTGTGACCTTATTTAAAAATTAAATTAATAATATTTAGAAAATTATTTTTGAAAAATGGAGTTCATTTTTGAATTCTACACATCGAAAAATGGTTGGGGTAAATTTTTGGTATTTTTCTGAAACTCTTGAATTTTCGGTGAATAGTGAAATACGGTAAAATACCGTATAATCAATTTATCAGTAAAAATGCACTATTTATGACATCATAAGTGATGCAAGGCCACTTGCTTCGAAATCACATGATATTATCACTATTTAGGGCCACTTGATTTGAGATTATTCATAGTCTTGATAAAAATATTATAATAATAATTAAAATAATCTAAAATACCTCCCCTCCTCCACTATAAATACCACCCTCACTCCCCTCTTCCTCCCACACCTCTCAAGCCTTGAGCATTGTCTAATTTCTGCCAAATTCCCTCCCCAATCTTCTTCCCCATGTCCTAGAGCTGCTGTTCTCACCAAATGACCAAAATCAAAGCCCTTAAGAAGGATCTCAAGGAGAAGAGATCAAGAGGTAAACATCCTCTTTCATTTTCATTCTTTTCTTCCATTTTATGTTATTCTCTTCCTTTTCCTTTATATTTTGTTGGGATATTTAATTAAATATTTCCCCTTACTGTCCAAATTTTGTATGATTGATGAGATATTCCATTCCTCTCATCAATCTTGTTTTTATGAAATTTTAAGAGACGCCGTTAGGCTGCCGAATTTTCGTAAGAAATTTCTCATGTTTTCTTTATTTCATGATTCCTTTCTCTTCTTTCTTCACCCTCTCTTATCCAAGAGGCATGAAATCTCCAGAATCATGTATATTCTGGATTTTGTCATGTTTATGGAAAATTAAAAATCATTATTCCTCTCCTCTCTCACTTATTTAATGAATCAAAAAACATTGTCCATTTGTGTCGAATTACCGATATCATGGACGATGTATTTTCAATTTCCATTAATTATTTCAAGTCTGGTCATGAAACCATTTATATGGTTGAACCAGGTTATAATATATTTTTTATGACTCATATAAGGTTCTGGAATTCTTTTGTACTCATGATTCAAATTTATAAGACTAAATGAAGTTGTAATTATGAAAGAACCACTTAAATGACCTAAACGAACATAATTAATGTTTTAACTTATAAATCATCATCATATAAAGAACCAAAGTGATAAATGGTATAGTTTATGGTACTATAAATATGTAAATACTACTCCATTCCAATTCCGGAGTTTCACTTCCAATCAACAAGAACGATTCATCATGAACCAATCGTAAAAATCACAAAAGAACTCACCCAAAATAATGCAAGGAACAAAATACTAACAATTAAGGGGTGAAATGAGGTTATGAAATGACCATATAAGATGTTATAAACATGAAAATGTTTCTTTAAAATACTAATAACACTCTTTTAACCATTATACAGGAGGTTTAAACAATTTTGAAGTAAGGCAAGCCCAATGTAAGGGAATTCTTAACCCGATTTCCATTCTTTGGGTTAACATTCTACTTAATAATTTATGTGCTATTTAAATTGTTTGTGTGATGGGTTATGTTTATATTATGTTTTATTATGTGTATTTACAGATTATATACATATTACATCCACTCTATTAAGCCTCACTTCAAGTATATGATGTTTATAAGGGACTTTTCTTCTAAAATCCTCTTTTAAAATTCTGTTTTATAAGTTTCAAAGGCAATGTTTTTATGCTATTGTTTATGTTGTATGATTATGTTTTTGTTATTGGGAATTTTTTATGACAAAGGGTGGGACCTATATTTCCCTCCAATGTATTGGGTATGAGTAAGTTGGAGGTCGGCCGTATGGTTACTCCAAGTGTAACTATGATGGTTACACAAAGTAAGGTAGCCGTGAGGGTTACAAATTTTAAGGTAGCCAAGATGGTTACAAGATTATGTATGTAATGCCCCAATATACCTCTATGATTATAATTATGTTTGTGTGGATCTTGTGTAAATCTCATGTTACGCTAAGTAAGATTTTATGGGTGGAAAGCATGTCTTTTGAAAATGTTTTCATACGTCATGCGTATTCATGGACTAATGTGATTTTTCCTTCTTTTTCATACCTTATGGAGCTTTTGTGCTCATCCCAAGTTTTTAAATAATTTTTCACAGGTTAATGATGAGTAATACAAGGAAGGAAGACATGTTAAATGTTGAAGAATTGTCAAGGAGTCTTGTTTTATGTTTCAATGTTTTATATTCTTAGGAAAATGGAAACTGATTTTATGGTATCCACTATGTAACAATGTGTAATGTTATGAATGTTTTGTCTTAATTCTCTAAAGATCTAAACTTGAAAAGATCCTCAATGTAAAATGATGTGTTTTCTTGATTAAAATCAAGATTATGTATGAAATAAGTGCGGGTCCTTATAGTTGGTATCAGAGGATGGTTTAGATAACTTTAGGGGTTAAGGTGATGCTAATAGAATACCATAAATAATTTTCAATCTATGTTTAATTTGTTATAGCATTTAAAGATTACCATGTTGCTTCATCTAAGAAATGTTTGTTTAGAATGGTTGTCTGCAGAAGGAACATGGATGCTGAAGAGGATAGGAACCGACAGAATGACATCCTTCCTGATCAACAGCCCGGAATGGTAGGGATTGGAACCGAGAAGTTTGTGACAGTAATGGCTCAGCTAACGCAGGCAATAAATGGTGGTGGCATCCATGCAAGAGGACAAATAGAGGTACCCCAACAGAACATGACAGTGGTGGAACATTTTATGAGACAACATCCTCGTGCATTCAATGGATCTTCTGACCCAGTCGCAGTAAAAGGATGGATTAATGCCCTTGAAAAGATATTTGATGTTATGGGATGTTCGGACAATCAAAAGGTAAGTATTGCCATTTATCTTTTTGAAGGGGAAGCTGATCAGTGGTGGTCAATGGTAAGGAATATCAGGGGTAGAGAAGATTTTGATGCCTTAGTGTGGGATGAATTTAAAAGTCTTTTTCTTGAAAAATATTTTCCTAAGGTGGTGCGACTTAGAATGGAGAAACAATTCCTTGAATTGAAACAAAAGGAGGAAGATTAAGTGGCTATGTATGAGGCGAACTTCACCCGACTGGCGAGGATTGAAGCCAAGGTATCGAAGGGCGTTGGCCTCCCGTGAATTCAAAAGTTACGAGAAACTTGTCCTATGTGCTGAGAGGGTAGAGATAGAGTTTGTTGAAGATCACATGCAATTTGGAAACAAAGAGAAGAAGAGGTCCAATTGGAAAGCAATGGGTAAGAATCAACCAATGAAATCTGGTGGTAAGAAAATACAGTTTCCAGTTTGTGAAAAGTGTGGCAAGAAGCACCCTGGGGAATGTCTTATCAAAACTGGGAAGTGTTTTAAATGTGGTATGTTTGGACATTTGGCCCGAGATTGCAATGAAAATGATCCAAAGACTAATCCTGATAAGCAAACTGTAAAGTGTTTTAAATGTGGTGAGATGGGTCACTATGCAAATGCCTGTCCAAAGAGGGATCCAAATGATGCAAAGAAGCCAAACTACAAGCAGAAAGGTGTAGTGAGATCCTTTGCGACTACGTCAGCAGATGTTGGGCCATCCAATGAAGTTGTATCAGGTACTTTGTTTGTTCACTCAAATTTTTCTAAAGTTTTGTTTGATACGGGGTCTACACATTCCTTCATCTCTGAGAATTTTTCTAGTAAATTGGAAATATCACCTCAACAAATGATACCCGAACTTGTTGTTAAAACACCAGGGGGAAATGTTATAGCAAAGAGGAATTATAAGAATATTTCTATTGTGGTATGTGGAAAGACTTTACCTACAAACCTTGTTGTTTTACCCTTAGTCGAGTTTGATGTTATTCTAGGGATGGACTGGCTTTCTGATTATCATGCTAAGATTGACTGTAGAGCTAAAGAAGTTGTTTTTCAG
Organism: Viscum album; assembly: GCA_963277665.1. Classification (NCBI taxonomy): domain Eukaryota; kingdom Viridiplantae; phylum Streptophyta; class Magnoliopsida; order Santalales; family Viscaceae; genus Viscum; species Viscum album. Next base: position 519,788,097 of record OY728135.1, on the reverse strand, counting down.
AAAGAGTTTCAGTTTGTATACAAGAATGAACCCATACAATTGATAACATATCAAGAAGCTGAGAAACTACTGAAAGATGGAAATGAAAGTTATCTGGCTCATATTGTTGAAAACAAGGGAACTATTCAAATTAATGATGTGCCAGTGGTAAATGAATACCTTGATGTTTTTCCTGAGGAGTTACCCAGTGTCATACCTAAACGAGAAGTCGAATTCACAATTGACTTAGTTCCTGATGCTAAGCCAATTTCAAAACCCCCAAATCGTATGGCTCCAATAGAACTTCTTGAATTGAAAAATCAGTTGCAGGATTTTCTTGTCAAAGGCTTCATTCGTCCCAGTACTTCACCATGGGGAGCCCCTGTTTTGTTTGTTAAAAAGAAAGATGGTTCCATGAGACTTTGCCTTGATTATAGAGCTTTTAATAACATCACTGTTAAAAACAAGTATCCTTTGCCTCATATTGATGACTTGTTTGATCAGCTCTAGGGAGCTCAGTACTTTTCCAAGATTGAATTGAGATCCGGATACCATCAGCTGAAGGTGAAGGAGGATGACATCCCGAAAACAGCCTTTCATACTAGATATGGGCATTATGAATTTGTTGTTATGCCATTTGGGTTAACTAATGCACCTGCTGTATTCATGAATCTTATGAATAGAGTATTTCATGAGTTCTTGGATAAGTTTGTGGTTGTATTTATTGATGACATTCTGGTTTTTTCAAAAAATAAAGAGGAGCATGAAAAACATCTAAGGGTTGTTTTACAAACTTTAAAAGAAAAGAAACTATATGGAAAATTCAGCAAGTGTGATTTTTTGTTGCAACAGATTTCTTTTCTTGGGAACATTGTAAATAAGGATGGAATAATAGTTGATCCTGCCAAAACAAAAGTAGTTGAGGAATGGCCACGACCCAGAAATGTTATAGAGATTCGTAGTTTTCTGGGCTTAGCAAGTTATTACCGACGCTTTGTTAAGAACTTTGCACGGTTATCTAGCATAATAACTAAGTTAACACGGAAAGGGGTTAAATTTGTTTGGACAGAGGAATGTGATGTTTGTTTTCAGGAACTAAAGAAGAGATTGGTGAATGCTCCAGTTTTGGCCTTACCTTCCCGGAATGGTGAGTTTGTCATCTATAGTGATGCTTCTTTGAAGGGACTTGGTTGTGTTTTGATGCAGAATGATCAGGTAATTGCCTATGCTTCGAGACAACTTAAACCTCATGAGCTGAATTATCCCACACATGATTTGGAATTGGCAGCTGTAGTTTTTGCTTTGTAAATATGGAGGCATCATCTTTACGGAACCAAATGCCAAATATATACTGAACATAAAAGTCTTAAGTATATATTCACTCAGAAGGAATTAAACATGAGGCAGAGAAGATGGCTAGAACTGATAAAGGATTATGACTGCACGATTAATTACCATCCTGGAAAATCAAACAAAGTAGCGGATGCCTTAAGTTGGAAAAATCATGCATCATTAACCATGCTACGTCTGGAACGTGATCCCTTGATTAATGATTTGATAAATTTTGGCTTAGAAGTTGTTGGTGCAGGGAATATATCTGTTTTGTTTCAGGTTTCTGTGCAGTCTTCGTTGTCAGACAGAATTATTAAAGCGCAGAGGGAAGACCGTGAGCTACAGAAAAAGGTAGAATTGGTTAAAATGGGTAAGTTTCCAGAATTTAATCTTGATAAAGATTGTGTTTTAAGGTTTGGAAAAAGGTTGTGTGTGCCTTGTGATTCCCAGCTGAAGAAAGAATTGTTGTGTGAAGATCATAGTTCTCCATTTTCTGTTCATCCTGGAAGTACTAAGATGTACATAGACCTTCGAGAGTATTACTGGTGGAATGGGATGAAAAGAGATATTGCTGATTTTACAGTGAAATGTTTGACATGTCAGCAGGTTAAAGCAGAGCGATAGTTACCGAAGGGGATGCTTCAGCCTTTGCCAGTGCCAGAATGGAAATGGGAGAATATATCCATGGATTTTGTGGTGGGACTACCAAAGACTTCTCGAGGTAACAATGAGATATGGGTTATTGTTGATCGGCTAACAAAGTCTGCTCATTTTCTTTCTATTTGAGATACAATGACATTAGATCAGCTTTCTCGATTTTACCTCAAAGAGATTGTCAGGTTATATGGATTTCCTCTTTCCATTGTGTCTGACCGAGATCCCAAGTTCACTTCTAAATTTTGGAAGGGACTTCAGAAGTCTTTGGGCACAGAGTTAAATTTCAGTACAACTTTTCATCCTCAATCAGATGGGCAGTCAGAACGAACGATTCAAACTTTGGAGGATATGCTTCGAGCTTGTTCAATGGACTATCAGGGAAGTTGGGATCAATATCTTTCATTAGTTGAGTTTTCTTATAATAACAGTTTCCATTCCAGTATTCAGATGGCACATTTTGAGGCCTTGTATGGAAAGCGGTGTCGGACTCCTGCGTTTTGGGATGAAGTCGGTGAAAGAAAGTTGATGGGGCCAGAATTAGTAGAAGAAGTGGCTGAGAAAGTGAGGATGATCCAGCAACACATGAGGACAGCTCAGAGCAGGCAGAAAAGTTATGCAGATAACAGAAGGAAAGACTTATCTTTCAAGGTAGGTGACCATGTTTTCCTTAAAATATCTCCTTGGAAAAGTGTGATGCATTTCGGTAAGAAAGGGAAACTAAGTCCACGGTTCATCGGTCCTTTTGAAATCTTGGATAAAGTTGGAACAGTTGCATACCGCGTAGCTTTGCCTCCGAGCTTATTTCAGGTACACAATGTTTTTCATGTTTTGATGTTGAGAAAGTATGTTCCAGATTCATCACATATCTTGAGGCTGGAAGCAGTTCAGCTGGCAGAGAAACTTTCTTATGAAGAAAAACCGGTTCAGATTCTTGATCGAAGAGAACAGGTATTGCGGAATAAGGTAATCCACCAGGTAAAGGTTTTGTGGAGAAACCACATGGTTGAAGAAGCAACATGGGAGTCTGAAAATGCTATGAGGGAAAAATACCCTCAGTTGTTTAATAAGTAAATAAAATTGTGAGGACGCAATTTCAAGAAGGTGGGGATAATGTAACATCCCAAGGTTTTCTAAAAATAAATTGAAAATGCTTGAAATTTTGTTTAAGGTATATATTTATAAGTATCCTTTAAACATAATTTTATTTCTTCTATGTTTTGAATTTCAAGAAACTGTCATCTACAATTGTGTTCAGTATGTTATTTAGAGTCTGATGGAACAAACTTGTTTTTTTGGTGAATAGTAACATGCCCTTATGAATAGTAATATGAATAGTAATATGACCTCATGAATAGTAAATAATAATATTATTTTATTTTCCCAAGGAAATAGGATAATGGGATCTTAATTAATTTTCCAATGTCACATAAAACTAATTGCACTTCAATATTGTTATTTTTCGAATTAACTGTGACCTTATTTAAAAATTAAATTAATAATATTTAGAAAATTATTTTTGAAAAATGGAGTTCATTTTTGAATTCTACACATCGAAAAATGGTTGGGGTAAATTTTTGGTATTTTTCTGAAACTCTTGAATTTTCAGTGAATAGTGAAATATGGTAAAATACCGTATAATCAATTTATCAGTAAAAATGCACTATTTATGACATCATAAGTGATTCAAGGACACTTGCTTCGAAATCATATGATATTATCACTATTTAGGGCCACTTTATTTGAGATTATTCATAGTCTTGATAAAAATATTATAATAATAATTAAAATAATCTAAAATACCTCCCCTCCTCCACTATAAATACCACACTCACTCCCCTCTTCCTCCCACACCTCTCAAGCCTTGAGCATTGTCTAATTTCTGCCAAATTCCCTCCCCAATCTTCTTCCCCATGTACTAGAGCTTCTGGTCTCACCAAAAGACCAAAATCAAAGCCCTTAAGAAGGATCTCAAGGAGAAGAGATCAAGAGGTAAACATCCTCTTTCATTTTCATTCTTTTCTTCCATTTTATGTTATTCTCTTCCTTTTCCTTTATATTTTGTTGGTATATTTCATTAAATATTTCCCCTTACTGTCCAAATTTTGTATGATTGATGAGATATTCCATTCCTCTCATCAATCTTGTTTTTATAAAATTTTAAGAGACGCCGTTAGGCTGCCGAATTTTCGTAAGAAATTTCTCATGTTTTCTTTATTTCATGATTCCTTTCTCTTCTTTCTTCACCCTCTCTTATCCAAGAGGCATGAAATCTCCAGAATCATGTATATTCTGGATGTTTTCATGTTTATGGAAAATTAAAAATCATTATTCCTCTCCTCTCTCACTTATTTAAAGAATCAAAAAACATTGTCCATTTGTGTCGAATTACCGATATCGTGGACGATGTATTTTCAATTTCCATTAATTATTTCAAGTCTGGTCATGAAACCATTTATATGGTTGAACCAGGTTATAATATATGTTTTATGACTCATATAAGGTTCTGGAATTATTTTGTACTCATGATTCAAATTTATAAGACTAAATGAAGTTGTAATTATCAAAGAACCACTTAAATGACCTAAACGAACATAATTAATGTTTTAACTTATAAATCATCATCATATAAAGCACCAAAGTGATAAATGGTTTAATTTATGGTACTGGAAATATGTAAATACTACTCCATTCCAATTCCGGAGTTTCACTTCCAATCAACAAGAACGATTCATCATGGACCGATCGTAAAAATCACAAAAGAACTCACCCAAAATAATGCAAGGAACAAAATACTAACAATTAAGGGGTGAAATGAGGTTATGAAATGACCATATAAGATGTTATAAACATGAACATGTTTTTGTAAAATACTAATAACACTCTTTTAACCATTATACAGGAGGTTTAAACAATTTTGAAGTAAGGCAAGCCCAAGGTAAGGGAATTCTTAACCCGATTTCCACTCTTTGGGTTAACATTCTACTTTATAATTTATGTGCTATTTAAATTGTTTTTGTGATGGGTTCTGTTTATATTATGTTTCATTATGTGTATTTACAGATTATATACATATTACATCCACTCTATTAAGCCTCACTTCAAGTATATGATGTTTATAAGGGACTTTTCTTCTAAAATCCTCTTTTAAAATTCTGTTTTATAAGATTCAAAGGCAATGTTTTTATGCTATTGTTTATGTTATATGATTATGTTTTGGTTATTGGGAATTTTTTATGATGAAGGGTGGGACCTATATTTCCCTCCAGTGCATTGGGTATGAGTAAGTTGGAGGTCGGCCGTATGGTTACTCCAAGTGTAACTATGATGGTTACACAAAGTAAGGTAGCCGTGAGGGTTACAAATTTTAAGGTAGCCAAGATGGTTACAAGATTATGTAAGTAATGTCCCAATATACCTCTATGATTATAATTATGTTTGTGTGGATCTTGTGTAAATATCATGTTACGCTAAGTAAGATTTTATGGGTGGAAAGCATGTCTTTTGAAAATGTTTTCATACGTCATGCGTATTCATGGACTAATGTGATTTTTCCTTCTTTTTCATACCTTACGGAGCTTTTGTGCTCATCCCAAGTTTTTAAATGATTTTTCACAGGTTAATGATGAGTAATACAAGGAAGTAAGACATGTTAAATGTTGAAGAATTGTCAAGGAGTCTTGTTTTATGTTTCAATGTTTTATATTCCGAGGAAAATGGAAACTGATTTTATGGTATTCACTATGTAACAATGTGTAATGTTATGAATGTTTTGTCTTAATTCTCTAAAGCTCTAAACTTGAAAATATCCTCAATGTAAAATGAAGTGTTTTCTTGATTAAAATCAAGATTATGTATGAAATAAGTGTGGGTCCTTATATGCAGTTTCTGACGGAACCTGATTCCGAGGCTCAGTGTGCCCGGAATAATTTTCTGAAGTTTTGTTAAACTTAAATTAATGCGCATAAGTAGTTTTACCGAAAAAGTGGAATAACTCTTAAATAGTTACAGGGATCAGAAATCCGAGGGCACCATTGCACTTAGGATGACGGGTTTACCCTAAGCGCGACTTAAGTTTAGTCAGCGTAGGCCTCCTGTGATAAATTCCAAAAATGGCATAACCGTAAATAAAATAATTAAATAAATTATTTTATTTTTCAAATGCTTATAACTCACAAACGGTAGGTTGGATTAAAAATCCAAGACCACTGCTAAACTCGTGAGGGAATGCTTTATTTAATTAGATACTAACTTTGGCTAGCGCAGACCACCAGAAAAACTTATTTTTTGGCCGCAAATAAAATAATTAAGTATCAATTATTTTATTGTAAAATCCATAACTTCTAAACGGTAACTCAGATTGAAAATATGAGAGTACCGTTGGGTTCGTTGGGGCGTTTTTTATTTAGGCAGAGCCTAACCTCGACCGAAGCAGATCAAGGGTAACTGATAACAATTTTTCGAACTTTTGTTCGGGTACATTCAGTAAACGTACATGCAGGTTTTTCTATCTTTTGAACCAGTGCTCAGAATCAAAATCCAAGAGCACCGATGAACTCGCAGTGCCGTTATTCGCCTAAGGGGACCTTTACCGTAGTTGCATTTGGTCGTGAGGAGAATTTAATTTTTGGGTTTCTTATTAAACTAAATAAAAATTATGTGTTACATAATTTTTATTTTAGGTGGTGGTTATTATCTCCAAAAGGAAGTTGGAGGTGGGGCCCACACCCCACACAGCCACCAATGAGAGGATTTAGTGTGATGGGGCCCACATGACCCAAACTCTTCAACTCCCCTTGAAACCCCCTTTAACTCCTAAAACCTTTCACCTTTCTTCTTTTGAATTTTTAAAACTTTTCACCTCCTCTCATTAACGTGCCATAATAATTTAATTAATGACTTAATTAATTAATTTGTGTGTTTGAAATCTTTTAAACTTATTTTCCCAACATTAAAAGAGGAGATTACATTCTCTTATTTGGGTTGGAATAATTTTGGTTGGGAGAACAAAGGAGAGGAGAAGAATTCTTGGGAGGATATCACCCTCTCCAGTGAAGAACGCCCATTTCTTTTCTTCTTCCTCCGCGTTAAAGGAGTTGGAGCCACTGCGAGGAAGTTCATCTTCTTCCTCATTCAACCCAGACAAGGAAGAGAGGCGACGCCCGTGAAGAAAATCACCAACGACTAACAACTTTTTCCTCCGACGTTGACGGAATGATATCCATCTTATGCGACGCCGTCTTCCGTGACGCTCGACTACCGTGACGTTCGTCTTCCACGGATCGTCGACGTGCAACGTTCTTAAAATCGAGGTAGGGGGATATGATTAATTTTTGATTGAATAAAATTGTACCTCATTCTTCATTAAATACCTTGGTTCGTCATTGTCCAAATGTTATCATCTAATACAGAGGGCGCGGGCCGAACCAACACGGCCCGACATTCCTCCGTTGCTTGTTGGTTTACTTGGAAACGGAGGCGGAGCCGGAAGGGTGTGGTGTCATGACACCATTTCGGAGGAAGTGGCCATGACCTTTAGGAGGCGGTGAACGAAGGAGGCGGCGACAGAAGGCCGCGGCCAGGCCGGGCCGCGTCGGTGGAGGACCGGCACCGGCACGCTGGCCGCATGGAGGAAATCACGGCCCGCGGTGTGGGCCGTTCGGATGAAGCGAACTGGCCAGCCAGAGCTAGCCGGGCTGGAGGACCACGACACCCCCTCAGTGCCGTGCTGCAGGAAGACCGCGGCGCTGCGGGGTGAGCCGAATAGGCCCGCAACCGCAGGCCGGGTCTGCGGGTGGGTCGCGCCCCACCGGGCAAGGCCGACCCCCCAAACGGGTCGGATCCGCCGGGCCGGGTCCCTGGGTGGGCCATACTCCACCGGGCCAGGCTGAACCCCAGCTGTGTCAGACCCTCCAAACCGAGTCGGGCCGACCTATAAGCCCACTGGTCTTGATGGGCCTGACCCATTTCGCTTAAACGCAAATAATTTCTAGACCGCGCGTCCGATTGACGCACCCTCTTCGGCACTGGGATCCTAGCAACGAGATGGTCCTTTTGCAATACTATTATAGAGTTTTGGAAAACTTTGGAAAACGGCTGGGTTTGGAACATGCATAATTCTAACCGGGCCCCTAGAATGGAAAATCCATTAACTCTCATACCAGGCGTCTGATTGACGCGCTGTCTATCTCGTTGGGTTCCTTTTGATGAGATAGAACTTCAGGATAAATCAACTCTGGAATTCGTGACAGTTTATGTATCAAACCCTTTGCTCGAGGAGAGGACCCTCCCGAAATCGAGCGTGTTGTGTGCGGGAACCCCAGAGCTGGCTGCGACTGCGACGACTTCTGTACTTGGATCCTACGCGGGTTTGACAGTGACGACTTTTGTACTTGAATCCTACATGGGTTCGGTAGTGAAGACTTCTGTACTTGGATCCTACGTGGGTTCGACAGTGACAACTTCTGTACTTGGATCCTACGTGGGTTCGACAGTGACGATTTCTGTACTTGGATCCTACGTGGGTTCGACAGTGACGACTTCTATACTTGGATCCTACGTGGTTTTGATAGCTAAGATGAATCAGTGACTACAAATGATCATCTATATCTCTATACAAAAGATGTATACCTATGTGAACTAATTATTGACTTTTAATCATTATCATCAATGTGATTGACATTACTTTCCTGTGTGGACTGGGATGTTCTTAGGCTTAAGAGTTGGAGCTGAACTGTGGTTGATAACTTAGGTATATGTATGGTCATATGCCTAAGTAGGGTTGGTTGATACTTTGTGATTGTATCTTTCCTTTTGTGGTCTGTCCTTCGTGTATTCCGGGAGACCTTTGGGTGTCTCGGGGTCCCTGCTTAGTATCATTATACTCACCCCTGCACGGGAAATTCCCACAGTTCATTGTGTTTGTTGTTGACGACGGACATCACTGATCGAGCTAGAGTGTTGTGGAGCTGGATGGTACCCGGAGGTGGACCACTTGGTGGGACGTACACGGAGCGGACAGACAGACCTGATGTGATGAGGAGACCATTTGTACCCACCCTTCATGTGGGATTCCTAGAGGATGACTCAATAGTTGCTGTTTACTGTTATGCAACTGTACTTTACTGTTGGTCTTGAATTTCCGACCCCTTTTCTTTTAGCACTTGCTTTGTATTCAGTTTACTTAGTGTTTATTTTTAGTTGTTTCTTCTACCACTTGTGTTCAGATTGTGTGTGTGTACAAGTTAAAAAGGAAATGCCTTCCCTTTCATCAGGATTACGCCTTTTGTGCTAGTCACCAGACCCTGGCCTATGGAAGGCGGGTTTGGGGTAGTCAGGACACAGGCCCCAAGGATGGGTCATGAAAAATTTGTATTATAGGAGTCGGTTCTACCATAGAACTTAGGACTCTGATCTTTCCTTTCAATGAAGCAATAGTGTTAAGAGTATTGAGTATGGTTTTTAGTCCCGAGAGTCCAGTGTTGTTGCGGAGGCCGACGTATCCATACACCAGGACCCTGACCTCTGATTTCCAACTTCTTGCATGGGAACACTGATTGCGTGTGTGTTTCAAGAGTTTCCTTTGTGGTCTCTTTGAGTTAGCTCACCAGGTATAACTTTTTGACCATGGAACACCTGTTCCTTATCAGGATGCCACTGGAAAGATAGCCAGCTAGGGTTCCCGAGAGAGAGTACACGATGACGGTCCACCGAGCGGTGAGGCTCCAGTATAGGGCCCTCTTACTATGTTGGCACCTTCAGGTGGTGTACCAGTAGCACCACCACCCATTGGGTAGAAGATTCCACCAGCCGCACCGGCAGATGGTGCACACCGACTGAGCACGTTGCACGATTTCTAGCGGCAGTGGCCTCCGAGGTTTCGAGGCGAGATAGATTCCCAGGCAGTAGAGGACTGGATGGAGGCGATTACCGGAGTTTTCTGCCTAGTTGAGACACTAGTAGAGAAGATGTTGATCTTAGCTACTAATCTTTTTCAGTGAGTGACCATGAGGATGGTCCACATAATGATGAAGTTTCGGTACTTGGACCGTTTTCCGAGATGGTACCTTCGGGCAGTGTGCCAACTATATCACTGCCCGTTGGTCAGCAGACACTACCGACAGTACCGGTAGAGGACACTTGTAGGCTTATTGCCTTACATATGTTTCGGCACTAGATATCCCTCAAGTTCCAAGGCGAGCCTGACCCATAGGTGGATGAGGATTGGCTTGAGGAGGTGGCTGAGAGTTTTCTAGAGCTTATACATCTTCGACAGGACGACGTGTCGGTAGCTGAGTATTCATCGAGGCATACAAATATTTCCTGGTACTCGATGAATATGATTCGATCAGTGATTTAGAGCTCGGACCTCTAAGCGAGGTGTGTGTAAGGATATCCGAGCCATCACTTTTTCCTCTATGCATCCTAGTTATCTTAGGGTGCTAGAGAGAACCTTTGTGGTTGAATGTTCATCGGCTGAGCGGATACAACCAGTGAATGTTAACAGTTGGAAAACATGAAACTAGTGTCAGTCTCAGAGAATTGGGAGTGTGAGATGTTTTAGGAAGAGTAAGTGTTAAGGATATATGAATTTGTAGGGAAGTAGACGTGGAAGCAGAGCTAGGAGAGCATCATGAGGTGGTGAAAATTTCGACATGTTACAACCAACCGCCTTGGTAGTCCCCGCTAGGCTCATGGAGCTAGAGGGTAGGGGAAGAGAGTAGCTGCATGCGGTCACGGAGTGTGACCCAAGGTCTCTAAGAATGATTTGAGGTACGGTCTGTGTCTAATACTAGCTACCGTATCAATAGACATAGGTACCAATCATTTTTTCCTTCCACGAATCTTGACCCAGACCTAGAGTTTCTGGTTAAGCCTTTGACTTGAACCTCACGTCTGAAGATACCTTTGGGAGGAGACTCGATAATCACACTTACGCCGACGTTGTGAACTGACCCTTGAGGTGAGAGTTTTGGTTGGAATCTCTTGGTGTTAGCATCGAGTCCTTATGACGTTAGTTTGGGTATGGACTGGGCAACCACAGTTCATACGCAGATTGACTGTATTAGGAAAAAGGTTTTGGTTTATCTAAAATGTTGGGATGGGGTATTCCTTGGTCGGCGAAAAGGAAAACCCAGGCAGCACAGGATGTAATCATGCATAAGAGTGTGCAGTTGATCACTCAGGAGTTGGACAGACTTACCTTTGTTCCAGAATTCTCCAGAGTTGCAGCACCACTATCAGCTTTGACGAAGAAAAGGCAACCCTTTGTATAGTCAGAGAGATACCAGCAGAGATTTCAGGAGCTAAGGTAGAGGTTGAATAGTATGCCCATCTTGAGGCTACCATAAGAGAGCGTTGGGTACGTAGTTTACTGTGACACATCAGGGACCGAACCCAGGTGTGTCCTAATGCAGGAGCGAGCAGTGATCGTATATGGTTCTCGACAGTTGAGACTGCATGAGTAGAACTATGCTACCCATGACCTGGAGTTAGCAGCAGTGGTATTCGCCTTGAAGATGTGGTAACACTATCTTATGGGTGAATGTTTTACCGTATACTCTGACCACCAGAGTCTCAGGTATATCTTCTCGCAGAAGGACCTGAACCTGAGAAAGCGATGGTGGATTGAGTTCCTCCAGGACTATGACTTTAAGATAGTCTATACTCTTGGGAAGGGGAACATTGTAGCAGAGGATCTCAGCAGAAGATCAGGCATTCAGCTGCTAGGAGAGGCGACAGAGCAGCTGGCCGTGTTGAAGATATCCTTTGTGGGTAGAGAAGGAGCAGCCTTTCTTCAGTCTCTCACAGTCACTCCTCCACTTCTTCAATGAGTTAGAGAGGCACATCCTGGGGATGTTGACTATGAGACGCGACATGCTCAGATATCTTCAAGGCAGGCACCTGATGGATTTTATGAAGGTGGGGAGCACTTCATCCTCTTCAGAGGATGTTCCATGGTACCAGTTTCACTACAGGAGGAGGTGTTGAGGGAGTTCCACACTTCCCCTCTAACGATACATCTAGGAGTGGAGAAAATGTATCAGGACCTCAGACGACAACATTGGTAGCTGGGTATGAAGAAGGTGGTAGCAGAGTTTGTATCACGATGCCTCACTTGTCAACAAGTGAAGGCAGATCACCAGGTTCTAGCGGGATTAGTTCAGCCCTTAGAGGTTGCAGAGTGGAAGTGGGACAGGATATCCATGGATTTCGTGATGGGGCTTCCACGTACATCTAGAGGACACGACTCTATCTAGGTGATTATCGACCGACTCACCAAGTTGGCCCACTTCCTACTGATCAGAGAGAAGGGATCAGTAGAGAGATTGGGATGCCTCTATGTTCAGGAGATCGTATGGATTCATGGTGTTCCATCGACTATCGTCTCTGATCGAGATGCTCGTTTCAATTCCTAGCTATGTAAGGGGTTACAAGAGGCTTTTGGCACACAACTTCTCTTAAGCACCGCCTTCCATCCTCAGATAGATGGTCAGACTAAGAGGACCATTTAGACTCTCGAGGACATGCTCCATACATGTCTCCTCGACTTTTGCCGTAGCTGGGAGGATCACTTACCCTTGGTGGAGTTTGCGTACAACAACAGCTACCACTCCACCATCGGGATGGCCCCTTATGAGTCACTGTACGACCGACCTTGTAGATCACCTCTGTGCTGGACTGAACTAGGGGAGTCAGCACTTGTAGGACCAAGAGATGGTTCAGGCTATGACGGAGAAAGTGCAGATCATCCAGGAGCGGATGAAGATTGCACAGAGCAGACATAAGTCCTATGCTGATAGGATATGGATACCACTTGAGTTTGAGGATGGAATCCATGTCTTCCTACGGGTCTCACCTCGAAGAGGTCTACAGAGATTTGGTCGGGGTAGCAAGTTATCTCCGTGATTCATTGAGCCTTTACAGGTCCCTAGTAGGGTAGGTGAGGTGGATTACCGCCTGGCCCTTCCACCTCAGTTGCACCGGGTGCACGACATCTTCCACATATCTTAGCTGAGGAGATACGTGCACGACCTGTCCCACATCATCGACCATGGGGAGCTGGACATTGATTATGGGGCGAATTTCACGGAGGTCCCAGTAGAGATCGAGGATCGATAGGAGTGGGTCCTATGTTGATGGTCGATTCCTCTAGTATGCATTCGCTGGTCGCATGAGAACCTCTAGAAGAGCACATAGGAGCGGGAGGCTTAGATGCGTGCTCAGTACCCTCATTTGTTTCCCTAGTGTGTGTTGTAGCTTTACAGGGATGTAAATCCCTAAGGTGGGGGTAATGTGAAGACCCAGAAATTTCAATGAATTTTTTTTCTTAAATTCTTTGGAATTTTATGAGTCCGCAGTTTCTGACAGCACCTGATTCCGAGGCCCGGTGTGCGCAGAATAATTTTCTGAAGTTTTGTTAAGCTTAAATTAACTCGCATAAGCAGTTTTACTGAAAAAGTGGAATAACTCTTAAATGGTTACTCAGATCAGAAATCTGAGGGCACCGTTGTGCTCAGGATGACGGGTTTACCCTAGGTGTGACTTAATTTTAGTCGGCTCAGGCCTCCTGTGAGAAATTCCAAAAATGGCATAACCCTAAATAAAATAATTAAATAAATTATTTTATTTTTCAAATGCTTATAACTCACAAATGGTAGCTCAGATTAAAAATCCGAGACCACCACTGAACTCGTGAGTGCATGCTTTATTTAAGAAGATACTAACTTTGGCTAGCGCGGGCCACCAGAAAAAGCTAGTTTTTAGCCACAAATAAAATAATTAAGTGTCAATTATTTTATTGTAAAATTCATAACTTCTAAATGGTAATTCAGATTAAAAATATGAGAGTACTGTTGGGTTCGTTGGGGGCGTGTTTTACTTAGGAAGATCCTAAGCTCGACCGACGCGGGTCAAGGGTGACTGATAATAATTTTCCGAACTTTTTTTCGCGTATGTTCCGTAAACGTATATGCGGGTTTTTATATCCTTTGAACCGGTGCTCCGAATCAAAATCCAAGGGCACCGATGAACTCGCCTTGCCAGTATTCACCTAAGGGGACCTTTACCACATTTTCATTTGGTCGGGAGGAGAAGTTAATTTTTTGGTTTCTTATTAAACTAAATAAAAATTATGTGTTACATAATTTTTATTTTAGGTGGTGTTTATTATCTCCAAAAGGAAGTTGGAGGTGGAGTCCACACCCCACATAACCTCCCATGAGAAGATTTAGTGTGGTGGGTCCCACCCGAACCCAAACTCTTCAACTCCCCTTGAAACCCCCTTTAACTCCTAAAACCTTTCACCTTTCTTCTTTTTAATTTTTAAAACTTTTCACCTCCTCTCATTAAGGTGCCACCACAATTTAATTAATAACTTAATTAATTAATTTGTGTGTTTGAAATCTTTTAAACGTATTTTTCCAACATTAAAAAAGGATATTACATTCTCTTATTTGGGTTGGCATAATTTTTGTTGGGAGAACAAAGGAGAGGAGAAGAATTCTTGGGAGGATATATATCACCCTCTCTAGCAAAGAACACCCATTTCTTTTCTTCTTCCTCTGCGTTAAAGGAGTAGGAGCCACCGCGAAGAACTTCATATTCTACCTCCTTCGACCCAGACTAGGAAGGGAGGGGATGCCCATGAAGAACATCGCCAACGACTACTGACTTTTTCCTCCGATGTTGACGGAACGATATCCTTCTTACGCGACACCGTCTTCCGCGACGCCTGACTACCGCAACGCTCGTCTTCCGCAGCTCATCGATGTGAAACGTTCTTAAAATTAAGGTAGGGGGTTATGATTAATTTTTAATTGAATAGAATTGTACCTCATTCTTTGTTGAATACCTTGGTTCATCATTGGACAAATTTTATCATCTAATACAGAGGGCGCGGGCCGAACCAACACGACCCGACATTCATTCGTTGCTTGTTGGTTTACATTGTGATGGAGGAAGATCCGGAAGGGTGCGGTGCCAGCGCACCGTGCCGGAGGAAGTGGCCACGGCCATGAGGTGGTGGAGAACGAAGGAGGCGGCGACCGAAGGCCGCGGCCAGGCTGGGCCGTGGCGGTGGAGGACCAGCGCCGTCACGCTGGCTGCGTGGAGGAAACCGCGGCCCGCAGTGCGGGTTGGTCGGACGAAGGGAACCGGCCGGTGGTAGCCGGCCGAGCTGGAGGAACGCGGTTCCCCCTTGGAGTTGTGTTGCAGGAAGACCATGGATCACTATGCGGGCCACTTTTCAGGGCGAACCAGCTGGCTGGGCTGGGAAGACCGCGACGCCTCTTGGCGCCACGTGCGAAGGAACTATAGCCCGCAACCGCGGTCCGCTCAAGTTGAAAAAAACCAAACGGATTTGGCCAGCCAGGAAACAAGGTGGGGCAGCGCTGCTCGGTGCCGCCGGGCGATCCGAACCGGCCTGTAACTGCGGGCCGGGTCCACGGGTGGGCCGCGCCTCACCAGGCCAGGCCGACCCCCCAAACGGGTCGGACCCACCGGGCCGGGTCCCTAGGTGGGCCGTGATCTACCGGGCCAGGCTGACCCCCAGCCAGGTCGGACCCGCTATCCCACTGAGCTTAACGGGCCGAGCCAGTTTCTCTTAAACATAGATAACTTCTAGACTGCGTGTCTGATTGATGCGCCGTCTATGGAACCGGGATACTCATGACGAGATGGTCCTCTTGTGATACTCTAAGTGTGTTTTGGAAAAATTTGGAAAATGGTCGGGTTTGGAACAAGCATAATTTCAACCGGGACCCTGGAACAGAAAAGCCAATAACTCTCAGACCAGACATCCAATTGACGCACCATCTTTCTCGTTGGGTTCCTTTTGATGAGAAAAAACTTCAGGATAAATCAAATCTGTACTTCGGGATAGTTGATGTATCGACCCCTTTGCTCGAGGAGCGGACCCTCTCGGAATCGTGCGTACTGTGTGCGGGAACTCAAGTGATGGCTGTGACTACGACGACTTCTGTACTTGGATCCTACATGGGTTTGACAGTGACGACTTCTATACTTGGATCCTATGTTGTTTCAACATTGATAACTTCTGTACTTGGATCCTACGTGGGTTAGACAGTGACGACTTCTATACTCGAATCCTACATGGGTTCGATAGTGACAACTTCTGTACTTGGATCCTACCCGGGTTCGACAATGAAAACTTCTGTACTTAGATCCTACGTGGGTTCGACAGCTTAGATGAATGAGTGACTAAAACTGATCATCTCTATCTCTATACGAAAGATGTATACCTGTGTGAGCTGAGTCTTGACTTTCAATCATTATCATCGATGTGATTGACATTACTTTCCTATGTGGACTAGGTTATGATTGTGATCTAGAGTTGGAGATGAACTATGGTTGATAACTTAGGTATATGTATGGGCATATACCTAAGTAGGGTTGGTTGATACTTCGTGATTGTATATTTCCTTTTGTAGTTTATCCTTCATGGATTCTGGGAGACCTTCGGGGGTCTCGAGGTCCCTACTGAGTATCGTTATACTCACCTCTACACGGGCAATTCCCACACTTCGTTGTGATGGTTACAGACGATGGAAAACACTAATCGAGGAAGAGTGTTGTGGAGATAGACAGTACCCAGAGGTGGACCACTTGGCTAGATGTACACGGAGCAGACAGATAGACCTGAGGTGCTGAGGAGGCCATCTGTACCCACCCTTCAGGTGGGATTTCTAGAGGATGACTCAGTAGTAGCTGTTTACTTTTCTGCAGTTGTACTTTACTATTGGGCATGTATTTCTGGCCCCTTTCATTTCATCACTTACTTTGTAGTCGGTTTACTTAGTGGTTATTTTCAATTGTTTCTTCTACCGCTTGTGTTCTGACTGTGTGTGTGTGTACAGGTTAAAAAGGCAATGCCTTCCCTTTTATCGGGATTACGCTTTTGGTGCTAGTCACTAGCCCCTGGCCTATGGAAGGCAGACATGAGTTAGTAACGGCATGGGACTTGAGGACAGGTCGTGACAGAGTAAATGGTTTTGAATGTGGAATGATGAATTAAAATAAGTTTCCCTATTTTAAGGAAAACCAATTTTATAACTTGGGTGGTGGTTCATTTGTAAATAAATTCATAAATGACTAATGTAATCCATGATGAAAATGAATGCCATTTAATGATATTTCTTGAAAAGGTATAAGGTTTTATCTTATAATTTTGGTGTTGTGAAATGATTCCCTTTTTAAATCCTTTTATAAAGTAATGAAATATGTTTACTTTTGGAATAGGATATTTCTAAAACTCTTTTTTAAACAATGTTTATAGGTTTTCAAAATGATAAATTTTTTAAAATAGGTTTATTCTCTTTATGTGGGTTCATTTTGAAACCTTTCTAAAGGCGTTGGATGATTTATTGATTGGTATGTTTAGACTAACCATTTCATGTGTGGAGGGGTTATTTGATCTAATCTAAAGAACATGACCATATGGAGTTCTCCACTTATGTGGTCTGAGTGAGTCTTATGGAGATGTCATGTGTTTTAGTGTGATTATTTCCTCAAGAGTGGAAGTTTTCATTATCTCCTTACTCTTTCCAAGACTTTGAATGGAGTGGAAAGTGTTGTATTCTCTCTAGATATTTTTATGATGAAATATCATATATTAAATAAAAAAAATGTTTTTATGGACTAAACAGAGGACCTTATAAGTTTTTTTGGGTAAATGGTTACTTGAGGACCAATTTTATGAGTGTTCTTATGTTTATTGGGAATATTGGAATCTTAGGTATATCTTTTGATTCACGTGTTGTTCCTTTTAAGTTCTCAATCTTTTTTTAAGAGTGGTTGTAGTTTTGGGATAACCATGTTTAGGTGTAAACTTTGATATCATCCTCGAGATTATTCTTTGAGAGCAGTGGTCATCCTGAGACTCTTCATTCCACATTGTTCATTTCACTATGTGAACTATATTCCATGGGATAGTTATGTGGTGAAAGTTATGCCATGGGTTTAGGATTGGTTCCTTAGATTTGGTGAACCTTGGGTATATGCGTGTGTAACAAGATTTATTTTGTTATCGTTTTGGATGAGAGGTACATTGGTGATATGTTATTATTGATTTGATAATGGGGACCATTGGGTCAATAATTCTAAACCCAAGATACCGTAGGTTAAATTTCATAACCTGATACTAGATACATTTCATTTCTAATTGATACATGTATTTGTTTGAACTATCTCTTAGTTATGCGGGGTGTAGTGGATTTGGTGATCTATTTTGTGCCTTTATAATGACCTTTGAGGTTGATGTTCTAAAAATTTCTTGGGGATGGTGCCTTTTTATAGGATTTACCTAGTTTTCCATTAGTTTTTTACACCCTATGAGAGTAGGTTTTTTTACATTGGTTAGGAGTAGGAATATTGGGGGTTTACTTTTATTTTAAAATGTGAAACCTCAGTTTTCTTATTGATGCTCTCTTATGTTAGTGTAGTCACTTGTCGTTGCACCATTTTAGGTTTAATCTAAATTTTGGGGAGACCCATGTTAGGTATATGTTTTACTTAGAGCCTGATGTTGTATAATCTGGAATCTTGAACTATTTTGCAAGGCTATAAGTGGGGTTAGCTTTAGCTCTAGTGTTTGTTCATTCTAATCCTTGTTGGGTTTTATCTATGTCACTATAAAGCCTTATACATGGAGTTGTGATATGTATTGATGTTATGAAATGTGTGATGGATTAAGGGTTTATCCAATTATTCCTTAATGTAAAGAATCTATCTCCCCATGACCTTGAGTTTATAGTATTTGTGCATACTCTTAGAACAAGGTGACACTGCCACCTTAAAGTGAAGTTCATGATATATATAATAAGATCATTGATTCCTGAAGTATAATTTCACCCAAGGGAATCTAATACTACAATAAAAATTCTAGTTTAAGTGATTTAAGACCCTTGATTTTGATATTGGGTAAACTCTCAGAGAAGGGGGTGTGGTTATAGGAGCTTTGGTCAAGGTCTTACCAACGTGGGCTATAAAGAATCAAAGGAGGATAGATCCTTAGGAAACCATCTTGAAAAAATTATATGGGTGTGTTTGGGGATCTAGTGTGCCAGTATTATCATATTATGATAAATATAGATCTTTCTTAAGCAATTATATTTGGAATAATTAAAATCAAATGTCATATGGAATCATTTTAATGAAACATTTTATAGTGGGGATACCTTAGGTTATTGGATTCTTTGTCTCAATGGTGATTTGTATCTTTAGAGTTAGTTGGTTTTTTTGGTTGATCAGAGATAGGATCTTATAGATCATGAACTTAGATCAAGTTATTCTGTTCATTCTGGGTTTATTATGACATTTCATGATTTGAGACATCAATTTTAGTTGATAGAGTGGTCCATTTAATTGTATACTTTATGTCATGATTCCCCTCGTATTGGAAAAGTAGAGAGAAAAACCACAAACCTATTAGTTTGAAATATCCTTATCTATTCTATTATGGAAGTTGGATAAATAATCCCTTGAATTTGTAATTGGACTACCATAGACTCCTAGAAGTGAAGAAGATATGATTTGGGTAATCATAAATTGATTCATGAAATTGGCTCATGTATTTCCCACCAAGGATATGGTTATGGTATAAAATCATGAACTTAAGGTTTAAGGGGTTGTGAAGCTCCATGGTGTGACTACGTTTACCATTTCTAGTAGATAACCATGCTTTGATTCTCATTTTTTAAAGGGATTACTAAATGAAATGGGTTCTCAATCATGTAAAGCATGTCATTCTATCTTCATATGGATGTATTGACTAGAAAAATCATCTAATTCTAGAGGATATTTCTTGGGTGTTTATGATTTATTTCCTTAGATTTTGGTGTTCATATCTTCCCTACTCTATGATTAAGGAGACACACTCTAATTGTTTATATGGATGGCCTTATGAACCTTCTCGATGTTAGGAAAGGGTAAGTTAATGAACTATGGTAAGACAATGTCTTGTTTAGGGGTTATAGGGATAGTGTGATTTTCTCGGTAAAGGTTGGTCATAGTTCTGAGCCACCTGAGATGTTATGAAAACTGCCATTATTATTGATTGGAGTCTGTGGTGAGTGATCATGTCTCTATCAATGAATATAATTTCATTTGGGATATCATTTTTTAGTGAGGTGGAAAAGCCACATTAGGTTTGTTTTCCTCTTTCAAGATAATTGAACATATTGAATTGGTAAATATTCAACTGGACTTATCATATTAATTTACATTGATTCAAAAAATGTTGAAAGTTTCCCAATAAATGAGGTATCAAATAAAACCTATCATTATGTTTTAATGGGTGTATGTTGACCTTAAGTATAGAACCTTAGTGTTTTTATAGCCAACTTAGTTTATTGATCACCAGAAGAAGCTACTGTGTGGTAAAAAATATATGTTTAATATGTGCATTTTGGAAGTGAGAATAAGATAACCACATGTCTTTATATTGAAAATCATTGTTTATGTGGAAGTGTACTTATCTCTTTGTGATTTAATAAAAATTACCTCTTTATAGGAACAAAAATAATTATGGAGGGGAGAATTATAAAACTTTAACCTTTTCTTTTCGGTGCATTATTTTCTTTATTATTTTTTATTGGTTTCAGAAGTGTTGAATATGATTTGTATTTTCCTTGGGTTTTAAATGATCTTTTAAACACCTTTTGTTTTTAATTTATAATTCCTTTTAAAGGAAATTAAATAAATTTTAACTTAATTTTTACCCTAACACATGGTATAGGGTGTACACAAGGCTATGTGCCTCCTACCTTTACACATGATGGATTTTAGGAGTTGTTTATGAAAAACTCCTTATTTTTATGAGCTTCATATTGGTTGGATGAATATTTTAGGGGAGACATAAGGGTATGGAATTTTTTATATGAGTTATATTAAGGTAATTGGAGTTTTCCATTATCTACAAAAAGGTAATTCCTTTGTTCCATATGATGCATAAGGGTATGCTTCAATTTAAAAAGGGTGAATAATGTTAAACCTAGTGTTTTGAAAAGGTAACATAATTTTTTTTAAATGTTGTGCAAGGGTAAACCATCACTTCATAAGGGTAGCCTCGAGTTTTCAAAGTCTATGTAAAGGTAATATTTCTTTTCCAAAGGTTACGTAAGGGTAACCTAGAAACTGTGTAAGGGTAGAATGAGTCATGTAAGGATAGTCCCTTAGTTTCAAATGATGTGTATGGGTAACCCATTACCCTTAAATGACACCTAAGAGCTACATATAGTTAAAAACATGTTACCTATATGCAGTTTTCTTTTTGGGAGAAAAATAAATAAAACATTTTCTTCATTTCTTCTTCTCCAGAATGACCCAATAACAAATTTTATCCATTTTAATGCTTGGAAACCATGACAATTTAGTCTTTTTATCTCGTTAAATTTGGTAACTCATATTTTAAAATAATTTTAACCTTCTACATTCATGATTTTAGTGAAAAATAAAAATAACCATCGTTCTTAATTTTTGTGGTCTTAATGCTATTATGCTGAGTGTATATTAAAAAATATTAAAACCTTCATTACTATTGATTTTATGGTAATATATTGAGAAGAGTTCAATTCACTTGACTCATTTTTCATCCATGTACACTAGGGAATCAATTAGAATAGATAAAGTTCACTTTTCCATGAAATTTCAATCCTCGACTCTCCATCAGAGGTTTTAGTTTTAAGAAACCATCAAACCTGTCTAAGGTAGGTGTCTCTATACATTGGTGTTAATCCCTAAAATACTATATGTTTTTTATAATATCTTTTGTTTGTTTTAATAAATTATTTTATTGATTTAACCTTTTCATAAAAAGGAGTTTTATATGGGGTTTTCTTTAAAATATATTTGTGTATTTCTTATGTTTTATGAAGTGCCTCAATGATGGATTTTTTTATCTAAAAATGATTTCCAAATTATGGGAGTGGGTATACTTCTATTATGAAAATGTTTATAAAAATTGTGAGTATAATTTATGTTATGTTTTTTGAAAACATTGAACATGGGAATATTTGGGAACCTTGGGCATGGAAATATAAAAAATAGTCTATATAACACCACTAGGGATTTTAAATAGGTGCTTATGAGTTTATGGAGGAAAATGTGTATCCTCGTATTGAAATACTATAGTAGGAATAAATATAATTAGGATACAATTCTTGCCTTAGTTTTACTTATTTGTATTAGTCACTTATTCCCATAGACTATATACTAATGATGTTTAATGATTGTTGGTTTTACTTTTTCATTATATTTTATATAATCACATGTTTATCTTATGGTTTTCCCCTATGGACATGGTGATCCCAAACTGTATTGTATTACCATGGTTAAATTTTTATAACACACATTATATTCTCACCATGTAATATTTTGGGATATTATTTTTATGGTTACTTCCCTTTTTTATAATTCTTATCTATATTCATATTCTTATGGCTTTGAATATGGAATGTTTTGAAAAAAAAACACAAAGGAGGTTTTAAAAAATGGTTTTCATATGGTAATTGATTTATAAACCAAATTTGGTTTTACAGATTGAACTAACGATTTCATGATATTATACTTTGTATAGATTCTTTGGTGGTATCCTTCTGATCTTTAGTGACCACACCCTGTTTTTTCCTTTGGATTATTATAGCCTTTGTTTTATAGGACTCCAGTAAATGGAAATGAGTTATGTGGCATGGTAGTTTCTCTTGGTCGATATATCCTTCATAGTGGATTAGAATGATTGTGACAGTTAGTCATAAGGAGATTTAGTTTTTTTTTTATTTCTTAGTCTTTCTTATAGATTCTACCTTTTTGGTTCATCCTTGTATATCCCATGGATTTGTACCTTTATTACATGTTTTTACTTTATTATTTAATTTTTTTGGTATATATGATACATGTTGTGTTATCTTTTAGGGTAAAATTATTCCCATGGTTTTATATGATGATACCTTGGGTCTTGTTTCTGGCTGTAACTTCCTAAACTGGGGTGCCATACACCGGTGACCTGATCAGGTTGGTCACATGACCTCAGGTGTGCCTCCCCATATGAAAGAGGTTTCTGACTAGAAACAAGGGTAAAATATAGATAATTTGGAGACTATATCATTTTTATTAAATTAATACACTAGAATAAATAAATAAACAATAGCTAAAAGATAACCGTAAAGAGAATAATACCAATATCACATTCTATCCAAAACATGAATACAATATCTAAAACTAAAGTCTTAAATATGTCATGCCAAGTACGTGTCATGTGTCAAATTAAAAACCCAAAATAAAGACATTGAAAACTTCAAGCGGGCCCTGACAGCAAGTTTGGTTCCCTCATCCATGCCCCATCCTGGATCAACCATCTAACATATGAATCTTGCCCTAATCATGTAATATAACCATGAAATCTATTTGAGTACTAATCAGGCAGTCCCAGTAGGGTGTGAGTACAACTCATTAGGCCACCACTAATGACATCTAAAACAATATCCATTCAACAAAATTTTATGTAGCTGTATAAATAAATAAATACAAGAAACAAGGTAAAAACTTTACATGAAATCAATTATTTTTATTTAACCACATAAATTCCTCGGTTCCCAAGGACACCTGATCGACAATACCTACTTTATCCTATGTCTTATTTTGAACGATATCACATGTTTAATTCAAAAATCCTTATAACACATGATATTTCATTATCCATTACATTTAAATTTATAATATGACCAATTGGAACCATAGTCTAATATAAATATCTTGGGCCTAGATATACATGATTGCGACCTCGTGGTTATTTGAAGTAGCAATCCATTACCCACAACTCATTTATCAAACAATCATGCAAGCAAGATTTTGAAGCAGCAATCCATGTACCACACTCATTTATTACTATGGGATTTTGATGTAGCAGACTATAACACCCCGACCCTAGAAGCCCGAAGTCGGTGAATTATTTCATTACATTGAAATGATTACAAGGAAGTAATATCCCAAAGGACCAAATAGTTTATTATTTTTGGAAAAACCAGATACATACATAGGTTCAACATTACAACTTGAAATAAAAAACAACATACAAGTTTTATTGGGAACTTCCACAACTCTAAATTTATCCCTGCAAGTCATTCATTGCAAACTTCTTCATGTACTGAGAAAATGAAACATAGTAAGGGGGTGATATTAGATTCTCAGTAAGGGTAAGAAATACAATGGAGGATATCATAAACATAAACATTAGGCATGGTGAATAACTAAAAACACATGCCTTTAAAAATAAACTTGAACACATTATGGTAGGAATAAGATCTAAATAAATAATTCCATAATAATGCATAATCATGAGAATTATACTAGCAGAATAACCACATGAACTTTCAATTAATAGTTTCATAATGAGGGAATGCATAATGCATGACATCATAACTATACTTCCAAGGCCTTGTTCCAGACCTTAAATATCCATTTTGTCAAGGCCTCGTGCCAAGACCATAGTTTGTCTCATGAGACCTACTGATACACTGAGAGGATATAGTGGGCCCCACCCGACACTTACTAAGTCCAATTCATTACTCTTATGAATGGGGATAAAAATAAACAACATATACATTCTTATTTAAACTAACATATGAAATGTAAATAAATTTCCCTGAACATTAAACATACAGATGAACCATTTGAAGTAAATTGGTGAATGGTATCAAGATAGAACATCCAAATTAAAACTAATCAGAAAAACTTAAAAAAAAATATTATAGATGATATCATAAGATATAAACCTATATGAAATACAATATTCATCAAATGATGTTGACATAAATAAAGATGATTTTAAATGAAACAATTGAGAAATTCTTGAGTAAATAATCCTTAAACATTCTAAAGTGTCCCATACCACCTTGAAAAATTCAAATAATAATCCCTTAGAATATCATGAGAATAAAAATACTATTGATTTAATATTACAAGGGGAATTAAATACACCAAATTCAAGTAATAAGTGGTGAACAAGGCATATATCTCAAAAAAGATAAACCAATGTAAGAAAAATCTATTTTACTTTGGAAAGAAGAGTTCTTTTGGAAAATCATTTTTATTTTTTATAAATATGGTTTTAAAAATGTATATCCTAGAAAATAAAATATACGGACATTGATATTAAATTTGAGGAATAAATTATTTCCCACTGAAGTGAAATCATGTAAAAAGTGTTTTTGAAGAAGCTTTAGAATTAAAACATTTTAGTGCAGTTTAAGGAATTCATTAAAGAGATTTTAAAGAGCAAAGGCATGTTTGATTTAATAAAAATAGAAATGAACCAACATATATTTTTCATGTTAAAATTAATTCTTTTAGAAAGATAAATATATCTTAAAAGAGATTATATAGTTAACTTCAAAATATGTAATAAATCGAGAAGTTCATTGATTCGGGCTTGCATTTCTGAAGAATTTTGGAAATATTATTCTAAAGCACGTAAATCTACATAAAATAAAGAAGGATTATGATTGGTAAAAATATATAGAATATTCACACATAATTTATGAGGAATAAATAATAATAAATAATAATTTAATTGAGGTGAGTAGAGAATAAGAGCAACCCGAATGAAAATGGAGGTTCAGGTATAAAATACTTACAACTTTGTAATCATTTGAACTGTATGCCCCAAAATTAATAATCATAAAATGATAAATTGAATATAATTAAAATAAATATATTCATGATATTAAACATCAATGGGAAATATACATACACCATACATAAGTAATAGTAGTGAATACAGAATATCTCATAAAAATAGAAGTGAGAAGAAGAAACCCTTACCTTAAGTCCAAAGGTGTTCTCCAATTGTTCTTAATAACCTGAATAATAAAATTAATATTCATTAATTAATAATTAAAGAATATCATATTCATTTAATTTATTTATTATAACCTTACTATCTTCATTCATGGTCTTTTTGATGGGTTAAGAGGTTCAATTTCATTGTTCGGGTCCGTTTTTTTTTTCACGATCAGTATACTTATATACATGAACGGAGAATCATATAAAATGAGGATGGTTTTCCAGAAGTGAATTTATATGTTATTATTGAACATAAATTAGGTTACATGGTTTTAAATTTAATTTGGTTACTTTTAGTAAAGATGAATCATTATATAAATTATTTAATGATAACCATTTTGATTAATTAGTGGGTTTTGAACACAATAGACTTATTTTTCTCTATAAATAAAAATCATTAATAAAAAAGATTCCAGAACCATAAGTGAGACATAATGAATTTATTATAGTCTGGTTCAACTATAAAAATGGTTTCATGACCAGAATTTAATATGGTAATAGAAATTGAAAACCCATTGTCCATGAATGTGATAAATTAACACATCTCAG
Source organism: Viscum album (assembly GCA_963277665.1). Lineage (NCBI taxonomy): Eukaryota > Viridiplantae > Streptophyta > Magnoliopsida > Santalales > Viscaceae > Viscum > Viscum album. Next base: position 519,761,727 of record OY728135.1, on the reverse strand, counting down.
ATGGTGTTTTCATTTCTAGTATAAAAGAATGGGAAAGGATAGATGATGATGAATTATTCCATTATCTTAACAAAATTATATTACATGTAAGTTACTAGAGTTATCATAAAATTTGGATGAGGATAGGTGAGTATAGAAAAGAAAACAATGAAACATGAAAGGAAAATAAAAGAAAAGAAAAGAGGAATTTACCTCTTGAATATATCTTCCTTGAGAGGCTCTTTAGGGGAATGGTTTTGGTATTTTTATGAGACCAAGAGATTATGGATGTGGGGGAGGATATTGTAATTATATTTGAGAAGAATTTAGATAGGGAACATGGTTTGAGAGGAGTGAAGAGAAGAGGGAGTGAGGGGGGTTATAGTGGAGGAGAGGAGGGTTTTTGCATTATTTTAATCATTAGTTTATTAATTTTCCTCAAGTCTATGAATAGTATTGGTTATTGTGACTAAAAAAAGTAATAATTTCACGTGACTTCAAATTTATGACCATTTACATCATCCATGACTTGAGCATGATGAAAAAATTCATTTATTTATAATATTTTATAGTTTATCGAATTTCACTATTCACAAAACATTCAAGTATTTACTAAAAATCCAAAAATTTCACCCAAAACATTTTTCTATGGGTAGAATCCAAAAATTAACTACATTTAATGAAAATAATTTTCTAAATATGATAAATTTAATTTTTAATTAAAACTATTATTTACTTGAAAAATACAGTTTTAAAAACAAAATTGATTTTACAATACACTGAAAATTATCTAAGGTCTTATTAAATTATCTTAAAATCATAGTACCATAAAAATATTATTTAGGAACACATTTGATGAAAATTAATTTTATTTTAAATAAATTTATTAATTTAATATTGTAATTAAATATTTATTACTCACAAAAACACCAACAATTAATTATTAATTTATAAAATATTCTATTTCATTTTAAGGTGCTTAAATTTTATTTGTACTTACATAGGTGAGGTTACTATTAATAAGGGTATATTAGTATTCATAAGGGTATGTCAGTATTCATAAGGTTAAGTTACTATTCACCAAAAATTAAGTTGATTCTATCAAACTCCAAATATCATACTAAACGCAACCATGTATGTCCATTTTTCAAAATTCAAATCACAAAAGTGGAAAAAATATGTTTATTGGCTTAGTTATAACAAAGTGTTGTTTTGTATAGATTCATTGTTTCATGCATTCAATATTAAATTTGTAAATCCTTGGGGTATCATGTTAAGGGTAAGTTATTATTCACTAAAAAATTAAGTTGATTCTATCAGACTCCAAATATCAAACTAAATGCAACCATGTATGTCCGTTTTTTGAAATTCAAATCACAGAAGTAGAAAAATTATGTTTATTGGATCAGTTATAAAAAATTTATGTTTTTTAGAGACTCAGTGTTTCATGCATTCAATATTTAAATTGTAAATCCATGGGGTGTCATCTTAATAGTAAATATATTAATAACATGATTTAGTATTTATCAAAATAATTATAATAGCCAATATATATTGTTCATATTCATATAATTTTTTTAATTAACTAATATTTTGGGGAAAATGAACTTTGTAATAAAATAATTAAATATATATATTAAAATATTATTTTATAAAAAATAATACTGCAAAATTGTATTTTTTTAGAACATTAATTAATTTGAAAGCTATAAATTTGAAATATTATTATTCCTAAGTTTTATTATTATTAATTAAAACACATAATTAACCAAATTTATTTAGAACTATAAAAAATTATTGGGGTGTTACATTCTCCCCTCCAATAAATTGTGTCCTCGCATTTTGAAATTTCACTTCAAAATTTAAAGGTTGATACATGAAAATTATCTTATGGGTAACCCATATCGGAAATAGGGTTAATAAAATATTCACTTAATAAGAGGGAAAGTGAGATGCATAGGTTACCACAAAAATATGCATTCAAATAGTGAAAAAAATACGTACATGGAAGGATAATCAAACCATATTGTTCTAATAAGGATAAATAGAAAACATGATCATTTATAATGTTAAGATTCAAAAATCCATAAATCCACAACGATGTAAAGAACCATTTGATTCACTAGAAAAGGTTCTAGGATTGCATTTTTTTGGTTTCTGGATCCTTCCCCAAATGTTTGATAAATTATCACACTCTATACTAATGTATGGATATATAAGTACATGATATGTTTCTATAAACACAATATTATCCTTTGTTTGTTCCTTGAACTATCAATACTTTATCTTTTAGTACAAGTTGCATCATGTGGTGAAATTAAAATCTAAATCCTCATATAATGATCAAATGAAATCATTTCATAAATTGTATAACTTTACAAAAGATCATGATCATACACTTTAGATTCATTCCCATAACCATCCTTTCTAGATCCATGTACACGGTGTTCTTGGAAATCCTCCTTTTGTTTTGAACTACATGATCCATCCTGCTCAATGCATCTACTACCTTATTTGACTTTAATAAACATGAAGCATCCCTACATTTTCACATTCTAAACATGTGAATATATCCATCATGTATCCTCTTGAAATTTGGAAATAACTGAAATTACCATAAAACCTTTTTGAAAACATGAAATCATCCTTACACATTCTATTGGATATATTCCTTATATCCATAAATGTTGTGAACCCCATCAATGATAAAATATACCACTTGTAGAAAAGTCAGTAATCAGTTTGGAGGTAGTAAGTACTTATCCAAATCAATATTTTCTTTATCATTATCTTAATCATCAAGAATATATTTAGGGATGTATTTCCCTCATCCATATACTTTCCCAAGATATTAATATTCTAATGAGTAACTTATCCTTGGTACAATTCATCATATGACCTCAAATTCTTAATGAATCAATACTTCAGTACAATACACATATATTCCATAATTCTTATAACTAGTACATTGTTGATAAAATATTAAAATAAAATGATTATCAATGAGTCATATTAATCATTCCACTTCATCTAAGGAATTATAATGACTTGATCATTATCTATTAATATAATTTGGGGCATATTACTTTAACGCTTGAGACATTGATTCGCATAGTGTCCCATTTCGTTACAGTTGAAGCACTATACATTGAAAACCATTTTCTTACCCTTGAAATGATGAAATATTTGGACCCTTTCTCCACACTTGTAACAAACTTCTTTTCTTTTTAAGAAGTCTCTAGGGTGTTTCCTTACACAAGTACCACATGTTGGAAAACTACCCTTTTTATTCTTCCCTTTATCCATCCTTTCCTTTTCCACACTCTTCTTATCTTTCTTCCATTCAAATCCATAGGACTCATACAATTATTTATATACCTTTTTAACACATGATATTATCTCCCCATATTATGAGGATACTTTGGAGACTATCTTGATTAAAAATGATGACTTAAGACTATAAGATATATGATCCTTCTTACTCTTCACATCACATGAATTGGTGAAGTTCTCATTCCTTTTTCTAGGCGCCATTTCAAATCAATTCCATATACTAAATTAGATAATAAAATTTGGTACTCTACATAACCATAAACATGGTATAACACATAACATAAATTTATGCATCACAAATCCTAGAACTATATACTTTGGAATTATTAGGGGCATAAATCCTTCATAATGGCTTATAACGAAAATGTGAATTATCCTAAGAATATCCCCTAGGAGTGTAAAACCAGATTCATATTAAGGCCCATTGTCATGTACTAGTTTACCTCGGGTCAAGACCAAAACACCTTGTTAGATTTTTTACTCCTAGGTACATCTTTTCAAGAACCACATCCACTTGTAGTATCTAGTAGGGATTTATTTTCTTGGAATATCCAAATAATCTATTCCTTACTAAAATTCTATTATGTTTTGGTATGTGTATCATCAAGTCTACCTTAGGGTTTTGTTCCCTAATCTACATTTTCTAAATCTAGTTTTTAAGTTTTCTACTAAACTTCCTTTGATACCGACTATAACTCCTCGACCCTAGAACCCTAGAGTCTGTGCATTATTTCATTACATTGGAATTATTATAAGGAATTAATATCCCAAAGGACCAAATAGTTTAGTAGTTTTGGAAAAAACAGATACATACATAGGTTCAACATTACAACTTGAAATAGAAAAAAATGTATAAATTTTATAGGGAACTTCCACAACTCTAATTTTTGTCCCTGAAAGTCATTCATAATAAAAATATTCCTGTACTGAGAAAATGAAACATAAGAAAAGGGAGAGCTCAGATGCTTAGTACGGGTAAGAAACATAGTGGAAGATATCATAAACATAAAAATTAGGCACGGTGAATAACTAAAAACACATGCCTTAGAAAATAAACCCGAAGACATTATGGTAGGGATAAGAGCTGAATAAATAATGTAATAATAAAGCATAATCATGGGTACTCTAATAGTAGAATAACCAAATGAACATTCAATTACTAGTTTCATAATGAGGGAATGCATAATGCAGGATATCATAACCATACTGTCAAGCCCTAATTCTAAGACCATATATATCTATTTTTTCAAGGCCTCATTCTAAGAACAAAGTTTGTCTCATGAGACCTATCGATGCACCGAGGGTATATAACGGGCCCCACCCAACACTTACTAAGTCAAATTAATTCCTATAATGAATGGGGCTAAATATAAACAACACATACATTCATATTGAAACTAACATATGAAGTGTAAATAATTTTCCTTGTACATTAAATGTAAATAAGATCCATTCAATGTAAATTGGTGAATGGTATCAAGATAGAACATACACATTCAAACTAATAAGAAACCCTTCAACAATATATTATAACAACCCTGCTCTTTATTACACACATAAACATGATTTATTCCATAAATTGTAACTTAATACAGCTTTGAGGATCTAGAGGTCTAGTGTCTTGGAAAATTAGGAACATTACTTAACAACTTAAAGCATGAAATACACATCTTTATTGAAAACTTCTTTTACATGACCACACAGATTCCTTTGTACTTAGCATTGCATGGGATAACCCGAGGACATGCATTAGAAAAGGGAAAGATATAAATCCCAGTAAAGAGGTAAACAAGGCATAACAAGAATAATAAAATACATGTTAGGAAATAGGCATATCAATGGATCATAAGAGAAATATGAACATAAAGTCATGATATAGCATGATTATCATAACATGGAAATGTGGCAACAACATTTAATATGATATTAGCATGAGCCAAGGCTCATTTCACATGGTGCATGAGTAAACCTTCATTGCACTTGAATTAGCATGAGTAAACCCTAATTGGACTTTAATTAACATGAGTAAACCCTCATTGAACTTGACGTATCATGATACTAATCTTAACCCAATGTATTGGAGTGCTATCAGGGCACACCCTTTATAAACATTTCATTTCATGCATAAGTGTGCCACATAGATTATACAACATAAATTCAATAAACATCATAATTTATTCCACAAACAAGATATTTGGAATACATAAATGTAATTCCTTAATAAAAAAGTACACGTGCATAAAGTTTAATACCCTTGATAGAGAAATGGGTATGGTATTCACTTACATGATGATTTTGGCATGGAAAATTTGGTGTAACTTTGCCAGCATAATGACATCAAATAGAAATTGTAAAATGGGTTAATGAGATAGAAAGGGGTATCAAATTATTTATACATGAAAGGGAGAGTAAGGGGGTCATGTAACATAATATCCCAACATATGTAATGGAATTTATATGCATAATATAAAATAATTTCTTGAATGTAAATGAGAAAAGAGAAATTCCTTACAGAATTGTGGCATGGTAACTGGTGTACATGGGACGCATTAATGAGTGAGAAAGAGGTATATCATCATTAAAATATAATTAGGGAAGTAAGGGGGAGGTGATAAATCATACACTAACATTTTTAATTGAAAAATAAAAGGGTATAACAATATAAAGAAATTTGGAAAAAAATGAGAAAGGAATAAATCCCTTACTTGGAAGTGTGATACCAAAGGCTTGGGAGAGGCTTGAGAGAGGCTTATTGGGAGCTTGGGGTGCCTTGTGAGAATTATATAGAGAGATGAGGGAATATTTTGGTCTAGCTCCAAAGGTTTTGAGTGAAGAGGAAGTGGGAACTTGGGTGCGTTTATATATGAAAAGGGAGGGAATTCTTTATTATTTAGGTTTTGGACACCACACGTTGAACTAATCAAAACCAAAAACCATACCATAGTTTTTCCCATTGTTTTTGACAAAGGGTAGTGGAAATAATTATTTTATATGGCCAATTTCAGAACTTCTTAAAATATTAGGCTTGATTATGTGGAGGTGAGTCACACTCTCAAGGAAATGATTTCAAAAGATAAAATGTTTTATAAGTCTTGGTGGGTCCACTAAGGATTTTTAAAATAAATCAAACAAACCTAAAATAAAATTATTTTAATGGTAAAACATATATTTTCCCAAAATTCCATTTATATAATTTATTACAACACTATTGGGTCACTATGATGTCATAAAACACATTATATATTTAAACAATATTTAATTTTTACCCAAAAATTTGACTGTCTTTGAAAATTATGAAAAATTAACCTTTGGATAATTTCGAAGTCCGGATTCCAAAAATAATATTCATTTTATCTAAATGATTTTCTAAATATGTGATTTTTTTCTTTTAAAATAAAAACTGACCATTATAAAAAATTCAAGGGTTTTGACAAAAAAAACATTCAGACCTGATTAAAAATTAAAATTGTATTAATAAAAATTATACGATCATTTACATTTAATAAACTGTAATTTAGTAATAATAATTTATTAAAACATTATTTAATTAAAAAAATCCATTAATTCATCACAATATATTTCTTAATTGAATATTTACTAAAAATACTGTTTGTGCTTTAAAAAATATTTACAAAGTAACAATGATAAAATGAATATATATTATTTATAAAAAAATAAAGTACATAATCATAGTGATAGGGTATTGTTACATAACCCCTTATAACACCCACATATGATGTAAGGGTAAGGTGTGTGATAGTGATAAACTCTTGGGGTGGCTCAGATAACATCGTTCAGGTGGTGATCTCTATCAATTTCCAATTCTTCGGTAACCAATTCCGTTCAAGCTTAACATGTTGATGCTTGGCTTGGGCTTGGTCAAGAGAGAATCCTAGTGACACCACCTCCTTTCTGAGATCTGAAAAATGGGTTTCATACGGAGCAATTCTATTAGATGAGGCCATCACTTCCTTTGTCTGAGTAAATTGGATTTGTTAAAGCCCTATATTTATACTAATCATGTGATCACTATTCAATGACTATATTAGAAACGATAACATTTATTAACGGTATTTTAGATATCCAAAAACATAATTCCAAACAAGTGCATATGTTTTATATAACCATTTTACATAATAATACATTTAATCAGATCAAGACGAATTTTCATCAGTAAAATTTTGGGTCGTTACAATCTTTCCCCCTTAAGAAATTTCTCAATCAAAATTTCCTTTTCTCACACTAAAACAGACGAGGGTAACTCTGCTTCATCACTTCCACTGATTCCCAGGTTTCTTCTTTATGCATATGGTTTCTCTACAACACTTTGATGAGGGGAATTTTCTTATTTCATAGTACCTTTTCCCTATGATATAATATTTTCATCATCTTCTCTTCATAAGAGAGGTCATTCTCTAATGGTACAACCTTTAGATTGAGTACATGTGATAGGTCAGGTATGTACTTCCTCAAGAGTGATACATGGAATACATCATGTAATTGATACATATTTAGTGGAAAATCTAGTTGATAGGCCACTAATCTAATGCGATTTAGGATCTCAAAAGGTATGATATACCTTAGACTATGCTTTCCCTTCTTTCCAAATATCATAACTATCATCCATGGTGATATAAGGAGGAATACCATGTCTCTAACATCAAACTCTAGGTCTCGTCGATGATTATCAACATATATCTTTTGTCAACTCTGAGAAACATTAATGTGTTGTTGTATGGTCTTAACCTTCTCTACCATTTCTATGACCATTTATGGACCTAGATGTTTTTTCTCCCCAACTTCATCCCAACATTCCAGTATTCTGCAACCTCTTCCCATATAGGGCTTCATAAAGACCCATTTTGATACTAGAGTGGAAACTTTTATTTTAAGGGAAATAAACTAGAGGAAGATGTTGATACCATCCTCCTTTTATGTCCATTGAGCATGCCCTCAACATTCCCTCAAGTGTTTGGATAGTCTGCTCAGATTGGACATCAGTTTGAGGATGATAAGTCATACTGAATTTTATCTCAGTATTCAGAGCAGGTTGAAGAATCTTTTATTACATAGATTTGAATCTTAGATCTCGATCGGAAACAATATATAGTGGTAATCCATGCGTCCTTACCAATTCTATGATATATATCCGTTCCAGTTGATCCAATGATAAATCCTCTTGAATTTAAATGAAGTGTGTAGTCTTTGTAAGACGAGCTACAATAACCCAGATAGCATTGTTTCCTTTGTATGTATTTGGAAGTCTAATAACAAAGTCCATGGTGATTTTCTCCCATTTCTATGATAGTATGGGTATTGGTTGAATCATCTTTGTATAATTCTGCCTCTTAGACTTCACTTTCTTACATACCAGGCAATTTGATGTATAATCAGCGATCTCCTTCGTCATGTTATACCACCAATAATTCTCTGGAAGATATCGATACATCTTTGTGTTTCCTGGGTGAATGGAGAAATTCAATCTATGTGCATCATTCAAAAGTTCTTTCTTTAACTCTGGATTTGATGGAACACATAGTCTTGCCCCAAATCTCACAATTCCTTCTTCATTAGCATTGAAATATTAGGATTTCCTTTTTTTATAGTTTCCACTTTCTTTAGAATTCTCACATCAACCTTTTGAGCATCCTTTAACCTTTCCAAAAGAGATAGTTAAGAAATCATTTGTGAAAGGATTGGTGATGTCCCCTTCTTTATGATTCTCATGTCCATCTTCATCAAATCTAAGAAGATTGGATCCTTTTCAATTCTCATCAATTATAAAACCACTGGGTCCTTTATACATAGAGAATTTTCCTCCTTATTTTTTCCCAAGGTGGTAATGGATTGAGAAATCACAGTATTTGATCATCTCTAACCATCTTTGTTGGCACATGTTTAGCTCTTTCTGTGTGAATATATACTTGAGGATTTTGTATTTCATGTATATTTCACACTTATCCCCAAAGAGGTAAGGCCACCAAATTTTTAAAGCGAAGATCACTACAGCTAACTCCAGATCATATGTTGGATAGTTTTTATCATGAACATTCAATTTCCTTGAAGAATAGGCAATGAATTTTTCATTTTTCATCAACACAAATCCCATGCCCTTCTTCGAATCATCACTGAATACCACAAAATATTCTTTACTTGTGGATAGTGTGAACATAGGTGTAGTGATAAGCCTTCTTTTCAACTCCCTGAAGCTCTCTTCACATTCATCACTCCAAGAATACTTGACTCCCTTACAAGTTAGCTTAGTAAGAGGGTTTGACAATCATTAGAAATTTCTCACCAATCAGTGATAATATCTAGCTAACCTTAGGAATCTACGAATATCCATCACCAATGTTGGACTCATCCATCCCTCAATTGCAGCTGTCTTAGAGGGATCTACATATATCCCATTTCTTATGATTATATGACCCAAGAATGAGACCTCCTTCAACTAGAACACACAGTTTCTGTACTTTTTATAGAGATTATCCTTTCACAAGGTCTCTATTAAAGTTCTTAGATGCTCCTCATGCTCCTCCTTGGTTTTAGAGTATATTAGAATATATTCTATAAATACTACTGAATTGTTTTTGAGGTAATCTCTAAAGACTCTATTCATCAAGTCCATGAAGATTACTGGAGCATTAGTTTGTCCAAAAGGAATTACTATGAATTCATAGTGCCCGTATCTTATACAAAAGCAGTCTTTGGGATATCCTCCTTCTTCACCCTTACTTGATATTATACCAACTATAGATCCACTTTGAAGAATTATTGTGCTCCACATAGTTGATCAAAAAAGTCATCAATTTGGGGAAAATGATACTTGTTCTTTATTGTGATTTTTTCAAGCTTGCGATACTCAATGAAAAGGCACATTGACCCATCCTTATTCTTGATGAAGAGGACTAGTGCACCCCATGGTTAAGAACTTGGGAATATAAACCCTTTATCTTAATTCTTATGTAGTTATTTATTAAGCTCCTCAAGATCCACAACAGTCATTCTATATGTATTTTTCGATATTGTAAATGCCATAGGTATAAGATCAATGGAAAATTCAACATCTCCTCTAGGAGGAAGACCATGTAATTCCTCAGGAAACACTTCAGCAAATTCCCTCAAAATAGAAATGTCTTCAAGGATGGTTTCTTCCTTAGACTTAATAATCTGAGAAAGATACACGTACTCATAGGGAAATAATATCCACACTTGAGATGATGGTGGTAAAGAAGATTCATCCTACTCCTTGTACATGTACAGAATCAAGGGTTGATTCTCTATATGGAGAGTGATTTTCCTCTCACAGCAATTTATGTTGGCTCTATATAAGGAAAGAAAATCCATTCTAAGAATTGCATCAAATTCTACCATAGGGAGTATGATGAGGTTCACTAGGAAGTTAAATCCACAAATTATGACAGGGAAGGACTTATATTCATGGGATGCAATGATTTTACCATTTTCTATTCTCACTGACATCTTTACTTCCATGATTTTTGGTGGTGTTGGGATTGTTATACTAAACATTTGAGATATAAAAAATGCGTAGAACCATAATAAAAAATTTATGTTCTCTATTATTGAATGAATAACTAGCTTAACTATCACCACTTTATTTTTGGGGTTCAATTCAGTAGTATTGATAGAAAAAGATCACCCTTTTTTCCTTGTAGGTTGTTGGTTGCCTCAGAAAACCCTTGGGTTAGGGCACTGGTTTGCAAAGTAACCTGATTCATTGTAGTTGAAGCAATGAATAACGTGTTGAGGGTTGAATGAAGTGTTCCTCTCCTATATCGCAGTTGCAGGTTTTTCTTATCGGTAGTTAATGGCCGAGTTCCCTTCTCTTTCACACCTAAAGCATTCCCTCGCCCCCTTTAGGAAATTTCTGGGGTTCTTCTTTCTAAACCTTTGGCAAGTGGGGTGCTGGATTTTCTTAGCACCATTGGATTTATCCATCGGAATTCCAGAATTAAATTCCACCTTATGCTTATTATCCCCATGATACCCTTGAGATCCGCCTATCTCCATTTCAACCTTGAGGGAACATCAGAAAATATTATCATAGCTCTTGAAGTAATAGATCACTAATTCATTCCATAGGCTAGGTTTTAGCCCACCAAAGAAGTGGTCAAACTTGCTTTCGAGGGTAATGACAAAGCTGGAGGCGTATCATGCAAGACTTGTGTAGTTTTCCTTATATGAACTGATAGATTCGTCTTCTTTTTTCTTGAGGCTATGAAAGTCCATTTCCATATTAAGTAGGATGGTGAGAGGAAAATATTTATCGTAATTTTTTTTCCAAAAATCCTTCCATTCCAACACCTCGATCTCCTCCTCAAGCTTTATATTTTTTATAAATTCCACCATTGATAAACTTCACCCTCCATATGATAATCATCCATAAGTACCTTCTTTTATTCAGAACATTGAGGGACATAGAACATCTTCTCAATATAGTTGATTCATTGTTCAACGATTGAGGGATCAGATGATCCATTAAAAGTAGGAGGCCTTTGTCTCATGAAGCTCTCCATTATGTATTGTTCTTTATTAGGGGGGTTTGAATGTTCGTCTTGACCCATGTTTCTATTAAAAACTTGAGTTAAATGAGAGAGTATCATGATAATGTTTTCTATTCCCTCTCCCATCGGATTGGGAATCTCATTAGAATAATAGTCACATTTATCTTCACATCAGTTGTTAGCTTGAGTCCTCCTTTTACCGGTCATTCGCTGGAATAAAAGGAAGGTTATGGGTAACACATAAAGGGGAATCCAATGACAAAAAAGGATAACTTATAAATCACTTTTATTTTCTTAACTTATGAATTTATAGGCTTAAATCTATGTTATCCATGATCTACCTCCCAACATATATTATTAGAGGATTTTTTTAATTCCCTTAATAATGGTTCATACTAAGCTTATTAATTTAACAATGAATATAACATGGGAGTGTCATAACCAAGAGTGCATCAAGGCCCTTTTTCATGCACCAGTTCCCGTTTGAGTCAAGATTAAAGCGGGGTTTTCATGTTTTACCCCTAGATACATCTGTGCTAGAGCCACCTCTACCTGTTCATATCCAGATAGGGATGTATTTTCTTGATAAACCACTTACTCAATACTCACTGAAATTTAGGGATGTTTTTATTATACTTATTCATATCCCTAAGGCTTTTACTAGGGTTTTCTAATCCTAATCCCAAAACAACTAAACCTATCCTCTGATACCAACTATAACAACCCTTATCTTTATTACACACATAAACATGATTTATTTCATAAAATTTCACTTAAGAAAACTCTGAGGATCAAGAGGTCTACTGTATTAGGAAATTATGAACATTACATAAAAAATTAAAACATGAAATACACATCTTTAATGAAAACTTATTTTACATGACCACACACATTCTTTCGTACTTAGTATTGCATGGGATAACTTGAGGACATTCATAAGAAAAGGGTGAGCTATAAAGCCCAGTAAGGGGGTAAACAAGGAATAACATGAAGAATACAATACATGTTAAGAAATAGGAATATCAATGTATCATAAGGGAAACATGAACATTAATTCATGATATAGCATGATTATCATAACATGGAAATGTGGCAATAACATTTAACATGATATTAGTATGATCCACGGCTCATTGCACATGGAGCATGAGTAAACCCTCATTGAACTTGAATTAGCATGATTAAACCATCATTTTACTTGAATTACATGATTAAACCTTCATTTCACTTGATGTATCATGATACTAATCTTTACCCAATTCATTGGAGCACTATTAGGGTGCACCCTTTATAAACATTTCATTTCATGCATAAGTGTGCCACATAGATCATACAACATGGATTCATTAAACATTATAATTTATTACACGAACAAGATATGTGTAATACAAAAATTTATGTCCTCAATAAACAAGTACATGTGCATAAAGGTGAATACCCTTGATAGAGAAATGAGTATGGTTTTCACTTATATGATGATTTTGGCATGAAAATTTTGGTGTAACTTCGACAGCATAATGACACCAAATAGAAATTGTAAAATGGGTTGATGAGATATAAAGTGGTTTCTAATCATTTATACATGAAATGGATATCAAGGGAGTCAGGTAAAATAATATCTCAACATATTTAATGGAATTTAGATGCATAATATAAAATAATTGATTGAATGTAAATGAGAAGAGAGAAATTCCTTACGAAATTTCAACATGGTAACAGGTGTACATGAGAGGAATTAATGAGTTAGAAAGAGGTCTCTAATAATTAAAACATAAGGAGGAAAGTATGGGAAAGGTGAAAAATCATACCCCAACATTTTTAATTGAAAATAAAAGAGTATAACAACATAAAGGAATTTGGAAAAAAACGAGAAAGGAAGAAATCCCTTACTTGGAAGTGTGATACCAAAGGATTGAGATAGGCTTGAGAGAGGCTTATTGCGAGCTCTAGGAACCTTGAGAGGATTCTAGAGAGATTATGTAAGAGTTTGGTCGATCTCAAAATGTTTTGAGTGAAGAGGAAGTGGGATCTTAGGTGGGTTTATATAGGAAAAGAGAGGGAATTTTTTATTATTTAGGTTTTGGAAACTACATAATAAACTAATAAAAACCACAAAACATCCCATATTTTCTACCAAAGTGGAGTGTACAACATTATTTTATAATACTAATGGCTGAAATTCTTAAAATATTAATCTTTCTTATGTGGAGGTGAGCCACACTCTCAAGGAAATCATTTTAAAAGTTAAAATGTTTTATAAGTCTTGGAGGGTCCACTAAGGATTTGTAAAATAACTTAAACAAACCTAAAATCACATTATTTTAATGGTAAAACATATATTGGCCGAAAATACCATTTATATTATTTTATTACATCACTATTAGGTCACTATGATGTCATAAAACACATTATATATTTAAAAGGTATTTAATTTTTACCCAAAAATTCGACTGTCTCCAAAAATTATGAAACATTAACCATTGGATAATTTTGACATCCTGATTCCAAAAATAATATTCATTTTATATAAATAATTTTCTTAATATTTGAATTTTTAATTTTAAAATAAAAACTGTCCTTTAATTTAGTAATAATATTTTATTAAAATATTATTTAATTCAAAAATCCATTAATTCATCAAAATTGATTTTTTAATTTAATATTAACTAAAAATACTATTTGTGATTTAAAAACTATTTACAAAGTACAAGGATAAAATGAATGTATATTGTTTATAAAAAAAATATACATAATCATTGTGCTAGGGTCTTCTTACATAACCCCTTCTAACACCCGCATATGACCTAAGGGTAAGGTGTGTGATGGTGATAGACTCTTGGGGTGGCTTATATAACATATCTCAGGTGGTAATCTCTATCAACTTCAACTTCTCCCGTAGGCAGTTTTGTTCAATCTTAATGTGTTGAAGCTTGACTTGGGATTGGTCAAGAGTGAAGCCTAGTGAAACCCCCTCCCTTCCAAGCTCTGAAAAATAAGCTTCGTACAAAGAAATTATAATAGATGAGGTCATCACTTCCTTTGTATGAGTAATTTGGATTTTTAAAGCCCTGTATTTATACTAATCATGTGATCATGGTTCAATGACTATTATCATCGGTAAAATTTCTTAATGGTATTTGAAAAATACAAAAACATAAAACCAAAGAAGTTCATATGTTTTACATAAAAATTTTACATAATAATACATTAATCAGATCAAGATGAATTTTCATTAGTAAAAGTTTGTGTCATTACAAATATTGTAGACGATATCATAAGATATAAACCTCCATGAGATACAAGCTTCATCAATGGATGTTTACTTAAATAAAGATTATTTTAAATGATACCATTGAGAAATTCTTGAGAAAATAATCCTTAAACATTCCAAAGTGTCCCATACAACCTTGAAACATTCAAATCATAATAACTTATAATATCATGAGAATAAACAGACTCTTGATGTGGTATACCAAGGGGAATTACATAAACCATATGCAAGGAATAAGTGATAAACAAAGCATATATCTCATAAAAGTTAAAGTAAGGTGAGAAAAATCAATTTTACTTTAGAAAGAATAGTTCTTTTGAAAAATAATTTGTATTTTTAATAAATATGGTTTTGAACATTTATATCCTAGAAAATAAAAGGTAAGGACATTGAGATTATATTTGAGGCATAAATGATGTCCCAATGAAGTGAAATCATTTAAAAAGTGTTTTTAAAGAAGCCTTAGAATTAAAACATTTTAGTGCGGTTTAAGGAATTCATTAAAGACATTTTAAAGAGAAAAGGCATGTTTGCTTTAATAAAACCATAAATTAACCAAAATATATTTTTCTTGTTAAAATTTGTGATTTTATAAAGGTAAATAAGTCTTAATAAAGATCATAGAGTAAACTTCAAAATATGTAAGAATTCGAGAAGTACCTTGAATCAGGCTTCATTTCGAAATAATTTTTGAATGATTATTTTAAAAAATGAAAATCCACATAAAATAAAGAAGTATTATGATTGGTAAAGATAATTAGAGAATTAAAACATAATTTATGAGGAGTACATAAGAATAAATAATAATTTTATTGAGGTGATTAGATAATAAGAGCAACCTGAATAAAAATGGAGGTTTAGGGAGACAATAAATACAACTTTGTAATCATTTGAATCGTATAAAAAAAATTAATAATCATAAAATGATACATTCAATATCCTTAAAATAAATAGATTAATGATATGAAACATCAATGGTTAGAGTACATACACCATAAATAAGTAATAGTTGTGAATATAGAATATCTCACAAACATAGAAGTGAGGTGAATAATCCCTTACCTTAAGTCTGAAGGTGTCCTCCAATTGATCTTAATGACCTGAATAATAAAATTTAGGTTCATTAATTAATAATTCCATAACCTAATATTCATTTAATTGATTTATTCTAACCTTATTATGTTCATTCATGGCCCTTTTAATGGGTTAAGAGGTTCAATTTTATTGTTTGGGTCCGTTTGTTTCTAGATCAGTATACTTCTATACATGAATGGAAAATCATGTAAAATGAGGATGGTTGTCTAGAATTGAAGTTATATGTTATTAGTTAAAATACATAAGGTTACATGGTTTTAAATTTCATTTTTTTTCTTGGAGTGAAGAAGAATCATTATACAAATTATTTAATGATAGCTGTTTGGGTTAATTAGTGGTTTTTGAACATAGCGAACCTATTTTTCTTTATAAATCAAAATCATGTATAAAAAAGATTAAAGAACCATAGATGAGACATAATGAATATATTATAGTCTGGTTAAACCATAAAAATGGTTTTATGACCATAATTGAATATGGTAATAGAAATTGGAAACCCGTTGTCCTTGAATGTGATAAATTAACACATCTTAGATGGTGTTTTCATATCTAGTATAAAAGAAGTGGAAAGTAGAAATGATGATGAATTATTCCATTATCATAAAAAAATTACAATTAATATAAGGTAATATATTTATGATAACATTTTTATGAGGAGAGTTGAGGATAGAAAATAAAACAAAGAAACATGAAAAGAAAATAAAATAAAAGAAAAGAGAAATTTAACTCTTGAATATATCTTCCTTGAGAGCCTCTTTAGGGGAGAGGTTTTGGTCTTTTTTGGAGACCAAAGGATTATGGACTTGGGGGAGGATATTGGGAGGAGATTTGAGCAGAATTTATACAAGTAAAAGGATTTATATGAGTGAAGAGAAGAGGGAGGGGGGTTATAATGGAGGAGATGAGGTTTTTTTTCATTATTTTAATCATTAGTTTATTATTTTGCCTCAATACTATGAATAGTATTGATTATTGTGAATACAAATAGTAATACTTTTATGTGAGTTTTAACCAATGTAAATTTACATCATCCATGACTCAATCATGATGCATAAATTTAATTATTTATCATATTTTATAATTTATCAAATTTCACTATTCACAAAAAATTCAAGTATTTCAGAAAAATCCAAAAAATTCACCCAATTTTTTTTCTATGTGTAGAATGAAAACATGAACTCCATTTTATGAAAATAATTCTATAAATATGAGAATTTTAATTTTTAATTATAACCATTATTTACTTGAAAAATACAGTTTTAAAACCAAAACTGGTATTATAATACAATGAAAAATTATCTAAGGTCTTATTAAATTATCTTAGAATCATAGTACCTCAAAAAAATATTTAAGAACACATTTTATCAAAATTAATTATATTTTAAATAAATTATTTAATTTAAAATTGTAATTAAATACTTATTACTCACAAAAATACCAACACTTAATTATTAATTTATAAAATATTCTATTTCATTTATAAGCTGCCTAAATTTTATTTATACTTACATGGGAGAGGTTACTACTCATAAGGGTACATTACTATTCATATGGGTTACGTTACTATTCATAAGGGTATATCACTATTCATAAGGGTAAGTTACTATTCACCAAAAATTAAGTTGATTCTATCAGACTCCAAATATCATACTGAACACAACTGTGTATGTCTATTTTTAGAAATTCAAATCACAGAAGTGGAAAAATTATGTTTATTGGCTTGGTTATAACAAAGTGTTGTTTTGTAGAGACTCAGTGTTTCATGCATTCGATATTAAAATTTTAAATCCTTGGGGTGGCATATTAATAGTGAATATATTCATAGAATGATTTAGTATTTATCAAAATAATTATAATAGACAGTATATATATTATTTCTATTCATTTAAAATATTTAATTAACTAATATTTTGGTAAAAATGAACTTTGTAATAAAATAATTAAATATATATATATATTATAATTTTCTTTTACACAAAATAATACTGAAAAATATTATTTCTTTTTAGAACAATAATTAATTTGAAAGCTATAAATTTGAAATATAATTACTTATAAGTTTTATTACTGTTAATTAAAACAAATAATTAACTGAATTTATTTAAAACTATAAAAAAATTATTGGGGAGTTACACAGACCCCATCCCACACATGTTTATCAGTTTCCCACTATGGACATTTAATGCAGTAGAGCATGTCCCACACATGTATATCAAATATATCACTATAATAAAGTTTAATCAAAATTTTCCCTCTTATCATATTTTAAATCTTGATATTCCATTTCAATTATCAAAACAAGTCATGGTCAATACCTTAATCACAAGGAAATAATATGAAAAAACATCATTACTGTATTTATCAACATTTAAAAAAATATCCCATTAACCCATTAAGGTTAATCCAATCATCACCTATTTTCAATGGTCAATTAATACGTAACACATTAATTGACCAATCAAAGAAACCCATTAATGTACCAAATAAACATTCAATTAATCAATCAATTCCAAAATTACAAAAATCCATTAATTAATTCAATAATTAATCAATAAAATTATTAAATTTTGTAATCTCAACAATAACCATTATTTAATTCACCAATTAATTAATTAAATTCAACCAATTAACATTTTCCGAAATTTATCCCAATATATCATCACATTAAAATTACATTAAATATTTTACATGATTCCATAAATTAATTAATCAATTAATTTATTCAATTCAAGATTCAATTTCTAATTGTACAAATTGAAATTTCACAACACATACAAGCAATTTTAATTCAAGATTGTGGGAATTTCATTTATACCACCTACCTCAAAATTGATGACGAAATATCACCAACTAAAACCCTCAATTGAAGAGGAACAAAGAAGATCACAATAAAGAATGAGATCTAGATCTGAACTCTAGATACAAGATCAAATGAATTAAGATCTGACATTACTAGAACTAAAAATTTTCCTATATCAGATAACATATTCATCTTTTATCTGAAAAGAGGAGTGGGAGAGAGAGATAGTTGGGAAGAAACCACATATTCAAAGAGGTGTATATCCATCAATGTATCTTATATTTTCCAAGAAAGGAGGTTGGAAAGATTTGGAATTCAACCAATAACCTCCAAAAACGAGATAAAACATATTAGGGTCAATATAGGGGGTTTAGGGATATAATAATGGGGTTTAGGAATTTTTAAGTGAATTTTTGGGGGTTTAAAATCTCATAAGCATAGTTTCCTAGGCAAGGAAGATGGTTTTTCAAACCATGTGCTCTAACTGTGTTCATATCTTGTGGGGGGCATGATTACTCCTAAGAGGGTGAAAGGTTTGAAAAGCTGTGTGCCAACTATGTAATCCCCCTATGTCTGGGGTTTAATGATTGTCTAGGGCATGGCATAGGGTTTGGAAAAAATGTGCGCCAATAGTTCACTACCCAAAACCCCTCCAAAACTTCCAATTTTAACCCAAACACACTAAATTTAAAACCCTAACAAAAATTACTCAAAACAAGGAAAAACAGTACCTATAAATGCACTCGATACATCTCCAGAAAAAGTTAGGATCTTACAATATCCCCATCTTATAATGGCTCATCCTCGAGATGTACTCCCAAGTATATCTAAGATTCCGAGTAAAAAAGATTGGTCCATTGAGCCAAGATATACTCTTATCTCTCCCACATTTCCTCCTGAACAAGACCATGTTTCCACAATACACAAACAATCATTATAGTCTTCCACACAATACTTTCTCACTACGATCCAACACATATATATGATGCTCCTAAAAGGATTCATCAGTCTTATTCTCAAAATAATCCACATCTATCACATGAGAAGTGTTGGGGTGATACCTCTGAAGCTATGACACATGAAAATCATAATGCATAGTACTTTAATTCTGTGGAAGATGCAATCAGTATGAAATTGGCCTAATCCTCTCCACAACCTCAAGTGGTCCAACAAACCTTGGCATGAGCTTTCCATATCTACAAATCCTATGGTGACCCAACCTAAGAGATACCCAAAGGAATACATGATCACTGTATGTAAACTCTATGGGTCATCAATGCCAATCTGAATATTTATTATGCCAATAATGAGATATATCCCAACACTTTTGAATCAGATGGACCTTCTCTGATGTCTCCTACATGAGACTTGGTCCCAAAAACTCTTACTCACCTACCTCTATCCAACATAGTGGTGATCTGTATGGCCTACCATAAAGAGCATCATATGGTTCTATCTTTATAGTTTCGGGATAAATCTTGTTATAGGAAAACTCAACCAAATATAGGTGCTTCTCCCAAGACCCTCCAAAGTCTAGGAGACACGCTTGAAGCATATCCACAAGAACCTATATAGTACACTCTGAAGAACCATAGGCCTATGGGTGGAATGTATTACTTAATAAAACTTGTTTACCATGTTCTTATGTAATCCCTTCTAGAAATGATAAATAAATCATGAGTTAGGGCCATAAAAAAATACTTTATAGAACCCTATGCAGATGGAATACCTCTTGAATGTACAAGTCTTTCAATTGATCCACTGAGAGAGTATCCTATATTAGAAATAAATGTGATAATTTTGTTAGTTAGTCCACAATCACCCAAATAGAGTCACTATTTTGAGGCATCCTCAAGAGACCCACCACAAAGTCCCCAGTAATGTCACCCCACTTCCATTCCATAATAGGAAATGACTTTAGTAAACATCTTGGTCATTGATGCTTGAAATTCACCTTTTGATAGGTGTAGCCTCATGTCACGAACCCTACTATCTCCTTTTTCATACCCATCCACCAAAACTATCATCATAAGTTATGGTACATTTTGATCACACATGGAAGAACCACCCACTTTGAAGCATAAAATTCACACATCATCTCCTCTCGCATTCTCATAGGTACAACAACCAGATTCTTGACATTGATGATATCATCCTCATTTATGGTCCAATTTGAAGGTGACTCCCCACCCTCAAGGATTTTTCTCAAGGACAAACACCCTGGATCTCGATACTGCCTGTCTCTACCCTGGATCAAAAGTGTAGACTCAACTAAAACTGATTTGAGTGTCATATACTCCTGAACCTTCTAAACCACAACATGCATCTCATCTAGTAAGGTCATCATTTTCCACTCAATACTAAACTCCTAATTTGTCTGAGTCTGCTTTTTCTACTTAAAGCATCATAAAAACCATTTCCTTTCTTAGGTGTATATTCTATATCAAATATGAATGAATTCATATAATCAACCCACCTCCAATTCCTGAGATTCAAATATCATTGATAAAATTTGAACATTAATCTTTTATAATCAGTATATATAGTAAACTTTTCACCCAATAGATAATGTTTCCAACACTTCACGGCATAAACTACTAAATCTTACTTGAGTTTTTACATAAGATAGTTTTGTTCATGTGGAATCAATTGCTAAGACCAATACACCACAACTCGATCTCCCTGAATCAACACTGCTCCATGATCAATCCCATAAGAGTCACAAAACACCATATATTACTCAGCTAGATCAGGTAGGATCAATATTGGTACCATTTTTAAATGATTATTCAGCTCTTGGAAAGCATTCTCACATGATCCAGACTATTCAAATTTTACTTGTTTATTGGTCAATACTGAAATAGGTTCTTCCAAATGGAAAATTCCTGGATAAACCTACAATAAAAACCTACTCTCCCTAGAAAACTAAATATATTTAATAAATTCTTGAGTTTCCCCCAAGAAACTATTATCTTAACTTTCTCTAGGTTCACTAACCCACCTTCCTCTGAAAATATGTGACCCAATAAGTGTACATGATAAATCCATAATCGATACTTAGATATCTTAGTGTATAGATGATTCTATATTAGATTAATTGGGATGATTTCATGATGCTAGGGATAATCTTCATGAGTCTTGGAGTACACCATGATTTCATACACAAACACTACCAAAAATTGATCCAAGAACAAATAGAATATTCTGTTCATCAAGGACATAAACACTACTAGAGAATTCATTAGACTTAATGAAATAACAACAAACTTATAAAGGACATACATACTTTTGAAATCATTCCTTGGTGTATCAGAAAGTCAAAATCTTAACTGATGATACCCTCATCTCAATTCAATCTTGGAGAAAACACAATCTCCCCTCAAATGGTCAAAAAGATAGTTGATATGAGGAAGAAGATACCAGCTCTTCACATTCATCCAATTCATCTTCTCGTAATCCACACATAAGTGCAAAGTCTCATCATACTTCTTATCAAACAAGACCGGAGAACCTCAAGGTGACATACTCGAATGGATACACCCCATATCCATCAACTCTTTCAGTTGAGTATATAGCTCTTGAATCTCTATTAGTGACATTATATATGGTGGAATAGAAATTGGATCATCTCCCGAAGTGAGATCAATTGTAAATTTTACATCTCTCTCAGGTAGAAGACCTGATAAGTCTTCAAGAAATACATCCTAAAACTAGTCTACTATGGGTTTAAATACATACTGCTTTACCCCCTCAGTCATCCAACAACAAACTAGAAACCGAGGTAGTAAGCTCCCCAATTGCTGGTGAACTGTCCCTGCACATCCCGACTTGATATCCCACTCTCCACGAAGAATATAATTGTAAACATTAGGAGACATAAAAGATAATCTCTTATTGTAATAGTCTATATGGGATCAGTATGCCACTAACCATTCAATACCCATAATTAAATCAAAGTTAGAAATTTCAAGGATATCAAGATCCCAACTAAAATGATACTCCCAAACCATGAGAGACTACACCTTGCACAAATAGATGTATCTAAACTAAACTACCAAAGGTGTATCTATCATTATAACCCATCTCATGAAATCCACCACTAGGATCAAACCATTCACAAGTTTTGAAGATATAAAATAATGAGAGGAACCGATATCAAATAAGGCACTAGAAAGTGTAGAATCTTACAGAATAGTACTTATAAATGGCGATGATACAGCCTAGTTATCCACCAGTGTAGTCTGAGTGCAATGAAAGTATCATCTACCTCTTATCTATGATGGAGTCTGAGTCCCCTAAGAAGCAACACTCTACTGATATGAGCACTCTATCCCAGAAGTACGACATCCACTACATCTTTTTCCATAAACAATAGAACTATAACTATCAAAATGGTATGGTTATGAAGATCCCCTCCCCAAACTCTAATTATAACTATCTACTCCATCATTATGAGTCTATTTTGGGTTCCTAAAGAACCTCTGTAGGTGTCTCATCCTGCGTAAGATCATCACTTTACCAGTAGTTGGGGGAAGTATATACGGAAATAAACCAATCTAAAACACTAGTGTCAGATCACCTAGGTAATATAATGTGTAACTAATCCTTACACATATATACTATTTTCTATAAGTATCATGTCCACTACATCGACAACAACAACTAGTAGAGCTATAACTGCTAGACTGGTATGGTGCAGAAGATCCCCTTCTCATACTCTAAGTTTTCTTAACTACTCCATTATTATTAGTCTACTGTGGGTTCCTATTGAACCTCTATAGGTGTCCCATACTTCCATAAGATCATCAATCTACCAGTGGTTAGGGGCACTATCTATGGAAGTTTCCCAACCTACCAGTATAGTGAAAAATCACCCGAGTAAGATCATTTGTAATCAATCCTTCCCCCTATATACTCTTCTTTCCACCGCTCTGGTGAAAATTATAATTATGATGCTTCATTATCTCATATATTGTACCACCTAATTTTCTGGAAGAAACTGCATGTCCCCCACTAGTATCCTCCTTCAAGTTCCCCTTATAAATGAGAGAATAATTAACCACTTCTAAAAACTTTTTCTACCTAAAGATATTCACCTGGGACTTAATTTAACATTTAATACCATCCTAAAATCATTTTTTGGTGGTCTCCTCATCTCCTTCCAACAATGGAACAAAGTGCTACAAATCTGTAAAGTGACCAACATAGTTTATAATGGACATACTTCCCTAAGTCAACATTATAAACTTAGCTACTCTCTCCTACATGAGAATCTCTGGGTAAAATTTCTCTAAGAAATTTTCCTGAAAGTAATTCCACTCCATATACTTCATCATTCCATCCCAAGTTTGGATGTCCCACTAATGCTTTTCTTTACCACATAATGTGTAAGAATCCAAATTGACCCTCTTCTTTGTAGGAGTCTCCAAATGGTCAAGTATACTTGGGATGGACTCAATCTAGAACTTTGCTACCACATGTCCTCTCTCTTCAATAAAATTTGGACGGTTCTGTAGCTGAAACTCCCATGTCATGTTAGACATACTCTTCACAACCCACTTTGCACCTCTATCCATAAACTGTATGAACTGAGAAAAGTTCTCTCAGAACTAATCTATGACTTCCTCACCTGAAACTATCAATGTCTCAGGTTCCACTATTAGTGGATAATTTCTATCCATAACCTCCGGTCATCCTATCAAAAAGGATCATCATGGAATCATATATCTATAATTCAAAAAACACATCTTAGGACACATATGTTAACATCTACACATTTATTTATGAGGGGCTCAAAATAATCCATAATATGTCATTCCCCCAAAACCAGCCACACAGTCAAATCAAGGAACTAACACTACCCCTTAACCATACTATATTTAGGTCATGGTTAACAAGGTTAAACTCATTCTCATATCCTAGTTCTCATTAAAAATCCATTTATTCACATTTTTCATCATTTTACAACTACCAATTTTATATTAGGAACCTTTTCATTTCAATTTCACAATCCAGGAAAACATTTAAATTTCAACAATTTACCCACAACATGCTTTTCTATGTGTGCCTAAATAATGCATGTGATGATAATTCTTGAGTTCCTAGAATGATGCTTTCATACTCAAATATCATGCCATATCGGTCCACAAGTCAAAATCTTAGAAAATTTTAGAAATAACAATCACATAACACAACAGGTGCCTCACCCAAGGTGAAATAACATCCAACTGTAACAATACACATCAATAAAAATAATCCCACCCTGGGTACTTGGGGTTTCCCGCATACATGGGTTAGCTACTCCCTTGCATGAGATCACATCCAAGGATCGAATCTTCCTAGTATTGTAACAACCCAACAATTTACAAATAAATTGCATATAGAATGAAATGCATGAAACAATGATTCTGTGAAATGACACTTTGTTTTCAGGAGAGAGTTATAACCTAGCTATTAAACATAATTTTTTTCTTATATGATTTGAATTTTGAAAAAAAGTCATACACAGTTGCGATCAGAAAGATATTTAGAGTCTGATAGAACCAACTTAATTTTTGGTGAACAATAATTTGACCCTTATGAATAGTAACATGACCCTTATGAATATTAATATGACCAAATTAATAGTAACCTCACCAATGAATGTATAAATAAAATTTAATCATATTATAAGTGACAATATGATCACAATATAAGTGTTGGTATTTTGGTAATTCATAAATATTTAATTTCAATTTTATGATTAATTTAATAATTTAACTAAAAATTTATTATCTTACAATGTAATAATAAATTATTATTTTATTTTATTATGGTTATAATATAATTATATGAGACCTTTATTAAATTTTCACGGTGTTATAAAATCAGTTATAGTTTTAAAATTGTTATTTTCTGAATAAATTATGACTTTATTTAAAAATTAAATTAAACATATATAGAAAATTATTTTCGAAAAATGGAGTTAATTTTTTAATTATACACATCGAAAAATGTTTGGGGTGATTTTTTGGTATTTTTCTAAAATACTTGAATTTTTGGTGAATAGTGAAATACGATAATTTACCTTATATAAAAATTATATGTTAAGTATAGTATTCTTAACATCATGGATTATGTAATAACCCTTAGTTAACACTCACATTCTATATTTACTATTTTTAGTCACAATAACCAATAATATTTCTTGTATTGAGCAAAATAATAAAAATAACGATTAAAATAATGGGAAACCCCCCTCTCTTCCACTATAAATACCACCCTTCACTGCCTCTTCACCTCACACCTCTCAAGATTTTATAATTGTTTAAATTCTATCCAATCCTCTTCCTAAGGATCTTCCCCATGTCCAAGACCTACTGGTCTTACAAAAAGGACAAAACCAAAGGCCTTAAGTAGGATCTCAAGGAGAAGAGATCAAGAGGTAAAAAACCTCTTTCATTTTTTTTCAATTATTTTTCTTTTATTATACTCTCTAAACCTCCACTTACACAAGAGGTATGAAAACTAAAATATCTTATATATATTTTAATTTTATCATGTTTATGAAAAAATTCATAATCTCACTCCTCCTCTCAATCTTATTCTAAAAAAATAAAAACACTATCTATGATGTGTTGATTTACCGACATCATGGATGATGTGTTTTCAATTTCCATTACATATATCAAAGCTAGTTATAAACCCATTTTAATGGTTTAAAGTGTTTTTAAATTTTATTATATATCCTATTTTATGTTCTAGAATTAACATATATACGTAATATAAAATTATATAATGAAACTAGTTCATGATTATCGAAGAACATCCAAATTGATCTAATTGAATATCATTAATGTTTAATATAATGATTCATCATCATCGATGAAAAAATGAGTTATTGTATAATTTAACATTCTGGAAACATATTAATACTATTAAATTTCACTTCTGGAGTTTTTCTTCCATTCGATAAGAAAGTCCATTACGAACCGACCATGGAAACCTTGTAAAAGGCACCCGAAACAATAGAAATAAAAAAATATTATTAATAAACAGTTGTAATGATGTTATAAAATGATCATATAAGGTGTTATAAACATGAATATTTTTATTTAAAATATTAATAACAATATTTTAACTGTTATAAATGATTTTTAATCATGTTTTACGTAATATGAACCTGAGGTAAGGGAATTCTTAACCCAATTTCCATTCTTAGGGTTAACCCTCTACTCCATTGATTATGTGGTACTAAGATTATTTGTGTAATTAAATTTGTTTATATTATGATTTACTTTGTGGATTTATATTTTATAAAAATATTAATTTAATTCTATTAATTTCCACTTCAATTATATGATATTCGTAAGAGACTTTTCTATAAAAATCCTTTTTTAAGGTTTTATTTTACAAAATTCAAAAGAAATGTTTTTATGAAATTATCTGTTTTTTATGATTGTATTCTGGTTCTTGGTAATTTTTTATTATGAAGGGTGGGATCTATATCTCCCTCTAATGCATTGGGTATTTTTATGTTGGAGGTCATCCATATGGATACTCCATGTGTAACTACGATGGTTACACCATATAGTAGCTATGAGGGTTACATTGTAAGGTAGCCATGAGGGTTAAATATAATAAGGTATCCATGAGGGTTAAAATATTAAGTAATTAATTGCCCAATATATCTTTATGGTTTTAATAATGTTTTCTATGTTTTATGGAAATCTCTTGTTTTTATGAAGTAAGTATATGATACCTTATGGGTGAGAAGTATGTTTTTGTGAAAACGATTTCATAAGTTTGTAAGTATTCATGTGATAATGATTTCTATCCTTATTTTAGGACCCTTACTAATATTTTTTTTCTCATCCCATGTTTTAAAATGTTTTTCATAGGGTTTAAGGATGGGTATGAGAAAAGGAGAATCCAAGATAGATCTTGTAAATAATTTTCATGAAAAGATTTCATGTTTTTATTCAAATTTTTTTATTATGAATTAAATGGATATTATTTTAGTAGTACCCAATTTTTATTCTCGTGGGATTATATGGATTAAATATTTGATAAATTTCTAAAACTATAAACCAAAAATATCCTTGGGAATGTAAATAAGTGAAATCTGGTTGAAATAACAAGATTATGTGATGTTTAAGGATGGGTCCTTATAGTTAGTATCATAGGATGATTTAGATAAATTTAGGGGTTAGGATGATGTTAATAAAATACCATAATTTTTTTCACTATATTTTTATGTTGATATTATATAGAATTTGAATACTACCATGTTTTTTTATCTAATATATTTCTGTTCAGAATGGGTTTCCACAGAAGGAATAGGAAAACTAAAGTAGGAAGGAACCAAGTGGATGATATCTTTCTGAATCCGTAATTAGGAATGGTTTGAATTAGAATAGAAATTTTTTTTATAGTAATGGATCAGTTGAAACAGGCTATAAACGGTGGAGGAATCCATGCAAGATAACAACTAGAGTTACCACAAAGGAACATGGAAATAGTGGAAAATTTTATGAGACAACACCCTCTTTATTTAAGTGGATCTTATTACCTAGTGGTGGATGAAGGATTTATTAAAGCCCTTGAAAATATATTAAACATCACGGGGTTTTCAAAAAATCAAAGTTTAATCTTTCCATTTTTCATTTTGAAGGTGAATTTGACAAATGGAGGTCAATGGTTAAGAATACCAGGGATATCATAGAGATTGATGCCTTGGAATGGGATCAATTTAAGATCATTTTCCTTGAAAAATATTTTCCTAAGGTGGTTCGACTTAGGATGGAAAAGAAATTCATTGAGTTGAAATAAAGGGAGGAGGATTCAGTTGTCTTGTTTAAATAAAACTTCACCCGATTGGAAAGGTATGATCCAAATCTTATTCGGGATCTGGATAAGAAAATAAATCATTTTTCTCTCAATATTGAAGCCCAGATATTGAAGAGTATTGGCCTACCAAGAATTCAAATGTTATGAGAAACTTGTCCCATGTGCTGAGAGGGTAGAAAGAGAGTTTTCTGATGATCACGTGTACTTTTGAAACTAGTATAAGAAGAGGTCTATATGGTAAGTGATATGAAAGAATAAATCAAATAAATATGAAGGTAAGAAAGTTTAGTTTCCAATTTGTGAAAAGTGTGGTAAAAAGAACCTTGGGGAATTCCTTACCAAAACTGGGAACTATTTTCGATGTAGTAAGTTCGGACATATGGCCCGAGATTATAATGGAAATGATCCTAAGATTAATCCTGATGTGAACTATAAAGTGTTTTAGATGTGGTAAGATGGGTCATTATTAAAATACCCACCCAAAGAAAGATCCAAATAATGGAAAGAATCCAGATTATAATCAAAAAGGGGGAGTGTGATCCTTTGTGGCTATGTCAGCAAATGTTGGGATATCCAAAGAAGTGGTATTAGGTACTTTGTTTACTCAGATTTTTCTAATGTCTTGTTTGACATTGGGTCTACAATTTTATTTATTTTTGAGAAATTTTCTGTTAAATTAGAAATTTCCCCTCATGAAATGATACCATAACTTATAGATAAAACACTAGGGGGAAATATTACAACAAAAAAGGTATTATAATAGTCTTCCTATTGTTATTTTTGGAAAGAAATTACCTGCAAACCTTGTTGTTTTTTTCTTATTAGAGTTATATGTTATTCTGGGTATGGATTGAATTTTTTTTATCATGCTAAAATTTATTGTAAAGCTAATGAAGTTTTTTTTCAGAAAGAGTTCTCTTTTGTATACAAGAATGAACCCATAAAATTAATAACATATTCAGAATCTAATAAACTATTAAAACATGAAAATGAAAGTTATATTTCTTATATTATTGAAAATAATGGAACTATTTAGATTAATGATGTGCTAGTGGTAAATGAATACCTGGATGTTTTTTCTGATGAGTTTTCTGATGTTATACCTAATTAGGAAGTTGAATTTACCATTTACTTAGTTCCTGATGTTAATACCATTTCAAAACCGCCTTATCTAATGGATCAAGTGGAACTTCTTAAATTGAAAATTAGTTATAGGAGTTTCATGATAAAGGATTCATTCATCCTAGCACTTCACCATGGGGTGCTCCTATTTTGTTCATTAAAAGTAAAGGTGGTTTGATGAGACTTTGAATTGATTATGTAGATTTGAATAACATTATCATTAAGAATAAGTATCCTTTTCCTCATATCAATGAATTGTTTGATCAATTCCAGGGAGCTCAGTATTTTTCTAAAATTGACTTGAGATATGGGTACCATCAGCTAAAGGTGAAGGAGGATGAAATTATGAAAATAGAATTTCGTACTAGATATGGGTATTATGATTTTGTTATTATTCCATTTGGTTTAAACAATTCCTCTACTTTATTCATGGATCTTATAAATAGAATATTCCATAAATATTTGGATATGTTTTTTTTCTTTTTTTATTGATGATATTTTTGTCTTTTAAAAATGTTATGAGGATCATGAAAAATATTTTACGGATTATCTTGAAAATTCTCTAGGAAAATAATTTATAATTTTTTTTATAAAATGTTGTTTTTGGTTGCAATGGATTTGTTTTCTTGGGAACATTGTAAATAAGGATGGAATAACAGTTGATCATGCCAAAGAAAAAGTGGTTGATGAATGGACACGATGTACAAAAGTTATAGAAATTCATAGTTTTCTTAGATTACCAGGTTATTACTGATGGTTTTTTAAAATCTTTTCACAGTTATCTACCCTTCTAACTAAGTTAACCTGAAAATGGGTTAACTTTATTTGGATAGAATAATGTGATGTTTATTTTTAAAAACTAAATAATAGATTGGTGAATGATCTATTTTTTTTATCTATCTTCCAGAAATGGTGAGTTTTTCATCTACATTGATGCTTCATTGAAGAGAATTAGTTCTATACTGATGCAGAATGATCAGTAAATTACTTATGATTTATGAAAACTAAAACCACATGAGTTAAATTATCCCACACATGATTTGGAATTAGTAGATGTAGTTTTTGATTTGAAAATTTAGAGGCATAATTTATACAGAGGGAAATATGAAATATATACTGATCATAAAAGTCTGAAGTATATATTCACTCAAAATGAATTAAACATGAGGTAGATAATATGGCTAGAACTGATAAAAGACTATGATTTCATAATCAATTACCATCGTGGAAAAGAAAACATAGTGTCCGATGCCTTGATTTGAAAACATCATGCATCATTAATTGTGTTGTGTTTGGAACAAGACCCCGTGATCAATGATTTGATTAACTTTGTCTTGGAAGTTATGGGTGCAAAAATTTCTTGTGTGTTGTTTTAGGTGATAGTGTAGTCATCTCTCAGAAATAGAATTAAGTAAGCATAGAAGGAAGACTGTGAGTTACAGAGAAAGGTAGAATTGGTAATAAATGGCAAGTTTCTAGAATTTAGTGTCGATAAAGATTGTGTTTTAAGATTTGTAAAGAGATTATGTGTGCCTTCCATTTCCTAGATAAATAAAGAATTATTGGGTGAAGCTTATAGTTATTCATTTTTAGTTCATGATAATAGTACAAAGATGTAAAGAGACCTTTAAGAGTTTTACTATTGGGATGGAATGAAAAGAGATATTGAAAATTTTACTGTAAAATGTTTGACATTTAAAGAGGTTAAAGAAGAGTAACAACTACCAAAGGGGATGCTTCAGCCTTTTCTAGTACCAGATTTGTAATGGAAAAATATATCCATGGACTCCATGGTGGGACTACCAAATACTTTGCAAGGTAAAAATATAATTTGTATTATTATTGGTCGACTGATTCTTTTTATAACATTTCCTCCATATCCAAGATACTATGTATTTGGATAAACATTCTAGACTATAACTCAAAGAGATTATCATGTTACATGGAGTTTCTATTTTCATTGTATCTAAACTTTATCCTAGGTTTACTTATAAAATTTGGAAAGACCTTCATAATTCGTTGGGAAAAATTAAATTTCTGCACTACTTTTCATCCTCAATATGATGGACAGACTAAGAGAACAATTCAGACATCAGAGGATATGATTTGAGCATGTTCAATGGACTACTAGGAAAGTATATCATTCTTTAGTTGAGTTTTCTTATAATAACAGTTTTCATTCCAATATACAAATGGTACCTTTTTAGGATTTATATGGGAAGTAGTTTTGAACTCCAGCTTTTTTGGGATGAAGTTAGGGAAATGAAGTTGATGGGACCAGAATTAGTGGAGGAAGTGGCTTAGAAAGTGAATATTATCCAAAAACACACGAGGATATCTGAGATCAGGAAGAAAAGTTATGTAGATAACATGAGGAAAGAATATTCTTTTAAGGTAGGTGATCATGTTTTTTTATAATCTCACCATAAAAAAGTGTTATGCATTTTGTTAAGAAAGGAAAGTTAATTCCATGGTTTATTAGACCTTATGAAATCTTGAAGAACGTTGGATCAATCACCTAATAAGTATCTTTGCCTCTAATTTTATCTTAGGTACACAATGTTTTTCATGTTTTGATTTTCAGAAAGTATGTGCCAGATTTATCTCATGTTTTGAGCCCAAAAGTACTTTAGTTGGAAGAGAACCTTTCTTATAAAGATAATCCTACTCAAATTCTTGATCGTAGAGAGAGTATTATGGAATAAGGTAATCCACTAGGTAATGGTTTTTTTGGAGAAACCACTCGGTTGAAGAAGCAACATGGGAATCTGAAAATTCTATGAGGGAAACATAGCCTCATTTTTTTAATAAGTGAATAAAAATTGTAAGGACATAATTTATAGAAGGTGGAGAGAAAGTAACACCCTAAGGGTTTATAAATAAATTTAATATAGAATGAAATTAATAAAAATCCAAGTCTCTATGAAACTAAACTTTGTTTTAGGAAGATAATTATAACCTATCTGTTATGCATAATTTCACTGCTTCTATGATTTGAATTTCAAAAAATGAACATATAGGGTTGAAATAAGTAAGATATCTAGAGTTTGATTGGATAAACTTAGTTTTTGGTGATTAGTAATTTGACCCTTATGGATAGTAACTTGACCCTTATGAATATTAATATGAACAAATAAATATTAACCTTAATAATGAATGTATAAATAATATTTAGGCATCTTATAAGTGACAACATGATCATAGTATAAGTGTTGATATTTTTGTAAGTCATAAATATTTAATTACAGTTTTATGATTAATTTAATAATTTAAATGAAAATTTATTCTAATAAAATTTAATCATAGATTACTATTTTATTATCTTATGGTTATAATATAATTATATCAAACCTTGATTAATTTTTCAAGGTGTTATAAAAATAATTATAGTTTTAAAATTTTTATTTTTTAAATAAATTATGATTTTATTTAAAAATTAAATTAATCCTAAATAAAAATTTATTTTCGAAAAATTGAGTTCATTTTTTAATTCTAAACATCTAGAAATGGTTGGGGTGAATTTATTGGATTTTTCTGAAATACTTGAATTTTTGGTGAATAGTGAAATATGACAATTTACCGTATATATACATTATATGTTAAATACACTATTCCTAACCTCATGGATGATGTAATCCAAATTGGTTCTAAGTAAAATTATCTATTTATTTTTTTAGTCACAATAACCAACACAATTTATTTTCTTGATCAAAATAATAAAATAATGAAAAAAACCCCCTCTCGTCCATTATAAAAACCACCCTAAAACCCCTCTTCACCTCACACATATCATGCTTTGATAATTGTATAAATTCTACCAAATCATATTCCAAATTATCTTTCTCGCATCCAAGATATACTAGTCTCATAAAAATTCCAAAACCAAAGGACTTAAAGAGGATCTCAAGGACAAGAGATCAAGTGGTAAAAAATCCTCTTTCATTTTCTTTTATTTTATTTTCAATTCTTTTTATTTTCTTATAATATATTCACCTAAACTTATCCAAGAGGCATTAAAACTCTAGTATCATATATATAATTTAATGTTATCATGTTTTTGGAAAAAATAATCATCATACTTTTTCTCCTCTTCCTCTTATTCTAAAAAAATAAAAAACACCGTATGTAATGTGTTGATTTACCAACATCGTGGATGATGTGTTTTCAATTTACATTAATTACCTAAAATATGGTTATAAAACCATTTTAATGGTTTAATCATATTTTAAAGTTTATGGTATATCCTTTTTTATTTTCTTTAATTAACATATATAAATAATATCATATTACATAACAAAACTAGTTCATGATTATTAAAAAACCGCCAAAATGATATAAACGAATATCATTAATGTTTAATCTAATGATTCATAATAATTTATTAAAAAAATTTATTTATGGTCTAATTTAATATTTTTGATACCTATTAATACAATTTCATTCTACTTTTGGAGGTTCTCTTCCATTCGACAATAAAATCCATTACAAAACGACCATAGAATCCATGTAAAACACGCACGTGAAACAATAGAAATAACAAAATATTATTAATAAACTGGTGGAATGATGTTATAAAATGGTCATATAAGGTTTTATAAACATGAATAAGTTTCTGTAAAATATTAATAACACTCTTTTAACCATTATACAATATTTTTAATCATGTTTTAAGAAAGATGAACCTGAGGTAAGGGAATTCTTAACCCAATTTCCATTCTTTGGGTTAACCCTATACATCATTTATTATATGGTACTAAGAGTATTTGTATAATAAATTTTGTTTATATTATGTTTATTTAATGTTTATAAACAAATTAAATTCATTATATTAATTATCACTTTTATTTTATGATATTTCTAAGGGACTTTTCTATAAAAATCCTCTTTTAAAATTTTATTCTACAAAATTCAAAAGAAATATTTTTATGTAAATATTTTTGTTTTATGATTATTTTATGGTTCTTGGGAATTTTTTATTATGAAGTTTGGGACCTATATCTACCTCCAATACATTGGTTATGTTTAAGGTGGAGGTCATCTGTATGGTTACTCCAAGTGTAACTGCGATGGTTACACCATAAGGTAGCCATGAGGGTTACATTATTAGATATCTGTGAGGGTTACCAATCAAAATGTATCCACTATGGTTACAATATCAAGTAAGTTATTCCCCAATACACCATTATGTTATTATTTATGTTTTACATGTTTTATGGAAATATCATGTTTTCATGAAGTAAGTATATGATACCTTATGAGTGAGAAGTATGCCTTTATGAAAATGATTTCATAAGTTTACAAGTATTCATGTGTTAATGGTTTCTATCTTTATTTTATAACCCTTACTGAGATTTTTATGCTCATTACAAGTTTTAAAATGTTTTTATATAGGGTTTATGTATGGGTAAGAGAAAAGGAGAATCCAATATGGAAGGTTGAATACTTTTCACGAAAATATTTCATGTTTTTATTCAAAAATTATATATTATGAATGAAATGGATACTATTTTAGTAGTACCCACTTTTTATACTTGTGGGTTGATATGTATGAATTATTTCTTAACTTTTTAAAACTCTAAACCAAAAGTATCCTAGAAAATATAAAGAAGTGAAATCTGGTTGAATTAACTATATTATGTAATGTTTAAGGCCGGTTCCTTATAAGTATCATGTCTACCTTTCCCAAATAGTAAGAAAAAAGAAAAAAATAAAACCCATATGATACCACTTTGTAACATCCCAACACGAGGTTCAACACACTAGTGCCCTGATCTGGTTGCTGACATGGCCCCAAGCATGCCTCCTCATATTCTAGAGGCTTCTGACTAGTAGATATGTTCTAATATCAATCTTTGGGAGACTATACCCTCTTTATCAAAGTAATACACTCGTGAAAATAAATAAAAAATATCCAAAATATAGCCATAACAATAATAATACCAATATAACATGTTAACCAAAACAAGGATTCGGTATCCAAAACTAAAGCAGTAGATATGTCATTCCATGTACATGTCAAGTGTCAAACAAAGAACCAAAAATAAATACACTAACAACTTCAAGAGGGTCTCAACACATATTTTGGATCCCTCATCCATTCTCTATTCTGACTCAACCATCTGACATATGGATATTTCCCTTATCTTATCCTATAACCATGAAATCTATTCAGGTACCGATCAAGCAACCTAAGTAGGGTGTGAGTACAACTTAGTAGGCCACCACCACCAACATATAATACAATATCTAGTAAATTAGAGTGTATGAAATTGTATAATGAAATAAATACAAGAAATAAGGTAAAAAATTTACATATTATTATTTATTTAATCACATAAACACACGAGTTCCTAGGGACACCCAAACCACAATACCTTCTTCTTCCCATGTCAAAGTTTTAACCATATCACATAATCAATTCAAAAATCATAAAAAAACATGATCTTTAATTATCCATTTCATTTCAATTTAAAATATTTCAAATTATAACAATAGTCCAATGTTAAAAATTTTGGCCTAGACCACCATGCATAGGACCCAATGGGTATTTTAATCATAAGTCCATGAGCCATAACTCATTTATCAAAAAATCATAAAAGTGGGATTTTGAAGCAGTAGTTCATGTACCACACTCATTTATCACTATAGGAATTTGATGTAGTAGACCTTCTCCCACACACATGTATCAACTTATCACTATGGGTATTTGATGCAGCTGGACATGTTACACACATGTATATCACATATATCACAATAATCAAGGTTAATAAACATTAAACCACTTATCACATTTCATATATTGATATTCTATTTCAATTATCAAAAAAATTCATGGTCAATACCTTAATCACATGGAAATGATTTAAAAAAATAACAATTATTCCATTTATAAACATTTAAACAAATATCTCATTAATCCATTAAGGTTAGTCCAATCATCACCTATTTACCATGGTCAATTAATTCATAACACATTAATTGACCAATCACATAAAACCATTAATTAACAAAGTCAACATTAAATTAATCAACCAATTCCAAAATCACAATAATCTATTAATTAATTAAATAATAAATTAATCTAATTAAATAATTTTATAATCTCCATAATCACCATTAATTAATTCACCAATCAATTATTCCAATTCAAAAAATTCCAATTTTCTTGAATTTATCCCAATTTATCATCACATGGGAATTACATTAAATCAATTCCATGATTCCATAAATTATTTAATCAATTAATTTATTAAATTAAGTATTAAATGTACAATATTTCCAATTGAAATTTCCTGAAATATACATGAAATTTGAATTCAAGACTATGAGAATTTTATTTAGACCACCTACCTCAAAATTGATGACAAACTCTCACCAATGAAAATATGAAATTGAAGTGAAACAATGTAGATGACGACAAAGAACAAGATGTAGATATGAAACTTATATAAATAATTAAACAAGTAAAAATCCAACAATCCTAGATATAAACCCCTTCCAGAAGTGGATAAAACATTTATCTTTTATCCAGAAAGAGTAGTGGGAGAGAGAGAGAGATATATCTAATCGTGAAGAAACCACATACCCAAAGAGGTGCATATCCATCAATGGATATTAAATTCTCCCATAAAGAAGGTTTTAAAGCCAAATAATTTGTCCAAGAACCTTAAAAAATGAGATAAAAGATTTTAGGGTTAATATATAGGGTTTAGGGGTATAAGATTGGGGTTCAGAAAATTTTTAGTGAATTTTTCTCTATTTAAAATCCCATATGAATGGTTTCTTAGACAGGGGAACACAGTTTGTCAAACCATGTGTTCTAACCATGAAACACTCTTGTGGAAGGTGAATTTTTACACCTAATAGGGAACAAAGTTTGAAAAACCATGCAACAACTATGCAATCCCCATATTTTTAGCGTTGTGTGATTTTCTGGGGATGGGTGCATGGTTTTGGTAAATCGTTTTCCAACCGTGAACTTCCCAAACCCCTACCAAACTTCCAATTTTCACCCAAGTACACCCAATATAAAACCCAAACAAAAGGTACTCAAAAATAGGCAAAAGTGTACCTATATATTTACTCAATACATATCTAGAAAAGGTCAGGATCTCACACAAACTCATGATGACTGGGAATGTGCTTTAGGTCTCGTGTCAAGCCATCTCAGGTGATGTTTCACATCAAAATAGGTTGGTTCATTACACATTTTGAAATTAAGTGTTTTTTTGTATTGAAAATAAAAAAAATGGGGAAATATAATATTCCATGTTTTATAATTGTATTTAT
Organism: Viscum album; assembly: GCA_963277665.1. NCBI lineage: Eukaryota > Viridiplantae > Streptophyta > Magnoliopsida > Santalales > Viscaceae > Viscum > Viscum album. The sequence continues at coordinate 519,723,485 of OY728135.1, read as the reverse complement.
TTTCAATTTTTGGTGTTGGATAAAATTTTAATATGTATTATTAAGTTTCTATAAATATTTGGAGGTATTTTCATGTTAAATAGAAAAAAAACTATCAAGCTAAATGGAAAAGAAATTTTCGGCTATATATGAAGATAAATATTGGATAGATTTGAAGTGACTTGGAGTTATTATAGACATACCAACATGTTACATATGATCAATGATGAACAATTATTAATGATCAAAGAAATTTTATTAGGTGTTTAATAAAATCACATGGCCTACAACATTATGAATAATAAAAAATGGATTATCACATTTGATGACTCTTAATCATCAAATGGTGATAAGATTGTGAAAAGGGAATTTTGTGATAATTAGAGGAATTTTCATGATGACGAATTTTGAGATAATGATAAGAATTATTATTAGGGCTATGAAAAATAGTGCCAAGCCTTGACCAACCATGGAACCAGCTCAATTGACCAATACAAGATCTGACTCAACCAAGACGACCTAGACTGGTGATGAGGAAACATAGTGAAGGCTTCCCGTAGGTATGTGAGTATTACATAGTGCATGTAGAGTGGAATCTGATAGTATCCACAAGGCACATAGGGTTCTTAGATCCACCATAAAAGGGTGTGGTGTGGCAATGCGAGTGGATTGGGAAAGGTGTTTCTGGAAGATAATCCCTAGTGCCATGGATTCTATCCAACTTAGTATGTTCAAAGTAATATTAAGTAGAGAATCGATTCAAGTAAGTCCTATGTGTTACATTAAGATAATAGGTAATATTACTATGTGTTAAAAAAACACAGAAAGAGCTATGACCATCTGATTGAATCACTCCAAGATTCTTAATCTTTCCTTGTGTTCATCTTCTTCCACCGGTCAAATCTCTTGTTAGTTTTTATATTTTCATGAAATATGTAGATGTGTCCATATGAAGTAAGCCTTATCTAACAAATTACTAATTGACCATATGAGTTGGAGGGACCACATGAATAGGATATAATTGAACTTATACAATTGACCATATGAATAGGTTCCAACCTATCATATGAAAAAAGGTGTAATGACTGCACATTCAATATGAAATTGCTGCACATAGATCCTTCAACCTACCACATGATCAAATTATAAAGGATGGTTTATGGAGTGACAACATGAGTTAAGTTGAAACCAACTGTGACTCGCACGGTAGGTCTAGTGACCATAAAATGAATATGTCAAGGTCAGTGAAGTAACCACTTGAATGAAATTGAATTTACTATAAGTCTCATAGGTTCAGTCAAGTGACTGTGACATACCAGAGAAAACACATGATGAATGACTAATTATGTGAAGGTAATGACCATACCCTTATAGATAAATTACCTTATATAAGTTGGAATTACTAAAAATTATTATAGTGTTTTAACTACTACTATAAAAAACTAGTCTTAGTATGAATTTATGTATGAATGAAGTCTTAAGATAAGCATTTAGTGAAGAAAGGTGACCCTGACATGATTCAATATTGGTGGGAATTCTTTGATCCATGCATGTGATCATTTAGGATGTGTCGGGTTTGATATATCAGCATTTAATAATTTTATAGTGAGAATATGAAAAACCCAAAAGAAGATATGTGTTACTTATATCCATGAAAGGTTTCAATTTAGAGAACATAGACAAGGTGATTTTATGAGAATTTGCGAATGATATTGGTTTATAGAATGCATGCAGTTCCACTTACATAAATGAACTATTAGAATAGTATCTTCCAAATGTAATAGGGAATTTGAGACATTAAAAAATAATCTGAGACTAATGTTATGTGTTGATTCAGAATGAAAAGCGTGATCAAAACTCAGAAAAACACAATGCATGTATAGTTTGAGTGAAAAAAGAAAAAACATGGTGTCTGGTTTATGAAAATCCATAATCAGATTTTTGATATTCATATGATAATGTATAAACATATAAAGGAAATAAATATTATGATGCCCATATACTGATCTTTATGAATAATATATCACAATAATGTGACACTATTTGAGTTCATGATGTAGAGTTTATACTCACATCATGAAGGAGAATGAATTATACTCCAGGTTCATGCATGAATAATATATACGATATTAATTTATTTTAGATGTGAAAGTATTGTATATGAATGAATGAAAATTTATGAATAATATTAGTATGTTTTTAATCAAATATAGCCTGAAGAATCAAGATAAAATTTTATGGGTATTCAAATGGAGACTTTAATGCAAGAATTAATTGTGTTTGACATGAGAATATATTTCATTAATGAAATAAGGGAGTTTTACATAATTTCTAAGGAATTAATATTTAAAAAATATTATACGAATATTTATATAAATTTTAGGTGAAGAATAAGGGTTTTACCTTGATATAGAAAAATATATTATTTATTTTCAATGTATCAAAGAATAATCTTATTGCATTCATTAGATCTTGTGCATCAAGGTAGTTGAAAGAGAAGATGCCAATGATGTTTGTATTGTTCATTTTAATTTCATTAAGACTCTTAAAGAAAATAAGATCCACTCTGATCCCATATCATATTGAGACCAAGTGAAGAACAAGTCCAACTTTCATGAAGATTTATTACTCAAATATTATTATTTAAAGACCCATTTGTCAGTTTGTAATAAGTTTTGAAGAAAAATTATTACTTGTATAAACAATTCCATTAAATAAATGGTGGTTATAGTATAAATAACATCATATACTCTGAAATATTTTTTGTTACCTCTCTTGGAAATTTGGATGATATTAGGAAAACCATTTTATGAGACTTATGACTCTGTTTATGATCAGTACGGTTTAATAGTCATAAGAGAATTCAATACTTGACAAGATCTAAGAAAAAAAGGAGTAGTCTCTCACAATTAGGCCGAACCTTGAAAATATTATGTGTTTCCATTAATTTTTCATATCTATATTTCATGCTAAGGGGAGTTTGAAAAGGAAATTCATTGATCTATTCCTTCTAAATTAGGTATAGGTTCAAGTGTAAGAGGGGTTAATTAAATGAAATAAAATTTAGTAAAATTTGGGTACATTGATTCACCCCCCTCTCCGTGTCCCTTCATGATCCACTAGGCACTAAATTTTCTTAAGAATAAAATTCTTATAAAGAAATCAGGAGGAAATAACCTCTTTACGATCACTATGAAAATTAAATAAATAAGTATTAGAATATATGATAATAAAATTAACTAAATAATATATGGATAAAATAATAATAAAATTAACTAAATAATCAAAAGTAAATCACATTTTCATGATTTTTATAAACATACTGACATAATGTAAATTTACTACACATTTATAAAATATATATTTCCTCTTTTAAAAACATGGTCTATTGGAAATCCTTGAAATAACCTGGAAATATTAATAAAAAAATTATTAATAAATATTTTATTGAAATTGTAATTATAGAAATAAATCTTCAAGGATGATATATTTCTGATGGAGTATGATATATTTCATAAATCTAAAAATGTAACATCCATAATTTGTGGTAAGAAAAGTAATTAAACAATAAATAGAGAAAATTATGAGAAGATTAACTAGATAAGTAGTAGGAAATCACCTCTTTATGATGTCTATAAACATTTTTATTCCATGTAATCTTCCCACTCATTTATAAAATAATATATTTAATCTTTTCAATATTTGGAATGATGATACTCCTTTAAGTTTTAGAAAAATATAAAAAAACTAACAATTAATTTTTTTTAAAAAAATTGTAATTATCATCCGAAATAACCATCTATAGATGCTAGTTTATTGATGTAATATAATATATTTCATCAAATTACAAATATAATATCTAAAATCAGTGACATTACATTTCTTTATCAAATACTAAAACATTGAGAAAAATAAGTAATCTATTACTATATATGTTTTGATAGTGTAATATTATTATATATACCCCAATAATTATTCATTTATATAAATACATAGTATTTATGTTCTCATAGTTCTCCATCATACCGTTATTTTCATGATATTTAAACACCACCCAATCATAATAAAATTATCATTAAAAAAATATAAAAAGTATAATTTTAAGTTTATTTGAAAAAGGAAAAATGTATTGTATTAAAAATTTATAAAGGACTTCACGTGTGGTTGATTCATTGGATATAAAAGATTGGGATCCAAAAAAATATATATTTAGAGTATCTAAATTGGTTTCAATGAGAATATGATTCTTTAAAAAAATAAAAAGTATGAAGTAACGAAAAAATGAAAATATATTCTAGATGATTAGATTTTAGAGTTTTACCCATGAATTGTAAGTACTAATAATAATATGTCATCTATTAGTTTCTAATCAAACATTTCAATTAGATTCACTTTTTTTAGTGAAATTTAAATTTCCTTTATTTAAGGTTCTTTTGTTTAAGTGAACTGTGGACTAATGAGTCTAAATTTCTCATCATAGGGTTTCCATTAATGTAGCACTAATATATATTCCTTTAGAAAATATTAATAGAATTTAACTATAATTAACATAGTATATCAACAATTGGATAAACATATTATTAAAATGTTCCTCATACATACATTCACAACCAATCCTCCCATTAATTGATGCTTGAAATTTTCATTTACACTCTCAAGATCAATCATGTTTGTAATGGAATATTTATACACTTCTTATTCAAATTCAATATAGGACATATTATTATCTCTGAATGTTATATCCACATAACCTTGTTATAATAATAAATGTGGAAGTTGAATTATAGGGATAAAGGTACCCTTAAAAAATATTTTTTATTTATTGGTTGATCCTATAGATTGTTTTTACCCTATATTTCCCCTTATTTTTATCTTTTTATAATAAGATTATTTTGTTCTGACCTTTTTTCATTAATTGTTAAATATTTTAAATAAAACATAAATTGTAAATTAAATACCTTGTTATCATCATACATCTTTATAGTATTGAATAATCATGCTCTAAAAGTTATAATAACAAGTTTAATAGTGTAGATATCTAGATCATCAAGGGGAATATGTAGTTTGGTTCTTAACTTGTGAGCTACGTGAATCTCTACTCTCACACAATCCTTTGGATATTTTTTGTTGTGTATAATATTTCCTCGGATATTATACATTTTACCCCTCGCAATAAAGAAATTAGTGGGTTCTGATAGATATAAATCAACATCAATCCCCCTATAGGTGTTTTGTACAAGAAAGGTATTGGTATTTTTCTCATTCACATTTAGTGGAATCATTTATGAAAAAATCTATTACCTTGGGTAAGGCAAGCCTTTGAGGGGAATGGCTATTCATAAAGTTAGTGGGGTGTCTCTGTATGTAGTGGTTTTTGGTATGTTATTTATTCTCTTTAATCCCTTCCCATAAACTTATCTAACAATATATACTTCTAATCATAATTTTGTTTTAGGGAACCTATTTTTTTCATGAATTTCAACTCTTTTATTATGTCTATCCACTTATGTAATTGATTTGTCAAAATATGTTTTAGGTGACACTCCAAAACCCACAACTCTGATGTGTCTATATTGTTATAGCCGCTTCAAGTCCATTGAAAGGAGTTTTTCATTGAGAACATCTGATGATGATTCTCTTGTCTAAACCAAATAAAAAAAAGTATAAGAAAATAAGTATCCATTGTTATTTAGTACTGATTTATAGTATAATTTCTTTTATAGTGGTATACTCACAAATTATTTTCATACTATTTGTGTGTTTTCATTTTCTAGTTATCCGTATTTATTTACAATAGTCTCCATTAATAGCACATGATGTGTTATGAAAGAAGATTTTTATTTTGATCAATCAATTTTTATATAAAAAAGGAACATAATTATGTTGTTAATTCATATCATAAAAAATTATCTCTATATATTTAAATTACATACCATTATTTTCAATTAAATCTCACTCTACCCATTATTTATGGTAGGAGTAAATTGGTTTTGACATAGGCCTCTTATTTTCATCACTAATTTACTATTTTATAAACTAACAATTCTAAATCAAAGTAATTAATACATGTAATATTAAGTAAAATATTACCAGTTATAATATACTTGAAATTATTCTTCCACGAGAAGAACAATAAATGTATTACTAATTTCTTTGTTTATCATAAGTGCATATATAGGTTTTGGGTGGGGGTTTACATTCCCTTTAGTATCCATGATATAATTCTTTATAATAATTTTCTGAAAGGATCAATGATCCTTTCTAGGGACACTAATTTCATTTGAAAATCATCTAAGAAAAACATACTCCATAATGGATAATGTAGATTAAATTAATATTTCAATATTTTATTTTTTTGTAAAATAGAGAAAGTGTATCAACATTTTAACCTAATTTCTTTTAAAATTAGTGTTTTCAATACAAGAAAAACATTGTGATACATATTCACATTAATCAGTATGTGAATTCAAGTTGTGAACCCAATGTAACTAATGAAAATAGAATTATCAAGGTCATTCATCTATCCATGTGTATTCCATAAAAACTCTAATTTTATATATCTTCTTCTTGCCTTAGTATTTTTTGATACTTTCATACTACAATGTTCCTATATTTTTTCAACTACATGTTGTTCACCATTTAACATTTCATCATTTTCAAAAATTTTAATACATTCTTCATCATTATTTCAAATTTTAGTATATTGGGAGGAAATTATCTATATAAGCAGTTATATGTTCAATTTGGATGATGTAAATATAGTAGTGAACACATAATATTATGAGGAAACACATTGTAAATTAAAAAACCTTTTAAATGTTTATTCAACACTTGATTTTTCATTAAAGGTTGAAGTGATTTGACTCCTCTATTGAGTATATAAATACCCACCTTGTAGTACCATCTAATATACAAGACCATTTATACATTGGGACCACTTTTAAATGATTACATTTTCCCAATGAAAGGATCATCTTCAATGAAATTTACATTTGATCTAACAATGTTTTTGGTTGATAAACAAATAATTTACCACTTTATGTTTTTAGGGAAAAAGACATAAAATACTTATACTACATGTGATTCCATTATGAATGGTTCATCCTTTTATAATTCCTTACTAAAATCCCTTTAATGAATCTTAATTCATTGATTTTTATTTCAATCCTATTATCAACCCACTCACATTGGAAAATTCATACTTGAAATATTATATAATCCAATATTAATATTTCTTTAATAATTCCACAACATGATATATTCATTTAAATTGGATTTCTATCCTTAATACCATATACTTGCATCACTTTCTCTACAAGAGTTACTCCACTAATTTTCATGGTATTTTGTTCCTCAGGTTATTTGTATATAATGTATAACTATTGATTATATGATCATTAAAAGATAATATACACACACAAGATCCCCTAGCTAGCCATAAAATTCATTATAAAATTGAACTCAAATTAGTAGATGACTCCTTAAAAATAATGCATAAAAAACATCATATACATTATCAATTATGTATATTTGATATCTATATTTCATCCATTGATGGATTTAAATGCATAAAAATTATTTTCTAGGTTTTAAAATATCGCGTGACCTCTAAACTATTATGCAAAATGTAATTGTATACCTACTCTCCCTTTGTAAGGGAAATTTTTTCAATGTCTCATTAAGAAATTCCTTCACCCATAGGGGGCCAACTGTGATATGATTTTGGGAGACCAATTCCATCCACATTGGATATGTAGTTGATAAAAAATTAAACAAACTTCTTAATAGTATATATATTTATAATACAACCTTCTGTATGACTTCATTTTTTGGATGTAACCTTTCAAAATAATTAATATGACATCAATTTCCTTTTCCAAAGTTAAAAAAATTTCCAGGTCTATAAAATTATTGTATATAGATTTTAAAAAGAGTAAAATCTTGGTTAATGTGTGTTAGAAATTTTTTGGAAGATTAAAATATGAATTTATAATAATTAAATCCTATATTAAAATATAACAGTCATATGATTTTAGGCCCTTTAACTCTAAATCATTCATGTACATGGTATTATTTATATTTTATGAATACCCTTATAGAACCTTTATATAATTATTGAAGCTAAAAAACATATATTTCTATTTTAAGAAAATAGTATAAGCTACTGGAGGAATAAAATTACACCTTTCAACCTTTACTGGTTCAACTCTTCCCTTATCCCCATGATAATAATGTCCAACCTGACCATAATGGTATACTCTGTTTTTCTAGGTGAATTTAGTAATGTGGCTATGACACTGTCACATACATTTTTTTCTATGTGAATGAAATCAAAGAAATTTCTATTTTATAAATAATTCCATTATTATAATTTAAAAAATATTTATCACTTTTCCATCCAATTTTTTTAAGGTTTTTTTGAAGGTTTACTAAAAATGGTGACAATATCTTTAACTATTGATCACTTGTTAATAGAGATAGTTTTTTACCTTTTTCCAAAGTATCATAAAATTATTTCAACTAAGATTTTTATTTATTTCTCTGGGATAAAAAAATTTAATTCCCTAGAAAAACATTCTTTGAGGAATATTTCAACCTAACAGAGTGAGTACCTTCTTCAAAAATGGGACACCCTAGAATTCCTTTAATGCTATGTCTTAAAAAAAATTTCATAAGAATTAAAGTCATTTACCAAACTATAAAACAAGGGTATCAATATGAAATATTCATTTCAATAATATTAAAACAATGTAACAACTAAATCCCACACCAAGTTTAGATCTTTGATCAATGAAGCAAAATAAAAATCAACATCATTACCCGGTTAGTTTGGTCCTGATATAATCTGAAACAATATAATTTATTTTACCATCTTGTATAAGAATAGTGGAAATATATCATTTACCAACATAACTATAAATGTACTATGAGTTTTAATTTTTACACCAAAAGGATTAATTCCATATGTAAATATCAAAAGATGAAGGTTTCTTAGTTTGTTTCCAAATCCAGAATATTCATGATCAATTTTCTCCCACTGAGGCGATTCTATAGGGTGATTAAATTTCCCATATTTATTACTTATATCTCTATCATGACCCCTCCCTCTAAAGGTATCCCTCCTGGGATAGTAGTGAAGTAAGCAAAATAATTCCCCATGAGTCTTGACTTAATTAGGCCTCGGGTAGGTAACTAACTTTGAGGGAATAAAAACAATATCACATATAGGTTGTATTACCCACTATATAATATAGGATCAGGAGTTAAGGTAATTAATACACTAAGAAAATCTATAAAATAATATAAATATAAACCCAAACATTCCCACAATTCTTGAACAATTTTAACAAATACAAATAAAATACTTTAAGCGAATACCAAAAGACAGTCCTATGGTTGGGTCTCAACAGTAGCTCCAAACCTAATCTAGTAACATCCATATCGGCCCCTAAAGTCCTCCTAGAAAACTAAAAAAATAGTTTATATATATTGTGTGGGAATAAAATTCATTCTTAGTAGGATCATACCCATGTATTCATGTGTACATGTGAAGAGAGCATACTAATGCACCGGTGAAAAAAAAACAAAACTAACATGCACCTAAACATGTCAACTAATCAATCCTATCCACCCCATGACACATTCAAAAAAGAAATAATACAATATATTAAAATATTATAAAAAGAAAATAAATCATATGCACCCCTCAAATGCTTCCCCACTGAATTTCTACTCTAATGCCCCATTATAAAACATTATACTCTCTTATCCCTTACATATATATCACAACACATAACCAGTCATCTTCATTGTGGTTTGGGATGAATCCCTACCTAAACTTTCCTCACAAGGTCTATCATTCAGTTCTTACATCAATAATAATCATATCAAATCCTCAATTCATCACATCACAACCACGTAAGATAACTAAGATAGTAGGTTATCTTGAACATGAATGAAATCAACCTCATTCCCTACTTCTACCATGCATGACCCCCACCATATATCATATCCTCATAACCATTGGTTAATATCCAACATCAAACCATATCGTCACTGGGTAATATACAACACTAAACCATAAAATCACTGGGTAATCTCCAAGACCAACCTGTATCATCATTACCACTGAAGAAAAATTCGGGAATGAGGGGGTAGCTTGTTGTTTGTATCACCACCAACTTGGATGTTGGGTAAAACAATCAAAACCAAAAAAATGGGAATTGGTAATGTTATCCAACACAGGTGGGGTGCATATAAAAATAACAAAAAATTAATGATATATAGATAATACACAATACCTAACCTATGGGTTCACATCAAATGCACTAGCATAGACCACAACACCACCATTACACCACAAAACATCATTCAAAATTAGCACCACCACTAAATGCATCAGACCACACAAATGCTATGTATAACCAAAAAATTACACTTTTAATTACAGGTTCCACCAATTTACATATTTTAACGTGTTTCTACTAACCCTCATTTACTATTCCATTTATTCATATTTACACATCCCTTTCATTAATCTTTCAATCCATTTATGCTAATAAACAAAAATCAATTCCATCCCATTATTATTCATTTACCAAAACATGATTTTTCATTTTTATTATTACAATTTATTCTATGGATAATTGGGAAACTAACAAAACAACACAACACATAATAGAATTTCTATATAACATCAACCATTTCTACAACAGATCATATGCCAAACCATCTTCCCACAACCGCAATGATCTCACCACAATAACCACACATCATAGTCACTCCACCTAAACCTACATCATATCCACTGATGATCACAACTACTATGAATCACAACCACCACACAACACCACCACCATGCAACAACATGTATCACACTCCATGCCAACCAACCATAAAATCATAGCAACCACACTTTACAGTATATCTCATCTTGCATAATTTAGATTCAATAAGGTATTTATCTACTTTAAATCATTACTTAGCATGAGTATTCTCACAAAAATTATATATTTACATGTGAAATCAACTAATTAACTAGATATAAGTGATTAATTATTTCATTTAGGGGGATATTAAGAAATCATGCAATAAGGGTCACACAAAATATCAACTACAATAAAATAAAGGCTCCCAATAACCGTGATTCTTCAAAATGGTAACAAGAATGCATAATATCATTGTAAATAACATCAAAATTTGTAAAAATTATAATTTATCCCCCCTTACCATCAATTTTAGTTATGTCAATTCATTAAATTCATTAATTCATCCATTACTATTTACCTAAAGGAATTCAAAAACTTGAAATCCCCACACATGGACATAAATATTTATAGAATGAGGATCCCCTACCTTGAAGATAATTTTTGAATTACTATATACCACAAGGAAAAGGAGAAACAACTAGAAGACCAAAAACACACTAGGAAACCTCAAATCAACCTGAACCACACCAAGGTATCATTAAAAAGACAGCCTAAACACTCCCTAAACCAATACAATGCATTATTTTGGTGCAATAGAAGCGTGTGTTGGGTGGCACCCAACTTTGTTTTTTTCCACAATAAATGGTAAATCCAAGATCTATGTGATGATGAAAATCAGGATCAAAACATTTTAATAAAAGAAATAGACAATGGATAATTACACCGGAACTGGGAGAGAGGATCATCGCATATTATTTATAATTAAATTACTTAAATAAAGAATTACCTTTGTTGGAATTCTTTCTCCATTGATGAAATTGGTGATTGGTATATGGTACACCATCATTTCTTTGTAGAAAACAAGTATATATTTCCACTAGTGATGATCCACACATGTTCCACAAATATCCAGATATCACCAAATGAATTTTTGGGTACTATCATGGAAGATCCTTGTTCTTTTGTCATCCGAATTTGATCACCTCAAGAACCACTTCCAAATCATTCTCCATGATCCGGTGGAGGAGTATTGTTCTCCATTATTGGGAGCATTCTTGTAGAATGAATCTCTCTAGGCTTGAGAAGATTCTCTAAATCTATTGTTCACAACCAAGACAAATGAATTAGTGTATTGAGAAAATAACATAACTATGTTTATATATTGCTAGGGTTAAAATAAAATAATTTCACAAGTGACCTTATTATTTATTTTATCCTAGAAAAAACCCCATACCAAATAATAATAATATTATTATAATTTCTCGATATGAACTTAACTTGAGAATTAAAATTAAATATTATATAGTTATGTAATATTCAATATTTATTATTTCTGACCAGACCTAAAAACTAATTCTTCCATTCCTACATAATATTTATCGACCTTAAATAATGAATAATTATTTATTAAATAAATATCAATTTCTTATTCCCCAATAAATAAATAATTATTAAATTCACTAAACAACAAATAAATATTTATTAAATATTACACTCACATTATATTCTCTTGAATAACTAGTGGCAGAATAAATGCGATCAAGAAAACGTGAATAATTATTAAAAAACAAGTGGGAATAATATTTATTCAAATTATTAAATTTTAAATAATATTATATTTTTTAACTGAGATCCTTGATACACTTAGTGTCTGACCCTCCAGGCCTCTTTCTTAGTTTCATTATACAAAGAAACCTAAAGTCCAAGGTTAGCATCTACCAAAATGCCAAGACACCCATAGAGAAATAATTTAATGCCCCAATGACATGTTACCACATATGAACACTTACTATGTAATATAATTCCTTTATCACAATATCTCAAATCAATCAGGCCGCATGATAGTGCCATCAACATTTGTGCTCGATGTCTCTTTCTCTAAATTTAGGGAAATATAACTTTCCTATATAACACCATGGACATAGATTTATTTAGTCTATATCATTTCCATAAAAGGGACTAAGATATTCACTTCTGTTAAATAATAGAAGGTGTAAATCCCTTATCACATTACTTATTAATGCAATATTACTCATGATTTACCCAACATATCCTACCTCACCATTAACATTTATCATCATAGTTTTCTCTAATAAATCGAAGTATGGAACTCATAATACTAATTAATAATAATATTAAAGTCTAAAGACCAATAAAAATGTCATCATATAGGACCATATAATGACACATATAAATGTTGGTTTGTTCTAGCAGTTATTGTTCTCATAATATCCTAATAGATATTACCGAGGGAAGACACCATGATAAGGTGCCTCAAAGACCTATGAGTCTCCACCCCTGATAGCTTGTATCATTTATGTCCCTCAAATGATATCATCTGGATATAGAAAATATATTCAAGAATAGTTTCGTATAACTTCCTAGTTATAATCATACCAGGGAAATACTATGACCTTTTAGTGCAACAGTTACTCTTAAGACATTATCACATACTATGTCACAAATAATAAAAATCATGACATGATAATTAGATTATTAATATTAAAAACAATAAATATAGGTTTATCATAAAGTAAATAGAAGTTGGTCATAGGGTACCAACTCCAAGAGACTCCCACTTGAACTAGGTCTAACTACTAACAACCTTTAATCTGATCGCTCTCACATGATACTAATGCTTCTTCTGAGAAAAACCTTTAGTAAAGGTGTCCACCACATTCTCTTCTATGGGTAATCCTTTTATTGAAACTTCACCCCTATGATAGAAATCCCTTAATAGGTGATACTTCTGGAGTATATTCTTTGTCTGTTGGTTTGATCTTGGATCTTTTGTAAGATCCACTACTATAGTATTATGACAATACAATGTGATAGGGTCTTTACTTATAGGTACCACATCAAGATCTTGGACATAGTTATAAATCCAAATGGATTCTTTGGAATATCAAAAGCCACTATATACTCATACTCCTCTATAAAATCTGTGAAAAATAGATTCTTTGAACTCTTTCAGATGATGAATCCTCTGCTGATATAGAAAAAATATCATAATTATGACTTCATATCATTCTGATATTCCTAAAAACTAGCATCAGTATAACCCCTAATGAATAGATCCTCGTCTATTCCATACACAAGGAACATATCCTTAGTTCTTCTCAAATACTTAAGGATAGTGTTAACAACATCCCAATTTTTTTCTCCTGGATTCGATTGATATCTTCCTACCATGATCAATGTATAAGAAACATAAAGTCTAGTACATAACATGGAATACATGATTGATCCTATCACTGAATCATATGAGACATTTCACATTCTCTCTTTCTCTTTTTGTGTTTAAGGAATCATTTTCTTAGAAAGATGTAAACCATGTGACACTAGAACCTATCTCCTCTTAGATTGTTCCATGTTAAATCTCTTTAGAATTCGTTTAATATATGTACTTTGAATTATTCCAAGTATCCTCTTGGATATATCATGAACAATCTTGATACCTAGAATATAGGTTGGTTCACCTAAATATTTCATAGAGAAACACTTGTTTAACCATTCCTTAACTGACTGTAAGACTGGTATGTTGTTTCTAATAAGTAATATGTCATCAGCATATACTATAGGATAATGACCTCATTTCCACTGATAAATATCCATCTCAAATTCATTATTAATGAAACCAAATTCCTTTATGACTTCATCAAATCGAATATTATATGGCCTGGATGCTTTCTTCAATCCATAAATGGATATATGGAACTTGAAAATATTCTTGTCATCACCTAGAGTCACAAACCCTTCTGGTTGATTCATATAGAAAAATTCTTAAAGGTTCCTATTAAGGAATGTAGTTTTGAAATTCATCTTCCAAATCTCATAGTCATGATAAGATGCTATGGCAAGTAGAATTATAATGGATTTAAACATGGAAACTGGTGAAAATGATTCATCATAGTCAGTTCCTTAATGATGTTTAAAACCTTTATCCACTAGAATTTCTTTATTGGTATTTATTTACCTTTCATTTCTAGCTTCATATTGAATACCCATTTTCACCCAGTAGGCTTTACATAAACTGGCACATTGACCAGAACCCAAACTTGGTTTTGATACATGAAAACCATTTCAGAATTAATGAATTCTTTCCATATTGTAGATTCTAAGTTCTCTAATACCTCCTTATAGGATATAGGTTCTTCATTGTCAACCAATAATGAGTCAAAATCCTCAGTGAATAGAAAACCATATCTCTCATGTTATCTTACCTATCTTATACTCTTACATAATACTTGTGTTTCAGAAACTACTTCCATGGGGACCTGTGAAACCTTTTCCAAATATTATGTATCTTGAACATCAAATTCATTGAAGTCAATGTTTTTCCACAATCCTTTTTGAGTATGTTCTCCCTCTCAAGGAAGATGGTTTGTTTGGTTACAATCACATTCTTGTCTAGGGGGTTGTATAAGAAGTATCTTCTTGTTTCCTTGGGATACCCTATATAGATACACTTTGTGACCTAGGGTGCTACTTTCTTTCCTAATAAGGATTTAACAAACACCTTTCAACCCCATACATGTGTATACAACAAAATAGGTTTCTTTCCACACCATAAATCAATGGGAATTATGTCTTATACTTTAGTTGGAACTCGGTTTAATGTTTATATTGTGGTTTGTAATTCATATCCCCAAAAGAATAATAGAAGATATACATGACTCATCATTGACCTTACTATGTCTAACAAGGTACAATTCCTCCTTTCACTAACACCATTACATTATGCTCTGTAAGGTGGAGTGAGTTGAGATAGAATCCCAAACTCTTGTAAAAATTCGATGAACTCTTTGTTAAGATATTCACCACCTAGATCTGATCAAAGGTTATTCATCTTCTTACCTAGTTGACTCTCTACTTAAATCTTGAATTCCTTGACTTTATCAAAGGAATCATACTTATACCTCATTATATAGACATAGACATATCTAGTAAAGTCATTATTAAAGGTTATGAAGTAATAATATCCACCTCTAGATTATACTAAAAATGGTCCACACACATCAGTGTGTACCAATCTTAGAATCTATATGAACCTTTCACCATGTCCACCAAATGGTGGTTCAATCATTTTCTCTTGTATATAAGAATGATATATATCAAGTGGATTTATCTTAGAAGAGTATAAGTAACTATCTTGAAAAATATTTTTCAAATGCTTCTCATTTATATGACCAAGATAGTGATGCCACAATTGGGTGCTATATGAGTTGTGTGAACATGATTTGTTATTGATGTCTAAAACTAGGTTTTCATTGTTTAATAAATAAAGAACATTATTTAGATGTTCTATACAATAACATATGTTTTCCTTATAAAAGAAAAAAAATTATTTCTAAACATGAAAATAAACCCATTTTAATCTAGGTATGATACATAAATTATGTTTTTGGTTACTATAGTTACATAATAACAATCTATCAAAACCAAAATCATTCCCATTAGTAATGTGAGGTTGTAGTCACCAATGTCCAGGGAAGCCAACCTCAGTCCATTGGCAGCTCTCATATCCACCACTCTAGAAATCATTCAAAATCTACTTGGTTCCTGCATTTGGATATAAATGTGAGCACCAAAAGCTGTATTCAATAACCAATGTGTAAATATTAAAATTTTACACTCGATAATGAATGCACATTTAGCATACCCTTTCTTCTGGGTGTAGTTCCTCTTCAAGTGGCCTGAATTACCACATGAAAAACATATTACCACTTTTTTCCTTACCCTACATCAGGATCTTATTCTTCTTGGAAGGGTAGTTCTTAGGATCTTTAAACTATTTATAAGTCTTAGACCCTTTGACATGTTCTTCCTTTTCTTATTCATCATAAAGACCATAGGGTTATCTAGATCCATGTCCTTATCAACTTGGAGAATTAAAGTAATAAGTTCCAAAATAATCTTCTCATTATTTCTCATATTATAATTGATAATAAAATTGGAGAAGGTCTTAGGTAGTGATGAAGGTATGAGATCTGTACACAAATCATTTTGGAAATTAATCCTTAAGTTTTCCAGGCATTCAATGTAGTTGATAATATTGAATACATGAGGCCCAACTATTACAGACTCTCCAAGCATAGTTGTAAATAGATCATTGAAGATCTTGTACCACTCTTGTCCCACCTTCTCATGATAGAGATCCCCAAGGCATGACACCATTATATAGGCATCCATATTCTAGTGTTGCTTAAAAATCTCATTGGACATGGATGATATCATGAAGCACTAAAAAAAGTAGTATCATTCAAATGTTCATAATAGAGAGAAAACTCTTCATCACTTGCCTCATTTCTAGGAGAAATTGGTAAAGGTTCTTCCAACACATACATTTCCTTTCATGGTGAAGGATGACATTTAAGCGTATTTTCCACTATTGTAAATTTGTGATGGTGAGAATTTTTTCGTTCTAAAGTATGTATGACAATGATATGTTTGATTCCATTTTTATTTATATTTTTAAACAATATAAGTATAATTTTAGTAATTGATCTTATAAATTTAGAGAAATAAATAAATATTACATTTATTAGTCTCCCACTATTTTATGGAAACCTAATATCCCTCACCATTGGCTTAAGAATATCCCATTTCTTATAAATTATAGTGGTAAGGATCCATATTCCCCTTTTCATTACCACAACATTGGTTAGTCAAGAAACTCGAATGGTTTTAGGAAAGCATTCAAATTCCAACTGCATTAACTCACAGTTCTTTGATTCACTGAGTGGGATCCCTAATCTTGAAATCCTTAAATGGATTTCCTTAACCTTTTCTTCTCAATTACACCAAGTACTACTTGGGTTTTCAACCCTTGATGTGAACTAAGTTAATTCAACCCAGAAATTAAAGTTAGAATTCCCTAGTAATTAAAAGCACCCCAACTTTGGATGGTCAATCACTTTTAACTATGGTTTGATTTTAACCGAAGTAGTGAAAAGATATACTGACTTAATATTTTATTGAGGGATTTTATCTTTTTATGAATTAATTTACAATTATTATATTTATTACATGATTGTTAATATTAAGTGGATTTACTTAAGTGATTAACCATGTCTATGATAATATTTACAAATAATCCAATTTATTTTAGTTCTATCTTGCATGATCATTAATTTCATTAAATTATGTGATCGTGACAAGACATCTATAATGAAATAACAATGAAATTGACAGAAATAAAATAATAAAGTGGTATGTTCATGAGATTATAGTAATGGTTAGTTTATCTTGTAGTTGATAAACTTACCATTGACGTAGGGGGAAATATTGAACCAATTAAGGTTCATGTTGTAGTTTTCCACCTATTCACCTATGTATCTCCTTGGATTGGATTCACATGGGATCTCAACTTGAACCAACTATAATATCTTAGAATCTCCATCCATTACATATTCCTTTTATTCACACATAGGTGATGGGGAAAGGGGTTTACATAAAAGAAACCATGGGCATGTGGGCCCTACATAATAAGAGGATATAAGGCACCAAACCAATAATTTAATTTAATAATAAATTAAATGAAACCAATAACATACATAGGTTTGTTCTAGCTCATGGTCATCCACATGCATGCAACGAATTATGAATTTAATAAAACTAGCATTAAATTATTAATCGTTCTTATTTAAGATAAATTGTGCTCGAATCAATTAATTATTATCTTTAATTAATCAATTATTTTATCTTAATTCTCATATGAATTTACTTGAGACTCTCATCCATAATAATATTAAAAAAATTAAATTAATTCACTTAAAATTAACCATGTACGTAAATATACATTGGAGGAAACACGGTTAATACCCATCCAAATCTACCCAACATGTATTATACTCATATACTATTTACTCTTGTGATATATGGCATACATGACTTATCATGTACTTTCATGACATGTAGTATCGACTTAATGATTACATGGATTACATGATTTTTCGATCATCTGTTATGATTCAATACAGGTAGAGTATCAACTCTAATTCGACTCATACATGATATGCATATCTGAACATTACGTAGATATTAATTAAACATTTTTATATACAAATATTAAAACTCATCACATGGTGTATCATATTAATTTAATGACCACATGCAAGAAAATGTCTCAAGGTTTACATAATAAAATAAATAAATTTTAAATCTCTGTAAGTTGGTATAAGTGCATGCCATGTACATCTAAGAACACAACATGTATAACTCTCACCTTCTATCCAGGGTTCATTCCTAGGGACTTAGTGTGTATATAGTACCTTGGAGATTGGAGTGCACAATGTGTCAAATGGGATACACACTGTGTGATCTCCGAATTACATGGTCACTAGTCAGGTAGGCCATGTATTGAAATACATGGCCTGTATTTGACTAAATGGTACTACCCACCATGTAAGTGGGCTATATAGCATATAATCTGATTGGACGTGCGCTAGTATATTCTGGTCAACATGCAGTTTATTTAAAAAGTGTAATTAATGCATACAATATTGAATTAATTTCTGAATCAATTATGATGCATTGAAAATGATTACACAGTGTGTAACTCTGGTTACATGGTGTGTAGTCCTATGTTGTCTGGAAAAAAACATTGACACCTTCGGATGGGTTCCTCAATATGATTTTAATCATAAAATTAATTGTTTTGATTAGATCGACAAGAAATGAAGGAAGGAGAAGCATATATTTCAATTCATATTAACATACTGATTAAACGTGAATTGAAAAACTAAATTACAAATGTCTAAATCACCAAAAATATTTAACTAATTATAAATAATTATCTAACCACTCTAATACCAATTTTATATTCTAGGAACAGTGGAAGAGTGTGATGGGAAATGTCCAATTTTTCTTTATTCCATAATCGATGATCAATCTGAGATCTATGCAACGATGAACACCATGACCAATAGAATTAAATCATAGAAATAGAAAATGGATAATTATGTCAGAAACAAGAGATAGGATCATCACCTATTATTTATAATTAATTTAATTAAATAAATAATTTCCATTGTTTGAATTCTTTCTTCATTGACGAATCTTGTGATATATCTTCTATCCACCATCATTGCGTTATAGAAACCAAGTGTAGATTTCCTCTAGTAGTGATCCACTCATGTTCTAGGAATATTTATAAGTCATTGATGTAATCCATAGAGGTTAGCATGGAAAATCCTTGCACATTCATCACCCATAATTGATCACTTCGTGAACCACTTCTAAAGCATTCTCCTTGATCCGATGGAGGAGGATTGCTCTCTATTCTTTGGAGCGTTCTCGGATTAGGGAGCTCTCTAGGCTTGAAAGGATTCAACAAATACATTGTGCACAACCAAGATAAATGAATTGAATTATTTAGTGAAGAACATAACTGGGTTTATATATTTTTAGGGTTAAAATAAAAAAATTGTACAAGTTCCCTTAATTAATTATTTTATCCTAGCAAAAACCCAATGTCAAATAATAATAATAATAATATTTCATGATAGGTTCTGAACTTGTGAATTAAAATTAAATATTATTTAATTAAATAATACTGAATATTTATTATTTCTCACCAGACCAAAAAACACCATCCACCATTCCTCCGCAATGTTTATTAGGCCTTGAATAATTACTATTTATTAAATAAATATCACTTAATTATTTGGGAATAAATAAAGAAATATTATATTCATTAAATATAAAATAAATATATATTAATTATTCCACTAACATTATATTCTCTTGGATAATTGGTGATGAAATAAATGCAATCAAGAAATGATGACTAATTATTAAACTAGATACGAAAATAATATTTATTCAACTTATTAAATAATAAATATTATTACATTATTTAACTAAGATTCTGGATACACTTAGTGCTTGAATTATTTTAAAAGATTCATCCCTAAGATTTTCATCTATTTGAATGTGGTTTCCAGAAAAAAAACCGAAGATATTGGGTGTTTTTAGTATGTAATAAATCCAAAGGGAAACACCTTCTTCTTGGGTTGCATGGGTTGTAAGTTCTTTGCATATCCATAGAGAGGGATTTTAATGGGATTATGTGGTTCCAGATTCATAAGGGACACATAGATCAATGATGAGGTAGTGGGGGCTCCTATGGCAATCCATCCTTCATAGTGGCCAAATGAAGCCTTGAAAAAGGATTCATGGAGGTTGGATGGGGTCCCATAGATGATCCATGGTAATCAGGGGCATCATTAGTGGAATATTAGCTCACATTTGATCTTTCTAGTGGAATCCATGGTGGTTTCATGGTGATTGTAGGTGGTGGATAATGGTCTTGAGGATGTCCAGCAGTGAAATGGTTGTCAAGGAAATGTCTGAGGGCGGGGCACACATGCGGATGGAGTGGAGTGGCGTCATTTCGGTATGTTGAATAGTAACATATAGATCCTCATTTCACATCAAAAGAACAGGTGGAGGGGTTATCATATATAAGAAAATTGGTGTGATCATCAACTCATAATCCTGCACTGGGGTGGACTCCCAGATACACACACAAACACAAAAATCGGTTAGCCGCACCGCTCGGTCTGCACGGGCTTCGACCTAACCCATGCATGCGATCACTCCCATAGGCTCACTCCCCAATGACCCTATGAGTGGTCCCTATCATGGTTTTCATAGATGTCCAAACTCAAGGTACTGGCTATGTGGTTGGTGGGATATGGTTGAGGGCTATCCATGGATGGCCATTTTTTTATAGTAACCTCTTAAAAATATGGAAACATAACTAAGTAAAAATTTCAAAAACTTAAAAAATAATATCCAAAATTTCATAAATAAAATAAATATCCAAAAATAAATAATATTTATTCATTTAAATAAATTTTAACACATTATTTTTAAATTAAAAATATTGTTTAAAACATTGAATTTTATGGGAATTTCAATTAAAAAATATTTAAAATCCTTAGAAAATATTTAAAAAATATGTGTGAAATATGAGTGCGTAAAATACCCCCACACGTAAATCATTATTATCCTCAATAATTAAATCTCAACATTTAAAATTAGAGGGAACCAATGTTACCATTATTCAAATCTCAAAATAATAAAATAAAAAAATTATCAATTTCTAGTCAAATATTCATATTCCACATAAAATATCAATTAAATTTCTCAATTTTTAAAGAAATAATATACTCAAGTATTATAATTTTCTTGCAGTAAAAATTATGGAACTTCTTCTTTCATCCATTAAACCTACTTAATTCATTATTATTAGACATACCAAATCATGATCTACCTCTCATTCAAATATTTTCTCTCATCACTCATTATACAATTCAAGTAGAGTTATGATCATGTGATGAGAACATGATCCTTATCCATAGGTTTGTAAAAGAACTAAATTCTCCACATTATAAATGAAAAATTCACATAAAATCATGAAAGACTTAAAATCAAGTTTCTAAGGACTCTGAGGCTTAAGGTTGGGGGGATTTGATTTTTATAAATTAAGGCTCAAAGAGGAGTATTATCTCTTAAAGTATAGTTCGTGATATCAAAATAAAAGTGTCACGAACCATCCCAGGTCGACCCTGAACCGGACACCCAGGTCACCTGAGCCGGCCCGCGACATGGCCTCAAGCGCGTCTCCCCTTACGCCAGAGGTTGCCGACTAGCGGCGAGGGTGTAAGGTAAGTCAGGGGGGGAGACTATACCCTCTTATCAAAGTGGAACAAAGGGACCAAAAATACAGCAACGGAAGTAGTGGAAATAATAATAAGAAAACAGCGGAAAACATTTTTCATTTATAAGGTTTGAATAAATTTGGCGAACGGCAGTTTATATAAGAGATGCATGCATGACGTGCTAATGATACAATGAAAGCATTAAATCACGCTACATACTTACACATCAATGCAGAAGTAAATGAACAAAAGTCTCAAGCCCCGAGGGCGATCTCCATGAGCATCCCGAGCCCCAACTCGGTCCTTTGCTCCTAACTCCAAGTACAAGAAATAGCAACAACAAGGTCCTGCAACCAAATGGAATCTACTCGGGTACCACAGTGCAACGGCGGCCCGAGTAGGGTGTGAGATATATATCTCAGTAGGCCGGAACCACCGGGGTCTAGCCCACTCTAGACCATGAAATATAATTAAACAAAGTGCTGGTATTTTCGAACAATAACGACACAATGCAAACAATAAACGTCCGTCCAGGTTCCAAAAAGGACACCTGACGGCAATACCTGCTTCGGCCCATAGCCGGGATAAGAACCTGTTTAAAACAACACAAGTAAATTTGGTTCAAGCATAAAAACACTTTTTATCATTTTGCTCACTTACTCTATTTATTCACTTATCATTTCAACTCAGACTGGAATCCACTCATTCTTACCTTCCTTTATTTGATCACAATTCACTCGGGTTTCACCCACATCTCTCACTCTTTTCATAAATCATTATTATCATTCGTTCGGTGTAGATCGCCATGTCTAACACCCCGTATCACATTTGGTATAGATCGCCATGTCTAACACCTCAATAATCGTTCGGTGTAGATCGCCATGTCTAACACCCCGTATCACATTTGGTGTAGATCGTCATGTCTAACACCCTATATCACAAGCTTGGATAACCATTTGGGAGGAACGCCATGTCCAAACCCAGATTTTAAGTCGATCTAGAACGCCATGTCTAGGACCCAAAATCTCGTTCATTTATCACTTAATTAATCAATCGACACAGTTCTCATTTCATAATTAATTCTTCACATTTAATTATCCAAATCAGATCTCAACTTTTTATAATCAATTCTCATAATTAATTATCCTTGTTCAACATTCTGGAACTTGCACGAGCAATAGAAGGTAAGCAAAAGCATATGGCATCAACATGCCTCTATGTTAGGTGATTAATGAAATTAAATGGTACAAGCTAACAAACTTGCTCAAGCAAGACATTCGATTCAAACTATTACCTTAAATTTATAACTTAAAGAACAAGGAAAAAGGGGCATTTAGGCGAGGCACACCCAAAGGGGTGGCCAAGAGGCAAGGCGAGTACCTAGGGTGGGCTTTACCATAAACGAAGGCCACAACGGGCATGAGCGAACCACCCAAGCATTTCAATAATAAATAAAGAGGCATCTCCGGAAGGTTGCGACAAGCGACACAAGACGTGGCATGACATAAGCGCCGAAGTAAAGGGAAGAGGGTAAACACTCTACCCTAAAAGTTCTAATTACATGTTAAGCCATGAACTTAAGAGGTGTCATGGCTCGTTTATTATTTGTCAAGAAGCAACGTCATTTGAGGTAACCAGTAAGGTACAAGTACAAGCATGTCATTTATCAAGTATAGTGTCAAGAATAAAGAGTCACCAGACTTTTAAGCAAGCAATCACAAAAAAGGAAATCTACTACTACACGTTTATTTTGAAGGCACCTCACCTCCATTTGAGGAGTTTTATTAGAAAACATGTCATTACTTTATTAAACAATTCATTTAGTGATATTTAGCATTTACTTTAAAACTCATTCAACACTTAGCAAAGTTAAGAAGCCACACAATAAGGAAGGCAATCATGAAATTCTATTGCTACATTTTTAGATTGAAGGCAGCGCACCTCGAAAGAGGGGTTTTATTATTAAATCGTTAGTTTAGTGACCAAACAACCTCTTTTATCTTATTCCTGCAATTCGCACGATTTGCACAGAAGCATTTAATTGGAACTAAACTAGCATAATTAAAATGCTAAGTGCAATATTAAACTCACTATTACTTTACATAAATTTAAAGGGCAAGGAGAGGGACCCTACCTCAAGGTGGATCCATCCGTCCACTCCGGCTCTTGGCGCTTTCTAACTAAAGCTGCCGCAGCTGCTCCCCCACGAGGCATATGTGATTTCACATACGTATAAGGACACCTAGCCTCTATGCACACGCTCCGCATGGCCATGAGCGTGCGCAAGAGGATCCTTACACATATGTTTATACACATAAGTCTGTCTCCGCTCACCTGCACAGGCACTTTTTATATATGTAATGGGGACAACTAGCCCCGTACGTGGGTATATTCGCTTCCATGGACAAATATACGCACGCCGGGGGAACCCACGTACATATAAATACGTACCTATGCCTGCGCAGGTGAGTCGCCTAAACTCCGGCAACCCGAAATCATACCGAAACCTCCAACGCACTATAAGACAACCACTACGAACATTAAGACACAAAGATAAACCAATTTAGGCCAGGCAGAACCAACCAGAAATAATAAACCCTTACCTCGGGTGTTGGCGACAAACCAAAACGAAGGCGAACCCACACCGCGAGCTCAACGCACTGCCAACATCAATTCGGGGCTCATAAACATCAAAAGCCCCAAATTTAACAAGTGCAAAACAAAGGGAAAGGTGAAAACCTCACCCCGAAACCATTCCGACAATCGGAAACCACCCGAACCGCTTCGCCTTCGGCGGCGGTTGCCGGAACGCGCGCCAAGGAGTCCCAACGGACCTTCCGCGCCGACCTAGAACAAGAGCAAGACGAAAAACCAGATCACCTCTAAGCCCTAGGATTCGGCTGCACCTCACTGGGCGCCGATTAGGTCGAAAAGAAGTCGGAAACAGGGAGGAGAAGGGAGAGAAGGACTCACCATGATGATTCGGAGAGTGAAATCGCCAAAAACCGGAAGAAAACGGGGAAGGAGGCAGCACCGTGGAGGGGGGGTCGCGCGCGCGGCTAAGGGGAGAGGAGGGGGTGCGCCGTGAGGGGGGTTCTGCCGAGAGAGGGGAGGGAGGCTAGTTTAGGTTTTTTTTTTTTTTAATTTTAAACAAAAACTAAAACGCACCCACCCGCACGGTTTTACCCGCACCGCCTGAAACACCGCGTGCAGCCCGCGCGCCTGCTACCGGATGCCCGGGGTACCCCGCACGCCTAACCCGCACGGTTAAACCTACCGCGCGCGGTCCGATATCACCGCTTAAAACGGCTCCAGAACTCGGGACCTCGTTCCGAAGCTCGGTTTTAAAACCGACCCGCTGATAAAAGAAAAAGTTCAAAAACCTTCGAATTTTATCCGCTTAAAAAAAACGGTTCGTTACAAACTACCCACCAAAAAAAAACTTCTCGTCCCCGAGAAGCCTTCGGAAAACAACGAAAACATCACCCGACTCACAAGGGTCGTGAAGTTTCATTCAACCGGTCGTATTGCGTTTCCAACGCCCAAAGCACCTTTAAGAAATTTCTAAGACTGCGCTTAAGCCTTTACAACTCGAGCCAACGCTCAAGATGCAACTGAAACATCAAAGCAGAGCTTACCTCTGGGGCCATTATAGGGACCTCAACCCAAGAAAACGATTGAATCACGATCGACCAACTAAAATTGGTCACGCCATATTTCCTCGAAAGACATCGCCGACCCGAAAAACACACTCGCCCTTAAACCGACGACATGCTTTTAAAACTGTTCCGTTATCAACCACGCACGCACCGAAGTCCTTACACGACCTTCGGTGATATTCTCAAGCCAAGCCATCACAAGACTATTATAAAACTATCGTGCCTCAGCACGAAGCGTAACTCCAAGAAACCGTGCATCCCACGCACAACCAGAGAGAGATTACGAACCAAACCAACAACTTTTAACTTTAGCGCGACGTATAACCGACACTATCTTAGTGTATCCAAGACGAAGTCAAGATGGGGGGCATGCTCGTCTCATCCAGCAGAGTACACTAAGATTAAACCAAGGTCGCTGAGAAGATCAATCAGACCAAACTCTGATGCCTATACCACCTGAGGCATTCGTATTCGTCGAAGCTTAACCACTGAAACTCTTCCCGCACTAACGGAGTTTCTAAAGCGTTGCGCACACTGCCAACCTTATCAAAGTCGTGCTGCCAAGCAAGCACCGACATGAAAACAGAGACTCATGCGACACTACCCAGCTTAGGAGTGTCCATGTCGTCGTAAGAACTAGCCGCTCACCGGCGCGCTATTTTTGAAACACTTTAACGCACGGGTGACGTTCCTCGAACTACGATCACCACATCATAAGCTCACACCGAAAACAAGGCAACTCAAGCTCTAAGGGTACTACCTAGAACAGGCTACTCCCTTACGAAGCACACGCGTCGACCCTAACTCTTGGTCACGCAAAACAAGGATTACTAGGCTAAAAAAAACCCCTTTCCATTTTATCCATTTCATTAATTCATTTCAACCCTTAATCATTTGAAAGAAGATTTTAACAAACCCACAAGTACTATTTCACAACAAAGTACTTGGTTTTCAAACAACGCCCCACGGGCAAAACAGGCAAGTTATAACAAACTTCCTCTTCAACATTTAACATTTAAACTTTAGCAGCCATCTTTTAAAAAGTTCGAAAACACGATTTACCCTTTTCCCAATTATAAGGCGCCCATACACCTTTAAATGGAAAACTGGCTCCGTCGCAATCGCAACCAACAATTTCAGCCAAAGCAACCAAGCGCTTTCCAGCAAGCTAACAAGCCACTACAAACAGCTAACACAAAGCAACAAGCCGAAATCATTAAAACATGCTATAACACAGAGCATGACACACAAGCAAGATAGAAAACATGACATATTATCACCCAAACATGTTAACTATCACCGAAACATGCTTTCTAAAGAGGCGTGCTAAATAAATCCAGACATGACATATTTCCAAGGCACACAATCAAAATCAGCAGGCATCCTACTAATGCAACTACATGGCATGGCACACAAGCATGACATGTGAATCTATAAGTGTCTAATATGATGCATGCAATGCAATTTCCTAGCCATATCGGGCCAAGGAAAATTTTCAAAACCTCCTCATAAACGAATAAGCAGTGGAAAGTACAACATTCACCCAAGGTGAAATCACATCAACTGTAACAGCAAACAACATGAACATCACTTCCCAGCCCTGGCCACTTGGTCATTTACCGTACGTGGGGTGATCAGTCCCAAACACGGCTTTTACCCAAGCGCCGACACATTCCTAATCTCCTGTCTACCAATCCCAAAACAGTAAGACAATGAAAAGAAAGAAACCTCCTTTGATACCATTTTGTCACGAACCAACCCAGGTCGACCCTGAACCGGACACCCAGGTCACCTGAGCCGGCCCGCGACATGGCCTCAAGCGCGTCTCCCCTTACGCCAGAGGTTGCCGACTAGCGGCGAGGGTGTAAGGTAAGTCAGGGGGGGAGACTATACCCTCTTATCAAAGTGGAACAAAGGGACCAAAAATACAGCAACGGAAGTAGTGGAAATAATAATAAGAAAACAGTGGAAAACATTTTTCATTTATAAGGTTTGAATAAATTTGGCGAACGGCAGTTTATATAAGAGATGCATGCATGACGTGCTAATGATACAATGAAAGCATTAAATCACGCTACATACTTACACATCAATGCAGAAGTAAATGAACAAAAGTCTCAAGCCCCGAGGGCGATCTCCATGAGCATCCCGAGCCCCAACTCGGTCCTTTGCTCCTAACTCCAAGTACAAGAAACAGCAACAACAAGGTCCTGCAACCAAATGGAATCTACTCGGGTACCACAGTGCAACGGCGGCCCGAGTAGGGTGTGAGATATATATCTCAGTAGGCCGGAACCACCGGGGTCTAGCCCACTCTAGACCATGAAATATAATTAAACAAAGTGCTGGTATTTTCGAACAATAACGACACAATGCAAACAATAAACGTCCGTCCAGGTTCCAAAAAGGACACCTGACGGCAATACCTGCTTCGGCCCATAGCCGGGATAAGAACCTGTTTAAAACAACACAAGTAAATTTGGTTCAAGCATAAAAACACTTTTTATCATTTTGCTCACTTACTCTATTTATTCACTTATCATTTCAACTCAGACTGGAATCCACTCATTCTTACCTTCCTTTATTTGATCACAATTCACTCGGGTTTCACCCACATCTCTCACTCTTTTCATAAATCATTATTATCATTCGTTCGGTGTAGATCGCCATGTCTAACACCCCGTATCACATTTGGTATAGATCGCCATGTCTAACACCTCAATAATCGTTCGGTGTAGATCGCCATGTCTAACACCCCGTATCACATTTGGTGTAGATCGTCATGTCTAACACCCTATATCACAAGCTTGGATAACCATTTGGGAGGAACGCCATGTCCAAACCCAGATTTTAAGTCGATCTAGAACGCCATGTCTAGGACCCAAAATCTCGTTCATTTATCACTTAATTAATCAATCGACACAGTTCTCATTTCATAATTAATTCTTCACATTTAATTATCCAAATCAGATCTCAACTTTTTATAATCAATTCTCATAATTAATTATCCTTGTTCAACATTCTGGAACTTGCACGAGCAATAGAAGGTAAGAAAAAGCATATGGCATCAACATGCCTCTATGTTAGGTGATTAATGAAATTAAATGGTACAAGCTAACAAACTTGCTCAAGCAAGACATTCGATTCAAACTATTACCTTAAATTTATAACTTAAAGAACAAGGAAAAAGGGGCATTTAGGCGAGGCACACCCAAAGGGGTGGCCAAGAGGCAAGGCGAGTACCTAGGGTGGGCTTTACCATAAACGAAGGCCACAACGGGCATGAGCGAACCACCCAAGCATTTCAATAATAAATAAAGAGGCATCTCCGGAAGGTTGCGACAAGCGACACAAGACGTGGCATGACATAAGCGCCGAAGTAAAGGGAAGAGGGTAAACACTCTACCCTAAAAGTTCTAATTACATGTTAAGCCATGAAATTAGGAGGTGTCATGGCTCGTTTATTATTTCTCAAGAAGCAACGTCATTTGAGGTAACCAGTAAGGTACAAGTACAAGCATGTCATTTATCAAGTATAGTGTCAAGAATAAAGAGTCACCAGACTTTTAAGCAAGCAATCACAAAAAAGGAAATCTACTACTACACGTTTATTTTGAAGGCACCTCACCTCCATTTGAGGAGTTTTATTAGAAAACATGTCATTACTTTATTAAACAATTCATTTAGTGATATTTAGCATTTACTTTAAAACTCATTCAACACTTAGCAAAGTTAAGAAGCCACACAATAAGGAAGGCAATCATGAAATTCTATTGCTACATTTTTAGATTGAAGGCAGCGCACCTCGAAAGAGGGGTATTATTATTAAATCGTTAGTTTAGTGACCAAACAACCTCTTTTATCTTATTCCTGCAATTCGCACGATTTGCACAGAAGCATTTAATTGGAACTAAACTAGCATAATTAAAATGCTAAGTGCAATATTAAACTCACTATTACTTTACATAAATTTAAAGGGCAAGGAGAGGGACCCTACCTCAAGGTGGATCCATCCGTCCACTCCGGCTCTTGGCGCTTTCTAACTAAAGCTGCCGCAGCTGCTCCCCCACGAGGCATATGTGATTTCACATACGTATAAGGACACCTAGCCTCTATGCACACGCTCCGCATGGCCATGAGCGTGCGCAAGAGGATCCTTACACATATGTTTATACACATAAGTCTGTCTCCGCTCACCTGCACAGGCACTTTTTATATATGTAATGGGGACAACTAGCCCCGTACGTGGGTATATTCGCTTCCATGGACAAATATACGCACGCCGGGGGAACCCACGTACATATAAATACGTACCTATGCCTGCGCAGGTGAGTCGCCTAAACTCCGGCAACCCGAAATCATACCGAAACCTCCAACGCACTATAAGACAACCACTACGAACATTAAGACACAAAGATAAACCAATTTAGGCCAGGCAGAACCAACCAGAAATAATAAACCCTTACCTCGGGTGTTGGCGACAAACCAAAACGAAGGCGAACCCACACCGCGAGCTCAACGCACTGCCAACATCAAGTCGGGGCTCATAAACATCAAAAGCCCCAAATTTAACAAGTGCAAAACAAAGGGAAAGGTGAAAACCTCACCCCGAAACCATTCCGACAATCGGAAACCACCCGAACCGCTTCGCCTTCAGCGGCGGTTGCCGGAACGCGCGCCAAGGAGTCCCAACGGACCTTCCGCGCCGACCTAGAACAAGAGCAAGACGAAAAACCGGATCACCTCTAAGCCCTAGGATTCGGCCGCACCTCACTGGGCGCCGATTAGGTCGAAAAGAAGTCGGAAACAGGGAGGAGAAGGGAGAGAAGGACTCACCATGATGATTCGGAGAGTGAAATCGCCAAAAACCGGAAGAAAACGGGGAAGGAGGCAGCGCCGTGGAGGGGGGGTCGCGCGCGCGGCTAAGGGGAGAGGAGGGGGTGCGCCGCGAGGGGGGTTCTGCCGAGAGAGGGGAGGGAGGATAGTTTAGGTTTTTTTTTTTTTTAATTTTAAACAAAAACTAAAACGCACCCACCCGCACGGTTTTACCCGCACCGCCTGAAACACCGCGTGCAGCCCGCACGCCTGCTACCGGATGCCCGGGGTACCCCGCACGCCTAACCCGCACGGTTAAACCTACCGCGCGCGGTCCGATATCACCGCTTAAAACGGCTCCAGAACTCGGGACCTCGTTCCGAAGCTCGGTTTTAAAACCGACCCGCTGATAAAAGAAAAAGTTCAAAAACCTTCGAATTTTATCCGCTTAAAAAAAACGGTTCGTTACAAAAAGTGTAATGAAACTCTCCACTTAAAAATGTGAAAAATACCACATCCCAAGCTCAAATTAGGGTCATGAAATTGAAATAATAATGAAGGATGTGAACCCTCTTGAATTTTCTATACTATTATACTTATTTTCAAAGTATTTTCTATTTTTCTTTCTTTTTCTTTTCATTTTCATTTTTATATTGATAAGTGGAAACTATAAATAATAATCAATAAATAAAAAAACCTTTATTAATACCCACTTTAGAACCCAAATTGTTTTCTTTACAATGTATTTCATCCCTTTTACTATGACTCCCCTCACCCCCACTCGTCTACTTTAAAATATCATACAAATACCAATAGGAGGGTAAAAATAGATCAAAATGGATCAAAAAATGGATCATTACTAACATGGGAATTCATGGTATCTATGAGGTAAAAATGATTGATGTAAATGTGGTCTTAAGGATCAAGTCTTTTCCAAAGATTTATCAATCATTTTAAATGTGTTTTTGAATAGTCATAGCTTTGAGAAGTTCAAATGAAAGTTCTGGTAGGTGGAATTCCCCAATATCACTAAAGAAATATGCTAAGGATAAAATAGGAAATAGTTAGTCTATAAATACTCTTAGGAATGGAAAATATAATATTTTACAATCAATCAATACATGGCTGATAATAAAGAATCAATTTACATTAATTTTAGAAATTCAAATCCTAAAAAATGATATGTAAATTTCATTTACAAGAATCAACTAATTCCCTCAAATCATGATTCATCATTTTAATATCCATTCTTTACTATAATAACTAAATTATCCATTTTAATCATTCAATATCATTAAAATTTAAATCTAAAATATGTAACCATAGTAATCCTATGAAAATAATATATCCTAGATAAGTCAAGTAATGCAATAATTTAAGCACAAACATGTAATTTTTAGTTTAAATATTAAATTAGTGTTTTAGAAAAAAATGTAGGGAATTTAAAGGATATAAATTAAAATTGAACTCTATTTTCTCATGAAGATTTTTTCATCTTCATTTACAATTTGGGGTAAGTCTTGTGCCATCATAGACCTATAAATGATAGTCAATTATTCAAAATTATGGAACATTTCATTTAAGCTCAAAAAGAATAAGAATAATGGGCTAAATGATGGAATAATATTAATAATTAAAATGAAATATAAATTCCAAGAAAAAAATAGAAAGATAAGACTTGGTTTAATCTCCCAAGTGGGCCCTAGATTTTTTACTTCCACCAAAAAAGAGTACCAACTATTATTCAAAATCTGATGGTTGGTGGATATTCTTGGATTTGAACCACTACATGTGGATTTTACCAACATCCACATCTTCTTTTTTGGTGAGTAATGATCCATGGATAGATTATACTAGATCCTCCCCTTTTACAATTACATATAGCTTTCCTTGAAGGGGTAGGATGATGTATCGATAATCCTTCTTTTTGGTTTCTACTTGTGAAACTTTCTCTTAATTTTCAAGTGCTAGCTCAAATTGGGCTACATGAATTGAATATTAAAATGGAAAGTGAGAAATTAATTTTACTTGAATAAAATTTTAACATGAATAACCAGAAATAACATCCCTTTAATAATGTGTAGTATGTGTCTTGATTTCTTCATGATCAGATACTTGGATCTCAATATGGTCCTCCTCCAATTCATGTTATATAAAATTAGGGAGTTCCATGTGTTCCTTAATAGGATTATGTGCTATTTATTCATCTTCCTTTAAGTAAAAATAAGGATGGACCAAATATGAAAATTCAAAACAATAAGAAGTGATACTCAAAACATATTGAACAAAACTAGAGAATAAGGAGTTCAAAATTAGAATATCTCCCTAAGTTGGTTTTGGTTCAATCTATTTTTCAATGATGAGTGCCTCTTGAATTTGGATCTCAGTAGATGGAGGCATGTAGCCAGGTTGCTCTATATTTTCTTAAAATTACACCACTTGAGTGGTGTCATACTCCATGGATAGAGATATATGAAATAGCATTGGCTCTTCTTCTCTGTAAGAAGTGGGGAGATCATGTTGTACCTCAAACTCATTCTAGAAGTCATCTAGATCTTGTTGATCTCATACACATATCTCAATAGGTTCTTACTCAAGTTCTGGTTTCTTCTTTAATTCATGAACATATTTAAATGCTATTTAAATTTTCTCTCTCAAAAAATTCATTAAATTTTCGAATTTCTTTCACCTGGACTTTAACATAACCAGTCCCTTCTTCTTGTTTCTCCTACACCTATGAGTAGTTGTTCCACGCACAAACAATTGGTATGTTTTTATACATCATAGAAAAATATTTTTATGGTTTATTTATTTATTTTGAAAACAATAAAAATATATCTATAAGGTAAAAATAGAAAAAAACCAAACTACTGATTAGATCCCTAGAAATAGACTTAGTTTCGACAATACGCATGTCGTGGTGCATAGAAAAAGTAATTTTATACATTTTTTTGTGAAATATAGTGGTTGATTAGGTCTGGTTCACTTGAAGAGCTTCATATTTTGTCACCAACCTAATTTAATTAACCTAATAATTAATACATTTTTTGTTTTTTTTATTTTATTAAAAAATGGAATTTAAATTAAATAAAATTTGAAATAGTTAAACTAATATGAAATAAAATAATGTGATTATTAGAGAAATAACATGGACTTTTTAGTTAGTTTTATGGGTTCCATTATTCTTCTTCTTATTGTTTAAATTTAGTTTGATAGTTTAATTATGAAATATCACTCTTAAACTACTATTATTTTATTTAGTGATTGTGAAATCTTGAATGTTGATAGAAAACTAAATTCCAACTCCTCCTATAATCCGGGTTGATAGAACACCTCAATTGAGAGTGTGATAACTTCTAGGACTTTGCTCTATTGTATGTCATTTCATCCAATGAACATCTTAAATCCATTATATGAAGATATTTTATGTATTATAAGGGAGGAAAAATATTTAAATAAAATCATAGAAATGATTCTTAGTTCAGTGTTATGGTATACAATCGCCAAACCCATTCACATCACCCTTTATCGATATAGAAATAAATAAAACATTATAACTTCAGCACATAATTATAAAAAATACAAATACCTCCATAAATCCAATCCCATGGTTAGCCTCCTATTATCAAGAGTAAAAGGTCATAGTGGTGAGAAAGAGAAAAAAGAGAATAAGAAGAGAAAAGAATAAAAAATATGAGAGAAAAAGAAGGAAACAAACACATGAATAAAAAAACAATAAAAATAGAAGAATAATAAAGAGAGAGAGAGAGATAATAATAATAATATTTAAAATAATAGAATGAGAGTATAAAGAGAATGAAATAAAATATATAGATATGGGAAGAAGGGAGAAAAAAAATAAAAAAAATAAGAAAGCACATTAGAAGAAGAAGAAGAAGGAAAAGAAGAAGGAAAATAAGAAGAGAATTTGGTAGAAACTATTAAATAAAAAATAATCATGTATGAGTTATAATTTTAATAAAAAAATAAAAATTATATATGAATAATAAAAAAAAATAAAAAAAAATAAAAAGAAAAGAACAAAGGAGGAAAAATATGAAATATCTCAGCCTCCTATGATGAAACCTCCTCGGGTACGAACTTGCCAGTAATAGTGGTGGCCTATAATTTTATAGGCAGATAAGAGAATCCTTGGCCTCCCAAATATTTGTGTTTGAATTATTTCAAAATATTCATCCCCTGGATCCACATCTATTTGAATGAGGATTTTTCAAAAAAAAAATATCATAGATATTTGGTGTTTTCTGTGTGAAAAAAATCAACGGGGAAACACCTTCTTTATGGGATACATGGGTTGTATGGGATTTTCATGGCCTTAGTGAGGGAATGTTATGGTATGTAGAGGTCCATAAGGAAGGGGGGAAACATGGATCAGTGTAAAGTTAGTGGAAACTTGTATTGTCATCCTACCATCACAGTAACCGGATGATGCCTCGAAAAGGACTTCATGGAGGTAGGATAGGGTCCCACAGATGGTCTATGGTGAATAGGGGTGTCAAAAGTGGAATATAAGCTCATGTTTGAGAATTATAACAGTAAACATGGAGTTTTATAGGTTATTTTAGGTAGTGGCTTGTGATCTTGAGAATGGATGGTGGAAGTCATGTTGTGGATGAAATGTTTGAGGGTGGGGTGTGCATACGGCTAGAGCAGAGAGGAATAATTACGATAAGTTGGAAAGTAACCTATAAATACTCATACCACATTTAATATTAGGTGTAATAGAAACTAATATATAGGAAAAGATGTGTTTTCATAATATCACAATCTTGCACTGGGGTTTTCTCCTGGATACACATGCATACATGGAAATGAGCTGAACCATACCACTAGGTCCGTGCAGGCTTCATCCCAACCCAAGCATGTGGCCACTCTTATGGGCTCAATCTTCTCTTCCACTATGCATGGTCCCTCCCATAATCTATTTGGTCAGACATCCCTAAGGGGATATTTATGTTCCTGGGGGTCTGTGGTTGACGGAACACCATGGATGGCCATTTTTTATAGTAAGCTCGTGAAAATATGGAAACATAAAAAATCTTCTTTTTTAAAATCCATTTCTTTAAAAAAAATGATTTATATATGAATTTTCATTAAAAACTATTTAAAATACCTTGAAAATATTTAAAAAATATTTATGAAATATGAGTATGTTAATAAATCTCAAATGATTATAATCCTCAAGAATCCAGACCAAACATAAAAGAAATGGGAAGGGTTTAAGCATTCACTCCACAAGATATTTCATAGGTATATCATTATACCAAAAACTATAATTCTATCCAAATACATATATCCAATTCAAAACATCCTCAAAACACCCCACATAACCACATCACCATCCTCCACCAGGTACAACACCACACTTCCTCACTCTAGCCACAATCCACTTCTCTCCCATGTAACCATTCACACAACCATTTCAACCTTTGGACAACACAATCCAACAACCACATAAACCATTAAACAACACTGGCCCAAACACAAAAAATAAAGGGAAAAAAACCTCTATATCATGATATTGTCCATTTTTTGTCACACTTACTCATTCACATTGTTTTAAAACTTGTCATAAATATAATTTATTATGATTAGAAAGGGTTTTTTTCTTATTTGTGTACTTGAGTACATAACACACAATATTAGAAAGAAAAAAAAATAAACATCTCATAAATCAGAAAGGTTCAAACATTACATCATCAAGGGAAATAAAAATAAGGAAAAAATCAAAAAAACATTGGGTACTGGGAATGAATATGCATCTCATGCTCCCAAGTAGTCTCCTATAGGACACCATGCATCCACAACACATGAACCAAGGGGGTATTTCATCCATGTTGGAATTTCAATTGATGATTCTAGATCTCTATTGGCCACTTCATGAACATCATGTCATCCATGATATCCAACTCTCCCCAATAAATGATATGGGAGGTATTGTGAATATATTTATAAAATTGGGAAAACTGGAAGATTTCATATATCCCATCCATCCATGATGGAATTTAAAATTGATACGCCACAGTTTTGACACATTCTAACACCTTAAAAGGATTAATGAATTGAGAATAAGGCTTAATCCCCTTTCTAAACATCTAATTTCCATACCAAGGGGAGACCTTAAAGAACACATGGTCTCCAATAATAAACTCTAGGGGCCCATGCTTTTAATAAACAAATGACTACAAATGATCTTGTACCATCCTCATATATTTTTAGACCATTTGGATCTTCTAGGTCGTGTTGTGTACTACATTAAGATCAAGAACTACTGACTCCCCAACCTCCATATAGCATAACAGAGAATTACATGGACACCCATATAATGACTCAAATGGTCTATGATAATTGATGAGTGTTATATATTTTTATTGGTGAAATAAACAAAAGGAATTTTATTTTCCAATGACCCACCAAAATCCAAGATGCAAGATTGCATTATATCCTCCAACATCTAGATGGTATTTTCAATCTGGTCATATTTATAAGGATGGAAAGGAGTAATAAGGTGTAACCAGGAACCAATGGAATGTTTAAATCTCCTCTAATCCTATAAGGTAAAATAATTATCCCTATTATAAATTTTTTTTCTTTGGACCCCATGAATCCTAACCATATCACTTAAATATTTCCTCTCCAAAACATCTATGGCACTTGATTCACAT
Organism: Viscum album; assembly: GCA_963277665.1. NCBI lineage: Eukaryota > Viridiplantae > Streptophyta > Magnoliopsida > Santalales > Viscaceae > Viscum > Viscum album. The sequence goes on along the minus strand of OY728135.1, from coordinate 519,685,749 downwards.
ATTTCCAAAAAAAATGATTCAACTTCATCAGTAAATTTTTAATCACCAAAATTGCATCACATTCTCTTTGGAAGTAAGGTAAACCAGTGATAAAATATATTTAAATTTCCTCCCATTTCCACTCAGTGATATCCAGGGGATATAAAAAACTTCTACAAATATAGTGTTCAAATCTCACTTTTTAAAAAACCTGACACATTTCCGCAAACTCTCCCATGTACAATTTCATCCTAGGTCACCAAAGATACCTCCAAAATATAATATATATCTTATTCACATCAGGATTCAATGATAATGGTGAGATATGAAACACATAGATAACCCCCTCATGCATTTTTAATGGAACAAACAACCTCTACCTATACAACATCATATTTTGAAAATATTCTAAACAATCCCTCTAGGGAATCACCATGGATGAAATGGTCATGAATAACCTCTTCTTATGAGTCTCCAAATTAAGAATTATCCACATAATGTATCCATGATGAATTTATGGCCATATTATATAGACAACCACATTCACTTAATTACACCATATCTAAATTCATCACAACAAGCTCCTCCACACCATTCCAAACATATGTAAACTTCTGAACCACATCTCCTCTGGACTTCCAACTCAACACATCATCAATAAAATTCAAATTTCCTAGGGTGTATGATATTTTATAATATTAATACAATAGAAAATCCATTCACCTTTTCTTTGGTAGATCTAGATCCCACTAAGTGAAAACATATTTTAGGCTCTTGTGGTCTATAAAAACCACAAAGTTCTCACTGATGAGGTAATACTTCCATAAAATCCAAAAAAACCCAAAAATTACAAACTCCAGATCATGGGTGGAATAGTTACACTCTTGGGGATGAAACTACCTAGGCCCATAATAGATCAATTATATCTACAACATCATGATTCATCCCAAGATTGTATGGTAGTATCATAGAAAACCTCAAACATCAAACCATCCTAAGGAAACCGAAGAACAAAGGAACTAATAAAACTCTCCTTTAGGGAAATGAATGCTTCCTATAATTGATTAATCCATTCAAAATCATGGTATTTCTAGGTCAAAAATTTGAGCGGGCTGCAACCAGAGTGAAATTTGACATAGACCTCTGATAGTAGCCTATGAGACCAAGGAACCCGTGAACCTATACCACGTTCTTAGGTGATTCCCAAGAAATAACTATCATAACATTTGAATATTTCATGGAAACACCATGGTGAGACACTAAATGAACAAGTAAATTCATCTCTCATATCAAGAACTTACACTTGGATAATTTCCCATAGAGTTGGTGGTGTCGAATCACCTCAAAGACAACTTTGAGATGAACAACATTACCCTTAGCTAAATTTGAGTATATCAAGATATAATCAGTGAAAATGATGAGTAATTGGTTTGGAAACTCATAGAATATAGGTATTATGAGACCTATCAATAAATATAGTATGTTTGTTACACTGAATGGCATGATCATGAACTCTAAGTGTCCATATATTCACTTGAAAGCAGTCTTCGAGAAATCCTCATCTTTCACACTCATTTGGTGATATTTGAACCATAAATAGATCTTCAAGAACCATCTAAATCCATTAATTTTGTTGAATACAACATATATCCTTGGGAGGGGGTAATGGTTCTTGACCATCACCTGCTTTAACCTCCAATAGTATATGCATAACCTCTTATTACCATAACCCTTCTTGGTTAATAATACTAGAGCATCCCAAGGAGATATATTGGGTCATATGAAACCCATATACATCAGATAATCAACATATAGCCTCAACTCTCATAGCTTCATAGGAACCATTTAATAAGGATCCATTAAAAACATAGATGAACTCAGTTGCAACTCTATCCCAACTTGACATTGCATCTAGGGGTTAGTGTCCTAAACTCATCTGGAAAATCATCAAGTAAACCTTCCACAACCCTAGGAGAATCCTCTTACTGAGATTCCCCTAATAGCTATATTAACTAAGATAAAATAGGTTCCACTTTCATGCCACCCATACTTGAATCTGCTTTACAATGAACGCCACTCGTTGGCCCTCCACATTAGAAAATGAAATTCTCCCCTAGAAATAGTTAACAGATACAAATATATTATAAACTAAATCTATGAAAAGTATAACATTGTATGACTACATCTACAAAAAAATGAAATATCTCACTAACTGGTGTTTCCCTATCACCAACCAATATCCCTGACACAAATTAAGCAAAGCATCATGACCTCCAACCGATGTAGATAACATTAGAACCAGAATACTATCTATATTATGTCCTAAGGTATAGAGAATAGTAGTATTAATAAATGAGTAGGAGTCACCTAAATCAAATAGGGAACAAAAAAGGGTATATGACAAACTGATCATAACTTAAAAAACCTTTATCCTTGTTAGAACTAACTTTTCCATTGTATAAATCTTACAACATCCATATCCTTATCCTCTCTACTATCAGCCTCCATGAATGCATATTAGAATAGGTCCTTAAGTATGGATACCACCATTAGGATTCTATATTCCAACTCTATTTTCCCGTTACTTATAAACAAGTATTGATGGTCCCTACTGCTGAAACTCACTTGAAGGAAACTAATGATGCTACCAAAAATGGGAATAATTTCCCATTTAAAACTGCCCTCCTTGAGGGGTTAGACATTTATCCTAGTAGTGTACATGTCCCCCACATACATATCATGAAAATGGGAATCCATTGTAAGTTTTTTTGAAACCACCCATTCCAGATGGACATGAAGGGATCTTCTGTAGTCAATTTTCTACTGATTAGAACTCCAATTTCCTAAATTCCCCTGACTAACTACTTGAAGCCCTACTGGACACTCTCTAAAGGATAACCTCCTAGATAATGAATCCACTAAATATATTCAACATTCTTATTCACCTCTAGGTACATAGAAAGCATAAATAAGGTGAATGAATACCTGATCACTGGGTGCAACACCTCCTCTAGATGTCTTTCTCTGGACTCTTCATCTTGGATAACGTCATGAGAAAAGTATAGGAGGTCCATGAATTTAATTTCAAGATCCTACACACTAAATATAACCTACTGAAGTGATATAAACACATTACCTTTTCCTCCTTCATCATAAATGGAGGGAATTATAAATGTAACTTGTTACAGAAGTCTATCTATAATGCATCTAGAAAATTACGGTCACCAAGATATAGTATCCACCAATGAAATATATATCCACACATCTGAATAACTTCCAATGAAACTCAAAACTCAAATCAAGATAAAATCATACCAAAAGTAATCTCAAACTCCTCTAACCATCACTATATCTCTAGATCTGATACACTCCACTCATATTTTCCCAAAATCTTACATTGAAATGCATGCAAGGCCTTCTTCCATGCTTCAACGTCCTATATCAGATCGATCCTCTGATGATAAACTATATCATCCTACTAAACATCTACTTACTAATATAATATTGTATGAAAACTAAGATCCATTTCTCAAAATCAAGGAGAAACCCTTACCCCAATATCATGAAATTTTATTAAGGGTTTTAATCAATTTCATTTTATTTTCCCAATATCACCTAATTCAGACATGAATACAATCGAGAATGATGCATATATCTCTCCTAGGTATCTACCCAGAAAACATGTCCACCTCACATGGCTATAAAATATTCTTAGATTCCTTGTATCAGATCATTGGGGACCTAAAATCCTTTTTCCCAGACGGTCTCCCTAGCCTATGTGACACACCAAGATCAACTGGTATTGTCTCCCCATAAACCCATGAAATCCTCATAGTGCCTAAATCCAAGATCCATCATATCATTCAACCAAAAAATTTGATACCACTTTTTCATGACCCCTCACTCCAAAGGTACTCCTCTTATGCTGAAAATGAAGGAAGAGAGATTATGAACCTCGATTCCTACCTCTAGTAGGCCTCGAGTTGGTGACTAGCTGCAAGGGTATAAATAATATAACTTATAGGAGGAATTAACCTCTATATAATATAAGATTAGTATATAGGATAATATTTCCACTGAGAAAATACAACACATAATATATAGATAAACCCAAACCATCCCACAATGCAAGAAAAATACCAACAAATACAAATAAAGTCACCAAGTAAATACCAAAAGACCATACTATGGAAACAACTCAATAAAATCTCCAAAAATCTAGAAATTATTGTCCATATAAATACTCAAATTCCTATTAGAATCCTAAAAAATAGTTTATATACATTGTGTGAGCATAAAAAGTATTCTCAGTAGGATTATACCCATGGTTTTAATTGTACATGTGAAAAAAACATACTAATGCACTAGTGAACAAATCGAAGAACCAATATGAACCTAAGTAGGCCAACTAACCAATACTAGACTCACCATGGCATGTTCACCAAATCCCACATCCAATATAATAACATAATATCAAAATAAAACATAGCATAAGTTCCCCAAAATCTCTTCCCCATTGATTTTTCACTATCATACCCCAACATCAAATGTTCTTTGCTCCCATCACTTTCATACATATCATTCCACATAACTAATCACCTATGATGTAGGTTGGGATGCATGCCTACCTAACACACCCTCACAAGGTCTAGCATCTGATGCTAGCATCAGTCATCATTGTTGGATCGGGTTATACCAAATATACACAAGAGGGGGGGGGGGGGGTGAATTGTGTCTTTTACAATTTCTTTGCAAGATCGCGATATATCATTTAAACATTATCAGAAAGATTAAGAAGAGGAAAATAAATATAAAAGGAAGCATGATGTATAATGGTTTGAGGAACAGAAGGCCTGTAGTCCACTCCACCAATGCTCTACTCCATGATCTTGGTGATTTTCACTATCTAGTTCTCTTATAAACAGACCGTTCCACAACTGAGTGCAGGCAGTTGAAACCTTTACAACTTTAAGGCAAAACAGAGCCTTTAGGTCAATACATAAAACCGAAAAAACAGATTAGTAAGATAATTCGGTCACTCAAAGTAAATGAGTATTTGATATTTGAAATACTTTCCAGTTGTTCTTTACAATTTCAACAGAACATAATTGACAGTCGATGGATCGTCGATTTTAGAAATGATGTTATTTAGGTAAAGAGTAGTCTTGAGTCAATCCGGTTGAATTATATCTTGAAATATAATTCATAACTTTAATAGTATTTGATTCACAAAATATATTCGATGTAGAATTGGTGAATCTTCAATCGATTTTCTTCTTCTTAAGAAAACAGAGCTTTTTCTCTTTTCGTAACAGAAGATCTGTAAGTCTCGATTATCTCTGTAAACTGTAGTGGTGAAAAACTCAAGATCTTGATATATATTTTTCGTATTTTCAATAATTTGCCTCTATATCTATAATACAAAATAATACTAGTACATATAGAATAAATATGAGAATTCTCCTTTTAAATTTATATCCACAAAAGTCGCCTTTAGAATCACGATATTCAAATATATGAATAACCAGAGCAGTCATAACTCCCCTTAAAATTCACCATGAAAAGATCATCTTAAATTAATCCTTTGAATCATAAATAAACAGCTTTGAATCAGTCAAAGACACACTTTATATTCTAGTTTTTAATCTGGATTTAAATCAGCCTAATAATCAGTATAAAGACCTTTACGTTAATAAAGTTGTAATTTAAATATCTGACGCCAAACATAGGGTTAAACTGCATAGAATACATTCTTTGAATGTAAGGATCACAATGTAAGGTTGATCAAAAATGTAATATTGATCTCAAATGTATGTTTGATCATCCATACTTTTCTCTTCATCTCTCAAACGAACAATACATAATCCATACTTTTATCAGCTTCAAAATGAAAGGTAAATTATCCAACGTAAGGTTGTTTACAAAAGTAAGGTTAATGAACCATACTTTTGAGAAACAAACATAACGTTCCATGTTAATGTAAGATTCTTCTTCTATACTTTTCTGATATTCCAAACTTAAGGTTCCTTTCAAAAGTAGGTTTCTTTCTTCCATACTTTTCTAACAACGTATTGTTGCTTAACTATACTTTACTAATAACACATAAGCGATGATTTTCATCCGTATGCTATGCTCCTCAACGTAGGGTATGAACAGTGTTTCCAGAACATTCTAAAGTGATTTACGAACACATTGAGTATGAACAATGTTTCCATAACACACTAAAGTGATTTCTGAACACATTGAGTAATATTCCACGCGGTTAAAATGATTAAATATTATTTCAAAATAGAGAAATAAATAATATTAATTTCCTAAAATATAATCAAAGTAAAATAATTAGAATAACAAAGAAGAGTATTTGTGAACATCAAAATCATCATAAAAAGACAGATTATTGTTGAAAATAACACTTACTCAACAATCTCCCCCTTTTTGAAGATCACAAAACCCCTGAAATAACCAATAAAATTATCTTACAAAATTAATTTCATATAAATTAGAATTTTGAAAAAACAATATTTTAACAAAATTATTTCCTAATTTTTACATTTTCTCCCTCTATATAATGTAAAACAATATCTCCTCATTTATAAAAAAATAATTCTACCAAAAAAATATAATGTGTTTATCCATATTTCTCCCCCTTTTTGTGATATCAAAAAGAATGATAGAAGAAGGAATATAACACATTTTAATGTAGCACTAAACTGAAGTAAATGCTATGGTAAACTAGTTAACAATATTTGAATTTGGATTAATGGCATTCGAAAAGAGATAGTATAGTTAACAAATTAATGACACAGAAACATGTGAATCAAATATATATTATGAAAAACATAATTACAAGGATAGTAATGATGATGAGAATCAAGGTTAGGCTATAATGGTTTGGAAAACAGGTTTCAGTGCCTCAGAATGATTTACTTGAGCTCTAAAAGCTATAGTCTCAACCTTTTCATCAGTCCGTCGCCTAAATGGATTATGAGATCTCATCCTTCCCGAGTCAGATGAATGTCTTCAATCAAATTGACACTGAAAAACTCATGTAACCTCTCTTCCTTTTTCATAAAAAGAGTTAACTTATTAGTGAATTGATTCAGAAAAACTAAATTTCCAGGTTCATTCGAAGTCAACTGGTCAATAAGAAACTTCTGATTGTCTAATAACACAGATAAAAGAGCATTATTTCATTGAAGATCCTGCATTTTGTCATTCATATTGCTCATAGCTGATGTAATGGCCTGAAAGATTTTGATTAGATCAGGTGAATTACCTGATGTACTGGCTTCACGATTTCAGATAGCTGTGAATTATTTCTCGATGAAAGATTTAAACACTAGTAAATATGACTTCATCACCATTTCATATTTGAGATTTTCAACTTCAAACAACATTTCATTCTTGAAATTTTCAAATTTTGGTTTAGAAACAGAACTAGATTTCAGTCTTTAAAATTTTAGATACTCTTTTTCTAATTCTCTTCTTAAAGAAGCATCTTCAGCTTGAACTTAATTAAATTTTTGGATCAATTCCTCCACATAATCATTATCATAATCAAAGGCTCCTTGATATTGATTCTCAGTCTGATATTCCACTGGATTTATCAGTGCTAGAGGTAGGGATTCAGCATCTGACTTTTCATCATCATTCCTCTATACTGTCTTCTCCACTGATTTTTTCCTTTGAGTCCTTTTCTGACTCATCAATAGAAAAATCCTCACTAATAATTTCAGTGTGAATTTCCGAAGGGTTCTCTTCTAGGTAGATTCTTTCACATCCTGATCATTTTCTTCATTGATTTCCTCCAAGACAGGTTCCTCTAATATAGGTTCATCATGAGCTAATTCTTCTTGGAAAATTTCAGTAGGCTGTAAATTTGCAGATCTAGCCACTTCAACATCTCTAGGATTTTCAACAGTTGGATGCATAGTTTCCTTTTATAATTGAGGAGTCACCTCAATCTAAGAAACTATTGGTTGATCAATATGTTGTACTATATATTCTCTAATAAATCTATAGTTTAGAAGAGGTTCAGTTGTTCCAATATTTTCTTGAATAGGTTCCTCATTATCTTGAGCTACTCTAGACCTTTTCCTATGAAGTCCTTCTTGACCTTCCTCATCTGTAGGTGTATCAACTATATCAAACCATATCCTCCTTGATACTTCACTAGTTCTTGATTCAGCTACTCCTTCCTATGATTTTTTAGGTAATTCCTGAGCGCTCTCTTGTTCTTTTTCTACTCCAACAGGCATGAATTTTCCTTTTATTGTGCTCCAAAAGAAACCAATCTTCCTTAGTGTGCCAGAATTGAAAATGTTTCTATGGTGACATTTCACTCGGGCATCCAGCAGCCTTATCATATCTTTCTTAAATAATATTTTTGAAATGAACCTTCCAAAGGGATAGAAGGACATCCTCACTTATAATTGGTAGAAGTAGTTGAGATATTTTATCATAAATCTTGGGCACATGAGCCTCAACCTAGTTGGTGAGGACTCTTAAGTGCATCCAGGTGACCCAGGATCAAATCCAGGCGGAGGAAAATTTTTTGGGGGACTGTAGCAGTAACTATGAAGTACTGTAGCAGGAACTGTAGCAGAACTATAGAAGGCACTGTTTAGCACTGTAGTAGCCAGGAATTTTCCCCTGTTTGGGCCTTCGAGCCACCGATTTGGTTCCCGAGTCCTTTAAGGCCTTCAGGCCACCCAAGCCTTTAGGCCAATAAGGCCTTAGAGCCACCTCAAGGATTTAGGGCCACCTTAAGTGCAGATGCAAACCATACAACCTACAAGGAATAAGCTCTATATGAGGATGATCAAGGAGCATTCACCACAGCAAAAGCTACACAGATTGCAAGAATGAGAGGGTATGGCACCTACCATCGGTACAAGCCTGTGCATGCATGGGATAGCCTAGCCGAATAGCCATGCGAAGGTAGAGAGCTGATTCACGATGAAGATGCTGGGGATGAGAAGTTCCAAGTAGTTATTCTGGATTATATGTAATTGTTGAAGCCTACGGGCAGTGAATTCTTATAAGGCCTATGGGCCATGTAATACTTATGCCTACGGGCCTTGTAATGGTTCCACCTCACTCCTTGAAAGGTGGATTATCAATAAATCAATAAAAAATGAAGTCCTTTGGGATATTGGATGGATGGATGATCATAAATCAGGGAAAGTTTAACTTTATGTCACTCATAAATAGAAAAATTACGTACATACCAGGGTACAATATTTTCTCCATCTCTGACATTCTCAGTGCAATACCTGTTTGCACAAATTTAACTAAAATATTCCTATAAGGCTCTATATATTTCACCAAAAACTTTATTATATTTTTAGATCCAAATAGAAAAGACATAATATCCTCATAATTATGAAAATTATCACCAATATTCTTTAAATCAAAATGGAAAACTCCTTCATGTGGGTAGTGAAGAATTTTGGCTATCTCTATAAATGAAATCGAAAAATCTTTGTCCTTGATCTTAGGTATTATTTAATATTCATCTTCTCCCAGACTAAAATGAACCGATTTAAAAAAGTGATGAAGTTCTACCTCATATAGAAACTCTCGATAGTCCCCAATGATGGTTTGCTTGAGTTTCTGAAATGATAGGGCTTTCCTCAGCATAAGATCCGTCTGGTACAACAATTCCAGATCGATCACGTTTCCTTGAAAAATCATTTGTCCTACCGAGCATTTATGCTTGGCGTTGATGGTTTCTGGATCATTAGCCCTTTTGATTATGGCCATTGCTGTCACAAATTTATGAAGCTTTAAAAAGCTAGGGTTTCAAAGGTTCAGGTGCAGATAGAGAAGAGCGGTAGAAGTTCTCGGGGTTTCAAAGGGTTTTGAAAAAATGAACAGATTTGGAATAAGAAACGGTTTCTGACATTCTTTACTTTTGTTTCATTACACACATAGTAATTATAACACTATTTAAAAGTAAAAACTTATGTGGAAAATGTTCAAAACAGAACTAATGAAAATTTTAAATTAATAAAGACAAGTAAAAAAATTAAAATTAAAAAGAAATTCATTTAAAAATAAATAAACCTAGATCCCCTTAATAAAATCAACCCTTTCAGTGGGAAGTGGTTTAGTAAAAATATCAGCTAATTGAATTTCAGTGCTTACAAATTCTAAGAATATATCCTTTTTAAGAACATGATCTCCTAGAAAGTGATGTCTAATATCAATATGCTTAATTTTATAATGATTAATAGAGTTTTTAGAAATATTTATAGAACTAGTATTGTCACATAAAATAGGTGTATTATTAAAATTTAGTCCAAAATCCATAAGAGTGTTTTTCATCCACAAAGCTTGTGCACAAAAACCACCAGCAGATACATATTCTTCCCTGGTAGTTGAAAGGGAAACTAAGTGTTGTTTATTTCTAGACTATGAAAATAAGGATTTTCTTAAAAAGTGACAAGTCCTTGAGGTTATTTTTATATATAATCTAAAACTTCCAAATTCAGTATTGGAATATGAAATTAAATTAAAATTTGAAGTTTTTGGATAGATAAGAGATTGAAAAAAAGTTCCTTTTAAATATATAAAAATTCTTTGACAATAATTAAATGAGATTATTTTGGAGCAGATTGAAATCTAGTAAAAATACATACTGAGTACATTATATCTGGCCTACTAGAAATAAGATATAATAAACTGCCAATCATACCCTTATATAACTTGTTGTCAACTGATTTTCTATTTTCATCTAAATCATGTTTTAAATTAGTACACATAGGAGTTGAATATGTCTTGATGTTTTCAAGTCCAAATTTCTTTAGTAAATCAGTAATGTATTTTCTTTGATTTAAAACATTTCCAAAATCTTTTTGATAAATTTGATGTCCTAAAAAGAAATTTAATTCTCACATCATACTAATTTTAAATTCTTTTTGCATTATATTTTAATGCTCATGAGAAAGCTTTTTATTTTGTGAACAAAAAATTACATCATCAACATAAATTTGATCCAATAAAAAATTAGAATATACAGTTTTCTTAAATAGTGTTGGATCTACCATTCCAACAGTAAAATCATTTTTAATAGAAAAGGACAAAATATTTTATACCAAGCTCTAGGTACCTGTTTAAGGCCATATAGAGCTTTAGTAAGTTTAAAAAATTGAATCTAGTTTTTGTAAATTTTGAAAACCAGGAGGTTTCTCAACATAAACTTCCTCTAATAAGTAACCATTTAAAAAGGCAGAATTAACATCCATTTGAAATAATTTAAAGTTCATATGAGATGCATAGGCTAAAAGGATCCTAATGGATTCTAATATAGATACAAGTGCAAAGGTCTCATCATAATCTATACTTTATTTCTGATTATAACCTTTAGCTACAATTCTTTCTTTATTTCTAGTTATTATTCCTCGATCATCTTGTTTATTTCTAAAGACACATTTCGCTCCTATAACTGGATAGTTCTGAGGTCTTTCAACTAAATTCTAGACTTTATTTCTCTTGAATTGGTTTAGTTCTTCCTACATTTCTATCATCCATCTTTCATCAACTAAGGCTTATTCTAATGTATTAGGTTCTAATTGGGATAGAAAATCATATAATTTAACAATATTTTCTATATTTATTCTAGTTTTTATTCCAGTGTCTAGGTCTCTTATAATAGTTTCTAAAGGGTGATTCTTTAGGTTTCTATATTGTCTAGGTATAACATTGTTAGGTTCTTCACTGTCATGTTCTTCTGAACTAGACTAAATTTTATTATATCGTTTTTAAAATAATCTTTTAAGTTCTCAAGTCTCATGTTATCATTATAGTTAGATTCATCAATTTGGTCTTTCCTTTTCTAAAAGGGATCAAATTCATCAAATTTCACATGAATTGACTCTTTAAAAATCCTTGAATTTTTATGAAAAACTCTATAAGATTTGGAATTTGCATAAAATCCTAAGAAAATGCCTTCATCAAATTTTAGATCAAACTTACCAAGATTTTCCTTGGTGTTTAAGGTGTAAAACTTGCATCCAAAAACTTTAATGTAATTTACTTTAGGTTTTCTGTTATTCCAGAGTTCATAGGGTGTCTTTTTAAAAATATGTATGATTAGAACTTTATTAATTATATAACTGGCTGTGCTTATAGCTTCTGCCCAGAAATATGTAGGAAGACTATATTCATTTAGCATAGTCCTAGCCATTTCTTGATTAATCCTATTTCTTCTTTCAACAATTCCATTTTTTGAGGTGTTCTTGGTGCAGAGAAGGTGTGTCTAATGCCCGTATTTGAGTAGAAGGAACTAAATTCCATATTTAAAAACTATCCACTATTATCACTTCTTAATGAAATTATTTTAATTTTTTTTTCATTCTGAACATCTTTGCAAAAACTTTCAAATATAGTAAAAGGTTCAATTTTAAATTTTAGAAAATAAATCCAAGTAAATCTAGAATATTCATCAACTAAAACATATACATATAATTTACCAGTCAAGATTTCTATTCTTGAAGGTCCAAACAAATCCATATGGATAAGTTCTAGAGGTTTATATGTAGCAATTTTGTTAACAGATTTGAAGGATGATTTGTGCTACTTTCCAAGTTGACATGCATCACAGAATATATCACTTTTAAATTTGAGACTAGGAAAACTAGAAACTAATTGTTTATTAGATATCTTATGTAAAGCATATATATTGAAATGTACAAGTCTTTTATTCTAAATCCAAGATTAATTTATTTTAGCAGTTAAGCATTTTAATTTTTGTTTATATGTGGAATTTAAATCAAGTGTGCAAACATTATCAGTTCTTGGTGCTCTAAATTTAAGCAATTTATATTTAAAAATAGAATAATAGCTATTAGAAAAATCAACAAAATAACCATCATCATATAGTTGAGAGATACTTATTAGGCTGTGTTTGAGTACTTATACATAGAGTTCTTTATTGATTGAGACTGCTTATGGATCTCCAACTATTCTAATGCCAATAATCTTGCCTTTGGAATTGTCACCAAATGTGACTAGACCACCATCCTTTTGAGTTGGAGTTCTGAAATTTGATGAGTTTTCACTCATATTCCTGGAGAAGCCACTATTCATATACCATATTTCAGTTTGGCTTCTGTGAACTACTTTTTGCAATAGTATTTAAATAAGGATTTGTTTTGTTACCCATATTTTGTTGGGTCCAGTAGTGTTAGTTAGTAGAGATCTGGGAATCCAGACTTTCTTTGTTTTTCTATAATCAACAGAATCATATATACTCCTTGCAAAAAAGGCTTTATTAATCCCTCTTATTTTCTTTTTTACTTAAATAACAATTTTTAGATATGTTTCCTCTTGTTCCACAATAATTATATATTACTTTTCTAATGCTTAGAATAGACTAATTTTTATATAGTTTAGGTTTTTTCACATTTACTGCCTATTCCGTATCTTTTCTTTTTAATCACATTTTTTCCAAGTATTTCATTTAGTGTATTTTTTTCTTTTGTAAAAATAAGAGTTGCACTTTTGTATGCTTCTTCTTATGTTTAAAATGTTTTTATTTTAATTTCATTATATGTACAATTAGTGTTAATTAAGTTATATTTTTACAGTAATTTATGATGTTGCTTTAGTAGAGTATCTCTCTCTCCTAAAACAGAATTATGAATATTCTTTAAATACTTTTGTTTATTAAATAAAGATTTATATTTTTCTTCCAGTATATTATAGTAGGCTAAAAGTTTATTATTTGAATAGCTAGAACTAAAATCTAAGTTATATGAATAGTAAGATTATACCTCATCAGCTTCTGCCATAAAGCACATGTTTTCTTTAAAACATGATTCTTCTTTTTCCGAGTAAGACTTTGATGAGCTTCTGGATTCTTCAGAAAAACTCCATGTATCTTTCATATCCTTCTTTTCTTTCTAATCATAGTCATTTCTTTTGAAGAATTTCTTTTTCTTGTCTTCATTTAATTGTGGACAGTCAGGTCTAATATGTCCAAGTTTCTTGCACTCATAACATTTGACTTCCTCCTCATCCTTTTTAAAAGACTTTCTAAAACATTTTTTATTTCAATAAAACTTACTGAATTTTCTGGCTATCTATGCTAGTTCCACATCTGAATTAGATATATCAGAACTTTCTGATTTCACCTTTATTTCCTTTTTCCTCATCTTTCTGCTTTTCTTTGAGATGACACCCTTAAGGCAGTGTCTTCTCTCTTGATCATAACCTTATGCTCGTTTGCTTCATCCTGCATCTCATCCTCATACATCATTAGAGTTCTAATTAAATATCTCATTGTTAAATATTTTACAGGTGCAGATTGACTGATAGTAGCAGAAATTACATTCCATCTTGGTGGTAGTACTCTTAGTACTTTCAGGACCTGATTAGCTTGTTTGATCAGATCTCCCAAGGTAGTGATGTTGTTGAAAATCTCTATCAACTGTCTATTCATATGGGTGATGCTTTCTCCTTCAAAAATCCTAAATGTATCGAATTATAGTTTAGCAATAGCATACCTCATCTGTCTGACATTGTCAGTTCCTTCATAAGCAACTGCAATTGTCTACCATATTTCATAATCCATCAGGCACTGAGATACTCTATTGAATTCATTTGGTCCAAGACCAAATATGAGAGCATTCATAGCTTTTGATTTTTTGTTTTACTCTACTTCTGTATCATCACTCCATGTTTCATGTTTCTCTGTAATCACATAGGGAGTTAGAATTTTTTAGTAGAATCTATATCCAAGGTTCTTTAAATAAATGATCGTCCTTGATTTCTAGCATCTATAATATTCATTGATGAAGTAGGGAGATCAAACCATTAACATACCCTCTCATGTATCAGCCGTTGAGCTCTGTATAATTCAAAAACTTTTATCTTATTATAGCTTTGACAAAAGCTCCTCCACTGATACCAATTGTTGGATCAGGTTATACCAAATATACACAAGAGGGGGTGAATTGTGTCTTTTACAATTTCTTCGCAAGATCATGATCTGTCCTTTCAACTTTATCATAAATATTAAGCAGTGAAAAATAAATAGAAAAGGATGCATGGTGTATAGTGTTTCAGGGAAAAGAAGGCCCCTAGTCCACTCCACCAACACTCTACTCCACAAGCTAGGTGATTTTAACTATCTAGTCCTCTTATCAACAAATCGTTCCACAACTGAGTGCAGGTATTTGACACCTTTACAACTTTAAGAAAAAACAGAGCCTTCGGGTTGATACATAGAACTGAATTCACATCTTAGTACGAGAAGATGGTCACTCAAAGTAAAAGAGTATTTGATCTTTGAAATACTTTCCAGTAGTTCTTCATAATTGCAATAGCATGCAATTGACAGTCGATGGATCTTCGATTTTAGAAATGATGTTCCTCATGTAAAGAGTAGTTCTGAGTCGATCCAATTGCAGTAGATCTTGAAATATAATTTGAAACTTTAATAGTTGTCAATTCAAAAAATATATTCATTGTAGAATTGGTGAATCTTCAATCGATTTTCTTTTTCTTCAGAAAATAGAGCTTTTTCTCTTTTCGTAATAGAAGATCTGTAAGTCTCTATTGTCTTTATAAAATACAGTAATGAAAATATCAAGAGATTGATATATATTTTTCTTCTTCTCAATAATTATCCACTATATCTATAATAAAAAATAATACAGGTATATATAGAATAAAGACGAGCATTCTCCTTTTAAATTTATATCCACAAAAGTCACCTTTAGAATCGCGATATTCAAATATTTGATTAACTAGAGCCGTCGTAAATCCCCTTAAAATCCACCAAGAAAATCTCATCTTAAATCGATCCTTTGAATCATAAATAAACAGATTTGAATCAGTAAAAGATGCACTTTAGATTCAGAATTTTAATCTGGCTTTAAATCAGCCTAATAATCAGCATAAAGACCATTCCTTTAATAAAGTCATAATTTAAATCTCCGATTCCAAATGTAGGGTTGAAATTCATAACATACATTCTCTTAATGTAAGGATCACAATGGAAATTAGCCATGTTCCCTCCTCCTACCATGCCTGACCCCAACCACACATAACATCCTCATAACCATTGGGTAATCTCCTTAACCAACTAGTATCATCACTAAGTAATCTCTAACACCAACCTATATCATCATTGGGTACTATCCAACACCAACCTATATCATCACTACTATCAAAGGAAGAACATGGAAGAGGGGGTAGCTAGCCATCTATATCACCACAAACTTGGATGTTAGGGAAAATACAAATAACCCAAAATATTTGGACATTTGTAAGGTTATCCAAATTGAGTGGAGGACACATAGACTTAACATAAAAATCATGATAGATGGATAAAAAACGATTTACAACATATAGTTTCACATTAGATACACTATCATACACCATAATAACACCATTGAACCACACACGATCTATTGCGACTATCTTCATCACTAAATTTATCACACCACACAACCGCCATAGATAACTACACAATTCCACTCCCAATTAAAGGTTTCCCTATTTTTTAGAATTTAATAAATTTCCACTAACTTCTATTTACAGATCCAATCATTTAAATTTACACAACTCTTTTATTAATATTTCAATCCATTTAATCCAATTATCATACATTAATTACACCCTGTTCTTATTCTTTTACAAACCCATGATTTCTTATTTTTAGCATTAAAATTTATTCCATGGATAACTGGGAAACTAAAACATCCATACCACACATAATAGCTCACCCATCTCATATCAACCACTTACATAACACAATATATGCCAAACCAACTCACCATAACCCCAAAAATATACATTGGTGTTAATCCATGAAATACTGGATGCTCCTAATAATATATTTGGTTTGGTTTAAGAAATTATTTTATTGATTTCACCTTTTCATAAAAAGAAGTTTCTATAGGGGTTTTATTTAAAATAGTTTTTCATTGTTTTTTTGTGTTTTATGAAATGAATCAATGATGGATTTGTTTCTAAAAAGTATTTTCAAATCATGTGAGTGGTGATACTTCTCATGTAAAAATGTTTAGAAAAATTGGGAGTATAATTTATGTTTTGTTTTGTGAAAACATAGAACAAGGGAATATTTGGGAACCTTGGGCATGGAAATATGAAAAACATAGTTTATGTAACACCAATATATATTTTAAATAGTTTCTCATGAGTATATGGAAGAAAATGTGTAACCTGATATTGAAATACTATGGTAGAACTTGATATCATTAGGATACACTTGTTGTATTAGTGTTCCTTATTTGTCTTAGTTATGTATTCCCATAGGCTAGAGCCCAATGATGTTCAGACATGTTGTTTTCACTTATGTATTATATTTTTTTTGAAAAGACATAGTCATTAATGTCGAAGATCAGCGGACGTACAAAATTCAAGACATGAAGGGAAATGATCCAGCCAGAGCTGGTTAACATCATAGGGGCCTCATGCCGCCAGCTGATGGGCATCATTGTTTCCTTCCCTTTTAGTAAAGGAGAATGTGCAGAATGAAAAGCCTTGATGGAGAGAAAGGATTCTTATGATGAGGGATCCAAATGACTGGAGGCCACCATCATTGAAATTGATAACATTGATAATGGTGAGACAGTCTAATTCGAGGTTGATTTTATCCCATCCGCGATCCTTGGTGAGCATCATACCCGCAAGGATGGCAGTAGCCTCGACCACCACATGTTCCCAAAAAGCATGGTGTGATTCATGTTTTGCTGCAATGACTTTCCCTTAAATGGTTCCAGTCCAGGATGCCAAGGGCGATAGGCACATCCATGGGGAGAGACACATCCACATTAATCTTAAGATTACCTTCTCTTGGCAGACACCAGTGGGAGGGAACGGGGGGGGGGGGGGGGTCCAAAGGGCTTATGTTGTCCATTGTGGTGCTTCCAGCCTTCAATCCACGAAAGGCCCATTCAATCCATAATTCGGGGGGTTTGTGAATGTGGTTAAAAACTACTTCATTGTGATGAACCCAAACGATCTAGGCTAGGGTGAAATGTGATGCCTCTTTAACTGACAAGAAGTAGGAGCACCAACGCATCCGGAATGATGGGAGGTCAGAGGCCATGGCTAGTGAAGTGTCTGAAGTAGAGCCCCATTTTTCCCAAATTTCATTAGTCTCTGGGTACTGGACGATGGCGTTCAAGGGAGATTCTAGGATGTTCAGGTAGAAAGGGAAAGAATCATCACTGGAAATATGTTGGAAGACGAGAAGGCTCATGGTAGGAAGGGTGCCCGTGCACACCTACCACCAAAAGTGGTGGATTTTTGGGGGGACGTTGAGTTTCTAAATTGGCTTCCAGGGTCCCCCATCCCAATCGACTGATTTATTACCAATGGTGAGCTGATATCCATATTTCACCATGTAGGATTTCGAAAGGTCGTTGATCCAGAAGAGATGATTGGGGACTGTGTTAGGGACCCAGGGGGTACTCAGGATAATTATTTTATCTCTTTCATTGAACCATGAATGAATCTTCTCCAGACACCATCCTGGACCCTGGTCAGAAAAGAGGAACCTGACAGTTTCATCTTCAAAACCTGGTCGGGCAGGGGATGAGGCATGCACACCTTCCTCATCTATTAGCCAAGGATCGGTCCAAATGTTAACAGTATGGCCATTCTCAATCCTCCAGCCCAGCCCTTTTTCCAGGAGACTTCGGGCCCCCCAAATGCTTCTCTATAGAAAGCTTGGATGGGGGCCAAGAGAGGAGACATGGAAGTCCTTGTGGGGAAAGTATTTGGCATAGAGAACACGCACACAGAGAGATGATGTATGGTTAACCAGGCACTAACCTTGCTCAGCTAGTAGTGCATCATTAAAATGAAAGAGATTATAGAATCCCATACCTCCCTCAACCTTGGGTTTGTAAATTTTCTCCCAAGAAATCCAGTGGGTTCTATTCCTTCCATCATTCTTCCCCCACCAGAATTTGGCTGTGCGTGTGGGGACCTGGTGGAGAATGACCGTAGGAAGCTTAAACAGGGACATAAAATAGATGTGGATAGACTGGATGACGGCTTTAACGAGGATCTCCTTACCAGCTTTGGAAATTTTTTTTGGGGTCCAGCCTTGAATTTTCTTCTCAATCCTGTCCATAAAGGATGCAATGATTTATTTTTTGGAGCGGCCAATAACCATGGGGAGCCCGAGATACTTCTGGTGTTTCTCGACCAAGTGGATTCCTATAGATTCACATAGTTCCTCTTTCTTAGAAGGAGGTACTCCTTTATTGAAGGAGATTTCTGACTTTCCATAATTGATAGACTGGCTAGACACCCTCTCGTACAATTGGATCACATGGATGATTACCCGACATTAATGAGTGGTTTCTCTGGAGAAAATGAGGTAGTCGTCGGCAAAGAAGAGATGCGAAACCTGTGAGATTACATGGCAAACCTTTTCCCCATGAATAGAGTTAGAGGATGCATCCCTAGAAATAAGGTTATAAAAAACATAATCCACCAAGATAAAGAGAAAGGGGGAGAGAGGATCTCCCTGGCGAAGGCCCCAGGATGGGGAGAATCCTCGGGTGAGCTCCCCATTGACCTTGATTTGGAAGGAGATGGTTGAGACACAGTGCATGACCATATATACCCATTTAGAGCAGAAGCCCATTTTCAGAATTACAAATCAGAGGAAGTGACATTCCACTTTATCATAGGCATTAGTCATATCCAGTTTCCAGGACATGGTTCCTCTTTTCACGGTGGATCGTGTTTTCATAGATTGGAACAATTCATGGGTCACAATTTCATTATCAGTTATCAGTCTCTTGGCCACGAAAGCACTCTGGTTTTCTGAGATGATTTCAGGTAACCAAGGATGCAGCCGATTAAATAAGATCTTTGAGAAAATTTTGTAAGAGAAATTGCACATGCTGATAGGTCTAAAGTCAGGGACAACCGGAGGTTTCTTTATTTTGGGAATGAGGACGAGGACAGTTTAATTGGTGGCTGAAATTCTTGTTTTCCTGACCCAAATATTCATCATCAAATTGCAGATGTTGGGACCGATAATGTGCCAGTAATTTTCGAAGACGAGGGTGTGGAACTCGTCTGGGCGCAGGGCCTTAGTGGGGTGAATATGTTTCAGAGCCAGATGTATCTCCCCATCCATCACATATTTGGAATGTTTCTGATTGATCTCATCGGTGATCATAGGCTTAATGCAATCCTACACTTCGGCAGAAATAAGAGGAGTTCCTGTAGAGAAGAGGTTCAAGAAGTAATAGGCCAAAGCTTCCTGGATTCCAATAGAGTCAGAGACTTTGCTACTATATGGTTGAGAGATGCAAGTAATATAATTCTTCCAGCGCCTATCTGAAGCTTTCTAGTGAAAATACTGTGATTTAGTGTCCCCTTCAGTTATGTGGGTCTCCCGCGCCCGCATAGCCCATAAGATTTCCTTGACGCGTAGGGCCGCATCCAAGTCATTTTGAGTGGCACTGATAGAAGAGATATTGCAGTTAGATGGGGGTTGAATGAGAAGGTTATGTAGTTTCCTTCCAAGGAAATTACAGTGCCAATCGGGATGGCAGAATTTCTTGTCGCTCCAAGACCTCAGATCGGATGCGACCTGTTGGAGATTGAGTCCAACATCTGCATGATTAATCCTCCAGCTTGATCGGATAACATCTTCACATTCCTATTCTTTTGACCGGAAGATTTGAAATCTAAAGGGTCTGCTGGATTGCCTATTCTATTCGCCCTAACTGCAGTCAATGACAATTGGGTAGTGGTCTGAACAGTTGAGCGTCAGGTGGTCGATGTGGAACATACTGAAAAGATTTGTCCAATCTGTTGATCCCAGAAATTTTTCAAGTCGCTCAGCGATGCGAGTGACATCTGTATTACCCCGGAACCATGTGAAAGGATTAACCATGTAAATCAGATTGACCAGGTCCACCCTAGATACTGCCTCTTTAAAATTTGACATCGAAAAAGATGTTCGGACAGTTCCGCCTCTTTTTTTCCTTATGAAACATAATCTCATTGAAGTCCCATACAATGAGAATAGGGATCGAAAGAACATGATGCAGCTTACAGAGAAGATCCCATGATTTCCACTTCTCGCTATGGGATGACCAACCATAGAATCCCACGAATGTCCATGGTGGGGTGTGGTCTGCATGAATGGCTGCAGCCACATGGTGTGAGGAGAATGAAAAGATCATGATGTCGACATAATCCTTCCAAAGGAGACATATTCCCCCATAGTGGACTTGTCGTGAGACCGAGAGGCAGCCTTCAAAGCCTCATTTTAGAGCAATGCGTATAGTGTCCTTGTTTTCCAGTATGGTTTCAGACAGGAAAAACATATCGGGGCGAATTTGGGCGCAATTGTGCTGGAGCATGAAAACCGTTCATGGGTTTCCAAGCCCATGATAGTTCCAGCATAAGATGATCATTGATCTAGGCAGGGCTGGGTCTTACCCGCCTCTACCTTTGAGTCCTCTGAACTTTTTTCCACCAGCTATTTTACATCTTTTACGGGGGTCCCCCCATGACAGGCTTGTTTCAATTTTTCTTTTCAGTTCCCTGGGTTTAGGGTCTTCTAGTTTGCTATCTCTTTCTTCTTGTTGCACCCTTTTCCATGTTTTATTGGTTATTGGGCCTAGTGGTGAAGTTCCTATCCTTCTATCTTTATCCTGTTTTAGGATGTCTTTCATGGTCATTTTTGGATCAGGGTCGGGATCTGGTGGTTCAGTGTGCATCTTCTTTGGTCTCGAGGTTTATTCTGGAAGATATTTTGGTGTGTTCGTTGGCTCTGTAAATGTTGAGGCAGTGTCCTTCAGGGGGGAGAGATAAATGCTATTTTTACTCTGAGTGGTTGAGCTCTCTTTAGGGAACTCTGGGGGTCCAAGTATGATGATTTTCCCTGTTCAGTTTCCTCCTGTCTTGTGTGGGCCAACGTCAGACATTTGCGATCCTTTTATTTTTCTGACTCAGGGATGAAGGCATATCTAGTCATTTTGGATCGGAGCCATGGGCCATATTTTAGAATAATATTACCTGATCCATTATCTTTCTTTGAGACACATGATCTTTCCAGATGGCCGAGACCTCCACAAAAGAAGCAAAAAATTGGGAGTTTCTCAAATTCGAATGAAATCCAGTTTTTTGCGTCATCGAGTTTCAAAAACATGCCCCTCATCAACGGCTCCGACACTTCAATTTCGGCTCTAATCCAAACCTCGGGTCCCCATATGATAGGGTCTGAGTAGTCCCATTCAAGGAATTGTCCAATTTAGGCCCCAATTTCTCTCATAACATGTTTCATTCATGCGTGAAATGGTATTCCTTTGATACGTATCCAGAAGGGGGATCAGGTGAGCTTAATGTACTGAATATCATCCCCCCCTTTGAATTCTTCCATGAGGAGGATTTGATTATCTAAGGACCATGAACTACCTCTAAGGATTTTATCTCTATATCTATTATTGAAGAACTCAAAGACAATGCGATTGTTCCCCACTTCACTAATAGACACTCAAAATTCCAATTTCTAAAGATTTTGGAGGGTGTTTTTAAGGCCCCCCTGGTTGACTGTAATATTTTCCACAAACTATCCAACAACCGGTAGGGACATGCGTTTTTCTAAGAGTATATATTCATTTCTATGAGCCTCGATAGCTGCTTTATCTTTGTCCGTCAGGGACATCCTCTTCCAAAGGTTCACTATATCCGCCTCCATTGAACAGTGCTCGTGGGAAGGGGAAGAGCTCCAAAAAAAGGCCCGATGTTTTGCACTCCTTGGGTTAGCAAGCGGTTTTCAGTTGCCTCAAACGACTAGGCCTGGAACCCCACTCTGCGGCCTCCTTCCGTGAAGTGGCAATGCGGGTGAAGCCTTCACGGAAAAAACCTTCCCAAAGAGGCTTTGCGGTTAAGGCTTCCGTGAAAACCCTTTCTCTCAGCACGAGATCTCCTCGAAGCAAATCAGCCTGTGTGGAATGGTTCACCATGGCAGAAATCTCATGAGATATCTTCGCGAGTCAACCAAAATGCTTGCTGAGGGAATATCCTTCATTCCCAGGGCCACCGCGAACACGGTTTCCTTCAGAACACACTCCGCAAAGCACTTCGGCCACATCGGGATGGCTCAACTGGTGGTATCTTCACGACCTCCCTTCGTGGTTGGGTCTTCGCGAGTCGATAAAAACACTATCTGAGGGATTCACCTTCATTCCCAAAATCACCACGAACTAGGTTTTCTTCACACAGATCCCTAATCAGAAAATCAACCTCCGTTCTTCGTTATGTAGGAATGAATTTGTAGTCAGTGCCTTCAAGATTCGGGAGTCCAAACGATCACGCGAATCCAGAACTGAAAGTAGATTTTAGAATAGGTTTCACCCCCAAAAACCAGATCTAGAATCAGTGAAGGAAGATAGCAACAGTAAGGTCTTCATGAGGACGTGCGAGAACATATGCTGTTGGTTTCAAAAGATAGAAAATGAGACCCTAATCCCTATGAAAAACCCCTATCCCACTGAAACACAGGAGACGGGGTTCAGAATTGAGAAAGGAGTGCTGATGTTGGAAATTAGACCTTCCTTCCCACGGAGGAGCCAGAGATGGGACACAGGTCCGAAATGGGACTCTCTGAGGAAGACAGAGCCTCCTTGCAAAAAACAAAGAGTTTAGGAATCCCCTCTCTACTGTGAGAAGATCGGTATGGAGGAGACTCATACCCTAGATAAAAACCTAGGAGGAATGCTCTCAAGAGGAGAGACTTTTTGACTTAATTACCTCACTTATGCATTATATTTTATATACTCACATGTTTATCTTATGGTTTTGGTATGTGGACCTAGTTCTCATAGATTTTATTGTATTATCATGGTTACATTTGTATACCACACTTTATATGCTCACCATGTAATATTTTTAGATATATATTTTTATGGTTAATTCCCTTATTTATCATTTTTATCTATATTCATATTCTTCTGTCTATGAATATGGAATGTTTTGAAAAAAATAGAGGGCTTAAAAAATTGTTTTAATATTATTATTGATCTATAAAACATTTCTTTAATATTGAACAAATGATCTCTAGATATTATAATTTTTATTGATTTTTTGGTGGTATCATTCTATGATTTAGTTCTCAAACCATAATTTCTTTCTAAGAATTATTATATACTTGGTTTTACAGGACTCAATAAAAGGTAAGGGAATCATGTGGCATGGTACCTTCTATTGGTTGATATCACCTTAATAGTGGATTAAGATAGCGGTGATAGTTAGTCATAAGGAGATTTGGTTTTTCTATTTCTTAGTGTTGATTTTAGATTATGCCTTTTTTGTTTCATCCTTATATGTCCCATAGATGTGTACCTTTATTCCATGTTGTGCTTTTATTATTTAGCTTATTATTGGTATACATGAGATATGTTGTGTTATCTTTTAGGGTAAAATTGTTTCCATGGTTTTATATAATGATACCTCGGTGCTTGTTTCCAACTCATGGTGATCAGTAATATGCTTTAAGTCTTATGTCAAGCCATCTTGGGTGATGTGTCACATCAACTTGGGTTGGATTGTTACAAATTTTTAAATTAAGTGTTTATTTTTATTAACATTAAACATGAAGAGGGAAATAGAAGATCCCATGTTTGATAGTTGTATTTATTTTAAATCCTTGGTGTTGAAGAAATTTTCAATAAGTATTATTTATTTTTTATAAATAGTTGGAGGTATTTTCATCTTAAATAGAAAAATAAACTCTCTTGATAAATGGAAAAGTAATTTAAGGATCCAGATGAAGATAAATGTTGGATAGATTTGAAGAGACTTGGAGTTATTCAAGACATAACAACATGTTACCTATGAGGAATGGTGAATGATTCTTAATGATCAAAGGAATTTTCTAATGTGTTTAAGAAAATTACATGGCCTATAACATTATGAAAAGGAGAAAATTATCACATTTTATGACTCTTAATCATAAAATTATGATGAGATTGTAAAACATAATTTTTGTGATATTTAGAGTTACTTTTATGATGAGATATTTTGAGATAATGATAAGAATACTTAAGAGAATTAGAAAAAAATTGTTCCAAGCCTTGAACAACCATAGAACCATATGAAATTCTCAATAGAGGATCTAACTCAACATATCCATCCTAGACCAATGATGAGTCTACATAATGGAGGTTGCCCGCAGGCATGTGAGCATAGCATATTGCATGCAGAGTGGAATCAGAGAGCATACATGGGGTGCACAGGGGTCCTAGATCCACCATAAAAGGGTGTGGTGTGAAAAACTAATTGAATTGTTATAGGTGTTTCGAAAAGGAAATCCATATTACCATGGATTCTGGACAAGTTAGGATGTGTTAATTAATATTAATCTGAGCATCGATGCACATAAGTCCTATGATGTACATTGAGATAATATGTACTATTATTATGTTTTTTAAAAACCTGGAAAGAGCCATGATGATATGATTGGATCAATCCAAGATTCTTGATCATCCCCTATGATCATTTTCTTCCATTAGTTGAATATATTGTTAGTTTCTCTACCATTGTGAAGTCTACGAGAGTGACCGCATGAACTAAGCACGATCAAACACATTCTTGATTGACCATATGAGTCTGAGTGACCGCATGAATAGGATAGAAATGTATGAATACAAATGACTATATGAATAGGTTCCAACATACCATATGAACAAAGGTATTATTATTGAACATTCAAGATTAACTGACCATAAAAAGATCCTTCAACCTGTTGCACAATCAAATTATGAAGGAAAATCCATGGAGTTACTGCATGAGTTAAGTTTCAACCAACCATGATATACACATTAGTTATAGTGACCATGATAATAATAAGTCAAGTTTAGTGAAGTAAACACATGAAGGAATTTGAAGTTACTATGTGCCTCACAGGTTAGGTCTAATGACTGTAACCTATAAAAGAAACCACATGGTGAATGTGTAATTGTGAGAAGTTAATGACCATCCACATGAAGATAACTTACCTTCTGTAAGTTAATATTACTATGATGTACTGTAATGTTTTCTTTAATACTATAAAAATAGTCTTATTATGAATTTATTCCTGAATTAAGTCTCATGACAATCATCCAGTAAAGAAAAGTGACCCCGATATGATTCAATGTTCTTGGGAATTCTGTGATCTAATCATGTGATCATCCAGATTGTGCTGAGTTTGATATCTCATCATTCAATGATGTTAGAGTGATAATATGAAAAAACAAAAGGAATATTTTTGTCACTTATATCCATGAAAGGTTATAATTTTTAGAACATGGAAAAGGTGAGTTTATGAGAAGCTGCGAATGATATTGTTTTATGGCATGGATGCAGTTCCACTTGAATGCATGCATGATTATAATAATCTCTTAAAAATAGAAGAGGAAAGTCCAGAAATTCAAAAACCAGCTGAGCCCAATGTTGTGTGTTTAATCAAACTAAATAACGTGCCCACAACTCTAAGTAGCACAATGCATGTATGGTCTGAGCACAAAAAGTAAAAACATGGTGTATGGTTTGTGAAAAGCTTCAATCAGATTTTTGATATTCATATGATAATGTATGGATATATGAACAAAATAAATATGATTATTACCATATACTGATCTTCATGAAGAATATATCACAATAACGTGACACTGTTTAAGTTCATGATGTCAAGTAATAATTCCCATTGCAAAGGGGAATGAATTATGCTTCAGGTGCATGAATGAATAATATATGGAGTATTAATTTAATATAAATGTGAAATTATTGAATATGAATGAATTAACATTGATGAAGAATATGAGTATGCGGTTAATCAAATATATCCTGAAGAATCAAGAGAAAGTTTTATGGAGATTCAAATGGATACTTTAACACAAGAATTAATTTAGTCTCAAATGAGAATATATTTCATTGAAGAAATCAATGAGTTTTTCGTAATTACTATGGAATTAGTATTCACAACATATTATATGAATGTTTATATAAATATTTGTTGAATAAAAAGGGTTAGATCTTAATATAAATAAATATTTAAGTTATTTTATTTTTATCAAAGGAGAATCTAATTGCATTCATCAGATTATATGCATTAAGGAATTTGAAATAGAAGAGGTCAATGAAGTTACTATTGTTCATCTAATTTCATTGAGACACTTAATAAAAGAAGATCCAATATGATCACATATCATTTTTATACCAAGTGAATAACAAGGATAAAAATAATTAAGATTTATTAATCAAATCTTAGTATTTAAGACCCATTCATTGGGTTGTGATAAGTTTTGAAGAACAAGTTTGACCTATATAATGATATTAAATAATTGGTGGTGCTAATATAAATAACACAATATACTCAGGAAGATTATTTGTTCTTTCTCTGTGGGATTTATATGATATTAGAACAACCATTTTGTGATACTTATGACACCATTTATGATCAGTAATATTTAATAGTGATAAGATAATTCATGACTTGACAATATCTGAGCAAGACAAGGGGAAGTCTATCACAACGAGGCTGAACCTTGTAAATATTATAAGTTTTTATTATTTGTATATATCCAAATTTCATTTTAAGGATAGGTTGGAGGTAATATTCATTGATCCATTCCTTTTAACTAAGGTAGAGGTTCAAGTGTAAGAGTGTCTAATTAAAAGAAATAGAAATCATTAAAATTTTGGTGCATTGATTAACCTCATATTTATGGCCCATCATGATCCACTAGTCACTATATCTTCATATAAATACAATTCTTTGTAAAACATTGGTAGGAAATAACCTCTTTATAACCACATTAAAAAATAACTAAATATGTAGTTGAAAAAATGATAAGAAAATTAACAAAATAATAAATGGATAAAATTATATGAAAATTAAATAGATAAGAAATAGGAAATAACCTCCTTAGGATGATTATAAAAAATAAAAAAAGTGTATTTTTCCTAAAAATTTATAAAAAAATATACTCCCTCTTTGGAATACTTGGTCTGTTAGCATACCTTGAAGTACCGGTCAAATATTAGTAAAACAATGGTTAATAAATATTTTAAATGAAATTGTAATTATCATCCGAAATAACTCTTCAATTTTGATAATTTGTTGATGGAATATGATATATTTCATAAATATACAAATGTAATATCCATAATCATTTGTAAGAAAAGTAACTAAATTATAAATGGATAAAATAGAAAGAAAATTAATTAGACAAATAGTAGATAATCACATTTTCATGATGTCTACAATCAGTCTGACACTGTGTAATTTGACCACTCATTTATAAACAAATATATTTCTGCTTTTGAATATGTGGACTAATAACTATCCTTTAAGAATTAGAAAAATATAAATAAACATATTATTAATAAATATTTAAAATAAAATTTCAATTATCATAAAAAATAACTCTCCAGGGATTCTAGTTTACTGATGTCAAATGATATCCTTCATGAATTTACAAATATAATATCCACAATCAGTGACATCACATTATTCCATATACAACAGAAACATTGATAAAAATAAGTAAATTGTTTTGATATATGTTTTGGTAGTGAAATATTATTATATATACCCTAATACTTATTCATTTCTACAAATACATAGTCTTTTTGTGCTCATATTTCTCCCTCATACCATAATTTTCATGATATTTAAACATCACCCTATCAAAAAAAGTCTCATTAAAACATAACATAAAGTGTATAATTTTAAAATTATTTCAAAAGGTTAAATTTAGTGTATTAAAAATTTATAAAATACATCTTTTTTGGTTGATTCATTGGATATCCATGATTTTGATCCAAGGAAATAAATCTTTAAAGTATCCAAATTGATTGCAATGAGTATCTAATGGTAAAAAAAGGATGAAGTAATAGAAAAATAAAAATATATTGTAGATGATTATATTTTAAATTTTTACACATGAATTGTGGGTACTAAGAAAAACATTTCATCTATTATTTTCTAATAAAACCTTTTTGTTGGAAGCATTGATTTTAGTGAAATTTTAAGTTCCCCTATTTATGGTTATATTATTTAAGTGATAAGAGGACTAATGAGTAAAGTTTTCTCATCATAGGGTTTTACATTCATATAAAAGTGATATGTATGAATTTAGAAAATATTAATAGCATTTAAATATAAATAAATAGTATATCAACTTTTGGATAAAAACATTATTAAAATGTACCTCGTATTTATATTCACAACCAAGACTCCCATTAATTGATGCTTGGGAATTTCATTTACATTCTCAAGACCAATCATGTTTGGAATGGAATCTTCATACATTATTTCTTCAAATTCAATATAGTTCATATTTTTATATTTGAATTTTATATCCACATAATATTGTAATCCTAGTAAATATTGTAGTTGAATTGTAGGGATAAAGGAACTCTAAGAACATATTTTTGATTTATTGGTTGATCTTGTAGACTATTTTTATTCTCTATTTCCCCTTATTTTTCTATGTCTATAATAAAATTTCTTTATTTATAACTGTTTTCATTAATTGTTAAATATTTTTCATAAAAAACAAAATTTAAATGAATTATCATGTAATCATCATGTATATTTATAGTATTGAAATGTCATGCTATGAAAGTTCCAAATGATTTTTTGATAGTGTGGATATCCAAATAATTAAGGGTAATAAGTAGAATGGAACTTGACTCATGAGATACATGAATCTATATTATCACACAATCCTTTGGTCATTTTTTGTAACATAGAATATTTCCTTGTATATTTTATAGTGTACCACTCAAAAAAAGGAAATTATTGGGTGTTGATAGATATAAATCCGCATCAATTTCACCCTTCAGGTATTTAGTACAAGAAAGGTATCAATATTTGTATGGTTCACATTTAGTAGAAAAATTTATGAAAATATGGATTACCTTGGGTAAGGCTGGACTTTGTGGGGAATGGCTTGCCATAAAGTTGGTGGCGGTGTCTGTTCATGTATTAGTTTTTTTGTGTGTTAATTATTCTCCTTAATCCCTTACCATAAAATTATCCAACAATTTAGACTGATAATAAAAGTTTTGTTTTAGAGCGTCTATTTTTTCATCCATGTCATCTATTTTCTTTTATATATCCCCATATGTCATTTATTTCACAAAATATTTTTGAGGGGACACTCCAAAACCTACACCTCTTATGTGTATATATTGTTCTATACACTTAAAGTCCATTTAAAGGAGTTGTTCATCGGGAACATCTGAAGACTATTCTTATGTCTTAAATAAATAAAAAGAAGTATAGGTAAATAAGTAGCCATTTTTATGTAGTATTTATTTATAGAATAATTGTTTATTATGTTGTACTCACACATTATTCTCATAATCTTTGAGTTTTTTCATTCCCTAATTAGCCCTCTTTATTTACATGATCCTCCTTCTATAACACATTGTTGGTCAGAGTGGATAATCAAGAGGGGGGTTATTTGAGTTTTAATAAAAATTTCTGTTTAAAAATGCTTCTCTTAAAATCCCCCAATTTAAAAACAAAGTTAAACTATAATGAATATATATAGAGTGTAAATGTTCTATCAGTTTCTCAAAGATTGATTAGGTCTCAATTGACTTAATCTGAAGATTAAATTAACTTTTGAAACTAACTTACTGGTTTACAATAAGTATAAACACTTGCTAATTTAACTATCAAAGTATCTTTAAAATAATTTTGTATTTCAAAGTAATATCAGCGGAATATTAAATAAATATATAGTATACTTATAGAGTTAAATTAAAATGAACAGCAGTGTTAACCAAGAGGTCCATTCTCATGCCGAGACTTAGTCCTCTCCACAATTTATATAAATTGATCCACCCCCTGGATCGGCTGTAAATGATAGTACAATACTGTCCAGGTCCAAAGACCTCTACTAGGGTTATTCGTGGGAAAAAAAACAACAGCACACAGGCTGTCCAGGTCTTACTCGATCTCTACCACTATCCACAGTGGGAAACAAAGGGTTATGAAGTTTGAGTGAGGATTTAAGAATCCTACAGCTTAGCACAGGAGTCAGTATGTGTGTAAAATAAATAGTGTACACACACTTCTCGAAAGGTAAATAAATGAATCACTAAGATAAGTATGACTGAGTTTAGAAATGCTTTAGTGATTAGCAGTGCAGATCTGGACTCGTTTGGTTTATCAGAAAAGCTTCTGAGTCCTTCTCTGGTTTCTTGTTCAGAAAACAGAGTGTCGTTTTCTTCCGTGGTTCTTGGTCCAGCTTAGCAGCCTGATTGCATGAAATGTTTGTTGTAGTTCTTCACTCAAGATGCAGCTTGTGTTCTCCTCTAGAATAATGTTCTTCGTGTATGTCCAGGATTCTTGGAGTATGGATATAGACTAGTGAAAAATGCTCCACATTTGAATGATGTTCAGCTCTTGGCTCTTTCATCCTTTGTGTGTATTCTTAGTTCCTTGATTATCTCTCTTTCAAAAAGTGTATATCTTGCATGATCTTTTTATGTCCCTTTATAGCTTTCAGCTTCGGAAAAAAAGAATAATTACTTTTTTCATGGGTACTAGGTACGGTTCCCCGACATCGAAACAGAGATCATTAAATAACATTAACAGCATTAAAAAAATCAAATGTAACCATTAGCTTAATAAATAAATAATATGAAGAGAATAGGGTTTGACTGGTTGGTCAATCATTAGCTCGTGTTGTTAAATGTGTTCGGTGGACTTTGTGTAGAAGGTCCTTCAATCGGTAGCTCTTTGAACTTGCATCGGTAGCTTGTTGGTATTGGTAGCTCTTTGTATCAGTAACTCCTTCTATCAGTAGACTTGATCTATTGGTGGATCGGTATACTGGTTCTATCAGTAGCTCTTGATCCATTAGTATTTGTTGCTCCATCCGTAGCTCCTTGCATCGGTAGCTGTTTGCCCTCATATCGGTAGACTTATACTATCAGCAAACTTCTTATCGGTAGCTATCTATGAACTGGTTCTATCGGTAGCTATCTGTCTATCGGTAGCTCTAGTCTGTCTGTCGGTAGTTTTGGTTAACAGTGACTGTCTATGTATTAGTGACTCTGTCTATCGGTAGAATAAGTCTATCGGCAGACTGAGTACCGGTAGCTCTTTATCAGAAGCTATACGCAGATCAGTGACTCAACACTTGTCTGTTTTATGCAAAACATATTAGAATGGGTTAGTAGAACTTCAGAACTCATATAAACATAGATAGACATGGATTAACATATCTCAAGGAAAATTTTAATACTATTATCATCTTGATCATAGAATCTCATAGGTTTTAAAGAATTAATATATATAGATAAGCATTAATTGGGATTATCAAAGTATATGAAAGCATTATTGGGATTATAAAAATAGGTGAGGTCAACAATCTCCCCCTTTTTGATAATCACAACTTATAAAATTATAGTTTTAAAATAGTGAGCAGTTGTATTAGAGGATATATCATTAAATGCAATTATCTCAGAGAAATAGTATGTTATAGAACATAATGGATCAGAGGTGGAAGAAAATGTGATAGTATCAGATATAAAATTAAATTCAATGATATAAAAAGTAAAATTTAGTGGTATCAGATAATTAAATGAAATGGTATCAGAGGATGAAAGTAAAAGCACTAGTATCAGAAGGGAAAAGCATTATATCTTTTCCTTAGAGAAAATTTACCCCCCTTTGATACTCTCTCCCCCTTTGTAAAAGCTTGGTAAACTATTTCTCCCCCTTAATATCCCTGTAGAACATTCCTGTAGAACATTTATCCCCCTTTGTGATAATCAAAAAGTGGGAAACAATAAGAAATATAAAAATTAGAACAATGAGAAAGAAAGGAAAGCCGATTGTATTAGATGTTTCAAAAAGGTACAGAGACATAAAAAAAATACAATGGATTCCTATCAAACAGTATAG
Source organism: Viscum album (assembly GCA_963277665.1). NCBI lineage: Eukaryota > Viridiplantae > Streptophyta > Magnoliopsida > Santalales > Viscaceae > Viscum > Viscum album. The sequence continues at coordinate 519,652,841 of OY728135.1, read as the reverse complement.
TCACTTGTTCAATCCACATCCTCAATGTGATATTTGCCTTTAGGAGAAGAAGAGGATTCATGTGAAGTGGTTACAGGTGAGGGCTTAGGAATTCCAGAAATGATCATCGGAGGATGAGCCACAGAAACTGTTCCTGGTCTGTAATGAGGATTCCGTTGTGTGATCATAGGAGTAAGGCTTTGAATTGTTTGGGCAAGAGTCATTTGAAATGGAGAAGAAATAGAGGCAGAGGCCGGAAAACCGGGAGGTACAAATACTGGCCTAACATCAACATGTAGAAAAGGTAGCAACAGATTTCTGAAGTCCATATTTATTCCTCCTCCTCTCTCCATGGCAGATATGAAGTCATCTTTGTTCTCCATAAATTTGTCCAATGCTGGAGTCAATTATCTTAGCTTGATAACTTGTTCTCAGAATGCTTGATTGACATGAGGCAGCTTCATATTTTCTATCAGAAGCTTGAGGTGACTGGTCATTTGGGTCTTTGTGTAAATCTCTGAGAAATAGGAGTCCACCTTTTCTTTCACTTCTTTCTGAGAGGCAGAAGCTTCTCTCATATAGTCTTGGACTATCTTCATTATCTCTCGAGCTGAATCTCTAGTAGAATGTACAACTATGCTCAGCTCAGATGAGTCCACTGAGCCATTGGTTGAAGTTAAACCATGCTCCTCCTTCATCACAGCTCGAAACTGATTCAAATCCACTGAAGGTTTAGATGCAAGAGAACCAATAGAGAAAGATATAGTCTCTTTGATGTTTTTGGTCAACCCACTGAAAAGATTTTGAACTTGGGGATACTGGGATTTAATATGATCTTTCATAGAATTTTTGAAACCTTCAAATACTGAAACCATCTGGCTTACAACACTTTTCATATAAGCTATGTCCTTATCTTCTTGGGATTTTGAGCTCATGTAAGAGTCTAAAGAAACACCAGATTCCTTTAGAGCTTCAAGATCTACTTCAAGTCTAGAAACTTGATCCTGTCAGCCTTTAACTTCATCCACTATCTCACTCATAAAGGTTGACAAATTACAAGAAAGAGAAAGTTCAAAAGATCTTTCCAAAATACTCATCTCATCAGCAAAACTATTCTTCATATCATCAACTGAGGCACTAAAAGATTCTTTCAGCTCATCCTTTAAGGATTCCAGATCAGCCCTTGTGATCATATCAGCAGGTGCAACTGCAGTGGGTACTCTTTCATATGCCAAACTGACCACAGAGTCAATGATAACTGATTGAATTGAAGATACCAGAGAAACTTCCATCTTCATTACCTCTTCCACAAAGCTGTCCTTAAGATTTTTCTTCAAAGTATCCAGGTCACGCATTCTAACCACATCTTCAGGAAACAACTCAGATTCAATATTATAAACAATATTTGGTCTATTGTGAGATGACGCATATTCTGAATCTGGATAGTCTAAACCACAGACTAAAATCCCTTGGTCTTATTCCCAATATTCAATTCCACCAGCCACTGTAACACTTCCAACATTGGTTTTATGCTCCCCCTCAATGGGTGCATCCTCAAGTAAAACAACAGTATTTTCAGCAGCATTCTCAGCAGGTCTTACATCCTGAGGAGAATCTTCTATTATTAATTCTTCCTCTACAACAGTAGGAGGGTATTCTGAATTAGGTAAGGGTATTTCAACCTCATTTGCATCCATAAAAGGCACTAAGGATTGTCTAATAACTGGACTCAGTCTCAAATCAGCTGACAGAGATGCTTCACTTTCATGAGCATCTTCTTCATTTTCTACAGCAGCCACTTCAACATCCTCTAAAGCAGCTTCTTCCTTATCTGATTTATGTTGATCTTCATTTTCAGGAGTTGGTCTAGGAGGTAAGTCAGGATCTCCTCCTTCATCAGCAGAGGACTCTTCCTCATCTAAATCATCAATGTATTCTGGCTCCTGTTCATCAGGTCCCAGACCTGGATCCCTCACATCCTTAGGTCTTGAAGGATGATTCACATGATTAAATTTTTCATACACCTTCTGGTCATCATGGACCCATTATCCTCTCCAAGGGTTCCAATTGATCCTCATGTATTTCCAGACTGTGGATGTAATACAAAAGTTATTCTTGACTACTACTGTCTTATCTTGAGAATCAGCTACCCATTTTACTTTAATCATCATAGAGATCAACTTAGCAAAGAATAGGGCATTTGTCTTTGATTTTTTCCTTGTCATATCTTCCATTTGGATCATCATCAATCTTCACAAATTCAGCTTTACACAATGTATTAAGAGGTGTAGGAGATAGATATACTGATATCTCAAATTGGAAAAGTCTCCTCTCCTCGGTATCAAGACATGTTGAACAAATTTGAACAACAATCTGTTCTCTCCATCCATTTCTGTAGCAACTACTTGTCTTTGACTTCCATCACCAGTCAGCTCTTCCAAAGCAGTCTCATAATCGAAAATATCACTTGTAGGTGGCATAGCTCTCGAGACATATCCGGATACACCTTCATGAGGAATGTTTAAGCACACAGCCCACTCAACAGATGAAAATGACATATCCTTTCCATTAATAAAAGAGGTTACTTGGTTTTAATTCTCTTATTTTTCAAAGGTCCCAAACTCGTAAAATTGTTTCACTAATTTTGGAAAGGACCATTGTTGTTCGAAAAACACTCTACCCATTTTTGATCTTTATGTACTTCAAGCACTAAGGGATTTCTAGGCAGCAACCATTCTACACACAGCTCTTTTTCAATAACAATAACACGATTTTGAAGATGAGGATTCACTGGTCGTCTCCCCGACCTAGTTCTAGAAACACTACCACTTGCTTCTTGCTCTGTCTTATGCTTCTTTGTTTTTGGGTCAATAGAGTCATCTCTGACGGTAGGAAGTTTTGTTTTTTCCATCGCTAGTTCGAAGGATTTAGGTTTCTCTAAGGATTCGGGAGCTAAGGTTAGAGGGTAAAGGTTTGAGGCTTGGTTGATTGAGAAGTAGCTCGGACTTTAGTTTTGTCATTTAGGAATCATAAAAAAAAAAATAAAATGAAATAAATTAAAAACGATTCAGATTCTGGTGGTAGATAGAATTTTTAAAACAACACACTCATTGTTGAGAATTCATATCAGTGAGGTTACATCGGTGAGAATTTTACATCGTTGAGAATTTCACATCGGTGAGAATTTCACATCGGTGAGGATTTCACAACAGTGAGAATTTTACATCGGTGAGGATTTCACAACGGTGATAATTTTACATCGGTGAGGATTTCACATCAGTAAGGATAGCGACCGATTGAGGTTAAAAAATCCTAACTCATGTCTAATGTAACTTAACCTATCTGAACTCAAAGGTTTAGTGAAAATGTCGGCTAATTGATGTTCAATGCCTATAAAATCAAGAGTAATATCACCCTTTTGGTAATGATCTCTCAAGAAATAGTTCCTTACATCAATGTGTTTGGTCCTAGAGTGAGACACTGGGTTCTTCGAGATATTTATTGCACTAGTGTTGTCACAGTTGATTGAAACATGTCTAAAGTCATATCCATAGTCCAAAATAGTGTGTTTCATCCACAAAATTTTTGCACAACAACTACCAGCAACTATATACTCTGATTCGGCAGTGGACAATGCTACATAATTCTGGTTCTTACTACACCAAGATACTAAGGACTTTACCAATAAATTACATGTTCTAGAAGTGCTTTTTCTATCCAACTTTCAACCAGAAAAGTCAGCATCTGAATAACTCATCAACTCAAAGGACTGTCCTTTTGGGTAAAACAAACCTAAGTTTACAGTATGTTTAAGATACCTAAAAATTCTTTTAACAGTATGTAAATGAGATAATTTTGGGTTATCTTGAAATCTTTCACACATACACACACTAAAAATAATGTCTGGTCGACTAGCAGTAAGGTAATGTAAGCTTCCAATCATACCTCTATAATTGGTTTGATCCACTGGTATCCCAGTTTCATCTGCATCCAATTTACAGACTGTACACATAGGAGTATCACTTTCCTTAATACTATCCAAACCAAAACGTTTTAAAAGATCCTTTGTATATTTACTTTGATTAAAAATAATACCATTTTCATTTTGAAACACTTGAAATCCAAGAAAATATTTAATTTCTCCCATTAAACTCATTTTTCATACTCTTTGAAAAATCAGTACATAAAGAGTGTTTGGAATATCCAAAAATGATATCATCAACATAGATTTGTACTATTAGAACATCTTTAGAAATTATTTTAATAAAAAGAGTTGGATCCGCAATCCCTTTCGTAAAACTTTTTGAAATAAGAAAATTACTAAGTCTATCATACCAAGCTCTTGGAGCTTGTTTTAAACCATATAAAGCATTAGAAAGTTTAAAAAATTGATTTGGAAAATGAGGATTAGTAAATCCAGGTGGTTTTTTAACAAAAACATCTTCAACAATAAAACCATTTAGAAAAGCACTTTTGACATCCATTTGATATAACTTGAAATTCAGATGAGCAGCATATGAAAGTAAGATCCTAATAGCTTCTACTCTGTCTACAGGTGAAAAGGTTTCCTCATAGTCTATGCCTTCTTCTTGACTATATCCTTGTGTAACTAATATAGCATTGTTTCTAACTATGTTTCCAGACTCATCAACTTTGTTTCTAAAAACCCATTTTGTGCCTATTGTTAAAGTGTCATTAGGTCTGTCAACTAATTCCCAGACTTTGTTTCTTTCAAATTGATTTAACTCTTCTTGCATATACATTACCCAAAATTCATCATTGACATCATCATTGACATTTTTAGGTTCTAACTGTGAAAGAAAGGGTTGATGTTCAACCTGGTTTCTTAGAGAAGCTCTAGTCCATGTCCCTCTATCAAGATTACCAATAACAACATCCAAAGGATGATTCATTAGAATCCTTGTTGATCTAGTAAAGGTAGGACTATAAATTTCAGGTTCATCCATATGTTTGGGTTCCATATCAGCAGATTCTGGAATATGTCCAGAAATAGATGTTTTTATAGCAGGTTCTTTAGATTTATCATTAAGGTTCAGAACACTTAAATCTTCTTCAAGATTTTCAAGAGAGGTTTTAGGCTCATGTGGATCAGTTTCATCAAACATGATGTGAACAGATTCTTCAACACATTTGTTTCTTTTATTAAAGATACAATAGGCTTTTCTAGTTAAATATTAACTGAGAAAAACTCCTTCATCACTCTCAGAAGCAAACTTGTCCAGATTATCCTTTGTATTAAGAATAAAAACTTTGCATCCAAAGACTCTAAAGTAACTGACATTGGGTTTTCTATTATTCCACAACTCATATGGGGTCTTCTTAAGAACTGGTCTAATTAATACTCTATTTATGATATAACAAGTTGTATTTACAGCTTCAGCCCAAAAGTAAATAGGCAAGTCATACCCATTAAGCATGGTTCTAGCTATTTTGTAAGGGTTCCATTTCATCTTTCTACTACACCATTCTGCTGAGGTGTTTTAGGAGAAGAAAAGTTGTGACTATAGCCATTGTGTGAGCAATAAGATTCAAATTCTTGATTTTAAAACTCAAAACCATGATCACTTTTTGGAGTTTTAATCTTAAGTCCACTAAGGTTTTCTACAGATTTGGAGTATTTAACAAAGTAAGAAAAAGCTTCACTTTTGTGAGCTAAGAAGTATACCCAAGTATATCTATAAAATTCATCTACTAAGAAATAGACATAGTGCTTAACATTTAAACTAGAAACTCTAGAAGTAACAAACAAGTCCATGTGAACCAACTCGAGAGGTTGATAAGTAGAAACTTCTTTCTTTGATTTAAAAGAAACTTTATGTTGCTTTCCCTTTTGATAGGGATTACAAACTTTGTCATTTGGGAATTCAAGATTAGGTAGGTCTCTAACTAAATTCTTCCTAGTCAATTTTCTAAGAGAATGGATGTTTCAGTTTCCTAATATTTTGTGCCAAATCCAAGACTCTTTATGAAAAGCATTTAGGCAAGTAACATTTTGAATAGATAAAGAATTTAAATCAACTGCATAAAAATTTTTATTCCTTAAAGCAGAGAATGCTAAAACATTTTTAGAATTAAAAACATTACAAGAATAATTTTCAAACATGACATTAAAAAAATCATCACACAATTGAGAAATACTTAACAGATTATATTTCAGTCCATCAAAAAATAAATCTTTGGAAATTAAAACTGAATTAGTGTTACCAATTTGGCATAGGCCGATGATTTTTCCTTTAGAATTATCACCAAAGGTGACATGGCCTCCATAAATCTTGATTAGGCTTGTAAAGAATGAGTAATATCCAGACATGTGTCTCGAACATCCACTATCCAAGTACCATACCTTCTTGTGAGAACTCTTCAAACAGGTTTCCTACAAAACAGATTTAGATGGAAAATGACTTTGGTACCCAGATCTTCTTGGGTTCAGACAGGTTAGCAATCAAACATTTTGGTACCCACATTTTTCTTATGGGTCTTATATAATTTTTAGAGTCAATAGATTTTGAAATATAAAATTTATTTGATCTATAAACATATGAATAAATAGTTGAAGCATAGGAATTTCTAGAACTGGAATAGGCAGAATTTTGTCCAGACTTAGAGATAAATCGAGTTTTAGTGAGCTATCTCTGTCCAGGTTGGTATCCCAAACTAGTAGTGTATTTAAGTGCAACATGCTTACTTAACATTTGAGTTAGAGTATCTTTTCTATTTGTGAATTCTTCTAAGTCCTTTCTATGTTGCTCATTAGACATTTTCAGTTCAGTGTTTTCCTTTAACAGTTGAGCATTTTCCTCTTTTTCAATAGTAAGTTCGGTTTTAACAGTAGTAGTGGGAGCATGCTATTTCTTCAATGATTTTTATTTATCCATAATTTCATTAAATGTATCTTCCAACATATTATAGTAATCAAATAAGTCAGCCTTAGACATATTTTCATCATTGTCTGAGTCAATGTTTTTTCCAAAATAATAAGAATTTAAAAGATGAGTATCTAAGGTTACCTCAGATGTGTTGGTCATGAAACACATGTTGGCATGATTTATTTCAGAATTAGACATTTCAGATTCACTTGTGCTGTCTTTAGATACACTCCAGGTAGCCTTCATAGATTTATTGAACTTAATGTATTTGTAATCATATTTCTTCTTGAATTTTAACTTTGGGCAGTCTACTTTAATGTGTCCTTTTCTTTTGCACTCGTAGAAAACAACTTCATCACTTCTATCTGGCTTATTCCAGTCCTTCTTCCAATGTCCCTTATTATCATACTTTCCTTTGTAATTTGATTTTCTGAAAAATTTCTTTTCCTATAAAATTTCATAAACCTTCTGGCTATCTGATCCATTTTAGCATCACTGTTTTAATCAGAATCTTCACTGGTTGAACTTTCAGTAGGTACTTGCATTGTCTTCTTGTCTTTTCTCTTAGAAGCAGAAGACTTGAAAGCTACGGATTTTCTCTTAGGTTCATCATCTTCCTCTTTATTCACCTTGAGTTCTTCCTCATACATCATCAGTTTTCCAATAAGCTCTTTGACATGCAGAGATCCAATGTCACATGATTCTCTAATTGAAACAGATGTGCCTCTCCATCGGCCTCGTAGACATCTCAAGATTCTCATGATTTGTTCCTTTGCTGCAACAACTTTACCAAGTGAATTCATTGTATTGACTATCTCATTGAACCTGAGATACATATCAGAAATAGGTTCATCATTCTTCATTTTAAAATTGTCATATTTAATAGTATAAGTATTCAATCTCATTTCTTTAACATTGGATGTTCCTTCATGAGAAACACCCAAAGTATCCCATATTTCTTAAGCAGTTTTTCAAGCAGATATTCTATTAAACTCTTCATCTCTTAAAGCAAAATACATAGCATTCATAGATTTACAATTATTATTGTAAGTAGTATTTGTAGGTTCATCCCAAGTTTTTTTTTTCAGTTTCTGGAATTTTATATTGAGACTCTATAGTAGTCCAGATATCAAAACCCATACTTTCTAAATGAATTTTCATTTTTAGTTTCCACTGGGCATAGTTGGTGCCATTGAAGAAAGGTGGTCGGTTAGTAGCAACACTCTTTAATCTATTATCCATAGATAGATTTTAGAAAATAGTTTTAAAGAGATGAAATTTAGAACTAACAGAAATTTAAGATCTTTAAAGATGCAACTAAAATCACAGTTGAAAAACAGAGTATGTCAAATATCCTTTAAAAAAAACACAACCCTCTGATACCAAATGTTGGTCGGAGTGGATACTCAGGAGGTGGGTGAATTGAGTTCCAATAAAAATTTCTGTTTAAAAATGCTTCTCTTAAAATCCCCCAATTTAAAGACAATGTTAAAATATAGTGAATCTATACAGAGTGTAAATGTTCAATCAGTTTCTCAAAGATTGATTAGGTCTCAGTTGACTTAATCTGAAGATTAAATTCACTTTTGAAACCAACTTACTGATTTACAATAAGTATAAACACTTGCTAATTTAACTATCAATGTAGATTTAAAATAATTTTGTATTTCAAAGTAATAGTAGTGGAATATTAAATAAATATATAGCATACTTATAGATTTAAATTAAAATACACAGCAGAGTTAACCAAGTGGTTCAGTCTCAAGAAGAGACATAGTCCTCTCCATGATTAATATAAATTTATCCACACCTTGGATTAGGGGTAAACAACAGTACAATACTGTCCAGGTCCAAAGACCTCTACCACAATTCTTTGTGGGAAAAACAAACAACATCACATAGGCTATCTAGGTCTTAATCGACCTATACCACTATCCATAGTGGGAAAAAAAGGGTTATGAAGTTTGAGTAAGGATTTAAGAATCCTCCAGCTTAGCACATGATTCAGTATGTGTGTAAAATAAACATGATACACACACTGCTCGAAATGTAAATAAAAGAATCACTAAGATAAGTATGACTGAGTTTAGAAATGCTTTAGTGATTAGTAGTGCAGCTCTGGACTCATTTGTTTTATCAGAAAAGCTTCTGAGTCCTTCTCTGGTTTCTTGTTCAGAAAAAAGTGTGTTGTTTTCTTCCTTGGTTCTTGGTCCAGCTTAGCAGCCTGAGTGCATGAAATGTTTGTTGTAGTTCTTCACTCAATATTCAACTTGCGTTCTCCTCTAGAATAAGTTTCTTTGTATATGTCCAGGATTCATGGAGTATGGATGTAGACTAGTGAAAAATTCTCCACATTTGAATGTTGTTCAACTCTCGGCTCTTTCACCCTTTGTGTGTCTTCTTAGTGCCTTGATTAGTTCTCTTTCAAAAAGTGTATATCTTGCATGATATTTTTATGTCCCTTTATAGCTTTCAGTTTCGGAAAAAAAGAATAATTACTTTTTCATGGGTACTAGGCACGGTTCCCTGACATAGAAACATAGATCATTAAATAAAATTAACTACATTAAAAACATCAAATGTAATCGTTAGCTTAATAAATAAATAGTGTGAAGAGAATAGGGTTTGACTGGTTGGTCAATCATTAGCTCATGTTAGTAAATGTGTTCGTTGGACTTTGTGTAGCAGGTCCTTCAATCAGTAGCTCTTTGAACTTGCATCGGTAGCTTATTGGTATCGGTAGCTCTATGTATCAGTAACTCCTTCTATCGTTAGACTTGCTCTATCGGTGGCTCGGTAGACTGGTTCTATCAGTAGCTCTTGATCCATTAGTAGCTGTTGCTCCATAGGTAGCTCCTTGAATCGGTAGCTATTTGCACTCGTATCAGTAGACTTATACTATCAGCAGACTTCTATCTGTAGCTATCTATGAACTGGTTCTATCGGTAGCTATCTGTCTATCGGTAGCTTTGGTTTGTCTATCAGTAGTTCTGGTTATCGGTGACTGTCTGTGTATTAGTGACTCTGTCTATCGGTAGACTAAGTCTATCGGTAGACTAAGTCTATCGGTAGACTGAGTACCGATAACTCTTTATCAGTAGCTATACACAGATCAGTGACTTAACACTTGTCTGTTTTATGCAAAACATATTAGAATGGGTTAGAAGAACTTTAGAACTCATATAAACATAGATAGACATGGATTAACATATCTTAGGGATTATTTTAATACTATTGTCATCTTGATCATAAAATCTCATAGGATTGAAAGAATTAATATATATAGATAAGCATTAATTGGGATTATCAAAGTATATGAAAGCATGATTGGGATTATCAAAACAGGTGAGGTCAACACACATGATGTGGGATGACAATGTTTTTGGATTTGGATTAATCAATTTTGATATAAAAAAAGTAACATAATTATGTTATTAGTTCAAGTAACATAAAATTATCTCTATAGATTTAAATTGTATACCATTATTTTCAACTGAAGATTACCCCATCCTTGATTTAAGGTAGGATTAAATTAGTTCTGGTGTAGGATTCTTATTTTCATCACTCATTTACTATTTTATAAATTAACAATTCTAAATCAAAGTGATTAATACATGCAATGATAAGTAAAATATAACCAATTACAATATAACTAAAATGATTCATTCCTAGGATGACCAATGAATGTATTACTTGTTTCGTGGTTTATCATATGTGCATATATAGGTGGTGGGTGGGGGTTTACATTCCCATTAGAATCCATGATATGATTCTTCATAATAATTTCCCGAAAGGCACTATGAGCCATTTTAGAAACCATTAATAATATTTTCATTCAAAAATAATCTAATATAAACTTACTCTACATGGGATAATGTAGAGTAAATAAATATTTAAATATTTTATTTTTTAGTAAAATTGATAAATTATATCACAATTTTATCCTAATGTCTTGTAAAATTAGTTACATCAATGTAGGAAAAACATTGTGAGATGTATTCAAATCAATCGTTATGTGCATTCGAGTTGTGACCCCAATGTAACTAATGAAAATAGAATTATTGGGTCAATCTATTATCCATGTATATTCCATCCAAACTCTAATTTTATGTATATAATTTTTGATTTAACAATTTTTTAAGAGTGTCAAACTATAATGATCCTATATTTTTTCAATTACATGTTGTTCACCTTCTAACATTTCATCAATTTCCATATTTTCAGTATGTTCTTCTTCATTATTTCAAACGTTCATATATTGGGAGTAAATTGTATATATAATTAGTTATATTTTTAATCTGTATGATGTAAATATAGTAGTAAACACATTATATTACAAAGAAATACATTGTATATTAAAACAAAACTTTTTAATTCTCATTCAAATATTGTTTTTTCTTTAAAGGTTGAATTGATTTGACCACTCTATTGAGTATCTTAATCCCCACCTTGTAGAACCCACTAATATACCTAACCATTTCTACATTGGGACCACTATGAAATTATTAAAATATCTCAATGAAAGGACCATCTTCAATGGAATTTACATTTTACCTTTTAGTGGTTTTGGTTGATAACAAAATAATTGATTTTTTTTGTAGGAACAAAGATATAAAATTCTTATAATACCAATGATTTTATTATGAAAGGTTCATACTTGTATCCTTACTTACTAAAATCCACTTTCATGAATCCTAATTCATTTTTTTACTTCACTTCTATTATCAACCCATTATCATTGAAATATTATCACTTGGAATGTTATATAATTCAACTTTCATATTTGTTTGATAATTCCACTACATGCTATATTCATGTAAATTGGATTTATATCCTTAGTACTAGATATTTTCATTGATTTCACTACAAGATTAACTTCACTATTTTTCACGATACTGTGTTCATCAGGTTCATTGAATATAATGTATAACTGTTGATTATATAATCATTATAAGATAATGTATACACACTTGATACCCAAGTTATCCATCAAATTCATTTTGAAATTAAATTTAGATTTTCAGATGACTCCTTAAAAATATGGTACAAAAAACATCCTATATATTATTGATTATGTGTATTTGATATCTAGATTTCATCCCTCATGGATTTAAATTCCTAAAAATTACATTGTGGGTTTTAACATATGGCGTAACCTCTAAACTATTATGTAAAATGTAAATGTGTTCCTGATCCTGCTTTGTAATGGAAATTATGTTAATATCTCATCAATTAACTCCTTCACCCAAAAGGGGCATACTATGATGAGATTTTGGGAGACCAATTCTATCCACATTGTACATGTATTCGATAAAACATTTAACATCTTCCTCAATAGTATATCTCTTTATAATAAAACCTTATGGATGACTTCATTTTTTTGATGTACCCTTTAAAAATATTCATATACCATTAAATGGGGTATATCGATACATAATGTATAAGACCACATATCTAGATCTCCCTAAATAAGCGAACTATCAATTGAACCATTATATCAAAGAATGATGATGGGAAGAACATTTCCAAATCACTTAATATGACATGAAATTCCTTTTACAAAGTTGAAAATTTTCCATGTCTATAAATTTACTATATATAGATTTTAAAAAGAGGAAAAACTTGTTTAATTCATGTAATAAATTTTTATGAAGAATATAATATAAATTTATAATCATTAACTCTTGTATTAAAATATAACAGCCATGTGATTTTAGGACCTTTAACTCCAAATAAGTCATGTACATGGTATTCTTGATATTTGATGAATACCCATTTGGAACCTTTACATCATTTAGGATGTTTAAAAAAATATATTTATCATTCCATAAAAAATTTTAAGATATTGGAGGAAGAAAATTCCACCTGTCACCATTTACTAGTGCCAACTCTTCCCTTACCCCCATGCCAATAATGTTCAACGCATCTTTAATGTTGTCCTTTGATTTGATAGGTGCGTTTAGTAATGTGTCAATGAAACTATCACATAATTTTCTTTATGTTCATGAAATCAATAAAATTTATAATGTATAAAATATTCTAGTATAATAATTCATAAAAAATTGATCCCTTTTTCTATCCATCGTTTTTATGTTTTTTCTATGAAGGTTTACTAAAAATAGTGACAATATCCTTAACTATTGATCCCTTTTTAATAGAGATATTTTTATAACCTATTATTAATTATCATAAAATTATGTCAATCAAGATCTATATATATGTTGTTAGGGTAAAAAAATTTAATTCCCTAGAAACACATTCTTTGAGAAATATTTTAACCTAACCGAGTGAGTGCCTTCTTCACAAATGGGACACCCAATAATTCCTTTCATTTTATATCCTAAGAAACTTTCATATGTGGTAAATTCATTTATCGTACCATAAAACATGGATTTAAACATGAAATATTCATTTCTATATGAATAATACAACATAAAAACTAAACCACACACCATGTTCAGATCTTCAATCAATGTAAAAAAATAAACACTAACATCATTACACAGTTATTTTGGTGCTGATAAAAATAGTGAAAATATAATTTTTTTTCTATTAATGTATAATCTTAGTGGAAAGATATAATTTAATAACATAACTAAACATGTATTATGAGTTCTACTTTGTACACCAAAAGGATTCATTCCATATGGAAACAACACAAGATGAAGTTTTCCCAGTTCGTTTCCAAATCCAGGATATTCTTGATCAATTTTCTTTCACTGAGGAGAGTCTACTGGGTGATGAAGTTTCCCATCTTTATTAATTGTATTAATATGATTTACCACTCCCTCCAAAGGTACCCATTTTATGCTGGTGGTGGATAAAGAGAGATAATACGCCATGAGTACCACCTCCATTAGGCCCTAGGTTGGTGACTAGCTCCAAGGGAAAAAAACATTATCACATATGGAAGTAATTACCATCTATATAATATAGGATTAGATGATAGGGTAATAAATCCACATATAAACTCTATAAAATAATATAAATATAATCCCAAACTACCCAAAAATGTTTAAACAACTTCAACAAATACAAATAAAAGTCTTCAAGTAAATACCAAAAGATATTACTATGGAAGGGATACAACAACTCCAAAACACAAGCTAGTAATGTCCTACTCAGTCCCCTAATCCCTCCTAGAAAACTAATGTCACAACCCATCCTCGAGGCCCGTGCTGTGACTACCCCAAGCCTGCCTTCCATAGGCCTGGGGCAAGTGACTAGCACCAAAGGCGTAAATCCCAAAAGAAAAGGGAAGACATTGCCTTTATAACATAAACAGACACAACAGAGTACACATGTGAGGTAAGCACTAAGTAAAACTGAGTACAAAGTAAGTGCTAAAAGTAAATGGGCCTGTACACAAACCCAACGAAAAGCGCAGTACAAGTGAAAGGGAAGTACAACAGTATTAGGTAAAACAGTAGCACCGAATCATCCTCCGGAAATCCCACCTGAAGGGTGGGTACAGATTGTCTCTTCAGCTCCTCGGGTCTAGCAGTCCGCTCCGTGTACGTCTCGCCAAGTGGTACACCTCCAGGTACCGTCCAGCTCCACAAGCCTCCACCTCTATCAGTTATGTCCATCGTCTGTATCCAACACAATGTAGTGCGGGCATAGCCCATGCAGAGGTGAGTTTGCGATACTCAATAGGGACCCCGAGACCCCCGAAGGTCTCTCAGAATCCACGAAGGATAAACAAAAAAGGAAAGATACACTCATGAAGTATCAACCGACTTTACTTAGGTATATTCCCATACATATACCTAAGTCATCAATTACAAATGGCTTCAAGTCTCGAGCCAAGAACATCCCAGTCCACACAGGAAAACACAACCCAGTCCACACAGGAAAGCACAACCCAGTCCACATAGGAAGCAAGTCAATCATATCGATGATAATGATTAAAAAAAACAAGACTAGACTCAAACAGGTATAAAACTTCGTATAGAAATAGAGATGATCAAATGTAGCCCCTGAATCATCTAAGCTGTCAGACCCATATAGGATACAAGACCAGCTAAGCTGTCGGACCCACATAGGATACAAGACTAGCTACTCTGCTGGACCCACTCAGGATACAGGTATAGAGGTCAATACTGCCGGACCCACGTAGGATACAAGAAAAGTATTCATCGCCGTTGAACCCATAGAGGATCCCAATATGGTCGTCGTTGCTGCCGAACCCATGAAAAATCCCAATACAGTCGTCCTCGCTGCCGAACCCACGAAGGATCCAAGTGTAGTCGTCATCGTCGCATCGTAGCCAGCTCTAGGGTTCCCGCACACAACATGCTCGATTCCGGGAGGGTCCGCTCCTCAAGAAAAAGAGTCGATACATCAACTGTCATGAATTATAGAGTTGACGTATCCCGAAGTTTTGTCTCGTCAAATGAAACCCAACGTGACAGAGGGTGCGTCAATCGGACGCCTGGTTTGAGAGTTATTGACTTTTCTATCCCAGGGGCCCGGTTGGGTTTTAAGCTAAAAACAACCCGACCATACTCCATCTGTGTCCAAACCTCAAGCGGAGTAATCCAAAAGGACCACCTCATCATGAGGAATTCAACGCAATTGACGGCACGTCAAACGAACGTCCGATCCTTAAGTTATAAGCGTTTCCACTCCAAGGGCCCGGTTGGTACCGGGTTCGATCCAACCCGGCCATACCAAAAATTTGATGAAACCTCGAGTGTAATATAAATAAATGACCATCTCGATCCAAGGATTCCTAGGCAACTGACGGTGCATCGATCGAAGGTCTGTAGCTCATGTTATGGGCAAATGACAAAAAATGGTCGGAAGTGGGGGGTCTGGGCCCGGCCTGACCCGGCCCAACCCCCCCCCCCCACCGGGTCGACCTGACCCAGGTCCGGGTCCGGCATGACTGGGCGCAACCCGGTCCGCACGACCCGCCCCGACCCAGCCCGGGGGGGGGGGGGTGCGTTGGCTCAGCCAGCGAGCCGAGCGGGGGGTGCGGCCCTCGCTTTCCGCAGACGTGGCACCAGGGTGCAACTGTTGGATACCCTGGATCCCGCATAGCCTCAGGATCCCGCCCTCGCCACTGCGGCTTCAGCCACAATGGGCTTCTACCGGCAGTGCGCCGGGGCGCCATCGCCTCCGGTCGCCGGGGGCTTCCTCGGGCCACCGGAGTCATTCCGATGGTCCGATTTTACTCTCGTCTGCGCCTGCGGTCATCTCAGGACCCGTACATCACTGCGATGACCTCCAATCGCCATTTTGGTCCTGCTTCATCATCTTCAAATATTCCACGCATCAATAACAAAATAGCGGTGGGTTCAGACTTGTTCGTTAGTCCGTACCCACCGCGTTAGTGGTTCAAAATGTCACCCAACAATTACACGCCATGCCGAGGGTATAAATCACATACAGAAATATAAAATTTCCCCTACCTCAACAATTGAAGACGAATGTCGTCATCACTGTAGATGGTGTCGTGGGGAAAGGGTTCGTAGGCGTAGTTAGAGTGCGCCGAGGAGGAATCAGCGTCTCCTCTCTTGTCGCGGAGAAGAGGATTGGTGGCGCGTCGTTATTCTTCGAGGAACCAGCGTTCTTCGTCGTTCTTCATTAGAGGCCGACATTCTTCCAAAACCTCAAGAGTTCTCTCGATCGTCCTCGCACAATGAAAGCTCTCCCCCTTAATAAAATAATAGGCTCATACTATTATTTTATTACACACGCAAAGAAACTCTCCCAAAATTAAATCACCACATTAAATAAAATGTGTTGGCAATAAATTAAGGAAGGGAAGAGGAAGGATCCTCATTAAATAACGGGTTGACATGAATTAAGGGATTGAGGTGGAGAGATTGTCATTTAATGGGGGGTGGGTTTCCAATTTAACGAGGGGTTTTTAATGAGTTTAGAGGAAATTAACTGGTTGGGGATCGTGTGGGCCCCGCCTCTCTAACATCCACACTTGGGTAGTTAGGTGGCTATGGGGACCACCCTTAACTACCCATGGGAGGGAATAAACTCCTTATAAAATAAAAATTGTTCGGAAAATTTTTATTTACTTCTTAAATAAACCCCCAACAATTAACTTCTTCTCCATTGCGAACCCAACTACGGTAAGGATCACATTAAGCAATTACCAGCATTGTGAGTTCATCGGTGCCCTCAAATTTTAATTCCGAGCACCGGTTCAAAAGATAGAAAAATACGCTCATTCGTTTACTGAACGTAACCGAGCTAATCTTCAAAAATTGATTCCGGGCACACCGAGCCTCAGAATCAAGCACCTTCAGAAGCCACAGACTCGTAAAATTCAAGCATTAAAAAAAATTCCTTCAAATATATAGGTCTTTACATTAATCCCACTCTAGGGCTTTACATCCCCGTAAAGATACATCATAAACTAGGGAAACAAATGAGGGTACTGAGCACTCATCTGAGCCTCCCTCTCCCATCTGCTCTCCTGGATGTTTCCATGATGCCAACGACTGCGCACCAGAGGAATCGACTATCCACGTAGGACCTGATCTGTCAATCCTCAATCTCCACCAGGACCCCCACAAAAGTCTCCCCGTCATCGATGTCCAGCTCCCCGTGGTCGATGATATGCGTCGGGTCGTGCACATATCTCCTCATTTGAGATATGTGGAAGACGTCGTGCACCCGGTGCAACTGAGGTGGAAGGGCCAGGCGGTAAGCCACCTCACCTACCCTGATGAGGACCTGGAATGGTCCGATGAAGCGCAAAGATAATTTTCCACCCCGGCCAAATCTCCACAATCTATGTCGAGGTGAGACCCGTAAGAAAATTTGGTCGCCATCCTCAAACTCCAGTTGTTTACGCCTCCTATCAGCATATGAATTTTGTCTGCTCTATGCAGTCCTCATCCACTCCTGGATGATCTGAACCTTCTCCATCATAGCCTGAACCATCTCTGGTCCTACAAGTGCTGACTCCCCAGGGTCAGTCCATCACAGAGGTGATCTGCATGGTCGGCCGTACAGTGCCTCATATGGTGCCATCCCGATGGTGGAGTGGTAGCTGTTGTTGTTCGAAAACTCCACCAAGAGTAAGTGATCCTCCCAACTACGACCAAAGTCAAGGAAACATGCACAGAGCATTTTCTCAAGTGTCTGAATGGTCCTCTCCATCTGGCCATCCGTCTGAGGGTGAACGACAGTGCTCAGGCGTAGTTGCGTCCCAAAAGCCTCTTGTAACCCCTTCCAAATATGGGAAGTAAAGTGAGTGTCTTGATCGGAGATGATAGATGATGGAACACCATGGAGTCGTACGATTTCCTGGACGTAGAGTATTCCCAAGCTCTCTACTGATCCCTGCTCCCAGATCGGAAGGAAGTGTCCTGACTTGGTGAGTCGGTTGACAATAACCGATATAGAGTCGTTCCCTCTAGAAGTACGTGGAATCCCCGTCACGAAATCCATAGATATCTCGTCCCACTTCCACTCCAGGACCTCTAAGGGTTGTTCCAAGCTTGCAGGTACCTGGTGATCCGTCTTCACTTGCTGACAAGTGAGGCACCGAGAAACGAACTCTGCTACAACCTTCTTCATACCCGGCCACCAGTGATGTCGTCTGAGGTCCTGATACATCTTCGCTACTCCTGGATGTACCGCTAGAGGGGAAGTGTGGAACTACATCATCACCTCCTCCTACAGTGCAATTGGTACCATGGTACGTCCCCTGAAGAGGATGACATGCTCCCTACCTTCAGAAAATCCATTGGGTGCCAGCCCTGAGGATATCTGAGCACGTCGTGCCTCACAGTCAACATCCCCACGTTGTGCCTCTCTGACCCATAGAAGTAGTGGAGGAGTGACTATGAGAGAATGTAGATAGGATGCCCCATATCTATCCACAAAGGATATCTGAAAAGCGGCTAACTGGTCTGTCACCTCTCCATGTAGCTGAATCCCAATCTCCAACTAAGAGCATCAGCCACAACGTTCACCTTCACAGGAGTATAGACAATATCAAAGTCATAATCTTGGAGGAAATCAAGCCATCACCGCTGTCTCTGGTTTAGGTCCTTCTGTGAGAAAATTTACCCGAGACTCTGGTGGTTAGAGTAGACTGTAAAGCACTCGTCCATCAGATAGCGCTGCCACATCTTCAGGGCGAAGCCCACTGCTACTAACTCCAGGTCATGGGTAGCGTAGTTCTGCTCATGCTGCCTCAACTACCGTGAACCGTAAGAGATCACTACTCGCTCCTGTATCAAGACGAACCCAAGTCCAGTCCTTGATGCATTACAGTAAACTAAGTACCCTATGCCCTCCTCCGGCAGCCTCAAGATGGGCGCACCGGTCAATCTCCCCCTCAGCTCCTGAAAGATCTGCTGACACCTGTCAGACCACACGAAGGGTTTCCCCTTCTTCGTCAAAAGCTGTAAGCAGTGATGCAACTTTGTAGAAGTCTATCACAAATATCCGATAGTACCCAGCCAGACCTAGGAAACTCTTCACCTCTGTCACGCTCCTGGGTGGCTCCCAAGAAAGTACCGCCTCGACCTTCATGAGATCCACTCCAATTCCTGCCTCTGAGATGACGTTCCCCAAGAAGTGAACCTATCAAATCCAAAACTGGAACTTTGAGAGCTTACTATAAAGCTAGTGCTCTTGGAGTGTATCTAGTACAACCCGTAAGTGGTAGGCGTGCTCCTCCTCGGTGGTCGAGTAAATTAGTATTTCGTCAATGAAGACTACGACAAACTGATCGAGGTAGGGCTGGAAGATCCTGTTCATGAGACTCATGAACACTGTTCGAGCATTGGTCACACCGAAGGGCATGAACAAGAACTCATAGTGGCCATACCGACACCTGAAGGCTGTCTTCTACACATCCTCGTCCCGAACTCAGAGTTAATGATAGCCTGACCTGAGGTCTATCTTCAAGAACCAACGTGCTCCCTTGAGCTGATCAAAGAGGTCATAAATCCTCGGAAGTAGATACTTGTTCCTCACAGTCACATGGTTCAGGCGACGGTAGTCAACACACATTCTCAAGCTCCCATACGCCTTCTTGGTGTACAGAATCGGAGAAGCCCAGGGTAAAACACTGGGTCGGATGAAACCTTTCCCCTGTAAGTCCTCCAGTTGTACCCGCTGCTCACGAAGCTCGGCAGGAGCCATCCGATATGCTGGAGTAGATATCGGTGATGTCCTGGGGTATAGGTCTATGTATAAATATACCTCCTTATGAGGAGGTAATCCTAGAACGTCGTCAGGGAAAACATCCACATACTGATCCACCACAACAGGAAATCTCGGACTCCGCACATCAACTGCTCCGAGGATGAGACTAGCCAACTGATGTGTGATCGGCTACCCTCTCCTCTGCGTAAGTCCATCCGGTGCTGCGAAGGTTCCCCTATTGCTGGTGAAGGTGAACCTGGTCCCATCCATGCGGACACACCACACTTTGCGTCTAACACAGTCAATCTGAGTGTGTACTGTAGATAACCAGTCCATACCCAAGATGACGTCGTAAGGCCTCGACGCCGCTACAAGAAGATCCCAGCTGAAGCTCTCGCCTCTTAAAGTAAGCTCACACTTCCGGCACCAGTGCGTGATCGTCGAGTCTCCTCCTGTAGGTGTCTCTAGCTGTAAGGATCGAGCCAACGGCTCTGTCGGAATCTCCAAGCTCCGGACAAGGGAAGCGAAAATAAAATAATGACTCACACCTGTGTCTATAAGAACTGCAGTAAGGGTGGAGTAGACACAGATAGTACCTAGAATCATCTCAGGTGCGTCGTGGTAGTAATACTCCACTTCCTAGAGCTGAGCCTGCCTCTTCCCGCAAGATCCCTGTGGTCGGGTTGGACCTTTTGGGGATGGTGGTGGTAGAGCCTCGAATCATCGTCCACCACCCGCTGGTCGGCCAGCTCCTCTGCCTCATCTGCCTGCTCCCTACGGACCGCCACGATTGAACCTATGCCTCTACCTGGGAGGTACCTCCACTGTCTGCTGCTCGTCTGCATGGAGGGTCGGGTAGTCATGAGCCATGTGGCCCTACCCACTTCATGCATAGCACTATATGCTCCTCGTAAGGCTGGCTCTGCGCCGTGTTCCCCACACAGTCGAACCTGTATCCTAAGGTCACCCACCTGACGTCCTGGTCTGCTTGGACCCCTGCAAAATCTGTCGACTACCGGCTGCAGAATACTCCGCTCAGTGTCGTCCTGCGGTGGGTCTCACTGCTGGTGGATGCTTGGCGAGAAAGCTCTCTACTAATAGGTCTCCCTCTAGCACCCCCGCATGCGTCGGGATGCTGAGGGGAATCGTCAAAGCTTTGATCTCATGCGTCAGTCCCTGCTCAAAGGTCCGTGGAGTAGCACGAGAGGTCGGTAAATATCACAGAGTACTGGGCTACTGTCATGATTCCCTGCCACAACTACAGTAAATCCTTGATGTGCACTGCACCGAGGGTGGCTGAAACAAACTCTGAGTGGAAGAGGCTATCGAAGTCAATCCAAAGTAGAGATGACTCATCATGCACCTGGAGAATCAGGCTCCACCATCTACCTAATACTGCATGCAAGAGACTCGCGACAAGGATAACCATAAGGTCTGTTGGTGGCCCTACCAATATGAAGACTCTGAAGATAGCGTCCAGCCAATCCTTGGCTGCCTGAGGATCCGTCTCTCCGCTGAACCTGGGCGGCCTCTGCCTCTGAAACTCATGCAACACATTCAGGCAGCGTGCACTCTCCGCTGCTGGGGCTGGTAGGATCGGTGGCCCAACGGGTAGTGGTACCGCTGGTGCCTCCGCTGTAATGGGGCCCTGCACCGAGGCCTCGTCGCTTGGTGGCCTGCCATCCCACACGTAACTAGGAACCCTGGATGGCTGCCTTCGTGGGGCCATCCTGAAAATAAACAGGTGCACCACGAACAAACAGTATACCTGGTGAGCTGATATGAAGTAATCACAAAGAAATTTTTTGAAAGGAAACACACACGCAATCAGCGTTTTTGTGCACCGAGTCGGAAATCAGAGGTCAGGGTCCTGGTGTATAGATACGTCAGCCGCCGCACCAACACTGGACTCCCTGGACTGAAAACCACACTCAATACTCTTTACACTATTACTTCACAGAAAGGAAGGATCAGAGTCCTAAGTTCTGTGGTAGAACTGACTCCTCTGATACCAATTTGTCATAACCCATCCTCGGGGCCCATGCCGTGACTACCCCAAGCCAGCCTTCCATAGGCCAAGGGCTGGTGACTAGCACGATTGGCGTAATTCCAAAAAGAAGAGGGAAGGCATTGCCTTTATAACATAAACATACACAATAGAGTACACAAGTGAGGTAAGCACTAAGTAAAACTGAGTAGAAAGTAAGTGCTAAAAAGTAAATGGGCCAGTATACAAACCCAACTAAAAGCACAGTA
This sequence comes from Viscum album, assembly GCA_963277665.1. Taxonomy (NCBI): domain Eukaryota; kingdom Viridiplantae; phylum Streptophyta; class Magnoliopsida; order Santalales; family Viscaceae; genus Viscum; species Viscum album. Next base: position 519,630,588 of record OY728135.1, on the reverse strand, counting down.
CAACTGAAAGGGAAGTACAACAGTAGTAGGTAAAACAACAGCACCGAGTCGTCCTCCGAAATCCAACCTGAAGGGTGGGTATAGAAGTCTCTTCAGCTCCATGGGTCCGGTCGTCCGCTCCGTGTACGTCCCGCCAAGTGGTCCACCTCCAGGTACCATCCAGCTCCACAAGCCTCCACCTCGATTAGTGCTGTCCGTCATCTGCATCCAACACAACATAGTGCGGGTATAGCCCGTGAAGGGGTGAGTATATGATACTCAGTAGGGACCCCGAGACCCCCGATGATCTCTCAGAATCCTTGAAGGATAAACCACAAAGGAAAGATACAATCATGAAGTATCAGAAAAGTTTTCTTAGGTATATGCCTATACATATACCTAAGTCACCAATTACAAATGGCTCCAAGTCTCAATCCAAGCACATCCCAGTCCACACAGGTTAACACAACCCAGTCCACACAGGAAAGCACAACCCTGTCCACACATGAAGCATGTCAATCACATCGATTATAATGATTAAAAAAAACAAGAATCGGCTCACACAGGTATACAACTTTGTATAGAAATAGAGATGATTAGATGTTTCCACTAAACCATCTAATATATCATACCCACATAGGATACAAGCCTAGATAAGCTGTCATACCCACATAGGATACATGACCAGCTACTCTGTCGGACCCACTAAGGATACAAGTACAGAGGTCAATACTGTCGGACCCATGTAGGATACAAGAAAAGTAGTCATCGCCGCTGAACCCACAGAGGATCCTAGTACGGTCGTCGTCGCTGTTGATCCCACGGAGGATCCTAGTACAGTATTCCTCGCTGCCGAACCCACGGAGGATCCATGTGCAGTCGTCATCGTCGCATCGCAGCCAGCTCTAGGGTTCCTGCACACAACATGCTCGATTTCGGGAGGGTCCGCTCTTTGAGAAAAATAGTCGATACATCAACTGTCACGAAGTCCAGAGTTGATGTATCCCGAAGTTCCGTCACGTCAAATGGAACCCAACGCGATAGACAGTGTGTCAATCAGATGCCCGGTCTGAGAGTTATTGGCATTTCTGTCCGAGGGGCCCAGTTGGTTTTCAAGCTAAAACCAACCCGACCATACTCCAGCTACATCCAAACCTCAAGAAAAGTAATCCAAAAAGACCGTCTCACCATTAGGAATTCAACGCAGTTGACGGCACGTCAAACGGACGTCTGGTCCTTAAGTTATAAGCATTTCCGCTCTAAGGGCCCGGTTAGTGTCGGCTTTGAACCAACCCGACCGTACACAAACTTTGCCAAAACCTCGAGTGTAATATACCAAAATCACCCTCTCAATCCAAGGATTCCTACATAACTGATGGTGCGTCGATCGGAGGTCCTTAGCTCAAGTTATAGGCAAAAGACTGAAAATGGTTCGAAGTGGGGGGTCTGGGCCCGACCTGACCCAACCCAACCCCCCTGGATCGGCCTGAATCGGGTCGACCCGACAGGGTTCCGGGTCTGGCCCGGTCTGCGCGACCTGCCTCAGTCCGGCCTGGGGGGGGGGGGGGGGGTGCACTGGCTCGACCAGCGAGTCGAGCGGGGGGTGCGACCCCCACTTTCCACGGACGCGGCGCCAGGGTGGCGCCGCTGGCTCCCCTGGATCCCACGCGACCGTGGGATCCCGCCATCAGCGCCGCGACTTCCACCGCGGTGGGCTTCTACCAGCAGCGCGTCGGGGCGCCACCACCTCCAGGCAGCCAGCCAGTGCTGTCTGCCGCCTCTGGCCGCCGGTGACCCGCGCCACCGGGGGCTTCCGTGGGCCACCAGAGTCATTCCGGTGGTCCGATTTTACTCTCGTCTATGCCTGCGGTTGTCTCAAGACCCATACATCACTGTGGAGGCCTCCAATTGCCATTTCGGTCCCGCTTCGTCGTTGCCAAATATTCTGCGCATCAAGAACAAAATAGCGGTGGGTTCGGACTTGTTCGTTAGTCTGTACCCACCGCGTTAGTGGTTCAAAATGTCACCCAATAATTACATGCCATGCCGAGGGTATAAATCACATAAATAAATATACAATTTTCCCTACCTCAACAATTTAAGATCAACGTTGGCGTCACGGTAGACGGTGTCGTAGGGAAAGGGTTCATAGGCGTCGTCGGAGTGCGCCGAGGAGGAAGCAGCGTCTCCTCTCTTGTCGTGGAGATAAGGATTGGTGGCACGTCGTTGTTCTTTGAGGAACCGACATTCTTCGTCATTCTTCGTCGGAGGCCGACGTTCTTACAAAACCTCAAGAGTTCCCTCGATCTTCCTCGCACAACGAAAGCTATCCCCCTTAATAAAATAATAGGCTCCTCCTATTATTTTATTAAACACGCAAAGAAACTTTCCCAAAATTAAATCACCACATTAAATAAAACGTGTTGGCAATAAATTAAGGAAGGGAAGAGGAAGGATCTTCATTAAATTATGGGTTGACATGAATTAATGGAGTGAGGTGGAGAGATTGGAATTTAATGGAGGGGGCTACCAATTTAATGAGGGGTTTTTAATGAGTTTAGAGGAAATTAACTGGTTGGGGCTCGTGTGGACCCCACCTCACTAACATCCACACTAGGGTAGTTAGGTGGATGTGGGCCCCACCCTTAACTACCCATGGGAGGGAATAACCTCCTTATAAAATAAAAATTGTTTCGACAATTTTTATTTACTTCTTAAATAAACCCCCAATAATTAAATTCTCATCCATTGAGAACGCAACTACAGTAAGGATCACGTTAAGCAATTACCGGCATTGCGAGTTCATCGGTGCCCTCAAAGTTTAATTCCGAGCACCGGTTCAAAAGATAGAAAAACCCGCTAATTCCTTTACTGAACGTACACGATCTAATCTTCAGAAATTGATTCCGGGCACACCGGGCCTCAGAATCAATTGCCGTCAGAAGCCACAGACTCATAAAATTACAGGCATTTAAATAAATTCCTTGAAATTTCCAAGTCTTTACATCTAAAAAATACTTTATATATATAGGGTGAGAATAATATGAATACATAGTAGGATCATACCCAAGTATTTAAGTGTACATGTTAAGAGGGCATACCAATGCACCAATGAACAGACAACAAAACCAACCTGCACCTAAAGAGGTCAACTATCCAATACCATCATCACCATGACAAATTCAGCAAATCACACATCCAATGTAGTAATATAGTATTAAAATAACAGAAAGCACAAGATACCCTCAACTGCTTCCCCATAGATTTTATTCATTCATGATCCACCATCAAACGTCATATACTCTCATCCCTTCCATACATATCAAATCATATAACGAGTCATCTTCGATGTGTTTAGATATGCACTGGTACCCTACCTACCCCACCCTCACAAGGTCTAGCATTTGGTTCATACATCAGTAATCATCATATCAAATCCTCATCACACCACATCACAACCCCATAACATAATCAGGGTAGTAGGGTTTTGTGAATGTGAAAGACATCAACCACGTTCCCTCCTACAAGGAATGACCCCCACCAAATATCATATCCTCATCAACATTGGTTAATTTCCAACATCATCCCATATCATCATTGTGTAATCTTCAACAAAAAATATCATTGAGTAATCTCCAACACCAACCTGTATCATCATTGTTTCCAAAGGAAAAGTGGGGAAGAGGGGGTAGTTTGTCATCTATATCCCCACCAACCTGGATGTTGGGGGAAAAATTGAAACTCAAAACATTTGGTCATTGGTAATGTTATCCAACTCAGGTGGGGCCCATATAAAAATAACAAAAAATTAATGATAGATAGATAAAACACAATACCCAACCTATGAGTTCACATCAACTATACTGTAATAGAACACAAAACCTCCATTTTACCACACAACATCCATCAAAATAGTCCCCGATACTAAATGCATCACCACCGTAGAACCATTATGCATAACCACACAATTATACGTTTAATTACAGGTTCCACCATTTTACATATTTTAACAAGTTTATACTAAATCTCATTTACTAGTCCATTTATTCACAATTATACATCAATTTCATTAATTTTTAAATTCATTTAAGCCAATTAGAATACATCAATTCTAACCCATTATTATTCATATAACAAACCATGATTTTTCTTTTTCAGTATTACAATTTATTCCATGGATAATTGGGTAAATAACATAACCACAAAACATATAACATCTCACCCATATCACATCAACCATTTCCACAACACAACACATGCCAAACTAACTTTCCACAACCCGAATAATATCACCGCAACAACCGCACATCAAAATCACCACACCTCTACCTACATCATATCCATCGATGATCAAAACCACTATGCATCACAACCACCACACTCCACAACCACACCACAACAACCTGTATCACACTCCATGCCAACTAACCATCAAACCATAGAAACCACACATTAAAATACATATTATCTTCCATAATTTAGATTCAATAAGGTATTTATCTACTTTACTTCATTACTTAGCTTGGGTATTCTGAAAAAAATCTAGATTTCCTTGGAAAATAAATTAATTAGTTATATATAAGTGATTAGATATTTAATTTAGGGTGATATCAACAAATCATGCAACAAGGGTCTCACAACAATATCAACTACAATAAAATAATGTCTCCAAATAACTGTGATATTTAGAAATGGTAACAAGCATGAATAATCTCATTGGAAATAATGTTGAAATAATAAAAATTAATATTTTTCCCCATTAACATCAATTTTAGTTAATCTAATTTATTATCCTCATTATGGAAACCCGTATTATTTACCCAATAGAAGTAAAAATTATGAAATCCTCACACATGCACATTAATAGTGAGACAATGTGGATACTTTACCTTAAATAGGCTTTCTAAATCACTATGCACCACTGGTCAAAAGAGAAACAACTATAAGACCAAAAACACACTAGGAAACCTTAGATCAACTAGAACCACACCAAGGGTTCATTAAAAAGACATCACAAAACTCACCAAACCAGAACAACATCACTTCTATGAATTCATATAGAGGAATTGGAGAAACAATGGGAGAAAATTTGATTTAATAACCATGTATTTCCAAAGATAAACCTTCAAGATCCAAACATTAGAGATGAGAAGGAAGGGATGGAATGTCTCCCATAATCTCCTAGGTTTTTCCCAAGAATTAAGAGAGATAAAATAATTCTAGTGAGACCTTGTGTTTATAAAAGAGATGGACCTTAGATCATTCATAGTATAAAAACCAAATTCACATCATGAGTCTTTTTGAGGACCTAAAATTCAAGTCATGAAACATTTCGATGCTACGAATGCCTCAAACTCCAAACATAATTAAAATATAGTGATTTTAAAGGAACTTATTTACATCATTAATGATTACTTCATGTCATGAGTTCATTAATCATATAACTCCCATAAAAAATTTTAATTTGTGAGTCACCATCCTCTATGTTTTGTAAAACCTCTAACATAATGAATACCTATTCATATTATGAGAAAACTATTTCAACAAAATTATATCTTTAAACTCCATTGAACCCTCCTCGAGCCTCCTCCAAGAATCTACAAACTCTAAACCTATAATGTAACAGGCCAAGAAGGAATAGAATATTACATTAGATACATGTAATAATGCCTCTCACAGGGTATGAGAAAATTAAATTTCTATGTTTTTCCTAGTGTAGCATAGTGGATTACTAGGGTCATCTCACTTTAGGAGCTTCAAAGTTATTCACATACTTAATATAACTCACCTAAGAACTACTTATTTTTTTTTATTATTTTATGAAACCAATTAAATTTAAATGAAATAAAATTTTAAAAAATTAAACTAACATGAAATTATATAATGTGATTATCAAAGAAATAGCTTGGCCTCTTTAGTCTATTTTATGGGTTCATCATTATTCTTATTATTTTTTCGATTAAGGTTGATAGTTTAATTATATAATATCACTATTAACCTACCTTTATTTTATTTAGTGATTGTTAAATCATGAATTCTTATAGTAAACTAAATTCAACATCCTTTTATAATCAGGGTCGATGACACACCTCAATTAAGAGTGTGAGACCTTCTGGGACCTGACTTCATCGTATATCATTCTATCTACTGAATATCTCAAATCCATCACATGAAGAGATTATGTCTAGTAAATGGGTGGTAAAATATTTAAATAAAATCATAGAAATGAGTTCAAGTTCAGTAAAATGGTGGACAATCTCCATACCCATGTACATCACCCTTTCTCACTATAAAAAAAATAAAACATTAGAATTTTAGCATAGATTTATGAAAGCACCACTTCAATCACCTGAGGAAAACCTTAGGTTACCATCCCATTCTCTAGATTAATATGTCACAGTGGTGAGAATGATAAAAAGAGAAGAATAATAGAAGTGATTAAATATAAAAAGAATAAATATGAGAGAAGAATAAACAAACAAACACATGAATCATTAAAAATAAAAATAGAAGAAGAAGTAAGAGGGAGAGGGAGAGAGAGATAAAATAAAAATTAATATAATGATAATAGAAGAAGAATAAAATAAAAAAGTGAAGTGGGAATAAGATAAAAATAAAATAAAAAGAACATGAAAACATATAAGAAGAAGTAGAAGGATGTGTTGGAGGAGGAGGAGGAGAAGAAGAGGATGATGAGATTTAGGTGGAAATAATTAAATAAAAATAAACATAAATGAGTTATAATTTTAATAAATTTAAATAAAAATACATAAAAAGAATAAAACTAAAATAGAATGAAAAATAGAAATAAAAGAATAAAGGATGGAAAATAGGAAGCATCTCGGCCTCCTCCAGTAGAACCTCCTTGTGTGCGAACTCCCCAGCAGGAGTGGTGGACTATCCATTTATAGGTAGAGAGAAGAATCCTTGGACTCCCAAATCTCAGTTTTTGAATTATTTTAAAAGATTAATCCTTGAGATCTGCATATTTTGGAATGAGGATTTTTAGAAAACCTCCTGAAGATATCATGTGCTTTCAACATGGAAGAAATCCATGGGGACACACCTTCTTATTAGGTTTAATGGGTTGTGTGCGGTTTTCATAGACTTAGTGAGGGATTTTCATAGGATGTGGTAGTACCAAATTAAGAATGGAATCATGGCTCAGTGGGGAGGTAGTGGTGGATCCCTTGGACATTTGAACTTTGTAGTATAACACCATGATCCTGCTTTTCTGGACTCAGTGCTTGAAAATGATGTGTAATTTTTTTAATAAAAGAAACTGAATAATTACACAATATATTACACAAAAGAGGACCCTTTACCAATCTAGGTTCTATAGGATTATAAAAAACCTTAAATTTACCATATTTGAACAAAAATAAAACAACTTCCTACTATGCTTCCACATGTTCTACACCAAAAGCATTGAATCCTGATTTAGAACTTCTATGATTCCTATGAAAAACATTTAAGAAAAGGGGTGAGAATTCAATTACCCAGTAAGGGGTTAGTGAAAAAACTTTTCAAAATAACTTTTACTTTTTAAAACTAAATATTTTGGAAATAAATTTTATTTTTTTGGTAAATATTGAAAATACCTGCTATAAATACTTACTACTTTGAAACATATAAAAAATACCTTTTGAATATAACTATGATTTTGGTAATGCTATAAGGAAAGTGAAAGTAGTAACACTTTTGAAACTACTTACGCTTGAGATTAGTTTAAAATAAACCAGTTCTTCTTTATAAAATACTAAGCAAGCCTCTGAAAAAAAGCGTTTGGGATACTTAAACATTGGAAGTTGTCTGGGGCTACCCCCTTAGCGTATGACAACCCTGCTTTTATTAAAATCTTAAACATGATTTATTACATAAAAATTAACTTGATACAACAAAGAAGATCGAGAGGTTTAGTGTCTTTGGGGATTTGGATCATTACATAAAAACATAAAACATGAAATATAACATCTTTATTGAAAACATCATTTACATGACCACTACATTCCCTCATACTTAGAATTACATGGGATAACCTGAGGACATGCATAAGAAGAGGGTGAGCTATAAAGCCCAGTAAGGGAGTACACATGGAATAAAAAGAGGAGTAAAATACATGTTAGACAATAGGCATATCAATAGAGCATAAAAGAAACATGAACATAAAGGCATGATAAAGCATGATAATCATAACATGGAAATGTGGCAACAACACTTAACATGGAATTAGCATGAGCCAAGGCTCATTGCACATAGAGCATGAGTAAATACTCATTGCACATGAAGCACGAGTAAAAACTCGTTGCACTTGAATTAGCATGAGTCAAAACTTATTGCACATGACATATCATGATACTATACATTACCCAATGCATTGGAGCGCTATAAGGGCGCACCCTTCTTAAACATTTCATTTCATGCATAAGTGTACCACATGGAACATAAAACATGGATTCATAAAACATAATCATTTATTCCATGATAAAGTAATGTGGAATTCGTACATGAAACTTTGTAATCAATAAGTAAAGGTATATAAAGGTGGATACCCTTGATGGATAAATGGGCATGGTATCAACTACACAATGGTATTGGCTTAGAAAATCGGTGCGATTTCGGCAGTGTAACGGCGTAACATAAGAATTCATAAAAATGGTTGATGAGAGAGAAAGGGGTTCCTCATCATATTTACATGTAATGGACAGTAAGGAGGTCATATAGATACATTTCCCAAAAATTTTAATGGAATTTAGATTCATGATACAAAATTATTGCTTGAATGTAAAAGAAGAGAGAGAATTTCCTTTCGGAATTTCGGCATAGTAACGGGTGTACATGGGAGGAATTTAATGAGAGAGAAAGGGGTCTCCCATCATTAAAACAATAAGAGGGAAGTATGGGGGATGTGAGAAACCATACCCCAACATTCATAATTGAAATTAAATGGGCAATACAACTTAAAGAAAATTGACAAAAATGAGAAAGGAAGAAAAAACCCTTACTTGGAAGTGTGCTTCCAAAGGCTAGAGAGAGGCTTGTGAGAGGCTTCTTGGGAGCTTGGGGCACCATGGGAGTATTATAGAGAGATTAGGGCAGAGGTTGGACGAACTCCAAGGGCTTTGAGTGTGGAGGATGTGGGAGCTTGGGTGGGTTTATATAGGAAAGGTGAGGGAATTCTTTATTATTTAGGTTTGGGTCCCCTTACATTAAATTAATCCAAACCACAAACCATCCCATGGGTTTTGACCTTGGGTTTTGGAAAAGGGAAGAGGAATACAATATTTTATAAGTCCAAATTCCTAACTTCTTAAAATATTAATGTTGTTTATGTGGAGGTGAGTCACACTCCCATGGAAATTAATTTAAAAAGGCAAGGTGTTGAATAAGTCTTGTGGGGTCAATTAATGCTTTGACAAGTAATTCAAACAAACCCAAAATCACATTATTTTAATGTTAAAACATATATTGGCCGAACATAAAAATTATATTATTTTATTACATTACTATTGGGTCATTATGATGTCATAAAACACATTTTATATTTAAACGATATTTAATTTTTACCCAAAAATTTGACTGTCTCAGAAATTTATGAAAAATTCACCGTTGGATAATTTCGACATCTTGATTCCAGAAATAAAATTTATTTTATCTAAATAATTTTCTAAATATGTTAATTTTCACTTTTAAAATAAAAAACCGACATTTATCGAAAATTCAAGGGTTTTGGCAGAAATGTCTTTCAAACCTTAATAAAAATTTTAATTGCATTCATAAAATTATAAGATCATTTATATTAAATAAAAATTAATATAATAATAATAATAATATTTTATTAAAATATTATTTAATTCAATAATACCTTAATTTAATAAAATATATTTCTTAATTAAATAATAACTAAAAACACCATTTGTACTTTAAAAACTATTTACAATGTATCAAAAATAACTTGAAATTATATTCATTATTATATACAAAAAATAATGTACATGAACATAGTACTACTTATTTGTTACATAACCCCTTAAAACTTCCACATAAGACCTAAGGGTAAGGTGTGCGATGGTGACAGACTCTTGGGGTGGCTCGGATAACATCGCTCGAGTGGTAATTTCAATCAACTTCCACTTTTCCCGTAGACGGTCACATTCGAGCTTGACATGATGAATCTCAGCTTGGGCTTGGTCAAGGGTGAAGCCCAAAGACGCCACCTCTTTTATGAGCTCCAAAAAATGGGCTTCATATGGGGAAATTCTACTGGATGTGGTCATCGCTTCCTTTGTCTGAGTAAAATGGATTTGTTAAAGTCATATATTTATACTAATCATGTGATCACTGTTCAACGACTATATTAGCAACGGTCAAAATTCAAAACATAAAACCAAAGAAGTTGACATTTTATATAAACATAAAGAGAAATTTAATTAGATCAAGAGGGATTTCCATTAATGAAACTTTGGGTCGTTACATAGCGAAGGTTGAGTTCACTCCCCATTAACCTTCCATATTTACAACATTGAAGTTTCCGGATTTTTTGAAACATTTTAGGCTAGCTGTAATTATATATACTTTCACTAGAGTTTTTGATTGTTGAAAACATGTCAATGCATTAAGATACACATTCAATTACATATAAGAATATATATCTATATATATAAATATTCATGTGATCTTGGTGACAACCAAGGCTCATTCTATAAGTCTTTGAATGCAATGTATTCAAACTTTTCTTCCACAGAATACATTTATTATTCCTATAGATAATTTATCATAACAAATGTTTATATCTTTCACATAAAGTTCTGAAACATTTCAAATCATGAACAAATCCATGTTTATAATAAACTTAGATAGTAAATCATAAACTTAAATTGAAAAATATGAATGAAATAAGAAAGCAAGGAATGTCGATATTATGCATAAAACATGGCCTTGGCTAAATAAAATTGTGACATCCTTAATATAACATAAAAACATGTTTAATTATTCTTTGAAAAATGAAAATAAAATTACAGTCATGTTGAGAAACATATTATATATATATATATATATATTTTACATGGCACATATAATTCTAAATCCAAACTTTGATAAATGTAAATATCACTTGGAAAGATTGATATGGAATTAGATTAAAACATATATACACAAGTGAAATAATGGTTTTAGAATCCAATATAGATTAAAAAAATAAATTATATTTTGAAAAAGTAAATATACACCCTTACATTATTAGTTCCAATGTAATTATACACATATTTTTATATATATTATAACATCAAACATAAACCAATTAAATAAACAATTGAAGAATCAAATCATGAAAATACCATAATATAAAAATATCCCTTACCCCAAATAAAATATATTTCAAAGTACCATAAAATAGTTAATCCCTTACAATTGGACTTTAAAGAATATAAAATATTTGAAAATAAATTAAAATACGCCGATGAAAATCAAAAAAATAATGAAACAGAGAGTCCCTTACACAAAACCATAAAACGAAAATCCAAATTTTGAGATAGATAAACAATATATAAATAATGATAAACCCTTACTAAAACCAATTAAAATTAATAATTAAATTTTAAAAATATCACTCCCTTCAAACTCATTTATACGGCTTATATTTACTTGAAAATTAAATAGTAAAAGAAATAGATTAAAATTTCCCTTACAAAGAAATAAATTCTAAAGAACTTACAATTCTATAAAAATCAACTTTGAACATAAAATTAATTCATGATATAAAACTAAATATTTTACTTACATAAATAATAATATGGAATTGCATAAAAAGTATTTGAAAATACATAATCTCTTAGAAAAACTAGAAAAAGAGATATTATAACTTGAGATAAATAAAAAAAGGTCCTTATGAAAAACTAGAAAATAGAAGTTATAATTTAAAAGGAATAAAAAAAATTCCCTTACATGCTATTTTTAGACCAATTCCTATAATTATTCCTCATATTGTAGCCACTAAATCTCTCTTACACTCATAAGAAGGGAAGGAAGGGCTACTGCTTATCAAGTTAGCCTATTATACACGAAGTACCAAAAGGGAGACATTGCAGAGATAACTCTATTCATTACATCCATCCAAAGCTCTATTTATAGTCATAGTGTCACTATTTAAAATATAAGTATTTTATATACAACTTGCTGATAAACGTTAATTCAAGGATTGGATGTATGCAACATATCTCATATTTTGTCAAAAACTAAAACTCAAATTGTGGGCACTGAACGAAATATACTCAAGGAAACAAAATATCTTAAATATTGAAATAGAAAAACACATTTAAATCATATGTTGAAAGGTTCAATTCAAATATTGTTTGGATTAATTTGAAAGGTACTAAATAAAATCATTCAAGAATAGTTTGAACAGATCTTCATGATGAAATTGACCACAACCGCACAAAAGTTGACAAAAATAAAAACTTGATCTTAACAGAACTGATTGAAGACAAATCCAAAATCGCAACAAATGTTGATGTTGAAATGAGAAATTAAACACTGACAGAGGACATCAGACGTCGACAGATGGAGAAAAAGAAGAAAATAGATAGATCGGTATTCAACAAGTGGAAGAAATCTGATAGATAGAGTAATGATTTGGATACATAGAAATTAAATACACCCTACTAGCAGATCTGGATGACAAAAACAAGATAGGCCTACCTCAGATATGGACAAATTGATGATGAAGAATGGATCGCCATCTCCATCACGATTTAGATCTCACGCTCGGACCTCCTCTCAAACCCTAGACATACGCTCGAACATCTCGATGGTCGAACCATCATACCTCCATTCTCGGCATCGCCTTTAGCTCTCCTCCCGACTGAGCTCATCGTTGACCTCCATCTCCTTTAGTCGAATTTCGATTTTAGCATCACCCTGATTCCATCTCTTTCACAACCCTTCCCTTTGCTGCAAACTGAAACCGAATCCTAATTCATTTTCTTTTTTTAACATTTCATTTGTTTTTTTAATTCTTTTTATTAAAATTGTTTATAATTTTATTTTATTATTTAAATAAAATTATTATCTTAATATATATGTATATATAATTTCATTATATATATATATAAAGATCAATATTCATTTTTTTAAATTTCATCAGTTTTAGTGTAATTTTTTATTTGATTCATAATTAAGAGAATTTCAAAACATAAATTTTATAAATTTTATATTCAAAACACATATATGATTTTATATGTCAAAATATAATTATGAATTATTTTATTTTGAAAAATGATTTATTATTTCTATTATTTTTAATGTAATATGAGTATTTATAAAAGTTCATAATTGATTTAGATAGAAATTTTACTTGAAATAAAATAATATTTTAAATAAAACTTTGTTTATAAAAGAAGCATTTATAAAATATCAATTTATTATCGAATCTTATTGTTATTAAATATTGTATTCTTCAAAATATAATTATTGTTTTAATTTTCTTAAATAGTAATTCTCAAAACTAAAATTAAAATGGTTTTATAAATAAAAAATATTTTTATTGTTTTTAATTATAACATGTATTTATATTTATTTATTAATAATAATTTCATATTTTAAAAAATAATAACATGTTTAGAAAAGTAGTATTTAATAATAACTTATTTTTTAAATTTTCATTAAAATAATTTAATATTTATTTACAATTTGTTTATTATAATTAATATAAAAATAATAAATAAATAAATAAATATTTTATTTAAAACTTAGGGTTTCACATTCTCCTCCCCTTAAATGAATTGTGCCCTCACAATTTCTCCATTGAACTGAGTAAAATTCTAAATTTTCCAACTTCAGAATTAATGAACTGCTAAGGACACTTAACTATCTAACAAAACTTCTATCATGTAGATTGATTTTCCTCAAAAGGCAACATCTAATCTCCAATGTTGTCTAGACCTTTCCTCTTATACCAATTATAATGCCCCGAGCCCTCTCTTTCAGACTCAGTGCTTGAAAATGTTGTGTAATTTATTTTATAAAAGAAACTGAATAATTACACAACATATTACACAAACGATGACGTTTTACCGATCTAGGTTCTGGTGAATTAGACAAAATCTTACATTTACCAGAGTTGAACAAACATAAAACAATTTCCTACTACCCTTCCACGCGCACTACACCAAAAGCGTTGAAGTCTGATTTAGAACTTCTGTGATTCTTGTGAAAAACATTTAAAAACAAAGGGGTGATAGAAAAAAATATATAAGGGATATTTGATCTCCTTGAATTTCTTGATTCATTAAAGGTTAATATTTCTACCTTAATTCGAGAAGGTTCTCCTTAGAAATGGTTGAAGTTGGTGTCTTAGAACAATCCTCGGGAAGATATTACAAGGGAGTTCTTCACGGAATTTTTAATATGATAGGTTTTTTATAAAATAAAAAAGGTGAGAATGGGGATATAGATGTATTGTTTGCTGGTAGGTAACAGGTCTATATTGGAGTACTTTTATCATTACATGGATCTAGTTTCTTACCTTATGGAGTATGTTGCATATGATTTTATGATGGGTTGATATTTTTAGGTTGATCTTCAACTTGTTCTATAGTAAAAAGTGTCAGAGTCCAATATAAATAATTTTTCTAATGTGGTGAAGTAAGATATCCATGATGAAGTTGTGCTAGTAGGAGTTCTTGATACAGTTGACCTTACTCTAGTCCCTGTGAGTGTTAATGGGAGTTATGGTAAGTAATTGGGGAAGATAACTGAAGCTATTAGTTCTGGTCATGGAATCAAAAGGCCTCAGGATCATTCTTCAACCTCTTTTGTTCATGAGATACTTGTGTGTTATCAGTGTGGCGAGCAGGGTCACAATAATCCATTGTGTCCAAGTTATCCAAGGCCCTTCCATTCTTGTGGATTCTTAGGTTAATTTCAATGGTTTTTCTAGGGTGTGTCTTGAAATCACCATGGATCCATTTATCAGAAGTGATGTGTTCTTTGGGGAATAGTTTAAATATTCCTTTGTGTAAGTGTCCATCTAGTTGAAAGAGTTCTTTTGTTATGGTGGTTGTTCCAGTGAAATTTTCTCTTTGGTGTTTGAAATGTACAGGAATGTTTTAAGAATTATGAGAACTTATATTTTTAATGGAAGTGTGTTTGATCTTTTTGGAAATCTTGTTTTCTTATTTTGATCTATGTGGGCAATTCATGTGCATATTATGAATCTCTTTTATGGTGGAAGTTCCTAAAATAAGTTTTGATTAGAGGTTACCAGCTCCAGACTATGGTTCCATAGATACTTCAAACATTAAATTTCTATACATAGGTCTTAGAGTGATGATTTTCATTTAGTCAAAAAACTTCTAGGGGTGAGGGGAGCCTTGGATCAATTCTTGTCCCCTCCATTCAGGAGTGGATGGTCAAAATTTTTTTTTTGTTCTTCTTAATCATGATTGGTAGTCTAGTGTAGAATATTTTTGGTTGGAGTGTGTGAGAAATTTCTTGTGTTGGATCATGTTGAATTTTACATTGACCAGTGTTAGTTGATTATTTATGGTGGGGAGTCTATTTGGGATTCCCATATTAATAGTTCGATGTGGTTCCCAGTGTTGGTTGGGGGGCATGTGGTTTCATTTGAGGATATCTATATTTTGAGTTCTTTTTTCTTGGGTAAATGTTGGGATTTTTAGAGTATGAACATCAGTTCTATTCGAAGCATGGTTATAAAGGTTGTGGCTTTAATTTACCATTGTTTCTTGGGAAGTATTTTCCTTTATTGTTTTATTTTGGGCAAGAGGTGTGAGTTCTATTTGGAAGTGGTTGAGGTGTTCAGGGTTGAAGAGGCTGGATCATGTTTTTGTGGAATCCTTTTCCTTTGATCGATCTACTGAAAATGTTGTAGCTTTAGATGGGTGGAATGATTTAATGGTGGGGAGAATTATCACACCCGAAATTTCATTTTTCACCATATATTTCGGTTTATTTGGGGATCTCGGTTTTTCTCTAAAGCTCCAAGCATGACAGTATTTAAATTTTTGAGGCATATATTGATCTGTTTTGACCCCGTGATTGTTACACTATTTTTTAGGAGTTCTTGGAGGAAATTTGGGTTTTGAGATTAACAGTAGCGTTCACACGGTTTGTGCATAGTTATAGGAAACTGCACGATATTCTCCAAGTATATGTGAAAGCCTTGGAGTGCTTCTGGTTGAGGTTGCATGACCTATGCATGGTTCTTCAAACTATGCTTAAAGAATTATGGAAGCCTCTGTCTTAGAATAACACCAATTATAATGGTTTTTGAATGATTTTTAAACCATGCAGAAAAACTGTATAGGTTCCTAGGTGTGTCCAGTGTGGGGAGCACGGTTGGTGCATGGATTGGTAAACCATGGGGTCAAACCGTGTGTAGTTCTAGGTCATTAAAAATGTTGAATTTACCCATATAATCTTTTTATTTATTCTTCCTCTTGATTATTCTTCCATTTTCTCTTATGTACTTATCCTCCCATGGTCATGTCAACCTAGGGTTCATGTATCCCGTCATTTATGTTGGGGTTTTTTATTGACTATGGTTCCTATTGGTAGATCTTGATTCTTGGAACCTTCATGGTGTGATTTCAGGTGTGCATTGATGAAACATCATGAGTTTGAGGTCAGTTTCCCAATCACATGCCTTTTTAATTTAAGATTCATTAGTTTCTTTCTTTTTTCACCTCCCTTATATATTGAATAATGAAGAATGATCCTTGGAATAATTTTTTATGTGAAAATTACTGGTTAGTATCTTTTTTTGACAAATAGACTTGTTTTTCTAAATATTTCATACCAAGTGTTTGATGAAATGCCTGATTAGACATTGTGAGTAATCTTTGGCATTTAAAGTGTGGGTTGCCTTGGAAAAAGTGTAGTGGTTTATGAAATAATATTTTGGATTTATTTAAAGAGTTTTATAAGTAGTTTTAAGTTATAAAGAAAGGTGTATTTAGTTTTAAAGATTATTTGGCATGTGTTGATAATGCATGGCCTGTTTGGAAATTTTTATAAAGGTGAATTTTTTGTAAAGGTGGAATGACTTCCCAAATGGTATTTTTATAAAAGAATTTTAAATAATCTTAATAATCATTTTTCAGTTTTTTGAAAAATTGTTAAATTGTTTTTGATGAAAAACTCTCTTGGATGATTCTATTACTTTGATTGTATTGAATTGGTGGGATTTCCTTACTATTGAATCCTAATGACCCATTTGGTTTATTTGAGTGGGAGATCATTTTTATGGAATCCTTTGTAATCTATGAATTTTAATTCAATATATGGATCCTTTGGGTGGCTCAAGGTAAGACCTATTATTGAATTCTTATTATATATTCATGTTATTGGATGCTGGGTTAGCATCAGTTGGCTTACCCCCATTATTCGTGAGACATGGGAACTGTGAATAGTGAGAGATTTTTTTGAGAATGATTTCTTCACTGGATAGATTATGCACTAGCTGGTGTCCCATAGTAGGTGGATATACTAGGTTTATTGCTATGGGATTTCCCCTCAGTCTGTCCTGAGTTAGGGTGTCCTGGAGTATTTTGGACACTTGATTTTATCGTATGAGGCATGCTTCCAGAGATGGGTCTCATGTATTAGTATGTTTTGGATTATTCATGATCTCCTAGGTTAACCCTTGTCTATTAGAACATAGTTTCTTTCAGTGAATGATTGTGATTCATTGTTGGTTGGTTACTATTGTATGTTTATTTCCATTTCCCTTATCCTATGATTTTTGTGATTATACCTTAATTAGTGTGGATTTTTTTAAAAGGGAAAATTGTTCTCAAGTGTTTATGGAATTTTTTTTTGAAATATATTTCTCTACTTCTCTCCCTTATAAATTACATACCATTATTCTATTTTAAAAATGTATACAAGTCCTTCTTGATAATAAAGTAAGTCTATGAATGGTAGAATGGGAAATGGACCATGTTTGTATTTATTTAAAAAATGTATTAAAATATTATCTTCATATATTGTATCTCAAACTTTAAGTTGATGTTTCTTTTATTTTAAATAATGTGAAATGGGAATAGATTCCTCACGCATTCCTACTATGTTTTAATACTCAAGCCTATAGTTATTTCCTAATTTTAGCTTCTGATGCATGTGTTCAGCTTGGTATTGATCTCTGTGGTTGATGATTGGTTTTGGTATCAGTGAGTGACCATTGGGGTCAAATGGAGACATTGTGGTCATCAGATTCAGTTTGTTTTTAGTTGTATTTTTATTTTTGTGTAAAATATTTTCAGTTTAGATATTGTAACTATATTATTTATATTTTTTTATCTGTTTAGTTTTCACAGTTTTATTTATTTATTTTTATTGGGAGAAATCGTTCCATCTAGTATCTCTATTGATACTCATCACTAGTTTTCATCCTGTGGGGATTGACAACACCCTTCAATACTTGTCTGAGATCAGCTCGGCTGACCAGTTTAGGGTTGAACCAGGTTGGTTCGTGATAATTTTCAATGAATATGAATCTTAACATCGATTCTCCTTTTACTTACATCATGACTCTGATATGTATAAGTAAATATGTGTTTAGTAATTACTCCACACAATATTTTACTGGTCAATGTTTTCATGTAAGACTCATCATCAATCCTCATTAGTAACATCCTAGATTTGATTTGTATAAGGAAATGCGAGTATAGGAATAAATCCAGTCTATATTTCATGATTGATGAATACTAGGTCAAGATATTCTTTAATATATAATCTTCTAGAAACTCGTATATTCTAACCATGCCTATATCATACTTCAATTTTAAATTCCTTAATAATACATAAAGGAATATTGTGAAGTATATTTACCACTATCATAACTTTAGAATAGTTTATTCTCTCTAGCTGAATGAATTGTGAAAGATTTTTGGATTACCTTTATTTCTAAAGGTTTCTTTATCCCAAAATAAATAATTAAATGTGTTGATAATAACTAAGGTATTTAGATTCAAAGGGTGTAAATACCATACAGGGTATATCATTGGAAATGACATTTAGTTTTACTAAACAAAGAATTATCTTTCCACAATTGGGTATTAGAATCTTTTATTTTTTATATTCATTAGTTATTGTCATTGATTCAAGAATTAGTAAACTATTGGTTGAGTATTAAACACCAAAAAAAAATATTCATTCCAAAACATGAATAATTTCTCCTTATGTTCAATAGAAACATGAGATAAATTTTTTGGAAATACTTAACAAAAGTTCAACTAAAACCTTTAATCTAAGAATTAGAATTAGTGTAATTCTCACCGCAAACGTAGGAATCATCCTTCCTCAACCGCATGAAAAATCCACCTTGTATCTTGCAATGTTTCTATACTTACATGGTTACTGTATATAAATATATAAATATATATATTTGTGTTTGTGATAAGCATATTATATCCAATACCCAAGTAGTACAAAAGAAACATTACATACAATGAGGAATATTCATGAAGAAGAAGCGACTACTTTCTTCTTTAATTTAGTTCAAGATATTTAAACTTCTATAGAATTATTTCACAACATGAGAAGTAAATAACTTCTTATATATTGATCAACCTTCTTTCTTTAGAGGAAATTTCGAAAGTTCCTTTGGATTGACACTTTCCATTTGCCTTTTCACATTTTCTTTCAACTTGTTCACCATAATAACTAAATACTAAACTTTATTTAAGTTCATATCAACTTGGATAAAATTACCCAAAAGGCAATGATTTTCCCTAATACAATACATTTTATGATCCTAAAATAAATAAGAGTAAATGGGTGATAAAGATATGAGAATGTGATGTATTGAAATATTGTTCCCCGTCTTTTAATTTATAAATATTCAGTGTAATCATCACCCATTCATATCTGGATTCTCTTTCTCCTCAAAGACTATTTAGAGTTGAGACAACATGATATAACCATCTATTATCTCATGATGTATCCATAACCACTTGTAAATTGATTATGAAATTATGATGAAAACATAGAATGAGATATACATGTGTATTATGGAAGCATCTTTCTTGTCATCACTTCCTAAGGTGGATCAACGAGTTGTGGGAACTCCAGCACATAGAATTTCTTATATCATAGTACTTTGCACAAGCTCCTATACTACTCTTGGAAATTCTTGTTGGACATGACATGTTCTTTGCCCAATAACAATCACAATGTATATGTGGTATCACTTTCCAATGCACCAAAAAATTAAACACTATTAGATTAGTACTTTTATATTGATTACCAATTAGAAATTATAGATTAATCAAATCATTAAATGTATCCCACTATTTTATCGAACCCCATTATCCCTCACTACTAGATTTGGAATACTCATTCGTTCAATTATTCTAGTGGTAATGATCCCAGAAACACATCCTTTTAGTCCAAGTTAGGTATACAACACTTCTTAGAGAATTTCAAGGTGTGTGTTTTCCTAGCAACCCACATTAGCAAGTGGATCCTTGAACAATTTAGTGAATTACCAACTTCTAGAAATTGTAAACTTGATTTACTCAACACTTTTCCTCTAAATATGAAATAATCTAGCCATGGTTACTTCTTTTCTACCATATTTAGTTAATTTCATAAATAATTTTCATAAGAACTACTCTATAGTAAGAGGCACCCTCAACTACAGCTGATGAGAACCCCGTACACCCATTTTTGTTCCAATTAAAAACACATATGGTGCTTAATTTAATATTTATTTAAGAGTTTGGATATTATTTTTCAACAAATAAAATCATTTTCTATCTGATATGCATGTACTATGTGATCACACTCATAACTGTACCATGTAGTAAATAGATAAACATTCATCTTTTCTTAATTTAATTATATATATGCATTTTTTTATAATTTTGTGTGTTTGATTAAATTTTTATATTCGAAAAATAATAAATGATGCATAAATTAAATAAAGAATGAAACTAATCATGAGCATCTGGTATTTATTGATCTATTTATGCTTAATGAATCAACTTTAATCCTAATGGAAAAATACTCGAGTCATGTATGACTTGTATAGTAGGTCAAACACTGATCTAAAGTATCCATCTATCATATTAAAAATTGCCTTGTCTTGGCATGGTATGTGTCTCAAAACATATTTTTCATAATACATATATACTCGCATGCAGACGAGGGGGTCACAGTAGTGCGTAATTAAAATAAATAACTTTTATCTCAGTATTTGTGCTCATATACATATAATCATGAGTACATAAAATGTGCATACTATATTTTAATTAGTTAATTAATACAAACATCAACCAAATTCAATAATTAATAAATAAATAATACGATACATACATTGGATGATCACCGCTCATGATCCAATGATGCTCAAAATAAATGCGTAATAAAAATTAGTTTTGTGATAAGTTTTTGTCGAGGACATTTAAAATGAATTAAAATAAATCAAATAATTTTAATTTAAATATTATTTTTTCATTTGATCCAAAATACAATTTAATTTTCATTCAAAAAATTTATTACTTATTTTTGATTTTTTTTAAAAAATCTCTGGCCCACAAAACCCCTCAAAAAACCACTAAAAGTGGTTCACCTTTTCTAGGCCTGAATGGGGCTAGGCGGTTCAAGAATAACCCAATCCGGACCATTCTGGATCTGGAAAAACCCACCTAGGCCTATTCTGAGTCACACAGAACCCTCTTAGGCCTGTTGTAGGTTGGTCAGCCCAACTTTACCTAGGTTAGCTGATCTAGAGGAGGATGATGAGATATAAGTTAGCTCGGTCTGGGGTTGGATAATAACAAGATTAGTAGGGTGGCTAAGGTAGAGGGAGTGGGCAACCCATGATGATCTATTTTTGTGTCTAGTCAGATGAGATCATGTATGTGGTAGGAGACCCAAGGCCGTGAAATAAGCGTGGAGGGGTAGAGGTCATCGAAGATGGAGGTGGTGCATGAGAGACCGTCCGTGGAGGGAATTCTATGGGTTAGGTTGAGCATGATGGAAAGGGTGCCTAAAGTGGGGGCTGTTCACCAGAGAGGGAAGGTAGTGTGGTAGTGGCTGACTAGGTGTGGTCGAAAGATGTCACTCTGAGAAGGGGGTATGGTGAAGATGAAGGCATTTTTGAAAAATGGGTTTTTGAGATTCTTTTTTGCAAAATGGGATCAGTTTACCATTATTTTTAAAAATAGGTCCCAAGATGCGTGAACCCTGTTCACACATCCCCGATTACAGGAAGATGCGTGAACGAGGTTCACGTATCTTAGGCACGTTGGAAGATGCGTGAACCCCGTTCACACGTCTTTCGTGAAGTTGATGAAGGATGTGTGAATGAGGTTCACACATCCTACAAATACTTTTACTTTTTAAATTTTTTTGTACAATTTTTTTATGTTTTTTTTTTATTTTTATTTTTTGTTTTGTTTATATATATATAACAAAATATTTCAGCAGAATTAATCTGATATTTAATATCATGCGGTATTTTCATTACAACAGTCTGGATTCTGATAGATACCCTCACCTAGTGCTGTCTTTTATAAGAGGGCTTTCCCTAGAAATCATTCTTCATTTCCGATGTGGGATTTAGGTTATCCCTTTCTTGTGCAGAACATTCTGCAATTCTGATGTGTGATGATGTTTCAAGTACGTGTCTTTGAAAGATTAAAAATTAAAAACTATAATACCAATATAAATGTAACTTAAAACATGGATTAAACATATAATAAATAGTTGAAAATAAAATAATTTGGTAAAAAATGTTGATGAATAATAATTTATAATCTTTCAAAACCACCAACTTGAAACTAAAAAATGTTTCAAGTACGTGTCTTTGAAAGAATATAAAATAAAAACTATAAGACCAATATAAATGAAATTAAAATATGGATTAAACATATAAGAAATAATTAAAAATAAAAATAATTACAAAAAAAATGTTGATGATTAATAATTTATAAGCATTCAAAACCACCATCTTGAAACTTAAAAATGTTTCAAGTACGTGGCATTGAAATCCTATAAAATTCAAACTATAAAATCAGTACAAATGAAAATTAAAACATGGATTAAACATATAATAAATAGTTAAAAATTAATTAGTTAATTAGTAATATAATTATTAATTAGTTAACAATTAATATAATAATTAATAATTAATTATTAATTACTAAAATACAATAATGAATTAGTTAATAAGTAATATATTTATACAACAATTAATTAGTTAATTAGTAATATAATTATTAATTATAATTATTAATTATTAATTATATTATAATTAATTAGTTAATTTGTAATATAATTGTTAATTATAAAATAAAAAATGAATTAATTAGTAATATAATTAGTAATTAAAATTATTCATTAAAATTATAAGTTATTAATTATTAATTATATAATAATTAATTAGTTAATTAATAATATAATTATTAAATATATAATAATTATTTTGTTAAGTAGTAATATCATTATTAATTATAATTAGTAATATGATTATTAATTGCAATTAGTAATTATTAATTATATAATAATTAATTAGTTTATTGGTAATATAATTATTACTTATAATTATTAATTACTAATATAAAATAATTAATTAGTTAATTAGTAATAATATTATATAATAATTAATTAGTAAATTTGTAATATAAGTATTAATTATATAATAATTAATTAATAATATAATTATTAGTTATAATTATTAATTATAATTATTAATTTTTATTATATACTAATTAATTAGTTAATTATTAATATAACTGTTTTTTATAATTAATAATATAATTACCGATTATAATTATTAATTATTAATTATATAATAATTAATTAGTTAATTAGTAATATAATTATTAATTATAGTTATTCCTTATAATTTTTTATTTTTTATTTTTAATTACTAATTATATAATAATTAATTAGTTAATTAGTAATATAATTATTAATTTTAATTAGTAATATAAATATTAATTATTATTAGTAATATAATTAATAATTAAAATTAGTAATTATTAATTATATAATAATTAATTAGTTAATTCCCAATATAATTATTAATTATTAAAAATTAATTATATAATAATTAATTAGTTAATGAGTAATATAATTATTAATTATAATTATTGCTTACTGATTATATAATAATTAATTAGTTAATTAGTAATATAATTATTAATTATATAATTAATAATTATATTACTAATTAAATAATTATACTACTAATTAACTAATTAATGATTATATAATTAATAATTATATTACTAATTAACTGAATAACTATTATATACTTAATTATTAATAATTAATAACTAATAATTGTAATGAATAATTATAATTATTTATTATATTATTGATTGACTAATTAACTAATGAATTATTATATAATTAATAATTATATTACTAACTAAATATATAATTATTATATAATTAATAATTTTATTACTAATTAAATAATTAATAATTATATTACTAATTAAATAATTAATAATTATATAATTAATAATTATATTACAAATTAACTAATTAGTTATTTTATAATTGAAAATTATATTACTAATTAATTATTATATAATTCATAATGATATTACTAATTAATTATTATATAATTAATAATGATATTACTAACTTACAAATAATTATATAATTAATAATTATGTTACTAATTAACTAATTAATTTTTAACATTTTTATTATATATTTAATCTATGTTTTAATTTTCATTTATATTGGTCATATAGTTTTTATATTATAGGCTTTTAAAGCCACATACTTAAAACATTTTTAAGTTTCAAGTTGGTGGTTTTGAAAGGTTATAAATTATTTTTCATCAATATTGTTTACGAAATTCTTTTTATTTTCAACTATTTTTTATATATTTAAGTCGTGTTTTATGTTTCATTCATATTGGTCTTATAGTTTTTATTTTATAATCTTTCAAAGTCACATACTTGAAAAATTTTTAAGTTTCAAGTTGGTGGTTTTGAAAGCTTATAAATTATTATTCATTAACATTTTTTACAAAATTCTTTTTATTTTCAACAATTTCTTATATATATAATCTATGTTGTAAGTTTCATTTATATTGGTCTTATAGTTTGTATTTTATAGTTTTTCAAAGTCACGTACTGGAAATAGAATCCCACATTCAAAATGTAGAATGTTCCACGCATGAAAGGGAGAACCTGAATCCCACATCGAAAATGAAAAATGATTTCCAGTGCAATCCCTCTTATAAAAGAGAGCCCTGTGTGAGGGTATCTATCAGAATCTAGACTGCTGTAATGGTAGTACTACTAGATATTAAATTGTAGATAAATTCTACTAAATTATTTTGTTTTATTTATATTATATATATATAAACAAAAAAATAAAAATAAAAATGTTTAAAATACAAAAAAATTATAACTTTTAGTATGATGCATGAACATGGTTCACACATCCTTCATAAAGTTTACAAAGGATGCGTGAACCCTATTCATGCTTCCTGGTGTAGGGAGATGCGTGAATGGGGTTCGCACATCTTTTATCAAGACTGTGCATGATGTATGAACCCCGTTCAGGCATCTCCCGACGCCAAAGATGCATGAATGAGGTTCATGCATCTTAAGACCCATTTTTACTTTGTGTTACTCTCCACTGCACCCTATCTATTCTTAGATGAGGTCCTTCTCGGATTCATTGTCTACAAGACACAAAACTCAAGCATCATCAAGAAAAATTCAAATCAAATCCCAAAAAATCACCAAAATAAAACCCCCAACATGGGTATCATAAGAAAATTCAACTAATAGGAAGAAAAATCCTAAAAAAAGCCCATAACCTGGCTCATAACATAGCCACAATCTGAAACCACCCATGGAAACTCGAGGTTTGACATGAAGAAGAGCTAGAAACGAAGTCCCCATTCCTACATCTTGAGTCCTGATTACCCTAACTCCCAACTACCACTGACTCCCAAATAACAAAACAACCTCCTATGATACTATCTTGTAATAAATTAACATGGTTCTACCAAACCCATCACCCAAGTGGTCCCACCAAATGAACCAATGCGTGTTCCCGATCTCCATGGGCTTGTGAAAAAAACCGGGCATAAAAAACCATATCTTGGGAATTATTTTACCATAAGTAAACCATAATTAACCATACATTAAAACAGGATGTACAAACAAATATCATCAAAGTAAATATAAGAAGAAAAAAAGATACCATAAATAATAATATACATCAAGAACAAATTTTTCCATAATAGTACATATATACATGGTATCTCAAAACTCAAACTCAAAAGAAAGGGAGAAATTCCAAAAAAGTCCCTAGTTCAATTCACTAAGTACAAAATACAAAAAATTACTCCACATGATTCCATTCCTATGATACCATGTCTCCTACACAAAACACTAGATGATGGTAATCAAGAATAGACACCCTTAAATATAGTTCCTATGCCCTTACCTATGTACTACAAAAAAAAATCTGAAAACACCCAAATAGGGCCAAAGCAGGGTGTGAGGCATGAAGCCTAGTTGGATACCACCATGAATCTATTTAAGAGTTTTACCCATGCAACCAATAAAATAGTTTAAAAAACATTTCCAAAACTAAACCACTTTAAAGAAACCAATTTCAAGTAATCCTTTATAACTTCTTTGGTTTTCCATTTTAAAAAAATACGGTTTTCTAAAAAATATTCCAATCATGGCTCAATAAGCTAAAAAAGGCCAAAAGGAACAACATGCTCAAACAAAACCAAAAAGTCACAATAAAGGTGAGAATAACATAAACATCACATAACCATATAAATAAAAAATAAAAAAATGGGCACAGTACATCTCATCACATAAAATGATACTAATCTAATGCATAAAGAATATAAACCAAACTGGCATGAGTAAGTGCACCTAGGGGATCTATCCATAAGGTGTAACATGAGTGAGTAAACAAGTATATTAGATAGATAAGAAATGGAAACTCACATGATCTTCACTGGGCCCAATTCCAAGATATCACATAGTCTCTTATCAAACAACATGGAAGCTCACATGGTCTTCTTACCTAAAGGCTCACACGGTACCTTGGAAACAAATGTAAGCTTGCACAGTCTTCCCTTGGAGTCTCACATAGTCACTTAGATAAACCCCTTTCTCACACACTAGTTAACCCATGTACAACTCTATTCCAACACATCACAAGAAATTGAAAACATCAATCAAGCTATAATATAAGCTATTTTACAAACCAAACATTCCCAATTTAATAGAACACCCTTCTCGAGGTGAAATATTTCTATAACCACTTTAGAAATCCATTTAAAACCACAAAAACCACTTTGATCCATTTTCTCAAACAATTAGTGGGCATACAGGCCACACCCATTTGGAAAACACATTTTTAAATACAAAATTTCCAAAAAAAACCATTGAACACATAAAATATTAAATACACACCAATTATATATCATTTTAATGAAAATTTACACAATACAAACTGAATAAAATTATAAATTTAAAGTTATTCCATGAAAACACTCTTAAATCGAGACACCTAGAATGGATTTGGTCCAAATCTCATCATTTTTTATGAAGACCACCCATAAGAGGTAAAAAAAATCCTCACACACCTAATCTATAAGAAATCAAACAAAAACCCCCATAAATAACCCTAGATTCGACCAACAATGCCCCTAGGGTTCCAAAAATCCATAAAAATGGATGAACAATGCTTAACGGGGGGAAAAATGAGGAATACATAAAAGAGAAATCAACATACCTCAATAAAAACACCAAGAAACCAAGGAGAAACCCACAAAGGAAGTAGGGGGAGGGGAGCTCTACAACCAAGGTACGAGTAATGCACATGTTGGAGGATGAAAAAGAACCCTAAAAATATAAAAACCCGATAGGGGAAATTTATTAATTTCCCCATTTATAATGAGGTGTACATGGTCGCATGGTTTGGCCGTATAGTTAGAAAAATTATGCGCCAACCACATGGATTCCACTATCCACCAAAAATAGGCCATATAGTTTTCTCTAGGGTGTTTCACGGTTTGAAAAACCATGCAAAACTGAACTTTCAAAACTGAAGAACCCCTCATATTGTTGCTGCATGGTTTAGAAAATCAATGTGCTAACTGTATGACCTGGTCTATCTCTCCAAAAACTCATGGATTTGACCCATGGCACATGATAACTTTAAGAAATCACCCAAGGATAAATGAAACTCCACATAAAACATACCAGTGGCCTAGTATGTGTCACACCTTTTATGAAATTATTTATTTTCTTATACCTAAAATTTCTTTAATATAAAGAAATGGTTAAATCATAGAGGAACTGATTAAAAAATGGATTTTATGGACAATTTAAAGACCTTTCAAATGATAAATTGAATTAAGTAGGAGTTTGAGTGAGAAATATTATGGTTATGTCGAACCAACTATATTGAGTTGGTTCCCTAGAACCAACTTCTGTGTACTTTATGATAACATGTCTCCATATTTTTTAATATTAAAAAACTTTTTATAACATCATGATTATTCTTCTGTGTAATGTACTATGTGAAAATTTCCCAAGAGCAATAGTCTCACTAAAAGGTCATAACAGTTCCCTACTATGATGATAACCTAAAAGTGTTATGACACTATTCTTAAACGTATGTCATATAACCAGATGATATCATTTTACAGACAAAAATGATACAAGATATTAGGGGTGGAGACTTATAGGAATTTTAGGCACCTTATGATGGTGTACGCCCTTGGTAATATCTAGTAGGATATTATGAGAATGATACCCAACAGTAGGAAATACACATTTATATGTTTCATTGGATGTTATTATCTGTGAATGTGTGTATCAGTCCTTATAATTTAATATTATTATTAATTATTATTATGTGTCACGTAATTTTATATATTTATGAAAACTGTGATGACATATGTTCACAGTGAGGTAGGATACGTTGGGTTCATCATGAGTAATATTGCATTAATGAATAATGCGATAAAGGATTTTCTCCCTCTATTCTTTAACAGAAGTTGATGTCTCATTCCCTTTTATAGAAATGATATAGCCTAAATAAATCCATGGGTATAGTGTAAAATAGTAAAGTTAAATTTCTAAGAATTCAAAGAAAGATACATCAAGCACATAGGTTGATGGCACTAGCATGCAACTTTCTTATTTTAAGATATCGTGATAAAGGGATTATAATACATAGTAAGAGTTCGTATGATACATCATGTCATTGCAACATTAAATTATTTCTCTATGGGTGTCTTGTCATGTTTATATATTCTAAACTTGGACATTAGGCTACTTCGCATAATTCCACTGAGAAAAAGGCCTAGAGGGTCACACACTAAGTGTATCCAGAATCTCAGCTAAATAATATTTATTATTTATTATTTAATAAGTAGAATAAATATTATTCTTAGATGTGGTTTAATAATTATTCATGTACGATTGATCACATATAAATATTTATTTTTTATTTAGTGAATATAATGTTTATATATTTATTGGCAAATAATGTAGTGATATTTATTTAATAAATAAATAGTCATTATTCAAGGCTTAATAAATATTATATAAGAATGAAAGACTGATTTTAATGGTCTAGTGAGAAGTAATATATATTGAATATTATTTGATTAAATAATATTTAATTAATTTGAATATTAAGTGCATGTTTAGAAATAATAATAATATTATTATTTGACATGGGTTTTTGCAGGGATTAAATAAATAATAAATGGAACTTGTGCAATTATTTTATTTTAATCCTAGTGATATATAAACCCAATTATATTATCTTATCTATAAGACAATTCATTTGTTTGGCTATACACAACAGATTTCAGAATTATCTCAAGCCCTAGAGAGCTCCCTTCTCCAAGAACACTCCCATGAATGAAGTTCGATATTCCTCCACCTCCCACTCTCAAGACAAGAGAGATCTAGGAGAATGATTTGAAATCGGATCTCAAGGAAATCAAATTTGGGTGATGAAATTTCTAGGATCTGCCATGCTAGCACCCAGAGATTCCTATGAAGACATTTAGAGATTTTTAGAACACATGTGGATCACTGTTAGAGGGAATATACTTCGATTACAACAACATAACAATGGAAAAAAGTATATCTATTTCAAGATCCATTAACAGAGAAATAATTTCATCAAGGTAATTATTTATTTAATTAAATTAATTATAAATTTCATGTGATTATCCTCTATATTGGTTCTGGTGTTATATCCCTTGTATATATTCATTGATTTAATTCCATAGAACATGAAATTTATCATTTTTTAAATATCAGATTGATCATCGATCATTGAAAAAGTCAAAGCTGGGCACGACCCATCACATTCTTCCACTGCTCCCAAAACCTACAAGTGGTATCATAGTGGTCAAATAATTATTTATAATTTTTTAGAGATTATTGATTGATTTATGAATTTCTAATTTAGTTTTTCAATTCATGTTTAATCATTATTTTAATCTGAATTATGAGATATGATTCTACCTCCTTTTTTTATCATAGATTTCATCATGAAGATTAATTTTATGAATAAAACAAAATAGAAGAACTCATCTGGAGGTGATGAGGTTTCTGTCTAGACAACACAAGTGTACACACTATGTAACCAAAGTTACACACCATGTACTTGTGTTCAATGCACCAAGAGTTAATTCATAAAATTTTTTAAACTGTGTGCATTGATTACACATAGTGTAGTTAATTCTTATACTATGGGTTGACTGGGATAGCCTATAACAAAGTTAGTTGGATTACATACTATGTATCCCATGTACACAGAATGTAATCCCTTTGAGTCACAAATAGGTTGTGTATTATCGTACACGACCTACCTAACTGGTGACCATGTAACTCGGAGTTAACACACTGTGTAGTTGTTTATACATGCTATGTAATACATTTTTCTGAGGCATAGTTTACATGATGAGTCCCTAGGTGTGTTCCCAAGATACATGGTGAGAGATATACATGCCATGTACCTCACCTGCACACACTATGTAATTATTCCAAAATACACATATTTAAAATTTATTTATTATACTATGTAAACCTTATCGACTTGTTCTTGCATGTGTTCATTAAGTTGATAGGAAACACCATGTCATATGTTTTTGATATATATATATATATATAAATTTTTAATTAATATCTACATAATGTTCAGATTTTTATATCATTTATGAGTCATTTTACAGTTGTTACTCTACGTGCATGGAAGCATAACACGTGACCCAAAAATCATGTAATTTGTGTAATCATTAAGTTAATAGTACACATCATGAAATCACGTGATAAGTCATATATTACATATGTCACAAGAGTAAAAAATATATGAGTATAATCATGTTGGGTAGAATCAGACGAGTATTCACCGTGTTGCCTCCAAGGTACAATTATGTATACAATTAATTTTAGATAAATTTAATTAATTTTGTTTAATATTATAATGGATGATAATATCTAGGAAATTCAGATGAGAATTAAGCTAAAATAATTGATTAATTAAAGATAATAATTAATTTATTTGAGCATGATTTATCTTAAATAATAATGATCATGAATTGAATGCTAGTTTTATTAAATTGTTAATTCGTTGCATGAATGTAGATGATCATGATCATAGACCATACATTTTTATGTGAATGGTTTCATTTAATTTATTATTAAATTATATTATTGACCTACAAGCCTTCTCTCCTCTTATTATGTAGGGACTGCATACCCATGGTTTCTTTTATGTAAACCTTTTTCCCTCAACTGTGTGTGAGTAAAATCATATGTAATGGATGGAGATCCAATGCTAGTGAAGGAGGTTCATGTTTGGGGCTGAGTTGAAACCGATCCAAGAGGGATACATTGGTGGGTAGGTGGAAAGATGTAACAGAAACCTTAATTGGTTCATAGTGTGTTTTTCCCTAGGTCAATGGTTAGTTTATCAACCACTTGATAAACTAAACATTAATATAAGCTCATGATGATAATGATTTATTATTTTATTTCTATCAAGTTGTATGGTTATTTCATTATGGATTCGTTTTTCGTGATCACATAATTTAATAAAATTAATGAACTTGCGAGATAGAAATAAAATAAATTGGATTATGCATAAATATTATCTAAGAAATAGTTAATCACTTAAGTAAATACAATTAATACTTACAATCATATAATAAAGGTAATAATTTAAAATTTACACATAAAAGGATAAAATCTTTCAATATATATATTAAGTCAGTATAGTCTTCCACTACTTCAATTTAAATCGAACGATAGTTCAAAGTTCTTGACCAACCAAAGTTGGGGTGTTTCAATAATTGAGTAATTCAAACTTGAATTTTTGGGTTAAATTAACTTAGTTAACATAAAGGGTTGACTTACAAAGTAGTATTTGGTGTAACTGATAGGCAAAGGTTGAGGATATAAAATTTAAGGATTTCAGGATTGGGGAGTCCACTCAGTGGATTAAGGAACTACGAGTTAATGTAGTTGGCATTTGGAATGCCTAACTAAAACCATTCAAGTTTCTTGACCAAAAAAATTTGGGGTAACGAGAAGGGGAATATGTATCCTTTACACTAGGATTTCTAAGAAAAAGGACATTCTAAAACCAATGGGGAGGGATATTAGGTTTCGATAAAATAGTGGGAGAGTAATAAATATAATATTTATTTATTTGTCTAAATTTTATCCGATGAATTACTAAAATTATACTTATCTTATTTGTATAAACAACAATAAAATGACAAAAAACATATCATTATTATCCATAACTGATAAAGACAAACATCTCACTGACACAAATTTCCAAGAGTGGAAATGAATCCTACATGTTATCCTTTTCCATGAAAAGAAATTATATGTGCTAGAAGAAGCTTTTCCCGATGCACCTGAAAATGAGGTAAGTGATGAAGAGTTAAAAATATTTGAGAAACATTTTAATGATTCCATTGATGTTCAATATTTCATGCTATAATCCATACCCAATAAGCTTTGGAAGCAACATGAGGACATGGATTCATATAGCATGATGTCTCACCTTTGAGATCTCTATCAAGAGAAAGCAAGCCAAGAGAGGTACAAGATTTCCAATTCTTTGTTCACAACTAAGCTTGGAGTGTCTATGCTTTATGAGCCTCATGTATTCAATATTATTGGATACATTTTACACTTAGACATATTAGGGATTAAATTCCCAAATTAGTTACGTATAGATCCCATACTTTCCTTACTATCCAAGACCTTATTTAGTTTTTTTTAATTACCACATGAGAAATAATGAGAAGAGCCTTTCAAAACTTCTTATTTTGATTCACCAAGTGGATAAATACATAGGGAATGATAAACCCATGGTCCTTATAGTGAATAAGAAAAGTAAGAACATGGAAATGGGGCCTAAGACTTATAAATAGTCTAAAGCTACTAAGCACCGTTCTTCCAATAAGAGAAAGATATAGAGGCTAGACAAGGAAAAGGAGGTAGTATGTTTTGAATATGGAAATATAGGCTACTGGAAGAGTAACTACACCTAGAAGATAAGTGAAGATAAAGGTTCATTTTTTATCGAGTGTAATATTTACATATCTACACATTGAGTATTAGATATATCTTATGGTGCTCAAATCTGTATCCAAATGTAGGAACCAAGTAGATTTTCAAAAATTTATAGAGGAGAGGTGGATCTGAGAGATGCTAATGGTGAGAGGATGGATGCTCTAACCATTGGTGACTACCACCTTTCATTTCTAATGAGAATAATTTTGGTTTTAAGATATTTTTATTATTTACATATAGTTACCAAGAACATAATTTATTTATCATGCCTAGATGCAGATGGGTTTATTTTCAATTTTTGAAATAAAAGTTGTTTCTTTTATAAGGAAAACATATGTTATGGTATGTCACATTTAAATAATGGTCTTTATATATTAAATTATGAAAACAAACTGTTAAAAATTGATAAAGAATCATGTTCACATGACTCATATAGCACCCAACTTTGGCATCACCATCTCGGTCATGTAAATGAGAAGTGTTTGATGAATCTCTGTCAAGATGGTTATTTAGACTCATCTGAGCTAAAAACACTTGAAATATGTCATGATTGTTTACAAGGAAAAATGAACAAATTATTATTTTGTGGATAGGGTGAAAGGACCAAAAATCTTAAATGATTGGTACACACTGATGTGTGTCGAACGTTTTCAGTAGAAGCTAGAGGTGGGAATTCTTACATCATAACTTTTACTGATGAATTGAGTAGATATGGATATATCCACTTGATGATGTATAAGTCCTATTCATTTGATAAATTTAAGGAATTGAAGAATGAACTATATAATCTTATTGGAGATAATATAAATAAGCTTTGATTCGATTGAGGCTGTGGATATCTTAACCAAAAGTTTATCTACTTTCTAAAAGAATTTTGGATTCTATTTCAGCTCACTCCACCTTATACACCACAGTGGAATGGGGTTAGTGAAATTAGGAACCGTACCTTGTTAGACATGGTAAAGTCGATGATTATTCATGCATATCTTCAATTATCATTTTGTGGATATGCATTAAAAATGGTGGCATACACATTAAATTGTGTTCAAACTAAAGTGGAAAAAAAAATAGTCTTCGATTTATGGAGTGGATAGAAAACTATTTTTTGCATATAGATGTATGGGGCTGCAAGGAATTTGTTATGGCCTTCTCAGGAAACAATCTATTACCCTGAGGCACAAAGTGACTATAAGGGATACTACATATACAACCCATAAGACAAGAAAGTGATTGTCACTAAACAAGATGTCTTTGTTGAGAGGGAGAAAATCCTAAAAAGGATAGTGGGATAAAGATTGAATTCGATGAAGTTGATGCTCAAGATACACAATATTTGGTACAGGAATAGATTCCATAGGTCCCCATGGAAGAAGTATTTCCTGAAACACAAGTACTGCATAGGAGCGTAAGAGAGGTAAGAGAACCAGAGAGATATGGTTTTCTAGTCACTAAAGATGGCGACTCATTATTTTTTGACAGTGATGAACCTATATTATAAAATTAGGTAGTAGAGAGCTCATAATCTCCAATATTATAATAATATATGAATTCTGAAATGGATTCCATGTATTAGAACCATGTTTGGGTTTTGGTCGATATGCCAGTTAATGTAAATCCCGTTGGATGGAAATAGTTATTCAAGAGGAAACTATACATGGAAGGTAAAGTAAATACCTATAAATCAAGGATAGTGGCTAAAGGTTTTAAACAAAATCAGGGAATTGACTATGATGAAACCTTTTCAATAGTTTCCATGCTTAAATCCCTCAAGGTTCTACTTACTATAGCATCATACCATGACTATGAGATTAGCTAGATGGATATTAAAATTGAATTCCTTAATGGGAACCTTTAAAAAGATTTATATATAACACAAATAGATGGTTTTGTGAATCCCGGTGATAAAAATAATATTTTCAAGTTAGAGAAATCCATTTATGGATTGAAGAAAGCACCTGGGTCATGGAACATTCAATTTGATGAAGCCATAAAATAATTTTGTTTCATTAGAATGAATGTGAGCTGTGTGTTTACAATAGGTTTAGTGGAAATGTGGTTGTTATCTTAGTATTATATGTTGTTGACATATTACTTATTGTAAATGACATAACAGTCTTACAATTAGTTATGGACAAGTTAAAAAAGTGTTTCTCCATGAAGTACTTAGGCAAAATGAACTATATTCTAGGGATCAAGATCATTAGTGATATATCCAAGAGGCTTCTTGGAATAAGTCAAAGTATATATGTTGACCAGTTACATAAGATATTTAGTATAGAACAATCCAATAGGGGATTGATTCCTGTGTCACATGGCTTACATTTTTCTAATAAAATGTGTCCTTAGACACAACAAGAGAAAGAGATAATGAGAAATATATCATATGATTCAGTGATAGGATCAATCATGCATGCCATGTTATGTACTAGACTTGATTTTTCTATGCATTGAGCATGTTAGGAAGACATCAATAACATGGACTACTGTTAAGGCCATCTTTAAGTATTTGAGAAGAACTAAGGATATATTCCTAGTATATGGAGGAGAAGAGGAGCTAGTCATTAAGGGTTATACTGATACTAGTTTTCAGAAAGATCATAATGATAAAAACTCACAATCAAGATATGTTTTCTATCTCAATGGAGGAGTTGTGAGCTGGAAGAGTTCAAAATAGCCAGTTACTGCTGATTCTACAGTATATTCTGAGTATATAGCGACTTATGATGGAGCCAGGAAAGTCATTTGGATTCAGTGTTTTATATATGAGCTTGATATGTCACCTATAATTCAATACCCTATCACATTTTATTATGATAAAACTATAGTGATGGTCCTTTCAAAAGAGCCATGGTCACACCAATGGAAAAAGCACATAATCCAGAAATATCACCTCTTGAGGTATTTTTATAAGACGGTTGAAGTTGTAGTAAGTAGAGTACCAATGAAATAGAACATGGTGGAACCCTTGAATAAAGGCCTATCTTAGTAAAACAATGGGTATCATGTGAGAGCTAGTAGACTGAAGGCTATTAGCAGTTGGCTCTCGTGAAAGTAGGATTCTGTGGGTGTTTGTGCCCTAGAACCAACTTATGTGTACTTTATGATAATATGTATTTATAGTTTTGGATATTAAAAAACTACTTATCACATCATGATTATTCTTATGTGTAACATAGTATGTGATAATTTTACAAGAGTATTTATCACACTAAAAGTCCATAACAGTTCCCCACTATTATGAGAACCTAAAAGTGCTACAAAAATATTCTTAAATATATATTCTATAGCCATATTATATCATTTGATGAACATAAATTATATAGTCTATTAGGGGTGGAGACTCATAGAACTTTTAGGCACCTTCTTATGCTGTATTCTCTTGGTAATATCGAGTAGGATATTATGAGACTAATACCCTCCGGTAGGAAATCCACATTTGTTTTCATGATTAGATATTCCTATTCATAGATGTATGTATTGTTCCTTAAAATTTAAGATTATTATTAATGAGTATTATGAGTCATGTACTTTGATATATTTATTAAAACAATGATGAAAAATATATGTAGTGAGGTAGTATACATTGGGTGCATCATGAGTAATATTGCATTAATGAATAATGTGAGAAAGGATTGGTCCCTTCCATTCATTAATGAAAGTTAATATCTCAAGACCATTAATGGAAATGATATATCCTAAATAAATCCATGACCATGGTGTACAATTGGAAAGTTCAATTTTGGGTAAGTCAAAGAAAGAGACATCAAGTACATAGGTTGATGGCACCAACATGCAACCTACTTGATTCGAGATATCATGATAAAGGGATTATATTACATAGTAAACATTCATATAAGGAATATTGTCATTGTATAATTAACTTATTTCTCTATGGGTGTCTTGGTGTGTTTCTATATGATAACCTTGGACTTTTGGATCCATTTCCTAATGCCACTAAGAAAGAGGCCTAGAGGGTCACACACTATGTGTATCCAAAATCTCAATTAAATAATATATTATTATTTATTATTTAACCAGTTGAATAAATATTATTTCTGGATGTGGTTTAATAGTTATTCAGTACGCTTGATTGCATATAAATATTTGTTTTTTATTTTTTGAATATAATATTTATATATTTATTGGTGAATAATGTAGTGATATTTATTTAATAAATAAATGGTCATTATTCCAGGCCTGATAACTATTATAGAGAAATGGTAGACCGAGTTTAATGGTTCAGTGAGAAATAATAAATATTGAATATTATTTGATTAAATATCATTTAATTTAATTCGTAAGTTAAGTGCATATAGATAAATAATAATAATAATAATAATATTTGACATGGGGTTCTATATGAATTAAATAAAACATAAAGTGCACTTGTGTAATTATTGTACTTTAACCCTAGCGATATATAAACCCAATTATATTATTTTCTCAATAAACCAATTCATTTGTTTGGTTGTGAAAAACAAATTTGGGGAATTCTCTAAATCCATAGAGAGATCCCTTCTCCAAGAATTATCCCAAGAATGGAGAGTGATCTTCCTCCACCTCCCACCCTCGAGTCAAGAGAGATCCAATAGAATGATTTGAAAGCGGTTCTCAAGGTGATCAAATGCCGATGGAAAAAGTGCTAGGATATACCATGCTAGACCTCAGATATTCCTATATAGACTTTGGATATTTTTGTAACACCCTTGAATCACCGCTATAGGGAATATACTTTGATTCCTATAACACAATGACAGAACAAAATAGATTTTTTGTTAGATCCATTAATGAAGAAATAATTCCATCAAGGTAATTCTTTA
The DNA here is from genome assembly GCA_963277665.1 of Viscum album. Classification (NCBI taxonomy): domain Eukaryota; kingdom Viridiplantae; phylum Streptophyta; class Magnoliopsida; order Santalales; family Viscaceae; genus Viscum; species Viscum album. Next base: position 519,592,199 of record OY728135.1, on the reverse strand, counting down.
TTTAATTAAATTAATTATAAATATTATGTGATGATCCTATCTCTTGGTTCCGAAATTCTATCCCTTTTCTATATTATTTTATTCAATTCCATAGATCATGACATTTATCATTGAGTAAATATTGGATTGATCATTGATCATGACAACAAGAAAAGTTAGGCATGACCCATCACACACTTTCACTGCACCCGGAACCTACATGATTAACCAATTGAACCTAGTTGAATTTATAAACACAGAAAATAATAGGAAAATGGATTTTTATATGAGTTTAAGTGATAAATTTTTTGTTAGAAATAAGATTCAATTTCTTACATATCAATAATGTGTTAAGAAACATTCAAGAAATTGCTTAAAATGAATGGGAATATATTTCGAGTGCGTAAAAGTTATTCATAAATCTAATGATTGTTTAAGAAATTAAAAAAGAACAATTAATGATAATAAGGCCCCAACCTATGTTCTACACATACTTAAATGCTTAAAATCCATGTATTTTGTGAATTATGTAAATCTCTTCCCTAATCATGGACTACCAAGGATAATAGAAATAATTAACCTCCTAGTCTAAGGGATGAAGGATGGGATAATGATATGAGAATCACTAAAGTGGATCATGATAATTAAGGTACACTTACCATCTAATCCAAATTGTGGACATCTTATTGAATTCTAGTTTTAGCCACTCTATTATATCTAGTATGTTTTCTAAGTGCATCAAATCACCACCCCAATGATTTGATACTGAATTATTAGAGAACACTTCTAGTTGTATGATTATTATATCCCGATTTAATGTTTTTTGGAATATTATTTACGAAAATATTATTATTATTCATATATATGAATTTAATATGATTTTGTAAATATATTGGTTGTCTCTACATAAACCCAGTATTAAATACCAAAATCAGAGAATCATATCTCAAATCCTAAGTCAATCTTTGATAATCTATTAGTGAAAGGATAACTATAAAATTATTATCAAGATTACTTACATTATAAGTGTATAAATACTTGATCATAATATGAGTTTCCTAGTCTTAACCATGTTAGCGAGGTTGATATTTCATTAGAAATTATATCTCGAGTCATGACTATATAGAGGATACTATCATCTATTCTCATTGGCGAGGGAAATTAAAATTTAGAGGATGTAATTTATTTAAGGGGTAGAATGTAACAACTAAATATTTTAGTATATATATTTACATTAGTAAAATACTATCTTGAATATCTTTCTCCACATTCAACACCAAAGTAAAATAAAACCGCAACACATTTTATTAAGAGAAAATAACTTGTATTACAGTGTGACCGTTATAAGGTAGTTGTTGAATTGGTGAGTATAAATGGAAGTAACCTCATTTTTAAATATATGCAAAAAAATAAAGTTCATTTTTTGTACCAATTCATTTATAAAATTCAATTAGTGTAGCAAAATGACTAATAAGATCATTTTATGCATAAAATTTTATTTTCCTAAAAATTACATTTTTAGGTGGTATGCATTTATATTTTAAGAAAATAAAAATATCATGGTTAAATGATGATAAAATAAATTTTTTATGTTAATAATATACTAGCACTACTTTAATTAGCAATTCATAGTAAGTAAGAATAAGAATTTTTCACATTTGAAAACATAATTTTCTTATAAAAATAAATTTTCAGTAAATTTTATGTTTTTATTTAAAAGATAAATTCTTAAATTTTTGGATTTTAATTTGAAAAAATCAACATAATTTTTTAAGTCATAATATCAAATTTATCTTATGGTTATTTTTTTGGAATTTTTTAAATACGATGATTTTTAGGTTAATAGCGAAAATACAAATTTTACAAATACCACACCTTTTATGAAACCAATATAATAAAATAATGACTTAAAAACATATAAAACATTTTTATTGTCTAAATATGTTTTAAGGAGTAATATAAAGCCTTTAAAACTATTATGTTCAATTTTAAAACCAATTTTCAACTTTTTGGAAACTAAGTTATATTTTATTATAATAAAAACTATTTGTCATTTTCCTTTGATTAAGTATTTCAAATGATCCATTTGGTTTTGGATTTATTTGAAAGTCATAAAAATATTTTCTTCATAATTAAATAAATATCATCTAGATTAATTATATATAATATTTTTTGTGTAAAATATTTTTTAGGTTTAAAAAACATATTTAAAAAACAATTTTTCATTTCATTTTTAATACTAATATTCAATTATTTTTTAACAAATATAGAAATAGAAAATTAGAAAAAATATTCCATATTTTGAATCATCATAATAAATATTATTTAATATATTTGACTTTTTTTTGCATCGAAATAAGTTACCATGGTCAAAGTTTGTCATCGCGGTAAAGGGTAAAAGGGGTTAAAAGGGTGTTAATCTAAAAGATAAGGTTTAAAATATCAATAAAACATGTCTAAATATGATTTTGTGAGTGTATTTGGACCTTAACTTATCTTATATTCATAATTGGACTTATTTTGTTCCACTATCCCATGAAATGACCCAATATTATTTTAACGTTTAGGGTATTTACAAGGGCGTCACTCCCCTCACTTATAAAAGGGCACCTCCTCTATTCACTTATTCACATACACAAGGATCATTTAGATCGACAAATATATTCCTAAATAGCATACTAACATCCTTATTAATGACCTATAGGTTCTAATATTTCCAAACGAACCATCCAAAAAGATTTATGGTGTTTTCAATGGATATTATCCAAGGAAGAGGTATACATTCTCACCGAGCTGTTTTAGGTTTCTTTTCTCTTAAAACTCATAGAAAACTTTGATAACTATATTAAAATAATTAAATAATTATATTTAATATAATAAAATTATTTAATTTAATTATTAAAAACGTTGTCTATCTCCTTTGTATTCAATGGAAAATAAAATCATTGGTCATGTGTATGTGCACACTACAACTTCCATGAGACAATGTATTTCATTCTTCATCATCGACTCCCATGGTAAGTTATATAGATATATTTATTGAATATATATGATATTTATAACATAAATATAATTATATAAAGATAAATTATTATTTATCTCCCTTCCTTTCCATCCATTAAAAAAATGAATACATCACTCATGTGTGTGTGTGAACTACCACCTCCATGAAGTGATGCAATTAACTTTTCATCACCACATTACATGGATGGTTATAAAAATGTATTTTATGAATATATAAAATATTAAGGACTAATATATTTCATTAATATTATTTTTAATGACATATTAATAATTAATGATCATTATAAATCAATCCATTGATATTGGAAAATTACCCGAAAAAAGATCATTATCGATTTTATCTTCATGAATCATAGATAAAACACTCATAGAATGATATTGAATTTTTTTAAATAATCATGTAACATATATTAAATAACCTTAAATAATATATAATCATTAAATTTTTATCCAATAATGGGCCCAACATCACCATTTTGAAACATGTTCAAAACAATCGAAATTACTAACATCCAATGATAAAAATATAAATTAACTTGCTAATGAATGTATAATGAATGATTACAATTAAAAACTATAAAAGGTAATATATAAAAAAATATTTATTAAATAATTTATTAAGGTAGTTATGTTTGTTACACAAGAGGTTAAATCACTTTTTTATAACTTGAGAGTAAACGTAAGGGGTTTTCTCCTCAAATTTCCTTCTTTGAGACATGTTTTATATTATGCACTTAATTTGTTCATATGATGTATGTTATAAATATTTGAAATATTATATCATTATTATATATTTATTCATTGTATTTAAATTTTATTTTATGTTTTCTCTTTCAAATAGGTTTTGAATCAAATGTTATAAAAGTTGTATAGGTTTCTCCTCACACTATTATTTCTTTGAGACATATGTGGTATTAACCACATGTATTATATTGTGTGGTGTATATACCAACATATAAATGTTTTTATAATAATTTTATGAAATTAAATGTATTTTAAAATCTATATCAAGTTCTATATTTCATGTGTTTTTTATTCACTAGATACCAATGTTGTAAGGGTTTCCTCATCTCAATTTCCCTTCATTATGATATGTTCTATATTCTCTACCATATTTATTTTGTGTGGTGTATATACTAAATATGGATATATTTTATGATGATTTTCTCGAAAATTATTTGGATTTAAAAATCAATATAATGTTATTTCTTTAATGTGGTTTTGATTTAAAGTTTACCAAATCTATAGGGGTTATGTTACAATCTCACTTTTTATCAAGAATTTTTATATTTTAATTTTCATTATAGTTAATTATATGTTTTTTTATCTTATAAACCCTATATATATTCTTAAAGTCTAGTTATTTCTATTTTTTCCAGTATTCCTTCCATTTCCCCCTCTTTGGCACTCAAAAATACTGAAATAATGTTTTTAATAAAACCTGACCTTATTTATCTTTTTTGGTCCTGAATATTTATCTTCTATATCCATGTTATTAAAATTTTTTTATAGAAGTTTTTATATACACATAAATTTTTAATAAAGGTATTGTCTACTACCTTATAATTTATTTATAAATTATTAAAATTAATCTTTTCAAACTATTTCTATATGACTCACTTTTGAATTTTTACAAAATTTAGAAAATAATGTTTTTAACATTTATGGATCGACCAAATTATCCCACCATATTATCCATTATTTGTTATCAAGATTTCTTTGTAAGTTTATATGGGTTTTTAACGAAAATAATAACACCATTTTTCAAGGAATTTTTAGTTTTTTAATTTTACAAAAAGAAAAGGATATTTCCTCTTATTTTTCAAAGCATATTTATAATTCTTTTATAAAAGTATTTTTTTATCTATGTCAATATCCTAAAATGGTTTGTAAGATTTACTGAGTATATTATCTAATGATACCATCTGCTTTATTTCTATTGATGTCTTATGCTAAGTATTTCTTAAGGATGATTTCATGAAACTAATATCTTTACCAAGGGTAAGATAAGTTATGATGAAATGATGAATGTTTTTATGATATTATGGCACACTTATGAATGGTTTTAATTGTGTAATGTGTATAACTCAAATTATATAGCTCTACAATGCATTGGGTAATGTTTTATATCTTATGAGATCAAAATGGCACAATGTAGGTTGTTCTAAGCCCAATATGGTACAAAAGTGATTATCCCAAGCCTAGGAGAGTACAAGAGTGATTAACAAAGCTCAAGAGGGTACATGGGTGGTTAACCCAAGCCTAAAAAGGTACATGAGTGGTTGGAAAAATCCTAATATGAAATGAATGTCACGGAGGGTAGCCATGACCTATGATTCCATATGCTTATTCTACACTTTTATGTCATATTCTTATGCCTATGTTTTTATCTTATGATGCATGGTTGATGATTCACTTATAAATGATGTTGTATATTATGCCAAAGATTTATTCCATGAATTATGTTTTATGATATATTTTTTTTGGTATGAATATCTTATGTTATGTTCATGCACTTTGAATATGTTCTCATGACCATATGATCCTATTATGCTCACTTATTATATTTGATTGTTAATTATTATGTTTACCATTACTTAGAATTTGAGGCCACCCTTCTTATGTTTCATTTTACCATGGTTATAAAGATAAGTATAACTGAAGATATGTATAGAAGCGGGTTTATCATGGTGCGGTTATAGAGGAATGTTCATAATAATGTGAAATAATATTTTTATATTGTTAATATCTAAAGACACTAAACCTCTGATTCTATCAATTGTGAGATTATTTATAATATGTAATATTTAAATTCAGTGAAAATTGTGAAATATATGCAAGTTTATATTGGGTTATCTCACATGGAATTAAATCTGGTTCGTAAAGAATGTTTTTTTATCATCGGACTCTGGAGTGCGGGTCAGGGGTATCTCAACATGCAATGCATGAAAGTGAAGGATTAAATACAATATTTTTACAAGGATTGAACAAAATATGGGAAACCCCATCCTTATTATTATTGGTTATTCTCCCCAATCACATGTTATCTTATCCATTATAAACCCAAGTGAATAGAATGAGTCTTGATGACTCCACAGTGAGTCACAAACTCATACTGATTCTTATAGTGACTCTAATATTTTCAGCTTCCCACTAGTGTCACGGAGTCACAATGTACTTTCCTTGTATACATATATTCACATTGGTTCTATAGATTACCACCATGTATATACATGTGTTTCATTCTGGTACTTCTAAATTAAATCTTTTGTCAATATAAGGATTTCACTACATCCATAGAATTTATCTTCTTACTTAGAAGTAGAGTCTTTGGATTCTTTCTATTCTTCAAGAATAATGTATACAAATCAGTCTCTATTTTCATCTTAATTCCACATATTTTCTACAGAACCTGGTCACCTGTATTGTTCAGCTCAAAAATCAAGCTTATGTGAAAGTCTCAACACAAAACAAATCCTGCACAATAGTGTTGGTCTCTACTCACCTATTCTTCTTATTTTTGTTTATCAATACTTTGAATGGATATATACTAAAAAATATAGGATAATTACTTCTTATTCCTTTTACTTTGATATGTCGATGATGATTATAAATTATCATAGGATTTAAATCGTCATCATCAGTATCTTCTTCTTTGAGAACTTTATTATTTATCTCATTCCACTTCAGTACAACACACCTCTATCTCATTATTTTTTATTTTTATACATAAGTAACCAGCCAATATATTTTTATATAACTTGAAAAATATAATTTCCTTCAAATTTAGTACCCAAAATATCCATTTACTTTTTCTCACTTTTTTTATACGTGTGTTTATCCCATGATACATATATTCTTTTTTTATCCTCAATAACAATCTCATGTTAAATGATAGGAGTGACCTTATATTTTTATTTGTTTCTCATTTTTGATAACCAATAGATCTTAAAGATTCTTCTAATATATCTAGATATTATTTCATTCTTTATTAAATTCACCTAAAATTAAATAGACAAACATTTATCATTACTTTATGATAGATATACAACATTTATAATTGTGGTATAACTTATAAATCTCTAATTTATTTATTTATCATTAGAGAAAAACGTAGATCAACATTCTCAATTTATAGTCTAAATCAAAAATTAGTTTTTGATATTGAATCCCACTACAACACAACACTTCCTACATTATTTTTAGATCACTTTGGAAGGACCACACTGAGAGGGTGGATAAATCTGTGTGGGGAAAATTTTATTCACATTAAATTTTTATCCATTTATTTACCTCTGTTACTTATTCAGTAAATGGATCTCTTGTTGTCATCACCTATAATTAGAAAGCATGCACATAATACAATAAAGCATAAATAACACCGGAATTTTTATGAGGTTCTCCCCTATTGTGGATGGATACGTCCTCAGTGTATGATGGTTATTATCCCACTCACACACAGCTTATATTTTATTATCAAGAAAGAAAAAGTAAGGGGATGATCTTAAACTCATTTTACTAGAATCTACCAGGCAAAATGAAATGTATTCTTTGTATCACAAGTGCAGATTATCGTATTTATCAACCTAAAGTGATCAGTATTGTATAACAATATTTATTTGATATACACCAATTACTATAATAAACTTCCTAAGGATGAAACAATAAAATGGTTTCCTTGAGCACAATAATCAAAAGGGTTGTATCAGATATGAAACAATCAAGTAGGCTACGTATTCTTATATTTCTTCAGAAAAATTAATATCAATATAATATAGGATTGATATCTCATAGTTCTTCTTCCTCAATACACAAAATCATAAATTGTGACTTAATCGATTCAGCTCTTATTTTTCACAACGTATCAAATATTTGTGAAATTGAATCAAACCACACTATCAATATTATTTTATGCATTAATAATCTTACACAACTAAATAACTTCTCTTAATTACGTCAAAATAACATCACGCATGTGTTGCATAGATATCTCAAATCATCTTATAAATGTACTCGGTTAGTGCATTCCATAGTAACCATAACTCCACATGAACACTATTTATCCCTTTTATTAACAATATATTTTTGTTCATGTTTGAAATCTTCTTTCTTCATGTAAAGATTATTATGTTATTATTATCATGCTTGAAAACCTGTATCTCTCACTACCTTCGTAAAAGAAATGTGTGTTTCGCTTGACTCAGTTCCTTCACAAAAAAAGGATCACATGGGTTCATATGATCTATATTTTTGGTATAAATAGTATATATGGATCCATAAACATCCTTCTCATAACAGAGTGTGTACACATATATCATTTCCCTTGTTATTTTCACAGTTCTATACTTTGTGGAATAATGAAGATTTTGGTTCGGTTTATTAACGAGCTTGATTACTTTGTAGTGTCTAAACATCCTTTTCATAATATAATCTGTACAGATAACCTCTTTTCACTAGTGATAGTGAAAAAAATTACTCCTCCATATATTTGAGAGGCTCTTGGAAAGACCCGTTTCTTCACATAAGTAGAAATGTTGAGATGATCTGTTTTCTGAAAAATGATAGATCTCAAAGTAAAATGTGAATGGTAGCACCTCTCGTGATCTCAGTTGACCTAATTTTATAGGCGAGGTTCACCTCCTCTACCCCATGTATTCATCAACTTAAATTCTGAGTTTCATTTCATGTTTGATAATTGTGCAGACTCATTGATGATTTTAATATCACCATAGCTTTTAGTTTTTTAAACATAGGTTTCCTTATCATCATGAAACTTTCATGATGATGAAAAGGATGGATTCCTCACATAACTGGATGCTTCTATCATTAATCCAAAATCACATTCATGTGTTCATGAATTCATGCTTCTCCTATACTCAGCACATACACACTATCATGGTGAAATAGTGGTTCATCCTTTTAAAATATAGTTTCACGTCCATCATATCATGCATGGATGATTATCCATATTATTATTAATTTTAGTTATCCTAAGATTTATCTTAGTTAAATCTATGGATGTCATATGATCACCAAATACGAAGAATGTAGAATTTTTGAGTTCTCTCATGTAAAGGTTGATCTTGTATAAAGGTATTTTCTTAGATGTGTAAGTGTTTCTATGAGGTTAAAGATGATCGAAGTTTCGATTAGATGACCTCGATTGACTGAATCTGCAGAGACCCATAACTTTATGTACATGGACATTACATTACTTTTGAGTAATACATAATACATAACAAAAAAAGACACCCAAGGACCGTAATAGTTTAGTGTCATTGGAAACTCAGAACATAATCTTCTAATCATGGTGAAAGATCTTCAACATATCCCATAAAGATCATCCCCATTTTTTCATACCTAAAACCTTTATTTAAATCTTGGGGAAAAGAAAACATATAAAGGGTGAGAGAAAATGATCAATAAGGGAAAACAAATGAAATGTCAATCAAATCACATTCATAATACCATAATGTTTGAAAATATTATCCTACATAAGAGGTCATAATATCATGTCATGGGAAAAATCATAGAACTACAAAGTAATCCAAAAAAAATCAGAACACAAGACATGAAACTTTGTGGAATGCACACATAATCATAGAAAATCATTTCTTATTAGTCAAGTCTTATTTCCAAGACCATCATGGCGGATAAATTCCATTACAGAACCGAGGTCACTCCTCGTTCCAGCCCTGTAATACTGAACCAGATTTACTTGCCATTCCAGCCATGTCTATCTCATGAGGCACAAATCTATACCCAATGCATTGGAATGAGATATAGGTCCCACCCATCTAATAATTAAATCATTCTTTCATGTTCCACAAAATAAATATAAATCATAACCCAATGAATAAAATGGGTTTCATAAACATCATCCCATCATAACATAATTCATATAAAAAAATGGATATAATTTCATCATAAACAAAATCAAACCTCGTAAATAATAGAGACATTATTCTTGAAACATAACAATATTGAAGAATCTCATTATTGATGGAAAATAGTTTTGATAAAACACTTGAAATGAATTCTTGAGTAATATATCATTTCTTCTTTCAAATCATTTTCTTTTCTTAAAATGACTCACAATTTTAAAAGAAATGAATTTTTTTGAAAATAATCATGAAATCATGTAGAGGAAACTTTATGTAAATAAGGCGTTATGAAATCATAAAAATCCATTCATGCCGTATAAAAAAACATCTTCCTTGTACTTTTTCCAGAAAAGTCATAAAGTACCTTGTATGGTAAACAAAAGAAAGATTCCTTCCATACCACATATTAAAAGTCAAAAAGTGGTAAACATGACTTTAAACATACATAGAAGAATAGTAGAAACTTTATGAAAACATTTTTTAGAAACCATGGATATTGATGATGAATATAACCCCAGTAAGTACTTACGAATAAACAACCCCAAATAAGAACGAGATTGGAATAATTATCCCTTACATTAGGTCTAATTTCTTCCATACATATCCAAAACTCTTGTATAGTGGGTTTGAACACATTATTAACTTTTAACAGAACCATAGTAATATTTATGGTATCATATATGATTCACTTATGACTTTATATTACCCGTTCATTTGTCAATTCCATGTTAAAGCAATGTTTTGGGTAAAATCGTTTCATTTGTCGTACGTGTTTTGACTTCTAATTATTCATATGATTAATTAGATCATGATTAATTGCTTCAAGAATTTAAAATATGATTTATATATAATATATATTCATAATATATATATATATATAATAGATCAATAAATGGAATGAAATACACCGTTCCTAGAGATGGTAGGCCGTACGTACGCATGAAAATGTTTTCGTTTCCTTATTAAATTGAATGGAAGTAAGTAAATAAAATATACATAAATCCAATACCATTATTATGTAATATATTTCAGGATTATTTATTATATATACTTTATAATCATTCTTGAATGGTAAACATGGATAATGAATCTCATCGCGTCGTGGAGATGGTAATCTGTACGTACGCACGAGCGATGATATCATTCCCATAACTATTGAATGGAATTTTAGTGGATGATATAATATATAATAATCAGTATGATGTTATAATAATAATATATAGTTATTATTTTCACCATTATACCCATCCAAGAAAGGTGGTGGTGGAAAAACAGATTACACCACGGCGTGGAGACGGTAAGCCGTATATACGCACACATGGTGATTTCATTTTTCATAGGATGGATATAAGGTGAAATAGGGTTGTTTCATATTTATAACAACATATAAGTATATTATTGATATTTATGTTATTACTTTATAATGAAACAACTAAATAAGATGATGTAGAAGAAGAAAGAAACTTGAAAGAATCGTTAGAAGAGATTACCTCTTCCTCGGCGTGCCTCTTTTAAACATCCTTTTAGAGCACTAGAGTTGGTATTTTGAGGAAACCATAACCTCTATAATATAACTATAGAGGTTTCGAAGAAGAATTGACAGGGTTTCGCTGATTTTAAGGCTTAAAATTTAGTGAAGAGAAGAGGGAAGGAGTGCCCTTTTATAAGAGAGGAGATGGGCACTTTTGAATACATCCAAAATATTAATTTATAATAAACTCAATCCCCACATAAAAACTTCCAAAGTGACTCAATTTAGGATATGAGGTAATATATGGTTGTAATATCATCAAAAAATCAAATTTATAAAAGCTTTTATTTTATTTTAAACCTTATAATTTTGATTTATCCTTATTTATTCTATTTAATTTTATCTGTGGTAAAAATATTCTAAATTTTAAATGGTAATAAATAATCACTTTTGTATTTTTAATTGTCCATAATTGGATACTTTATAAATTATTAAACAATATAAATTTTAAATTTTAATTTTTAAATATTTTTGTGATTTTTAAAAAAATTTAATAATATGTTATTTTTATAAAATATCAATAGTGTCAATTTTGACACTATTAATTTATTTGAATTTAAATAAAATCCACACAGAAGATATGTTCAAAACAAAATATTTAATAGATTACTAACATGTAATATTTATCTATAAAATTCGTGGAGAACATTAATTAGGTCATTTAATATTTATTTTAATATTTTTAAAAACATTTATTTGATCTTTCTCTTAATAAAATAATTACAAAAACATTTTTTTATAATTATTTTATATACTTATTTGTTGCATAAAAATTAAAAATAAAATACTATGATGAATTTAAATCTATTATATTTCATAATAATACTTTTAGTATAATTTATCTTCTAAAACACCAAACTTTTAAAATGATATGTTTATTAAATTATAAAGGTGACAACATTGACATCATTTAAAATAAAATAATATAAATGTCATAATCTGTTTTTTAAGGCTCCAAATGGTACAAAAGTATACCCTTGTATGATTAGGGTATATATATACTCTAACAATAAGGTTTGGTCAACTTTAAGGTCTTTTTTATGGGTATTATTATTTTAATAAAAACTATATTATTTATTTTTCACTAAATAAATAATTTCTGCATCATTAATGTATAAGCTATTAAGGTAATTATATATTTCTTAAAAATTGAAAATAAATTACCATGATGAAGAAAAACATTTTATATTTCATATGAGTATTTAAAATCTAAATTATATTCTATATAACAATATATTAAAAATAATTCAATTAATAAAGTTTGAGTGAGATATATTTCATTTTCCTTTAATTAAAATAAATTAATGGTCTCAATCTCATCCAAGTGGGTTATAATAGATTCCATTGAGACCTTAGTATGTTTTAGAGAGAAATATAATCTACAAATTATATTGAGACAAGTGTTAGTGTAATTTTATAATATTATTTTTACCCTGAATTGCTTGATTAACCTTTAACTATGGTGAATAAAATTTACAGTAGTTACTATTCATAATGCACAAAAATAAAAATTAGCCTATTAACATAATTTGGACCTACTAATTAAAAATATGGAATCCATTTTTCCAAATGCAATAAAAAGAAGTTGCAGTATTTAATTTAAAATTAATGCTGCTGTTGAGAAAACGAGTTTTAAAAGTTAAAACATTGCAAAAGATTGAAATGTTTTTACCTATGAATTCAATGTAAAATTAATGATAATGACTTATATTATATTAAATGGTAAAAATATATTCTATTTATACTTTAAATCCATCAAATATTATAATTTAATCATATAAATTATCCCGATCAAAAAAATTTGTTTTTAATTAAATTTTAGCATATTTTTACTATTCATTAAAATATGAAAGTTAACAGAATAATATTAAAAAATTATCCAAAGTAAATTTTTATATACTTATTGAAATTAATAAGTTTATTTTTTCAAATTGAACTCATAAAAGTGTCAAAAAATAGATTTATAGTGGGTGCGCCATCAAAAGGCGGCAAAACTGTATTTTTTGAAAAATACTTATTTTACATGAAAAAATTATTTTGTTCTTATACAATGTTCTATAATATGTGTAAGATGAATGATAATGCTATAAAATTTAAAATGTTGTTAATACCATTCATAACGTCTAGTTCATAATAATATTATAACAATATATCGTTGTTTAGTAAAACTCGGTATTGCGTACAACACTTGCTATTGAGAAAGGTCGCTCTTGCATGAAACACAAGACAAGAATAGTGTTTGAATATACTACAAGATAATATAGTGTTGCGTATAGCACAAGATAATCTTGGTGTAACATACAACAGAATCCATCAAGGAAATTAAAAAGAATATTTCTCATAAAATCTTAGGGAGTTACAGGATCAGACAACATATGTTATATGTCTATGTTTTTTAACATGTGAATAATACACTGCATGAATCTGGTCCAACATTGACCTTTTCTTTGATCAAGGGTCACTTAATTAGAAATATATTGCTTCAAAAACATGATGTAGGTGGCCCAAGCTCCACTCTTGTAACCACACCACACACACTTAAGCTTCACGGGGTACACCTACCTATATGGACCCACTTTCCCACCTCCATGCATGATCACCCATATGAATCTATATGGGAACTATTTGTCCACCATACCACCTACTAGAACTTACCCATGTCTCGATGTGACTGGCCATGTCAAATGCCTCCCACTTTGTATACCACCTTGGTCCCACATGTCGTTGAGTTAGTCCTTGGTTTGCTTATGGATAGCCCATTTTTGGTTAAGGCCCATCAAAAAAATACTAAGATTAATTTAAGAATATAATATAATTTTAAACCATTTATCACCATAAATTCTAAACCACTTAAATGTATTTACTTCTCAACACCATATTATTCAAATATTCATAAAAAATACCCAAATAATTCTTCACTTCTCCTTATTCAAAAATAAATTATCTTTCCATAGTCTTCAATAAATTCCTCATGAAAATAGATATTTTCATGGTCTTACACCTTCTTGTATTGTTGCAAAAAATGTATATATTTTCACATTTTATTGAATCAATTAAGATTAGTTCATTAATCATCATACATAAAATGTACTTCATCCAAAATATAATATGTAACCTTTTAAATTTCGTAGATGGAAATCATCGTCAAAAAAATGATTGGGATCTCCAAAATAATTCCAAGCTATTCATATTTTCTAATCCATATTGACATCAAGTGATTCAACACTTACAAAATTATTAAAAAAAGACAAAAAATTTAGGACCATCAATATCCCCCTTTGTATTAGTTTTCAATACTAATATAGAAAATTGGATGTCAATATTTTCTTATCAAAATTTCTCTCCTTTTTTATTTTCTTCTCTCCCCTTATTTCTTCCAAACACAAATTACCTGAGAGAGGATGGTATCATTTCTTTCTTAAGAAATGTACCATCAATTATTCCAATACAAGTCTACTTGTGGTAACTTAATGTATATAACAAGAGGGTCTATTTTAGACATCACTATTTTCCATTATAAATTTAGAATATGATACCAACTGATATAGTACCAATTGATTCTTTCCTCGAAGACTATTCAATTTTTTCTAGGATGATATTAATTGGTTGATACCAATTAATAAATTTCAAGAGGAAATTATATGACACAACTTTTAAAAAAGTATTAAGATACATTCAATCTGAAATTATTGCAATCATATCAACATATAGATTATAAATATTTAATAATAATAGATAATTAATGTTCATGAAATCAATCATGTAACTTCTTAAATATTGTTTTGTTCAGTTAATTGATTCATTTATGT
Organism: Viscum album; assembly: GCA_963277665.1. Taxonomy (NCBI): domain Eukaryota; kingdom Viridiplantae; phylum Streptophyta; class Magnoliopsida; order Santalales; family Viscaceae; genus Viscum; species Viscum album. Next base: position 519,576,972 of record OY728135.1, on the reverse strand, counting down.
TCTCCCCCTTAATATTAGACTTCATTTTGTTTTGGTGAGTAAGGATAGTAAAGTGTTTCAACATACCTTATTAATGAGTTCTTGAAAAAGTACCTTCAATAGACCATAGCGTTGAATAAATTATAATTCTCTGGGAACTTATTTAGATACCCCCTTAAGGGAAAATCTCTATTTTCACTTTATCAAGATGGATCTTCTCATCAAATTTTCTTCTGAATGAAAATTAATGTGAGTACTAGTTTTTGTTAATACTAGAAAATTCAAGTATGTTGATTAGCTATGACACCTTGATCATGTTCAGAAATGTTGATCTTAGATATTTTGCAACAAATAATCTTAAAGATATCAATAGATAGATCAAACCAGGATGGTTACTTCTATAAATCTTGGAATGAATATTCTAGCTTCCAAATATGGAAATATGAATTCTTTAACTTAGTTATCCCCCTGATTATATGAATCACATTCAATTACCTACATGTAATGAACAAAAACAAAGTAGATAGGAATAATGTGAATCTCCTTTACTTTTTAGTGAGTGAAACAATGTGAGAATTGTTAATCAACCATGAAACTCCTTTCTAATATGTTCTATGTGTGGGTAAAATATTTATGATGACATTTATGAATTTCTTATATGCTTTGGGTAGAATGGTATATTCACATTATTGTTTGAAAAATTTGTGTGAAATTTTTATTTTCACACTATCCATCAAGACACATTCATCACTTGGTGATTTTTTATTCCTTTTCTATATATATTCTTGAGTTGGTGATATGAAAAAACAATTATTTAAGAAATATCCATATTTATTTCACCTTCCACATAGAACTGGTGTGATTTTTGATCATCATTTGTTGAAAACCTCTCATAAATCTATATTTTTTCATGTAGAATATTATGATTCTCTTTATCATCTTCTTTATAATACTCTTCTTATATTTTCATTGAGCTATTCAAATTGTCTAGGAAAATTACTAGTATGTAATTTGGAATATGCACAACATTCTTGGTAGATCTACATGGCCTATTGGGTGTGTTATTTATCACCTCAGTCCTTTTATTTTTCTCTTGGAATAATTTCAAATTTTGTTGTTTAAGATTACTTCCATTCATTGTGATATCGATGCCCTACTTACAGTTATCCATGGTGTAAAATATTCTTCTACAAAAGAAGAATTTTATTCTTTTTAGTGTAGTACCCTTATTGATCATCTTGGGTTTGTGTTGAGAATCAGTCTTCTGATTTTCACGCAATTTTGAAATATTTATATTATTTGTTGTCTTTCTAGGAAGAGTTTTCATCTGGTTCATTCCAAGGTTGAATTATATCTATTATATATCTCCATTAGTGTTTTCATATGAATTCTTTTAGTATAATGATTGAAAGATTTATATTTTCACACCTCATCAATATGACCACTTCCATTGAAAGTTCTACAAAGTTTCTTTAAACATTCAAATATATTTATAATATCAAGACTCTCCCCTTTATGATGTGGCCTTTTATTTATCACTTCTTTTCTCCCATTTATCTAGTCATGATTTTATTTTCAGATACTGACTTGTTATACCAATAATTAAATTACATATTCTTGAATCTATCACAGCACCAATAATAGCCAAAAAATCATAACCTTTTCTTTTGAATTATAGTCTGAATATCTTTATATGCATGTTATCTTTATGGTGGTTTATTCTTTAGTTTGGATTATTTATAGGAATAAATTTGATTAACCCTTTATTTCATCACTTCATATGTTATGGTAAGAACTTCATCACCTTTATTCATCCACTTTTGTACAGTTTTTGATTCATAACCCGTACTTTTCATAAGAATAAAAGTTAACACAAATATTATTATCAGAGGTGGATGACACATTATTCATTAAAAATACTTTGATTGAACATTGAATGATTTAAATATATTCTTTTCTCCACAAATAAGTCTTTTAAAATATGATTCCTTCTTATAATTTTGTGTGGTTTAAGTTCTTGTAGTAAAAAATACTCTTTAAACTTGTTGTGAAGACTCGGGTTGAAAATTTTCAAATATTTTATAGTTTAAATACAAGTTCAAGACATTTCATATTTAGGATAAATTTATAATCCTCCACTATCTTCATACTACCTTTACATTATTTATTTATCTTTATAACTTTCTTAACATGAATTTTGTGTTTCTCCTGTAGTAAGGTGTAAATCTATTTGATCATGTTTTCTTTGATTTCAAGTTGAACATTTTTTATATCAATGAAATCTTTCTAATTTTCCTCTAATTCATAAAATTTTTGTTAAAATTACTTAGTGGAATCCTCTTTCCCATGAAATGTATTTAGCCAGTGATATTTAAAACCGGAGCACCTTTTTTCAAGTTTAACATTCTTTACTTCTTTGGCTACAATTTTCTTGAAGAGATTAATATTGTCATGTATTATTTCTTAAAAACATTTTTCTAAGTTGTGTAGATTTTCATAAATTTCAGTTCTCTCTTCTTGTATTCCTTTAAATGAGACATAGATAAAATTTACTATTTCTATGGGACAATTGTGTGTGATAATTTCCTAAGAGTAGTTGCCGTACTAAAAGGTCATAGCACTTCCCAGCTAGGATGAGAACAAAGAAGTACTAAAAAACTATTCTTAAATATATGTTCTACATCTAGATAATGTAATTTGAGGGACACAAATGATACAGACTATTAGGGGTGGAGACTCATAGGACTTTGATACACCTTCTCATGGTGCACGCCCTTAGTAATATCCAATGTATGGTATTACAAGAACGAGACCCATCAGTAGGAAATCCACAATCATATGTGTCATTGGATGTTCCTATCTATGGATGGGTTTATTGATCCTTAGACTTTAAAATTATTATTGATGAGTATTATAAGTTGTGTACTTTTATGTATTGATGAAAACCATGATGACATATATTCTTAGTGAGGTAGGATACATTGGCTGCATCATGAGTAATATTGAATTAATGAATAATGCGAGAAAGAATTTTTCCCTTATATTCTTTAAAGAAGGTTGATATCTCAGGTACTTTGATAGAAATGATATAGCCTAAATAAATCCATGGACATGGTGTTCTATAGGCAAGTTCAATTTTCAGAATGTCAAAGAAAGATACATATAACACATAGGTTGATGGCACCAACATGCAACCTACTTGATTAGAGATATCATGATAAAGGGATTATATTACATAGTATGAATCCATATGAGGTATTATTTCATTAAGACATTAACTTATTTATCTATGGTTTCCTTGGTGTGTTTCTATATGCTAACCTTGGACTTTGGGCTACTTAACCTAATGCCACTGAGAAAGAGGCCTAGAGGGTCAAACACTAAGTGTATCTAGAATCTCAATTAAATAATATATTATTATTTATTATTTAACAAGTTGAATAAATATTATTCCCATACATGGTTTAATAATTATTCATGTTTACTAGATCACATATATTTCATCACCAATTATTTGAGATAATATAATGTGAGAAAAATATTTAAAAAATATTTATTTATTGTTTAATGAATATAATATCTATTTATTAATTGGAGAATAATGAAGTGATATTTATTTATTAAATGAATAATCATTATTCAAGGACTGATAAATATTATGGAGGAATGATGGACCATGTTTTTAGGTTTGGTGAGAAATAATATATGTTGAATATTATTTGATTAAATAATATTTAATTTAATTTGAAAGTTAAGTGCATGTCAAGGAAATAATAATAATATTATTATTTTAGACATGGTGTTCTGCAAGGGATTAAATAAATATTATTTGGAAATTGTGAAAACATTTATTTCTAAACCTTTGCAGTATTTGAACCATATTATATTTTTTTATTTAATAGATACAATTACCTAGTTTGGTTGTGCACACAAAATTTAGAGAATCCTATCAAGACCTAGGGAGATCCCTTCTCCAAGAATGATCCGAAGAATAGATAGAAATCTTCCTCCACCTCCCACTCTCAAGTCTAGAGAGATCAAAGATAATGCTTTGGAAGTGATTCTTGTGGCGATCAAAGGTGGATGACGCAAGTGATAGGATCTTCCGTGCTAGCACCTAGATATTCATACGATGATGTTCATAGATTTTTTGTAACATGTGTGGATCACCGCTATATGGAATGTACTCTTGATTCCCTCAACGCAACGATTGTACAATGCAGATATGTTTTCTGATCCATCAATAAAGAAATAATTCATGAAAGGTAATTCTTTAATTGATTAAATTAATTATAAATAATATGTGATGATCCCGTGCTTGGTTCCAATATTTTATTCCTTTTATATTTTCTTTGATTAAATTCCATTGATTGCAACATTCATCATCATATAAATTTTAGATTAATAATCAATCATAAAAAAAAGAAAAGTTGTTCACAACCCATCACATGATTCCACTGTTCCCAGAACCTACATGTTGTATCAGAGTGGGTCACATAATTATTTATAATTATTTTAAGATATTTGAATGATTTATTCATTTTTAATTTAGTTTTAAATTAAATTTTAATTGTTATTTTAATCTGAATTGAAAAATATACTTCTTCAACTTTTATTTCTCATAGATCTAATAAAATCGATTAATTTTATGAACAAAATGAAATTGAAGAACTCATATGGATGCTCCAAGGATTATGGATGGATAAAATAAGAGTATATTACTTATAACCAGAGTTACACACAATGTAATTGTGTTCAATTCACTAGAAATTAATTCAGAATTAATTCAAATTGTGTGCATTGAATACATGCAGTGCATTTAATTTCTTACACCATATGTTGATTGGGCCAACTTGATGCATAGTCAGCTAGAGTACATGAAATGTAGTCCATGTACATGTCATGTAGTCCATTTAAGTCACAGATAGGCAATGTATTTTCAGACATGGCCTACCTGACTAGGGACCATGTAACTCGGAGTCCACACATCATGTATCCCTTTGTACAAAATGTGTACTCTAATTTTTCTAAGGCATGGTTTACACCCCGAGTCCCATGACATGTTCCTCAGATAGATGGTGATAGACGTACACGCCGTGCCGCTCATCTGTACATCCCATGTACTTATACCAAATTATAAAGAATTAAAAATAATTTATTATATGGTGTAAAACTTATCGACATGAGATTTCATGTGTTCATTAAGTTTATAGGAAATTCCTTGTGATAGTGTTTATTATATATATATATATATAAATGTTTCATTAATTTTTGTGTAATGTTCAAATCTGCAAATCATGCATGAGTCATATTATAGTGATTACTCTATATGCGTTGAAGCATGAAACGTGAATAAAAAATCATTTAATTCATTTAATCATTAAGTTGACAGTACACATCATGAAAGTACATGATATGTCATCTATGCCATATGTCACAAGAGTAAGAAATATATGAGTATAATACATATTGGGTAGATTCAGATGGGTATTTACCATGTTTCCTCCAAGGTATATTTATGTATACAATTAATTTTAAATCAATCCATTTAATTTGTTTTAAATTATGATGGATGAGAATCTCAAGGAAATTTAGATGAGAATTAAGATAAAATAGTTGATTAATTAAAGAATATAATTAATTGATTTGAGAATTATTAATCTTAAATAAGAATGATTAGGAATTTAATGCTTGTTTTTTAGATGTGTAATTCGTTTCATGCATGTGGATGATCATTAGAATAGACCATACATTTGTATGAGATTGATTTCCTTTTAATTATTAAATTAAATTGTTGGTATGTGTTCCTTCTCTCCTCTTATTATGTAAGGGTCTGGGTTCCCATGGTTTCTTTTATGTAAACCCTTCCCCCTCACCCGTGTGTGAGTCAAACCATATGTAATGGATGGAGCTCCCAAGCTAGTGGAGGTGGTTCAAGTTTGGAGCTAAGGAAAAATCAATCCAATAGAGATGCATAGTTGGATAGATGGAATGCTGTATCAAAAACCTTAATTGGTTCTAGGTTTTTTTCCCTTGGTCAATGGTTAGTTTATCAATGGCTAGATAAACAAACCATTATTAAAATATCATGAACATGCCTCTTTATTATTTTATTTATTTCAAGTTTCATGTTTGTTTCATTATGTATGTTTTTTCATAATCACATGAGTCAATGAATTAAAAAGCATGCAAGAAAGAACTAAAATAAATTTGCTTATTCATAAATGTTATCTAAGACATGGTTAATCACTTAAGTGAATATAAAAGCATGTAATACATATAATAATTTTAAATTTATTCTTAAAAGAATAAAATCCATAAATTATATATATTAAGTTGATATGGCCTTCCAGTACTTCAGTTGAAATCAAACCATAGTTCAAATTACTTGACTAGGAAAAGTTGGATTGATTTCAATTATAAGGGAATTATAACATGATGTTTTGGGTAGACTTAACTTAGTTCACATCAAGGGTTGACTGTCAAATAAAGACTTGGTGTAACTAAGAGGCAAGGGTTGAGGAAATCCAATTTAAGGATTTCAGGATTGGGGAGTCTACTCAATAGATCTAGGAAGTGAGAGTTAATGTAGTTGAAATTTATAATTCCTTCATAAAACCATTAATGTTGCTTGAACAACCAAATTTGGGGTAATGGGAAGGGGGATATGGAACCTTTCCACTAGAATGTCAAAGAAATAGCTTATTGCAAATCCAATGATGAGGGATATTGGGTTTCGATAAAATAGTGGGATATTATTAAACATGATATTTATTTATTTTTCTAAATTGTTTCATATAAAGTACTTAAATTATGATCATATTATTTTTAGAAACAAAAAAAATATGAATTAAAACCTAACATTGTGATCCATACTTGAGAAGGACAACCTTCTCACTATCACAAATTTCCAAGAGTGGTAAAGAAGCATATGTGTTATCCTTCTCTATGAAAGGAAATTGTATGTGCTGGAAGAACCTATCCCTAATAAACCTGGTAATAAGGCTAGATATGAAGAGTTAAAACTCTATGAGAAACATTTGAATGGTTCCAAAAATGTTCAATGTTTCATGCTATCATCCATAACCAATGATATTTTAAATCAACATGAGAACATGGATGCATATAGCATGATGTATCACCTTTGGATTATCTATAAAGAGAAGGTGAGATAAGAGGGTTACGAGATCTCCAATTATTTATTTATAACTAAGATTGGAGAGTTTGTTCTAGCTGGGACTCATGTAGTCAAGCTTATTATCTACATTGAATTTTTAGACATTTTAGGGATTAAATTCCTGGATGTGTTGCATATAGATATCATACTATCATCACTTCCAACACCTTCTCCATTTTTATTGTTAATTTTAATTAGATAAATAACGAGAAGAGTATTTTTGAACTTATTGATTTAATTTTCCAAGTAGATAAGGACACGAGACATGATAAAATCATATTCCTTATGGTGAATAAGAAACTAAATAACAAGTAAAATGTTCCCAAGACTCACAACAAGTATAAAGATCCTAATCACCATCCTTCAAAGAAGAGGAAGATCTAGAGGTAGGAAAAGGAAAAGGAGGTAGTATGTTTTTCATGCGGAAAGCCAGACCATTGGAAGAAGAACTAGACCTAGAAGCAAGGGGAAGCTAAGGGTGTGCTTGTTATCGAGTGTAATCTTTAAATATCTACACATTGGGTATTAGATATAGCTTGAGTTGCTCACATCAGTATCCAAAGGTAGGAACCAAGTAGATTCTAAAAGATTTATACGGGAGAGGTGGATTTGAGAGCTGCTAATGGTGTGAGGATAGTTTCTCTAACCATTAATGACTACCACCTTTCATTGCAAATAGTAATGATTTTAGTTTTAAAAGCTTGTTATTATGTACCAAAAGATACCAATAATATAATTTCTCTATCATGACTAGATGCATATGGGTTTATTTTCAAGTTTGGAAATAAACGTTGTTTCATTTATAAAGACAATATATGTTATGGTATGAAACATATAAATAATGCTTTTATGTATTAAATTATGAAAACCAAGTATTGGAAATAGGCAGATAATCATGTTCACATGACTCATATAACACCTAGCTATGGAATCACCATCTTGGTCATGTAAAAGAGAAACTTTTGACAAAGATCTATCAATATGGTTATTTACACTCATCTAAGATAAAACTACTTGAAAAATGTTATACTTTTTTATAAGAAAAAATGAACAAACCGCTATTCAGTGGATAGGGTGAAAAGGTCACAAAGTTTATAGGATTGGTACACATCGATGTGTGTAGACCATTTATAGTAGAATATAGAGGTGGTTGTTCTTACTTCATAACTTTTACTGATGACTTGAGTAGATATGGTTATTTCTACATAATGTGGTATAAGTCCAAGACCTTTGAGAAATTCAAGGAATTCAATAATGAAGTAGAGAATCCACTTGGAAAGGAGATAAGCTTAGATCAGATTTAGGTGGTGAATAACTTAACCAAGAGTTTATTGAATTTCTATGGGATTTTGGGACTCTATCTAAACTCACTCCACCTTACACACCATAGTGGAATAGTGTTAGTGAAAGGAGGAACCATACCTTGTTAGATATGGTAAGGTCAATAATGAGTTATTCAGATCTTCCATTATCCTTTTGAGGATATGCATTACAAACTGTGGCATACACACTAATCTGAGTACCAACTAAAGTTGAAAATGGAATTACCTTCGAGTTATAGAGTGAAAAGAAACTCATTTTGTCGCATAAACATGTATGTGGTTGCGAGGAATTTTTAAGGCCTTATCCGGAAATAAAAAATCACCCCCAGTCACAAAGTGTATCTTTATAAGGCATCCCAAGGAAAAAAGGTATACTACTTATACAACCCATCAGACAATAAAGTGATTGTCACTAGACAAGTCATCTTTCTTAAGAGGGAGCACATACTCAAAAAGGATAATGGAAGAAAGATTTTTTTGATGAATTTGATGCTCAAGATACACAAGAGTTGATATAGGAATAGATTCCATAGTTCCCCATGGAAGAATTAGTTGTTGGAACACAAGTATTCCATAGGAGCATAAGTGAGTTAAGAGAACTAGAGAGATATGGTTTTCTAGTCACTGAAGATGGTGACTCATTATTGGTTGAAAATGATTAACCTCTCTCCTACAAAGGGGCAGTAGAGAGCTTAAATCATGCAATATGGAAAGAATCTATGAATTCTGAAATGGATTCCATGTAGCAAAATCAAGTTTGGGTTTTGTTCAGTGTACCCATTGATGTAAATCTCGTAGTGTGCAAATGGGTACTCAAGAGAAAACTAGACATGGAAGGTAATGTAAATACCTATAAATCAAGGATAATGTCTAAAGGGTTTAAAAATTTTCAAGGAATTGAATATGATGAAACATTATCACCAGTTTCCATGTTTTATTACATTTGAACTATACTTTCTATAGCATCATAACATGACTATGATATTTGAAATATGTATGTCAAAATTCCATTCCTTAATGGGAACTTTGAAGAAAATATCTATAGGACACAAATATAAGGGTTTGTGACTCCATGTGATTCCAAAAGGATTTTCAAGTTACAGAGATCCATGTATGGATTTAATGAATCCTACAGGTCCTAGAACATTCAATTATATGAAGCTATAAAAGAATTAGGTTTCATTAAGAATGAATGTGAGCCATGTGTTTATAAGAGGTTTAGTATAAATGAAGTCATTTACTTAGTAATATATGTTGATGACATATTACTTAGTGTAAATGACATACCAGTCTTCCAGTTTGTTAAGGACCGGTTAAATAAATATTTCTCCATGAAGGACATAGGCAAAAAAACTTATATTCTTGGGATGAAGATCATTCATGATAGATCCAAGAGGCTACTTGGACCAAGTCAAAGTACATAGATTGACCAGATACTAATGAGATTTAGTATGGAACAATCCAAGAGGGGATTGGTTCTAGTACCACATGTTTTAAATATTTCTAAGAAAATGCGTCCTCAGAAACAATAAGAGAAATAGAGAATGAGTAAGATCCTATACTCTTCAGAGATAGGATCAACCATGTATGCCATGTTATGTCCTATACTTGATGTTTCCTATGCATTGATCAAGGTAGGTAGATATCAAGAAGATCCAGGATAACAAAATTGTTATATTATTAAGTCTATCCTTAAGTATTTGAGAAAGACTAAGGATATATTCCTAGTGTATGGAGGAGATTAAGAGATGGTCATCATGGGTTACAAAGATTTTGGTATTCAAATATATCAGAATGATCTGAAATCATGGTTATGATATGTTTTCCATCTCAATGGAGGAGTTTTGAGTTGGAAGAGTTCATAGTATCTAGTTTTCGTTGATTCTACAATAGAGTCTGAGTATATAGAGACTTTGGATGCAGGCAAGGAAGCTATTTTGATTTGAAACTTATTTTAGGATTTTGATGTGGTAGATAATAGTAAAGGCCCTATCACAAAATTTTAATATAATATTACAACAGTAGATCTTGAAAAAGAGCCAATGTCACACCAACAGACAATGAACATAATCCATAAGTACCACCTCTTAATGTATTTTTATCAGATGGGTGAAGTTGCTGTAAGTAGAGTACCTGTGGAAGAGAATGTGGTGGAACCCTTGACTAAAGTCATATCTCAGTAGAAGCATGAGTATCATGTGAGAGCTAGTGGAATAAAGGTTATTAGAAGTTGGATCTAGTGAAAGTGGGAGTCTATTAGAGTTTGTTCCCTAGAACCAACTTTTGTGTACTTTATAATAACCTACATTATTAGATTTGAATATTAATAAACTTATTGTCACATCATTATTTTTCTTCTATGCAACAAACTATGTGATAATTTCTTAAGAGTAGCTATCGTACTAAAAGGTCATAGTAGTTCCCCACTATGATTTGAAGCCAGAAGTGCTACAACTCTATTATTAAATATATGTAATATAGCTGAATGATATCATTTGAGGGACACAAATGATATAGGATATTAGGGGTAAAGTCTCATATAAATTTGGATGCACCTTTTCATGGTAAATTCCCTTGGTAATATCCATTGTAGGATATTATAAGAATGAGACCCATCAGTAGGAAATTCACATTCATACGTGTCATTGATGTTCCTATATACGGATGTGATTATTGATCCTTATACTTTTAATTTTATTGTTTATGAGTATGAAAAGTCTTTTTTAATTTGATGTATTGATGAAAACCTTGAAGAAATATGTATGTGATGAGGTAGGATGTGTTGGGTGTGTCATGAGTAACATTGTATTAATGAATAATACAAGAAAGGATTTATCATTTCTGTTCTTTAACTGAAGTTGATATCTCAGACCCTTTGATGGAAATTATATGGACTAAATAAATCCACATCCATGATTTTCTATAGGCAAGTTTGATTTGTGGAAATTCAAATAAAGAGACATCGAGCATTTAGGTTAATGGAACCAATGTGAAACCTTCTTGATTAGAAATATTGTGATTAAGGAATTATATTATACAGTAAGCTTCCATATGAGGTATTGTGTCATTGAAGCATTAAATTCTCTCTCTATGAGTGTCTTGGTATGTTTTTAGATGACAGCCTTGTACTTTAGGATGCTCCACCCATTGCCAATGAGAAATATTCCTAGAGTCTCACACACTAAGTGCATCCAAAATATAAGTTAAATAATATATTATTATTTATTATTTAACAAGTTTAATAAATATTATTCCCATTCATGGGTTAATATTATTTTTGTTTTCTTGATCACATATATTATGTCACCAGTTATTTGAGAGAATATAATGTCAGCAGAATATTTAATAAATATTTATTTATTATTTAGTGAATATAATATTTATTTATTTATTGGTGAATAATGAAGTGATATTTATTTATTAAATAAATATTCATTATTCAAGCCTCGAAAAATATTGTAGAGGAATAGAGGACCGGGTTTTTAAGTATGGTAGGAAATAATATATATTGAATATTATTTGATTAAATAATATTTAATTTAATTCTTAAGTTAATCTCATGTCAAAGAAATAATAATATTATTATTATTCTAAACACATGGTTCTTCTAGGTATTAAATAAATATTAAAGGTAACTTTTGAAAATATTTATTTCTAAACCCTAGCGATATTTCAATCTAATTATATTATTATTTTTTCAATAGATCCAATTCATTTGTTTGGTTGTGCACAATGCATTTGAAAAATCCTCTCAAGAACTGAAGAGATCCCTTCTCTAAAAATTCTCCCAATAATAGAGATCGAACATCCCCCACCTCCCACTATTAAGTCTAGAGATACCAAGAAGAACTCTTTGGAAGTAATTCTCATGCTGAAAATTAACTTTTTATTATTCAAACACTTTTGAGGAAAAAGTGAGAAACCATACACAACTTCACGACATCATGACATCAAGACTAAAATGGAAAGGAAAAAAATACCCCAACAGACCAAACCTAATTCTCATGAATATCAAAGGTGGATGACACAAGTGATAGGATTTTCCATGAAAGCACTCAGATATTCCTATGGAAATGTTCAGAGTTTGGTGGAACACATGTAGATCACCCCTAGAGGGAATTTAATCTTGATTCCTTTAATGAAATAATGGAACAATATAGATCTGTTTTCAGATCCATCAGAAAAGAAACAATTCATGTATGATAATTCTTTAATTGATTAAATTAATTATAAATAATATGTAATGATACTATACTTGGTTTCAAAATTCTATCCCTTATATTTTTTCTCTGATTCAATTCCATTGATTATGGAATTCATCTTCATGTAAATCTAGGATTAATCATCAGTCATGACAAAAAGAAAAGGTGTTAATGACCCATCACCCATTTCTTCTATGCTCTAAACCTACAGAATAAACTACCATATCCTCAAATTCTATGAAAGTCATCTTTTCTTTATAATTACAACATATAGAAGCTAATACTTCTTTTTATTTTTATAAGAGGGATGTCTTCTTCAACTTTCTCAATTGTTTATTATTCATGTTTATTAAGATCTTTTCAAAGATAGAATTTTTGATTTATACTTGACAAAAATCCTCTAAGTTTTCACTCTATTCTGAATTGAGAATAGATATATCAAATCTTCAACAAAAATCCAATTAGATAATTCAATCTAAAGTGTATCATGTCTCTCAGATACCAATTGTTAGGATCACTTTGGGATGACCACATTTAGGGGGGGGGGGTGAATCAGTGTGGGGAAAATTTTTTCACTTTAAACTTTTATCCCTTTATTTACCTCTATTACTTATTCATTAAATGGATCTCTTATTATCTTCACCTTTAATTAAAAAAAAATTATATATGATAATAAAGAAAAAATAATAACAATATTTTTAAGAGGTTCAACTCTAATGTGAATCACTATGTCCCTGGTGTATAGTGGTTATTATCCCCCTCACACAAAACATCTATTTTATTATCAATAAAATAATGAGTAAGGGTAAAGACTTGAGATCATTTTTATAGAACCAACTATCACGAACCAAACTAGGTCAACCCCGAACCGGTCACCCAATCCAGCCCGTAACAAGGACTGAGAGGTGTTCCCGCTCCTCTCGGGTTGTCTACAAGTGCCAAGGGCATCAATGAGAACCATTGGGAACGATTTATCCCAACAAAACAAAAATATAGTGGAAACTAAATAGAGCATCCTGATATAATAAACACAACAATAGAACAACATCTAAACATAAAATGAAAATACAAAAAGGGTAAACAAAAAACCAAACCCAACCTAAAAATTACTAAAACTCCATGTGACCTTATTGTCCCACTCTTTGATCTAGAACCTAACATTGCCCTGGGTGATCAACCAAGTTGGAACCTACACCAGAAGCTAAAAATAATAAGAGGTATAAGAGCAAGTGTTAAAACTCAGAAGGCATGATTGAATAAATATATTCCGAATGTATTTCCTCTAAACAAAAGAAACATCAATTTATGGTTTGAAATAAAATATATAAAACATATATTTTCACCCATTTTCCCCTTAAAACAAAACATGGTCAATTGACCTTTTAATTTTAAAAAAAATTATTTGCAAAGATGGAAGTTTTATCATTTTAAAGAAAGAGAGAACGAGAAGAAAGAAAAATGTTTTAATAAAAAAGAAAAGAGGGTGTAAACATACTAAAAAAATTTCTATAAAAATTAGAAAATAAACAAATAAATTTTAACAAGTGCACCATACAAGATAGAAGAAGCAATGATCACATAACAAGATAAATGGAATATAGAACATATGAGTGAACAACCAAACAAGGCATCTTAGTTATCCACCATAGACAACTCAGTGCTGAAGAACATGGGATAACCTAGGATCTTAATATATAATCTAGAACATAATAAAAATTGACTTATCCCATAGGTATGACTCACATGGTGACATCATTTCACCCTCATACTCGGTCTTACATTACTTGGCCTAGCCGATGGGAACAATCCAAAATCAGAGTAAGGTCTATACTAAGGGCCACTAGCCAGAGAGATTCTAATCTAATGCAACAACCATTATCTAAAAATATTATAGCTATGATAGGTTCCAATGTCAAAACTAAAGTGGGGCTGATCGAACCAAAATAAAACATGAAACCAACCATGCATATATATTTAGTACAAGCACAAAAACAAGAACCAACCACCAAATCACTCCATAGAACAATCCCTTACCTTTCAACTATTAGATTACAAGGGAGTAACATACCAAGGACCTCAAAAACCATTCAATAGAACCAAGGAAAGAGGATAATTCATGGAGAGTTTTCAAAAGGGACCAATTTATAAAGGTTCCAAATGGGCCTCAATGAGTATTTATGTGACAAACCTTTTTCCACAAAAATTACACACACACCATTTATAAACTGATCTTCTTGAAATCTATTTGAGAAATCCAAACCACCATTTTATAATCCAAACATATTTACAAGACCAAAATTATGTCTTAAGAATCATAAATCACTTACAAAATTCAATTGATCAATTTATCAAACACTTAATAGGTATTACATAACAAAACAATACCATATACTTCAAAAAAAGAAGTAAATCACTTCATTTAATATAAAAAAATTATTTTAAGAGTTCCATATAACTAGTTAACATCCATTAAAGGTTTGAAAAGAAAGAAACCAATGATTATTAAATTTAAAGGACAAGTGAAAAGGAAAATATGCCTCAAACCACAAGCACTTCAGCAACGCCCACCCAAAACAACCTCGCAAGGGTCCAAGAAGGAAAGAGAATCCAAGATGAACCTTAAAATCAAAAAACCACCTATTTAAACTCAAAAAAAAACTAGAACCTTAGACCCAAAAGAAAAAGGGATAATAGGAACCACCAAGAAATTGGAAGGAGAAGGAAGATGAAGAATAAAGAGGAGATTAATTTGAATATTTATCCATAAATCTTGAAGAAACCCCTTGATTCCACCCAAGGGAGAGGTGGATTGGCTTGGAGAAGTATGGAGGAGCTCCACCTAGGTCTCAAAATCCAAGAGAGGGAGATATGGTTCATTTTTGGTTAAAATACGAAGAGTAAAAAGGTAAATTCACATTTTTAAGACACCTGGACACTACGCAGAGTTAATAAATATAGTTTCCCAAACCATGCGCCAACTGCTCACCCCTTTACTAGACACACTGGGCACCCGCATGGTTTGGGCACATGGTTTTGGAAACTGTGCACCAACTGTGCGACACAGTTTTACTAAAAAATTGCATAACCATGCACACGCATTCCACACAGTTTTCATAACCATGCTCAAGACAATCACCCATGACCAGAGACACCCAAGGAACCTCACTGTTTCTCCTAGGATCCATATGATTTGAACCAAACCATGCACATACCATGGAACTCAAATATTGAAAGTTCAAAATGAACTGAAAAGAGGCTCAACATCAAGAGGTTTCACGGATACCCCTTAACTGTGCACATAAATTGTAAAATAGAAGGAAGACAACCCAAAACTCAAAATTGCAATCTGGAACACCTAAAACTCAAGAGATAAATCGTGAAAAAAATATAAGCCAAAATAAAAGAAGAAAATAAAAATCAGGTAATGATAATTCTCCACACATTTAGGATTTCTTCTCCCAGAATTCCACAACATCTATAGTTGATCAAATAAGAGACAAGGACTCACTCACTCGCATGATCTGATTCCTCAAATCAAAGAGTGCCCTGACCACCACCAAGAAGAAACGTCTATCTCTACCTGAACCAACCAAAGAACCCAACCCACTTCTTGAAAAATTATATAAAACTCAAAATATGCATCCCAGAACCTTACTACAATAAAAAACATCAGGAATAATCCAAAATCACAACATCCACTCAAATGGAAAAGACTCAGAATTAAACAACTCCAAATGGAACTACATATCTCCAAGACAACACTAGAGAAAAAACTAGTTTACCAATACATGAGTCCAAAATAGAATCCCCTATATTTTATAGTTCTAGTAGGGTGACAAACTAACATCACCCACCAAAAAATAAAACCCTAAACCAGAAAGACCACACAAAAACCCTTGAAAGAACCAAATAAACAAGAAACGATACTCACTTTACTCTAAAAATTTAGAAACAAGACACACAATGGGAGACAATTCCACTCAGGGTTGTAAAATTAGGAATTTCCAAAAGTAATGCTTCCTTTAAAATAGAAATTATCAAAATATTACAACACAATTCATCAAAAAAAATTAAAGGATGGCACTACATGACAGAAACACTATAATGGGAGGAACAGTCAAATGGAAGGGGCCTTTAAACTAAACATGAACTAACATATTATTCTCGAAAACAAGTTGGGGTGTATTCTGAAGGGATGGGCTCAGTTTTACATCACTTCCTTGAAATAACTTGACCGACTCATTTCCAGTGACCGAAGAATCCACAGGTATGAAGGGGCTTTGGAGAATTTGGACAGAATGACTTCTTATGGCCAGGCTTGTTGTATTGATAAAACACAAGGATCCTATGCCTAGAAGAAGATGATGAAAGATCATGAGGCCTCTTAATTGCTCTACTATCACCACCAGCTTCCGGAAAATTTCCCATCTCCTTACTAGAATTCCATTTACCTCTTCCAGATGGAGGAAGGTTGGATACCTCGATCACTCAGGGTGACACAACTTCAACCCAAACCGATTGCCTCACCACATTGACAAAGGATGTTAAATAGAACTTCAAAACCTTCAACTGAAGATCAAGATGAATTCCATTTTCAAAATGTGGATTCTTTATGGAATCATCCTCTACCCACTTTAGAATATAAGGAATTAGATCCTCAAAATAATGAGTGAACTCCAACACTGATCCATATACTTGTTAAAGGAAACACATTTGCATTTCCCTCTTCACCTTCAAAGACTAAGAAAAGTACCACCGAATGAATAAAGATTTGAAGAACTCCCAAGTATAATCTTCTTGAGGATTTCTCCTAATGACCAACTTCCACCACTTCCAACTCATACCTTAAATCATAAAGGTAGAAAAATTAACCTTTATATACTCATGTAACTCAAGGAAACTAAAGATCCTTTAAATTTTCCATATCGACTCTTCTACTTCAAAATGATCTTCTTGACTATAAAACAGAGGACGTTTCAACTTCTGGAACTCAAGAAGGATTTCCCCGGGTTAATCAATTGGAGAGTCCACTAATGGTAAACCAACTGTATATTCACCTCGAATATCCATCAAATCTTTAGTGAGGTGTACACTAAGCAAAGAGAAAACCATGAAATCAATCAAAAACCAATCTACCATCAAGAATCTAAAACATGAAACATTGCTTAAATAACATTCCTAAATCATAAGAAAACAAGCCACACAACCAAAAATTATTAAAATTTTATAATTTCCTCTTAAAAATACTTTTGATAATCAAAATGAATTTGTTAAGTTGCACCCTCACCAATGTTATTTCATTGGACCTCACAAACATATATTCTCATGCTAATTTGGTTACTCATTTACCTATTAAGCCAATCATCTACTTACTCAAACAACCATTTATGTGAGCTCTCACAATAATAACAAAGGTTAAAACAAGACATTTAAACTTTCGAAACAATACGTTCAACCTAGGTTTTAAGCTCTAAATATACATCCCATTCAAAATTTCAATTTTTTTTCCTAAATCCATTAATTTTTTTCCAAAACCATTCTATTTTAAAAATAATTTCTATTTCCAAAAAAATAATTCCACTGAACCCTCGGTTTGATTATAAAAATCTAATTTCAATAAACCAATCCCCATTTTACCCAAAAATCATCTTATTAAAAATCAATTTTCTAAGTATTTTATTGAAAAAAATTTAAAAAATCATTTTCCATCTTCTAAAAACAGAATCACTACAACTTGAAATTAGTTTTTTACCATTAAAAAATATGGTTTTGAAAATGATCTCAAAATCAGGAAGACTCAACACAAGATCACAAAGGGGAAAACTAGTGTCGATGGGTGACTTGGACCTATGGTTTGAGTCCACATTCCAATCAAGCCACCATAATAGGGAGTCTTTTGAGACCATTTCCATGACTCCACATGGCTTTCCAATCCCTATGAGCTTACTGAGATGAATGTACTGACTCTCATTTCATTGTCAGAAACACAAAACAGCCACAAAACCCAAACAAGACAAAAAATCCCAACTTTCCATGGTAACCCATGGTTTGATATAGAAAGTGTTAGCCATAAACTTCCTCATACTTATACCCCAAGTTTCAATAGTCCAAATCTATTTACCTTGACATACTAAATAACAAAGGTCACTCTAAAAACCAAGTCATCCAAAGAACCTATCATCTAATACCATTTATTCATGAACCAACTAAGGTTGACCCTAAATCAATAACCCGGACCATCCTTCAACAAGGCCCGAGAGGTGTTCTCAATCCTCCTAGTCTAGAGAAAAGTGACAAGGGAATCAATGAGAACCAATGGGAATGATTCCTCCCAAAACAAAATAAACAAAATAATAGAAACTAAATAGATCATACTAATATAATAAACAAAACAACAGAACAAAATATAAACATAAACCAAAAATACAAACAAGATGAATGAAGAACAAAACCTAACTAGAAAAAAAAAACTCCATGTGACCCCCTTGGGCCACTCTTTGATCCTTAACCCAACAGCACCCTAAACGATCAACCATGTTGGAATGTACACAAGAAGATAAAAAGAAGAAGAGGTATATGTGTGAGTATTAAAACTCAATAGGTATGCCTGAATAAATATATTCCCAATGAATTTTCTCGAAACAAAATGAAAACTTAATTCTATGTTGAAAATAAAATATATAAAACATATATTTTCAACAATTTTATCCTTAAAATAAAACACAGTCCATTTCCATTTTTATTTTAAACCAAATTCTTTCCAAAGTTGGAAGTTTTAGAATTTTAAAGGGATAAAGAGAAGAAGGAATAATGTTTTAATTAAAAAGGAAAAGAGGTTGTAAAAATCCTGAAAATATTTTCCATAAACATTTTAAAATCAAAATGTCACTTTTAACAAGGAAGAGCACCATACGATAGAGAAAAAGCAATGATCACATAACAAGGGCAATAGAATATGGCATGTATGAGTAACCAACCACACAAGGCATCTCAATAATCCACTGTAGACAACTAAGTGTCGAAGAACACGGGAGAAACTAGGATCTTAGTGGAGAATCTATAACATACTAACACTTGACACATCCTGTAGGTGTGCCTCACTTGATGACATCAATTCTCCCATATGACCAGTCATACCCTACATGGCCTAACTGAGGTGCATGATAACAAGTCAGAGAAAAGTCCATACTAAGGGACACTATCCAGAGAAAAATCCTAAGCTAGTGAAACAAAAATTCTCTAAAAATCCTCTAGATATATCTAGTTCCCATGTTAAGACTAAATTGGGGGTGATCCAACCAAAATCAGACATGCAACCAACGATGCATATATATTTAGCACAAGGACACACATAAGAACTAACACCCGAATCACTATGAAGAACAATACCTTACATTTCAACCATTAGATCACAAGGTAGTCCCATACCAAGGACCTCCCACACCATTAACCACATCCATGTAAATAGTATTATCCATGGAGAGTTTCCAAAAGGGGCCAGTTTACAAAGGTACCAAATGGGACTCAAGAAGTCTTGAAGTGATTTTTTTTCCCACAAAACACACACACACCATTTATAAAAACAACTTATTGAAATCTTTTTAAGAAATAAAAAATCAACATTTTATAATACAAACACATTTACAAGACTAAAATCATATATTAGGAATGATAAATCACTCACAAAATCCATCCAGACAATTTTTCAAACACTTGGCATGCATAGATAAAAAAACAAACCATATACGTAAAAATAATAAGGAAATAACTTTATTTCATATCAAAAAATTATTATAGGAGTTCTATATCACTATTTAACATCCAAGGAAGGTTTGAAAAGTAATAAACCAATTATTATTATATTTAAAGGACAAGTGTAAAGGAAAACCTGCCTCAAGCCACAATCTATTTAACAACACCCACCCGAAACAACCTCGTAAGGGTCCAAGAAGGTAAGATAATCCAAGAAGAACCTTAACAACACAAAAACCCTAATTTAAAATTAATGAAAAAAAACACTATCCCCACAAGACCAAGGGAGAGAGTAACCACCATGAAATTAGAAGGAGAAGGAAGTGGAATAAGAAAGAGGAGGCTACCTTGAATATCTAGCCCCATGTCTTGAAGAAACCCCTTGATTCAACTCTAAGAAGAGTAGGATATGATTATAGAAGAAGGGAGGAGCTACTCCTAGGTTACATGATCCAATAGAGGGATAAAGGGTGTGTTTGGGGTTAAAATATAATGAGGGTTGAAAGGTAAATTCATATTATTAAGACACCTGGGAAATATGCACGGTTAGACCATATGATTTCCCAAACTATGCACCAACCTTGAAGCCCTTTACTGGACACACTGGGCACCCACATGGTTTAGATGAAAGGTTTGGGAAACCGTGCCTCAACTATGCGATACAGTTCTATCAAAAATTACAGAACCATGAACACACCGTCTGCACGGTTTTCCTAACTGTTCTTAGGTTGTGCACCCTAAACTAGAGACACCCAAGTACCCACACTATTTCTTCTAGGATCCACACAGTTTGAACCAAACCATGCATAACCCATGAAAATAAAACCATTCATGTTCAAAATGAACTAAAAATATTCTCAACATCATGAGGCTACATGGTTACCCCTTAATCGTGCACTTAAGCCATGAAATAGAAGGAAACACAACTCCAAACTCAAAATTTCAATCCAGAATACCCGAAACTCGAGAGAGAAACCAATAACAAAAAGATAATCTGAAATAAAAGAAGAGAATAAAAACTGGGTTGCGACACCAACCAGGTATAATGCATTATATTATTTGTAGCACAAGTACGAGATGTAAACCTACTCCTCCTAAAGTGACCATCAATGTAGAAAAATTATTTTTTGATGGACACCAATTAATGTAATCAAAATACTTTGAATTAATCTATAAAATGGATACCTTAAACATAAAAATAAAAAGGGATATCACAAAATATGTAGTAATAAATTAGGCTACCTATTCATTTCATTATTCAGTTATAATAACATCAATATAATGTATACTGGATATCTCATAGTTCTCTTTCCTTGATACACGAAATCACCGATTGTAATTGTATCAGTTAACCTATTATTTTTCTTGGCGTAGTAAATATTTGTGAAAATGAATCACACTACACTATTAATATTTTTTTATGTATGAATACTCTTTTAAAAATCAATAATACCTCTTAATTACTTCAAAAGAAAATCATGCATTTATTTCATTAAAATCTAAAATCATCTCATGCATGTATTTGGTTCATGCATACCATAGTCACCAAAAATCCACGTGAACACGATTTATCCATTTTATTATAAATATATTATTATTCATGGTTCAACACTTCTTTATTCATGTATGAGTTATTATGTTCTTATTATCATTCATGAATACCTGTATTTCTCACTGTTTTAGTAAAAAAAAAGTGTGCTTCACGTGACTCAATTCCTTCACAAAACAAGGATCACACAGGTTCATGTGATCTATCTTATTCACATAAACAACATATGTGGACCATATAACTTCCTTTATATTACATATTGTGTATGAATACATCATTTTCCCTTATTATCTTCACACAAATATAAGTTTTTGGTTCTGTACTTCGCAAAATAATGAAGCCCGCAGTTCAGTGTCTTCAAAAAAGATTGATTTCTTGTAGTTCCTAAAGAACCTTCATATAACAGAATGTGTAAATGGAACCTATTCGAGCTAATGAGAGTGCAAAACTTCCTCCTTCACTTAATTGAGAGGCTCATGGAACTGATTTCTTCTTCAAATAAATGGAAGCACTGAGATAATCTTTTTTTGAAAAAAAATAGCTCTTAGAGAAAAATGAAAATGGAAACCCCTATTCCAATATAAATTTATATTATTTTATAGGAAAGTTTGACCACCTTTTCCCAAGGTATTCACTTACTTAAATCCCAAGATTCATACCACGTTCGATATTATTAGCGGGTCACTGATGATTTTAATATCACCAAATCTTTTGTTTTTTTAATATTTTTGAACATGGGTTTCCTTCTCATCACATAACTTTAACACCACCGAAGAATATTTAATCCTCACAGAACTAGATAATTCTCTAATGAATCTGGACTCACATTACTTTTTAATGAACAAATGCTTCTACTTTACTCAACCCATACAATTTTTTATGGTGTATCAGTGGCTTATCATTCAACCAAATAGTTTTATACATGTTGGATCATGCATGGATGATGATTCATATCATTCTTGTTTTGAGTTCTCATGAGATTGAAAAATATTCAATATATAGATGTCACATGATTTTTGAATATGGAGAATTTCAATTATCATGATTTCACTCATGTAAAGTTTGATCTGGCATAATGGTAACTTAGTAGAAGCATAATGGTTTTTGTGAGGTTGAAAATGATTGAAGTTTTGATCAAACAACCTTTATTGATTGAATAAGATGAAATATATTATATGCATATGTTTTATAATTTGTGAACATTACCCCATGAATATCCAATGCCACATTTATCTTTTCTTTGGTCCAATGACACTTAACAAGTAAACGCATTCCTTCAGTCGCTCTGTGTGAGTAGCCTAAGGACCTCTCCCAAAACCACACCACACATACCTAGGCTTCACAAGACACACTTACCAATGTAGTCCCACACTCCCACCTCCATGCGCACTCACCCATGAAAATATATGTGGGTATTATGATCCCACCTACCATCCTACAAGTTCTTTCCCATGCCGCTATGTGGCTGGGGAGGTCAACTGCCTCCACGTTATTGACCAACTAAGCACCACATATAGTTGAGGTGGTCCTTGGTTGACTTATAGATAACCCATTTTTTTGGTTAAGTCCAATTTAAAAATACTTATACTAATTCTAATCATATAATATAATTTCAAGAAATTTGTCACTATAAATTTCAAGACACTTAAATGTCATCACTTCTCAACATTATTTTCTTAAAATATTCATTAAAAATACTATGAGAATTATTCACTTCTCTTCATCAAAAATAATTTATCTTTGCATGGTCTTTGATCAATTACTCATGTAAATAGATATTTTTTTGGTCTTCCACCTTCTGATGTTGTTGTAAACAATGTGAAACTTATCACATGTTATCGAATCAATAAAGACTAGTACATCAATCATTATAATTAAAATTCACTTCATCCAAAATATAATATATAACCTTTGAACTTCCATAAATGGAACTCATCTTCAACAACATGATTATGATATCCAATATTTTTTTGATATATTCTTATTTTTAAATAAATATTGATATCAAATGATTTCTCACTTACTAACTTATTGAAAATAAATACAACACAAATAAAAAGTGTGATCATCACATTAGATTTATCTTCATTTCTAGATTTTAGAAATTGGAAAACTTCTTTCCAGCTTCTTTTATTCTATAAAAATCATCTCAACTTTGTTCTTATTTAAATAATATATGAATATATGATACTTATTTACCCATATTAGATCACAAATATCATTCTTATGTTTCAAAAATTTGATAATATCATGAGAAACATCTAATTTTATTTCATCATATTCCATAATTTAATCATTTAAACTATATTTAAAAAATCAAAAATTCTAAACATTTGATCATCTTTTACACAAGTAAAAGACGAACTAATCAAAAATATTTATCTTTTATCACACTATATTTTAGGTGTTTTGATTTTTTTAACTATAAAAATTAGCTTAATCATCAAATGATTTTTATTTCATCTTCGTAATTTAATTATGGAAACATCACTTCTTATTCAGAAGAATTTTAGAATTTATCTAAGTGACGATCCTTACAAAGTTGTGTAATAATGCTTACACATATATTGGTTCATGCTTATACAACTAGAATTGATGTTTAAGAAAGGTTAAAATTATTCTTACGCTGCCAAATAATGCTTACATTGACACTATTCATCCTTATGAGTGGATCATCCTTAGGAAAATCAAAATTATCCTTACTATAACACCCCGATATTTTATGAGATATATTATTTTTAATTTCTTTGATGTATTATATTATACACTACACCAAGATTATCATGTACTATACACAACACCGTATTAGCTTGCAGTATACGCAACACAATTCTTGGTTCGTGTTACAAAATTTCAAGTTCGTTTTGTGGAAATTATTCTACAAGACATTAAGTATAGATTTTGTTTAATGTATAAATGAAATAAGTTTTGATTATGTTATACGCAACACCAAACAGAGCTTTTACTACACGCAACCCTGACTTGGCTTGCATTACACACAATGAAGACCTTTCTCGATAGCGTGTGTAGTATGCAATAACGAGTTTCACTAAATGAGATATTATTATAATATTATTATGAACTAGCCGTTATGAATAGTAATACCAACTTTTTTAAAATTTATCTTTCAAAATGGACATCATTTTTGGATTCGGAATATCTAAATTAGCCTCGGGTGAATTTTTGGTATTTTTTTGAAAACCTTCAATTTTTGATGAATAGTGAAAACACTAGATTACTATTTAAAAACCAAATTTTTATTTAAATAATTATCTATCTTATTTAAATTTATTTTAGGTAAAAATTGATACATAATACTTATCCAAGTTCAATTTAATTCATTGGAATCATTTTATAATAATTTTAGATATATAAAAATTTATTGAACTTTTCACCGTCTTTTACCCACCTCATAGAAGAATTTGAAAATTTGCATAAAACATAATTTTACCGCTTCTATGAGTGGAATTTTGAAAATATGAGAGACATGGTTAATATCAAGGAGTAAAATTTGGTTCAATAAGATAAAAATAATTTTTGGTGAATAATAACTTTTACTTTTATTTACAGCAGTTAAAAATAAGTAGGCTAATTAAGGGTAAAAATGATATTATTATTACCCTAACACATGTCCTAATTCTATTGGATAAGTGTAATTCGACCAAAAACAAACTCAAAAATAAAATATTACCCTTTAGGTCCACTTGTCTTATATTAGGCCATTTACTATTATTTTATTTAAAGAGTTAAAATAGTTAAAATCAAAGTTTAATAAATATAACATTTTTAATATAGGGTTATATGTAAGCTAAATTTGACTATAAATATGTATTATAAAGCTAAAAATATTTCATACATAATGTTATTTTATTTTTAATTCAGAGACATTATATATTTTAATTTATTTATGACAAAATGATGATGTAGTAATTACCTTATTAATGAAATATTAACATAATTGATGTTATAAATACCCAAATAAATGTAATTTGAGACATTTCATGAATTAAAATAATTTTATAGGTTAATATGAAATTTTATTATTGACTCAATTAACTTTGTTCGAAATAATCATGCTGTTATGAGTTTTACAAAAATCAATTACCAAATAGAGTCAAAATTGACATAAAATAGTTTAAAAGAAATATTATATTATTAATTGGTATTCAATTCCTAAAAATCTATGGTTTGACCAAATGACTTATATAAGGTTATATATATTAATAATGAACCACTTGGGGTTTTTTTGGCTTGTTATAGTAAATTTATTAACCATATAGTGTAAGAAAACAAGAAGACACGGTAAAAGTTAAATTTTTTAACTTAGAGTTAAATCTAATTGATAAGGTTAAAATAGTAACCTAAATTTGTCTAAAACCTATTGGTTGAGAGTATTTAGACCCATCCCCACTTTAACTTCTAAATAAATCAGTTTGGAGCTATTATAAACCGAATATGTCTTTATTATAAAATAATATTTTAAGTTTTTCCTAAGGTGCCCCACTCCTCCCTTATAAAAGGGCACCTCCTCCCGCTTCTCTTTACACAATTTTGAGCCTTAAAGCTCGGACAAACTCTGAACATTTCCCTTATATACTTCCCTGAAAACATTATAGATGTTCTGTTCTCCTCAAAAGACCAACTCTAGTGCCTTAAGAGAAATCTTTAAAGAGGGGCATCGAAGAAGAGGTAATCTCTTATACCGATTCTGTCAAGTTTTTTTCTTCTTAAACATCTTCTTATTTAGTTATTTCATTATAAAGTAATAACATAATTATCAATAATATACTGATATTTTATTATAAATATAAAACAACCTCATTTCACCTTCTATCCATCCTATGGAAAACGAAATCACTGCGCATGCGTACCTACGAAATACCGTCTCCACGCTGTGGTGTAATCTGTTTTTCCACCACCACCTTAATTGGATGGGTATAATGGTGTAAAGAATAACTATATATGTTTATTATAACATCATACTGATTCTGGAATAATATATCATCCACTCCAATTCCATTCAATAATTATGGGAATGATATCATCGCTCGTGCGTACGTACGGATTGCCGTCTCCACGACACGATGAGATTCATTCTCCATGTTAACCAATCAAGATTGATTATAAAGTATATATAATGAATAATAATGAAATATATGAAATAATGAATCTAATATATATATATATATGTCATCTACTTACTTTCATTCAAGTTAATAAGGAAAGGAAAACGACGTTCATGCGTACGTACGACCTACCATCTCCATGAACGATGTATTTCATTTCATTCATCTATCTATTATATATATATATACAGAATATATATGATATATAAATCATGATATACATTTTGGAAGTAAGTAAATCAAGATACAAGTAATAATAATATCAATAACAACAAGTCCAAACACGTACGATAAATAAAACAATTTTACCCAAAACGCTACTTTAACATGGAATTCACAAAAGAACGGGTAATATAAAGTCATAAGTGAACCATATATGATATCATAACAATGAATATGATTCTGTAATAAGTAAATGACATTATTTAAATCATTATACCGGAGTTTTGGATACGTACAAAGCATATTGGACCTAAGGTAAGGGATAACTATTCCAACCTCGTTCTTATCTGAGATTATTGTTCGTAAGTATTTACTGGGGTTATTGTTATCATCCATGACCATCTTTTCTAAAAAATTTATAATGTATGTTTAATGTGATTTTTACCCATTTTTTACTTTTACCACATGTTATGGAAGGAATATTTCTTTTTTTACCATACAAGGATTTTTTTTGACTTTTCCTTTCAAAAGTACGAGGAAAATGTTTTTTTATCTTATACAGCATGAATGGATTTTTATGGTTGTATAATGCCTTATTTTCATGAAGATAACTCTACAAGATATCATGACTATTTTCAACAAAATCCTTTTCTTTTAAAATTTCATGTTATTTTGTGAAAAGAAAATTATTTTAAAGAACAACGGATATTTTCCTCTAGAATTCATTTCATGTGTTTGATCAAACGCATTTTCCATCTAAGATGACATTATTTAATTTTTGTATGTTTCAAGTATAATGTATCTATTATTTACATGGTTTCAATTTTCTTTTGATTAAAAAATATCCATTTGTTTTATATGGATTATGTTATGATGGGATGATTTTTATGAAACCCATTTTATTCTTTGGGTTATAATGCATGATTTATGATTGTTTTGTGGAACACGTAAGAATGATTTAAATATGAGATGGGTGGGACCTACATATCACTCCAATGCATTGAGTAATGATTTATATCTCATGAGATAAACATAGCTGGAACAGTAAGTTAATCCAGTTCAGTGATACAGTACTGGAACGAGGAGTGAACACGATTTAGAAAGGGACTCTGTCCACTAAGATGGTCTTGGAAGCAATGCCTTGGAAAATATAGAAATCATATCCTATTCTTAATGGTTTTCCACAATTACATGTTTTATTTCCATGCGATTTTATCATTATTGATGTTCTTTTATGATATATGCCTTACGTACTTCCAAGATTTATGTCATTGCTCAAGATTTTGATGTTTAGATTTTATGTTCATGTTTTTGCATTCAAATGTTTATGGATTGTTTTATGTTCTATATGTTTACCCTTATTGAGCATTTGAGCTCACCATTTTTATGATTTCTTTTCCCCATGATATAAGGAAAGGTTTTAGGTAAGAAAACAAAAAGGGAAGTTCTTTATGGGAGATATTGAAGATCTTTCATCAGGATTAGAATAATTTGTTCCGAGTTTCCAAAGACACTAAAATATTACGGTCCTTGGGTGTTTGTTTTTGTTATGTCTTAAGTATTCCGAAAAAGTAATGTAATGTCCATATATGTAAATCTTTGGGTCTCTACAGTTGGTATTAGAGGAATGGTTTAGTTAACCTTTGGAAACTAGGATGCGAAAACTTTAGTGAGATCCCTAGAGATATTTCTATGGTATGTATAAGGATGTACCTAAGGTTAAGTGTAAGTATAAGTTATAGTCCTAGAATTATGGTAACGATATTAGAATTAAACCTAGAATGTTAGATATTGAAGGTAATCACCCTTTATTATGTTTTTTTGCCTCTCACGCTATTCTTTTTGGGTTTTAGACGATGGCTGGAACCTGAAGGAACTATGTTGATCAATGTAATGGAAGATGCAATGATTGTTCTCCTGAACAAACCAACGTTATGGGAGATAGAGTGAAAAATATTATTACTATACTTACTCAAGCTGTGAATCATTCTAGATTTCCAAATGATCAGTGAAGGGAAAAATATTCTATTGAGTCCTTCATGAGGAAACATCCACCTTCTTTCAAAGGGTCTTCTGATCCACTTGTTGCTAAACAATGGATCAGTACCATTGAAAAGATATTTTCCATACTTCGCTGTTCAGAAAATGAAAAATTCATTTTAGCTGTTTACTATTTAGAAGGTGAAGCAGACCAGTGGTGGACTCTAATTAAGAATACAAGGCCCCAATATGAAATTGAATCCATGGAATGGAACGAGTTCAAGAACTTGTTTTTCAATAAGTACTTACCTCATATTCTTTGAAAAATGATGGAGAAGGTGTTCCTTATGATTAAGAAAAAGGATGATGAATCTGTTGGTATATACGAAGCGAATTTTACAAGGCTTTCAAGGTATGCATTTGGATTTATCATCCAACCTGAAAGTAAAGTTGATCGATTCTTCAGTGGCTTAAAACCAAGTCTTCAAAGGTCATTAGTGATAAGAGACTTCAATATCTATGATGAAATTGTGCGTTGTGCTATCAAGGTAGAATTGGATGTTGGTGTTACATAACCATATCATGGTTTTGACAAGAAATGAAAGATGGGAGTTCAAGGAGAAATCTCAGAAAAATGGTGAAAAGAAGGCGGATTTTTCTTTATGCTCAAAGTGTGGAAAGAAGCATGGTGGAGATTGTCTAAAAGGAACTAGAAAATGTTTCAAGTGTGGAAAAGAAGGTCATCGAGCATCTAAGTGCCGAATTAGTGGGAAAAAATCTTTCTAATGACATGAATAGAGAAAATATTACAGATAACACTCCACCAACACTTCAATGCTTCAAGTGCAAGGAAATGGGGAATTATGCTAATCAATGCCCTAATCCAAGGGTTAATAATGATCGACGTGAGCATCCTCTTAAGGAAAAGGAAAAAGGGAGTCACATGCGATCACTATTGGTGATGTTGACTATGAAAACGATGTGGTGGAATGATTATGTGTTTATTTAACAGGATTCCAAAATAGTAGTGTGGAATGTCATTTTAGTATCTCGGAATATTGAAATATCTATGTATTAGTTTATTGTGATTTTCAAAAATTGTATGGTACCAGTAACCATAAAAAGTGATGGAAATATTTTTTTGGAAAGAAGTTGATATGCACATAATTAAGGGATAAAGAGAAAATAATATGGTTGATATTATTCATGAGCTCATGACTGATATAAGGACAAAGTTATATCATGGTTTGATTATATAGAAATTTTGGGATTTTGGTATGCGGAAAGAGTTAACTTTTGACAGCATTCATGTTTTTACTAAGGTAATATGGTAATTCTTGTTTCAAAAGAATTCATGATTACAGTATTCACATGTTTGGATGTGACCAACAAGATATATATTATGATATATGGGGGATAAATGATGGTATTCACGTGCTTGTTATGTGACCTTTAAAGTAATCATTTTCTTTATACTATGAGATTGGACATATGTATTTTGGATAAGCCTAAAGATTGGAATGGATTATGTTGGACATCAGATATTATTATTTAAGGATAAAACTTTTTTTTTTATTTCTGGAATTCTATAATAGTGTAGTTTTAGAAAAAGGGACAACCTGTAAGATGGGAGGCAACCCGTCGCGTCAGACAAGGTTGCGGGAATCGAACCCACAACCGAAGTGTGACATGCCTTTATCAGCTACCACTGGCCTACAAAAAGTCCATGGTTATTAGAAATTATATTTATTTTATTAATCGTTATGACAGTTGAAGTATAAGTCCATTGTTGGAATCAGATATAGTTAATCTCACTATAGATGGACTTAGGTATATTTAATAACTTTTTCTAACCTTTTGTTTGAGACAGATGGAACGACCTATCATTCTATCGCATGATCTGCTAACATTTCAAGAAGGACAAATTCAACTTCATTTCTTTAAATAAGAGTTGAAGTGGAAATTGTTCATGGAATGACCAACAATGACATTTCACTGAAATCAAGTAAGTATTCCTCCTTGTGAAAAATTCTTCAACATTAGGGAAATTATCTTGAAAACCAAAAATGTTTTCCTAGTGCCCTCATATCTAATGAATCTGATGGTACCTTAGATCATCACAAATTTATAGCTTTATTATTGTTGGATTTTTCATAGCCATGTTCTCTACCACTCTTCATGTAAACATGATGGTTAGATTTCTCTTCCATATCCATATTTTCACCTATATTCTCCTATATAGAAACCCAGTGATGAGTTACTTTGGGTATCCATTATTTTTCTAACACAAAATTTTAAAATGATGATTTAGTATTCCTTTTTATGATGTGGGTTTCTATGAATGAAAATTGCAAGTACTAAATGATTTATAACCCCGATGAATTTTGAGGGCGAAAGTCATTTTAAGGGGGGTAGAATGTAACACCCCGAGATTTTATGAGATATATTATTTTTAATTTCGTTGATGTGTTATATTATACACTACACCAAGATTAGTTTGTACTATACGCAACACCGTATTAGCTTGCAGTATACGCAACACTATTCTTGGCTTGTGTTACACACAATTTCAAGTTCGTTTTGTGGAAGTTATTCTACGCAACATTAAGTATAGATTTTGTTTAATCTATAAATGAAATAAGTTTTGATTATTTTATACGAAACACCAAATAGAGCTTTCACTACACGCAGCCCTGACTTGGCTTGCATTACATGCAATCAAGACCTTCCTCAATAGTGTGTGTAGTACGTAATACCGAGTTTCTCTAAATGAGATATTATTATAATATTATTATGAACTAGCCATTATGAATAGTAATACCCACTTTTTGAAATTTTATCTTTCAAAATGGACTTCATTTTTGGATTCGTAATATCTAAATTATCCAAGGGTAATTTTTTGTTATTTTTCTGAAAACATTCAATTTTTGATGAATAGTGAAAACACTGGGTTACTATTTTAAAAGCAAATTTTGTTTTAAATAATTATTTATTTTATTTAAATTTATTTTAGGTCAAAATTGATACATAATACATATATATGTTCAATGTAATTCATTGGAGTCATTTTATAATAATTTTAGATATATAAAAATTTATTGAACTTTTCACTATCTTTTACCCACCTCCTAGGAGAATTTGAAAAATTACATAAAACCTAATTTTTCCGCTTCTTCGAGTGGAATTTCAAAAATCTGAGAGACATGGTTAATATCAATCAGTAAAATTTGGTTCAATAAGATAAAAACAATTTTTGATGAATAGAAATTTTTACTCTTTTTACCACAGTTAAAAGTAACTAGGGTAATTAAGGGTAAAAATGATATTATTATTACCCTAACACATGTCCTAATTCTATTGGATAAGTTTAATTTGACTAAAAACAACCTTAGGAATAAAATATTACCCTTTAGGTCCACTTGGATTAGATTAGGACATTTATTATTATTTTATTTAAAGAAGAGTTAAAATAGTTAAAATCAATGTTTAAAAACTAAAACATTTTTAATGTAGGATTATAAATAAGATAAATTCGACTACAAATATTCATTACAAAGCTAAAGAGATTAATTTATTTATGACAAAATGATGATGCAGTAATTACCTTATTAATGAAATATTAACATAATTGATGTTATAAATACCCAAATAAATGTAATTTGAGACTTTTTATGAATTCCAATAATCTTATAATTTAATATGACATGTTATTATTCTTTAAATTAACTTTTTTCGAACTAATCATGCTGTTATGATTTTCACAAAAATCAATTACCAAATAGTGTCAAAATTGACATAAAATAGTTTTTAAAACAAATATTATATTATCAATTGTTATTCTATTCCTAAAATTCTTAGGTTCAGCCAAATGACTTATATAAGGTTATATATATTAAGAATGAACCACATGGGGTTCTTTTGTCTTGTTATAGTATGTTATTAACCATATAGTGTAAGAAAACAAGAAGACACGGTAAAAGTTAAATTATTTAACTTAGAGTTAAATCTAATTGATAAGGTTAAAATAGTAACCTAAAGTTGTCTAAAACCTATTTGTTGAGAGTGTTTATACTCGTCCCCACTTTATCTTCGAAATAGCTCAATTTGTATCTATTATAAACCGAAAATGACTTTATTATAAAATAATATGTTTAGTTTTTCCTAAGGTGCCCCTCTCCTCCCTTATAAAAGGGAACCTCCTCCCTCTTCTATTTACACAATTTTGAGCCTTCAAGCTCGGCCAAACCCTGACCATTTACCTTCTCAACCTCCCTATAAACATTATAGAGGTTCTGTTCTCCTCAAAATACCAACCCTAGTGACTTAAGAGGAAGCTTAAATGAGGTGCGTCGAAGAAGAGGTAATCTCTTCTACCGATTCTTTCAAGTTTCTTTCTTCTTAAAATTCTTCTTATTTAGTTGTTTAATTATAAAGTAATAACATTAGTATCACTAATATACTTATATGTTATTATAAATATTAAACAACACCATTTTACCTTCTATCCATCCCACAGAAAACGAAATCACCGCGCGTGCATACGTACGAAATACCGTCTCCACGCCGTGGTGTAATCTGTTTTTCCACCACCACCATACTTGGATGGGTATAATGGTGTAAAGAATAACTATATATGTTTATTATAACATAATACTGATTATGGGATACTATATTATCCACTACAATTCCATTCAATAATTATGGGAATGATATCATCGCTCGTGCGTACGTACGGATTACCGTCTCCTCGACATGATGAGATTAATTCTCCATGTTAACCAATAAAGAATGATTATAATGTATATATAATGAATAATAATGAAATATATGACATAATGAATCTACTAGATTTATGTATATATATGTATATATGTCATCTACTTACTTTCATTCAAGTCAATAAGGAAAGGAAAACAACGTTCATGCATATGTATGGCTTACCGTCTCCATGAATGGTGTATTTCATTTCATTAATTTATATATTATATATATTTATATACTGAATATATATGATATATAAATCATGATTTAAATTATTTAAGTAAGTAAATAATGATATTAGTAATAATAATATCAAGAAAAACAAGTCCAAACACGTATGATAAATAAAATGATTTTACCCAAAACACTGATTTAACGCGGACTTCACAAAAGAACGGGTAATATAAAGTCATAAGTAAACCATATATGATATCATAACAATGACTATTATTCTTTAATAAGTAAATGAAATTATTTAAATCATTATACAGGAGGTTCGGATACATAGGAATCATATCTGACCTAAGGTAAGGGATAACTATTCCAATCTCGTTCTTATCCGAGATTGTTGTTCGTAAGTATTTGCTGGGGTTATTGTTATCATCCATGTAAATATTTTCTAAAAATGTTTTCATGTATGTTTAATGTGGGTTTTACCCATTTTTGACATTTACCACATGTTATGGAAGGAATCTTTCTTTTGTTTACCATACGAGGAACTTTTTTGACTTTTCTGGAAAAAGTACGAGGAGAATTGATAGAGTTAATATTTTCATTATTATTTATATGTTTTTCAATGATTTAATCCCTCCCAAATATTCAATGTGAGTGTATTTCCATCATTTATGTTTTTAGTGTATTTTGGGCTTAAATGTGAAAATGGGGTAATTCTGTAAAATTTTTGGTTTTATAGAGCTTCTATTTTTCTGTCATAACTTTTATAATATGGGTCCAATTGAAGTGAATCTTTTTTTGTAGGATTCTTATACTTGTGGTATTAAAATGTTCGTTCTGGACCAAGACCCAATTCGAAACCCAATGGTGCCGAAACTTCAATCAAGTGGAGATATCAGTTTGGAAGGCAGAATGGACCCCACTTCATTAAATATGAAATATCTCCTTCAGCCGACCTTATAATGAGGTGATTCAAGATGGTGTCGACATAGGACTTCAAAATAACCGCTCAAATAAATTTAATAAATTATTGAGCTCCTTAATGCATCCTTTTGGCACGTCCAAGTGGAGTGGGTGAAACATTGTTTGGCGGCCAGCAAAGTAATGGTCATTGATTCGGCCATATCATTCTTTACACCTGTCCAATGACACTCATATTTTGAGGGTCGATAGAAAACTTCATTTCAAACATTCTATAATAAGGGACCTCAGTGAGTTTCGGTCGGATGGTGGGCATAATAGAGGAAAACTTCTGGAGTACAGATTCTGGAGCATCAAATTTTCTGTTCTTTGTTTTCTCTCTTTTATTCTTCTTAGTTTTGTAATGAATTCTTATTTCCCATTAGTCACAATTACCCTTAACATTGTGGGGTAAACTTATGTGTGATTGGGGAAGGAGAGGTTTTCCATATTTTATTTCATGAGTTCCTTCTATTAATGTTTTAAAATCCTCTTTTCTCTTCTGCGAATCTGTTTCAATTTATTATAATAGTTTTTATTGTCATGTATGATTGTATCTGATTTTAGATTCTATTGTTCATTTATATTTGGTCAATGATCAATATCTCCCTCCACTAGGTTCTGGTTTATAAACGATGGAATAGACTGGGACTTAGTGGTGAAGTACTCGATGATCACCGGTACGTGTGTGAGGAGTAGTTAATGTTCTTGATTACTTGGGATAAACAATACCTGATTGGGAATTACCTATGATAATTGGGGGTATTTTATACAACTCTATTACACATTGGAAGGAGAGTAGACCAACCTAAGATTTTATTAAGTTTCATTCTCACATTTTTAATTGACCAAGGGAGTGAGAAGAAACGATTGTGGATTCTCACTCTTAACGATTTAGCAGAGGAGAATTGGGTAAAATGAACAATGATAGAATTACAATTGGAAAAATGACCCTAACCTGATCACCATTTCATATCACTAATTTAGATCACATCATTTGTCAATTTGTTTCAAAACTTTCACTTAATTTCTTTACTTTATTTAGTTTCTTGTATTTTCTAAATCAAACAATTTCTAAAAACAACCTCACTTCTTTCTATTTTAAGGTGACAGCTTAATTGTTGTGCACTCCTCTCTGGAGACAACCTAGGTAATCCACTCTACTCTATTTTAACTTAGGTAATATTTGTTTTTGTCACACCCCACGACAGGCACGTGTCAAAACTTGGCGCCGTTGCCGGGGAGGTAGTGCCAACATTTCTTTTCTTTTCTTTTCTCTCTTTTCATCTTTTCTCTTCAAAATTGCATGACTAGAACCTCAAAAACTGAACCTTTACCCATAGATCCTGAAATTTAAAGAACCTTGTTGAATAGACTTAGAAACATTAATTTAGAATCTAAATTTGAGGATGTTCCCCTTGCAGACTCAAGTGAAACTTCAAGTGTTCACTCTGAGCCTGTCATCATGGCTGAAAATCAAAACCAAACACTTAGAGACCTCTGTGCACCACAATTCCTTAATCAAAACAATCAACTTGTTGTGCCAGTGTTACAAAATGATTTTGAAATGAAACCTAACATGATTTCTTTGCTTCCAAGGTTTCATGGTTTGGCAGGTGAAGATCCAAACAAACACATTAAAGAGTTCACACCTGTGTGCTCAACTTTCAGACCCTGTGGAATTACTGAGGAGCAGGTTAAGTGGAAGGCATTTCCGTTTTCATTAGATGGAGCTGCTAAAGAATGGTTGTATGGCCTACAACCAGGATATTTACATGACTGGAATGACCTGGTATGATGTTTTATGCAAGGATTCTTCCCCACCTCTAGAAGCACAACCATTCGTAAGGAAATCTACGCCATACGACAATCATCTGGAGAAACTCTTTATGAGTACGGGGAGAGATTTAAGAAGCTATGTGCCAGCTGTCCACATCAAGCCATTGAGGAACACCACTTTCTTGTCTTCTTCTATCAAGGATTACTGGACAATGATAGAAACCTTCTTGATGCATCATCTGGAGGTGAACTGATTGAAAAGTCGCCAAAAGAAGCCAAGGGCTTGATTGAAAAGATTTCCCAAAACTCGCAGCAATTTGGAACAAGAGGTATTGGAACAAGAGGTATTCATGAGGTACGCACTTCTCATACCTCACCCTTATTAGAAACTAAGATTGAAGAGCTTACTAGTTTGGTGAGGCATATGGCCTTGAAGCTAGTTAGTGACCAACAAGCACCAACTAAGGTATGTGGTTTATGCTCATCTCCTGATCATTTCACTGACCAGTGTGATGAAATACAGGGAATGGAAAGTTGTGAAACAACCTTTCAACCAAGGCATTTCCAGCAAAATCAAGGATGGAGAGAGCCTAACCAAGTCCAATATGGATTTGGAAATCAACAGAATCAAGCTAGGCCCCCGTACCAAAATCAGTTTCAAAACCAACCCCCATTCCAGAATCAATTCCAGAACCCTCCACCATTTCAACAAAAACCATCTTATAATCAGCCTTCATACCAAAAACCAACCAATATCCAAAGACCCGATGAGCAACCATCCACTAGTGCCCAAACTCCAATTCAAAACCAACAAAAATCTGAGTTTGAAGGACTGAAAGACACTGTTAAAGATTTGTCCAATAAGTTTGAGAGTCTCATGGACTTTCTGACCAAAAATCCAGGTAAACTCCCTTCCCAAACAGTCCCAAACCCAAAAGAGAATGTTAGTTTTATAACTACAAGAAGTGGAAAAGAACTCCAACCACCATCCACCATTGAACCTGAAACAATAAAAACTAATATCGGTGATAAAGAAGTTAAAAATGATGAAAATTCTATAAAAATGCATCGGGAAGAAGATAAGAAATAGGAGGATGATAATGATAGGACAAGAAGGAAGAAACAAGAAACACCATTTCAAAGGCAACAAAGGGAGAAGAAAGATATACCACCACCATTTCCATCATGGATGATTTAATCAAAGAGGTTACAAGAAGAATCACTGCAAAAAGAAATTATGGAAACCTTTCAGAAAGTGGAAATCCACATGCCTCTGCTTGAAGCACTCAAAAAAATTCCAAAGTATGCTAAGTTTTTGAAGGATATTTGTACCAAGAAAAGGAGACTTCAAGGGAATGAGAGGATAAATTTGGGAAGAAGCATCTCGGCCCTTATCACACCACAATTGCCAACCAAATGTCAATATCCAGGGACGTTTTCTATTCCATGCACCATTGGTTCATTAAATTTCTCTAATGCTTTGTGTGATTTAGGTGCATCAATTAATGTATTGCCTCACTCAGTATATACTTCTTTGCAGATGGGAGACTTGAAGCCCACAAGAGTGGTGGTCCAGCTTGCAAATAGATCCACAGTATTCCCAGCAGGAGTTCTGGAGGATGTCCTGGTAAAAGTCAAAGATCTTTTATTCCCTGCTGTCTTTTATGTGTTGAATATGGAAGATGATAGTATCCCATCACACTCACCCATCATTTTGGGAAGACCTTTCTTGAAGACAGCCAAAACCATTATCAATTTCCATGAAGGGACACTTACCATGGAGTTTGGAGACAGCACCGTCCACTTCAATATTTTTGAATCCATGAGGCACCCATCAGATGATCATTCACTCTTTGCACTCTCCCATGAAGATTACATAGAACCAATTGAAGAATCAGGTATGTTTCATGAATTTTTATCATTAGGATAGAATTTTTCCATTAAAGATATCACTGAACATATGTATTCCCAAACTCTTGGAGGTTCTGATTTCCTGTTGGAAGAAGAGGTAAAATCTTATTTCTTTGATAATTTGTTAAATGATGATAAAGATGATATGATTTCTTGTGTGCAGGATGTCAAACCATTGGAAGTGGATAACCTCAATTTAGTTTCATCTCTTGATCATCCTCCTGATCTAGAATTAAAACCACTCCCTACTGATTTAAAATATGTTTACCTTATGGAGGGGGAGAAATTACCAGAAATAATTTCTAATAATCTATCTAAAACTCAAGAAAAATCATTGATTGATCTTTTGAGAGAGAATGTCGAAGCAATAGGGTGGAGCTTAGGTGATATCCCAGGAATAAACCCAAACATTTGCTCATATAGAATTTTTCTTGAGGGAGATTCCAAACCTGTCAGACAACCTCAAAGGAGGATGAACCCTACCCTGATAGAGGTTGTGAAAAAATGGATTGAGAAGTTATTAGAAGCCGGGATCATCTATCCCATATCAGATTCACAATGGGTTAGCCCCATCCATGTAGTCCCAAAGAAAACTGGCCTAACCATTGTGAGGAATGAAAAGAATGTATTAGTCCCTGTGAGAATTCAGAATAGCTGAAGGGTATGCATCGATTTTAGGAAGCTGAATCAGGTCACTCGAAAAGATCATTTCCCTATCCCGTTCATTCACCAGATGTTAGAGAGATTGGCAGGTAGAACTCATTATTTCTTTTTGGATGGATTTTCAGGTTATTTTTAGGTACCCATTGCCCCCGAGGATCTAGAGAAGACTACCTTTACTTGTCCTTTCGGTACTTTTGCATACAAAATAATGCCATTTGGATTGTGTAATGCTCCAGGTAAATTTCAGAGGTGTATGGTAAGTATATTTTCTGATCACATTGAAGATTGTTTAGAGGTTTTCTTGGATGACTTCACAGTTTTTGGAAATTCGTTTGACAATTGTTTGAAAAATCTGGAAAAAGTTTTGAAAACTTGCATTGAAAAGAACCTTGTTTTGAATTTTGAAAAGTGTCATTTTATGGTTGAGAGAGGAATTGTCCTTGGGCATGTCATTTCAAAGAAAGGCATTGAGGTTGATAAATCAAAAATTGAAGTGATAAATTCTTTGCCTTACCCAACTTTTGTGAAACATGTTAGATCATTTTTAGGACATGCAGGATTCTACAGGAGGTTTATAAAAGATTTCATTAAGATTTCTCTCCCTCTCTCTAGATTACTTTTGAAAGATTCTGATTTTGATTTCAACGGTTCATGTAGGGAAGCATTTGATGAGTTGAAGAAGAAATTGATTACACCACCAGTGATGCAGCCACCAAATTGGGAAGAACCATTTGAGCTACTTTGTGATGCTTCAAACCAAGCAGTTGGAGCTGTCCTTTATTAGTGAATTGACGGAAGGCCACAAGTCATTGCATATGCCTCGAAAACCTTAGATGCGGCCCAATTCAACTACACATAAACAGAAAAATAGTTTTTAGCAGTTGTTTTTGCTTTAGAAAGATTTAGATCGTATCTGCTTGGAACTAAAGTCATTGTGTTTTCTGATCATGCAGCTCTTAGGAACTTGATGAAGAAGGCTGAAGCAAAACCAAGGCTAGTGAGATAGATACTACTACTACAGGAGTTCAACATAGAAATCAAAGATAAGAAGGGATCTGAGAACCAAGTGGCTGATCACTTAAGTAGACTACCCAACACCGCTGAAGTTGAGATTCCAGACACTAAACCACTAAATGATCGCCTTCCAGGAGAGCAGTTGTACTTGATTGAAGGAGAAGTACCTTGGTATGCTGACATGGTCAATTATCTGGTAACATCTCAGGTCCCATCTCATTTAAATTCTCACCAAATTCACAAATTGAAATCTGAATCTAGATATTACATCTGGGATGATCCATTTCTTTGGAAGATTTGCAATGACCAAATGATCAGAAGATGTTTGCCTAAAAATGAAATTGAATCAGTCTTTAGGTTTTGTCACACATTAGCTTGTGGAGGCCACTTTGGACCTCAAAGGACTGCAAGAAAGGTTTTATAATCTGGACTTTATTGGCCAACACTTTTCAAAGATTCTCATGAATTTTGTAAACAGTGTGAAAAATGTCAATTTTCAGGAAATATTTCAAAGAGACAAGAAATACCCCAAAAGTCGCTTAATTTTTGTGAAATATTTGAAGTTTGAGGGATAGATTTTATGGGACCTTTCCCAATGCCATTTGGAAATTCTTATATTCTTCTTTCTGTTGATTATGTTTCCGAATGGGTGGAAGAAAAAGCCACCAGGACTGACGATGCTAAAGTTGTTTGTGATTTTGTCAGGGCTAACATATTTTGTAGGTTTGGAGTTCCTAGAGCCATCATTAGTGATCAAGGGACTCACTTTTGTAATTGCAGAATGGTGGATTTGTTGAAAAAGTATGGGGTGCATCATAAAACATCAACTCCCTATCATCCATAGACTAATGGGCAAGCTAAAGTGTCCAATAGGGAAATCAAAGGAATTTTGGAAAAGACTGTTAATCCAAATTGGAAGGATTGGAGCCAATGGTTAGAAGACACATTATGGGCTTATAGGACAGCCTACAAAACCCCAATTGGAATGAGTCCTTATAGGCTGATTTATGGGAAAAGTTGTCACCTACCTGTGGAATTGGAACACAAGGCATATTGGGCTGTGAGGAGGATGAATTTGGATCTTGAAAGTGCTGGGAAAGAGAGAAGATTGTAGTTACAAGAGCTGGAAGAAATTAGAAGGGAAGAATTTGAAAATTCCAGGATTTACAAAGAGAGAACAAGAGTGGCTCATGACAAACTGATCCAACCAAAGGACTTCCATCCAGGAGACAAAGTGTTGTTATTCAATTCAAGACTCAAGCTGATTCCAGGTAAACTTCGTTCCAGGTGGGAAGGTCCATTTATAGTTACTCATGTATATCCTTTTGGTGCTGTACAGATTGTGAAGGATGGAGTGAAGGATCCATTCACTGTTAATGGGCACAGATTGAAGAAATTCCTTGGGACCATGCCATCAGAGCCAATAGAGGAGATCACACTCCTCCAACCTGTTTATCAATAAACTCCATCAGGTCGTACCTCTCCTTTATATTTTCATGATGGTTTTGATTCAATTTCTAATATTCTTACATGTTAAATACATTTTAATGCATTGTGGACACCACATCATTTAAGTGTGGGGGAGGGAACCTTTGTAGTGTAGGATTTTTATGTGTTGTTTGTTTTCCTATTTGTTTTTTTAAAAAACATGTTAGTGTTTAAAATTTTTTGTGTTTATTTTTCAATTTTTGTGTGTTTTTGAAACTTTTGAGCTGAAATGATTATCATTGATATTTTTGAAACCCATCTCCATGAGTGAAATAATTTATTCCTTGAAACTGAGCTTAAATGAATGCTGAAAATGAAATTGTTTCAAGTTCAATTCTTTGGTAATTTCATGAAAAATACTCTATTTTTTTTGAATCCCATGCCACATATCACTGTATTTATATTTGAAATCACATTCCCGTGAGGCTTCTGAACCTATTATTTTCATATTCTTTACATTCACCTCACTTCTTGAGAGAACCAAATCATGCTTGATTTAACCAGAATTTGATTTATTCCTGTCAAAACTTGAGGGTTTGAGGTACTTGTGTTTTAAATGATTGAGGAATTTATGTGGTTTGAAATCCCCCTTTTCAAGATAATCCCTTTCATAATGGCCTACCTTGAACATTTAATCCTTGTAGCACATAGAAGCTATGAAAATCCTGTTAGTTTAGCCACATTACAAGCCAATATTCCCTATCCAACCTGCTCTTGAAGTGAAATTGAATGATCTATTTGAACATAAGTGTGGGGGGAAGATGTCTTGTATTTTACTACCTTATTTGAAGATACTCTGGAAATTTGTTTTTGAAGAGATGTTATTGCTGTAAAAAAACCATTCTGCTGAAAGATGTGCCTTTTCTGGAGCTTTCATGATGAGAGAAGCTGTGCCTTTATGGAGCTTCTAATGTAAAAAGGAAGCTTTTCCTTTTCTGGAGCTTTCAAGAAATATTATATTTGAGAAGATTGAAATGTTTGCTGCTGAAATGATGAACTATGGGAACATTCCTTGATATTCCATGGATAAGGAGTTTATTTTCTACTAAGGGGAGTGAAGAGAAGACCATACTTTTGTGAAAATTAGAGTAATGCAATTTTGCTTCAAAAAGAGCCAAGCCCTCTTCATTCAGCCTCAGAATTTTCACATATAAATCCTACCAACCTAAATCCACAGAACAACCTTAACAAGTCCTCATGATAAAAATATTTCTTTAACTCACATCGGGTGGAGATGTAGGAATTTATCAAGCCTATGGTGACCCTTGTATGAGTTTGGATGAGAAAGACATTGCTAAAAAATTGAAATTTGTGTAATGAGAGATAATGAAAGTTAGGTAAGTGTTTTGTGTTCATGGGAGGAGAAATGAAGAGTAAATTTATTGAATGATCTTAAATTAAGAACATGAAATAATAGAGTTTGAGGAGGCATGATATATTTTGTTTCTT
Organism: Viscum album; assembly: GCA_963277665.1. Classification (NCBI taxonomy): domain Eukaryota; kingdom Viridiplantae; phylum Streptophyta; class Magnoliopsida; order Santalales; family Viscaceae; genus Viscum; species Viscum album. The sequence continues at coordinate 519,533,524 of OY728135.1, read as the reverse complement.
GTTTTCAAATTTGTGGATCTCATGGATATGTGTTTTGAATTTACTTTGAATTTATTTTGATTCTGACTTGTCCAGGAGTCCAAGTGATAAGTGTGGGGGAATTGATAGAGTTAATATTTTCATTATTATTTATATGTTTTCCAATGATTTAATCCCTCCCAAATATTCAATGTGAGTGTATTTGCATCATTTATGTGTTTTTAGTGTATTTTGGGCTTAAATGTGAAAATGGGGTAATTCTGTAAAATTTTCAGTTTTATAGAGCTTCTGTTTTTTGGGAATAACGTTTATAATATGGGTCTAATTTAAGTGAATCTTTTTTTAGGATTCCTATAATTGTGGGCTTAAAATGTTCCTTCTGTACCAAGACCCAATTCGAAACCCAATGGTGCATAAAACTCAATCAAGTGGAGAAATCAGTTTGGAAGGAAGAATGGACCCCACTTCATTAAATATGCAATGCCTCTTTCATCTGAACTTAGAATGAGGTGATTCCAGATGTTGTCGACATAGGACTTCAAAAGGACGGCTCACATTAAATTTCATAAATTATTGAGCTCATTAATGCATCCTTTTGGCGCGTCCAAGTGGAGTGGGTGAAACAGTGTTTGGAGGCCAGAAAAGTAATGGTCATTGATTCGGCCATATAATTCTTTAAACCTGTCCAATTACTCTCAAATTTTTAGGGTCGATAGAAAAATCCATTTCCAACATTCTATAAGAAGGGACCTCAGTGAGTTTCGGCCGGATGGTGGGTATAACAGAGGAAAACTTCTGGAGTACAGATTCTGGAGCATCAAATTTTCTGTTCTTTGTTTTCTCTCTTTTATTCTTCTTAGTTTTTAATGAATTCCTCTTTCCCCTTAGTCACAATTACCCTTACCATGGTGGGGGAAACTTATGTGTGATTGGGGAAGGAGAGGTTTTCCATATTTTATTTCATGAGTTCCTTCTATTAATGTTTTAAAATCCTCTTTTCTCTTCTGCGAATCTGTTTCAATTTATTATAACAGTTTTTATTATCATGTACGATTGTATCTGATTTTAGATTCTGTTGTTCATTTATATTTGGTCAATGATAAATATCTCCCTCCACTAGGTTCTGGTTTATAAACGATGGAATAGACCGGGACTTAGTGGTGAAGTACTCGGTGATCACCGGTACGTGTGTGAGGAGTAGTGAATGTTCTTGATTACTTGGGATAAACAATACCCGACTGGGAATTGCCTAAGATAATTGGGGGTATTTTATACAACTCTATTACACATTGGAAGGAGAGTAGAACAACCTAAGATTTTATTAAGGTTTATTCTCACATTTTTAATTGACCAAGGGAGTGAGAAGAAACGATTGTGGATTCTCACTCTTAACAATTTAGCAGAGGAGAATTGGGTAAAATGAACAATGATAGAATTACAATTGGAAAACTGACCCTAACCTGATCACCATTTCATATCACTGATTTAGATCACATCATTTTTCAATTTGTTTCAAAACTTTCACTTAATTACTTTACTTTATTTAGTTTCTTTCTTGTATTTTCTAAATCAAACAATTTATAAAAACAACCTCACTTCTTTCTATTTTAAGGTGACAGCTTAATTGTTGTGCACTCCTCTCTGGAGACAACCTAGGTAATCCACTCTACTGTATTTTAACTTAGTTAATATTTGTTTTTGTCACACCCCACGACAGGCACGTGTCAAGAATGTTTTTTTATACTTATACAGTATGAATGGATTTTTATGGATTTATAAAGCCTTATTTTCATGAATATTACTCAACAATATTTCATGACTATTTTCAAAAGAAATATTTTCTTTAAATATTTTATGGTATTTTGTGAAAAGAAAATTATTTTAAATAAGAAAGGATATTTTCCTCAAGAATTTATTTCAAGTGTTTTATCAAAACCATTTTCCATCTAAGATGACATTATTTCATGTGTGTATGTTTAAATTATAATGTCTCTATGATTTACATGGTTTCAATTTTCTTATGATGAAATGATATCCATTTGTTTTATATGTATTATGTTATAATGGGATGATGTTTATGAATCCCATTTTATTCTTTGTGTGATGATGCATGATTTATGATTGTGTTGTGGCATACATAAGAATGATTTGAATATGAGATGGGTGGGACCTATATCTCCCTCCAATGCATTGGGTAAAGATTTATATCTCATGAGAGAGACATGGCTGGAATGGTAAGTTAATCTGGTTCAGTGATACAGGACTGGAATGGGGAGTGAACTCGATTCAGAAAGGGACTTTTTCCACTGATATGGTCTTGGTAGCAATGCCTTAGATACTATGGAAATCACATCACGTGATTAATGGTTTTCTATAATTACATGTTTTATTTCCATGCTATTTTATCATGATTGATTTTCTTTTCTGATATATGCTTTACGTACTTCCAAGATTTATGTCATTTCTCAATATTTTGATGTTTAGATTTTATGTTCAAGTTTTGGCATTCAAATGTTTATGGATTGTTTTATGTTCAATATGTTTAACCAAACTGAGCATTTGATCTCACCCTTTTTATGTTTTATTTTCCCCAGGATATAAGGAAAGGTTTTAGGTAAGAAAACAAAAAGGGGAAGTTCTTTATGGGAGATATTGAAGATATTTCATCATGATTAGAAGAATTTGTTCTGAGTTTCCAAAGATACTAAAATATTACAGTCCTTGGGTGTTTGTTTTTGTTATGTATTAAGTATTCCGAAAAAGTAATGTAATGTCCATGTACGTCAAGATTTGGGTCTCTACAATTACAGACTAAGGATTCATGATTACACATGGCATATGATCATTAAATAGATCAATATCATGTTTATATAGTGGGATTCCATGCTTTCACAACTTTAATGATGTTTACACAGGTGTTGAATGATGCTTACACAAATCTACCAAATGATGATTATGAACCTCATGCATCCTTACCCAGTGGGAAATACTTAGCCAAATTTTAGTATTCTAGATCATAAATTCTAAAATTCTAAAAATTAATTAAGAGACACCTCAATTACATATTCATACTTTTTCAATCCCTACAATTCACCTTAGAATATTTAAAAATAATTATAGAAATTATAAAAAAATCCAAACATTTCTAACTCATTTCCAAGGTGTTGTAGTATTTAAACGATCAATTTTGAGTATATCAAGTACTTCACCATCCTCTATTTTCAAGCCTCACTTAATCCTCCTAAAACCTTTATCCTAGAGACATTAAACACATATTTTTATTGTCCAATGTTATAAATACTCCATGGATGGTTTCTTATAACTTAATAAATCTTTTCTCCAAAACAGAATACATGTTTTATAACTTTAGGTCCAACTATATAGGTGGTTTAGTACATGCCAACAACTAAATCATTTCTCAGATCCTCTTTTCCTTATAAACATGTGGTAGATAGTGCTTCTCTACATCCAACACTTATATTTTATATGATGATAAACTCTCTAATATTCTAATGTAAAGGTTGATCACCCTCCTTTAAGTTTCATTGCTAACATAAGATTCATTTTTTCCTTTCAATGTTCTATGAAAACCTCTTCACTCACCCTTACTCAACTGTATTAGAGACATTTTCATTTCATTTAATGGGTGAATCTATTAGAGTTGTTTCGCTAGAAATATATTCTATATACTTTATGATTACCTATATTCATGAATTTTGAATATTAATAAAGTTCTCATCACATCATGATTGTTCATTTATGTGACATAATATGTGGTCATATTCTAAGGGTAACTATCACAATAAAAGGTTATAACAGTTCTCTACTATAATGAGAACCTATAATTTTCATGAAAATATTCTTAAATATTAGTTTTATTGCTGGATGATATCATCTGATGGAACACAAATGATAAAGGTTATTAGGAGAAAGAGGCTTATATTTAATTGATACTTCTCTTCATGAAGTTCATACTTGGTAATATCAATAAATGAGATTATAAAAAATTGACCTTCCAGTAGTAAAATCCAAATTTATACATGTCATTAGATATTTTATCTATGGATGTGTGTAATCATCCTTAGACCTTAAGATTATTATTAATTCATATTATGGGTTATGTGCTTTGATGTATTATTGTAAACCGTGATGACATATATTCCTGGTGACGTTGGGTGTATTATGACATATATGGAATTAATTAATAGTGTGAAAAAATATTTATACCTTTTTTTGGGGGGTGGTTCCATGGTCAATAAAGATCAGAGCACAAATTTTATAAAAAAAAGAGATTACATGAGTCTAAAGTACAGAATCATATTACAATACTTATCATGAAGAGTAAGAAGATCAGCGGGGAGATCATCAATCTAGGTAATTTCATAATTTACTCCCTTGTTATCAAGGCCATCTGCAACTGTATTAACTTCATGATAAATATGAGTTAAAATGTAGTTGATGTCATGAAGGAAGTGGGTGCAATCCATCCAATTTGTTGTAGTCGACCATGCAAGGTGTGTCACACTATTCCAAATTTCTTGCACAATGGTTTCCAAATCACATTCAATCCAGAGATTATTCCAACCATGGATATTTTTGAAGGTAACAATATGTATCATACCCATCATTTTGGCCTCTAGAAAAGAGGAAATGTTGTAGTTATCAAGAAATCATCTGAGGATCTGACTAAGGTGATTTCTAATGATAGCACCACAACCAGTGAGACCTAGATTGAATTTGGAGGTACCATCCATGTTTAATTTAATACAAATAAAAAAGGGAGCATACCAAAACACTTAAAAGGCATGACAAAATAGACAAAAATATCCATCAATCCGAAGATGTATAATAATTTTAAAGTCATCAACAATTTTATTATAGTGACCCTTTTGCATCGATGAAGTTTCACGTATGAAAATAAGAATCCACATCCGACCTGCATTATGATTGAGTGATAAATTTTTATGAATAATATCATTTCTATCATACTGTATCACATGATGGATCTTATCAATAACAACAAGGAAGATGTTCTTAATTTGATGAGAATTTTCTATTTCCACACATCTCTTTAGTTGAGTGTTGACAGAGTCAAGAATCAACCATCTGTAGTTAAAAATGTCAAAAATAGAGTTCAGAAGAGAAGAAGTAGTTGCACAATAAAGGAAGAGATGATTATTGAATTCTCTGTGTTGATTGCAATGTCTACATTTAGAGAAAAGTTGAATACCAAACGAATGGAGAAACCTATCTATGAGAACTTTGTTGCAAACAAGGTTCCAAATAAGAGTGAATCTTGAGGGTTTTATCTAGGGTTTGTCAATGAGTTTTATCCAACCAAAATCACTTTCAGAATTACTAAAATAATGATTATAATGGTTTTTTGAATTAATAATACCATTGTGAGTAGGATCACAAATTAAAAAGTCGTTAGTGTTTGAGAATGTATATATTTTAATGATATGTATAATGGCTTCCGGTAGATGATCATTTTGAGAATTTATCATATCTCTAATTGAGTAGTTGGTTCTCTCAGGGGTTTGTCGGGATGAATCATAGATATTATGGGGGTTCTAGTCCAGTTATCCAACCAGAAATTTATTGAGGAATACCTTGTAACCATCCATATGGAATTATTCATAATGCTGAAAAAAGATTTCTTAATTTATGGCTAGATATAGAAGCTGAGGAAATTCGATTTTCATTCCTTAAGTATTCCAAGAAATCTCTTTTTGAGAAAAGAAACAGAATCCAAATTATTTTAAATAAGGTTCTAGGTGAGTTTGGCTTGAAGGGCCTCATTAAAGTACCTAATATTTTTATACCAATCCCACCCTTATCAATAGGTTTGTGACAAGTTAACCAAGATACATTCTCAATATTTCTTTCCAACGTTCTACCAGTCCAAATGAAATTTTGGATTGAGATGTTTATTTTCTTGATAAGGCCAATGGTCCATTTATAGACCATCATGGAGTAAACCATTTTAGAAACAATAATGGATTTGACAAGGAAGATTCTACCTACCATATAGAGGGATTTACCTTTCCAAGAAGATAGTTGGTTAAAAACTGGTCAACTATTGCAAAAAAAGTTAGAGGTATACCGTAAAAAATAGGAACACCAAGAAAAGTAAAAGGAAAAGAACCTTCTTTAATGCCTAAGTCACTGATAATATTATATTTACTACTGGAAGGAAAGTTTTTCCCAAAGAAGATATAATATTTTTTCTAACTAATGGCTTGACCAGAAACCTCTTAAAAATGAGAGAGATCATTTTTGAGGTTTCTAATATTTCATTTATCACCTTATAAAAAAATTAGGATATCATCTACATATAGAAGATGTGTGGGAACATTCACATTCCTAAAAACATGAATGAGATTGAGTTTGTTCTGATCCACAAGATGAGTGAGGTGGTGACTAAGATAATATTTCATAATGGAGAAAACAATGGAAGATAAGGGGTCACCTTGACTTACACCATTGGTGAATTTGAAGAAGCCCTTGGGAGAGACATTGACAAGGATGAAAATAGATACTGAATTGAAAAGGGTTCTGATTTTAGTAATAAAAGAATAATTAAAACCAAAGACTTGAAGAACCTTAAAGATGAAGCTCCAGTCCATAGTATCAAAAGCTTTTTTATTTTCAAGTTTAATGGAAATATTACCCCCTCTGTTAAATTTTTTAGAGTGTTAACGCACCCAGAGGAAAGAAAAAATACAATCCTATATGGATCTAACCTTAATAAACCCAAATTGGTTATAGGTGAAAATTTTGTCTATGATAGTTGAAAGTATATTAACAATGATTTTGGTGATGATTTTATAAAGGGTGTTAATGAGAGCAATGGGTCTAAATAAGTGGATCTTAGAAGCATTGTCCACTTTAGGAATCAAAGAATGAAATTTCGAATTAAGACCATGAGGGAGGACACCATTGGAGAAAAAATATTTGGAAAGTTTACAAACATCCAATTGGATAACTTCCCAATAATGTTGAAATAATCCATTATTAAAACCATCAGGACCTGGAGCACTATCAGGATTTAAACTAAAGACAGTGTATTTAATTTCATTATCAAGAGGTATGCTTAGAAGGGTATTGTTATCCGCATAATTAACCACCTTTGGAAGGACCTAAGGTAAGAGGATTGTGTTATTGTCAGGACTATTAAATTTGGATTCAAAGTAAGAGACAATATAACTAACAATATCATCCTCATTTTCTAAGAGGTTGTCCACATATTTTAACAGATATAGAGGTCTATAGGCTTTCCTAAATCTATGAAGTGAGTTATAGAACTTTGTGTTTCTGTCACCATCTGATAACCATTTAATTTTAAAAGTCTATTTCTTCGTGTTCTCTTTAAAGGTGGGAAAAGAGTTTAGTTTTACCAACAGGTTGATTTCTCGAGTCAAATCAGTATTGAATTCAGAGCTAGTGTTATTGTTTTGAAGTTGTTTAAGCTCATCCTCAAGAAGAAGGATGTCATTGTTAATTTGTTTAGCAGTAGAACTGCACCAACTTTTGAGAATCTAGTTGAGGTATTTTAACTTAATAGAATAAGAAAGGGCATCATTGTAGTGTGACATAGAAGACTAGAAATTATTTAGGATATTAGTGCATTCCACATTAGAAAACCCCACATTATTAAACCTAAATGGTAGAGAGGGTTTCATATTTTTGATGGAGACATTGACCAGAATGGGATGGTGGTCAGTGTTCCACTTGTGGAGGGTGATATTAGAGATAATATCCCATTTAACTAAAGTAGGGACATTTGTGAAGGCTCTGTCCAAATTAAAGGAAACCACTCTATTTTAATGCCTTCTATACCAAGTATATTGTAACCAGTAAGATTAATTTCTACAAGGTTGTTGTCTTCAATAAACGTTTTAAATCCTCTTGTGGAAATAACATCATGGGACAGACCAATTTTATCACTTGAGTTAATAATAGCATTAAATTTCCCAATCAAAAACCAAGGAGTATTGATATTGGTACCTAATTAGGTAAGGTAATTCCAAAGGGGACTTTTATCTTGATATCTATTCTTAGAATAAACAAATGAGAAGAAATAATGAGTTCCATCAATTATAAAGTCACATGTAAAGGCTTGCTTAGTAACATTAAAAACACTAACATTTTGTACATTAGAGTGTGAGAAAACCCAGAGGGATTCAACATTGGAGGAATTTTTAGTTTCACCTATAAAAGAATTAGAATTATGGCATAAATGGGCGTACATAGATGAGAAATTAGTTTTGGGCTCAACAATATCAAACAACATTGGGTGATGAGTGTTAATAATTCTTCTTAAAACTATAAACGTGTCAGATTTGGCAATACCCTAACAATTCTAGAAAATAATATTTATTTAAACATAGGTTTGGAGCTAGATATCCCCATTTTTTGTTCCCTATGACTTTTTTCCTATAATATCTTCTATGTTTTTTAGCATTTCATGGGCTGGTATTCTATTTCTATTTACTTTTAGGAGAATCCAAGGGGTTTTTTGTTAATACTACCTTAGCATTATCCTTTGGAGAGTCATGTAAAGAGGCATTCATAGGTGAATCTATAGAATTACTAATAGTAATATTAGTATGATCCACATCTTGAGTAATAATTATATTTTCAAATTTCATAGAAATATCATTGATATTAACAGTTTGAGAGCCACCTATAGAATGAATGATAAAAGGAGAAGCAAGAGTACATGAGACTTTTGAAGTCATAAGTGTTGTATCACCCATTTTTGTGTTTGAAGGTGAAACTAATTTACTGTTTGGATAATTCAATGGTATCTCCATTAAGATAAATAGATTGGCATTTAGTGAGGAAACACTTGAAACTACAGTGTCTTTTGTGTTATTTATGCCATCAGTAACCAACTACTTACCATTGTAAGAACTAGATTTTAAATTTCTATAGTTACCTGAAAAATTTAGATCATTAGCTTTACATTCTGGTTTGAACTATTTCCTACATATAGGTTCCTATACAACCGAGTTAAAACTAGTATTTTCAAAACCATGAGATGCAGGGGACATTCAGTATAGGTAGTATTGTCAGTATGTATGTTCTGTTCCCCACTCAGTGTGTGCCTTAAGATAGAAAGATTGTATTTTTCATTAGACTACCTATCGCTACCAGATTCATGAATAATCAAGGAAATGTTGGAATTTTTAGTAATAAATGTATCAGGGGAAGGATATTTCATTATTCTTGGACAATATTTTCCATAGGTGTATTCTGTTCCTCACCAGGTGATTATTTCAGGGAGTCATCATTCGAGTCATTCATATCCCTAGTGTGTAACACTGGAGGATGTGATGTACACTCCAGCACTTTATGAGGAGTCCATGAAGGATCAAAATCCTTCACCAGTTTGTTAGGGGAGCTAAGGTTTGAGTCCGAGGTTGTATCTTTAGGACCTGTTTGGGTTTTTATAAGAACTTCCATAAGAATTATTTCAATTTCATTAGTTAAAAATTGTTCTTCAGTTTCATTTTTTTATTCTTCCACTAAATCATCACTAGATTTTTTCACTTCAACCCCTAAGGGATTCACGGACTTGGATTTGATAACCCACTTTTTAATGTTCTTATTAGAAGTTTGAGGCTTATCAAAGGCAGGGTCTTTATATTTATTTTGTTTTTTGGTCTCAGTCCATTCAATACCACTTAGTTAGGAGGCCTATTTGTGCACTACCCTAAAATTTAGAATTGAGTGTCCTATGATTTTACAATACTCAAAAAGGGGGATTTATTACTTATTCAATCCTCACTTCATCCCTATAATCCTTAGCATTAAAATAAATGGTGTGTGGAAGTTTAGTTTCTAGGTTCACTTCCACAATTACTCTAGAAAATAACCATAAATCACCTGTTACGGTTTTTTGATCTATCTTTAGAGGGGTACCAATACTAGAAGCTAAATCATTTAAGATCTTAGGGTGCCAAAAAAACCAATTTAGATTATGTAGTCTAACCCATATATGTTCCATAGTGTTCTTATGGGTGTTCAGATTAAAATAAAAACCCCTTTTAGAGATATGTAGTAGGCCCCGTTTGAGTCGTAAATTACCTATCCTCCATACTCGATCTAAGTCTTTCTGCAAATAGTACAGTATATAGAAAAAAAACTTACCTAGTGGGACCAGTTTTCAATTATCCTATCTCTAACAATGAAAAATATGAGGCTTTAGGTCTAGATACGAATAAGGGTTTTAACCATATAAGTAATAAATAAGACCCATGATGGAGAACTTTCACATTTGAGTCTACTGTTGAATTGCTTTGGGATTGGCCTCCATAGAAAATCCTCAATCGTCTATTTTTTTTGAACATAAGAGGCTTCGTTAGTGCTGATTTGGGTAGATCTGATCCCTTCAAATCCTCGAGGAAAGAGACCCCCATATATTTAGAATTAATATCTTGTCCCGAACCATCCTCCACAAGGGTTTTTTCCTCCTTCATTTGAGTAGTAGTGGAGTCAAAAGAGCACCCCCATTCTAGATCGGAGGAGGCCATGAGTCAATTAGTTTATCAAGGAGAGGTATTAACATCTCCAAATTTTTTCATCTTTAGGATTAAGGTTCGAGGGTTCACTAATCCATTCAAATATATGCCCCAAATTGTGTTTTCTTTTCTTGGTTTTGAGAAATGATTTATACCTTATGTTAATTAATATTAGTTGATATCTCATGCCCTTTAATGGAAATGGAACTACATAATTAAATCCAAGACCATGGAATTCTGTTGGTAAGTTCATCTGCAAAAAGGTAAAGAAAGAGACAATTATAAAATAGGTTTATGACACTAGCATGTAACCTACTTGATTATAGATATCATGATAATGGGATTATATTACATAGTGATAATTGGTATGGGGTTTTATGTCATAGAGACATTAACTTCTTTATCTATGGGTGTCATATCATTTTACTAGCTGATAAAATTGTACTTTCGGTATTTCTACCTAATTCTACTGAGAAAGAGTCCTATAAGGTCACATATTGAAGCGTATCCAGAACCTTAGTTAAATTCTATATTAATTTAGCATGATAGATAAATATTATTCCCATATGTGGTTTAATAATTATTCGTATTTTTTGATCACACACATCCAATTTCCAATTATTTGAGATAATATTTGTGAGTTGAATATTTAATAAATACAATATTTATTTATTTATTGGAGAATAATGTAGTGATATTTATTTATTAAATAAATAGTAATTATTCAAGGATCGATAAATAATAAGGAGGATTGGAAAAATGATTTTAATGTTTCTGTGAGAAATGAAATATTAAATATTATTTTATTGAATATTAAATAATTTATTCAGGGAAATAATATTTTTTTTATTCATGAGTTTAGTAAATGTCATATAAATAATAATAATAATATTATTATTTAGAACTAAAGTTCACAAGAGATAAAAATAATAGTAAGGGATAATATGCAATAACTATTTTCTAACTCTATATCAATTTAAACTGGGTTATCACATTCTCCAAAGCCTTATCCATTTTAATCATTATGAATAACAAGTTTTATAAAATCCTATCAATACATAAAAAGATCCTCTCTTAGGACTCTCTCAAAATCTGAGAGTTATCCTCATCCTCCTCCTAGTCGATTCTAGGTGTTGGACTCACCTGTTTTAATAATCCCAAATCATGTTCACTTATGTGATAATCATATTTTTATTATGTGATAATTGTGTCTCATTATCATTTTTAGTTTATATCAAGTGATAACTATGTATCTTTAATCTCACTGCTCTCTTGTTTAATATTATAGTGAAAATTTTCTCTAAGTGTGAAAGGTCACTGATAGAAAGGTCACCGATAGAAAGGTCACCAATAGAAAGGTCACCGATAGAGGGGCCATCGATAAAAAGGTCACCGATAGAAATTTCACTGATGATGGTCACCGATGAAAGGTCGCCTATGAAGGTCACCGATGGAAGGTCACCGATGAATGTCCCCCATGAAAGGTCATCGATGAAGGTCACTGATATAAGGTTTCCATTGAGAAGGTTACTGCTGAAGGTTACCATTGAGAAGGTTACCGATGAAGGTTACCGTTGAGAAGGTTACCGCTAAAGGTTACCGTTGAGAAGGTTACTGCTGAAGGTTACCGTTGAAAAGGTTATCGCTGAAGGGTACTGTTGGGAAGGCTACCGTTACTAGTCTACCGATGCTCACTCTTCTACTCCATACCTTTTCAAATTCTCAAGATTATTCTAACGGTCATATTTGGTAAATTTAATGCTTCTGACATTAATTAATACTGATTGTAGACATATCAAGACACCGTATCTGTGGATAGTATGGGGTACGAGGAGGACCACACATGGTTTACTTATTCCTCTTATAGAACCTCAAATATAAAATAGAAGATCGAAGAAGAAGATAGTGGTTTATGCGTGTTGTGGTTGTGTGAGAAGAGAAAAATAAAATACATAGGAATTCCTGAGAAAGAACTTACTCTCTAGATCAAAGAAGAACCATCCAGCACTTACGTTGTGAATCAAAGAGAATTACGAAGATCATTTGGAAAAAACTCACGTCTGCCTTCTGTGTTTCATCAAATCTTTGTCAACTCAAGAAGAAGAACACCTCAGTACTTGGAAGTTAGAACATGGAGTTGCGACACTCTGTTTTGATGAAAACTTCTAGAGAAAGACTCGAACTGAAATTTCATCACTCTAATTAGTCAAGAGCTGAACTGCAAACAGATAGAGCATTTTAAACTCAATCCTATAATATTTTATCTATTGTGTTATTTTATTTTAAATTTCTATGAAGTGTGTGTGTCTTTATGTTACACACACTCTCTCCAATGCTTGAACTGTAGGATACTGAAAATCCTCACATCAAACTTCACTTGTACCTTGTTTCCCATGTGTAACTATGTAAGAGACTGTGTGTGGTATGGTTTGTTTATTTTTCCCACAAAGAACTGTGGTAGAGGGTGTGAGCCCTAGACAGTTTGTGAAATTTATTATGAAGCTTGATATAGGATGTGCATCAAGTTTATCATTTATATAAACTTCTTAGTCATAGGTGATCACTAAGTGGAGAGGATTAAATCTATGCTTGAGATTGAACCTCTTGTTTAACTCTAATGTGTACTATATTTTGTAAACTCCATTTTATTTATTTTCTGCTGCTTACATTTTCTAAAACAGAAAACTATTTTTCATTGACTTTGATAGTTATTTCTGGTTAGTGTGTGTATGTGTTTAATTCAAGAAACTTGTTTCAAAAGTTTAATAAGTGTTTTACACTGATTCAACTGAGGACTAATCACTATTTGAGAAACCTGTTAACCAACTAAACATTTATATCTTTACTGCCTTAATTAACTACGTCGTTTCAAATTTGTGGGATTTTTATCATAAAGTTTTTAACAAAAATTTTAAATAGGAACTCAATTTACCCCCCTCTTGAGATTCCACTCTGAACAACATTTAGTATCTAAAGACTAATTTTTATTCCTACATTCCGAACTATTGTGAAAGTTTTAAAATTATTTTTTATTGTGATTTTAGTTGTATCTTAAAGATATTAAAATTTCTATCATATCTAAATTTTCAGTTATTTAATGCTCTAATTAACTATGGATAACAGAGTCAAGGGTGCTGCTACTAACATACCACCTTTCCTTAATGGTAATAACTATGCTCAGTGGGAATTTAAAATGAAAATGTATCTAGAGAGCCTAGGTCCTGAAATCTGGGACCCAGTTGAAGAACAAATTGATTTACCTCTTACTGCTAGGGACACATGGTCTCAGTTGACCAAAGCTACATTCAATAATAACTGTAAAGCAATGAATGCATTGTACTGTTCTCTAGGTGATGAGGAATTTAATAGAATATCTGACTGTAAAACTGCATATGAAATTTGGTATACATTGGATATTTATCATGAGGGAATGAACAACGTTAAAGAAATGAGATTAAATACTTATACTATTAAATATTATAATTTTAAAATGAAGCCTGATGAACTTATATATGAAATGTATCTCAGGTTCAATGAAATAGTAAATACCATGAGTCTGCATGGGAAACCAGTGGACAACTAGGATTATATTATGAGGTTTCTTTTATGCCTATCTGATAGATGGAGAGGAAATTCTGTTTCTATCCGAGAATCCTGTGACATAGGCAAGCTACCGGTGAAGGAACTAATTGGAAAACCTATGATGTTCGGATAAGATCTTGAGGTAAATTAAGAAGAAGATGAAGAACCTAGAAAAAAATCTGTAGCATTCAAGTGTGCTACCTCAAAGAGCAAAGATAAAGAAAACGTTCTTGCTCCTATAGACACTTCCACTAGTGAATACTCGACTTTTGACATTGATGATGAGATGGCTCATCTTGCCAGGAGATTTAAGAAGTTCTACCATAAGAAGAAGTTATTTAGAAAATCAAACTATAAAAGAGGATATTATAGTAAAGGATAGTGGAAAAAGGATAGAAAGTGTAATGACAAAACAAATGAGATAGTCTTCTATGAGTGTAAATGTAAAGGCCATGTGAAGGATGGTTTCCCCAAGATAAAATTTAAGAAGAAATGTGAAGACAAGGGAAAGGGATATAAAAAGGCTGTGAAATCTACTTGGAGTGCTTCAGAAGATAGATCCAGTGGATCTGACACTTTTGATATTGAAAATAACAAACATGTAAACCTGTGTTTCATAACAGTAACATCTAAGGTAATACCCAATTCTCCTATTCCTAATGCTTACTATTCTGGGAATGAAAGCGAATCAAATAATGATGAGAATATGAATAAAGATGAACTATTTGAATACTATAGAATTCTTGAGGATACCTTTAATGAACTCAAGGATAAAAATAAGTTATTGAAAAGACAACATGCTTTAAATGATAATTATATGTCTGATTTGGATATTGAGAAATAAAAATGTGCTCAACTATTAAAAAAATACTGAACATAAATTATCAAATGAGAAATTAAAAAATGATATTGAGAAGTTTACTGCTGGTAGAGATACCTTGACTCAATTTATAGGGAAAAAATTACTCCAAAATATACAACTGGTCTAGGATATCAACCAGGACAGAGAAGGATTATTAAAAATAAATTTATTCCAAAATCTAGATAGTTCACTGCTAGTTCAAGTTTTGGACCATCTTTTGAAATACGATTCTCTAAAGTACCTAACAATGTGTTCATGTCACAAAAACTATCTATTGATTATAGTAAACTTGTGAGACAAGTATGGGTTCCCCAAGATTTACTTGCTAACCTATCTGGATCCAGGAAAATATGGGTACCAAAGTTACCCTACAATTAATCTATTTTGAAGGAAAATTTTCTAAAGAGATCCTATAAGACCCTATGGTACTTGGAAATTTTATTTCCAAGACATATGATAGGAGACTATTCATGCTTCAAGAGCCTAATTAAATTTTATGGTGGAAATGTCACATTCGGTGATAATGCTAAAGGGAAGATCGTCATCTTAGGCCAGATTTGTAACCCAAATACTATATGGATTTCAAAAGTACTTTATCTTGATGGGTTAAAATACAATTTACTTAGTATCACTCAGTTGTGTGATGATGGGTTTTAAGTTAAATTTGAAAACTATGCATGCAATGTTTTTAATTATAAAAATGATTTAATATTCACTACTCTTAGAAATGAAAATGTATATTTTGTTGATTTAAACTCTTTATCTAAGAAAAATGTTTCCTTTTTAAATTCTTTTCATAAGGAATCCTGGTTACGGCGTAGAAGATTAGGACACTAAAATTTGCACTAACTTAGAAAACTAACTAGGAAAGGTTTAGTTAAATACTTACCTAAATTGGAATTTCCACATAACAAAGCTTGTAATCCTTGTTAAAAAGGAAAACAACACAAAGTTTTTTTCAAACCAAAGAAAGAAGTTTCCACTTCTTAACCACTTGAGTTGGTTCACATGGATTGTTTTGTACCATCTAGAGTTTGAAGTTTAAATGGGTAGCACTTTGTTTATGTTATTGTAGATGATTTTTCTAGATACAATTGGGTATACTTTATAGCTCTCAAAAGTAAAGAATGTTCTTACTTCATTAAATATTTTAAGTCTGTAGAAAATATTAGTGGACTTAGAATTAAGAACTTGAGAAGTGATGATGACCGTGAGTTTAAAAATCAAGAATCTGAATCTTTTTCCTCACAAAATGCCTATAATAACAATTTCTATGCTCCTAGAACACCTCATCAAAATTGGATTGTAGAAAGAAGAAATAGGAAACTTCAAGATATTTCTCGGACTATGATAAATGAGTATAATCTCCCTATCTATTTTTGGGCTGAAGCTGTTAATACAACTTGTTACATCATCAATACAGTCTTAATTAGGCATGTTCTTAAGAAAACCCCTTATGATATATAGAATAATATTAATCCTAAGGTTAATTACTTTAGAGTTTTTGGTTTCAAAGTCTTTATTCTTAACACTAATTATAATCGTGAAAAATTTTCTTCCAAGAGTGATGAAGGAGTTTTCCTAGGTTACTCAATCTCTAGTAAATCCTATAGATTATTCAATAAGAGAACCAAATGTGTGGAAGAATCAGTTAATGTAAATTTTGATGATATTGATCCACATGAACACAAAACCTTCATTGAATATCTTGAGGCAGATATGTTAATTCTGGACCTTAATGATAAAGACAATGAACCCTTAGTGAAAACAACTGGCACTGGAAATTTTCCAGAATCTGAGGATGGTGAATATGAACCTATAGAAAACCATGAAGAGTCTAGTTCAACTCTTTCTAGAGGTATTAAAACTCTCAATAATCCTTCTTTAGATGCTATAGTAGGTTATTTAAAAGAGGAACACATACTAGAGCTTCTCTGAGAAACCAGGTTGAACATCAATCTTTTCTTTCACAGCCTGAACCCAAAAATATTATTGATGCAATAAATGTTGAATTTTGGGTGATAACAATGCAATAAGAATTAAATTAGTTTGAAAGAAACAAGGTTTTTGAATTAGTAGAAAGACCTAAAGACACTTTAATCGTAGACACTAAATTTATGTTTAGAAATAATGTGGATGAATCTGGAAACATAGTTAGAAACAAAGCTAGAATAGTTTCACAAAGATATAGTCAAGAAGAAGGAATAGACTATGAGGAAACCTTTGCAACTGTATCTAAACAAGAATACATTAGGATACTACTTTCTTATACAGCTCATCTAAATTTCAAAATTTATCAAATGGATGTCAAAAGTTCATTTCTAAATGGGTACATAGTTGAGGATG
Organism: Viscum album; assembly: GCA_963277665.1. Taxonomy (NCBI): domain Eukaryota; kingdom Viridiplantae; phylum Streptophyta; class Magnoliopsida; order Santalales; family Viscaceae; genus Viscum; species Viscum album. The sequence goes on along the minus strand of OY728135.1, from coordinate 519,516,226 downwards.
TATTTTTTGAACAACCCCTAGTTTTACAAATTACCATGTTTTAAATCATGTCTTTAAACTTTCTAAAGATCTATATTGTCTAAAACATGCTCCAAGAGCTTGGTATGATAGTCTTAGTTCTTTTCTTATTTCAAAATATTTTACTAAAGGAATAGTTGATCCTGCTATTTTTTATTAAAAGGATTTTAAAGATGTTTTAATAGTACATATTTATGTAGATGACATTATTTTTGAATCCTCTAAAAATTCCTTATCTAATGATTTCTCAAATATGATGCAAGATGAATTTTAAATGAGTTTAATGGGGGAACCTAGATTTTTCCATGGATTTCAAAATTTTTAAAATAAAAAATGGTACTGTTTTAAATTAAAGTAAATATACTAAGGATATTTTGAAACATTTTCATTTAGATAGTAATAAAAGTAGTGATACACCTATGAGAACCACTTGTAAGTTGGATGCCAATGAAATTGGTAAATCAGTGGATCAACCCAATTACAGAGGTATGATTGGGAGTCTACTCTATCTTACTTCTAGCAAACCTAATATTATGTTCAGTGTATGCATGTGTGATCATTTTCAATCCAATCCCAAAGAGTCTCATTTAAATGCTATTAAAAGGATTTTTAAATACCTCAAGTATAATACAAACTTAAGACTATTTTATAAAATAGGGCAATCAATTGATTTAATAAGTTATTAGGATGCTGACTTTGCTGGTTACAAGTTAGATAGAAATAACAGCTCTAGAACATGACACATTTTGGACAAGTCACCAGTATCGTGGTGTAGTAAGAAACAGAATTATGTTGCATTTTATACTGCCGAAGATGAATATACAGCTGCTGGTAGTTGTTGTGCTCAAATTTTGTGGATGAAACACACTTTAATAGACTATGGATATCAATTAAAACATGTCTCTATAAACTGTGGTAATACAAGTGCTATTAACATCTCTAAAAATCCAGTGTCTCATGCCAGGAAAAAACACATTGATGTGAGACATCACTTCTTGAGAGATCATTATCAAAGAGGTGATATCACTCTTGAATTCATTGGCACTGAGCACTAATTGGCTGATATATTCACAAAGCCTTTGAGTTCTGAGAGGTTAAATTACATCAAACATGAGTTAGGTATGATAAACTGTTAAGACCTCATTATTAGGGACCTCGCTGTTAAGACCTCATTGTTAGACCTCACCGTTGAACCTCAATATCAAGACCTCACCATTGGACCTCACCGTTAGACCTCACCATTGGACCTTTCCATTGGGACCTCAATAATGGCACCTTAGCGATAATCAACTTTTCCAGGACTTTTCATTTTTCTACCAGAATCTGAAATGTTTTTAGTATTACTTATTTCTTTTACTTGATATATTTTTCGATCCCTAAATGATAAAAATAAAGAACACACCACATTTTGATCCACTTCAAACATCTCCCAAACCTCTTGCTCCCTAATATTAGAACCTCTCCTCCTGCTGAAACCCTCGAACCACTCCAGATTGAAATGGAAAGATTGAATAGACCAATTATTAGTGATGAAAGAGATGTGATGAACCCTAAGATACCTTGAGATGAGTCTAGTAGTGGAATAAAGGTAGTGGAAAAGCTAATTAATCAACATTTTTCTAAGAGGTAAATCATGGTTGAGAAGGAACTAAGCTCGGAATGGTTGATGTCGAGTAGGTATCTAGTGCTGAAGGCACTTGAAGCTCAAGATTGGGTTGAATGATTTGAAAACGACAATGGTCTCTATTACCCGAAGCTAGTGAAGGAGTTCTATGAGTCTCTAAAGCTTGATCAGTCTGAGAATGAAAACCGAATGTCTTCAAAGGTAAATGGAGTAAGTGTGAGATTCTCCTATCTTGAATGGGATGATTGTTTAAGAGTCCCACATGAAGGGATTTTTGATTACTACTCATAAGTGGTACCTCCCACTAGTGAGTTCTTCTGTTATGAAGAAGCGCTGGCTGAACTGACAGGGAATGGGATCCCTATGAAAGTGATTGTTGCTGAAATGGAAGGATAAAACAAGTTAATAATTAAGTTTTTTCAGAATGTCTTGAGTCCCCGGAGAGGGGACTTTGCTACCCTAAAGTATTAAGACATATTTCTTTTGTATCTATTGAAGCATGGATAGAAGATAAATTCGTGCAGGTTGCTGATGATTCAATTAGAGGATATGAAAAAGCCTAGTTCCAAGTCTAATGCTTTGTTTCATGCTAGATTGATATCGTTGATATTGAAAGTGAAATGAGTTGATGGAAATAAGGAAAAAATAATTGTTGTAAAGGAAAACTTCTACATTACCAAGATGATTTGCAAGTTGGTGAAGATAAACTGAAACCCTTGGAAAAGAAAATGGGTGAATGGTGTGGCTAATATGTATGAGGAATCCAACCCTGTTACTCAACTTACTGGGCCTAAGAATAAGAGGGACCCCAGTCTAAAGACTGATGAAGTGGATCTAGTATAATCAGATGAATTAGAAGAATCTACTATTATGAAAGAAAGAGAGGATTATCCTATATATGGCAGGAATTATCCTAACCTTCCCTCAAATCCTCAAGCCAATACTTTATCTTTTGGTGAGCCTAGCCCACCAAAAATATTTCTTTGAAGAGAGACTGTCCTAAGGGACAATGATGATGAGGAAACCAGTGAAGAAGAAAAAGATAAAAATGTCTTAAGAGATAATAGAGAGACCTCAGAGGAGGAAGATGAAACTGAATATAGTCATGATAATTTTGAGACAACTGCTAATGAAAGTGAAAATTAATGTCTAAGTCTCAGTCCTTTGATAGGACATATATAAATGGTATAAAGTGTAGATGAAGAGGTTGTCAATTCGATTGAAGCTAGAATTTCAATGGTAGTAGTTGAAGATTCTTTAGGAGAAGCGGAAGTGGACTCTCATGTTGATGCTATTGATCAAATAGGTATTGTAGAGATGGATGTAATTGATCAGAAAAATTATCCAAGTGAGGGGGAGGAACCTGTTGCCATAGTTTCAGTTGTTTTTGCTCATGGAATAGAAGACTGGTCAGAAGACCTCAGATTTGTGGTATTGGGATTAGACAACATAGACTCTAATGATGACAAGCCTAACAGAATCACTCAAATTCCTTCTATTTTAGAAACCACTATTTCACATCCAGTAGTGATTTTACCTTGGGACTATGTGATGAAGGATGATTTATAATCCTTGAAATCAGATTTTAAGAGTCACTTTGATGAGAGATATGTTAAGATAGAAAGAATAGTGGCCCTAAATCAAGAAGTTGTAGAATTTTCCTTAGAAAGAGTAATTTCTACCTCTCACTAAAATCTCCTACATGAATTGAAGTATTTTCAGAATCAGATCAAAACTTTGGCAGAGTATATGGAATATATGAAGTAGTCAATTTCCAGTTTAGACTCTTATATAGATTAAAGGGATATAATGGACAGAGATCTTTGATATGTTAAAAGTGTGGTTCATCATACGGTCACTGTGTTTGAGGACTTTAAGAAGTCTATGGAGGCACTTTTGAGTGGACAAGATGATGCTGTGAAGAGGCTCATTAGTGGTCTGACCAAATCTTTTAAGGAGATAGTGGCTTTCACTATAGAACCTCGGGGTGCATCTTCTTCCTCTTCAACCTCTCCTCCTATAGATCTATAAGCTTTCAGATCGGTTTTTAGAGAAAAATTGGATAAGTTCTATGGTGAAAGTACCTTGGATCCTCAGTCTATGACTCAAGTCATTTACACTACCAGGGAAATTCATAATCTTGTGGGAGATTATCTAGGGGAAGCTGCTCAAGATCATAAGGCCATCAAAGAAAAAGTTGATTTCTATTACAAAAGGGTATACACTTACCATCAGATGGATGGTCACTTTAAGCTGCTATTGGATAATTTGAGGATCCCACTTGTCACTTAGGAGTTTAATGATCAAGTTAGCAGGCTTAGAGGGTTGAATTTTGCCTTAGAGAAATTTATGGATAATAAAGATGATTTTATCTCAGCCATGGAATGAGGAGGAATCATTATTTTGGATTTTAGAAATCTTATTTTACCCATCCTCCATGTGGAACGCACTCTCATCATTGTTCCTCCAGCACTGCCTTATTCCTCAGCAACCTCATTATCTACTAGTGTTTCATCATTGACGACTCCTGCCCAGGCCATCAGAAGCTTGACCCCTATGATTCCTCATAGATCTACTCACTATAGGTCTATTGATGCCTTTGTAGCAGCTCCTCCTACACTGCTCACTGCCATATCGAGGCCTATCCCTCCATCTTTTGGACATGAATCCCCAACTTCCAAAGACAAAGCTCCCTTATACATATCTGATGTCTATTGAATGTGGGATGTCCTAGTTGATATGGATATTTTGTACACATTTTGTGTCTTGTATTCTGGCTTCATTAATAATACAATCCTCTTTTGTCTCTTTTTGTATTCCATTATTTTTTTTAATCACAAAGGGGGAGAAGTTTTAAGTTGATTGGTTCAATTTTAATTATTCATACCTATGAAGATATTAGAAAATGTTCTTAACCTTGATGCAATAATACTTACATCTAAATATTCAATGACATAATTTGTGATTATCCAAAAGGGTGGGATTGTTGGACTCACCTGTTTTGATAATACCAAATCATGTTCACTTATCCGATAATCATGTTTTTATTATATGATTTTCATGTATCATTATTATTATTAGTTTCTATAAAGTGATAAATATGTATTTTTAATCTCAGTGCTCTCTTGTTTAAGCATACAGTGCAAAATTTCTCTAAGTATGAAAGGTCGCTGATAGAAAGTTCACCGATAAAGAGGTCACCGATAGAAAGGTCGCTGATAGAAAGGTCACTGATGAAGGTCACCAATGAAAGGTCTCCAATGAAGATCACCAATGAAAGTTCTACAATTAAGGTCACCAATGAAAGTTCACCGATGAAGGTCACCAATGAAGGTCACTGATAGAAGGTTACCATTGAGAAGGTCACCACTGAAGGTTCTCGTTGAGATGGTTATCGCTGAAGGTTACCGTTGAGAAGGTTACCAATGAAGGTTACCATTGATAAGGTTACCGATGAAGGATACCATTGATAATGTTACTGCTGAAGGATACCGTTGAGAAGGATACTGCTACTAGTCTACCAATGCTCACTCTTCTACTACATACTTTTTCAAATTCTTAAGATTATTCTAACGGTCATATTTGGTAAATTTAATGCTTTTGACATTAATTAATGCGGATTATAAACATATTAAGAGACCATATCTGGGGACAGTATGAGGTACGAGGAAGAACACACATTTTTTACTTATTTCTATTGTCAGACCTCAAATATAAAAGATAATATCGAGGAACAAGATAGTGGTGTTTGCGTGTTGTGGGTGTGTGAGAAGCGAAAAATAAAAGACAAAGGAATGCATGAGAAAGAACTTACTCACTAGATCAAAGAAGAACCATACAGAACATATGTTGTATACCCAAGAGCATCATGAAGATCATTTAGAAAAAACTCACATCTACCTTCTGTGTTTCATCAACTCTCTGTCAACTCAAAAAGAAGAACACCTCAGTACATGGAACCTAGAACCTAGAGTTGCGACACTATATTTTGGGGACAACTTCTAGAGAAAGACTTGAACTGTAATTTCTTAACTTCAAGGATTAAAGTGCTTAACTGAAAACACATAGATCATTCTAAACTCAATCCGATAATATTTTCTCTATTGTGTTCTTTAATTTTTCATTTCTTAGAAGTGTGTGTGTTTGTATGTTACACACACTATCTCCTGTTCTTGAACTGGAGGATACTGAAAATCCTCACATCAAACTTCACATACACCTTGTTTCCCATGTGTTTCTATGGAAGAGACCATGTGTGGTTTGTTTTTTTTGTTTTTTCCATGAATAACTGTGGTAGAGGGTTTGAGCCCTGGACAGTTTTTGAAAACTGTTGTAAATACCGATACAGGTTATGTATCAAGTTTATCATTTATATAAACTTCTTGGTGGCAGGTGATCACTAAGTGGAGAGGATTAAGACTCAAATTGAGACTAAACCTCTTATTTAACTCTACCATGTACTATATTTTGTAATACTCTATTTTATCTATTTTCTGCTGCCTATAATTTCTAAAACAGAAAACTGTTTTTCATTGACTTTGATAGTTAGTTCTGGTTATTGTCTGTATGTGTTTAATTCAGTAAAATTGTTTCAAAAGTTGAAGAAGTGTTTTAAAATGATTCAACTGAGTACTAATAACTGTTTGAGAAACTTATTGACCAAATAAACATTTATATATCTACTAACTTTATTAACTGGGCCATTTCAAATTTGGGGAATTTTTATCATAATGTTTTTAATAGAAATTTTAAATAGGAACTCAATTCACCCCCTCTTGAGATTCTACTCCGTCCAACACTAGGGAGAAAAATAAGAGTCCTTCCACCCAAATACATTCTCATGGTTATCGACAATGTAACTTTTATATATGTCATTTCATCTATGCATTTTCACGATGCAAAACATGGGGGATACAAGTTGTGTTGCGCATTTATTACACAACATTGGGACTAAAAATCCATAAATAATTAAAGTCACATTGTGTCTAACTAGTATACACATCGTATACCTCATATAGGCCCGTGGCTAGTAAATATAACCCATCCCTAGGTGTGTGTTTAAGCCATGGGGAGAAGATATTACATGTCATGTATCTGAAGTACATGTCAAGTAATCTACTATAAATCATGTGATTAATTTGATGTAGAAATAAATGTTTATGATATAGTTATACATAATAAAGATGTGACTATGTTTAAATTATTGAAAATACACACATGCAATTATATTATTAATTACATATTAAATACAATTCTCTAGTAAATTCTGAACTACAATCTTTGTATGGTCTTTAGTTTTAGCATACTCGGTGCATGTTAATAGAATTACATGTTTCACAATTTACATTTTCCATGCACCATTTATTAGTAATCCATGACTTGTAATTATAAGTCCCTACATGTATGTTAAAATCCATGTGAGTAAACAATACAAGGACCATGTCAAGTAGTTTAGATAGATACATGTCGTTTCATCTAAGTAAACATATATACTTTATTAATTTTAAATAATATTAATTTATTTAATTCGTTTAAAATTATAGATAATAGAAATTTTCAAGGATAGTTTGGATGGAATTATGAAAAAGTGAATTAATTTATTAATCCAATAATTGATTAGATTAATTTGTGGTGTTTTATACTAATTAAAGAATGAATTTAATTTAACTCTAGATAGATTGAAAATGTATATCCATTTCATGTGTGTGGGTTTGAGCTTGTACTAGACATGTGTAGGTGACTATTTTCCTTTTTATTTATTTTTATTACTTAATTAAATTGATGGTATACATTTCATCCAATCTAATTATGTAAGAGCCTGCATGCCCATAGTTTCTTTTATATAAAACCCCAAAACAATCCTTTGGTACACCTCACCTACGTGTGAGTAAAGGTTATGTAATAGATGGAGCTCCCAGGTGAGTGGAGAGGGTTTATGTTTGGAGCCAAGGTGGAACCAATCCACGAGGTTCACAAGATCACATGTAGAATTCCATGACATAAACCAAGTTATGATTCAAGGGGTTTTTTCATAGGGTATTGGGTTATTTTATAATACGATAAATAAACTAAATATTAGATAAACTCATGATCATAAAAATATTTTTATTATTTTTATTTCAAGTTGCATGATTATGTTTTTGGATGTTTTTTTGTGATCACATAAATTTATTAATTAACAATCATTCAAGAAGAAATTAAAATAAATTGGATTATATGTAAATCCTTTTCTCAACATGGTTAATCACTTATGTAAAATCCACTTAAAATTAACTAGTGTGTAATACGATAATTTGGGAAAATTATGCATAAAATATTAAAATCCCTCAATCAAATATTATTTGAAGAAAGATATCCATTAATTGAATAATAATTTAACCATAGAATTAGGTGTTTTCTTGAACAAAGTCTGAACACTTACTTTTATTAGAGAATTCTAAGGAGGTTTTTGGGTCAACTTAGCTAAATGGGTATTGATTGTAATGAAAAAATTCTATTTAATACCATTTTGGAGGCATATATTGAGAAAATACAAGTCTAGGATTTAAGGATTGAGGAGTCTACTCAACAGATCAAGGAGCTATGAGTTAGTGTAGTTGGAAAGCTACACCTACCTAAACTCCTTCGAGTAATATTCATGGCCTAAGTATAGGTTATGAAAGGTATTGGAAAGATCATTTCCACTAGAATATCCATGCAATGGGATATTTCGAAATCAATGGTAAGTTCCATTGTGTTTTAATAAAATAGTGGGAGAGTAATAAATTTAAAATTTATTATCTAATTCTACAATCCAGATAAAGTACTAAATTTTTTCTCTTATTCATTATAGAAATTTAAAACCGTAAAACTTCAATTATATCACTATGATACATACAAAATAAGGATAAAAATCTCACTAGATTGAAATTATATGAGTGGTATAAGAACTTTTTCATTATACTATGCCATGAGTAGAAATTATACATACCAGAAAACACTATTCCTAAGTTTATTTCAAAAGAGTCTAGTGACGAAGAAGTATCTCTCTACCTTAAACATGTGGATGATTCCATAGATATCAAATGTTTAATGATATAATCTAGATCTAGTGAGCTCATGTAGCAACATAAATATATAGATGCATATAAAATGATATCTGAACTTTGTGATCTTTATCAAGATAAGGGGAGACAAGAGATATATGAGATTTCCAATACACTATTTATAAGTAATCATGGAGATTAAGTTCTAGTTATGCCTCATATAGTTATGATAATTTGATGCATATAGTGCTTGGATATCTTGGCATTTAATATCTCTGTTTTTTTGTGCACATATCTCATTCTATTTTCACCACATAAAGGATTATTCAGTTTTATTGTGAATTATAATATGAGAAACAGTGAGAAGACTCTTTTATAAATTCTTACTTTGATCCACCAAGTTGAGAAAGACATGGGGAATGAAACACTTATGGTTCTTATAGCGAATAATAAAATAAAGGATAAGGAAAAGTTACCCAAGTCTCATTCCATGTCTAAGGTTCCTGAGAACATTCATTCTAAGAAGAAGAAAATCCAATGGAAAGAAAAGGAACATAATGTGGTATGTTTTAAATGTGGTAAGAAATGTCACTGAAATAAGAACTTCACCCTGTTAAAGAATAATGGGGAATATTTTGGTTCATTCATTATAGATTTTAGTATTTCTATATATAAACATTGGGTATTAGATATAGTGTGGGGAATTCACATAAGTATTCAAATAAAGTAACCATGTATATTTTGAAATATTACACGAGGAGAGGTGGATTTATGGGCTAACAATGGAGTGAGGCTAGATGTTGTAGCCATTAGAGACTAGCATCTCACATTTTCAATGGGGTGAATCTTAGTTTTAAAGATATATTTTGGTGTTCCTAGTGTTACCAAGAACATATTCTCTATTTATTTCCTTTAAATGGGTATATTTGTTTTCAAAATTGGATATAAGGAAGTCTATATTTATAAAAATGGAATATATTATGGTATGACACAACTAAATAATAGTCTATATGTTTTAAATTATGTTAAAAAAGTGTTGGTAATCAATAGAAAATCATGTTTTCATGGATCATTTAACACATAGTTGTGGCATCACCATGTTGGTTACATAATTGATAAGAGTATGAAAAAGATCTATCAAGATGATTATTTGGACTCATTTGAGTTAAAAACACTTGATAAATGTCATGATTGTTTACAAGGTAAGATGACCAAACCACCATTTGGTAGAAAAGGTCAAAGGTCCACAAAGCTAATAGAATTAGTACACAGTGATGTGTGTGGACCTTTTCTAGTATAAGCTCGAGGTTGTTATTCTTACTTTATTACTATTACTAGTGACTTGATAAGATATGGATATATCTACTTAATGAGGTATAAGTTAAAATATTTTGATAAATTAAAATAATTAAATAATGAACATGGTAAAAAGATAAATAAACTTCAATCTAATCAAGGTGGTGAGTATTTTAACTAAGCGTTAATCAAAATTTTTTAGGATTACAATATCTTATCCCAACTCACTCCTTATACACCACAATGTAATGGCATGAATGAAAGGAGGAACTATAAATTGCAATACATGGTGAGGTTCATGATGAATTTTGAAAGTCTTCTACTATCCTTTTTGGGATATGAATTATGGACTAAATTATACACACTAAATCATGTTACAACCAAATCAGAAAATAGTATCCCATACTAGTTTTAGACTAGTAAGGAACCCGTTATATCAAACTTAAGTGCATTGGGATGTGAGGAATTTGTTAAAGCCTTAGCAGGAAACAAACTAGCACCCCAAGGCATCAAGTTTAACCTTATAAGATATCATAAGGAATCTAAAGGATATTACCTTTAAAACCATCCAGAGAAAATCATTATAGTGGATTGGTGTACTACCTTTCTACAGAGGGAACACATTCAAAAAATGTTTAATGTGAGAAATATTGACTTTGATAAGGTTGATAGTCAAGATATATGATAGTTAGTGTAGGAACAGATTCCATAGCTCCCTATGGAAGATATTGTTCCTAAAACAAAAGTATTGTTTAGTAGCACCAGATAGGTTTAATAACTAAAAAGATATGGTTTTATTATCATTGAGGTTGGTGATTCATTATTGGTTGAAAATAATTATCCTACTTCCTATAATGAGTTATTAGAGAGCTTAGAATCTAAGATATGGAAATAATACATGAATTATGAGATGGATTCTAAGTATTAGAACTATGTTTGGGTTCTATTCGATCCAAAAATTTACATTAAACTCATTGGTTGTAAATGGGTATTAAATAAAAAACTAGCATGGAAGGTAAATTGATTCTCTATAAAGAATAGATAGCGGATAAATGGTTTAAATAACATCAAGGAATAGACTACGATGAAACATTTTATCCAACATCCTTGTTTAATTCCATCAAAATTTTACCTGTTATAAAAGATTTCCATGATTATGATATTTGGCATATGGATGACCAAATAGCTTTACATAATAGTAACATTTAAGAAGATGTCTATGTTATTGAACTAGAATGGTTTGTGACTCCATGTAATTCCAAAAAGGTATGAATGTTATAGAGATCTATTTTTGGATTGAAGAAACTATCCAAGTCATTGAACATTTGATTCAATGAATCCATAAGATAATTTGGTTTCATTAAGAATGAATGTGATCCATGTATTTTTCAATAAATTTAAATAAGTGAAATAATTTTCTTAGTATTATATATCAATGAAATATTACTTATTAGAAATGACACAGTAATCTTATAATCAGTTAAGGATTAGTTTAATGAGAGATTCTCTCTGAAGGAATTAGGTGAAAAAATCTCTATACTTGGCATCAAGAGAATTATTTATATATCCAAGAGGCTTTTTTTGAAAATTCAAGGTAAAAACATTATCCCTATACTATAGAGATTCGGTATGGAACAATCCAAGAGGGAATTAGTTCCATTATCACAAGGTATATATAATTCTAAAAAAATGTGTCCCCATAAATAATAAGAAAGAGAGAGAGTGAGTAATATCCCATAGGATTCTATGACAGGATCAATTATTCAAATCATGTTATGTAATAGGCTTGATATTTAATATAGCTTAATCATAATAGGAAGATATCAAGATGATCGAGGGGAACATCATTAGTCTGATATTATGTTTATCGTTAAGTATATTAGGTGAACTAAGGATATGTTCTTGGTATATAGAGGATATGAAGATAAAATAATTAAAGGTTATATAGATTCTCGATTTTAGATAGATCATAACAATATGATGTTGCATTCAGGATATGTCTTCAGTATCAATAGAGGATCTGTGAGTTTGAAGAGTTCAAAGAAGCTAGTTTTCATCGATTCTATACCAAATTCTTAGTATATTACATCTTCTTATGCATCTACAGAATCCATTTGGATATAAATTTTTTTCTAAGAGATTAATTTAGTGACTAAAAGTAAATAACGTAACACATTATATTGTAATAATACTATACTAGTGGTTCTCTTAAAGGATTCAAGGTCACACTTACAGAAAAGAACATAATAGAACCAAATTCTATGTACATTATGATTATATGCGGAAGAACCCATGAAAAAAATACTTATCTTATTAGAAGCATGAATATCATGTGATAGATAGAAGACTGAAGGTTGATAGTAGATGGCTCTAGTGAAAGTGGGAGTATGTTAAAGTTGGTTCTCTAAAACAACTTATATATACATTATGATTACCAGTATTCATGGATTTTTAATATTAATAAAGTTATTATCACATAATGATTATTATTCCATGTGATATATTATGTGCTAATTTCGTAAGGGTAATTATCTCAATGTAAGGTCATATTATCTCCCTGCTATGATGAGAACCTAGAAGTTCCATGAAAATATTTTTAAATATATGTTCTATGGTTAGATGATATCATTTTATGGGATATAAATGACACATGGTATTAGGGGTAGGGGTATAATAATATATTGGGAATTATTATCATGAATTTTATCCATAGTAATCTCATGAAATGAGATTATAAGAACTTATCCCACCATTAGGAAATCCTCATTTATTTGTGTCCTTGGATTTTAATATTATTACTAACTCATTTTACGAGATATGAGCATTGATGTATTTTTGTAAACCATGCTGACATATGTTTATGGTAAAGTTGGGTGCATTGGGTGCACTGCAACTTATATAAAATAAATAAATAGTGTAAGAAAGAATTTATCATTTCTATTTTTTCAATGAAAGTTGATATCTTAGGCTATTTAGTGGAAATAGAACTTCTTAATTAAATCCATAGTCATGGTGTTCTATCAGAAAGTTCATTTATATAGATTAAAAAAAGTGACATCAAGCATAAAGGTTGATGACACCAACATACAACCTGATTCATTACAGATATCATGATAATGGGATTATATATCATAACAGGTGTTCATATGATGTTTTATATCATTGAAACATTAAATTATTTCTCTATGGGTGCCTTGGAATGTTTCTAGATGATTACCTTGGTATTAAGTTGGTTCTTCCTAAGACCGCTAATAAAGAGTCCTATAAGGTCACACACTAAGTGCATCCATAACCTTAGTAAAATTCTATATGAATTTAACATGTGGGATAAATTTTATTCCCATATGTTGTTTAATAATTATTTAGGTTTTTTTATCATATATATTCATTCATCCATTATTCAAGAGAATATTTATGAGTTGAATATTTAATAAATTTTTATTTTCTACTTTAGTAAATATAATATATATTTATTTATTATAGATTAATGAAATGGTTTTTTATTTATTAAATAAATATTCATTATTCAAGGTCTGATAAATATTAAAGAGGTTTGGAGGACTGATTTTAATGGTCCTATGAGAAATGATATAGTAAATATTATTTTATTAAATATAAGATTATTTATTTAAGGAAATAATATTTATTTTATATGTGAGTTCAATTCATGTTAATTAAATAATAATATCACTATTATTATTTAGACATGTGTTTCACTAGGGATTAAGAAAAATAATAAGGGTCTATGTGAAATTATTATTTTCTAACTCTAGCTCTATTTAAACCTGAATTATGACATTCTATAAATCCTTATCCATTTTAACCATTATGCACAATGATTTCTAGAGAATCCTCTAAATCCATAGAGAGATACTCTCCTAGAACTTTCCTAAGAATAGAGAGATATCCTCCTCCACCACTCTCTCAATTATAGAGAGAATAAAGAGATTTCTTCCACCCAAAGTGATTCTTATGGAAGTCAACAAAGAATTATGAAACTATTAGGATCTTCCATGATAACACCCAGATATTTCTATAATAACACTCATAGGTTCATGGTTCACCTATAGATCACCGCTAAAGGGAATCCACACTTAATTTATGTGATGTAATGAAGGTATGATGTAAATACATAATCATATTCATCAATTAAGAATTAAATTCAATGTAAGGTATTTGTTTATATAAACAAATTAATTATAAATTACATATGATGATCCTTCCTTACTGGTTCTAACATAATAGTAAATTAATTTTCAATTTAATTCTATTGGTTACAACATTATTCATCATGTAAATCCTAGATTATTCATTGATTACAACAAAAAACAGAGTTGGATATTCCCAATAGGGGATTTAACTACGACCAAAACCTTCAAGATCCCCATTCCATCACCCAAAACAGAAATTATACATTCAATTTCACGTTGAAAAAAATACATCACATATTATCAAATAAATTTGGGTACTTCAATGAAAATATAACGTCATCATACGTTGAGAATGATTTATGTTAACTTAAATAAATAGATAAATTTGTTCCAATCCTGGAGAATAAGAGTGAAATATTGAAGAAATATTTTAATAAATCAAAGGTATATCTTTTTAAGGTTGATATAACTTATAAAAAAATCTATAAGATATATTTAAAACTTAAAAATGAATACTCCAAGAAGAAGGATGGCATTTCTAAGATAATAGAATAGTTAGATAACATGATGAATAATAATGTAAAATTTTTCCTAGATTTGGATATATTGAAAATAAAAGTTTTGAAGACAACTGCTAGTAATAATGGATAGTCTGTATCTTTTACAGAAGATAAAAATAAAATGGTGAAACTTAAATAAAAAGTTTAAATCCCAAATAAATTTCTGACTAACTTCACCAATGTTATAAAATCCTTTAGGAAATAGTATAAGAAATTGAGACCTAAAAGGAACACTTCTTGACTCGAATGGAAATCCACTAGAGATATAAATTTACAGACTAACTATATTATGCTAGGTAGTTCTCATTTATATTGAAAATTTAAATGATTTGGACATTAGATGAGTTAATGTTCTCTGAATAAAGATAAATTCTTTTTAAAAATAAAATCTTATATGTAAAAGGACTAGAATCTACCTTATAGAAAAGAACTAGAAAAATTTGGGTACCAAAAGTATACTTGAAAAATACATCCAGATCAAAGAAGGTCTTGATGCCTCAAATGTAATCTCTAATAAATTGAAGTCTCTATACACTGATAACTAAATTTTAATATCTGGTACCTAGTAACTTTCTTTTTCGTGTAAAGATAAATTGAATATTACATTATTACCTTTTCAATTTTTTATCTTATTATTTTACTCTTTCATAGGGTTTATGATTTTAGTTAAAATTTTAATTACACAAATATTTTGATTTAAATATAAACACCTTAATCAAGGGGTTAATTTTTATTTGGATAAGTTTCATACATACATTATCTCATCTATTATTAATTTAAATAGAGGATAGGAGCATGTAGTTTAAATAACTTCTAGAACCATCTTCGAAAGAAGAATATCATGACATCATAATGGAATATAGCTTGTTGGAGGTTTAACTTCTTTATTATTATCCTATGAATAATTTTTTAAACTAGTTGTTCTTTTCAATTTTCATAACTCTATAAATTACAATATGTTTATACCCTAATTTTATAAATAATCTTCATCAAAAGGAATTAGATTTTATTTAATAAATTTGGAACATATTTTTTTTAATTTTTTTTGGTTTCATCTCTTTTAGAATGAAGCAATATGGACCATCATATCTATGTAGATCCAGGAAATTTAGATATACCTATATATAGGGGTCTAGACCCAGGGTTGATTATTTATATTACTTTAAAATAATTATATATCTGAGATATTATCTTCTACACTTCTATTTTTATTTTCCATTTTATAATTTCTTCATCCATAGATATTTCCTCATGAGAAATTATAATTGAAAGATTTATTGATAAATAATGGTATTAGAAGAACAAATCATAGTTGAAGAAAGATATTATATTTCAAAGTTGGGAGTCCATATCTTTATTATTTGAAGAACAACAAATACTCTACCTAGAACCTGTTTGATAGTTTTATAAATTAGTTTTTTTATAACTGAGATGGTGTAAAGAATATGAAATTCAAAGTAAGGATAATGAGTTTTTAATTCTACTTAAAGAATGTGTAGACACTATAGAGATTCAGATTAAAGGTGAAAGTTTGTTCACTTTTCACAGGATTCCATAAATTTATAGAAGTTTCAAAAAAAAGGTCCTGGAAATTATTTTCTAGGTAACCAAAAAAATTCATAAAATGAACCATTTAGATATAGAAATTATAATCATAATTCAATGGGTTGAAGGGTTTATCATACTAATTAAAGGATACTATAACTCTATTAAAATTCAAAACTATTATGTTTTAGAATTTCTCATAAAGATAATAATGTTTAACATCATGAAAATTATATGGTAATACATTGAAACATTTTGTATCAAGATGGTTAATTTGAAAACTTTTCCATACTCTTAGATATTAAAATAGATCTTGTGAAATCCTTGGAGAAGTAAGAAGTAAAGAATTTCAAATTTTCTAAAAAGTGTAAATAGTCTAATTTGAATATCTATACTATATCCCAAATGAATCTAATTTACCATCTATATGAGAAGGCATTTGTTAAAATAGTAACACAAATTAACTATTAGGAAGATACCCATTTGAACAAGGAGAATCCCAAGAAATATACTGAGGAGTAAAGAACGAAGACTTCAATGGAAAAGAGGAAAGAACTTGGATGTATTCTGATTGATAACTCATTTTATCAAAAGAATAAGAAACATCAAAATAATCTCAATCCAAAACCCAAAAATATGAGAATCATGAGAATTATTATCAGAAGTTAATATTAGGTGAATATTTTGAAAGTCTTGTTGATAATTTTGGATTAGATTTTAAAAATAAATCTAAAGAGCTTAGCAATTAAGATAAATAGAAGATTATAAATCTATCTTCGGGTTTATATCAGAATAAAAATAGATATTTTTTAAATATTGTTAAGTATTATGTTGTAATTCATATGATAACCTATTGTATAAGTTAAATGGACACCAAAGAGAAGACTAAAGTTGATGAAAGAAAATTATATAAAAGGGGAGAATAAAATTTTAATGAAATTAGGAGAGGATACCTCTTTAAATTTTTGGATAACTGCTACAAACTACCATAGATATTATTAATACCTCAGAATGAGTGTACGTGATGTTTTTAACTACTCTAACACCAATTCATCCAAAAACAAATTATTCTTTATCTACTAAAATATCCCCACCGTTTTTCAGTTTGATTGATACTGATACTTTAGAATAAAATAAATTATGGTAGAAATATTCCTTTGATGATTTTATAAAATCTAAAGAATCTTCCATGGAATATGTTTCTGGTTAGAAAATGAATATGGAAACTATGGAAAATAAGAGAAAATATGCTTAAATATATATGTGTCTATATGTAATTGATGTTGACCAAAATGATTAAGGGAAATCATTACGTCATTTTTATTTTATGAATGTTTCATCAAGATTGAAAGATAGACCAGATAGTCCCCATGGAACTAAAGTAACTATAGTTTAATGATAAAGTTATTTGGAAGATAGATATTTTAGGGATAGTTCAAGTAGTGGATAAATAGAGAAGAAAAAAATGGAAAATAGATAGACAACTAAACAATATTTCTAACATCACATATGTTCTACCTCAGATAGACTCAAGGATGAGTCATCTTCAAGATATGTCAATTTATTCTCAAGTACATTGGATGTTAAAGAAAATCCTTAATCAATAGATTGAGATTAAAGTGGATAAATAAATTTCAAAAAATTCTATTAATTTCAATTCCAAAAAATTAAGATGATGGAAAAGTATGAAAAGATTCAAGATAATGATATATATAGTGTATAGAATCTGAATTATTCTTTGAAAATGGATCTTGATCAATCCCTCATTAAAGTTTTTCATCTAGATAAGGAGTTTGTGGTTCAAGTTAAATAGTTAGCTGAATAATAATGGAAGTTAAAAGATCAAGAACATAAAATTAAAGAGAAAGAGAAGATATTGATCATATAAGAGAAAGGGCTAGATGATTTAAGGAAATAATTATAGGATTAAAATATTTCATCAGGACTCTAGAAGAGGATAAGTATTATAGAAGAAATTATAGAAAACATTTAGAGAATAGAAAACATTCTTAATTTCATTTTTCAATATCTCTAATGGTTGTATGAACTTAATTTTCTTGAATGCTTTAATTATTATTATTATTATTGATAGAAGAATTTATATATCTTTGGTTGAATGTTTTTAATCATATTCAATTTTTTTAAGAAATCATGTTTTTGATTGAATGGATGAGACTGGAAAAGAATTACCAAACATATCAGAATCCATACATTACATAAATGATAACATTCATCTGCAATTTTATTGAGAATCATAAAGGGAGTTTACCATTTATGTTATACTCTGTTTTATACTATACTCTATTATTTTTCTCTATGAATTCCTTTTTTATAATTACCATGAGAGAGAGATTTTCTTAAATTTTATAACTTAAATTATAATAAAATGACATAGAGGGATAAACTAAACAAAGATAGACTATATCTCTATTCATATTTGATTATAAAATTTATTAGAAATAATATATTTTATAAAAATTTTAGGGGGGATATTTGATTATGCCTTCAAATATTTTTATTTTATATTTAAAACATTATTACTTTCTCTATTATTTTGTGTTTCTTTTTGAAAATAAAAAAGGGGGAGAAGTTTGAGAAGTTTGAAAAGATTAGGTTTTTTATATCAAATGTGTTTGTTGATAATTTTTATTAAAGGGGGATACCTTGGAAACCATGAAGATATTAAACCTTCAGAATTATAAAATCATGGGTCGTTTCATCATAAGATACAAGAATTTTCCATTTAAATTTTTATCCAAACTTATTTTCTCTGTTATGTCTTTTGATTATAAAAAATGGGTAGATTGTTGTGTCAAATGAAAATTTTGTATCCATTGTTTTGAAAATCACAATATACATTATTATGAGTTTGATTTAACTTGAGGTTTATTATTTAAGTTTGTTGTTGTGTTAGTTTAATATCATTTATGTTAACATCTATTGAACCTATCTAAACTACCTTGTCTTGGTACATTAAAGAGATACACGGAATAAATTTTGGTGAAAATTAGTGTGTTTTAATGGTGCATAGAATTATGAACATTAGATGATAAAAGAAGAGATATATCAGTTAGATGATGGAGTATAGTGTCTGATGCTGTTGAAAAATGATCCCAA
This sequence comes from Viscum album, assembly GCA_963277665.1. NCBI lineage: Eukaryota > Viridiplantae > Streptophyta > Magnoliopsida > Santalales > Viscaceae > Viscum > Viscum album. The sequence continues at coordinate 519,496,890 of OY728135.1, read as the reverse complement.
AGAACATAGAATTTGAAAATTAGAGTTTTTTACTACAAATATCTATAAATTGAACCTAACGATTTGAGGAACATAAGTGTATGATCATAGAACTTCTCTCTAAGATATTTTGATTGTGTTGATGTCTAAAAATTGTTTCCTTGAGTACTGGTAATATTAGTTTTTATTTTAGAGTGTTTTGTTAAATAACATTATCGGGTAAGGATTTTATTATAAAGATCTTATAATTTTATATAGTATTTATTCTTTATCAGATCCTTTTTAATTGAAGAACTAATGGGTGCCAGAGATGTATTTTTCGACTTGTGTGACCAAGGTATTCTAAGGATAGGAATACTAATCCATTCTAAAAGATTTATAATCAACAAATCTTTGGGTGCTTGAGATTTCATATATCTAATCAGTGTGGTTGAGGTATTCCAAGGATATGAAGATAGATATTTTCTAATGTATTTTTTAGTGGAGTAAATTATAGGTGTGAAAGTGGGATACCTAGGATAAGGTCTACATACCATTCTACCATTATAGTTAAAAGTGAAGGCTTCCTGTGAGTTAGAAGCAGGTTGGTAATAATATCCTTTCGGGGTATTTGAATTCATATTTGATACTATGAGCATTGTTTTTTTACATTGTTGTTCTATTTATTTACAATTATTATTACATTCATCAGTGTAGATTCTATATATCATTTCTATTTTTTTCATTGTACTTATTATTTTCATCAGATAATGATTAATTTTGATCATTTGATTTCCACAATTCATATTGCATGTTTACATTTCATACTTTGATACTTGATTTTCATTGAAATATTAATTTTCCAATCAAATAAATTCTAGAGTTGGAAGAAGAATTTTCAGTCACGTTTTTACTATAATTCACCCGCTTTTATATTGTTGTATCATACCTCTACTAGGACAACATACGTATGTATATATGTTCATGTGTGTGTATCTTTTTGTTTGTACATTTATATGAATATATCATTATATAATAGGAAAATTTATTTAGTTTTTAAATTTCACAAATCTCATTGTAGTGTGTGTGTCTATTTGTGTATACACACACACACACACAGACACACACAGACACACACACACACAGAAACACACACACACAAACAATCACACACATTTGGGTCAAGATAATAATATATATATATTATATATATATATTAATGTTTTTCCTCAGGGTGTGGCTCAATGATAGTTTCTCCTGTGGGTCTTGGTGAGGTCTCGAGTTCTAGTCTAATCGAGTATTTCTATGCATTTGTGTGTTACATGATTTATTTGTAATGTATCCCCTTTCCCCTACATAGATGTAAATATTATATAGTTAGAATTCATATAATTATCAATATAAATTTATGCTTCAATGAAAACAATATATTTAATTTAATAAAATGAATTAAAAAAGTGAACTTCAACTATTAAAAATTAGTTATATAGGATCTTTTCTTGTATAAATATATTTCAAATGGTTGGGTAGGGGTGATTACAAAGTTATATAAAGAAAATACACCAGACACATATATAGAAAGTCGGAGAGACTCGAACTCAAGACCTCCCTAACACCCCACAGGGAGGCTGATAATTAATGATATTCAAATGTAATTAATAAAAGTGTGTAAATATTATTAAAAATATTTATATACAATTATTATTAATATTATATACATTTATATAATTATTAATTTATTGTAAACCTTTTGGACTTAAATTTAATTTTCAATATTTATTCATTTTTAATATTTTTGTAATTTATATAATTAATATTATTTAATAATTATTTAATATTTTTTATAATTTATTCTTTTTTATTTATTAAATTTTATAATTTTTATTATTTTTTTAGTTAATATTTTTTTAATTTGTTCATTTTTTAATATTTTTACAATTAGTTCATTTTTTAGTATTTAATTTTTATTATTTAATATTTTAATTTTTTTATCATTTATTTAATTAATATGTATTAATTTTTATTTTAATATTTAAATATGTATATAATCATTATTTATTCCCTTTTAATTAGTAATTTATTTTTAATATTTAGTATTTAGAGGTATTTTTTAATACTTATTCATTTTTAATATTTTTTAATTTATATAATTAATATTATTTATTCATTTTTAATATATTTAAAATATATTCATTTATAATAATTATTTATTTTTATATAATTTTTAATTTATTATAATTTTTAAATGTAATTTTTTAATTTTAATTTTTTATAATTCATTTTTACATATTGATTTTTCAAAGGGATAGGTGTTTATTAGTGATAAATTAATATTGATAAATCTTTCCTTTATCAGTGCTAAATTTGGTACTGATAAAAGCTAATCTTAAATTTTTAGTATTGATAAATGCACTTTTATTAGTGCATTTGTAGTGTTGATAAAGATATGTCATTATCACTGATAAATTTAGTGCTAATAAAGTTTTATTTTATCAATTATTTTTTATTAGCACTAATAAAACTCATTCCCTATTTTTTAAAAAACCTACCAATCCTAAAACTCCTTCTCTCCATTCAAGATTTTGCATAAATTGAACCCTATTTCCACCTCTCTTGATCTTTTTGGACAAATCAACCCTCAAATCAGATGGTATGGTATTTAAAAATTGTTTTTAAGGATTTCTTAACTAACTATGAATGATTTTTTTATGATTTTTTGGATCTTCCCATTTTCTTATGTAAATCTACATGATATTTTATTCTCTTTATATATAAATGTGTATGTGTGTGTGTTTATATATAAATCTATATATATACAACATTATTAATTTGATCTCTAATTATTTTGACGACGAGATGCCCAATAGGATATATTTAGACACATGAGGGGGGAGAATTAGGTGTTGACTACTTTTCCTAATTACTAATTCTCTGATGAATTTTTACCCTCATAGGTAATTTGACCTATGTTTCCCATTATTGAAAATGGATATAATAATGTCTTACCTAACAAAAATAAATTGTATACAGGAAAGTAAAGTAATTAATAGGCATACAATATTTCTACATATATCGGTACAAAGACATAATACTTTCCATGATTGGTTGTCATCCCCAATATAGGATTCTCTGTTATAATCAAGGTAACCACAATGGGTTGGGTGTGTCACATAACTATAATTCTATAGTTTCACTGGAATTGATAATTCATGTTTCACATAAAAATTCCTTTAATAGCTTCTGACTATATTCATAGAGTTACACTGTGATCCCCCTATATACCCAGAGCCACAAATGCTCTATAGAGTCCTACCATATATATGAAACTGATCCTTTTAAGTTCTTCTTGGAAGTTGATCTATATATTTGCACAAGATGATTTTTTACCAATAAGTAAGAACTCCACCTTCTCACGAGTGGTTTCTTCAAATTCCAATAACTCTTTAAGAATACTCTACATCTCGGTCATTGCTCGTAGCTCATCTTTATAAAACCTCTACTGAATCTATTAACCCTATTGTCTTACTCAATCTATGGGTTATAGTGATATTAAACCATAGATTCTCCTTATCTTTTTCAAATACTCGATGCTAATAAAATAATTTCTTCAAAGAAGATCATATTCTCACTCTATTTTCTTTTTCTCAAACATCTGCAACCCTAGTTTTTGTAGGAACCACTACTTCTTCCTTAAACATTAATACTAAGATGATATTTATCTTCAGAAAAAGATTACATTATCCTTGTTTTTCTCCTTCTTAAATAGTTATAATATATTTCCCTATTCTTCTTAGTCTCTAATGAAACCAGTAACACACTTTTCAGAATCGTCTCTACTTTCTTTTTGATATAACAAATCATATTTTATTTTTTCTACTTCTAAAATATTTCTCAATCCCATTTGATAAAAATACATTTCATTTAAGATAATTAAATAGGTCCCATTAATCTTAGTATCCATAAAAGGAAAACATGGAAAAATTTAATGTTTCTAGTAAAAAGTACCATTAAAGAATTCCCATTTTTGGTTTCAAGCTACTTTCTTTTCACTACCCAATAAATTAAATTATGTGAAGTTAATTTTAATTTTTCTTCAAAAATAGATGACCAAAATGAATCTACATACATATATCAAGTGATGTAGCTTCTTTTTCCTACTTGTGATACAAAACCACTATCCAGAAAACTCATCTTCTTCAGTTTTATCTTAATAACTCAACTAAATCAGTTTCAATATTACATTTTATTTTAAATAGATCACAATATAAACAAGATTACCTAGCTTTTATTTTAAAAATCATCTAAAAACTCAAATTGTATCACTACTCGATCAACCGGTGATTTTGGACCTTAGTACCATTACAACGTCATCACAATAAAATTCTACATGAAATATCCAAAACTCCAAGCAATATAATAACATTTCATATATTCCAACTCAGATCTTCAAGCAGATTTTAACTAAATTATATTTTTTAAAATATCACATGAATCATCTTGAATCATAGTTAATATATGATGTTTTATTCACTGAAGATTAATTTATGCATTGTTAGGTTTGTTTTCATCTAAATATTTTAATTCTTGAATCTCATAATTTCACCATCTAGAAACTCAACATTTCTATGTGTGGAATTATTATGATGGTAAATTCAAAATCTCACATTCTAAAAGGATTGAAATTAGATTATTATGATAATTGGAAGAATTATTATACTTGTTATAGAGACTAATTCTGGGTAATAAAGGATTACATAGATAAAGGCTTATACTAAGTATCAAAAGACTAATGCTCAACCTTAAGTCATACAATTAGCCTCAGATTCATATGTTAATGTCATATTCTCTTATATTCATCAATTTTATACCGTACCTTAAAGTAATATGATGTTCCGAATCCTTATGATTAATTCATATGATCTAGATAAAATACTTACATTCAGCTCTAATGCCTTACGATCAAGTCTTACACTTAGTCCTTTTTCAATTTTCATGTTAAGAACTCCATGTTTTCAGACTCATTCACGTACAACACAATGGAATACACTTAAACCCTTTATATAAACTTTCCCAAAAACATTAAAAAGACTCCATGAAATCCTATGGCACTAATTGACAGAACAAAAAACCAAAGAAACATTAAATGAGTTGCTTGGTAAATTAACAGACACTTAGGAAGGGGAAAATACAAGGGCAATATGAGTCTCATAGGAAATAAACGCTACATGTAAAACTAAATCGATGCCTATATTTTTGGGTTTCAATCCCAAAATTACCCTTCAAACTAAAACTGGCTTCATTCCGAGAATTGTTCTGTGTTTTTTTGAATGCATCTGTTAGTAGTGCCTTTGGGAAAATATCATCCACCTATTTATTAGTATGAGAATAATCCAATTTTATTATTTTTTACTTCACAAGATCTCTTAGAAAATTGAATAAGGTATCAAAGTGTTTTCTTATTCCATGTTGCACTAAATTTTTTTCCAGTTTGATTACTGACTTATTATCCACATATATGAATTTGGATCCATCATGTGGATGCTTCCACACCTTTATCAAATTTATCAACCACATTCTTTCACAAATAGTGGACAATGTTGCTACGTACTCTGCTTCACATGTGGATAGGGCGAACACACTCCACTTCCTTGAATTCAATGTGAAACTAGTCGATCCAAGGAAAAATACATATCCAATGGTGCTTTTTGTTTCATCTTGGTCACCTATCCAATCACTATCTTAGTATCCATATATATTTGATTCATTGTTGTATAGATAGAACAAACCAAATTACACTATTCCTTTTATGTACATGAGGATTAGTTTTTTTACTAGCCAGTGTGACTCTTTTAGTGCCTCCATGTACCTACTTATAATCCCAAAACTAAAAATGATATCTAGCCTTGTGATTTTGAGGTACCTCAAGCTTCCAATCAGACTATTGAAAAAAGTCAAGTCAACGCTTCTTCCTTCTCCATCTTTTGTCAGTTTTAATATTGTTGCTACATGTGTGTTTACAATATTGCAAATGGCCATCTTGAACTTTTCAAGAAACCCCTTGGAATACTTCTTCTGAATATATAGATTCCAGCATGTTTTTTCTTTATTTCAATGCCCATAAAAAAGGACATGAGACCTCCATCGATCATCTCGAACTTCTTAATCATGGCCTCCTTGAATTCATCGAACATGACAAGAAAAAAGGACATGAGACCTCTATCAGTTTTCTAAAACTCATTAAACATGGCCTCCTCGAATTCGTCTAACAATTTGTTTGGTTTTTCTATACGAACAAAAAATCATCAAAATACATGAACACTATAAGTATATCGCCACACACATTCTTCTTGATGTAAACTGTATTCTCATATAGACATTGGGAGAAGATGTTCTCTTGAAGATAGTTGTCAATGTGTGCATTATAAGAACATAGAGCTTGATTCAACCCATAGAGAGATTTATTCAGTTGATACACCTTGTCTTCTTCCCCTTTTATAACAAAGCCTTCATGCTAGTCAAAATAGACCTCTTCTTCTAGAATTCCATTCAGGAATGCAGATTTCGCATCCAGTTAATAGATCATCCAACTGTGACAGAAAATAAGGGAGATAATCATCCACATAGAATCAAGGAATGAAATAAGAGTGAAGAATTATTCATAGTCCACCCATACTTTTGTTTATACTCATTTTCTACAAGCCTTTCCTTATAGTGATCGATATCACCATCAATATTTTTCTTGAACTTGTACACGCATTTGATGCTAATGGTCTTATGGATTTTAGGAAGGGTTGTTAGATCCCATGTGTAATTTTTATCTATGGATTGAATTTATTCTTCCATTTAAATTCTACAACATTCTTCCCTTATGGATTTCAGAAACATCATAGGTTCATGATCTACATACAAGAAACAAATATTTACCTCTTCAGTTTGATCAGACATGTGGCTTAAAATCTTCATTTTTATAGGTCCCATGGGTGAGGATGATCTGGCCAAATTATGACCTGATGGAGTGATTTAAGGAGTGATGGAATGTAATACCAGACTTCTGCATACTGATGATACACCCGAGGAAGGTGTTGCATGTGATTTCTCCTAATGAACATGCCTTTCTTCAGGATCTTCTATTTTGTCTATAATTTCTTGGTTTGATTCATCATCATTCCATTTTCACGCTTATTAATCACTGAATACCACATCACTACTCACCACTACTTTATTGGTTAGTTTATTATAGAGCTTTTAGGCTTTGAACTCATCACTGTAGATGATGAGGATGCACTTTTCACCACGATCATGAAGCTTCCTTCTTCTTGATTCTGGAACTTGAGCGTAGGTGACTCACCCATAGATTATTAGGTGCACCATGCTTAGTTTGTATCCACTTCATGCCTCTTTTGGTGTAAAATTTATGATTCTCTTGGTTGGACACCGATTGAACAGGTAGAAAGTACATGCAACTACCTTTGCCCATAAGCTCTTTGGAAGCCCTTTCTCCTTCAGCATGGTCCTCATCATGTCAATGATGGAGAGATTCCTTTATTACGAAATTCCATTCTACTATGGAATGTAGAATGTAGTGTATTTATCATTGATACCTTATTCCATATAGAAATCTTGAAATGTATTTGAGGTTTATTCTTTACCTATTTCATACATAAGAACTTTAATTTTGTGACAATATTCAACTTCCACACGAGCTTTGAATATTTTAAAGATAGTGAAAGTATAAGATTTTTCTTTGATGAAATACACCCAAGTCATTCTTATTAAATCATTAATGAGGGTAATAATGTACATATTACCTCCAAGTGAGGGTGTTAAAAGTGGTATGCAAATATCTGTGTGAACCAACTGAAGTGGTTCCTTTTCACTTCTGAACACTCCACTTGGGAAGGAATTCCTTTATTGCTTACTGAGTGTACATGTCTCACACACATGATTTGGAACTTCAATGGCCGAAAAACCACACACCATGCTTGATGAGGATAAAAGTTTAAGACTGCTAAAATGGATATTCCCTAAGCACAAATGCCATCTCCATGAGTCATTCTTCATGAGTCCAAAGAGACAGTCCTCGAACTTTGTGTTGATATAGAGTGGCAACATGTGAGTCTTCTCTATTTTGAATTGAGAAACAAGTATCATGTTAGCATCTATTAAATAAAAAGAAGTGTTTTCTATGTGTATGACATACCCCTTCTCAAGGAGTTGGCTGATATTTATGATATTATTTTTCTTTTTTGACATGTAATACACATTAGAGATGTAATTTAACCCACCATTCTTTAGATAGATTTTAATTTTACATTATACAATAATGGGTATCTTTGATGAGTCATCAAAATTCACGTCTCCATAAACTTCTTTGGTGAGTTACTATAATAGTTCTTTGTTACCACTCATATGGTTACTTTCACCCGTGTCGAGATACCAGACATCTGACCATTCAAATGCCTTTTCTTGTGAGAGGAGGAGTTTGGTGACTTCTTATTCATGGTGAGATGCTTCATCATAGTTGGATCATTCATATTGTTTAATTTTTATCCAATAGTAATAGGCATAATGGACTAAATTCTTATAATTGTGGCATTGAACATTCTTTGTGTTTCCTCAACCACTCATAAATCGGTCTCCACCATTTCCTCTTCAATGGAAGTTGATAATTTTTTTTCTTTTGTTGATGTCTTGGATGATATCCATACCATATCCATCTTGAATTATTAATGCCTCATTGTGTTTCGAAATTATTTGGTTCTTGTAGAGTTAACTTAGAATCTAAGGCATGCTCAGTCATTGAACCTGCATTCTTTTTCATTCATTTCTCATGAACTTGCAACAACCCCATCAATTATTCAATGGAAGGATTTTCCAATTCCTTTGATTCTTTGATTGTCACAACAACATGATCAAACTTGGTTATGAGAGATCAAAGTTAACTTTCAATGAAACTAATGTATTCCAAATTTTATCCATTTCATTTTAAATTGTTAACAATAATGATTAAGAATGAGAAGTAGTCAGAGATACTCTCATCTTTATTCATATGTGCCGCTTCAAACTCTACTCTTAGTGTTTGAAGAAGAACCCACTTTAATCGATCAACACCCCTGAAGATGGCGCCAAGGGTATCCTATGATTTTATAATTGATGTTACTTCAAGAATATTTTCAAAGGTCGATTCATCCAAACCTTTATAAAGGAGGAAGAATTCCTTACTGTATTTTTTCTATTAATTTTTGAGATCTATATTTTCTTAATTTTTGAAGGTGGGTTCTTACTCCATAGTGGGTAATATATAACCATTAGTGATGATCTCCCATAATTATAGTGACCGGAAAAATCACTTCATTTGGATGCACCACATTTCATAGTTATCCTCAAAAAACATTGGAACTTTCGGCTGGATTGCGGTGTCCATCTTTAGAAATGGATAGATTCCTTTTTACCAGCTCTAATACCAGTTTGTTTGAAACAATTGCCTTTACAAATTCTAATTAACATGATAAATGGAGGAACAAAACAAATCATTTTTCATGATTTTATTTCACATACAATACAACAAACTACACTTATTCTTTTTATATATGCTTTTCCCAAAAACATTAAAAAGACACCATGAAATATCATAGCACTAATTGACAAAACAAAAAACCAAAGAAACATTAAATTAATTTCTTGGGAAATAAATAGACACTGGGTAATGGTAAAAATTAATTGGCAATATGAGTGACATGGAGAATACATGCTACATAGAAAACTAAACCGGAGCCTTTATTTTTGGTTTGTATTCCCAACAATAACTTCACTACTTGTATAATCCAGACATTATAAAACATAATTAAAGTATTTGATAACACTTATTTTAGCAGTAACTCATATAAGAACACTAGAATCTATTCTCAAACTTAGTGGGTCTTCAAAACATCCATTCATCTAGCTAGTTAACATTGATCATAATAGCTTCTACAAGATGTTCACTATAGAAAAAATTTCCACTATTTTAAACTATTGTAAATAAAAATAGAACTCCTTCATCGATACTTGTAATTATAATCTATGAAGATCAGTACATCCAATTATCTGATTTTAGGGTCTTCCCTTAGAAAACGTCCAACCAATTACTCCAAGGCATCTAAAACATCCAATTTCCTTTCCACCATATGATACATCCTATAGATAACAACAACAAAACCTTCAATCTCAATGTACTAGGTGGATTCTCCAATCCATCACCCATATCATCAACTTTTGATCATGACATTGTTGGTGGGGAAAAGAATAAGTGACAAAAAATGAAATCATAAACCCAAGGTAACTTCAAACTCCCCCTTTATATTTGTTATTAATTCCATATCCACTCCAACAATAAATGAAATTCTTATATTCCTAATTGACAATGAATGAAAAGGGATGAAAATTTTTCTCTCCCTTAATGTAAGGGTTCTCTCATACATTTGAAAAAAACTTCTTCTCCCCATGATCTTCTACTATCCTTGTAGAAGGAAGGCACCATAGAATTCATAACTATGATCCATCTATTAATCAATATATTTTTACCTGGGACAACCTGGTGTAGAAAACAAGAGTTAATAACCTAGAAACCAAAGTAATTTATTACATTTATCAATAAATATCCAACTCAAATATTATTTTCTATGGGAATATGAATACTATATTTTTCAAAAATGTAGTTAAACTTACACTCATCATGAAAAAAACATCATAGGGTTCAAGTACAAGTAAATTAATTTCCCTTTTTTCATACCAACACCCCTTTCTGATTAAAATAATTAGAAAGAATAACATAAATAGGATACTGAGTATCATACCTCAAACATCAACAATTTTGAGGATATCTAGATTTTCATATTTCAAGAATATAGGAAATATTTAGTAGCCTTCACTTCTTTAGTAGATCCACCTCAAGGGATACTTCTTATGCTCCATCACCATAGTAGTTTTATTCAAGAGATAAGATCTATGAAATTGTGATACCAGTTAAACATGATTAAAATTGGAAAGGAATAATAATTAAACTTTCAATCCATAGTGGTTTGACTTTCTTGAAGCTTCACCAATAATTCGATATTTAATGAACAATCATCAGAATGTGGGAATGATGTGGATTTCATCACCTCCTCAGTTGTATCACTAAGGATGAGACCCCTCTCTCAACTCAATTTACCTTTAATTTAAATATATAAAGTGTCTTTTCATCTTTATGCTTGCCTCTATTTTTGGTTTTTAAAATTTTTTCCCTTTGTGTGGCATGATTTTTTTTCTTATTATCAGTTTTCATCTTAGCTAAAATGGACCTAATTTTTTAATATGGAATAATAATTTCATTATTTGATTATTAATCAAGCGTCCTTACTTATTCTAGTTTATTGGGACATATTATCAAGATATCATTTGTTCAATGTACCTATTTTTCCTTTAGTGTGTAATTATTATTTTTAGAAACTGATTTTTAGTAGGAAACCATTAGCGCTTCCCTTTTTCATTCTTTAGTTCCTTTTGACTAGGAAAATAAATCATGTAATTATTGGATATATAATATAATTTTTTTTCCTTCAACATAGCTTCTCATCAAATTTTGCCTTAACCTACTTTGGTAGCCTCTCAATCTCATCATCAATGATGTCTTCTACCATGAAAATATTTTTGTTTATTGCTTTCATTAACTTTTCTTTTGGTTTATGATTTTTCCTCTAAATTTTATTTCCATGGATTGTTTAAAAATGTCAATTGTGTGGAATATCTTAACACAATAGAAGAATATTCTTTATGTATATTTAAAATCTGAGTTAGCTATCTTTATTGACTTATTGGGAGTATCACTCTTAGTATCTTTATTTACTTAATTACACCTGAATAAAGGCTTGCCTTAATTCTTATTTTTCAACTCAATTAACTTTTGTGACCTCTTCTTCACATTTTTTAAAAATTTATGGCTAGATGTAACATACTCAAATTCATCATATTTATGGACATATATGTTGCAAGAGTAAAAAAATATTTCTAACTTTTCAATTTTTTTCATCAATGATAAATTCTCTTTATTATATGAAACCTGTTTCTTTTGTATAATAGGTTTGTTCTCAATTTTTACTTATATCCCCTATCTATAAGACTTATATAAATTAAATATGTAAACATGTTAAACTAATGATTTATATCCAAATTTATAAACCTTCAACAACAATAATAATGGATAAAAAACCTATTTCTTTTGATTTTTGAAAAAATTTGTCCATATGTTTCTTCTAGACAACCTTGCTCTTTTTGAGTTGTTTCACAACTCTTTTGGGACTGTTTTAGGGATATATTATTCATACATCTTCTCATATCTGACCTTGTTTACATGTTAGTATTCTCATGATTTTTAACTACCCACATATTTATAGAATTTAAATTAAATCTAACACTATAATATAAACCATATTATGTGCATAAAACTTCTTTAGAACATTGGATCAACTTATTCCAAGAGCCAAAGGTGGAAGCTTCTTCAATAGTAATAAATCAATCTTTACCATCGTTAAGAGTTCCTCATGAGGGAAATTATATCTATGTAACCTTAGTAGCATTACTTCGCTTCTTAGAAACATTTTATATTTTGGGTGTAATAATTTCTATATTCTTAAATTTCAATTCTAGTTTTAGAAACTTCAAACTGATAGGATTATTTTTAGTAACAAATGAGATAAGATTACTCTCTCACGGGTTCTCTATATTCTATAACATTTCATCATGTATCTTTCTTGAATCCACTAAGTAACTATCAAACTCTTTCAACCTCTTGTATTTCACATTTAGATGGGTATTTTTGACATTCATATAAATTCTATGTAACTATTCTAGTGCATGGGATACCCCAGTGACAACAAACTTAAACACATTCTTATCAACAACTATCCTTCACAATTTTTCATCAATCAGTGACATGTTATCATTGTAAAGTGTGGTTTCTTATTCCTTATCTTTCACTAATTTTGATAGGGTGTTACGTATTTCAAATTTTTTAGCCAATTTATTCTCAATGGTATCATTTTCTTCCACTATAAGTGATATTTCATCAAATAGTTCCATGATAAACCAAGTATATATACAACTTTCTCATCATAAAATTATTTAGATAACCTTTTACATATGAGTAAAATTATTTTATTTTTTTAATCTCTTCAAGCTCTCCATATCTTGAACTAGAGTTATCAAAAGGAGATCTATTAGGAGATTCACTAAATAGGAACTTAACACTTTATTCTCCTTAGAATAGTGGGTGATCCCTTTCATTCTTCACATTTTTTCTTACCTCATTATCCTCATTATTTCTATTATTTTTCAATGTTCTGGGTGAAATTTTAGATTATGTAGTTGTAGGAATCAACATTATTTCTTCCATCTAAGGCTCAATTTGATACATCACTTGAAATATAAACTTCATCATGTTCTGATAATAATTATAGGGAAAATAAAATCTAGGTTTAGTTCAAATGGAACGTATACTCTTATAATATTTGAGATTCCCAATAGGATTTGTGAAGACACCTAAGAGTGGGGGGGGGGGTGAATCAAGCGTTGATTACTTTTTACCAATTACAAATTTTACAATGAATATTTACCATCATAAATAATTTAATATATGTTTCTAGTTAGTGAAAATGGTTCCATTAATTTTATACAAAGAAACAATCATCTTTATTTAGGCAAGTAAATAAATAAATAGGCACTAAATATTTTTACAAGGTTCGGTACAATGAACTTCTCCTTTCCTTGATTGGTTGTTCGAACTAATCAAGCATTTTCCAATATAATCTAGGTGATTATAATTGGTTGGGTATTTAAAACAACTAAAATTCTAGAGTCTCACTAGATCTATAAATGCTTATTTCACAAAGGAATTACTTTAACAAATTCCCATTCTATTCATAAATTCTCATTATAATCTCCCTACATACCCCGAGTCACAAGGTAATATGGATTCCCACCATATATATATATATACAAGTGATCTGATGAAGTTATTATTGGAAGTAGATCGGTATATTTTCACATATTCTTATTCAATAATAAGACAGCAATCACAAATCAATCTAAAATTTTATTTATGAAATAACTTTTGAGGGAAAGTGAGAAACACAAAAATATTAGGTCATACCCAATTAAAACCTATTAAGAAATTACCAAACTATTCCAGAAAAACTTTAAAACTTTTGAATTAATCACCCCATGTAATCTCCAAGAGATAGATTTTACCTGTGTATCTAGATCGTCTTTGATGAGAGTCTCAAATTGGTAGGACAACTTTTCCTAGGTCTAAATGTATTCTTCCACATTTATTTTCCCCTTGTTGATTCCACAAGCCAAAATACGGTCTTTATTGTCAATCCAATTGGCTTGCACTGTGTTAATATCATGTTGAATTTATATCTCGTACATTATATCTACTTCCACCTTTGAAACATTGATTTCAAAATTTCCATCCGCTTTCTTTTCGTCAGATAGTAGGAGAAGCTCCGGGTTATCATTCTTCTTCCTTGCCTCCTTTTAGACATCATTATATGCAACCAGATCAACCAACTGGTTAATATCCTCAAGCCTAACACCTTTATACTCCATGGCCTTTTCATAAGAAACCTCCCACTCTTCGCCATCTTGAGTATTCTGAACAGGTTCCCCAAATTTAATACTCATGCCAACTGAACGGTTAGTCATCAGTTTTGGAAGTTACAAATAATATTTCTGAGTCTTGGTCTTTCTCCCACCATTCATCAGATAGTATCTAACATCGATATGCTTTATCTTTACTTTTTAAAGTAAATTATGTGAGAAACACTTTAGTTTCTCATCCTCCTCATTCTCCGAGGGAGACTGTGGGGACTCAGCTAACATTTCATCATTTTCCGAATATTGTTCAACAGGGAATGGATCCTTCTTCTTGTCCTTCCTATGAATCACCGTTGTCCACCCCCTTGATCCTCTGCCCCAACCAATCCATTTGTTAGACTGGAAAACTTTTTTTGAATGAGGATCGATTGGATATATATAGGATTTGGAAGCAAGCTCGATTTCTTAGACCTGAGAGAGCCATGATTCTATCTTGGAGGGATTGAACTGGGGATCTAGAAACCTGAAGCAGTCCCTAAATTCGGTGCCTTGGACCCTAAAGATCCAATCCCCTAGATGGATGAGCCATGAACACTTGAAATACATGGGGATCCCTTCACACATTCTAGAGATGAAATTATATTAACACCATTAACACTAGACAAACATGGTCTATTATGCGAGGGTAGAGAAGCCACAACCGCATATGATTTCATAGTTTCAATACCCACTCCCTAGACTTCATGAACTGGGGCTATGGGAACTAATCATTTTCCGACTGCAACACTATTTCAAGCCTGTTGGAGATGACCCAAATGACCACAAGACAAGCAGAAATTAATCCAAAAATAAAAAAACCCTTTGTTTGACCTGGTATTCAATTTCAATTTCAATACACACAAAGTCAACAGGTGGTTTGGAAACATCAATTTCCACACAGATGCATGAAGAAATAGGGTGGAAAAGGGACCGTGATCTATTTTCAAAACATAAGAACATATTGACTAGGTTTCCAAGCATCGAGAGCACTAAGAGGTTTTAAAACAGAAGTGGAAGGCTAGGGAAACTTACCTAGATTGTTACTGTCGAAGGATCTCACCTCAAATGGAAGTCGAAAGACCATAAGAAGAGGAAGAATCATGCACTATTATTGGAATGTTTGTTTCCAATCTAGGAAGTGATGAGGTCATCCTCAGACTCAAAGAGGATGATAAGGTGTCGAAGGTCCAATATCCCAACAATCGCATGATGTTTCAGACCCCACGAATCGGAGATGCATCAGTCAAAGGAATCAACGGATGATCGATTCCGACCAAAGAGAGCCACCAGAGAGTACCTATGCAGGTCCGATGCATCAGTTAACTCACTATCGGATAGTGATAGATTAGGAAAACCCTCGACAAATGAGGGGACTTTGGGGGTGATCTCAATGGTAGGGAAGGGTGGAAGCTTCACAGGATCTGTAAATGGAGAGAAAGAAAGGGGGAACCCAAGCCTAAACAACCCCTCCTCCTCTCAGGAGTGGGAGATAAGGATCCGGAGGCCATGGATATCACACCATGGGAGAACTAGGAAGTGGTAGCGTCTCTGTATTCAGTAATAAGACAAATCTACTTATTCTTATGAGAAACTTCTTTGAATACAATATATCTTTAAGAATAATCTACAACTTGGCGACTACTCACAACTCAACTTCACAAAACTTCTACTAAATCTGTTAGCCTTGATATCTCACTCAATCTTTAATATCCTATAATATTAAACCCTAGGATCTCTTAATCTTAGTCAATTAATCAACCCCAATAAAATAATAACTTCAATAAATATTGGATTCCCACTATGTCTTCATCTTCTCAAACTTCAGCAACCATGGTTGTTGTAGGAACCTATAATATTTCATAATCTTAGATACCCATATGATATTAATCTTCAAAATAGGTTCAGATTATCCTTATTTTACTTCTTATTTAAGAGATATAGTATATTTCATTATTCTTCGTCTCAAATAAGCTCATGAACACAGTTTTTTGAATTGTCTCAACATTATGTTTTCTATAGAAGGCCATAATTTATTTTTTCAGGTTCTACAATCTTCCCCATCTTAATTTACTAAAAAAAATTCCATTTAAGAGTACTAAATCTATTTCATTGAACTCAGTGACCATAAAAGGAAAACGTGTAATACTTTAAGGTTTCTCAAAAAAAGAACCATGATATAATTTCCATTTTTGGTTTCCCACTACTTTATTTTCATTGCCCAATAAAGTGAACCATGTGAAGTCAATTTTAAAATTTCATTAAAATTAGATAAAACAAATTCCATAACATATAGATATCTAGTGAAAAAAATCTTTTTTCCTTATTGATATATAAAAACACTAACTGAAACTCATCTTCTTCAGTTGTTAATTCTTGATTAAACTAGATCAATCTTAATATTTCATTTTCTTTTAAAAATCTCATGATATAATAAAGATTACTAATATTTTATTATAAAACTAATATCAAGAACTCATATTTCATAAATACCCAATCAATGGGTGATTTAGGATCTTAAGACAAACATAAAATCATTATAATAACATTCCAGATGTAATATCTAGAGCTTCCTCTTGAAAAACTTGAACATCAAGAAATATAGTTTAATTTAAAATATTCCATCACAAATCTTAAAATAGATCATTAAAATAATTATAATTTTCAAAATATCACCTAAATAATCTTAAATGACATTTTAGATGTCAATTTTTTATATCAAATATTGGTTATTTTATCATCGAGTTTGTTTTCATCAGAATATTCAAAATATGGAATCTCAAATTTTCACCCAGAAAAAGATCAGAATATATCTTAGTGTAGAAGTCTTAAGTAGGGAAATTCCAAGTATTATACTTGAAAAGGATTATATTTAGAGACTTACACTAATTATAATAGGTCTTACCTTAGGATAAATACTTAAACTGAGTAGAAAAGCCTTACATAGAGAAAGGATCATGCTAAGTTTCAAAAACCCTACACTCATATTGAAGTCATATGAAATGCCTCGGGTTGTTTGATGAAGTCATACCCACTTTCCTTTTCATTATATTAATTTACCTTGAATTAATACAATACAATAAAACCCTATAATTAAGTTATATGATCTAGATCAAAAACTTGTGTTCATCTCTAAAGTCTTATGAACAAGGCTTAGGCTCAATTCTTTGTGAATTTTCTTGCTAAGAAGTCCAAGTCTATAGAATCATTGATAATGACTTCAATAATTATTAAAATGGACTCTAACGATTATCAAACTATCAAAAACATCTAAAATATCCTTGGGTATTTTAACAAAAATGTTTAAACACCTCCACACTATTCTCAAGAATATGAAGCATATATAATCATCATTGGGTATCTTTAAGATATTCAATGCTTGTACACTACAGACATTGTAAAACCTTATTCAAATTATTGGATAACACTTATTTCCATATTAACTCATAAATTTACATTAGTATGGATTCTCTAACTTAGCAGATCTTTAAAAACTCTATACATTTATCCATTTGAGAATTATCATCATAGATTCTAAAAGTTATTTACTATAGAAAGAATTTCCACTATTCCAAAATGTTGTAGATAGTATTGGAACTCATTATTCATAAATTTTCATGCTCATCCATTAAGATCAGTCCATCCAATAATCTAATTTTAAGTTCTTCCCATATAACATGTACAAATAGTTGGTCCAAGGCATCCATAACTTCCAATTTCCTTTCCACCGTATGAGACATCCTATGGATAATAATAGAAGCACCTTCAATCTCCACTAACTGGATGGATTCTCCAATATATAACCCATCTCATCACCTTTTCATCATGAAATTGATATTGAAAAAAAGTCTAAGTGAAAAAATACAATCATCAACCCAAGGGGACTTCATGTTGTTCTACACATAATCGCCTATATGAAGTTGTGTAAACACATGCGTGCACAAACACACACATGTATAAATGCATTTTTTTCATCGATTTTTATATGTATAAAAATGTATATATGTTTTTATGTGGGTTTATGTTTGTGTGTAAATATGTGTGTGTGTGTGTGTGTATTTTTAAATTTACATTAAATTAGTTTATATTATATTTACTATTTATTTTTTATTTTTATTTTTATTTATAATAGACATCAGTTATATATATTAAAAAAAATATTTAAATTCTCATTTTATCATATATATAATATTTATGATATAATAATAATAATATAACAAAGGATTTTGTTGATCACTTGGAAATTTTGATTTTAATTCTTCAACAAAGTTTATAAAACTGGTATATTTTATTAAATTATGAGAATAATTCACATATCAAAATATAATCCCAATTACATTCTAAATTATCATACTACCAATAAACAATAATAAATTCACAAAACACTAAATTCATTGGAAAATTCACAACAGAGCACAAAAAATACAATTAAAATAATATGAAAATTAGCCTAAAAATCAAACTATCTAGATAGTTACAAGGGTATCCAAAAAATTATAGGGAATAATTTATGCTAAGTATAAAAAACTAAAATATAAATAATAAAGGAACTAATAAATAACTAAATAAATAATCAAATATCCTGAATATTAATAATTAATAACACATTTTTTATACATTGACATGATATGAGAATGTATATAATAACATTAAGTATTTGAAATAAAAACCAAGAAAATCAATAAGTGTGTAACGTCCCGACCCGGCTCACCCCTGAACCGATGGCCAGACCGGTCGCCACATGACCTCAAGCGCGTATCCCTGTATGCCAGAGGATGATGACTAGTAGTGAGGGTATAAGGATAGTGAGTGGGGAGACTATACCATCATTTTATTATTCAAAAATAGACAAAGGAAATAAATAGCGGAAAAAGTATAATAAATGATAAAGCAGCTGAAAACAAATTTTATAAATCTTGTATAATACAAATGGTCAACACCAAATTATACAGTAGATGCATGCATGACATGCTAATGATACAATAGTAGAAAATAGTAAACAAAATATCATTCTTTACATTCCAATTCAGAAATAAATAAATAATGACTCAAAGCCCCAAGGGTGATCTCCTCGAGCATCCCAAGCCTCCACTCAGTCCACTGCTCCTAACTCCCAAGTAAATGCAAACAACATAGTCCTGCAACCAAATAGAATCTAGTCGGGTACCCAGTGAAATGGAAACCCGAGTAGGGTGTGAGATATAAATCTCAGTAGGCCGGGACCACCTTTGTCTACCCCAAATCCATACATTTAATAAATAACTTAAAACACTTAAAGGCATGCATAAAATAAAGTAAGCAGTACATGTAACTATAATCCCAAGTACTTGCTTCAACCCCCAGCTGGTGTCTGAATGTGAATTATACATTTTTCATGCATACTCAACAATCATTTAATAATCATTTATCAATTATCCAAATCTTATTAAATTATGAATGTCTTGAGATTCGGCCTATGCCGGTTTTCAATTATTTTCCGAACATGGAAAATATTTGATATTCCCAATAATCTGTAAAACCCACAATCTTATTCTAAATCATGACTTGATAATTAATCCAAACATTAATTACCCTATTACTAATTCTTCCCATTGAAATAATTTAACTATTTAATCATATCATTTTAACCAAATTAGTCAAACATGCTTAAACTCAACACAAGTTCAAGTCCACACTTATCTCATGTGGGAGGAATTATTTATTAACATCAAAAGTGTCATTCAATGAAATATCATAATGAAGGAAACTCAAATTCCTAATTTATTTAAAGAAACTATAATTCCTAAAAAAAGTGTTAATGATTTGGGACCCTACCTCGGGGTTTTGACGGAAACCAGAACGAACGAAGAACCCTCAAGAGAAACGGGTTGATTCTTCTAGAACCCACGTGATATCACTTCTCCTAGAAATAACAAGACCAAAACTCATCATACTTGTCCTCCACACACATAGATTTACCCATGACAGTGGTATATCTAAGAAACCATGAGAAGAGGAGATGTAAATCAAAGTAGATCTAAGAAATCGAACAAGAACGAAGAATAATATATACCTACCTCAAGAATTTGGCTTCAATTCTCCCAGTGAAGCCTTCACATCGCTTCCAAAATTCTTGGGAGAGGTTTTCCAACCTTCAAGGGAGAGTAATCCCAAGTTATGGCTGCATAGGTAGAAAAACTAGCCATCTAGAGGCTTAAACATGTGAGATCCACTATTTTAGGATCTCACATAAGTTCCCGCATGGTTTTCTCACACGGTTAGAAAAAACGTGAACTGACCATGCATTAGCTACTTCCTCTACCACCCCTCTCAGATGACCTCATTGCACGGTCTCTTCTAACCGTACGCCAACCATGCAGGAGCTACTGCCTCAAAACCTCAACTACGCACGGTTTGGCCACACGGTTAGACAAACCGTGTGCCGCCCGTGCGACTTCCCCTTTACCTCAAAACTTCTATCAAAGTTCGAAAAAATGACATCTTTAGGTGTTCCAACACCTGGAATAAGATTTCGGAGCTCATTTTAAAAAGAATGAACCATTGATAAACCGAGAAAGAATTTCAAAAACATTCTTAATTTTAACCCAGTTCAAAAACATGGGATTCTACATTATACCCACATTAAAAACTTCTCTTCCCTGATATGCCATCGGGAACCAATTTTAAAACAACAGACCTACCAAGGTCATTTAATCTTGTAAGAAGTGACGTGTTGTATTCCCAATGCCAAACACACCTTTAACCCTTCTCAAAACTGATGGATAAGCCTTTATAACTGGATCCAAAGATTACTCTAAAGCATAAACATCAAAACAGATCTTATATCTTAGGTCATTAGAAGGACCTTGTCAATGTAAAAGGTTAAACCTCGATCAAACAACAGAACATGTTTCACATACTTCCCTCGAAAGATGATGCAGACCTAAAATCCCATTTCACCCTTTATCTAAAGACGTTCCTTTAAAACTAATCCATAACCATCCGCAAGTATAAAGATTTCATTACCCAACATCTGGTGAAAATTCCAAGTCAAGCCATCACAAGGATACTTTAAAAACAACTATGCCCCAACACGAGAAGGAAAGTTGCCCAAAGAATCAACGCATCCCGTGTAATACCCTGATATCAACTACTCCTCAAGCCAAACTATATTTAAACTATAGCGTGGCACAAGAGAAACTCTATATTTGTGTCTCCATGATAAGGTAAATATAGGGGACATGCTCGTCGTGTCTAGAAGAGCGCACTAAGAGAAAATGGAGGTCATGAAGAAGATCAGCCAAACCATTACAAGAAAAGTCTGTTCTAAAATCTCGACATCACCTACCAACACATTCATTGAGAAAAAAGTGGAAATAACCACCTTTAGATTTCCCATGACGTCTCAAGAAAAGATCATCTTCTCACCAGCGCACTATATTTACAACAATATCAGTGTTTTGAAACACCCGGGTCTTTCAAAAACCATTCCATGTATTGAAATGAAACTAATTCTATAACACTCAAGTTAATCTACATGGAGTTGACCCTAGAACGTACTCAATAGTACAAAAAGTATTATTATAGAGTCATTTTTCCTCATACGATCATTTTCCTATACGATGCCATAACCATCCATCCATTTCTAAGAAGAAAAGGTCAAACGACCAACAAAGAAGAAGACCAAGCCCAAGGCATGTCTAACCAGTTGAAAAAGAGCTTTAATCGATGCTCAAGCCCACAACTAGGTCAGGAAAAACATCACCACCTGTTCAAACAAGGGTGTCATAGGAAAATAGAAGTCCTACATGGAACAATGACACCCAAAAACTCCAAAAGAGCACGAAAATCCATAGAGATAGCAAGACATTTAAGTTCTAAGGGTACTACCGACCACAGGTTAGCCCCTTACGTAGAGAAAGTGTCAACCCTAAACCAGGTCACTTTAAACAAGTCACTAGGATCAAAATCCTAACATAAGGCCATATCTAAGGAGAAGAATGCCAACAGAAAGTACTCATGCTTTCGTTCCAAGGAAACTCAAGAGAAGTCTGAACTACCCTTTACATGAGGGTTCTAAACAGTAGACACCACAATAGGTTCCTTTTCAAATCCTCTTTTATTTAATCACTTTTAATCTTTAATCATCAAATGATTTAATCAAAACATAAAAGCACCATTTTAAAAACACCCCAAGTGAAAACATGCAAGTCTCATAAAACTCCTTTTTTAAAAACATTTACATTAGTTGAAATCCCATCGTTTTTAGGAAACTTATCAAAATAACTTCCTCTTAAGAAGATAAGCCGACCTACGAGGATCCCATTTTAACCAACCTGGGTTCTCTATAAAGAAACCCAATAACAAACGTATATGTATTAAAATTTTAAACACCCAAACAGGTTATCCCATAAAAACACTCCCCAACTGACCTACTTGGGTCCAGTTGCATTTTGGAAGCTAGCCATTTGATTTCAGATCAACATTAAACATCATTCACATTTATAAGCTTTTTACACTACATCAAGTCATCACATTTAATATGAGTCATCATTTCCCAATTCATGAAGCACCCACACACTCCACGGATTGAAAATTGACTCTCATTAATCAATACCAATGTCAATTCAGAAATTAACATGATAAACCTAATGGTCCAAATTATATGGGTGGCCACCTACCAATTGATAAGGCGCCCATATGCCTTATCACTAGATTTTGGATCCCATTTAACACAATAAACATTTATTTAACATTTTATCTTTATGACCCCTTTCACATATCAAAACTTCTCAAACATGTTAGCATAAGCAGTAGCACGACAACTTGCTATAACACAGAAGCATATCACAACAACAAAGCATGATAATAACTAAGGTAATAAAGAATGTAATCACTCAAGCGTGTTAAATCTATCACCAAAACATGCTATCAAGAGAGGCATGCTAACGCAGATCAAACATGGCATTGCACCCAAGGAACACAATCCAAATTAGAAGGCATCTTACTAATGCAACAACATGGCATGTTATATGCATGACATGTGAATATATAAGTGTTTAAGATGATGCATGTATGAAAATTCCTTGCCATATCCGGCCAAAAAAATTATTCTTTTCAAAAATCTCAAAATCAATAAACATCAGAAAATACACCAGTCACTTAAGGTGAAATCATATCAACTGTAACCTCTAATAGTACAAACATCAATTCCCATCCGTGGCCACTTGGTTATTTTCCGTACATAGGGTGATCAGTCCCAAGCATGGCTATTAACCCAAGCACCGACACATTCCTAGTCCCCTGTCTACCAACCCCAAAATAGTAAGACAAAGGAAAAGAAAGAAACCTAAACATTTGATACCACTTTGTAATGTCCCAACCCAGCTCACCCCGGAATCGGTGGCCGGACCAGTCGCCACCTGACCTCATGAGTGTCTCCCCATATGCTATAGCATGCCGAGTAGCGGCGAGGGTCTAAGGATAGTCACTGAGGAGACTATACCCTCATTTTAGTGTTAAAAAATAGAAAAAGGAAATAAATAGAGGAAACAGTATAATAAATGGTAAAGCAGTGGAAAACAGATTTTATAAATCTTGTACAAAACAAATGGTCAACGCCAAATTATACATAAGATGCATGCATGAAATGCTAATGATACAATAGTAGAAAACAGTAAACAAAATAGCATTCTTTACATTCCAATGCAAAAATAAATAAAAAACGAATCAAATCCCCAAGGGTGATCTCCTGAGCATCCCGAGCCTCTGCTCGGTCCTCTGCTCCTAAATCCCTAGTAAATACAAATAGCATAGTCCTACAACCAAATAGAATCTACTCGGGTACCCAGTGCAATGGTGGCCCGAGTAGGGTGTGAGATATAAATATTAGTAGTTCGGGACCACCGATGTCTACCACAAATCCAGACATTTAATAAATAACTTAAAACACGTGAAGGCATGCATAAAATAAAGTAAGCGGTACAAGTAACTATAAACCCAGGTACCTGCTTCAGCCCCCAACTGGTGTTTGAACATGCATTATACATTTTTCATTCATACACAAAAATCATTTCATAATCATTTATCAATTATTCAAATCTTATTAAATTATGAAAGTCTTGAGATTCGGCCTACGAACGACATCTTCTGAATAAGTCACTCACCATGGATGTCTCTAAAGACCATCTAAGTAATCAAGTAAAGACCGAATCCAAGCTTCTGATTTGGATTGGATAACGTGTCATAAGTTATTCAATTTAATCTTTCATATACTAAGTTTGAGCCAATCCACTAAAATTGGTTCACCCAATTCATAAATAAGTCTGAACCCTTTCTCATAATCAATTCACAAATCATCATGTAACAAAAGCCTTCATTAACCATTAAAATCATTTCATGCACGAACAATTGGACCCACAGTCCAATGTTAATTAATGGGTGTAGAACATCATGTCTAGCTCCCTTTTGAGTATTTGGAGCATCAGTCCTTGTCTCACAACCCATGAGTATTTGGAGCATCATTCCCTGTCCCATAAAATAATATTTGCTTGCAAGATGGGTGTAGAACGCCAAGTCTAGAACCCCATGAGTATTCGGAGCATCAGTCCTTGTATCAGAACCCATATATCAATCAAACATATACATCTATCATTGGTGTATAATACCATGTCTAACACCACAAAACCAATCTGTTAATTAATTCAACAATTAATTAACAACACAAATGGATCTTTAGATAAGTCAACACTTAATCATACATTCAAGAACTTATTAATTAATAATTAATTATAAATTAAGTATTCTTATCAGGATAACTTAATAATTAACTCAAAATTTAATTACCCAAATCATTTAACAAGTCTGAACCCGTCCACTCAAACAATGGTCCGTCTAGGACTTTAACAATCTACAAGAACACCATAACCATATCAAAACATGTTTAACAAAGCCAAGATATTTAGTGATCATCCCACACAACATATCATATCTCTAAACAACTCCATCCAAGACAACCTAAGGCATTGAAAACTAATATGCATCGAAAGTTAATCTTGGCCAACAATCATAACAAACAACCAATTCACAATCTTAATTTAATACATGAAAATTAATTAATTAAACAATTAATTAATCAAACCTTATCTCTTTAACCAATCATCAATTAGTTAAACATTTACCATTTAACATGTAATAATTAATCCCTCCATTAATTATTACTAGTTTCCAATTATTTTCTGAACATGTCAAATATTTGATATTCCCAAAAATCTGTAAAAGCCACAATCTTATTCCAACTCATGACTTGATAATTAATCCTACCATTAATTACCCTATTACTCATTCTTCCCATTCAACCCATTTAACTGTTTAATCATATCATTTTATCCAAATTATTCAGACATGCTTAAACTCAAGACATGTTCAAGTCCTCACCTATCTCATGTGGGTGGAATTATCTAATAACATCAAATGTGTCATCCATTGACATATCATAATGAAGGAAACTCACACTCCTAATTTATTTAAAGAAACTATAATTCTTAAATAAAGTGTTAAAGATTTGGGACCCTACCTCATGGTTTTGACAGAAACCACAACAAACTAAGAACCCTCAAGAGAAATAGGTTGATTCTTTAAGAACCTGCCTTAGATCACTTTTCTTAGCAAGACTAAGACCAAAAATCATCATACTTTTCATCCACACATTTAGATTTACCCATAACAGGCGTATATCTAAGAAACCATGAGAAGAGGAGATGTAGAGTTAAGTAGATCTAAGAAACCGAACAAGAACAAAGAAGAAAATATACCTACCTCAAGAATTAGAATTAGATTTTCCAAGAGATTCCTTCATATTGCCTCCAAAATTCTTGGGAGAGGTTTTCCATACTTCATGGGAGAGTAACCCCGAGTTATGGCCTCTTAGGGGAAAAACGAGCCATCTAGAGGCTTAAACGTGTGAGATCCACTTTTTTAGGATCTCACATATGTGCCCGGATGGTTTGATCACATGGTTAGACAAAATATGCGCGAACCATGCGTTAGCTACTGCCTCAGACACCCCTCTCGCACGACCTCATCGCACGGTCTCTCCTAACCGTGCACCAATCGTGCAGGAGATACTTCCTCAAAACTTCAAATATGCACGGTTTGGCTGCACAGTTAGACAAATCGAGCACCGCTCGTGCAACTTCCCCTTCACCTCAAAACTTCTATCAAATTTCAAAAAAAATGACATCTTTAGGTGTTCCAACACTCGTAATAAAATTCCAGAGCATAGTATAAAAAGAACGACCCGTTTATAAACCGAAAAAGAATTTCAGAAACATTTTTAATTTTATCCCGGTTAAAAAACACGAGATTCAACAAATTGGGTGAAAAAAATACATACCATGGTACACTATAAGGATATAAAACTATAAATACAAAGTCAATAATCATCTACATCCACTTTTCCTCATTGCACATTACCATTAACCTTTCATACATGAGGAAAGACCATTTGAGATAATAAATAATAGGTAACGTCTCTCTTAAGTTGAAGGTAAATATAGGATGATAAATATTAGGCAACCTCACACTTAGGTTGAATTTCACTTTGATATGATAAACAATTAGTAACCTCACCCTCATATGGAAAGATACTTTATATTGATAAAAAATAGTTAACCTCCTCCATATGGGAGGGAACTAAATTCTTCTTATGGAATTACTTATCATACTCATTAAATTGATTTCATCACCCCTTAATCTATAATATATATATACATAATAGTAAGTATGGTAATTAAATTTGTATGTATGTTTTATAAACTTCATTTATGCATGTATCAAAATTTTCAATCATATTCTATAAATTTACAGATTATACTTTGAAATATTTATATATATATATATATGTATTTATACATGTATATTTATATGTTTACACAAACACACATAATCATATATTTAAATAGAAATATTTAACTTTTTGACATATATATTTATATATATATTAGAAAATTATATTTAAAAATACCAATTTTATTATATGTATATATTTTCTAATGTATCGAAAAATAGGCTTTATATTTAATCTTCTATATACATTATATATGTATGTATTATGTGGATACATTTCGAAATAATGTTTTCATGTTTATATTATTTTTATTCAAGTTTAATTTTTCCATAAGAGTTAGAATAACAGATGATATTTCATAGAATGGATCAAAGTTAATAATGTTGAACTAACGTGGAATAACTGAATATAGCTAGTGACTGAGATAACACTATAGTTTTTGGATCATCTAATATGAGTATAACTATAAACGATTATGGAGATCATATAAAGAAAATGAAAACAATAGATGAAGATGACCTTTATGATTTTCCAAATATGTTTGAGATGTTAAAGAGTTGTGAAAATATGTTATTGTATACTGATTTTATTAAACATGCAATTTTTTAGCCATACTAAAGCTATATAATTTGAATGAAAGAAATAGATATAGTGTTACAAGATTTATATAACTACTTTATCTATTTAATTATATGTTACCAGAAGATGATGTGGTTCTTTGTTGAACATATGATTCTAAACAAATGTTATATTTAATAGGTATGATCTTTGAAAGAATGAATATCTTTCCAAAATTATATATATTATTTCACAAGGACCACGAATCACTTAAAAAATGTTTGGGTGAGGATCAATAAAATAAATATGAATCAAGTTCTTTAAAAATTTTATAGTGATTTACCATCATTAAAAGGTTTATATGACTATATGCAAGTGAGGATACTATATGTAAATTGGCGCGGAATACAAATACAATAATTAAATATGGGAAACTTGATCACCTAGTAGGCTCACCCCAATTTAAGAAAATTTATCACGAGTATCCTAATTTTGAAACGATCCAAAAAACCTCCAACCTATGTTATATACATATGTAATGAATCCTTTTGGTGTATAAAGTAAAACCCATTGTAAAATATTAACTATTATTATTCTTATTTTCTATCAATTACTACTCAAATTGGAGTTAATATATTATTCATCTCAACAGTGTATTTTATTAATAATGTATTTAGCTTCTTAGAAAAACAAAAAAAAATCAATTTTCAAAAAGGTTATATTTCAAATAAAAAATTGGCCTTATTCGTTATTTAGCTACACTAATTTATTTTATCAATGAATTAACATTGATAATGACATTTATTTTTAAATATATTTTATAATTCAGTTATATCTATTTCTAATCAGAAATTTTATGACTGCATTTTAATGGTTATATATTGGTCTACAGTTTGTTTTGGTTCGGTGTTGCATGAATCACAAGATATCAAACAGATTAGTTTATAAATTAAATAAAATATATAATCTTTAATATTGGGTTATTACATTCTCCCCTGTTAAATAATTTTTTTGCTTGAAATTTTAATTCTTTATCTATATGGAAAACGGTTGAGTGTATCTATAATATAGACAAGATCCACGGATTAATTTCTAATGACATGTCAAAATTACTATTTTAGATACTAAGAAGATCATGATTGGGTATCAAGATCATATGATAAAATTAATTTCCATATAAAGTTCATAGTCAACATTGATATATGATCACGAGTTCATTTAATACATGTAGTGAGATTACCCAATACACAAATTAGTATTATTCCTTCACAAAGAGAGATGATTCAGTCCTGATACCACATCAAATTAAGGGGAAGAAACTAGATCTATAAGAAGTACCTTCACATAAAACTTGAATAATATTTAATAAAAATCATACCATGATGTGTTTTTATTTATAACTCAAAATCCAATAGTTGGTTAAAACTTTCATTTCATAATACATTGTAATATCTATAGAGAAAACCACTATCCTCTTTAATAGTAGTAATTATGCAGGCCTTTTCTTATTCCAACATTCTAGGAAGTTCTTGGTGAAACTTTTCCACAATGGACATTGGATTAGTGCATTGATCTATATTGTTCCAAATTTCCATGAAATTGAAACAATGAATTTCTGTCGCTTCTATCTTTACCTTGAACCTGTGAGCTTGATGAACTTAATTTTCACACTATAGTGAATTCTTATTCCCTTTAAGCAAGACCTGAGGTTTTTCTTCCCACATTCCTGATGGGTAAGAAATTAAATATTCTTTCTTTCATCATATTTTTCACACAAACATTAATATGAATCCACATTTCTATTCTTTAATATTTTTGGGGATTCAACTATGTGAATATTTTAAATCATAATTCTTTATAGATGGTATTTCATAATCAAAATATTTCTAACTCCAGACCTTATCCCATTAGATTTATCATTGGGATAATCTCCGCATTATCCATGGAATATATTTTTAACTTGGTTCCTTTGGGATCCAGTCATTAATAAAACCAAAAGGATTTAATCATGAGTGATGGAAACCATAATAGAATTATTTTTTTATAATTACATGAAATATTCATCATCAAAATTTCTTAACCTTTAAAATTATTACATTAGATTTTAGTTCAACCTAAATCACTCTTAGTTTAATATAATTATCTTTAGATTGGGTTCTCTTATATTCCTAAACATAATTTCCTAACATAATAAATCCTTTATAATGGATTATAAAGAGAATGTGATTAACCAAAGAATATACCTTGGGAGTCTCTATCAATGTGTGTAATCTTATACCCACTTATTGTTCACTAGAGTGAAGATTGGGTTAATATACAACCATCCCTTTTTAGGTTGATTTCCTAGAGGATCATTTGTGTTATAGCCGTATCTACTTTCTAGTATCAATAAATGGATGTAATTTCCTAGATATCCACACAATCACTATTTTTAGACAGATCCATTAGAATTATCCATATGTTTTTTATTAATGTTCTATTATCCTAATCCCTAGAATATTAAATATTACCTCAACTAACCTAAAGGGTTATTTATACCTTTGAAACTATGACCAAACTTAATTTACCAACCCTTAAATTATCCCAAACTAAAATAATAACATATAAATTTATCTAAAACCTCTATTTAATACCAGCTATGAAGCCCTGGACCCACACTCCTAGAATCCCATGCGAATAAATCCATTCATTAAATATTTTATTTGAAATGAACTAAAGTGGCCCAATTTTAACCATCAAAAATTAAAATATCACAAAAAATATTGAGTCTCATACCTTCGAAGCACTTTTTAAGTTTATAGTTTTATAGATTTAGAGAAACAATTAACTAACAAATCCCATATATTTCATATAAAGTGGGAATTTTTTCCACTATATACTAAACTACTTAATCCATGATAAGACTTCAAAATCTCCCACAAATTCACCATATATGCTATTCTATTAAACATATCATGTCTAATACATTTATTTATAACCTGGGGAAATGGAAACACAAGAAGGGTGAGCTGAAACACTTAGTAAGGGTAAATGTAAGAGATAATAATCAAAGATCATAACTATGCATAATATGAAAATAAATAATATGGTATGAATAGGTAACAAAAATAATAATTCCATAATAGAATGAAACTAAAATCATAATATATATATTAATAATAATGGAAATGAAAATATCACATGGATTACAAAAACAGGTTCCTTTGTGATGAAATTTATAATGTCACACAACTAATTTCATTCCATAAGAAAATACATCATGATCTTAATAATCATAATCTTACTATGGGGGCCTTTTGTTTAAGAAATATTTTGTTTTGGGTAGGAATACACCAAAATCCAAAAGCATGTTTGTCTCATGATACCCATAAACACATCTATGGGTTATTATATGCCACACCCATCATTAATTAATTCTAATTAATTCATCATAGGAATTACTGAATAAACTATAAAATACACAACCAATATTTCTTAATAATCAATAAATATCCATATTATAATAACTTGTATATGAATTTTCAATCTTCCACAATCAATAAATATAATAAATTTATATGTAATAATACCTCAATGTAACACCATAAAAAGTTAGGGGTATATATTTATGTAAATAATTTCCCCAATAAATTGATAGTTCTATTCTAGGTGTACACCCATCAATAAAAGGAAGGAAATATTGAGTGTTCACAAAGGAAAGGCATTGGAAGAAAAATTATGTTGGTAATAGAGGTGATTTGGAAAGAAAATTGCAGTGATGGATTTTTTTGAGTTTAATACCCCAATATAAAATAGTATGATAATATTTGGAAGGAACTACATTGACAATATTTATGCTACAAAAAAGAAAAAAGCAATGAATACAAATCATATCTTAATAAAGAAAAATTAACATACAAAAACCCTTACATTAATAGTAACATTAGAATAAAGGGAACATGATTGGAATACCATGAAATTAAAATATAAATAAATGAAAGACATTCAATTTACATGAATTCAATAGGAAATTGAATACACTATATAAAAGAAAATATGTTGTGCAATATCAAACATGTAACATGGAATTTAAAATAGATAAAAACAACACTTACAACTTTTAAAACATTAAAATCAAACCCCTTCAAGGATATGATTTCAAATAAAACATTAAATTTCATCAATAATTATAGGATCATAATAAAAAATATTAAAAGGGAAGTAAATACCCCATTATAGAGAAACCATGGTGTATAATAAGAAATATTTATCAATAAATTAAATTTTCATTAAGAAACCCCATGAAAGTAACATAATCATTGTGTCGTGCATCAAATGATTTGTGTATCGCCTCTTAAAACGAGTTTTCATAAATTAAATGCACTGTCTTAGACCTGCATGACCTTTGTGACCCATAAACAGTATGTATATTGAGTACCGAAATCCAAACCACCCACTTGGGTTGTTCTATTAAATTCTATTAAATTATCATGATTTGAATATGAAATTAAATGGCCCATGGTTGTGTTCCTTGCCCATGTTTAATTAGTATGTTAAATGAATTAAATTAAAATCAAGAGGGAATGAAGATCCCATGCCCCTAAGACTTACTCATTCTCACTTATTCTTGAATGATCCCTTATAATAAGATGAAAAATTGTATTAAATGTTTTGTTAAATGGTATGGATAGATTTTGATCCATTCCCATTCAGTATTCCCTGATGAGGGGTGATAAATGGGTTCTGACTTGGCATTCCATGGATGGGATAATTGTTATTATCAAACTAATATGAGTTATAAATGGAATTATATCACAATTTGCGTGAAACATTGATTCATATGTGGAATTCCCTGGATGGGCTCACCTGGTGAGTGGAATTATATTCTTCAATGAGCAACACTTGGGTTCCCAATATGGAATTTTAAGGATGGGTTTAGAGGGAAATGCATTATATTATGCCATGCATGATACTTGGGTTCCCTGTATGGTATTCCAAGGATGGACTCAGAGTAAAATTCCATTATACCATGCCTTTGGATATACTTGGGTTCCCATGAGGAATTTCATGGATGGGCTTGTGGGGTGATGGGTTCATTGTACACCTAGACCGATACTTGGGTTCCCTATATGGAATACTTTGGATGGGATCTGGTTTCCAATAAATTAATCAAATGACACATCTTCCAAGTAAAATAACATACTTTAATTTTCTCAATTCTTTACATGCATGATATCCTTGTTTCAATTCCTTATTTTATCCTTAAATTTCATGGGATCTATAATCCCTTATATGAATATGATCAAAAAAATATGCCTTGGATATGATCCTTGGGTCCTAAGCCTATTATAAAAATTAAATCATAAATCATAAGTATTCATAGATATATCGAATTAGGATAAAGCATGTAGCATTAGACAGTTGATCCACGTGAATCCTATTTCAGCACGAGTATTATGTATTTCATTTACTAATTTTACTTTTCTACCTACACACTGCCTCATTGCATAATCATGGACTTGATAGCATTAGAAATTATTAGTGGTTCCCTACTGAGTTTTACTCACACTCTATTCAGGATTTCATTTGGTACCCAGGTAGACTTCATGGATACATGTAAGGATAAGGGGAAATGACCTACTATGGATTCCTAATTTTTGGTACTAGAATAAAGTATAAGAGAAGAGGACCGAGATTATTCTTGTTAATCTACTATAGATAACATTTTAACTTTTGTTCAGTTTTTTATAGAATGGTGTATATTCTTGCTTCTCTATATCCCGTGCATCCCTTATTTTGTATAGTATCATCACATTCATCTTTTATATATGATAATATTTATTGGTTATGGTTCTTTTCATTTATTTATATACCTGGATTTTTATTCCTTTCTACTGCCATGTTTTTAAATATTAGTACTTCTTATTTAATTATTATATTCCATTATGACACTTTGATAAAAGGTGGTATAGTCTCCCCATCATACCATTATAGACCCCCATTGATATTCAATAACCAATGACATATTTAAAGGTGTGCTTGAGGACATGTGACCAACTGGGTTTAGTTACTTATTAGTGAATTAGGTTCAAGACATTACATAAGTAGTGTATGGCTTACAGGGAGTTCAATATTTGAACATTACTTTTATAATATCTCTAATGATGTTGAAAATACAACAAGAATGGTAGGTTTAAGAAGATGGTCGATCACATATAGAATTAACTAAAATAAATTGTTAGAAATCGATCAAACCATCTTCAAATAAGAAGTATGAAGGCTTAATAACCAGTGTCTCTATTATCTATGGTGGAACTAAAATATTTTGAAGAATTTTCATAGGATAAAAGTTGGGGAAAACCTAAGCATGGGTAACTTGACTAAATAGAAAGGAAAAATACATGGGAATTTTTTTAAGGCTACAAGAAAAGAATTTCATCAGGTTTAAATGGGTGTTCTGGAATAAATTTAATGAACATGAAAAAGATACTATGATTATAGAATTACTTGTGTGCAAAGGGTATTCTCAAATTTATGGGAATGAAGTGGATAAAAAATTCTAACCGATGGCATGATGTGAAACAATAATATTATTCTAGGCCATTATGGTAAAGAAGGTATTCAAGGTGTACCAAATGGATGTCAAATCATCATTTCCTAATGGGTTCTTTAAATAGGAGGTTTACATCATGACACTCATTATATTTCTCATTGATAATGATTACATAATGTATGACAATTGAAGAAATACTTGTATGGTCTAAAGAAAACTCTAAGAGCATGGTTCTCAAGGTTGGATAAATATCTAAAGAGGCTTAGATTTAAAAGGGGAGGGGTTGATCAAAACCTCTATATCAAGAAAGAAAAGGAATTGCAGATAATGGTTATTGTATATATGGATGATATCCAATGTATTAAATTTTCAAATCTTACAATGTGTGAATATGAGATTTCTATTATTACTAAAATAAAAATTTTACTTATAATACAAGTGATTCAACGAAAGGATGTAATCTTCATCACTAAAAGTAAGTATTCCATAGAGGTGTTGAACAAATTTCATTTGTATAATTTAAGACCATTGGAAACTCTGGATGAAACCCAGACAAAAGTGTCAAAATATGAAGAAAGAAAATAGGTTGATATCACACTTTATAGATAAATTATTTATAGTTTACACTACATGACTTCCACTTGACCAAATTTTATGTTTTCTATATCTTAAGCCACATGATATCAAAGATTCCCAAAAGAAAGTCATATGAAATATTTGAAAAAGATAATTTTATATATTAATAATATAGTAAAATATGTGCTATTTTAATATATAAATTTACAAAAATAGTTGTTGGGATATTCTGATATAGATTGGGTAGGTTTGATTGAGGAGAAAAAATCAATTTCTGGTGGTGTATTCTATCTTGGTAATTAATTCATTTCATGGCTCAATAAGAAACATGACTATATATAATTAATTAATGTAGAGACTAAGTATATTATGACAACTCAAGCATGAAAGCAACTGGTTTGAATGAAAAAATATCTTGAAGTTTCTTTAATTGAAGTTGAATA
This sequence comes from Viscum album, assembly GCA_963277665.1. NCBI lineage: Eukaryota > Viridiplantae > Streptophyta > Magnoliopsida > Santalales > Viscaceae > Viscum > Viscum album. The sequence continues at coordinate 519,461,345 of OY728135.1, read as the reverse complement.
TCGTATTATGATCATGTGTGATAACTTGAGTGCTATAAACCGTCGAAATATTTCATACATCATTTGAGTTGAAAGCACATAAAGATTAATTATCATTTCATAAAAGAGAAGGCTAAGAAAGTTTTGGTGGAATTATATTATGTGTCAATTTAAAATAACATTATGGATACAATGAAAAAGGCATTACCTATGGTGCCATTTATAAAGCATCATTTAGCTATTTGAGTGTAACTGAATCCATCCACCTATATGGAATATGAAATCCACCACTCCTACTTTGTATTTTATTTCCATATAAAGGTATGGATCTATTTTACATTTCACTATTGTATTTTTAACCCCCCAATATAACCTTTTATAGAAGTGATCTCTTTGCAACCATTGTAAAAGGGGGATAAATATCTTCAAGAAAAATTTGTGCGAGTGTGTTTGAAAGGGAGAGAGTGTTTCATGTTAAATCAGGGGATAAGTTGTTTGGATGGAGTGTTGATAATCATAGCTTCAAGATATGTGCTCTGGGGGTGTATTTTTAATGATAATGTCTTCAAGGTATGTTCTCATGAGAATATTTTCATTCCATACTTGTTTCACACGTTGAGCTTGTCTCACATGGTCTTATATTTTGTGATTACTGAATCACTGATGCATGAATTTGAAAGTTAAATGTTGAGATTATTGTGCTTGCTTAGATTATTTGGAAGTTGTTGTATTTGAGATTTTTTAACAAACCCAAATGGGGGTATTGTAAGAAATAATGTCATCTTAGGAATTTTTGGGTCATTTTTGTCAAAAAATATAATAGAGGATGTTTTCATAGAAGATAAAATTGATTGAACAAATGAGTACTTGATAGTTTTGTTCAAATTGGTGAATAAAGTTTTCAAAACAACTTATACCATGATGTTGTTAATTTATCGAAGCGTTGCTGAAGATGCTTATGGTTAGAGTTGGTGACCATGCTTGCAATAATGGGTGTTTTGATCAAGGCAGTCAACTGTGAAAAATGGCTATGTTCTCTATAGTCGTGGTGGACTAGGTGACCACATGTGAAAAACAGGGGTTCATGCATTGACGATTGAGAAGAGCATGGTGGATTGGATGTCCACCTATTAGACATTATGAGTTATGTTATGCCAATTTTTGGTCATGTTGGATGTTACAGTTCATCGGAATTCTTCTTATAAAAAATGGGTTATAGAATAAGTCTAAGGGAATGGTGCTTAGTTTCTTGAGGAAAAATATCCAATATTCCATCACCACACTATGTTGAAATATATTTTTGTATTAAAGTATTCTAAATAATAAATTAAATTTTATGCCATTCAGTGATTTTATGATAGTTGTAGTCATTGTTTAATGGGATATTTTTTTTTCAGTTTTGAAGGCCTTAACATCATGTATTATTTGGAATGGAGTAAATGAAAATTAAAGAGATGATTTAAATGTAGATCTAACTCAAGGATATTATACACATATAATATAGATGTATAGAAAATAGTAATTATAGATATCCTTATAATGTTAGAAGGTCATTTTAAATCTTTTTAGAATAGGTTATGTTGATGAAGAGGGTGATCCAAGAGTTCCAATATCTCACTAAAAGTTCGGATGAATTGTACTAAAAATAAATACTATTTATAGTTGATATTTTTATGATTATTGATTGAAGAAGACGATTTCATAATAAGGAGTACTGAGTTTTCTAGCATAGGAGAGTAGTGATCTTTCCAAACATCAGTGGTAGGGAATCAAGAGGGTTAGTGGAAGCACTCCAAACTTGTAAACATTGAAGTAGTGATATTTTATAGTGATTAGTGCACAAGTAAATTTTCATAAATTCCCTTGGAAATAGCCTAGTGTGGGTTAACCATGTAAAATCATCTGTGTCATTTACTATATTATTCTCTATAGAGAGAAAGTAGGGGAAATTTTAATGTGCTCCTCAAGTTGAGGGAACATGATTGAAAATCAAGGATCATATTGTAATACCCTGAACCACCCTACTCTCAGGGTATATTCCTTGATAAAGGACCAACATGTTGAAATTTATAAGATGATATAAGGAGATTAACATATGGTTAGAAAAATATAGGATTATTTTTTTGTGACAATATTAGCATAAATTATTGAGGTGAGTAGTAAATTTCTAAAATTCATGTTGAAAGGAATGAACATGGTCAACCAATTAACCCCAAAAAAGTCCATTTTTGTTAGTTACATTGGGATTGGTACTTGAATTCACATTCCAATTGATATAGATATGAAGAAAAATGTTATGTCTATATTGAGGATAATTTGGGAAGATGTTAGGGTAATATTATGAAATATTCTCTCTATTTTACTAAAAAACAAAACAATGAAATGTTGATTTACTCTTTATTATACCTTTTAGAGTATATTTATATTATAATAATTATGAATGAAATTCATATCTATGATCATTATAATGGATTATAGAGAATTTATAACACTTAATATGAAAAATACCTTAGGGGTGAAAAGCAGAAAGTAGAACCTCAACCACTAAGTATATACACAAATATATAAAATAAGAAACATTGGATGTTTTTATTAGCTTTTGTAAGGATGAATCATTTAAAGTACATTGTAATTGAAATTATTTAATTTGAGATTACTTGTAATAATAACTTTGATTAAGAATTGTTAATTTATGAAACATCAATGGAGTGTTGAAAAGAAATAATGTGCATCAAAACCATTGTACCCCTAGAAAGGATAGGTCACACTTTATATGAACAAAAAAGGCATGTATCTTAAATCTATAGTAAAACTTTTATGTGACATGAAACAAAAACATAATTATATTCCTTTTTTTATATATATTGATGAATCAGAATCTCAAACCACTTCCATCCCACATCATGTGCTATGAAAGGAGACCCATGTAAATATAAAGGGACAAATAATAGATGAAAACACACATAAAGTATGGAAATCATGTGTAATTATGACATAATATTTTTATAAATGAAATAATATCACATAATAGTAAATACTTATTTTACGATAATGTTTATCAAATTTAAACACATGAATCATCAACTATTATACCAAATAATTAACTACTCTTAATGGATTTAATGTGGCTAGAAATGTATGGTTGTGTTAGAGGTATAGTTTTGGAGTCTCACCCCGAGTATACTTTGAGAAATCAAATACATGATGTGATATTTTAATGAAAAATGATAACATTAAAGAATATAATATTCTTTAAAATAAAAAATTAGTTGGTAGGATGATGTTATCAGCTAGCTTCTTTAAAGGGGTCAGTGATAATAATCAACACTTCAGTATACACAACATGAAGTGCCGACCATGTATTTAAGGCAATAAAATCCCCTTATAGTCTTGAATTTCTTGAGGTAGTCGATTTTATTATAACAATTTATGGTAATTGTAAATCAAACAACTACTGATACCTTATACTAAAATTCTACATGGTGAAATTTATTGTAATTTATATATATCACCACCCACTAATAATATTATTTCAAGAGGTAAAACAAACAATATCCAGGGTTATATTCTACATAGTAACCACATTTTAAATGATCACATGAGAGTATAGATTCACATAGTTCATGAGATGATCATCGATCTACATGTTCCCCTTGATAATCTTGATGTTCACGGGATCAAATTTTCTATTAAAACATTCGTAGAATTCCTACTTAATATTATAAAGATACATAATGATAATGGGGTATGTCATTTACAATTTATTTTATATGAAAAACATTTTATAATCATTGAAAAACAGTTTAAACAGAGGTATGTCATTATAGAAGCAGAAAAAAGGGAAATATAAGGTCGTGATAAGAAAATATAAAGGATCAAATAATATATCTAAAAGACCTTCTGATAATACCTTTACCCCACAAATTTCAATTCCAAATTTATTAACATTGAAAATTCATGTAGATACAACATTACAAGTTAAAAATATGGCCTACATTGAATTTGTAGAACAAATATATGGAGAGGCTATTACTGACATGATTGGTTTTGAGAATGTAAATGAAATTCTTATGAATGAATGGATGATAGCCTCGATTGTCAATGTATAAATGAGGTATATTTTCATAATTTGTTTCTTATAATAATTTATCTATTATTTTAATTACAATTTAACCCTATTCATATTTTCTATAGGTTTTTATATCACACAAATGTAATGGGAAGACCTTATGAAGAAAAAATTGGATTTTTTAATCTTTGTGTGACTTATACAAAAAAAATCAATGAAAGAAGATGAGATTTTAGTAAGAACACACCAAGTAAGTATAGTGTTTTAAAATAAAATAATAGATGAAACGATATTCTTGATACATACAATATATGGGTAAAATTATATAGTCTAATGCTATAAAATATATTTTCCTTTCTTCCCATTACATATTCCTCTTTTTTGGAATCAATGGATGCTTATTATGATCAATTTAGAGACTATAAAGATATTTTTTTGGATCCAAAACATGGATAAAAAAAATAAACCAAACATGATGTCCCTTATGAATTTGTAATAAACTAATTCCACATTTTACAAATAAACATGGAATTATATGTCTAATATTATGTTTAACATAAATTTTATTATGATAGGGCGCTGTTTATTTGTTTACAAAAACCATGGTATTTGGTTATACAATGTGCATAATAATCTTATGGGTTTCAAAAAATGGATATGCATTAGGTATATACAATAATATTTCACTATCAAAACATATATAAAGAATTACTTAGTTTTCTCACTGTTTCTATGGTATCCAAAACAAAGTAATAAAAAAATTATGGTTATTTTATTTTTAAATTTCCAAAAGATATCATCTTTAATCCACAAACTAGTATCCCAAAATAAGTATATCATAATGTATTTGTTTGTATATATTTTTTCATTATTACCAGGACTGGAAAAATCCAATTATTCAAACAAATAAGTAGATTTGTTTACGAATTAGTAGAAAACTTATAGTGTGAAAATGTTTTCAAATATCACGAAGAAGTGTTTTCATACCATGTTTTTAATTTTTTTTATTTTGAAAATATTGTGAAGAGTCAGTTTATCTACAAATTTTTTAGTTAATTTTTTATTATCTTTTTACGTATTTTTCAAAAGTTCTTAGACTAAAAGATTGACAGGTGATGAAAGAGTCATCATATTCTATCATTGTAGGGTATTGTAATTATCTATCAGTAGTATAGTATCATTTATAAAATATCAACAATTATTCACATATGTAGTTTGCAGTTAATAACGTAGTAGTAATAATTTTTTTTATGTTTATGGATTTATCTATGTTTGGAAACTCTTGTGTATGAATGTGTTATTCAACTGTATATATTATTAAATCTATTAAGATGTTCTATATTATTATATTCTATAAATTATATTTGAATATTAATATTCTAGATTATATTAATATATTTGAATAATTTATTTAAATTGTACTAGTGAATACTAATTCTTGATTTCATGGTTTGATAACAATCTATCATGAATCTCGCACTTACACCAACAACCTCTTGGGTTTTCAATCGAGTGATCATCATCACAAGGTTCTTTTGGAGATGCCTCACCTAAATTTAAATAGTGATCAGGAGACCCACACTAATCATACTTTTATTCTATTAAACTTATATGTAATCTTTAAAATCACATTGTAGAAAGAAATTTTTTAAAATGACATAACGATGTCATACTTGCTATTAGTCCACCCTTGGACTTTGATTTCTTACCTCCAAATCCTTTTGATAGAAAAAATTATATATATATATATATATATGATAAAAACATCAAATAAGAAAGAATATAATTGACTTATAAATTGATTATTCAGATGTGAAGAACCTGGAGAACTTTAGAGGATCAACAACTAGAAACTTTTAAGTTGTTGTATTATCATGATAAAAATAGTTGTACGAGTCACATGAGTAGATTAATGAGACTAGATTAATTTGGTTTAGACATGTTAGAAGAAGGTAAGGGGTAAAATTATTAATAGGGAATATTAATGACAAATTTAATTGTTAAATAGAGTATAGGGATACCTAAAATGACATTTTATTTCAACATGTCGATAATATTCTAAAAACTATGGAAACACACTTATATTACCCTAGAAATTTAGGATAATTATTCATGATTCAGTTTTTATATAAATGATGTAACCATACATCAATTTGATACATAGTGTACCCTTTATGGCTGAAAGTGCGTATTTTCATTTTAATGTAGCATTTTAGTCCAAAACAAGCACCACATACAACCAAGTAAGGAAAAATTATTGGATTGTATGGATATTTTTTAAAAATATTGATAATTCATTTATAATGTTTAAAAAATAACCTCACAAAAATTTGACATGATGTAGCTGGTATGATTGAAAGTTCACATTTTTAGTTTAAATGTGACATTTTAGTTCAAAACACGTGACATATACTCCAAACTAAAAAAATGAACTCATATTATATTGGTAAATTATTAAAATTATACATGATTCATTTTTTATTTTTAAGAATTAACAACATGTCAATCTGAAAAATAGTGTGGTCATTATTACTGAAAGTGTATGTTTTCATTTTAATGTTCCATTTTAGTTCAAAACACGCATCACATACTAAAACAATAATAAAAAAGCATATATTATCTATATACTTTAGTAAAATTATTGATAATTTATTAATAGCATTTAGAAATTAACTTCATGTATGTCCAACACATTGTTTGGCTTGTATAATTGAATGTGCATGTTTTTAGTTCAACAGTGAAATTTTAGTTCAAAACACATGAAACATACTTAAAATTTATAAAATTAACCCATGTTTTCATGGTACTTTATAATAAATATAGATTATTTATTTTTGATTTTTAGTAAGTAACCTCACATTCATCTAATAAAAATTTTGTGTAATAGACTAAAAGTGTGTGTTTTCATTTAATAGTGACAATTCAGTTCAAAACACATGTCACATAATGAAAACCAAGAACACACACTCAGATAATCATTATAATCTAGAAATTTTATTCAGGATTTAATTGTAATGTGTAGTAATTAATTACATGTCAATCTAATACACAATGTGGGTGGTAAGACTGAAAGTTATTATTATCATTGAAAAGTGATATTTTATTTTAAAAAATGTGTTGTGCACTCAAATCTAAGTAAGAATTCTCAAGTTATAATGGCACAATAGAGAAAACATAGATAATTCATTTGTTACATGTTGGATAAACCCCACAAAAATCTGAAAAACAATGTGACCTATATTACACAAAGTGCATATTTTTAGTTTAAAAGTTACAATATAGTTCAAAATGAATGTCACATATTCAAAACCATGAAAAAATACTTTTATTTTCATTATAATTTATAAAAATACTTATTATTCATTTTTAACTTGTAGGAAGTAACCTAATAATAATCTAATACACGGTGTGGACATTATTCCTAAAAGTCCATGTTTTCATTTAAAAGTGACATTTTAGTTCAAAATGAACATCACTACTCAAAATTCAGAAAAAATTGGATTATATTAATACTTTAAGGAAAATAAGATTCATTTTTGATGCGTAGAAATTAATTACCCATCAATTCAACACATGATGTGGCTGGTATAACTAAAAGTTAATTGTTTTCCTTTAAAACTGACATTTCAGTTCAAAATGCACATCACATACTCAAAAATAAGAACACATGCGTGTATTTTCGTGATATTTTTAATAAAAATATTGATAATTAATTTATGATGTATATAAATTAACTACATGTCAATATGTCACACAGTGTGGCCGGTATGACAATGAGGGCGTGTTTTCATTTAAAAGTGAAATTTTAGTTCAAAATACAAGTCACATACTCAAAATCAACCAAACATGCTCAGATTGACATGGTACTTTAAAACATTGATCGATTATACAATTTTTACATATAGGAAGTAACCACAAACCATTCCAATTTAAATTTATTAAGTATTAAATAACATTAAAATTTTAATTTTTTTATGTACTATTATTAAAATAAGAACTATTTCCATTATAGGCACCCACTTCTTTTGTATGAGGATGGGTTAATATTTGGATAAACCCTTATATGAATTTTTTTTGGTGGTAATTATTTTTTTGTAAGTGAATTTTACATCAGTGTAATTGCATTGTATATAAATTCTTTAATGTAATATTTGTATTGAAATAATGATGCAATGAAATTTTTTTATCATTTATATAAAAGTATTAAATTAATTAAATTAAAATTGTTTTTTATTTTCTTATTGGATTTTATAGAGTTATATATATATAGTTCCTAAAACTATATAGTAATAGATATTGGATTTTATTTGTAACACCCCGAGCTTCCACGATACGCTTCTCTTTCAATAATGCAATAGCTTGCATTGTACGCAAGTTCGAGATTCTAACACACCGCGACCAATCAAAATGGCCATTATGAATAGTAATACCCACTTTTTGAAATTATATATATTTTATATTTAAAAATGGACTTAATTTTTGGATTCAAAATATCTAAATTAGCCTATTTTGAATTTTTTGTATTTTTCTGAGAACTTCCAATATTTTATGAATAGTGAAAAATACATAAAAACAACTTTTTTATTAAAAATAATTTATAGTGATAAATTATACTATTGAGTGGTTTTAAAGTGTAATTAGAATATATTTTTACCATTTTATCCAACGGTGGTCATTAGATTTAATTTGACTTTGAAATTGGACATAAACAATTGTCAATCTTTTGGTATATATTGTTTCTTAAAAACACGCTATTTGTTGCGATAGCAGGAATTAATTATAAAATTAATTAATGAAACTTATATGTTTGGAATTTTTTAAAATAGTCATCATTTTTGAATTCAGAATATAAATTATAGCTTAGGGTGAAAGTTTGGCTTTGTTCTGAAAAACTTCAATTTTTGATGAATAGTGAAACCACTAAGTGGTAGTTAAAAAACTGATTTTTCGTTTAAATGAAACATTACCACTTATGTGATTTGATTTTCAAAAATCCGATATACATGGTTGTAATTATGAAGTAAAATTTGGTTCAATGATATTAAAATAATTTTTTGGTGAATAGTAACTTTTAAGTTTAATTAATCGCGATTAAAGGTAATTAGTGTAATTTAAGGTAAAAATGATATTAAAAAAATATGAAAATAACTTTACACTTATCCTACCCCTATTGTATGAGTCATGGCCGACCCAGAAAATCCATGAGTCAACTTGGGGACCCCATGGAGCAACTTTGGCAGGAAAACGACATTAAAAACCTTTTATTTAATTTTAAAATAAAAATGTCACAAACATGAGTTGTTTTACTAAATTTTTTTTTAAATGGGGTTATACAGATCCTATTTTTGACTATAAATATTCATTAGAAAGATAAAATGATTTCTTACATCATGATATTATTTTTTTAATTTTTAGACAATAACTAAATAAATTATTTAGGACACCATGATGATGCAGCCATTACCTCATTAATTAACGATTTTAATAAAATGAATGGATAATGTAAAATATAAGAATTAAACTTGTCCAAAGACTATAGATGAGTATATTTAGAACCCTTATCACCTTTTACTTGAAATATATAAGTGTGAGACCTTTAAAATCCGAAACTCATTATATAATAAAGTAACATTTCATTACTTTCCAAGAGTGCCCCTCCGCTCCTCTTATAAAAGGCCCCCACCACTACCACCTTATTTACACCTTCTAAACCATTTGGCTCGGCCAAAATCTGCCAAAATACTCTCTAAACTTCCCTCTCTCACTCCTAGAAGCCTCACTTTGGGAAGAAGTCTTCCCAAGGAAGCCCTTGAGCTCAAATCAAAAAGAGTTACCCATTTTAAAGGTAGTGTTTTCTCTTGTGTTCTTATGTTTTATTTTGCTTCTCCAACTCCCTAAACTCTTTTTATTAATTTTTTTTGTAACAACAACATTATCCTAAATATACTATGATGTTGTTATAATAAGGATTCTAGCTACACTTACACACACCTACATCTAATGGTTTAAGAACCTATTGTTTCTGTGGATGACGAATTTCTGCCTCACGAAACGATGATTGTTCAACACTCATATAACACCTTCAAAGGTGTCCATTAAGATGTAACTATATTTATATATGATATATAATATGTTTTTCTACTTAAGCTTATGTATTTTTCATTTATGGAATACCTTTATGGTTTCCATTATGGGTAAACGTGAGAATTTCATTTTAGAAAGTGCGGACTACCGCCCCCTCAAAGTGATTTGAATCGTTAATGCCACATGTGGGATGTATAAAGGATGGAGTAAATGATATTAAATATGATATTATACTGGAATTATAATGTACCTTTATATAATTATGATTTCATTCCATTAAATATGAAATAGAAATGAAAGTAGCGTTCATGCATACGTACGGCTTACCGTCTCCATGAACAGTGAATTTCATTTATTTCCTCTAAATGTTATGTAATATTATGAATGAATGTATATACTGGATATATATGATATATATGATATCTAAATCATGAATATAATTCGGGATATAATGGATATTTCACCACATGAACAACTTTTAATTATAAGAAGTTTATTTTTGACTCAAGTACCAAAGATCGACAAGATGACCGTTATTAACTTAAATAATTACATAATGTTCATAACATGGTAATAAGTGATATAAAAGGATTAATGAACATGAAAAAGGTTCTTAAGCAAATAGAAATTAACTCTACTTTATTATTCAGGAGGTTAAAGAGCGGTCGAGTCAAGTCAGACACGAGGCAAGGGAACTTCTTAACCCGATTTCTGTTCTTTGGGTTAATCTCCTACTTTCAAATTATGTCATGATATTATTATGTCCTATCGTGTATTTTTACTTTATTTATGTGTACTTATAGTGAATACAAATAATAGATCTATTTTATTTAAAAAAATGATCTTTGTAAGGGACTTCGTCTGTCACACCTGTCTTTTTTTTTAAATTACTTATTTTATTAATTTTCGGGGCATCGGGTGGTCTGGGTTAAGGCCCGACTTAATTATTGAGTTATTATTTAAAGAAATGCATGTTTTGGTATTGAAATCGTTCAGCGCACCGTGGTTGAAGCCGCATGACCTGCCCGATATTCAAGGCAAATGAATAAGATGCAATGAATAATAAAATGAGAATAAGATAAAATAAGAATTGTAATTGGATTCAAGGGACTATTTTAATGAAGATGATAATAACGTTGTTTGATAATATTTTTGTTGTAATTGATAATTTCAAGAGTGTAAATTTTATTAAGTTATTAATATTATAAGAATTGATATTATCGTTATCACAAAATTAAGTTATTTGGTTTTAAGGTGTTTCGTCAAGGCGCGGGCTAAGTCTCGATTGAATTTGATGTTTCTGTCGATAAATGAGTTTCTCTTTCGGGGCGCGACAACGTGCGACGCATGGGTGAAGCAGAGTTGCAATATCGTACGGCCTCGCCACCACCGCTGGGTGGGCTGCCCATTGTTCAATTAATTAAATAAATTGAGTTAATAACATGAAATAAAATTAAATTTTTTGAAGAATAAAAATGAAAATAAGATGAGAAAAATGTGTTAACAGTTTAATAAGTTGTTTTTTTATAAGTTGTGTTTTAGTGATAATAATAATATCATTATTATTATTGTTTTAGTTTAAGAATATTTTAATTTTATTAATAGTATTATTATTATTATTAATTGTTTTCTATTAGTTTTTTTAGGGTTTCTTTTATTCTTTGTTTTTATTTTTTTTCCATTTCTCCACCTCCCCTCACTCTCTCCCGTCGGGCCCCCTCCCCCCTTCTCTTTTGCGTTTTTTTTCTCCCCCTGTAACCCTAAGTGCGCCGCTCCCTCCTTGTCTAGCCAACCCGCCTCCATCACGCCGGCTCCTCCCCCTTCCGCCTGCCCGACTCTACCCGGCCATCACCACCCTCCGGTGAACCAGAACCGCCGCCCCCCCAACTCCGTCTGGCGTTGCACCGCCTGCCTGCCTCCCCTTACAGCATACCTTTCGGCCGCACCTCCTGTTCGGCGACCACACCCCATTTCTGACAGCTCTTCTTCTCCCCCGTCCATCACCACCCTCCGGCGAACAGACGCCCCTTGCTCCTGCCCCATTCGGCTTTCTCATGCCGCACCTCCCCATGGAAATCGGCCCCCTTCTTTGTCCAGAAAAATTCCGCCGCGCCTCCTTTTCCCGTCGCGCACCCACCCATTGGACCAGCCGCACCCCCCTTCCTTGGCTCGCGCCGCTGCACAGAACCGCCCTACTCCCCTTGTCCAGCTCGAGGCGCAAACCCCCCTGGAACCCCATGCCAGCCGGCGTATCACCTCCCTAAGCCACCGTCCCCCTCGCCTGGTCTGGCGAACCTGATACCCTCTGCCGGTCTGCCCTCCATGGCCGAAATCTCCAGCGGTTAAGTCACTTACTCATTCTTTTTCCTTTTTTTGAGGTTATTCTTTTTTTTTCAGCATGTTTGCGGTCCAATTTTGGGGTTTTTGATTTATTTCTGTTCAAATTCTGGTTTTAGGGTTCAATTGATCTTTGTGCGGTTCGTTCGTTGTGCGATTGCAGTTTTGCACTCGTTTGTGGGAAATTTAGCATCAAAGGTAGGTGGTTCCATGTCTTTACATCTTTTAGATAATTTAGTTTGGTTGTTTAATTAATTTAATATGTTCTATGATTTAATTGCATAATGCGATCCATGTTTATAATGTTCTGGCATGCTCGTCTGAGGAGATTGGATTTCCGAAATAGTAGGCTCTTGTTGTTTATATGTGTGTTGTCATATAAATGATTGGTTGTTCTTTAAAAGCTGTGCGAAATGCATTTTTAAAAATTGTTTGACATGCATGCATCATGAAAATTTCACTTTCTTTAGAAATGATCAGGTTTTCTTCATTTTTAACTTGTTGGGGTAAGTCCAAAAATTGTTTAATCAATTGTTTATATGGTGCAAATGTGGTTTTAGAATATTTGAGTACGGAATTGATTTTTAAAATGGCCTTTGCACGTAAAAATATGTGTTATTTTGGTGCAATGTTTTCAAGTTGGGTTCTAGGTGATGTTTGGTTGGTGTGAACTTAGTTTTTATGGGTAATTGAGTTGTGTATGTCTAAATGTGGGTTTTAATGTGTAGAGAATAATTTTAAGAGGTGCAGATGGTTCATACAATTGTGTAGTTGGGTGAAACTAGTTTTAAGGACAATTTATTAAGCAAGTGGTTTGAACGACTCCCTTCTTTTTAATTGGGTGTTTTTATTTGTGTCGGCCCTTGTTGGGTTATTAAAATAATGCTTCCTAAGTTGTGAAATTTTTTTATGTTCTTGATTGAGTGTTTTTTAATGGGGTTTTTGCGAAATGATTAGGTAACGACAAATATATTTTTGGAAAGGTATTTTTGGCGTGCGTGAGTTTTTGAAATTTTGTTCGGGTGTGAAAATAGTGACTTGTGTGTAATGTCTGGTTGGGTCTGTGATATGGGAAAAAAAATATACCATGTGAATGTGAAACTTTATTTAGCACAAGGGAAAACCCCGGGTATCTAGGTGGGAGGACTAGAACTAGTGCGCTAATGAGCCGGATGGGTATCGTCCCTGTCTCACTTAGCTGGATTGACGATTGCAACACTAACTAAACATGATATCTGAGGCTCGTGGCCTTCTAAGCCACGTGTTCTGAGGGTCGTGGCCTTCTAAGCCACGTTTTCTGAGGGTCGTGGCCTTCTAAGCCACGTTTCACCGAGACACGAGGTTCTAGGGTCTCACTCGAACTAGATGAACCTTAGGGGATTTACCCATAGTGCTCTACCATCATGGGTGTGGTGCCTTCTGTCGGCATATGGAGGACCACTTGGGTGCGAGTGTGTGTGTATGTGTGTGTGTGTGTGGGTGGGTGTGTGTGTGTGTGTGTGCCCATAATGAACTTTTCTCTTCCTCTTCAAAAATCGTGTTTGTGAAATGATTTCTTTTAGTGTTTTCCTTTAGCATTTGGCTTGTAAATGTTTCCTTTAAAAGTATTTCGAAAGTATAACTTGAATAATCACATTAAATTGTCCTTTTTATGTTGTGGCATGGAACCTTTTTATTGGGTGGCATCCTACTGGGCCTTTAGCTCACACCCTACATACACCCTTGGGTGTATGTAGATTCTTATTTCTTGTGTATTCCAGGTTGTGCGTCGTGCTCAGTGATGGTGGTTGGTTGTTGGTGGTCTTCTCATGCAGGTTAACGTTTTTGAAGTGTGGATGTCGCACCTCTCCTGTCACTTTGAGGTTTGAGTTATAGTTTTAGTCTCTTTGGTTGTCGTTTATTTTTGGACATTGGTTCTAGTTGTAAACCTTTAAATTTTGATTTCAGTTTTATGGTCTCTTTGGTTGTCGATTCCAAGTTTTATTTTTATTATCTTGTTAGTGTTTGTTTATACCATTTCGGGTAAACCGTTCACACAGGTTACTCTTGATACCCGGGCACCTGTGCCAGCCTGTGGGGATCGGGAACGCCCTTCGGGCCTTGCCGCGGACCGGGTCAGGAACCGGGTCGGGTGGAGACCCGGCCTGGTTCGTGACAAAATGGTATCAGAGGGCAAGGTTTTCTCTCTTGGGTCATGTTCTTTCAGGTTAGTGTCATGGTAGACTTGAGTTAAGGTTTTCGGGACTCGACGTCCTGACTATGAGCAATGTGCCTGGCCAGCACACCTCGTGGCGGGACTCGAGTTACCAAAGCATGTTGAGGTTTGTCTGAGTTTTTGGTCCTTGTGGTTAATCTTGTCTTGGGGAAACGAAAAGGGAGTAAGATCAGTGGTCTTAATGAGCTCGCAGGGTCTGGCAAGCCTTGTGGTTACAGAGACACTGTCCTAAAATGCTCTCTGTGGCCAGTGGTGTGATCGGCGTATGGCTGCCAACCATATGTTCGAATCATCCGCTGACCATAGTTTCCTCCTGCATTGTTTCTCGTCTCCTTGTTTTGGATTTGTGGGAATTTGGTTTTAAGTAAAAATGTTTTGGTCTTGGAAAGACATATTTTCAAATGAAACACTTTAAAAAGAAAATGATGTGAAAGGTTTGGAAAGTGTGGGTTGGATGTTTTGGTTTTGAAAAAAAATGGAAAGCTTTGGTTTTTTTTATCCATGGCGTTCTTATGGGCAAACACATGCATGAGTGTATACGAAAAGAGAAATGGTTAACGGCACGAGTGGATGAGTGCCTGGATGGATACGAGGTGGGTGCCGGTGTGGCACGAGAATATACATGTGTGAGGCCCATGGGACACTATTGCTGTTTGTGCAACCCACTGGTTTTCTTGTCTTCAAAATGTTTTGTTAAATGAAAATTTGGTGTTTTAGTAACCGGCGTTTGCGTGGTGTGTCCTTGTATTTTTGAGATGTTGGATGTGTGGCGTTTTGAGCTGAGTAGTCTTTCTGAATGGTCTGTGTATTGAGTTTAAATTCTTATTTAGAAGTTGGTATGCAAGCATGTAGCTAGTAAATTCTTTTGAAAAGTACATCGGGGAGCCCTTGCAGTGGTTTCCCCTGCACGTTTGGTGTTCGCCTGTAGTATGTCTTGACCATTGGACCAGTTTGATTTGGGTCCATGTTTTTCTTTCTTGATTAGTGTACGCCCCCATAAAGTGTTGACGTGTGATTTAAGTGTGGCCATGAGCAATTTGCCATTGGTCGATCCTCCGTTTGATCAGAGGAATGTCTTCTTGATTTCTAGAATTGAACCCACCTCTCCTTTTTACAACAAGTGGACCCTCCCACAATGGGATGACAGATGCGAGGGGAGTTGAACAGGGTTTTGGTTTCTTTATGTTGTCTGAGTCGTTAGATATGAAATTTGACATCATTGCATTTGAAGGTTCCCCCTGGAAATTACAAAAGGAATTCCAGTGGGGAAGGGTGAGGGCGGTTCGGAATTTTCAGTGTTGACCAGTGTCTTGAAGGGCCTTGTAGTATTCACATCGGTTGCAAGGGTCATGTTCCGTGGCGTCTTGCAATGTGAGGTCCCTTTGGAAGTGTTAAAGGAGACCCCAGTGTGAAAAAGGTGGAAGAAACCCTATGTTGTTGGTGCGGTCAATCGTTCTAAATGACCTCTGGTCTTTGCTTTGTTTCGTTTAAGGAAAGGTTCGTGTTAGGCTACTAGTTCAGCAGACCGGGTCGTATGAGGCTGCTATGGTCTTTCGCAGGAATCACGTGTTGTTTAAGACACGGTTTGAGGTCTTTCTTAGCATAAAGTTCCTCTCAATAGCAACAGTCATGTTCAGGTGACGATTGGTGGTGTCGTGTTCTCATTTAGTGTGAAAAAGGGTGATGCGCATGCACCATTTCAAGTCTGGTGTTGGCGAAGGTTACGCGTATTATCAGTCAGATGATGCAATGTGTTGTGTTGCTGGTGTCGTCTCAATTGCGGTGAGGTTTCGTGTGACACCAAAAAGAGAATCTTCGCACGGGAGTTCTCATTACCTAACTGCGAGGCAGGGGATGCTTAAAACATCAGGGCTCCAGCCATAGGCCTCAGAGTGAAGCTGGAGCGTGGTTAGGAACCCCGGGAGTGTACGGGACCCCAACCTGATTTTTGTCATCGGTGTCGATAGTGAAAGCAACATAATTTGTTTTCTATGGTTGTTCCGCTCTGAATGAGTCGTCTGGTTGCATAAGGTTTTCGAGACTAGGTGGAGGTGTGTTCGTCTCATGCCGTACAGTTTTGGGGGTTGCATTCCACTGGATGCAATCACTTTAGTGGTCCTTATAAGAGTCTGTTAGGTAACTCTGTCTCAAATTTGAATGGTGTTCATCCAGGAAATTTTGAGATGTTGGTTTGTGGCCAGCCCTGGTTTTGACACCTGGTGGTCAGGCCCCCCTTCCCTCCCTTTAATGGTTGAGTGTTTGGTCACCATTGAGAAATTTTCAAAGTTCTATACCTTTCGTTAGTTAAAATGGTGGGGAGACCCACACTGGGTCTCGTACGAATGTATCTGGAATGAATCTGTGCTAGAATCTTCTTTAATGGCGGGGAGTCCGCTCGAACCTACTCGTGTCAGTTTTCCAGTCTCGTTTCGAGCATCACTGAGTTCCTAATGGTGGGGAGCCCCTTGGGCCTCCTCTTGTTGACCTTCTGCTTCTGTTTTTAAATATGGATTGGTGAAAAGTGATAAGAGTGTTCATGGACGTTGTTTAACCATTCTAACCAAATGATGGTGTTTTCGTTTAATAATGTTTGAGTTGTTTCGTCTTGTGAAGTTGGTTCCCGTGGGTGCGAGAGTTCCCTTCCTCGATTAGTCAACTGGAGGCGTTCTAGCTCTTTGGGGCGGGCGACACATATCTGAATGTCTTTTGACACATTTCATGAAGTTGTCTTTGACTCACTTTGTCTGAGCACGATGCTTTGGCCTCTTTTCGCTTGTTGATTTTGGGGATCCTCTTTAAACTTGAGTGGGGTAACAACTTCTTCTTTGGGTCTTGGCCTTAGTTGTGGCTTTCCGGGGATGGAAAGCTTTATGGTGGGGAGAATTTTCACACCCGTCTTTTTTTTAAATTACATATTTTATTAATTTTCTGGGCATCGGGTAGTCTGGGTTTAGACCCAACTTAATTATTGAGTTATTATTTAAAGAAATGCATGTTTTGGTCTTGACATCATTCAGCGCACCGCGGTTGAAGCCGCATGACCTGCCCGATATTCAAGGAAAATGAATAAGATGCAATGAATAATCAAATGAGAATAAGATAAAATAAGAAGTGTAATTGGATTCAAGGGACTATTTTAATGAAGATGATAATAAAGTTGTTTGATAATATTTTTGTTGTAATTGATAATGTCAAGAGTGTAAATTTTATTAAGTTATTAATATTATAAGAATTGATATTATCGTTAACACAAAATTAAGTTATTTGGTTTTAAGGTGTTTCATCAAGGCGCGGGCTAAGTCTCGATTGAATTTGATGTTTCTGTCGATAAATGAGTTTCTCTTTTGGGGCGCGACAACGTGCGACACATGGGTGAAGTAGATTTTCAATATCGTACGGCCTCGCCAGCGCCGCTGGGTGGGCCGCCCATTGTTCAATTAATTAAATAAATTGAGTTAATAACAGTGAAATAAAATTAAATGTTTTGAAGAATAAAAATGAAAATAAGATGAGAAAAATGTGTTAATAGTTTAATAAGTTGTTTTTTTATAAGTTGTGTTTTAGTGATAATAATAATATCATTATTATTATTGTTTTAGTTTAAGAATATTTTAATTTTATTAATAGTATTATTATTATTATTAATTGTTTTCTTTTAGTTTTTTTAGGGTTTCTTTTATTCTTTGTTTTTCTTTTTTTCCATTTCTCTACCTTCCCTCACTCTCTCCCGTCGGGCCCCCTCCCCCCTTCTCTTTTGAATTTTTTTTTCTCCCCCTATAACCCTACGTGCGCCACGCCCTCCTTGTCCAGCCAACCCGCCTCCATCACGCCGACTCCTCCCCCTTCCGCCTGCCCGACTCCACCCGGCCAGCACCACCCTCCGGCGAACCTGAACCGCCGCCCCCCTACTACGTCCGGCGTTGCACCGCCTGCCCGCCTCCCCTTCCAGCATACCTCTCGGCCGCACCTCCTGTTCGGAGACCACACCCCATGGCCGACAGCTCTTCTTCTCCCCCGACCATCACCACCCTCCGGCGAACAGACGCCTCTTGCTCCTTCCCCATTCGTCTTGCTCGCGCCACACCTCCCCATGGAAACCGGCCCCCTTCTTTGTCCAGAAAAATTCTGGCGCGCCTCCTTTTCCTGTCGCACACCCACCCATCGGACCAGCCGCACCCCTCTTCCTTGGCTCGCGTCGCTGCACATAACCGCCCTACTCCCCATGTCCAGCTCGAGGCGCAAACCCCCCTGGAACCCCATGTCGGCCGGCGCATCGCCTCCCAAAGCCGCCGTCCCCCTCGCCTGGTCCGGCGAACCCGATACCCCCTACCGGTCTACCCTCCATGGCCGAAATCTCCAGCAGTTAAGTCCCTTCCTCATTATTTTTCCTTTTATTTTATTTTATTTTATTTTATTATTTTTTTTGAGGTTATTCTTTTTTTCAGCATGTTTGCGGTCCAATTTTGGGGTTTTTTATTTATTTCTGTTCGAATTCTGGTTTCAGGGTTCAATTGATCTTTGTGCGGTTCGTTCGTGGTGCGATTGCAGTTTCGCACACGTTTGTAAGAAATTTAGCATCAAAGGTAGGTGGTTCCATGTCTTTACATCTTTTAGATAATTTAGCTTGGTTGTTTAATTAATTTAATATGTTCTATGATTTAATTGCATAATGCGATCCATGTTTATAATGTTTTGGCATGCTCGTCTGAGGAGATTGGATTTCCGAAATAGTAGGCTCTTGTTGTTTATATGTGTGTTGTCATATAAATGATTGGTTTTTCTTTAAAAGCTGTGTGAAATGCATTTTTAAAAATTTATTGACATGCATGCATCATGAAAATTTCACTTTCTTTAGAAATGATCATGTTTTCTTCATTTTGAACTTGTTGGGGTAAGTCCAAAAATTGTTTAATCAATTTTTTATATGGTTCAAATGTGGTTTTAGAATATTTGAGTGCTAAATTGATTTTTAAAATGGCCTTTGCACGTAAAAATATGTGTTGTTTTGCTGTAATGTTTTCACGTTGGGTTCTAGGTGATGATTGGTTGGTGCGAAGTTAGTTTTTATGGGTAATTGAGTTGTGTATGTCTAAATGTGGGTTTTAATGTGTAGCGAATCATTTTAAGAGGTGCAGATGGTTCAGACAATTGTGTAGTTGGGTGAAACTAGTTTTAAGGACAATTTATTAAGCAAGTGGTTTGAACGACTCCCTTCTTTGTAATTGGGTGTGTTTATTTTTGTCGGCCCTTGTTGTGTTATTAAAATAATGCTTCCTAAGTTGTTCAAATTGTTTATGTTCTTGTTTGTGCATTTTTTTAATGGGGTTTTTGCAAAACGATTAGGTAATGACAAATATATTTTTGGAAAGGTATTTTTGGCATGAGTGAGTTTTTGAAATGTTGTTTGGGTGTGAAAATAGTGACTTGTGTGTAATGTCTGGTTGGGACTGTGATATGGGAAAAACAATATACCATGTGAATGTGAAACTTGATTGAGCACAAGGGAAAACCCCGTGTATCTAGGTGGGAGGACTAGAACTAGTGTGCTAATGAGCCGGATGGGTATCGTCCCTGTCTCACTTAGCTGGATTGACGATTGAAACACTAACTAAACATGATTTCTGAGGGTTGTGGCCTTCTAGGCCATGTGTTCTAAGGTTCGTGGCCTTCTATTCCACGTTTTCTGAGGGCCGTGGCCTTCTGAGCCACGTTTCACCGAGACACGAGGTTCTAGGGTCTCACTCGAACTAGATGAACCTTAGGGGATTTACCCATAGTGCTCTACCATCTTTGGTGTGGTGCCTTCCGTCGGCATATGGAGGACCACTTGGGTGTGAGTGTGTGTGTGTGAGTATGTGTGTGTGTGTGTGAGTGTGTGTGTGTGTGTGCCCATAATGATCTTTTATCTTCCTCTTTAAAAATCGTGTCTGTGAAATGAGTTCTTTTAGTGTTTTCCTTTAGCATTTGGCTTGTAAATGTTTCCTTTAAAAGTATTTCGAAAGTATAACTTGAATAATCACATTAAATTTTCCTTTTGATATTGTGGCATGGAACCTTTTTATTGGGTGGCATCCTACTGGGCCTTTAGCTCACACCCTACATACACCCTTGGGTGTATGTAGATTCTTATTTCTTGTGTATTCCAGGTTGTGCGTCGTGCTTAGTGATGGTGGTTGGACGTTGGTGGTCTTCTCGTGTAGGTTAACATTTGTGACGTGTGGATGTCGCACCTCTCCTGTCGCTTTGAGGTTTGAGTTATAGTTTCAGTCTCTTTTGTTGTCGTTTATTTTTGGACATTGGTTCTAGTTGTAAACCTTTAAATTTTGATTTCAGTTTTATGGTCTCTTTGGTTGTCGATTCCAAGTTTTATTTTTATTATCTTGTTAGTGTTTGTTTATACCATTTCGGATAAACCGTTCCCACAGGTTACTCTTGATACCCGGACACTTGTGCCAGCCCGTGGGGATCGGGAATGCCCTTCCGGCCTTGCCGCGGACCGGGTCGGGCACCGGGTCGGGTGGCGACCCGGCCTGGTTCGTGACATCGTCTCAATCTCCATTCATTGAGGCATATTCTGTTTTATACACAAATTTCTTTTATACAGTTTATAAACCCCTTTGACTTTTACGTTTATTCAAAAGGAATCTTTTTATACGAAGAATTTTTACTAAATGAAAAAAAAATGTTTTTTCTTACGTATGCGGCGACAATGACTTCTCCGCCGCCGTGACTATTATTTGAGTTTCGGATTCCTCTGTAAGCCAAACCTTTTTTTAAAATGAAAAATAAATACCATGTTTTAATGTTCATTTATTTTGGTATTGAAAATGGTTTTGATAATGTTTTATTATATAAATGTGTTGTATTTATATCTTGTGATTGAAATGTGTAAATGTTATGTTTCCTTTATGCATGTTTTATGTGATACGATTATGTTATGGTTTATGATATGTTTAAACCTATTCATATGAGGAATTCATTGGACTTAATAAGTGATGGGTGGAGCCCGCTATAGCTCCTCAATGCATCGGCAGGTCTCATGAGACAAACTAGTGTCTTTGCACGAGGCCTTGACAAAATCTTTTTTGTAGTCTTGGCATGAGGCCTTGGCTACGTGGTTATAATAGTCTGGCATTATGCATTCCATCATTATGAAAGTGGTTAATGATATTTCATGTGGTTATTCGGCCAGTAGAATATCCATGTGAATAAGTAAATGGAATTATATCATTTTACATTTTCCATATTATGTTGAAGTTCAAGTTTAAAAGGCTTTTGTTTTAGTTATACATTATCTTAAATGTTTATGTTTATTTATGAAAGATTCCCCTATATTGTTAACCTTACTGAGCATCTATGTTCACCCTTTCAATGTTTTAATTTTTCCAGGATGTGAAGAAGTATTTTAGGAATGACCTGTAGGGATAGTCTGAAGGCGATATGAGTGTGGAAAATGGAGACTATGTTATTGTATTTTTTCACTTTATGATGTAATGTGACATTCATGAATGTATCTAGTGTTTCCAAGGCTACTAAACTAATCGGTCATTCAAGACATGATCTTTTGTGATCATGTCAATGTTACGACGTAATGCACCGACTCTGGGTAACTGGGGTCAGGGCATTACAGTTCGTATCAGAGGCAGTTTAGTACTAACCTTGGAAGCTAGATTTAGATAAACTTTGATTAGAGCACATAGGCCGAAGATAGACATTGAGGATTAGTATAGAAGAACTTCCTAGAATTTTGGTATTATATAGGTTTTGTGAGTATTCCGAGCAATACATTCCTGTCTGCATACGAGCAGGTAGAGGCGGCTCTGGCACAAAAGTACCTAGGGGTAAAACCTGAAAACACCGCTTTGAGCTAGACTCAAACGGGAACTGGTGCACAACAACGGGCCATGATGCACTCTTGGTTACGACACTCCCGGGGGATATGCTTAGGATAATTTTCATTTTCTTTACAAATCATTATAAAGGGTGTATGAATATATACTTAATCAAAGAATTTTTTTTATGATTATTGATTATATCCATAAATAGTTCCATTTATGTTAAGTGTTTTGAAATTTTGTTATTATGTATTTCGATTCATAAACTAACCTATTTTATGCCATTGTATAGAAATGGCGTCCAGAAGATGGAATGTGAACTCCATCAATACGTATGTTCCAAAGAGTAAGAAGGATCATATCTTTCACGGTATTAAGCCAACATTTAGAAGGGAAATATTCTCCCATTTGTTCTCAACATATGAAGAAATAGCATCATGCGTTAATAAGATAAGTAGAGAATTCTTTGAGTCTTATGGATTTGAAGGGATGAAAGAGAAGAAAAGGATGGAAGAGAGAATGATGGATAAAGGGACGAAGGAAAAGAAGAATTTTCCAATATGTGATAACTGTGGGAAGAAACACCTTGGAACATGCCTGAAGGGAATGGGAGTTTGTTATAAGTGTGGAGAAAAAGGACACCAAGTGCATGACTGCAAGGGTAAGAAAAAGGTTTCAAATGTACAATGCTTCATCTGCAAGGAGTGGGGACACTACGCAAACCAATGTCCAAATCATTAGAGTATGCCCCAAATGATGTTATTGGACAATAATCAAGTTATGATACTACCAAAGATGAGGAGGAATGATTAGAGTTCTTATGTTTTCATTAAATAATTTTTCCATTTGAGTGTTGTATCAATGATGTACTGGTTATAATAATTATGGAGTATATAAGGATTGTACTGCAGTACTATTTCATCAAGGACTTGAGATTGTGTGGAACCAAGAAAAGTTACTCGACAACAGGTTAAATTTTTGGAAAATATATGGTTGAGAGAATGATAAACCATAATATGGTTTTGATACCGAGATAGTGATTTTGGAATAATACATGATTGATTTGGATAAATTATATTGGATATTTTTAACTTCCTTGAAACTGATTAATGATTTGTATACATTTTGGATAGAAGGAGTATATCTAGTATTCTATAAGGAATAAGGGATCATGAATGTAATCAATAAGGATTTATGGTAATTCAGTATGTTTTAGTGTTTTAAAAGAATACATGATGAAGGTGTTCACATGTTGTTACGTGGGAAAAAGGATCTTCATTATGTTTACCTTCCTTATAAAATTTGGACTGTGAGTTGGATAGAAGTATTTTGGATAACTATAAAGGTTGGAATGGAATAAGTTGATCTTTGGATAGTATTGTTTAAGGTTAAAACATTTCTGAAGATTATTTTTGGAATATTATAATACTATAGTTTTAGGAAAAGGACAACCTGCAGGGTGGGGCATAACCCGTCGCATCGGACAAATCTGTTGGAATCGAACCCACAACCATAGTGCGACATGCCTTTATTACCTACCACTAGCCTACAGGAAGTCCCTGGTTATTACGAAATAGTTTTCCTAATCTAAATGGTATGTGGTAATATTTGGAACCTTATACAATTAGGATAAATAGAATATTTTTGAGTTCTGTTTCCATTTGGAGTGAATGATGGGTTTGTGGTAAAAATTTATTAAAGAATGAAAGTCTACATGACAAGTAAGTATATTTCCTTAAATTCTTAGTAAATCTCTTAAATAAATTCCTCAACTTTATAAAAGGTAACTTAAAACAAAAACGTTGTCGGTTAACTTTTTCAACTGGGGATTCAATGACTGTTTAACCAATCACATGTTTGTGATTTTCTTGTGGTTATATTTCTCATAATCCTGTTTTCTACAACTCTCCATCAGACCTTGATGGTTTGATTTTCCTCCATATCCATATTTTCATAGAATCCTAGTAATGGCTATCTCGGGTGACCTTTGTACTTCTCTTTCTTTCTTTTAATGTTATATTTTTATTAACCCTATTTCCGATGTGGGTTTTCCACAAAGGTATTTTCTATTTTCAACCTTTTCTTTTCAATGAAAAATTTAAAATTTCGAGGATGCAATTTATTGAAGGAGGGGAGAATGTAACACCCCGAGCTTCCATGATACGCTTCTCTTTCAATAATGCAATAGCTTGCATTGTACAGAAGTTCGAGATTCTAACACACCACGACCAATCAAAATGGCCATTATGAATAGTAATACCCACTTTTTATAATTATATATATTTTATATTTCAAAATGGACTTCATTTTTGGATTCAGAATATCAAAATTAGCCTATGTTTAATTTTTGGTATTTTTCTGAGAACATCAAATTTTTTATGAATAGTGAAAAATACTTAAAAACAACATTTTTATTCAAAATAATTTATAGTGATAAATTATTCTATTGAGTGGTTTTAAAGTGTAATTAGAATATATTTTTACCATTTTATCCAATAGTGGTCATTATATTTAATTTCACTTTGAAATTGGACATAAACAATTGTCAATCTTTTGATATATATTGTTTCTTAAAAACACGCTATTTGTTGTGACAACGGGAATTAATTATAAAATTATTTAATGAAACTTATATGTTTGGAATTTTTTAAAATAGTCATAATTTTTGAATTCAGAATATTAATTATAACTTAGGGTGAAATTTTGGCATTGTTCTGAAAAACTTCAATTTTTGATGAATAGTGAAACCACTAAGTGGTAGTTAAAAAACTGATTTTTCATTTAAATGAAACATTACCACTTCTGTGATTTGATTTTCAAAATTACGATATAAATGGTTGTCATTATGAAGTAAAATGTGGTTCAATGAGATTAAAATAATTTTTTTGGTGAATAGTAACTTTTAAGTTTAATTAATCGCGATTAAAGGTAATTAGTGTAATTTAAGGTAAACATGATATTATAAAAATATGAAAATACCTTTACACTTGTCCTAACACTATTGGATGAGTCATGGACGACCAAGAAAATCCATGGGTCAACTTGGGGACCCCATGGAGCCACATTGGTAGGAAAATTACATTAAAAACGTTTTATTTAATGTTAAAATAAAAATGTCACAAACATGAGTTGTTTTACTAAAACAATTTCTAAATGGGGTTATTCAAGTCATATTTTTTTACTATAAATATTAATTAGAAATATAAAACGATTTCCTACATCATGATAGTTTTTTTTAATTTTTATACATTAAATAAATTAAATTATTTAGGACACCATGATGATGCATCGATTACCTCATTAATTAACGATTTTAATAAAATGGAATAATAATGTAAAATCTATGAATTACACTTGTCCGAATCCTATTAGATGAGTATATTTCGGACCCTTATCACCTTATTCTAGAAACATATATGTGTGGGACCTTTAAAATCCGAAAATCATTTTATAATAAAGTAACGTTTCATTACTTTCCAAGAGTGCCCCTCCTCTCCTCTTATAAAAGGCCCCCACCACTACCACCTTATTTACACCTTCCAAGCCATTTTTCTCGGACAACCTTTGCCCAAATACTCTCTCAACGTCCCTCTCTTACTTCTAGAAGCCTCACATTGAGAAGAAGTCTTCCCAAGGAAGCCTTTGACTCAAATCAAAAAGAGTTACCCGTTTTGAAGGTAGTGTTTTCTCTTGTGTTCTTATGTTTTGTTTTTCTTCTCCAACCCCATAAACTCTTTTTATTCATTTCTTTTGTAACAAAAACAGTATAATAAATATACTAGGATGTTTTTATAATAAGGATTCGAGCTACACTTACACAAACCTAAATCTAATGGTTAAAGAACATACTATTTCTGTGGATGGAGAATTTCTGCCTCACGAAACGATGATTGTTCAACACTCATATAACACCTTAAAAGGTGGCCATTAAGATGTAACTATATCTATATATGATATATAGTATCTTTATGTTTTACTTAATCTTTTGTATTTTTCATTTATGACACACCTTTATGGTTTCCATTATGGGTAAACGCGAGAATTTCATTTTAGAAAGCGCGGACTACCTCCCCCTCAAAGTGATTTGAATCGTTAATTCCATATGTGGGATGTATAAAGGATGGAGTAAATGATATTATATATGATATTATACTAAAATTATAATGTTCCATTACATCATTATGATTTAATTCCATTAAATATGAAATAGAAATGAAAGTAGCGTTCATGCGTACGTACGGCCTACCGTCTCCATGAACGGTGCATTTCATTTCTTACCTCTAAATGTTACATAATATTATGAATGAATGTATATAATGGATATATATGATATATATGATATCTACATCATGAATATAATTCAGTATATAATGGATATTTCACCACATGAACAACTTTTAATTATAAGAAGTTTATTTTTGACTCAAGTACCAAAGATCGGAAAAATGGCCGTTATTAACTTAAATAATTACATAATGTTCATAACATGGTAATAAGTGATATAAAAGGATTAATGAACATGAAAAAGTTTCTTATGCAAATATAAATTAACTCTACTTTATTATTCAGGAGGTTAAAGAGAGGTCGAGTCAAGTCGGACATGAGGTAAGGGAAATTCTTAACCCGATTTCCATTCTTTGGGTTAATCTCCTACTTTCAAATTATGTCATGATATTATTATGTCCTATCTTGTATTTTTTACTTTATTTATGTGTAATTATAGTGAATACACATAAAAGATATATTTTATTTAAAAAAATTATCTTTGTAAGGGACTTCGTCTCAATCTCCATTCATTGAGGCATATTTGGTTTTATACACAAATTTCTTTTGTACGGTGTATAAACCCCTTTGACTTTTACGTTTATTCAAAAGAAATATTTTTATACCAAGCGTTTTTACTAAATGAAAAAAGGAATGTTTTTTCTTACGTATGCAGTGACAGAGACTTCTCCGCCGCCGTGACTATTATTTGAGTTCCGGCTTCCTCTATAAGCCATAACATTTTTTAAAATGAAAAATAAATACCAGGTTTTAATGTTCATTTATTTTGATATTGAAAATGGTTTTGATAATGTTTTATTATATAAATGTGTTGTATTAATAACTTTTGATTCAAATGTGGAAATGTTATGTTTCCTTTATGCATGTTTTATGTGATAGGATTATGTTATGGTTTATGATATGTTTAAACCTGTTCATATGAGGAATGAATTAGACTTAATAAGTGACTGGTGGAGCCCGCTATAGCTCCTCGATGCATTGGCAGGTCTCATGAGACAAACTAGTGTCTTGACATGAGGCCTTGACAAAATCTTATTTGTAGTCTTGGAACGAGGCCTTGGCTACGTGGTTATGATAGTCTGGCATTATGCATTCCATCATTATGAAAGTGGTTATTGATATTTCATGTGGTTATTCGACCAGTAAAATATCGATGTGAATAAGTAAATGGCATTATATCATTTTAAATTTTCCATATTATGTTGAAGTTCAAGTTTAAAAGTCTTTTGTTTTAGTTATACATTATCTTAAATGTTTATGTTTATTTATGAAAGCTTCCTCTATGTTGTTATCCTTACTGAGCATCTGAGCTCACCTCTTTCAATGTTT
The DNA here is from genome assembly GCA_963277665.1 of Viscum album. Taxonomy (NCBI): domain Eukaryota; kingdom Viridiplantae; phylum Streptophyta; class Magnoliopsida; order Santalales; family Viscaceae; genus Viscum; species Viscum album. Next base: position 519,433,213 of record OY728135.1, on the reverse strand, counting down.
TAATTTTTCCAGGAAGTGAAGAAGTATTTTAGGAATGACCTGCAGGGATAGTCTGAAGGGGATATGAGTGTGGAAAATGGAGACTATGTTATTGTAGTTTTTCACTTTATGATGTAATGTGACATTTATGAATGTATCTAGTGTTTCCAAGGCTACTAAACTAATCGGTCTTTCGAGACTTGATCTTTTGTGATGATGCCAATGTTACGAAGTAATGCAGCGACTCTGGGTAACTGGGGTTGGGGAATTACATTATTGGTGCTAGGTGTATCATTGATAATGAACTCTTTTATCAATACTAAAAAACACCAATAAAGGAATTCATTATCTGTAACACCCCAAGCTTCCACGGTACGTTTCCCTTCGAATAATGCAATAGTGTGTGTTGTACGCAACCTCGAGCTCTAACACACACCACAACTAATTAAACTAGCCGTTGTGAATAGTAATACCTACTTTTTGAAATTTTATAAATTTTATTTATCAAAATGGACTTCATTTTTGGATTCGGAATATCAATATTAGCCTATGTTGAATTTTTGGTATTTTTCTGAGAACTTCTAATTTTTTATGAATAGTGAAAAATACTTAAAAACAACTTTTTTAAATCAAAATAATTTATAGTGATAAATTATACTATTTAGTGGTTTAATGTATAATTAGAATATATTTTTACCATTTTATCCAATGGTGGTCATTAGAATTAATTTAACATTGAAATTGGACATAAACAATTGCCAATCTTTTGATATAAATTGTTTCTTAAAAACACGCTATTTGTTGTGACAGCGGGAATTAATTATAAAATTAATTAATGCAACTTATATGTTTGGAATTTTGTAAAATAGGCATCATTTTTGAATTCGGAATATCAATTATAGCTTAGGGTGAAATTTTGGCATTGTTCTGAAAAACTTCAATTTTTGATGAATAGTGAAACCACTAAGTGGTAGTTAAATAACTGATTTTTCGTTTAAATGAAATATTACCACTTCTGTGATTTTATTTTCAAAAATCTGACATACATGGTTATCATTAAGAAGTAAAATGTGGTTCAATGAGATTAAAATAATTTTTGGTGAATAGTAACTTTTAAGTTCTTAATCGCGATTAGAGGTAATTAGTGTAGTTTAAGGTAAAAATAATGTTTTAATAATATGAGATGAGCTTGACACATGTCCTAACCTCATTGGATGTGCCATGGCCGACCAAGACAATCCATGGGTCAACTTGGGGACCCCATGGATCCACTTTAGTTAGAAAATGACATAAATACCTTTTATTTAATGTTAAAGTAAAAAATGACACAAACATGAAATGTTTTACTAAAACAATTTTTACATGGGGTTATACAAGTCATATTTTTGACTATAAATAGTCATTGGAAATCTAAAAATATTTCCTACATCATAGTATTTTTTATAATATCTAGACATTAAATAAATTAAATTATTTATGACATCATTATGATGCAGCGATGACCTCATTATTTAACGATTTTAATAAAATGAAAAGATAATGTACAATCCAAGGATTAAACTTGTCCAAAGACTATTGGATGGGTAGATTTCGAACCCTTATCACCTTAGGCACGAATTATATAAGTGTGGGACCTTTAGAATCCTAAAATCATTGTATAATAATGTAACATTTCAATCTTTCCAAAAGAGCCCCTCCTCTCCTCTTATAAAAGGCCCCCACCTCTACCACCTTATTCACACTTTCAAGCCTTTTGGTTCGGCAAACTCTGCCCAAATACTCTCCCAACTTCTCTCCCTTAATCCTAGAAGCTTTACTTTAGTCATAAATCCATCCTAAGGAGTCCTTTTGATCAAATCAAAGGGAAGAACCCGAAGAAGAGGTAACATTTTCATCACCCTCTTTCAAGTTTCTTTCTTCTTCCACTCCCTATTTGTTTATTATTTCAATTCTAAAATTATAACTCCAGTATCTTCTCTATACTTTGATGTTATTATAAATATGTAACAACCATATTCAGTATTCTACCCATCATTTGAATGACATGTCACCATACATGCGTACGTACGGCTTACCGTCTCCACGTCGTGGTGTAATTGTTATTCATTATATTATTATTTAGATGGGTATAATAATGATATGTAATTCATGTAAATAATAAATATAACATGATAATGATTCTGTATATATGATATACTATCCAATTATATATTATTTTAATATCAAAATAATGATATTGTCGCTCGTGCGTACGTACGGACTACCGTCTCCACGAACGCGGTGAGATTCATTCTCCGTCATATCCATTCAAGTATAATTATCATTTGATGATCTAAAAATAATGTTTAAGGACATGATATCATTATGGATATAAATAAGATACAACCTATCCATGAAAACACAACTTACGAAAACGAGTAAGTTAACACCCGAAACAACGATAAATCTAAGATATTGTTAACAAAGCAATGTTAAAAGATCATATATGATATCATATGAATGTATATGATTCTTGTATAATTTAATAACAATTATTTCACCATTATAAAAGAGGTTAACCTACCCCAACCAAGGAAAAGTACAAGGTAAGGGTTTACTTCACAACCTCTTCATTATCCAAGGTTGTTTATACATAATTATCTACTAGGACCTCGTTATCATCCACATCCATGTTTCTTAAAAATGACTTTCAAAACATTTTTACTATTAAATGGAAAATGGGTTAAATTCATTTATACCCTTATACGTTTTTGAAAGGAATCTTACCTTCGTTTTCCAAACAATATATTTTTTGACCTTTTTGACAAATTTAAGGTAAGAATGTTTTTTTTAACTTATACGGCGGGTACGGCTATTTTCCTCTATTATAACTTCGTCGAAGCTTCCCTAACAAGCTTATAAGAATATTTTAAAAGTAAATGTATTATTTTATAATTATGGGACTTTTAAATGATTTCAAAAAGGAGAGATATTTCTCTCAAATAGCTTTGATTTCATCCATGTCAACATCCTTTGATGGGTTTTAAGTTTAATTGAAATTGATTTAGAATACAAAACTTCCATTGAACATTTTTTGAAATATTTGACTATGGATGTGTTATTTTTATACCATCCATAGTTTATGGAGAAATTGTTGACATTTCGTAAGCTAGTTTTAATACGAATATTTATGTTATGTTTAAACCTATTCATATGAGGAATGTATTGGACTTAATAAGTGACGGGTGGAGCCCGCTATAGCTCCTCGATGAATCGGTTGGTCTCATGAGACAACTAGACGTGGAATTGGCCGAGGCCCTTTCCCAATTTGATTTATGGTTTTGGCTGAGGCCTTAATCATTTTAGAAGTCTTGGCCGAGGCCTTGACAAAATGTTTCAGAATGTCTGGCATTATACATTCCCTCATTATGAAAGTGGTTATTGATATTTCATGTGATTATTCGTCTAGTTGAATATCCATGTGAGTAAGTAATGGAATTATTTTATTTTACTTTTTCCATATTATGCTGAAGTTCAAGTTCAATAAGGCTTTTGTTTTAGTTATACATTGCCTTAAATTCTTATGTTTTCTTATGAAAGTTTCTGCTATATTGTTATCCTTACAGAGCATTTAAGCTCAGCCCTTTCAATGTTTTATTTTTCCCAGGATGTGAAGAAGTGTATTATGAATGACTTGCAAGAATAGTCAGTGAGGATATGAGTGTGGACTAGGGAGACCATGTTATTGTAGTTTTCATTTTTAGGATGTAATGTAAGATTTATGAATGTATCTAGTGTTTCCAAGGCTACTAAACTAATCGGTCTTTCGAGACTTGATCTTTTGTGATCATGCCAATGTTACAAAGTAATGGACCGACTCTGGGTAGCTGGGGTCGGGGCGTTACAGTTGGTATCAGAGGCAGTTTAGTACTAACCTTGGAAGCTATATTTAGACAAACTCTTATTAGAGCACGTAGACCTAAGATAAACTTTGAGGATTAGTATAGAAGAACTTCCTAAAAATTTTGGTATTGTAGATATTTTGTGAGTTTTCCGAGAAATACACCCCTGTCTGGATACGAGCAGGTAGAGGCGGCTCTGGCACAGATGTACCTAGGGGTAAAACTCGAAAACACCGCTTTGAGGTAGACTCGAACGGGAACTGGTGCACGACAACGGGCCTTGCTGCACTCTTGGTTACGACACTCCCGGGAGATATGCTTAGGATAATTCCCATTTTCTTTACAAACCACTATGAAGGGTTACGAGTATATACTTCCTCAAAGAAAACATTTTTATAATTATGGATTATATCCATAATTAGTTCAATTTATGTTAAGTGTTTTACAAAGTATGGAATTATGTATTTTGATTCATAAACTAATACAGTTTATGCCATTATTTAGAAATGGCGCCTAGTGGAAGGAATGGAAACCTTATCAATGCACGCACTCTGTGTAGGGATTGCCCTCCTACTCAAGATAATTATGGTGGAGCTAGTGATACAACTGGTGCTGACCAGCTTCTCACCGTACTGGGACAACTCACGCATGTTATGAATAATAACCTTACTCGTATGGAGCACCCTGATCCGCAATGTGGAGGATCAATGCTAGACCGTTTCATGAGGCAACAACCACCAACCTTTAATGGGAGTACAAATCCTATAGTAGCTGAGCAATGGATAAATTCCTTAGAGAAAATATTCCATGCCTTGGGGAGTAGTGAAAGGGAGAAAGTTGTCATGGTAGTTTATCGCCTCACTGGAGATGCCGATCAATGGTGGTCACTAATTCAAAACACAAAGAAAGATGATGAATTAACAAACATGGAATGGCAGGAGTTCAAAGAGGTGTTCTTAGAAAAATACTTTCCTCGAGACCATCGAGCGGATATGGAAAGGCAATTTCTGAGTCTGAGGCAGAAGGAGGATGAGAATGTTGCAAAGTATGAGGCTAACTTTACAAGGTTAGCGAGGTATGCTGCAGATTACATACGTAACCCAAGAAGTAAGACTGATCGTTTCTTTGATGGGTTAAAACCATTTCTCCGTCGAGCTTTAGTATCACAAACCTTCTCTTCATACGAAGGTATTGTCTCGTGTGCTATCAAGACGGAAAAGGAATTCTCTAAGTCTTATGACTTTAAATCAAAGCAAGATAAGAAGAGATCCGCTGAAAACTATGGGAAAGGAAATAAGGAAATATGGAAGAAGGGTAGAAATGAATTTCCACCCTGTGATAATTGTGGTAGGAAGCACCCTGGTGCTTGTCTAAAAGGAAAGGAGTATGTTACAAGTGTGGTGAAAAAGGCCACCAAGCTCATGAATGCAAGGGAAAGAAAGCGGCTGTCAACGTGGAATGCTATAATTGTAGAGAGAAGGGACATTATGCAAATGAATGTCCTAAGCGTCAGGGGAACTTACCTCAGAAGAGGCCAAGGGATCAAGGCCAGACTTATGCTATCACTACTGCTGAGGTGGAAGCTCCGAAAGACGTGGTGGCAGGTAATTTAATGGTTTCCTCAAGTTTAGCAAATGCATTATTTGATTCTGGATCATCGCATTATTTCATATCTTCCCAGTTTTCTATGAAAATTAGATATTTCCAATTTGATTTAACAAGGGAGTTTTCTGTCAAAACCCCTAAGGGAAGTATTGTTGCAACAAAGTTTTGTCGATTAGTTCCCATTAGAGCACCTAAATGTTCTTTACCTGCTGATCTCATCGTCATACCCATGATTGAATTTGATATAATCCTCGGTATGGATTGGATTTCAGACCATGATGCAAAATTTTATTGTAAGAGGAAAGAGGTTACGATTCTTGATGATGATGATAAGGAACACCTTATCTTTAGAGCAGAATCGTCGCCACATAATTCTTATCTAGATCCACCCCCAGTAGCTCAACTAAATTCAATTATTGGGGAGGAAGAGAAGGAAATTACTGAGGGTGAGGAAAGGAATATTCAAATAGAGGATGTACCTATTGTGAGAGAATATATTTATGTGTTTCCGGAAGATTTACCTGGACATCCTCCAGAACGAGAAGTTGAGTTTTCCATTGATTTAATTCCTGGATCAAGGCCCATATCGAAGACCCCTTATAGAATGGCCACTGTGGAATTAGTTGAACTAAAGAAACAACTAGAGGAATTGAGTAATAAGGGATTTATTCGCCCTAGTGTTTCTCCTTGGGGAGCCCCTGTTCTTTTTGTTAAGAAGAAAGATGGATCTATGAGGTTGTGCATCGACTATAGGGAGATCAATGCTATAACAATAAAGAACAAGTATCCCCTACCTCGCATTGATGATTTGTTTGACCAACTGCATGGAGCTCAATACTTTTCAAAGATTTACCTTCGGTCTGGATACCATCAGTTGTGTGTGAAGAAGGAAGACGTTCCAAAGACAGCATTTCGAACAAGGTACGAGCATTACGAGTTTACAGTAATGCCTTTTGGATTGACTAATGCACCCTCTGTTTTCATGGATCTAATGAATAGAGTTTTCAAGGAATATCTTGATGACTTTGTAGTGGTATTTATTGATGATATCTTGGTATACTCCAAAAGCCACGAAGATCATGAAAATCACTTACGCATTATCCTGAAGACTCTTAGAAGACATGAATTATATGGGAAATTTAGCAAGTGTGAATTCTAGCTTCAGGAGATTAATTTTCTTGGCCATATTGTCTCTAAGGATGGAATTTCCGTTGATCCTTCTAAAACCAAGGAAATCCAAGAATGGCCAGCACCGACAAGTATAACTAAGGTACGCAGTTTTATTGGTTTAGCAGGTTATTATCGACGTTTCGTCCAGAATTTTGCCAGATTGGCTAACCCATTGACAAATCTCACACGTAAAGGGATTAAATTTGTCTGGACAAAAGAGTGTGAAGAATGTTTTGAAGAAATAAAGAGAAGATTAGTCAATGCCCCTATATTGACTCTACCAACGGGGAATGATGGGTTTGTTATTTATAGTGATGCATCAAAGAAAGGACTTGGTTGTGTCCTTATGCAGAATGATAAGGTCATTTCCTATGCATCACGACAGCTAAAAATTCATGAGCAAAACTATCCTACTCATGATCTTGAGTTAGCAGCTGTGATCTTTGCTTTAAAGATATGGAGACATTACCTCTATGGTGAAAAATGTGAGATTTATACTGATCACAAGAGTTTGAAGTATATTTTCTCACAAAAAGAACTCAACATGAGGCAAAGGAGATGGCTTGAACTACTCAAGGATTATGATTGCACGATACATTACCACCCGGGGAAGGCAAACAAGGTGGCATATGCTTTGAGCAGAAAATACGATGGAGTTTTGAATGTGATGAGAATTGAAAGGGATCCAATTTTCATGGATCTAGTGAAGATGGACATGGGAATAACTAGGGAAGGTGAAACATCAATGCTTTTTCAAATGGTTGCCAAACCATCATTACTAGAAAGGATTAAGAGTTCTCAGACCGATGATGAAGAACTTCAGAAGAAGATTAAAGATGTGAATGATGGAAGATTGAGGGACTTTGTGTATAAGGATAGAATTTTGAAATTCGGGAAGAGACTTTGTGTTCCCGATATACCTGATCTAAAAAGGGAATTGCTGGATGATGCTCATAGTTCCAATTTCTCTATACACCCTGGGAGCACCAAAATGTATAGAGATTTGAAGGAAAATTTTTGATGGGACAATATGAAGAGGGAGATTTCTGATTTTGTGTCGAGGTGTATGGTTTGTCAACGAGTGAAAGCTGGAAGGCAACATCCTGGTGGAGTATTGCAACCTCTTCCCATACCTGAGTGGAAATGGGATAATATTACGATGGACTTTGTCATGGGACTACCAAAGACTCCTAGAAGGAATGATGCAATATGGGTCATTGTTGATCGACTTACTAAGTCAGCACATTTTCTGGATATACGAGAGGATCTACCACTTGAACGTCTAGCAAGACTATATATTAATGAAGTTGTAAGACTACATGGAGTACCCCTATCGATTGTTTCTGATTGTGATCCTCGTTTTACTTCAAGATTCTGGAAAAGTCTTCAAAAGGCCTTGGATACTGAACTTCGTTTGAGCACTACCTATCACCCTAAGACAGATGGACAATCAGAACGGACTATTCAAACCTTAGAAGACATGTTGAGATCATGTTCTCTTGACTTTCAGGGTATGTGGGATCAGTATTTACCACTGGTAGAATTTTCCTATAACAATAGCTTCCATTCAAGCATTCAGATGGCACCTTATGAAGCATTATATGGAAAGAGATGTCGTACACCAACCTGTTGGGATGACGTTGGTGAAAGAAAACTTGTGGGACCAGAACTGGTGGAAGAAACAATGGAAAAGGTGAAGGTAATCCAAAACCACATCAAAGCAGCTCAAAGTAGGCAGAAGAGCAATGCCGATAGCAGAAGAAAGGTTTTGCAATTTCAGGTGGGAGACCATGTTTTCCTAAAGGTATCTCCATGGAAGGGAGTTATACGTTTTGGTAAGAAGGGTAAGTTGAGTCCCAGGTACATAGGACCTTTTGAAATTCTAGATCGTATTGGGGCTGTAGCTTATCGTTTGGCGATGCCACCAAATCTCTCCAAAGTTCACGATGTTTTCCACATATCACTATTGAGAAAATACATGCCCAACCCAACACATGTACTTACCTACGAGGAATTAGAACTGGAACCCGATCTATCTTATTGTGAAGAGCCCATCGGGATTCTTGATGTGAGGGAGCAGGTGCTGAGAAACCGGACAACTCGTCTGGTAAAGGTTTTGTGGAGAAATCATAAAATGGAAGAGTCAATGTGGGAACCTGGGGAACTTATGATGAAGAACCACCCGAGTCTTTTTATGCAGTAATACCCTAGAAATTGCGAGGACACAATTTGAAGGAGGGGATAATGTAACACCCCAAGCTTCCACGGTACGTTTCCCTTCGAATAATGCAATAGTGTGTGTTGTACGCAACCTCGAGCTCTAACACACACCACACCTAATTAAACTAGCCGTTGTGAATAGTAATACTTACTTTTTGAAATTTTATAAATTTTATTTATCAAAATGGACTTCATTTTTGGATTCGGAATATCAATATTAGCCTATGTTGAATTTTTGGTATTTTTCTGAGAACTTCTAATTTTTTATGAATAGTGAAAAATACTTAAAAAAAACCTTTTTAAATCAAAATAATTTATAGTGATAAATTATACTATTTAGTGGTTTAATGTATAATTAGAATATATTTTTACCATTTTATCCAATGGTGGTCATTAGAATTAATTTAACATTGAAATTGGACATAAACAATTGCCAATCTTTTGATATAAATTGTTTCTTAAAAACACGCTATTTGTTGTGACAGCAGGAATTAATTATAAAATTAATTAATGAAAATTATATGTTTGTAATTTTGTAAAATATGCATCATTTTTGAATTTGGAATATCAATTATAGCTTAGGGTGAAATTTTGGAATTGTTCTGAAAAACTTCAATTTTTGATGAATAGTGAAACCATTAAGTGGTAGTTAAATAACTGATTTTTCGTTTAAATGAAATATTACCACTTCTGTGATTTGATTTTCAAAAATCCAACATACATGGTTGTCATTAAGAAGTAAAATGTGGTTCAATGATATTAAAATAATTTTTGGTGAATAGTAACTTTTAAGTTCTTAATCGCGACTAGAGGTAATTAGTGTAGTTTAAGGTAAAAATAATGTTTTAATAATATGAGATGAGCTTGACACATGTCCTACCCTCATTGGATGTTCCATGGAAGACCAAGACAATCCATGGCTCAAATTGGGGACCCCATGGAGCCACTTTAGTTAGAAAATGACATAAATACCTTTTATTTAATGTTAAAGTAAAAAATGACACAAACATGAAATGTTTTACTAAAACAATTTTTAAATGGGGTTATACAAGTCATTATTTTGACTATAAATAATCCTTGGAAAGCTAAAACGATTTCCTACATCATAGTATTTTTTTTATAATTTTTAGAGATTAAATAAATTAAATTATTTATGACATCATTATGATGCAGCGATGACCTCATTATTTAACGATTTTAATAAAATGAAAAGATAATGTACAATCCAAGGCTTACACTTGTCCAAAGACTATTGGATGGGTATATTTCGAACCCTTATAACCTTATCCACGAATTATATAAGTTTGGGACCTTTAGAATCCGAAAAGCATTGTAGAATAATGTAACATTTCAATCTTTCCAAAAGAGCCCTCCTCTCCTCTTATAAAAGGCCCCCACCTCTACCACCTTATTCACACTTTCAAGCCTTTTGGTTCGGCCAAACGCTGCCCAAATACTCTCCCAACTTCTCTACCTTCACCGTAGAAGCTTTACTTTAGTCAGAAAGCCATCCTACGGAGTCCTTTTGATCAAATCAAAAGCAAGAACCCGAAGAAGAGGTAAGGTTTTCATCACCCTATTTCTAGTTTCTTTCTTCTTCCACTCCCTCTTTGTTTATTATTTCAATTCTAAAATTATAACCCCAGTATATTCTATATACTGTGATGTTATTATAAATATGGAACAACCATATTCAGTATTCTACCCGTCATTTGAATGACATGTCACCATACGTGCGTACGTACGGCTTACCGTCTCCACGTCGTGGTGTAATTGTTATTCAATATATTATTATTTAGATGGGTATAATAATGATATGTAATTCATTTAAATAATAAATATAACATGATAATGATTCTGTATATATGATATACTATCCAATTATATATTATTTTAATATCAAAATAATGATATTGTCACTCGTGCGTATGTACGGACTACCATCTCCACGAACGCGATGAGATTCATTCTCCATCGTATCCATTCAAGTATAATTATCATTTGATGATCTAAAAATAATTTTTAAGGACGTGATATAATTATGGATATGAATAAGATACAACCTATCCATGAAAACACGACTTACGAAAACGAGTAAGTTAACACCCGAAACAACGATAAATCTAAGATATTGTTAACAAAGCAATGTTAAAAGATCATATATGATATCATATGAATGTATATGATTCTTGTATAATTTAATAACAATTATTTCACCATTATACAGGAGGTTAACCTACCCCAACCAAGGAAAAGTACAAGGTAAGGGTTTACTTCACAACCTCTTCATTATCCAAGGTTGTTTATACATAATTATCTACTGGGACCTCGTTATCATCCACATCCATGTTTCTTAAAAATGTCTTTCAAAACATTTTTACTATTAAATGGAAAATGTGTTAAATTCATTTATACCCTTATACGTTTTTGAAAGGAATCTTACCGTCATTTTCCAAACAATGTATTTTTTGACCTTTTTGACAAGTTTAAGGTAAGAATGTTTTTTTAACTTATACGGCGGGTGCAGCTATTTTCCGCCATTATAACTTCATCGAAGCTTCCCTAACAAGCTTATAAGAATATTTTCAAAGTAAATGTATTATTTTATAATTATGGTAATTTTAAATGATTTCAAAAAGGAGAGATATTTTTCTCAAATAGCTTTGATTTCATCCATGTCAACATCCTTTGATGGGTTTTAAGTTTAATTGAAATTGATTTATGATACAAAACTTCCATTGAACATTTTGTGAAATATTTGACTGTGGATGTGTTATTTTTATACCATCCATAGTTTATGGAGAAATTGTTGACATTTCGTATGCTAGTTTTAATATGAATATTTATGTTATGTTTAAACCTATTCATATGAGGAATGTATTGGACTTAATAAGTGACGGGTGGAGCCTGCTATAGCTCCTCGATGCATCGGTAGGTCTCATGAGACAACTAGACGTGGAATTGGCCGAGGCCTTAATCATTTTAGACGTCTTGGCCGAGGCCTTGACAAAATGTTTCAGAATATCTGGCATTATACATTCCCTCATTATGAAAGTGGTTATTGATATTTCATGTGATTATTCGTCTAGTAGAATATCCATGTGAGTAAGTAATGACATTATTTTATTTTACTTTTTCCATATTATTCTGAAGTTCAAGTTCAATAAGGCTTTTGTTTTAGTTATACATTTCCTTAAATGGTTATGTTTTCTTATGAAAGTTTCCGCTATATTGTTATCCTTACGGATCATTTGAGCTCACCCCTTTCAATGTTTTATTTTTCCCAGGATGTGAAGAAGTGTATTATGACTGACTTGGAAGAATAGTCAGTGAGGATATGAGTGTGGACTAGGGAGACCATGTTATTGTAGTTTTCATTTTTAGGATGTAATGCAAGATTTATGAATGTATCTAGTGTTTCCAAGGCTACTAAACTAATCGGTCTTTCGAGACTTGATCTTTTGTGATCATGCCAATGCTACGAAGTAATACACCGACTCTGGGTAGCTGGGGTCGGGGCGTTACATTATCAACATTACAAGGCATGTCGAAAAAGGCATCCTTTATCAGTATTTTTTTAAAACTAATAAATGATTCCATTTTCTATGATTTTTTATCACTATTAGAAGCACCTATATTTTATCATCATTTAGAACATGAAAACTTTTCAGTGCTGACAAAAGTTATTTTTAGGGCTTTTAAAAGAATTATTTGTATAAGTGACATGCACTCTCAATCACATCCATGAATATAGTTCACCCCTTGAATAATCTCAAAATTCCATTATCTATAACTTAAGAAGTTTAAAAAATAGAAGTCACTAACTGCATTTTTTCTCCTTAGTTGAGTAGCATTTGATAGAATGTGCATGCCAAATATAGTGATGATCATCTCTAATTATTTAAAGAAATTAAAATTAATTTGTATCAGGAAATGACATGCCTTTATCACTAATTGTGATTGTGTCATAATTACCCCTAAGAAATTTTCATTAGTAATTTTTTTCTTTCTACCTTCAAAGCTTTACATTCTGAACCTTTATGACATCTCATGTTTTAGAGAACAATTCTATCATCAATGCCAATATCCCTAATCATTACCAATGATAGTAATGATCCATTTGTTTCCAGCTCCTCATACTCATATTTTATTGATGATTACCTTATTATAAATTATGGTGTGTTTCATATAATTGTGTAAATAAAATAGATCTTCAAGGTATTCTGATTATATTCCCATATCATATTTTATGATTTCTTTTATAACTTATGAAATTGATTTTATTTATTTATTATATACTACTTAACTTTAAGATTAGAATCATCATTTTTATGATATTTATTTATAATAATTGAATTCCTATTATATCAAAATGTCATGAACCAGCCAGAATACCTTGGTACCCTATTACTCGAGCTGACTGTAACATTTTTTTTAGGGTGTTCTTGATCCCCATGGGTTGAGAACTAGCACTTGGAATCATACAACATCAAGAGAGAATAAATTTTCCAAAAAACTATGAAGGATAAAAGGCTACATGTCATCATTATTAACACTCTTAAATGGAGATAATACCAAGAACAATCAGGTAAAATAGTACCCAACAGAAAGAAAAAAATCCCAAAGAAAACACCAAACCAAGACGAAAACGTCGATCGGAAAAAAGGTATCAAAGATCCTTTGTAACAAGTGGAAAAAACATCATCAGTCACCATAATCAATCCATATTCCAAATGATCAAGAATATCCACCACCTCAAAGTGGCGCTATCTATTTTCTCTGACCTAGAATAATAATTTCTTCAAACATCGGGGGAGAAGGTAGGGTGTGATCTATAAATCCCATTAAGGTCTCAGAAAGTGTTCCATAATCAATACCAAAACAATTTACCATTTATGATATCAGTTTCCATAAAACAGGGCATGCAATTTCAATTTGAATATTTTAATCTATAACATGATTTCAAATTTAAAAATGATAGATATATCAAAATAGATTTCAAACGGGGTTAAATTAATATTTTATATAAAGCAGTTTATATAAATCAATTAGCATGAATAAAGCAGTTCAATAAATCAATGGCATGTATAATCAAGTCAAATAATTATAACACCATGTAAAATATTCCTATGGTATGTTAGTACAGGTAATAATATCCTCACACATCTCAATAATGATCTTGACTCAAGATTAGTGTTCACACTAAAATCAATATATACCCCAATAGGGGAACCCATCATAGGCATTAATTCCATAGTTATTTTAGTAAAAATTGTCATCGTCAATCCATTTCTAGGGAGTCAAGGACCCAAAATTATTTTCCTAGTTTCCAATAACTACCCATTCTAATATTTTCTTCAATCAATAAATCTATAAATCAAATTGACAATCAATCATTTCAAAATATAATTTCCCAATTTCATTTTTCAACATACCATCTCATTTCAAAACCAAAATCACAGGTTTTCATCATTTCATGCCATTTTAAATCAATTTTAAAATTAATACATTTTCTCAATATTAATATCAAATCCTTTTATCAAAACGATTTCCAACTAAAGACATTATTTTTTAAAAATCGACCCCACAAATTCAATTCCATAGAAATTGGGGTTTTTTCTCAAATCTCATGCCCATTTCAAATCAAAGATTAAATCATCACAAATCCATGTTTATAAATAATTTTAAAAAACATTTTAATTTAATCAAGAAATTCAATGTTTCAATCATGGGTGAGGAATTATGGAACCACCTACCTTTAGATCAATGGATCAAAATGCACAACACCCGCAATAGGGAACACCAACGATGAATGAAGGCACATAAGATCTAGGACACAACCTAGAATCAAGATTCAAAAAAATAGATTTTAGATCCATCAATTACATGATGATATATCGATATATAATGCAGAGATAAATAAATATCTGCTGAAACCTCATGAGAGGAGACCCACTTACTCAGAGGAGATCTAACGAGATAAATATCACTTCGATCCATTAAAAAGGGTTTTGAGGGGCCAAAATCTCTTCATGGGAGCCTCTAAGGGTGAATAAAATGTATTAGGATAAAAATGGAAAATTAAGATTTTTAAAAGGGGGGTCATGAATTTTTAAATAAAATCAATAGGAATTAAAAAGCACATGCATGGTTTTCTATGGAGGATCTAACGGTTTGACAAACCATGAACCCTAATAATGCGCCCCTTCTATCAAGGGTGCATGATATCTCCTTAGTGGGTGCACTATTCAGTTAACCATGCACTAACCATGAAAATTATCATTTCCTGAGGCCATATGGTTTGGATGGTATAACGGCATAGTTTGGACAATTTGTACACCCCCTCCAAAGCACTATCAAAGGCTGCACGGTTTTCTAGGCCAAACCACATGGTTTTACCTAATCGTGTACAAACCATACACATTCCTAAAAGACTCAAATTTTTTCCAATCTATTTAAGAACAACCCCAAAGAAATAACTGAATTAAAGGAGGTCACAACAAGGGTTTAGTAATACCTAAATATAATTAACGGGATGTAACACATGATCTAAATTCTATTGTATCATGATCTACAATAATTTCTCCACTATAAAAACTCTATGAAAAAAAATTAGTTCCATCACTTTACAATGAATTTATTTATTATAATATTGACACACACGCATACCCTTCATGGAATATTATTTCAATACAAAATATTTTCTATCAATACACATGTCACTTACACTATGTAGATTACTTGTTGGAAAAAAGTGATTTCCTTTATTAATATAGAAGTGAAACCTCATAGCATGGATTAACCTCTAAGAATACTACATCTAAATCATGATCTACATTTATTAAAAAAATAACACTGTAGTGTTAGGGAAGAATGGATCAATACCAAGATAAAAGTTCCTTTGATTTTTTTATGAGAATCTCTAATGAAAATGAAAGTGAAAATTACATCTTAATAAATAAAATCAATCACATGGATTTTAACATGAAAAAACCATCCAATGTGGAGTAATAAAAAATAATAGTGAAACTCTAAAAAATACACTAATAATCAAATAGTACAGAATTTAATTCAATGTCTAGACTTGGATTATAATAATATCATAAAAAACCATATATGAAAACCACACCCTAATATGCCTCTATCACCTCTCTTAAAAATTTACTATGAAAAAATTTCACCCATTTGAGATAAAATCTGATCGCATGAAATCACTGTGACACCCCATTGAGCACACCAATAAACCACTACATAACTCGGCCTGACGTTTCTCACAACTTCCCATAACAGACTGCAAGTCACATCCTATGTATCTCCTTTCTTTATGTGAAATTTCATTCCCTCATTTTGTAGTCTTCATAATATCCCTTTTCAAATCAAATAAGATATAAAAATATTATATCTTAAACTTCAAAAAATTGTGTGATACCATGTGAGAGTTTAAAAAAAATCAAACTCTCTTATATCTAATTTTAGAATCCATTGGATTGAACCTTATCAATCTTCTCATTTAGCATGAAAAAAGGAGATAAATTTAAACAAACGTAGTTATAAAGGAAACTAGTTGGTATAGCTTATGAAGATGCCCTTTTGCAACTCTGATAAGAAATTGAAACCTCCCCTGTAAAATAAATTGAAACACAAATGTCATTGTTGTACCCATATATACACTACCCTACAAAATAACACAAAAAACCAATAACATCTCTCTCTACAATAATAGGGATCTCTATATAATCTGGAGAATCTATAAAATATAACTACTCCTTATACTCAACATTACTCATGAAGTCTAAAAGTGCTTGTGTATCACCTCTAAATTCAACTTTAATTCTTTCTTTAATAGTGGAACTCTTGAATGAAAAATTACTATGTGTAAGATAAAAAATACCTCTCTTAACCTTCTTTAGATTCCATACAATCTTTATACTGGTTTATGGTCTTCAAATCATACAAGATGATCTTCCATGTCACAAATCCGATGAATTCCTATTCACAATTTGATTCATCACTTCACCACACAATTTAAACTAGTGATATAAATCATTTCAACTACTTTATCTTGACCAAACACCATCAACCCTCTTGAAAAATTCTATCATAGATTAGTGAAGAAACTTCTAAACCCATCATTATCAAGAGCATTAATAGATAAAAAAATATGGTGTATGTTTGGAACATGTCACACATCCTTCAACATTAGCGTATATCCTATATTAATAATGATAAAATTATCACCAAAAACAATGAAAATAGAATAATATCCATTTAAAATCATAAATTTACCAAAGTTACGTTTTTAAAATGAAGAAATAATTACCTCTTTGGTGTAATATGGTAAAAAGATGTTGAATTAGTCACCCATTCATTATACAAATCCGACTTGTGATAATCAATGCCTATTGAAAGGAAATCACTATAACCCTTTAAAATAATTATCTTGGTATCCTAAAACTTTATTTCATTCTTTTTCTTTACTATCTTAAGATTCTTTTTATAGATTTATGTAACTTTTACACATGGCCTTCATTATTGTAATAGAGGCACTCTGATCAATATTTCTAATTATCATCTCCATATGTTACAATTAGAATACAAATATTACCTAAAGATTCACCATCATTGGTATTTTACTGAGTTTTGTTCATAAATAATGATGAAATCACATAATCCAATATAAAAGCATATATGAATCTTGCAACAGACCCAATAAAAGAAAATATTCATCTTCTTCTATATCAACAGGTACCCTGTTACCTTCATCATTGACCTTGATCACCACCAAATACAACTCCATCAGAAGTTTAGTTAACTCATACAGATGGTTATCTAAATCTCCATTATCTAGCTTTCAAAAATTAAACAATCATTTTTTTAGAAATACAAAATTTGTAAGATATTTTGATTTATACCAGTCTTCAAGCTTCACCAAGATCTGTCAAATTCATAACCTCCTGCAATGTTTTATCATGAAAATAAATTTGAATTATTTTGGTCTCTTACTTTCTTATATCCTTCCAATAACCATCATTTATCTTTTTTAGCTTCATGGATTTTTTAGTGCCTTTACTATCATATCACGAGTCGAAATATTTTTTACTTATTCTTCCCATAGAGTAAAATCAATTTTTTTATTAAATAGTTTTATGATAATAGACTTATTTTGGTGCGAGTCACCCATATCCAATCCAAAAATATAGTACCCAACTCCAATTCCACAGTTGGAGAAGAATAGATATGTTTGACCCATGACGCTCCCAACAACAGACCATATACCCCGCATCCCACTAACAAATGGGATCCATTCTCTAAGACACAAACATGATCTAGATATCTTGATATATCCACTAGCCACATGGGGATTTATTTCTCCTTTATGGAGGATCAAACCCGAGAGCATCATATGTCCAACAAAAAGGCACCTAATTTTTGAACCTGTGACGCTCCCAACAACATGCCATATACCCCACATCCCACCAACTTGTGGAATCTGTGCTAACTAGACCTCTAACTAGGGAAGGTATCGGGATATCTCTCCTAAACAGTTGGGGATTTATTTCTCCTCCTAGGGATTCGAACCTGGGGCTGACTGGCATATAACCACTGGGGAGCTTCTTTGGTACCACTATGCCAGTTCCCGTTGATTCTCCTCGGTTTCTATCAGGATTGAGGTCCTAGGATCAAATCACGGGGGAGGCCAATTAGAACCCAGTTGGGCCTAGGGAAAATACCTACCACATGAAGTCATAACTCCCCAATGGATTGGTCTATAGTAATGGAAGGCAGGGGTCATTTCCATACTATGACCCATTTAGTGGTGTAGGTCTTTTAAAAAGATTCATTTTTGTTGGACCCATGATGCCCCTAACAATAGACCATATACCCCATAACCCACTAATTCCTGGAGGTGAGATACATACCCAACTTTCTAGGGGATATATCCAGATACCTAGACCAAGTTAGTGTCACAAAGAAAAAATCCCAAAATTTAGGGGGCTATAGGGTATATGGTTTGTTTTTGGGATCATCACAGGCCCAACAGGATCGATCCAAGGATAAAAGTGATTATTATTTAATTTTTTGAACATCTTCATAGAAAACAGAATAAAAAATTAAAATATAATAAATAAAATTATCATGTGGATTTTAACATGGGAAACCCCTCAAATTTGAAAGATTAAAATACTATGGAGAAACTCTAAAAATCCACTAATGATCGTAGAGAACAAAAATCATTTTAATGCCCAAACATGAATTATAATGACAATATAGAAACAATATGCGAAGAAATTACTTCAAAACATCTTCATTACATCTTTGAAAAAAATCCAATTACAAAATTCTACCCGTCAGATATAAAATCCAATGATGAATTATCATTGCAACAACTCTACAGACATGAAATGACTCCACTGCAAATCCCATACTTCTGCACCATTATACTACCCCCACCCAACTAGAAGTCTGTCACAACTGAGCATCTCAGTAAAACAGTTTGCATGTGTGGCACCCCATCCCCCTCCTCAATGATCATGGTTTATCCATCCAAATATCCATATGATGTGAGGTCCACTAGTTTCGTCCTATCATTTATTCATTTGTAGAGTGGCCCCAACTCCAAACCAGGGTGGTGTCGGGACTAATATGCACCATCCTCCAAATTTTCGAGGAAACTCTAATATCATATATAGGAAAAAACACATGAACCACAACCTTGAAGTTCTTGCGGGTGTGGGACAAGACCCCCATGATTGGTTCGTGAAATACTCCCACCACCATTCCATGTATTCCCTCGTGCATGCAGGATTGTGTCCTTTTGTGTGTCCAAAAAATGGTCTATTTCTAACTAATCGACTGCTATGCATGGTCAAGGATATGCTCTTTACTTTTGTTGGCACTATGGTCCACCCTCTTTCTCGGTTTCAAACCTCCTCCTAGAAACCCACCCTCTAAAGTGGCATCTCTAACTATGACATCTCATGATCACAACCATCTCTATTGTGTCAACTCCACAATGACACCCCAAGACTCCTCTCATTCCACCAAGGTCCAACTAGAATCATTACACAAACATCATGATACACTTTCCCTCTCATACCACTTATCACAGGATGAGCATCTTAGCATAGTGGTTCACCCATACGGCACCCCAATCCCCTCACTACTACAAATACACCTTTTATCAGCACTAAAAATGGACTTTAACAGTGCTAGAAAAGCACTTTTAAAGCCGGAGAAGATAAGGGGGCGGTCCCCTTTATCAGCGCTCCAAAAAGCGCTGATAAAGACCCCTTTTATCAGCACTAAAAAAGCATTGATAGAAGGGGTCTTTTATCAACACTAAAAAAAGCGCTGATAAAAGGGTCCTTTATCAACGCTTCCTTTTTAGCGCTGATAAATGACCCCTTTTATCAGCACTTTTTTAAGTGCTGATAAAAGTTAAAAAAATTAAAAAGAATAAATATTTTTTAAAAAATCATGCCAATCATGGGGGATTTTATAACTCTTGAGGCCCCTTTTAACAGTACTTTCCAGCCCCTTAAGCGCCCATACGCACCCCCCTCCACCCTATATCAGCGCTACACCCACCCCCTTTATCAGCGCTAGCCCCCAAATCCACCCCCATGCACGCTCCCTTGCCTCCACCAAGATTTGATCTCGATACCTCCCCCTTGCGCGCCTAAAGCCTTTACCACTCTTCCATATTGCTTTTTTCTCTAGTTAATGACATATCTATTTATTTATATATATATTTAGTTATATTTATTCATATAGTAATATATAGTTATATTAATATATATATAGTTATATTAATATATATATTTATAGTGATATTAATATATATATTTATAGTTATATCATTATATATATGTAGTTATATTAATATATATATAGTTAGATTAATATATAGGTATATAAATATTTATATATAGGTACTTTAAACAAAATGGATATTAGTTATTACTTAGATAAAGCTTATATATTTTATATCTAAATGGTATATAAATATTTATATATTGGAAACTCAATTTGACCGTTTGAATGAGACTTCAGGACCCCTGTAGGTCAAGTGATTTTTTTATTGTTCCTAAAGGCTTCTCATGGATGATAAGTTCTAAGGGGGGAGGTTGTAATGACTAATGTTTTCAATACAGGGTATAATTCCATGGGAAATTGAAATTTTGGCATTTAGTGGATTGGCCATTCTTTTAACTGAGCTTCAAAACATAATATGTAGTTATATTAATATATATATAATTATATTAATATATTTATATTATATATATATATAGTTATATTAATATATATATTTATAGTGATATTAATATATATATTTATAGTTATATCAACATATATATGTAGTTATATTAATATATATATATAGTTAGATTAATATATAGGTATATAAATATTTATATATTGGTATTTTAAATAAAGTGTATATTAGTTATTATTTAGATAAATCTAATATATTTTATATGTAAATATATTTTATTATTTATATTTATAATTAAATTTTTATGTGTGAATATATACAAAATATGCATATATTATTATATATTTGATTATAAATAGCAGTGAACTATAAAAAATGATTAAATTTAAAAGACATAATATCAATATGAATGTAATACCTTGTAATAAATTCAGTCCCCACAAAATAATCCAATAATACCCCCTAAAATGAGGCCGAAAATCCACTAAATGTTAAAACATCGGGGTATCCTGACTAAAAACTCAGTTTTGGAGGCCTTCTGGATCAATTTTTCCCTAAAAACACCTTTACTAGAGCACCCTATAATTATAAAGGTTTAGAGCTCGTCACATGCTTCGATTTGATATATGGTAGAGCTCAAACAGACACTCGGATAAAAAAATATGGCCATTGAAAGTTCAAGTTGCGTTTTTAACATATTTTGGATCTTTTTTTAGTTTTTTTTAATTTTTTAGTCTTAAAATTGTTATTAAAATACTATTAATCCATAATAATTACCAAATTATTAATTAAAAATGTTTTTTAAATTTTTTTATAAGCCATTTTCACTAAATATCTTATATATTAAGTGTAATTGTATATTTATACTTATCTTAAATATATTTAAAAATATATTTAAAAAATATATATTATATTTATATCAATATAAGTATATATATATATATTTAAATATTAATATATTTTTTTAATGAAATTTTTTCTGGAAGTAGACTCTTTATCAGTGCCTTTTAAAAAAAGTTCTAATAAAGATCCCCCTTTATCAGTGCTACTAAAAAAGCACTGATAAAGGGGTACCCTTTAACAACGCTGTTAAAGGGGGCACCTTTATA
Organism: Viscum album; assembly: GCA_963277665.1. Lineage (NCBI taxonomy): Eukaryota > Viridiplantae > Streptophyta > Magnoliopsida > Santalales > Viscaceae > Viscum > Viscum album. The sequence continues at coordinate 519,411,032 of OY728135.1, read as the reverse complement.
AGAGCTAAAAAAGCGCTGATAAAGGGGGACTCTTATCAGTTCTTTTTTTAGTGCTGATAAAGGTACCCTTTATCAATGCTTTTTTTAGCGCTGTTAAAGGTACCCCCTTTATCAGTGATTTTTATTTAGCGCTGATAAAGGGTGGTGCTGGCCTTGCCCTGTTTTGTTGTAGTGCCTCCTCGGTAGGCGAGGTTTAGCCATACACATCCTCATATGTTGTGAGGTTCACTTGTTTCATCATGCCATGGAATCATCATGACAGTGGACCCAACTCCCAGACAAAGTGGTGTTGGTATTGACATGAATAATCCTACACATTGCCGTGGTGACTCCCGTCTCTTTGATAGAGATAAACCACAAGAATCATAGCCTTGATGTTCTTTCTAGTGTGGGACAAGACCCCCATGATTGGATCACTGTCAAGCCACTACCCACATATCTGTTCTCTTCAAGTATCACTTATTACCCAAAATTTATAGGCCTCATAAGATCCATTTTCAGATAAAATAAGTTATAAAAATACTATATCTCAAACTTTAAAAACCCCATGTGATACCATGTGATAGTTTAAACAAAATTCAAACCCCCATATCTCTAATTTTAAAATCCATCTGACTAAATCCAATCATGTAATACCCCTATGATATTTAGTTATCTTAAACCATGACACGTTTCTCTACCTATGAAAACTCTTACACAATTTTTTTGTTATTTACTACTTTCTTACTTCTTTTACAAACTATTTTTTTTGTGCATCACCCGTATTTCAAGATTTACGTTTTGGATGTTCTTTGAATTAAATATAATATTTCTCTTCTCTTGTATTAATTTTTATTTTCTATTATTTTATGATATGTTATCACAAATTAATTCATTTTCTTGTTCTTATTTGGGATGATAATAAAAAAAATTGTTATTGGAATTAGATAGTATTACCTTTTAAACTTTTTAACTTATTCTGTTTTTATCAACCCATATGTAAATCAATAATATCTTTCTACTATTAAATTTGGACTGCCTCACAACGCATTCCATAAAAATTGGTATTATATCATAATTGATATTTGTGATGAAATCATCCAAATTTTAAATAGAGAAATTCAATTGTGAAAATAATTCTAGTTTATGTTGAGTTAAAATGTATACCTTGTTAGTTCAATATGGTTTGACTGATGCCCAATCTGGTCCTGAGATAAAAGTGTCCACACTTTTCCACTAATGGACAATCTACAATTTTCTATGAATATGTTCATTTAAGTCTGTTAGTTAAATCCTATAGTATACTTTTATTGTTTTTAGGTGATAATGTGTTGCACAAAGTGTCTTATGAGGCCACACCAGTTGCTATATGGATTGAACATGAGAACCTTTAAATAAAAAAAAATCTATTATTGGTAGAATCTATGAAAAATTGATACTTTTTTACTTTTAAAATATATCCTGACACTTCCCTTGGGCTCTCATAGCTACGTTTAATAAAATTATGCTAGACCTAGCCAACATATATGTGAAGATTATAGATTAGGATCAATCCATTATCCCTTTTAACTTTTTAGATAGTTCTTACATGAATCTATGTGATTCCATTATGTATGGTATGGAGTCTTTGATGTTTGAATGAGTCAAGTTATAACTTTTTTCAAAATAGTTGTAGGCCAAAAATTGTTTGAGATCAGAGGGAGAGGGGATTGGTTCAATGGGGGAATGAAACATAAGGGTCAATGAAATAATAGTGACATGGATTATAAGAGGTGTATGAGTTAGAATACGACTTTTTAGTGTTATCATTATGGTAAACCACTTAATTTTAATAAATATTGTCCTAAGAAAAATTATTCAAAGGTCGATGGAGTTAAATCTAATTTTTTTAGCTTAGTTATGATGATGCTGTTGTTTTGTAGTCTGTCTAATGTGTTTAAGGGTACAAAGTAGGGGGGTTCAACTCTACTTGTTATTTTAATTTTTTATCCTAGGAGGGTTGGTATTATTTATACCCGAGAAGTCCAGGAGCCGGTCAAAACCGGTCCCAAGAAAAAATTTATTAAACAAAATAAAATAGAGTTAGACGGCAACATGATTATTACAAGACCGAGAGCGCAAAGCACCATACATATATACCTCCACAAGTGGAGAGAAATAGACGGGGGTCGTAAAAGACCATCCCATATCCATTGTCATGATTGCCTTCTTGGACAAAGCGTCTACCACCTGATTGACCTCTCTGAAGGCATGCGAGATAAACATATTCATTCGACTAACCTGCTTGATAAATTCAACCCACTTTGGAAGTAGCCGCCAAGGTACATTCCACGTTCTTGTTTGTAAGTCTTGAACTGCAAGTTGGGAGTCCGATTCAATCCATATCATATTCCAATTATAAAGGGTAGCATACCTGATCACAGGAACAACCGCCCATAACTCATCTTCAAAAGAAATACCAATGCCAGTGAAATGATAGAAACACCCTTTCACAAAGCCACGGTACGTACGAAACACACATCCACACCTGATAGACCAGGTGCACCAGAAGTGGCTCCATCCACATTAACTTTGAGCCATGGACTGATCGGAGGAATCCAACCGATAAACCTGGTCATTTTCGGCTTCCGGGGCTGCCCAGAGACCCCAAGAGATCGCAAAATCTGCAAGTCCAAAACCGTGTTAGACATCACACCCGATTGATCCTTCGAGGCAGAAAAAACCTCTTGATGAATCGCCGTCATAGCAGCCCGTAAGGGAGACATTCTGACTTCGAAGGCTGCATTGTTCCGAGCATTCCAGATGGCTGCAATTACAGCCGCATTAGCCACCAAAAGAAAGTGTTCGCTGCAGCGGATCTCAGACAGCTATTCCAGCATTTCCATCAGAGGTAAGCACTGCACTTGCAGCTCAAACAGGTCACCCAGAAAACCCCAAAGCCTCCAAGCATATGCACATTCAATGAACAAATACTGAACATCCTCTTCAGAAGACATGCAGAGATGGAAGGCAGATGCAACAATGACACCGGACTGCTTCAGCTGGTCATGTGTAGGAACCCTGTTTTTTCAAATGCTCCATATAAGAAGGAAGCGAGAAGGATGAATGAAGGAGGATTTGTATTTCTTGAGCCATGTAGGTGAGCTACAGGATCCCCCACAAGCCACCTGATAATGATCCCTACTATTAAATTGACCATTCCTGTTATGCTTCCATATTAATGTGTTACAATCCATAAACTCATAATCCTGAATTTCCAGCTCAACCTGAGAAGGTATTATGTTGTCAAATAAATGCCTATGACACGTAAAATCAGCAATGGAGAGATTCCCCACAACAGGAGGTATTTCAACAATGTCTTGAATTGGACGATCAAGCCAGTTCGTGTGCCAGTAATTCAGTTTAGATTCGCGATAGACTAACCACTTTGAATCATTCATAATCTGTGTGAAGGCACACTTGAGAGCAACCCACACATATGAAGAAAGGTAGTACCTGTAACCACTCATTATCCTACCTTTTAATTAGTTAACTAAAAACTCATGCGAATTATCTTTGGAGATAAGACCCCAAGTGAACTTCCCAATGAGGCCATCATTAAAAATCCTTAGATCCTTGACCCCAAGACCCCTGAGTTAAACAGGCTTGATACAGTCCTTCCAAGGAACAGTAATGAGCTTGCTCTCATGAATTGAGCATGTCCAGATAAAGTTTCTAATGAAACTTTGCAGCTCCTTAATAAGTCCCCTAGGCCACCGATACAGAGAGAAGGAATACAAAAACTTAGATGTGATCACTGAGTTGACAAGACATATACTTCCAGCCATGGACATTACCTTCCCTTTCCAACTAGAAAGTTGGTTGAGATCTCCATAAGACATCCCCTCCAAATATTTCTGTTTCACCTTTCCCCAGAATAAGGTAACACCAAGATATTGAAAGGACAACAACCCTTTTTTAACTCCAAGGGAGCTAATGATCCTGTTCTGCTTTCCAACCGTGACACCATTACCAAAGAAAATAGATGATTTATCCCAGCTTATCCCTTGACCAGCCACTTCCTCATAATGATGAAAGAGGGCCTTAATAGAGGCAATGGTTTTCCTAGAGGCTTGCCCAAAGAGCATGATATAATCATCTATAGTAAATGAGATGGTGCAAAATCATTTATCCCAGCCCGAATTCTCTTATAAATACCCATGTGTGCAAGATCATTATTACATCTGCTAAGATAGTCCTCAACAATGGAAAACAACATGCCATAGAGTGGGTCTCCTTGTCGTACACCTCTGGTACAGCGGAAAAAACCTCTAGGTGTACCATTAACCAGAATTGATAGCCTTGATGAACATAGTATGGTGGTGATCAATTTTATGAACTCATTGGAGAAACCATATCGTCTTAGGACCTCCAAAAGAAATCACCATTTTAGATTGTCAAATGCCTTTGAAATATCAATTTTCAATGCAAAGTTTCATACTTTTAACTTCTTCCTTATAATATTGAAACATTCGGAGGCAATGAAGAGACATTCCTGAATATTCCTTCCAGGAACAAAGCCAACCTGGTTGGCAGAAATGTTGTCACCAACTACCCGGCCAAGCATGTTCATCAGTATCTTGCTGATCAGCTTAGGGATAGTATTACCCAGAGCCACTGGCCTGAAGTCTTTTATGTCAAGAGAATTATACTTCTTAGGTAAAAGGGAAATAAAACAGGAGTTCATCCCATGTGGCAGGTAATAGTGAGTAAAGAAGTCCTTGATAGCCATTGTAATATCATCATGTACAACATCCCATAATGACACAAAAAATTTGTTGGTAAACCCATCTGGACCAGGGGCACTGTCAATATTTAAAGAAAGAAGATCCACTTTGATTTCCTCCTTTTGAGGGGGAGTGACAAGAATATGGTTATCCTCATCCCCAATGCATGAGTTAATATTTCCCACCATTCTATGTGTATCAGTTAGGATATTGGGACCTCCTGTTGCAATATTATAGGTAGTGTATTCTATTTAGGTGTAGTGTATAATAGTTCTATGTTAGATTCATGTGAAGTGATTTCCTTTGTTTGGTTTGAGCCATGATGATTAGGTTGTGTTTTTTTATTGTTTTCATTTTTTTAATGCTATTTTTTCTTTTTCATTATTTTTTGAATATGAACTATTTTACTTTGAGTTTTTTTCCTAACTTTATGTTGTTTTTATCATTTTTTTATTTGATGATGGTTACTTTTCCGTTTTTTGTGTTATATAGGCACTCAAGATGTTCTGGGAACATCTGGTGAGCATGTGATCAACATTGAGTCGAGGTATGTGGAGTTGGGAACTCATGTATGTGAAGGTGAGTTCATTTAATTATTTTTTGTTTATAATTTTCTTAATTTTGAGAATGTTTAGTGGTAGGATTTGATAAAATTGATGAGTGAGGGTGTTCATCACAACAACTCACACTTTGGACATAACTAGTGCATAGTTTAACTATCACCGTTTGATGTTTTTTAGGTTTTTAACATGATTTTTCAATTCAATTGATAGGTTATGTGGTTTAGGGAAATAAAGTGTTGTGGTTTATGATTTTATTATTCAAGGTAGTGATTTTTTAATTTCATTCACTATGTTTTCAAATTAAATGAAATTTTTTATTCTATGTTTTTTATTCTGGTTCATATGCTAGATATTTCTACATGGGGCATGTTTTGGCCTACTCTCTTAGCCCAATATATATGGCTTCCCCAATCTTCTCTTGAGCTATCAATTAACTAGATCATGCATCTTATATTTCTCCATCATGTTCTATAGCTTGAACATTCCCGTAGATATATTTTAGGGGTGATCCATGCCAGCCCCTAGGTAGACAATATAATAGTGTCACATGTCCTACTCGGTTATCCCTTGGCTTGGTTTTTGGTTATTTGGGATTTATTATATCCATCCACATGTGCGGAAGGAGGAGGATTATTATTGCCAAATAATTAGCCCATATAACCCTAATGAATATTTTGTTTTGGTGACCATTAATTATTTGTCAGGATAGGATCCATCTTGTTCTATAGAGATAGAAAAAATATATTCTTTCTAGTTCATTGTAGCAACTCAAGTTTGGTCCTATCAGTCTTCGGAATATTTATATATATAATTCCAAAGCTAGGCACTAATATGGTTTGAGATTTCATTTCCTTGAGTGCCTGAAATAAATTTTATAAAAATATAATGTACTTTCATACCATGAAAATGGTGGAAACAGATTATCGGTTTGCGGTAGCTCAGATCAGAAATATGAGGTTACAGTTGCATCTAGAGCATGCCGTTTACCCTAGGAGGGATATAAGTTTTGTGGGCACAAAATTTCCATGGAAAATGTTATCCATATAGTTTTCATAAATAAATTAAATTAATTTATTTTGGATGCTGAATTGAATAACTCTTAAATGGAGTCTCATATAAATTTTTTGAGCCTGTTGTTGAGTCTAGAATTTTTTATTTAACCTAGGTGCCACATAATATTTTTCATCATCGGGTGATAGGTTGGAGGTGAGTCGGGCTATAGTGTTAAGGGGATATTTGTGTTAATTAAATTAAAAAAATATATTCTTCCCCCCTCCCCCTATCTTGGGTGATTACACAGGTGGAGTCTGATCCCCCTCTTCCCCTTCCTCTCTGTTCGACAAACCAGGAAAGGAGGTGTTGTTTTTGACTCTGATCATTGCCAGATTGATAATCAGCACATCACGAGTGTCGTTCAACATCCGAAACTTCATTGTTTTTCCTGTGAGGTAGGCAGTTTGAGTTTTAATCGTGATACCACTATTTAAGCTTTGTTATTTTTTGAATTTAGGTTGTGTCTATATAGATCAGGTCTTGAGGTTTCTAAAATATGTTTTAGATCGTTTTTCGGACCACCATAGTGGTCCCGGTGGTCCGTGAAAGGTGGTGGTGGTGGAATGGAGCACTGGAGGCCGAGGGTTAGGATGCACATTGGGGTTTTGTGCCACGAAGGTGGTGGGTCAGTCTGGTGGCTGAGCCATGGGCTAGCAAAGCGATACGGGCTGACCATAGTTGATCGACCCAGGCGGTGCGGACAGGCTGGAGTGGGCTTGTCTAGACAAGATGATCCATGGTATTTTAAGCCCACATATCATGCAAATTGAGTGTCTGATTTATGTGATGTTTATGGAAAAATGATACTTGGGTCAAGGTAGACCTTTTAAGGTCATTTGGAAGAACTTTTCTCTTCAGGATCAAGGCTCGGTGGCAATAAATGTTCAATAATAATAATAATAATAATAATAATAATAATAATAATAATAATAATAATAATAATAATAATAATTGTAGTTTCTTGGGTCAGATGTAACTCCCACGTCTAATGTCCAATTGATGTGAATTCAGCATTATTATGACCCTAATTTTATTACAGATGATTCACGACCATTTTTTGTGCTTACACCAAAATCATGGTGCATTCCCTACATGGCTCGGTTTGGGATTTTGTGATGAAATGTGACTGTTTTTAACTGGGTATCTGTTTTTGGTGAGTAAATAGCCTATCCTATGTGTTTTTCTATGTAGAACACGATGGTTTCCTTCGTTAAGACTTTCATGATAAAATGTGTCTTTAATTGAGAAATATGATTGCAGAGCGGTGCTGAGCTGATGTTTGCGATCTATGGTTCATGAGGAGAGTGGTTGGGCTAGGTATTCTTCTATTACACCATGGTGTGGGTTTCCCTCACCAATCTTCTTAGAAAGATATGGGACTCCCCACAATGTGGGCACATGTTAATTACCTTTGGGTAGTTTCTTCTAGGGTTGTTACTCCCCGGATGGATTAGGGCGTGGTTCTCCCCATGACATTCATGCAGTTGGACGACTCCTCTACTATGTCAGGGTATGAGCTCTCTAAACTTGTGGGATGGTAGGGATGGTACTCCACTATCATTCTAAAGAGTAGGTCCTCTAACCTTGTTGTGGTTCTCCCCTAATGTGGGTGCAATCTCACATTTCACAGAGTAGTGATCCCCTACCGTGGGTGCGAGCACACATTTCTCGCAGTGGTGCTCCAATACCGTGTTAGGGTGTGGAACCATGTTTCTAGTGCTGGTACTCCCCTATCATACCAGGGCACGAGTTCACACCTACAGAGTAGTGATCTACCTTGTTCGAGTTCTCAGTGGGGAGTGGGCCTCTCCACCTGTTATGCATGATTCCTGGTTAGGAGTTAGTGCTTCCTCGGTGGACTAAGGCGTAGGACCCTACATATAAGATCGACATAGGTTTCACAGGTTGGTTTAGGATCTAGTACGCCCTCGACTGTGGGGAAGTGGTGAAGTTTGGAACTCTCCACATGGGTACTTTTTTCCTTCCATAGTGTGCAAGTCAGCACTGTGAGGAACTCTGGTGTTGGGCACTAATGTTGGGCCTAGTACGTTGTTGTATATAGAGTCTCAATTAGAACGGGTCACTAGAAATATGGTCGGAACCACGTATGGATTGGTGCTTAATATGAGTAAATCTAGTGTGCTTTCTGGGTTTTCTTATGGTGTTTTCATTGGGTCACACCCTATGGTTTGAGCTGACTAGTCGTGTTTAGATGAGGACGGTCTCAAGATGGAGTTTCTCTCTAATTTGGATTCCCTTTGGCTGGGATGAGAGGATTTTTTCCTTTCAACCACTCCTTTTAATTTGGGGGTTTAGGGACACCAACCAAGTATCTTTATACTCACACCTACATGGGCTTTTCCTGCACATGTATTTTGTCTTGTACAGACCACATGCCTTTTGACAGAGTCCCAGGAAGACCCGAAGCAAGCAGAGAATAAAGAGATAGGCTGGTCATGCTGTTGATCGGATCTTGGCAGATGAGATTTCTAGTAGTTGCATTTGACAACAATCAATTTCTTCTGAGTAGGTCAGAATCTTTTACAATTTTCTTTGGTGGGCCCTGTATTTCCCTTTTTTTTGTATTGTTGTTGTACTCTAGTTGTGGGATAGATGTATGCATGATTTTTTTTTAGTTTTTATATATCTCTACACTATTTCATGGAGTTGTATATGGGTGAATGTGTATTGGTATGATAGGCTAAGTCCCCCCACGTGTGTGATATCCTACTCGTGCTAGGTGCCAACCCCTGGCCTATTTGAGGTGGGCATGGGGAGACATTGCTCAAGCCTCATTGGGTCGGGTCATGAAAAGTGGTATTAGTGCATGTTCCACCTTTAGGAACTCAGAGTGTAGTTGGTATAGATGTGAGCTAGGATTGGGTTTCATAGAGACATTGTTAGAGTGTTTTGAGTTCAGATTTCAGGCCTGAGGCTCTAGTGTTGGTGCGACAACTCACATATCCATTCATTGGGACTCTGATAACCTACAACTCGACTCAAGACATTAGGACACTGGTTATAGGGAAATAATGGCGCATTCATCATATAGGACTGGGTTTTTGGGTTTCCATTTTAATTCTAGAGTTATATCCCCAAATATACTCTTTGAACACGGTGCATCTTGATGCTATTTTAGGATAGCTCCATGAGAATAGCCAGGCAGGGTTCTGTGGTGGGATTGTGTTGATGATCCTCCCTAAGATGAGGCTTTGTTACAGGGCATGGGTGCTGAGGCTAGAACTCCTGGTGGTCTTCCAGTTTTACCACCACCAATTTAGCAGCAGGTTGTATTAGTAGTGTAGGAGGAGGATGCGTGTAGGCTGAGTGAAATGTACGAATTCTAGAGGCAGTGACCTCTAAGGTTTCGGGGTGACCCAAACCCCCAAGAAGATAATGATTGGCCTGAGATATCACACATATTTTCTGCCTTAGGAGGAAACCTCCCAATCAGATGGTGGTACTAGCAGCGATCCTTTTTCATGGTTCAACTAGATGTTGGTGGAGTATTGTGACACATACCCATGATGAGGAGATTCTCACCTAGGCTAAGTTTGAGTGTCTTTTCAGGGAGGAGTTTTATCTATCCATACTAAGGTCGGTATGGATCCAGGAGATTTTGAAGCTTTGGTAGGGTAGAATTACCATGGATGAGTACTTAGTGAAGTTTACTGACCTGTCGTGTTACTCCCTGGACATGGTTCGAGACACATTATTTAGGGCCCAGAATTTTGAGCAGGCCTCCCCAGATATGTATTGACAGGTGTGGTCTCCTTGTGCCTTCCCACCTATGTAGGGGTACTAGAGCGAGCTCTGGTGGTCGATAGATTCCTAGAGGAGGGATATGTGGACTTGGCCCATAGAGGGGTTTTTTGAGGCTGAGATGTCAGCCATAGTTGGGATACAACATGTGCCCGGATCAAATCATAGGAGAAATACCCATGCCCCAACTCATGCGTCTTGGTATGAGGGGTAGAATATAGGCCACGGTTCTGGTCAAAGATAGGAGAAGAGATGATATGCTTATGATGACTGAGGATATCCTGCCAGAGATTTTTTGACACATCGTGCTGCTGATAAGAAGAATGTTGATATACCTCATTGGCAGAGGTAGCGTTTTGAGCATGGAGATTCGTAGGGCAGTTGATGAGGTGGAGGAGTAGGTGCTATGACAACCCTGCTTTTATTACACACTTAAGCATGATTTATTACATAAACTCATCACTTGATGTAAAATGAAAGATTGAGAGGTCTAGTGTCTTAGGGGATTAGGAACATTACATAACATCTTAAAACAAGAAATACAACATCTTTATTGAAAACATTATTTACATGACTACTACATTCCCTCGTACTTAGCATTGCATGGGATAACATGAGGAAATGCATATGAAAAGGGTGATATATAAAGCCTAGTAATGGAATAAACATAGAATAACATGAGAAATACAATACATGTTAGACAATTGGCCTATCAATGGATCACAAGATAAACATGAACATAAAATCTTGATAAAGCATGATAATCATAACATGGAAATGTGGAAACAACACTTAACATGGAATTAGGATGAGATAAGGCTCATTGCACATGTATCATGAGTAAACCATCATTTCACATGAATTATTAGGAGTCAACACCCATTTCACATGACGTATCATGATACAATACTTTACCCAATGCATTGGAGTGCTATCAGGGTGCACCCTTCTTAAACATTTCATTTCATGCATATGTGTGCCAAATGGATCATATAACATGGAATCAATCAACATCAGAAGTTATTTCACGATAAAGTAATGCGGAATAAATACATTAAAGTACCATTAAATATGTATATGTGCATAAAGGTGAATACCCTTGATAGAGACATGGGTATGGTATTCACAACACAATGATCTTGGCTGAAAAAAACGTGGCGCAATTTCAGCAGCATAACGGAGTGACATAAGGATTCATGAAAATGGTTGATGAGAGAGAAATGGGTGTATAATCATATGTAAATGAATTATAATGGAAGGGGGTATTATAGATGCATGTCCCAATAAATGTAACGGAATTTAGATTCATAATAAAAAAAAGAATTACTTGGTTGTAAAAGAGGAGAGAGAAATCACTCACGGAATTTCGGCATGGTAACAGGTGTACATGGGAGGAATTAATGAGAGAGAAAGGGGCATACCATCATCAAAAAATAAAGAGGGAATTATGGGGGAGGTGAGAAATTATACCCCAACATTTTTAATTGAAAACAAAAGGGCATAACAACTTAATGAAAATTGGACAAAAATGAGAAAGGAAGAAATCCCTTACTTGGAAGTGTGATCCCAAAGGCTTGGGAGAGGCTTGCGAGAGGATTCTTGAGAGCTTGTGAAACCTTAGGAGGATTCTAGGGAGAGTAGGGAATAAGTTTGACTAACAAAAAATGCTTTTAGTGAAGAGTAAGTGGGAGCTTGGGTGGGATTATATAGGAAAGGATAGGGAATTCTTTACTATTTAGCTTTGGGTCACCACACATTAAACAAATAAATACCACAAAACAGACCACGGTTTTTGCCCATAGTTTTTTCCAAAGGTGAGTGGAAAAAATTATTTTATAAGGCCAATGGCCTAAATTCTTAAAATAATATGGTTTCTTATGTGGAGGTGAGTCACACTCTCAAGGAAATTCATTTAAAAAGTGAACATGTTTTATAACTCATGGAGGGTCCACTAAAGTTTTGTAAAATAAATAAAACAAACCTAAAATCACATTATATTAATGGGAAAAGATATATTGGCCTAAAATATCATTTATAGTATTTTATTACATCACTATTGGGTCATTATGATGTCATAAAACGCATTATATATTTAAACGGTGTTTATTTTTTACCCAAAAATTCGACTGTCTCAAAAAATTATGAAAAATTCACCATTGGATAATTTCGATGTCCTGATTCCAAAAATAATATTCATTTTATCTAAATAATTTTATAAATTTGGGAATTTTCCCTTTTAAAATAAAAATCGACATTTATCGAAAATTCATGGGTTTTGGAAAAAAAGATATTTAAAACCATAACAAAAATTACAATTGCATTCATAAAATTATATGATCATTTATATTTAATAAAAAATAATTTAATAATAATAATATGTTATTAAAATATTATTTAATTAAAAAACCCTTTAATTCATCAAAATAGGTTTCTTAGTTGAATATTAACTAAAAATACTATTTGCGCTTTAAAAACTATTTACAAAGTAACAATAATAAAATGAATGTATATTCACTATTATATAAAAACATAATGCACATAATAATAGTTATATGGTCTTGTTACATAACCCCTTATAACACTAGTATATGACCGAAGGGTAAGATGTGCGATTGTGACAGACTCTTAGGGTGGCTCAGATAACATTTCTCGGGTGGTAATCTCTATCAACTTCCAATTCTCTCATAGGCAGTTCTGTTTGAGGTTAACATGTTGAAGCTTGGCTTGGGATCATTCAAGAGAAAATCCCAATGACTCCACCACCTTTCTGAGCTCTGACAAATGGGCTTCATATGGGGAAAGTCTACTCGATGAGGCTATTGCTTCCTTTGTCTGAGTAAATTGGATTTCTTAAAGCCCTATATTTATACTAATCATGTGACCACTGTTCAACAACTATATTAGAAACAGTCACAATTCTTAAAGGTATTTTAAAATCTAGAAACATAAAACAAAAGAAGTTAATATGCTATATAACCATTTTACATAATGAGATATTTAATTAGATTAAGAGGAATTTTAATTAATAGAAGTTTGGGTCGTTACAATATTCACCCATTAAGAAATTTCACCCTCAAAATTTCATTTTACCATACTAAAAAAGATGAGGGTAACTCTGATTGACCACTTCCTCTGATTCCCACGCCACTTCTTCAAAATGTTGGGTTCTCCAAAACACCTTCATGAGGGGTATTGTCTTATTTCGTAGGACTTTTCCCTATGATCTAAGATCTTCACTAATTTGTCCTTGTAAGAAAGATCATCCTATAATTGTACTACCTTTGAATAGAGTACATGTGAAGGGTCTGGTATGTAATTTCTTAAGAGTGATACATGAAAGACCTCATGTACTTTGGCCATGGTAGGTGGGAGTGCTAGTCGATAGGCCATAGTCCCAACACGATCAAGAATCTCAAAGGAGCCGATGTACCTAGGACTTAACTTCCCTTTATATCCCAACCCCATGAAGTTTTTCCATGGATATATTCATAGTAATACCATGTCTCCAACTTTATACTCAAGGTCTCTTTAACAATTATCATCATAACTCTTCTATCGACTCTAGGCTGCCTTGATATGATGCTGAATGGTTTTCACCTTCTCCACTATTTGTTCGACTATATCCGGTCCTAGAAGCATAAGATCACCGACTTCATCCCAACATGTCGGTGTTCTACACCTCTTCTCATACAAGGATTCATAAGGTGACATTTAGATGCTCGAGTGGAAACTGTTATTATAGGAGAATTCAACCATAGGAAGATGTTGATTTCATCCTCCTTTAAATTCCATTGAACATGATCTTAACATATCTTCTAGTGTATGAATAGTTAGATCATATTGGCCATCAGTTTAAGGATGATAGGCCATACTGATGTTCAGTTCAGTATCCAGATCATATTGGAGACTCTTCCAAAACATAGTGGTGAATCTTGGATCTCGATCAGATACAATAAATAGTGGTACTCCATGCATCCTTACCACTTCCCTGATATATATCCATGCAATTTGATCTAATGAGAAATCCTCCCAAATTACAATGAAGTGTGTAGACTTTGTAAGATGATCTATAACAACCCAGATTGCATTGTTGCCTTTGGATGTCTTCGAAAGTCTAGTGACAAAGTCCATGGTGATGATATCCCATTTCCATGCCGGTATGGGTAATGGTTGCATCATCCCCATAGACTTATGCCTCTCTTCCTTCACTTACTGACACACCAGGAACTTTGATGTATACTTAGCGATATCCTTCTTCATATTATCCCACCAATAATGATCTCAGAGATCTTGATACATCTTTGTGTTTCTTGGGTGAATAGAGAAATTTGAACTATATGAATCATCCAAAAGTTCCTTCATCTTCTCCAGAATTGATGGAACGCATAATTTTTTCCCAAATCTCACAATTCCTACTTCTTTAACATTAAACTCCAAGTATTTCTCTTTTCTGATAACTTCCACTTTCTTCTAAATTCCCACATCATCCTTTTAAGCATCATTTAACCTTTAAAAAAGATATGATTGTGTAATCATTTGTGAAAGGATTTATGATGTTCCCTTAAATATGATTCCCATGTCAATATTCATCAAATCTAAAAAGATTGGATCCTTCTCAATTCTCACCAATGATAGAATCACTGAGTCCTTTCTATTTAGAGCATCCACCACCTTGTTCGCTTTCCCTGGGTGGTAATTGATTGAGCAGTCATAGAATTTGATCAGCTCTAACCATATTCATTGGTGCATGTTCAACTCTTTCTGTGTGAATATATACTTGAGGCTTTTGTGGTCCGTATATATTTCACACTTCAACCCAAAGAGATAATGTTTCCAAAATTTTAAGGTGAAGATCACCGCGACCAACTCCAGATCATGTTTTGGATAATTATGCTCATGAAAATTCAATTACCTTGAAATATAGGCAATGAATTTTTCATTTTTCATCAACACACATCCCAGTCCCTTCTTTGAAGCATCAAAAAATACCACAAAAGTTCTCCACTTGTGGGTAAAGTGCGCACATGCATAGTGATAAGACTCCTTTTCAACTCCTTGAAGATCTATTCACATTCATCACTCCAAGAATACTTTACTACCTTCTGAGTTATCTTGGTAAGAGGGTTGGACAATTGTGAGAAATTTCTCACAAAACATCGATAATAGCTAGCTAACCCCAAGAAGCTACAGATATCTGTTACCAATGTTGGCCTCGTCCACCCCTCAATTGTAGTTGTCTTAGAGGGATCCATATATATCCCATTGCTTGTGATGATATGGACCATGAATGAGACCAAATTCAACCAGAACTCACACTTACTGTACTTATCATAGAGCTTATCCTTCCGCAAGGTCTCTGGTACAGTTATTAGATACTCCTCATGATCCTCTTTGGTTTTAGAGTATATTAGAATATCATCTATAAATACTACTAGAAATTTGTCTAGGTAATATCTAAATACTCTATTCATGAAGTACATGAATATTTAGGAAGCATTAGTGATTCCAAAAAGCATTACTATGAATTCAGAGTGCCCGTATCTTGTTCAAAAAGTAGTCTTGGGGATATCTTCCTTCTTCACCCTTACTTGATAATATTCTGACTGAAAATCCACCTTGGAGAAGTATTGTGCCCCACGTAGCTAATTGAACAAGTCATCAATTTGTGGGAGAGGAGTCTTTATCATGATTTTTTTAAGCTCAAGATAATTGATGCAAAGTTGCATTGACCCATCCTTATTCTTGATGAAGAGGACTGTTACCCCACATGGTGAAGCACTTGGGCATATAAATCCTTTATCAATATTCTCCTGTAGTTATTTCTTCAGCTCCTCAAGCTCCACAACAACCCTTATATACGGAGTTTTGTATATTGGAAATTCCCTAGGTATAAGGTAAAATGAGAATTGAACATCTTTTATTGGAGGAAGACCAAGCAATTCCTTGAGAAATAATTCTGCGAATTCCCTCACAATAGTCTTGTCTTCATGGATGGTTGCATCCTTGGACTCAGTCATCTGAGCCATATATGCATACTCATAGGGCAGTAATATCCATTCATGGGATGATGGAGCTAAATAAGATTCATCTTCCTCCTTGCAATTGTACAAAATCGGGGGTCGATTCTCTACATGGAGAGTGATTTACCTCTTACAACAATTTATGTTGGTTCTATATAGGGAAATCCAATACATGTCAATAATTGCATCAAATTACACCATAGGGAGTATGATGAGGTTGACCGGGATGTTAAATCCATCTATTATGACAGGGGAGGAGTTATATTCAAGGGATTCAATGATTTCCCCATTTCTCGTACTCACCGACATCTTTAATTCAATGATTTGTGGTGGTGTTGGGATTATTCTACTAAACATTAAAGATATAAAATAATGTGTAGAACCTAAATCAAAAAGTATGTTCGCTACTCTTGAATGAATAACTAGCGTACTGATCACCACTTCATTGTCAAGGTTCACTTCAGCAGTAGTGATGGAAAAATATCTCCCTTGATACCTTGTATGTTGTTGGTTGCCTCTGAAAACCCTTGGCTTAGGAAATTGATTTGAAAGGTGACCCAGTTCTTTGTATTTTAAGAAATGAACAATGTATTGAGAGTGGAATGAAGCATTCCTCTTTTTTTTCGCAGCCACAGGTTTTTCTTGCTGACAGTTAATAGGATAGTGCCCTTCTCTTCCACACCTAAAGCATTTCCTCGTCCCCTTTAGGAAATTTCTGGGGTGCTTCTTTCCACACCTTTGGCATGTTAGGTAATATATTTTCTTACACCCATTGGATTTTTCCATTAGACTGCAAGAATTGAAGTCCACCTTACGCTTCTTATCCCCATGATACCCCTGAGGTTCTTTGATCTCCATTTCAACTTTGAGGGACAGTGTATGGGCGAGGGTGAGGGCGAGGGCGATGGCGCCCAGCTAACCCTACGGTGATGTTTTCATACGAAACCCCTCTTCCCATGGGGGGGGGTCCCAGCCTTCTGCTTTTTTTTCATGAAGATACGCATTCAGGAGATCCTGATACCTTTCGTTCCTCGACGGATGTGGGATTTTTCGTTCCTGAAATTCAGGTGGCTCCGAAAGTCCCTGGTTGCGTTTCAGGTCAGCCGATAGTTCCGGTTTCGGTTAGGGAATTCACTGATGCGTCGGCGTTGCTTTCCTCAGCTTTGATTGTGCGTTTTGTGCGGCGGAGACCTCTGGTGGAACACTTTTCCAAGGTTGTCAATGAGGATTGGGGTTTGGAACATCGTGCGCAGGTAGGTATTATGGGTCCGTGTCAATTTCTTATTATGTTTTCTGATGAAGACGATTTGGGAAGGGCTTGGTCGAGAAAGAGGAAATCTTCCTCCGGCCTCCATTTCCATTTTCTCCGCTGGTCTTTTGATGTCCACATGAATCGCGATTCCCCCTTTACGGAAATTTGGATCCAGTTTCCTGGCCTTCCTCTCCCGTTCCAGAACCTTGGGTTGCTGAGATCCATTGGAAATTCTATAGGTCGATTTGTGTTCAGTGATCGAAGAACAGAATCCCTGTCACATCCCATGTCGGCAAGAATTTGTGTTGAAATGGATCTCTCTAGAATCCCACCGGAGATAGTATGGATTGTTGTTGAGGAGGAGTACAAGTATGCACAACCGATTGTTTGTGAATCCTAGACTTACTTTTCTTCCTATTGCCGCAGACAGGGTCATGTTGAGAATGGTTGTAGAAGAAGATCTGGGAGTGGTCGACCCTCTGTGACCACAGATGTGTCCACTGTTGTACCTCTGAGGGGTGGTGTGATCCCCACTAATTCTGGACATGGTAGTGCCCATGCCACACTTGCAGGCTGACCTCATGCTGATTTGAACCCTTCTAAGTCAAGTGAGGTCAATATCTCAATGGGGCCGGGGGTGTCTCAGGAGGAGGTAGGATTAGATAAGGCCAAAGAGAAGGCACCTTTATCTGAGGATGTTGTATCTTTTCCTTCAGGTATTTCTGAGATGTGCAGGAGGGAAACTGGACACTCCAAGGTGTTGAACCTTGATACTGCTTTCCAGTTTATGGGTAGGGGTCTCGAGACACCGCACATCCCTAGCGAGTCGGTGAGCCCAGTTCAGAACCCAACAATCAATTTGTTGAAGAGTGTGGATAACAGAGAAGGATGGGTGGCCAGCTGCTCCATGGAGGCTGGTGCGGGGGACAAGCGGTTGGAGGAAGGTCTGTATAATTCTGGAAGTGCATAACAAGATTCTCAGGAGAGGATAAGGGAGGACGAATCTGGTGTTATACAAGAGGAGGTCTTGGAAATTCCTTTCCTAACAAGTGTTGGGGAAGTAGGGGGATCGGGCTCGGGCATTCAGGCAGGGGGAGTAGTTTCTCCAACTTGAACTCCGGTCACTCTGAGCAACAAATTTCCTAGTCTTCCTGTGGTAGAGTACCAAGAGGAGCCCTATGAAGAACCCTTGGAGTTCAGTAAAGACTACTCTAAGGGAGAACAAGGTTTGAAGAGCAATAAGAGTGACCAGAGGAGGAGGGATAAGAAGGCCTACTCCTCCCTACCACCTCTTATGAGGACTTGGTCAGCAAAAAGGGAAGTGGTCATGGAGCTGGACAGTGGGGTTGGATGTCAGTTAATTTCATCTGGTAAGTCTGACCCATCCTTGGACTTGATATTGTCGTCGGACGAGGAGGTGAAAGAGAAGGTTCTATTTATCAATGCTTCGGAGGAGGATGCAGGCAAGATTATGGGTCGGACCCTTGACATGAATCTCAATGAGGAGCAATATAAATGGGTTGAAAAACAAGATATGATTCTGGTTGGCGGCTTCAACAAGGGGGTGATCAAACTAGATGAGTATATCCAGGTATGGAACAAGATGACTTCTACATTTGATGATCTGTTAAGGGAGGAACCACACTATCAGGTATCATTCTTATCATGGAAGCATTTTAGGGATATGGGCTCTGGTAGAATCAAATTGTTTTTCAATGATTCTCCAATCTCCGTTGATGTGTGTGGAAAAGTCTGAGGGCCAGATTGGTTCCGATGGGCTAGAGCACACCTCTTTCCACATTGCAGACCATTTGGGACTTGGTTGAATTTGAGGGAGGGCTTTTCCTTCGGGAGGGACCATGCTTGCATGGGATCACCGAGTGGTCCTGCGTTGGGGTTGGCAGTGTTATATTTGCTTGGTCGGGTCTATTTCTGGTTTTCTGCTTGGGTGTTTTATTGTGGTATGCTGAACCTTTCGGTTTCTCACTTTTCCCAAAAAAGTTTCTATCTTAATAAAAATATATGTTTCAGTCATTTCAACTTTGAGGGCATATCGGACAATTTCCTCATAGCTGTTGAAGTTGCGGATCACCAGGAATTTCCACAGGCTAGGTTTCATGCCACCAAAGAAGCGGTCAACCTTGCATTCGTGGGTAAAAAGAAATCTGAAGGCATATAGTGAAAGCCTTGTGAATTTTGCCTCATACGCTTCAATGGATTCATTGTCTTTTTTCTTGAGAGCATGGAAGTCCCTTTCCATCTTATTCCGGAGGGTGCGTGGAAAATATTTATTGAAAAACATCTTCTGGAAATCCTTCCATTAAAATACCTTAATCTCCTCCTCATTCTTCGTATTTTTTATCAATGTTCACCATTGATCAGCTTCACCCTCCATATGATAAGTAGCCATGAGAACCTTCTCTTTTTCAAAACATTAAAGGATGGAGAATATCTTTTCAATGCATTTGATCCATTGTTCGGTGATTGAAGGAACAAATGATCCATTAAAAGTTGGAGGCCTTTGTATCCTGATGCTTTCGATAGTGACTTGTTCTTTATTGGGAGCAGGGGGGGTTGAGAATTCCTCTTGACCCATGTTTCTATTCAAATCTTAAGTTAATTGAGAGATTATCATTAAAAAGTTCACGATTCTTGCTCCCATCGAATTGGGAATCTCATTAGCACAGTCATCACATTGATCTTCAGATTGGTTGTTAGACCGAGTCCTCCTATTACCGGACAGTTGTTGGAATTAAAGTGAATGTTATGGGTAACACATAAAGGGTAATCCAAGAAAAAAATAGATGACTTGTAAATAGATTTTATTTCTTTAACTTATGAATCTATAGGCTTCAATCTATGTTATCCGACATATATTCTTAGGGGATCATTTTGTAATTCTCTTAATAATGGTTCATACTAAGCTTGTGAATTTTCTAATGCATATCCCCTTGGAGTGTCATAACCATGATCACAATAAGGCCAGGTTTTGTGCACCAGGATACCCCGGGTCAAACCTGAAACTCTTTATCGTGGTTTTCACCCCTAGGTACATCTGTGCCAGAGCCGCCTCTACCTGCACGTATCCGAACATAGATGTATTTTTTTGATAAACCACTTACTAAATACCCACAAAAATTTAGGGATGTTTTTTTATACTTAGTTTTTTCTCTAAGGATTCTCTACGGTTTTCTAATACAAATCCCAAAAATAACTAAACCTATCCTCTAATACCAACTATGACAAACTTTCTTTTATTACATACTTAAACAAGATTTATTACATAAACTCATCACTTGATATAACATGGAATATTGAGAGATATAGTGTCTTTGGGGATTAGGAACATTACATAACATCTTAAAACATGAAATACAACATCTTTATTGAAAACTTGCTTCACATGATCACTACATTCCCTCGTACTTAGAATTGCATGGGATAACCAGAGGACTTGCATAAGAAAAGGGCGAGCTATAAATCCCAATAAGGGAATAAACATGGAATAACATGATAAATACAATACATGTTAAACAATTGGAATATCAATTGAGCACAGGATAAACATGAACATAAAGGCATGATAAAGCATGGTAATCATAACATTGAAATGTAGCCAAAACACTTAACATGGTATTAGCATGATCCAAGGATCATTACACATGGAGAATGAGTAAACCCTCATTTCACATGAATTAGAATGAGTCAACACCCATTTCACATGATGTATCATGATACTATACTTTACCCAATGCATTGTAGCGCTATCAGGGCATACCCTTCTTAAACATTTCATTTCATGCATAAGTGTGCCACATGGATCATATAACATGAAATCAATCAAAATCATAAGTTATTACACGATAAAGTAATGTGGAATAAATACATAAATGTACCACTAAATATGTATATGTGCATAAAGGTAAATAACCTTGATAGAGACATGGGTTTGGTATTCACTACACAATGATCTTGGGTTGGAAAACACGTGCAATTTCGGTAGCATAACGATGTGACATAAGGATTCGTGAAAATGGTTGATGAGAGATAAATGGGTGTCTCAAAATATTTACCGGAAATGGATAGTAAGGGGGTCATATAGATACATGTCCCAACAAATGTAATGGAATTTAGATGCATAATACAAAATAATTACATGGATGTAAAAGAGGACAGAGAAATCCCTCACGGAATTTCAGCATGGTAATGGGTGTACATGGGAAGAATTAATGAGATAGAAAGGTTTATCCCATCATCCAAACATAAATAGGGAAGCATGGGGGAGGTTTGAAATCATACCTCAACATTTTTAATTGAAAACAAAAGGGCATAATAACTTAAAGAAAATTGGACAAAAATGAGAAAGGAAAAAATCCCTTACTTGGAAGTGTGATCTCAAAGGCTTGGGAGAGGATTGAGAGAGGATTATTGAGAGCATGGGGAACCTTGGGGGGATTTTATAGATATGGGGTTAGAGGTTGTATGAACTAAAAATGCTTTTACTGAAGAGGAAGTGGGAGCTTGGGTGGGTTTATACAGGAAAAGAGAGGGAATTATTATTTTTAGGTTTGGTTCAACACACATTAAACTAATAAATAACACAAACTAGACCATTGTTTTTTCCAAATGGGATTGAAAAACAATATTTTATAATTCCAATGACCAAACTTCTTAAAATAACAAGGTTTCTTATGTGGAGGTGAGTCACACTCTCAAGGAAATTAATTTAAAAAGTGAAAATTTTTCTAACACTTGGAAGGTCCACTAAAGTTTTGTAAAATAAATAAAACAAACCTAAAATCACATTATTTTAATACTAAAACATATATTGGCCAAACATATTGTTTATAGTATTTTATTACATCACTATTGAGTCA
Source organism: Viscum album (assembly GCA_963277665.1). NCBI lineage: Eukaryota > Viridiplantae > Streptophyta > Magnoliopsida > Santalales > Viscaceae > Viscum > Viscum album. The sequence continues at coordinate 519,388,760 of OY728135.1, read as the reverse complement.
TTATGATTTCATAAAACACATTATATATTTAAACGGAATTTATTTTTTACCCAAACAATCGATTGTATCAGAAAATTATGAAAAATTCACCTCTCAATAATTTTGAATTCCTAATTCCAAAAATAATATTAATTTTATATAAATAATTTTCGAAATATGTGACTTTTTTACTTTTAAAATAAAAACTGACATTTATCGAAAATTAATGGGTTTTGACAAAAACAGATTTCAAAATTTAACAAAAATTACAATTGAATTCATAAAATTATACAATCATTTATATTTAATAAAAATTAATTTAATAATAATAATATTTTATTAAAATATTATTTAATTAAAAAATCCTTTAATTCATCAAAATATATTTCTTAGTTGAATATTAAATAAAAATTCTATTTTCACTTTAAAAACTATTTAAAAAGTAACAATAATAAAATGAATGTATATTCACTATTATATAAAAAACTAATGCACATAATCATAGTTCTAAGGTCTTGTTACATAACCCCTTATAACACCCTCATAAGACCGAAGGGTAAGGCGTGTGATGATGACAGACACTTGGGGTGGCTCGGATAACATTGCTCGGGTAGTAATCTCTATCAACATTGACTTCTCTCATAGGCGGTTCCGTTCAAGCTTAAAATGTTGAATCTCGTCTTGTGCTTGGTCAAGAGTGAATCCCAATGATGACACCTCCTCTTCGAGCTCCGAAAAATGGACTTCATATGGGGCAAGTCTACTGGATGAGTCCATCACTTCCTTTGTCTATGTAAATTGGATTTGTTAATGCCTTATATTTATACTAATCATGTGATCACTGTTCAACAACTACATTAGCAACAATCATAATTATTAAAGGTATTTTAAAATCTAGAAACATAAAAAAAAATAAGTTCATATGTTATAAAACCATTTTACATAAAAAAGACAATTAATTAGATCAAGAGGAATTTTCATTAATGAAAGTTTGGGTCGTTACAGGTGCAGTGGTAGGATGTGGAAGGTGGTACAATTTTCCACCACCACCACACCCAGGTGGTCCACACCAGGCTCAGGGAGCTGGAGGACGGGGATGAGGGAAACCGTAGGCCTTAGAGGCTATTGACCTAGAGGCTCTACGGATGGATGAAGTTATGTTATGTGTTCTTTGTACTTTATGTAGTAAATTTTTTATATAATGGTAAGAGGTACTCTTCCCTTTACATTTTGTGATCTATGTTTTCTCAAAGAATCGGTAAGACCTTATGTTGATGTTGTTTGGTGTATCTTTAAATGCATGAGGAAGAGGGATCCTTACCCCTCTAAGATGCACTTTTGTTATGCGACTAAAACTATGTGGGCGAGTCAGTGCCACCCAAAGTAGAAAATGTCAATGTGTGGTGGAAGAGTCCCTATGACTTGTGTGTTTGGGGTAGGGTTGTGTGTTGGTAAGTTTGCATGAAGGGCCTGGTAATACCCAGGGTGTGTGATTGGGCATCCCTGTTTTGTTCGTTTATACCCTCACATGTTCTGTTTCAGCTTGGTATGCGAGTCACTTGAGGAGGTAGTGGTGTGGTTTAATGGGGATTCAAACTCACAATAAAGAGGGATGATTTACCTCACTAAGAAACATTCTTGATATGAGGTACAAAACAATGCAGGTGAGTCAGTTCCACCCAAAGTAGATTATATAATGATGCGGTTGATGAGTTAATTTGACTTGTGTGTTCGGAGTGGGATAGTTGGTCTCTGAATTAGGTTAGCATGGTGGCATACCAATAGACCCTATAACTGCATGATATTAGGCCTTTTGTGTTTCCCACCTATCACAGATGTGGAGACATGTGACTAGTTGTATGATGTCAATCTGGGATGAGCTTGATGTGGGTGTGGTATCCCTTGTGGTTCCCATGAGTGTGTGCTGGTTAGTAGCATGAGAACCCTTGGTGGCCTTTGTGGTGGTTTTGGTGAACTTGTTGGCGAGGGATACCCAGTTAAGAGTTTAGTTTCTTTACCTTATTCCCATACTTTGGGGATGAAAAACCTTATGGTGGGGAGGATGTAGTGACTTAGGATTGGCCCTGTTAGACTTTGGAATATTTGTGCATATAATTCCAGTTCTAGGCACTAAGAAAATAATAATTTTTGTTGTCTGGTGTGCCCAGAATAACTTTCATAAAAATATTAAGTATTTTTATACTATTCACATAGAAGAAACGAGTTATCTCATAAATGGTAGCTCATATAATAAATCTGAGGCCATGGTTGCGTCCGTAGTGTTCTGTTTACCCGAAGCGGGGTATAAGTTTTGTGGGTGTAGACTTTATGTGAAAACATTTATTGAAGACATTTTCATAAATAAGTTAAATTAATTTATTTTGGACGCTGAATTGAATAAATCCTGAATGGAATCTCTTATTGAATTTATGAGACCTTATTTGAGTCTGGAACACTGCGTTTACCCAAGGAGCGACATAATCTTTGTTGGTTTTGGGTGATAGGTTGGTGGCGAGCTGGGCTGTGGTGTGAAGTAGATATTTGTTTTAATTTAATTAAAAGAAATATCTTCTTCCCCCGCCCCTATCTTTGGTGCGAACACAGGTGGAGGCTAATCCCCATCTTTCCCTCCCTATCCTTTAAACAAACTAGGAAAGGAGGTTCTATTTTTGACGTCGATCATCGCCAGATTGGTAATTATCATGTCAAAAGCATCGTTCAGCACCCGAAACTTCAGCATTTCACCCCTAGGGTAGGCAGTTTGAATTTGAATCCCGATACCCCTATTTATGATTATTGTTTTTTAAATCAAGTCCATACAAATGTAGATCATGTCCCAAGGTTTCTAAAAAAGGTTTCAGATCAATTTTCTGACCATCGGAGTGGTCGCGGTGGTCCGTGGAAGGTTGTGGTGGCGTGTTGGATTCAGGTTGAGTGGGCGGCAGCGGCACAGAGTGCCGGAGGCCGAGGGTCTTGTAGAGTGTAGGGGGCACAAGCAGTGGACGTGGAAGACTAGTTCATCATCTAAGCCATGGTCTAGTAGAGAGAGATAGGCCGGTTGAATCAGGATAACCCAGGCCCTGAAGACCGGCCGGAGGAAGCCTCTCCAGCCAGGATGATCTAGATTTTTTTAAAACCCCCATATCTTAAAAACTGGGTGTCCAATTTACATGATGTTTAAAGAAATGTGATCCTTGGGACGAGTCAGACCATTTAAGGTCACTTATAGGACTTTTAATTTTATGATTGAGTCTCGGTGGCATGAAACATTCAATTTTAATAATAATAATAATAATAATAATATTATTATTATTACTTAGTGTTTCTTGCATCGGACGTAAATCCTACATCTGATGTCTAATTCATGCTCCATCACCGATGCTGTGACCCTGATTTTATTTCATAAGTTTCAAGATCAACATAGGTTTTTTTCACTAAAATTGAGGTGTGGGCCTCACGAGGCTCGGTTTCAGTGTTTGAGGTGAAATGTGACTTTTTTAACCAGGTTTCTGTTTTGGGTGAGTAAGTAGCCTATAATTCATGATTTTCCACATAGAATATAACAATGGACTCTATTATGACTTTAAAGATATGAGGTGTCTTGAATCAAGCAATATTCTTTCAGTGTGGTGCTGGGCTGATGGTTACAATCGGTGGTTCATGAAGAGAGATGTTGGGTCATGTACTCCCATATGGAACCAGGGTGCGGGTTTCCATCACCTCTCTGCTTAGGTAGAGAAGGGACTCCCCATGATCTGGGAGCAAGTTCATTACCTTTGAGTAGTATCTTCTATGGTTGTTACTCTCTTTATGGATTATGGTGTGGGTTTCCCCATGACGTCCGTGCAGTTGGACTTCTACCCTGGCGTGTTAGGGCACACACTCTTCAAACTCATGGGACGGTAGGGTCGGTACTCCCCTATCATTCCAGCGAGTGGGTCCTCTATCCTTGTTGTGGTTCTCCCCTACCATGGGTGGGATCTCACGTTTCACAGAGTGGTGCTCACCTACCACAGGTGCAAGCTCACATCTCTCGCAGTGGTGCTCCCTTTCCATGTTAGGGTGCGAGCTCACATTTATCAGGTCAGTAATTCGCAGTCATACTAGGGTGTGTGTTCACACATATGGATTAGTTATCTCCCATGTTCGAGTTGGTAGTGGGGAGCAGGCCTCTCCACTTGTTATGCGTGATTCTTGGTTTGGAGTTAGTTCTCCCATGACGAACTGAGTTGTGATCCCCTCCATAAAGGAGCGACGAAGGTTTCATGGGTTGGTTTAGGAGATAGTACTCCCTCAACTATGGGGCAGTGGTGAGGTGATGAACACTTGACTTGGGTAATTTTGACCTCGTACAAGGGGAAATTCAGTGTTGGTAGGAACTCTAGTGCTGGGCACTGGAGTTGGTCCTAGTGTGTTGTTGCAGATAGAGTCTCAATTAGAACCTATCGCGGACGATGAGGTCAGAACCTCCCATGGCTTGGTACCTGATATGATTAAATCTAGTGTGATTTATGGGTTTTCTTGAGGTGTTTTCATTGGACCACGCCCTATGGTTTGAGTTGACTAGACTTGTTTAGAGGATGATGGTATTGAGATAGAGTTTCTATCTCATTTTGGTCCCCTATAGCTGGGATGAGAGGAAAATTTCCTTTTAGTCACTCCTTTTCTTTTGGGGTTTTTGGGGGCACCTATTGAGTATCTTTATACTCACCCCTGCATTGGCTTTTCCCACACATGCATTGTGTCTTGTGCAGACTACATGCCTTTTGACATAGTCCTAGGAGGAACCAGAGTAGGTGGACCATAGAGAGCTTGACCGACTGGGGTGTTGACCAGAGCTTATATGATGAGATTTTTGGCTAGTGCATTTGACAATGACCACCTTCTTCTATGTAGTTCAGATGGTTTTATAGTTTTCTTTTCCGGTCCCTATATATGCCTTTTTTTGTACTACTGTTTTACTCTAGTTGTGGGATAGATGCATATATACTTTTCTCTTCAGTTTTTATATCTCTTCACTATTGCATGGAGGTGTATGTTGGTGCATGTGTACATGTATGACAGGATAAGGCTTCCCATGTGTGTGATAGCCTACTCGGTTCTAGACGCCAACCCCTGTCCTATTGGAGGAGGGCTTGGGGAGTCATGGCTCGAGCCCCACTGGGTTTGGTCGTGAAATTCATAGATTCAAAAAGGTGTAGTACCCCAAGGTTTTAAAAATTAATTGAAATGCATGAAACTTTGCTTTAAGTAGATTTTATAACTAGCCTTTAAACCTAATTTTTCCACTTCTATGTTTTTAATTTCAAAAAATGGTCATCTACAATTGTGTTCAGTAAGTTATTTGGAGTCTAATGGAACCAACTTTATTTTCAGTGAATAGTAACATACCCTAATGAATAGTAATATTACCCTAATGAATAGTAAATTGTATTATTACTTTATTTTCTTAAGGATTTAAGATAATTACATTTTGGTAAATTTTTCAATGTGATAGAAAAACAGTTATAATTTTAAAATTGTAAATTTTTTAATAAAGAATAATTTTATTTAAAAATTAAATTAATAATATTTAGAAAATTATTTTCAAAAATTATTTTTTCATTTTTTAATTCTAAACATTGATAAATCATTAGGGTAAATTTTTGGATTTTTTTGAAAATCTATAATTTTTTATAAATAGTGAAATACAGTAAAATACTATATATTCAAATTATCAGTTAAATACACTATTTATGACACCATAAGTGATGTAAGACCACTTAGTTCGAACTCACATTCAATTATTACTATTTGGGGTTACATTAAGTAATACTATTCATAGTCTTGAGCAAAAATATTATAATAATGATTAAAATAATGTAAAATACCTTTTCCCCTCCACTATAAATACCACTCTCATTTCCCTCTTCCTCCCACACATCTCAAGCCTTGAGACTTGCCGAAGTTCATCCCAATACTCCTTACAAGTATCTTTCCCACGTCCTACAGCTTCTGGTCTCACCAAAAGATCAAAACCAAAGGCCTTAAGAAGGATCTCAAGGAGAAGAGATGAAGAGGTAAAAATCCTCTTTTGTTTTCTTTCTTTTCATTCATTTTATTTTCTATTCTTCTTATTTCTTCACATACCCTTATCCAGGAGGCATGAATGATCTATTATATTAAATATTATGGATTTCATCATGTTTATGGAATACTTACCAGTATATTTCTTCCCCCTCCCACTTATTAACGAAATTAAAACACCATTCGTGATGTGTCAAATTACTGACATTGTGGACGATGCGATTTCAATTTATTTTACTTCCTTCAAGACTGGTCATGAAACCATTTTTATGGTTGAAACAGATTATAATTTATGTATTATATCTTATATAAGGTCCGAGAATCATTTTTTACACATGTTATTAATTTATGAAACAAAATGAGTTCATTATGATCGAAGAATCACCAAAACGACCTAAACAAATATCCATAATGTCTTAACTTATGAATCATCCCCATGTCAGAATTAAAAATTATAAAAGGTAAAATTTATGGAACTGGAAATATTTCTATACCATTCCATTCCATTTCTGGATTTTCACTTCCAATCAATAAGAATATTCACCATGAACCGATCTTGGGAACCATTTAAAGAACGCACCCAAAACAACCTACGGAACAAAATACCAACAACTAAAGGATAAAATTATATAATGAAATGATCATATAATCTATTGTAAACACAAATATGTTTCTATAAGATATTAATAACACTATTTTGACCATTATACAAGAGGTTTAAATGTGTTTTAAATTAGATAAGCCTGAGGTAAGGGAATTCTTAACCCAATTTCCATTCTTTGGGTTACCCTTATACTTAATAGTTTATGTGGTATAAAAATTGTTTTCTGGATGAAATTTGTTTATATTATTATTAATTATGTGTATTTATAGTGTATATACATATTAAATACACTATATTAAGTCTCTCTTCAATTATATGATATTTATAAGGTACTTTTCTTTTAAAATCATCTTTTAAAATTCTATTTTACAAAATTCCAAAAGCAATGTTTTTATGAAATTAATCATGTTGTATGATTGTATTCTGATTATTGGGAATTATTTATGATAAATTTTGTGACCTATATCTCCCTTAAATTCATTGGGTATGTGTATGTTGGAGGTTGGCCGTATGGTTACTCCAAGTGTAACTGCGATGGTTACACAAATTGTAAGGTAGTCGTAAGGGTTAAAAATTATAAGGTAACCGAGAGGGTTACAAGATTATGTAACTAAGGCCCCAAGATAACTTTATGGTTCTATTTATGTCCTTTCTTTTGTGTGGTGATCTTGTATAAATCTCATGTTACACAAATTAAGTATATATGGGTGATAAGTATGTCTTTTGAAAATGCTTTCATATGTTACAAGTAATCATGGAATAATATGTTATTTCCTTATTTTCACATCCCTTACTGAGATTTTTGTGCTCATCCAAAGTTTTTATACGATTTTAAAAGGTTATAAGGATGTTTAGGACAAATAAAGAAGCCAAGTTAAATGATTGAAGAATGGTCAAAGAAAATCATGTTGTATATGAAAAGTTTTATGTTTTGGAAGAAATGAATACTGTTTTTATGGTATCTGCTCTATATTAATGTTTTATGTTATGAATATATTATGTCTCAATTATCTAAAGATATAAACATGAAAATAACCTCAATGTTAAGGGAAGTCATTTCTTGACTAAATTAAAAATTATGTAATGTAATAAGGCTGGGTCCTTATAGCTGGTATCAAAGTATGGTTTAGATAACTTTAGGGGTTACAGTGAAGTTAATAGAATACCCTAAATTATTTGTACTCTATTTTTCATTTGAAATGATATCCCATTTAAATATTACCATGTTTCTTCAACTAGGACATGTTTTATTAGAATCATTTTCTACAGAAGAAATAGGGAAGCTAAATAGGAGAGGCACCGATAAAACGACATCATTCTGAATCTGCAGCTCAGAATGGTTGGGATTGGAACTGACCAGTTTTTATTGTAATGGATTAGTTAGCATAGGAAATAAATGGTGGTTACATCCATGCAAGAGAAAAACAAGAGGTAGATCAATGGAACATGACAATAGTGGAACATTTTATGAGCCAGAACCCTCCTTCTTTCAATGGATCTTCTGACCTAGTAGCGGGTGAAGGATGGATTAAATCCATTAAAAAGATATTCGATGTTATGGGATGTTTAGATAATCAAAAGGCATGTATTTCCATTTATCATTTTGAAGTTGAAGCTGATCAGTGGTGGTCAATGGTAAAGAATATTAGAGATATAGAGGATATTTATGCCTTAGAGTGGGATGAATTTAAATGTCTTTTCTTTGAAAAATATATTCTTATGTTGGTGTGACTTAGGATAGAGAATAAATTCCTTGAATTAATGTAAAATGAAGAAGATTTAATGTCCGTTTATGGAGAAAACTTCATACGACTGGTGAGGTATGCACCAAATCTAATTCTGGGTCTTGATAGAAAAATCAACCACTTTTACCCAAGATTGAATCCAAGATATCGATGGGTGTTGCCTCCTGTGAATTAAAAATTTATGAGAAACTTTTCTGATGTGCTGGGAGGGTAGAGATGGAGTTTGCTGATGATCACATGAATTTTGGAAATAAGGAGAAGAAGAGGTCCAGATGGAAATACAGGTGTAAGAGTCAACAAAAGAAATATGATGGTAAGAAAATACAGTTTCCAGTTTGTGAAACGTGTGGCAAAAAGAACCCTGGGGAATGCCTTAATAAATCTAGGAAGCGTTTTGGATGTGGAGAGTTTAGACATATGACCTGATATTGTAATGAAAAAGATCCTAAGACTAATCCTGATAAGAAAAATTTTAAGTGTTTTAAATGTGGTGAGATGGGTCATTATGAAAATGCATGCCCCAAGAGGGATCCAAATGATGAAAAAATGCTAGACTATAAGTAGAAAGGTGTAGTTAGATCCTTTCCAACTACATCAGAAAATGTCGGGTCATCTAATAAAGTTGTATTAGGTACTTTTTTTAATCATATTTTACTAAAGTTTCGTTCAATGTAGTGTCTACACATTCCTTTATTTCTGATAAATTTTCTCATAAATTGTTAATATCACTTCAAAAAATGAGACGAGAACTTATTTTTAAATCACCCGGGGGAAATATTTTGGAAAATAATAATTATAAGAATCTTTATATTGTGGTATGTGGAAGGAATTTACCTGTAAACCTTGTTGTTTTCCCCCTATTAAAGTTTTATGTCATTCTGAGAATGGATTGTCTTTCTATTTATCATACTAAGATTTATTGTAGAGCTAAATAAGTTGTTTTTCAAAAAGAGTTTCAATTTGTATACAAGAATGAACCAATACAATTGATAACATATTAGATGGATGATAATATTTCGAAATATGGAAATGAAATTTATCATGCTCATATTGTTGAAAACAAGGGAACTTTTCAGATTAATGATGTTCAAGTGGTAAATGAATACCTTGATGTTTTTCCTGATGAGTTACCCAGTGTCATAACTGACCGGGAGGTTGAATTCACAATTGAATTAGTTTTTTATGATAATCCAATTTCAAAAACCCCATATCCTATGACTCAAATATAACTTCTTGAATTGAAAAAATAGTTTCAGGGTTTTCTTGATAAAGGATTAATTCATCCTTGAACTTCACCATGGGGCGATCCTATTTTATTCGTTAAAAAGAAAGATGGTTAAATGAGACTTTGCATTGATTATAGATCTTTTAATAACATCACTATTTAAAAAAGTATCCTTTTCATCATATTGATGAATTATTTGATTAGCTCCAAGGAGATCAGTACTTTTCCAAGATTGACTTGAGATCTAGATACCATCAGTTGAAGGTAAAGGAGGATGACATCCTGAAAACAACCTTTTGTACTAGATATGGGCATTATGAATTTTTTGTTATGCTATTTGGGTTAAATAATTCACCTGCTATATTCATTAATCTTATGAATAGAATATTTCATTAGTTCTTGGATAAGTTTTTTATTATGTTTACTGATGACATTCTAGTATTTTATAATAATAAAAAAGATCATGAAAAACATCTAACAGTTGTTTTACAAACATTAAAGGAAAATAAACAGAATGGAAAATTCAGAAAGTATAATTTTTGGTTACAACAAATTTCTTTTCTTGGGAACATTGTAAATAATAATAGAATAATAGTTGATCCAACTAAAACAAGAGCTGTTGATAAATGGACAATACCCACAATTGTTATGGAGATTTGTAGTTTTATTGGATTAGAAGCTGATTACCAATGATTTTTTTAAAAAATTCCACAGTTATTTAGCCTACTAACTATGTTAATGAAAATGGGTTAAATTTATTTTTATAGAAGAATGTGATGTTTGTTTTCAGAAAATGGAGATGATATTGGTGAATGCTCTAGTTTTGGCCTTCCCTTCCCAAAATGGTGAGTTTTTCATCTACATTGATGTTAGATTGACGGGAATTGGTTGTGTTCTGATGCAGAATGATCAGGTAATTGCTTATGATTCATGACAACTAAAACCTTATGAGTTAAATTATCCCACACATCATTTGGAATTAGCAACTGTGGTTTTTTTCTTTAAAAATTTTGAGGAATCATTTATAGGGAACCACATGTAAAATATATATTGACCATAAAAGTCTACAGTATATATTCACTCAGAATTATTTAAACATGAGGCAGAGAAGATGGATTTAACTGATAAAGGATTATGATTGCATGATCAATTACCATCTGGGAAAATCAAACAATGGTACGGATTCCATGAGTCGAAAACATCATGAATCATTAACCATATTACATTTGGAAGATGATCCCTTGATTAATGATTTGATTAATTTTGTCTTAGATGTTATTTGTGTAGGAAATACCTCTATCTTGTTTCAGGTTTTCGTGCAGTCATCATTATCAGATAGAATTAAGTAAGAAAAAAAAGGTATATTTTGAGATACAAAACAAGGTAGAATTGGTTAAAATGGGTATGTTTGCAGAATTTAACCTTGATAAAGATTGTGTTTTAAGATATGGTAAAAGGTTGTGTGTTCCTTGTCATTCCCAGTTGAAGAATGATTTTTTTGTGTGATGCTCATAGTTATCCATTTTCAGTTCATCCAGGCAGTACTAAGATGTACAATGAAATTAGGAAGTATTATTGTTGGGATGAAATGAAAAGAGATACTACTGATTTTAACATGAAATGTTTGACAAGTCAACAGGTTAAAGTAGAGTGGTAGTTACCAAAGGGGATGCTTCAGCCACTTCCAGTGATATAGTGGAAATGTGAGAATATATCCATGAACATTTTGGTGGTACTAACAAATACTTGTCAAGGTAAAAATGTGATTTGGGTTATTGTTGATCGGCTGACAATATCTGACCATTTTCTTTGTATTCAAGATAAAATGTATTTGGATCAGCTTTATCGACTGTACCTCAAAGAGATTTTCAGGTTACATGGAGTTCTTCTATCCATTGTATCTGACCGAAATTCCAAGTTTACTTCTAACTTTTGTAAGGGCCATCAGAATTCATTGGGCATAAAATTAAATTTTAGTACAACTTTCTATCCTCAATCAGATGAGCAATCAGAATGAACAATTCAGACTTCAAAGGATATGCGTCAAGCTTTTTCGAAGGACTACCAGGGAAGTTGGGTTAAACATATTTCTTTAGTTGAGTTTTCTAATAATAAAAATTTTTATTCCAGTATACAGATGGAACCTTTTGAGGAATTGTATGGGAAGCTGTGTCAGACTCCAGTGTTTTGGGATGAAGTCGGTGAAAGAAAGTTGATGGGGCCAGAATTAGTATAGGAAGTGGATGAGAAAGTGAAGATGATCCAGCAGCACATGAGAACAGCTCAGAGCAGGCATAAAATATATACAGATAATAGAATGAAAGACTTCTCTTTCAAAGTAGCTGACCATGTTTTCATTAAAATATCTCCTTGAAAAAGTGTGATGTGTTTTGGTAAGGAAAGAAAGATAAGTTTGTGGTTCATTGGTCCTTTTGAAATCTTGAATAAATTTGGACCAGTTTCATACCGAGTATCTTTTCCTAAAAGTTTATCTCTGGTACATAATTAATTTCATGTTTCGATCTTGAGAAAGTACGAGCTAGACTCAACTCATGTTTTGAGCCAAGAAGTAGTTCAGCTGGAAGAGAACCTTTCTTATGAAGAGAAACTAGTTTAGATTCTTGATCGAAGGGAACATTTATTGAGGAATAAGGTAATCCACCAAGTAAAGGTTTTGTGGATAAACCGCATGGTTGAAGAAGCAACATTAGAGTCTGAAAATGCTATGAGGGAAAGGTACCCTCACTTTTTTAATAAGTAAATAAAATTTTGAGGATGCAATTTCTAGAAGGTGGGGATAATGTAACACCCCAAAGGTTTTAGAAATAAATTTAAATGTATGAATTTTTTTTATGTATATATTTATAACTAGCCTTCAAATACTATTTTTCCACTTTTATGTTTCGAATTTTGAAAAATAGTCATCTACAATTGTGTTCAATAAGTTATTTGGAGTCTTATGGAACCAACTTAATTTTTGGTGAATAGCAACATACCCTAATGAATATTAATATGAACCTAATTAATAGTAATTATTATTATTATTTTATTTTTTAAGGATTTAATATAATGACATTTTGGTTAATTTTTCAATGTGATATAAAAACAATTATAGTTTTAAAAATGTTAATTTTTGAATAAAGTATGATTTTATTTAAAAATTAAATTAATAATATTTAGAAATTATTTTCAAAAAAATGGAGTTCATTTTTGAATTCGACACATTGATTAATAGTTAGGGTGTATTTTTTGGAATTTTCTAAAATTCTAGAATTTTTGATGAATAATGATATACGACAGAATACTGTATATTTAAATTATCAGTTAAATACACTATTTATGACATCATAAGTGCTGTAAGACCACTTGGTTAGAAATCACATGCCATTATTACTATTTGGGGTTATATTAATTAATAGTATTTATAGTATTGAGCAAAAATATTATAAGAATGATTTAAATAATGTATAATACCTCCTCTCCTCCACTATAAAGACCACCCCCATTTCCCTCTTCCTCCCACACCTCTTAATCCTTGATCTTCAACTATGTTCTACCCAATACTCCTAAAAAGGCTCTTCCACACGTCCTAGACCTACTGGTCTCCCCAAAAGGCCAAAACCAAAGGCCTTAAGAAGGATCTCAAGGAGAAGAGATCAAGAGGTAAAGATCCTCTTTTGAATTCTTTCTTTTCTTTCATTTTCTTTTTTATTCTTATTCTTTATTCACATAAACTTATCCAAGAGGCATGATTTATCCATTATCTTACATATTTTGGATTTAATCATGTTTATAGAATACTCACCATTATATTTCTTCCCCTCTCCCACTTACTCAAAAAATTAAAACATCGTCCGTGATGTGTCGAATTACCGACATCACGGACGATGTGATTTCAATTTCTTTTAATTCCTGCAAGACTGATCATGAAAACATTTTTATGGTTGAACGAGATTATAATTTATTTTTTATTTCTTATATAAGGTTCTGGAATCATTTTTTACACATGTTATTAATTTATGAAACAAAATGAGTTCATTACGATCAAAGAATCACCAAAATGACCTAAACAAATATCCATAATGTTTTAAATTATGAATCATCATCATGTCAGAATTCAAAATGTAAAATTGTATAATTTATGGTAGTTGAAATATTTAAACACTATTCTGTTACAATTCTGGATTTTTACTTCCAATCGACAAGAATATCCATCATGAACCTATCATGGGAACCATGTACAGAACGCACAAAAAACAATGAAAGGAACAAAATACTAACAACTAAAGGGTGAAGTGATGTAATGAAATGATCATATATGGTATTATAAAAATAAATATGTTTCTTTAAGATATTAATAAAACTCTTTTAACCATTATACATGAGGTTTAAATTATTTTTAAGTGATACAAACCCAAGGTAATGGAATTCTTAACCAAATTTCCATTCTTTTGGTTAACAATCTAATTCATAGTTTACATGGTATAAAAATTGTTTGTTTCATAAATTTGTTTATATTATGATGGATTATGTATATTTACAATGTATATCCATATTAATTCCACTATATTAAGTATCTATTCAATTATATGATATTTATAAGGTACTTTTCTTTTAAAATCATCTTTTAGAATTATATTTTACAAAATTAGAAAGGAAATGTTTTTATGAAATTATCTATGTTGTATGATTGTGTTCTAGTTCTTGGGAATTTTTTGTGATGATGTGTGAGACCTATATCTTCCTCCAATTCATTGGGTATGTGTAAGTTGGTGGACGTCCATATGGTTACTCCAAGTGTAACTGCGATGGTTACACAAATTGTAAGGTAGCTGTGAGGGTTACAAATTATAAGGTAGCTAAGAGGGTTAAAAGATTAGGCAAGTAATTCCACAATATATCATTATGGTTATATTTATGTTCTTATTTTTTTGGGAGCTTATAGAAATCTCATGTTACACAAAGTAATTATATATGGCTGAAAAGTATGTATTTTGAAAATGCTTTCATATATTACAAGTAATCATGGACTAATATGTTCTTTCCTTCTTTTCATATCCCTTACTGATATTTTTGTGATTATAAAAAGTTTTTAAATTATTTTCACAAGTTATAATTATGTTTATAACAAAGAAGGATGCCAAGTTAAATTACTGAAAAATGGTCAAAGAAAATCATGTTATATTTAAAAAGATTTTTATTTTGGATGAAATGAATAATTTTTTATGGTATCCACTCTGTATTAATGTGTAATGTTATGAATATATTATATCCCAATTCTCTAAATCTATAAACGTAAAAAGTTCCTCAATGTGAAGGGAAGTTATTTCTTGACTAAATTCAAGATTATGTAATGTAATAAGGCCAGGTCCATATAAAAGGAGATCAAGGGGTTTTTGAGAGCTATGAAGGGGTCGCTTTCTAGTTCTTATGAGCTTCATCATGGAGTGAAAAAGGTGGAAAGAGTGGATATAGTTAATTCATGGCATGTTCAACAAGGGATCAAAGGATACTCACATTGACTACTTGCTTTATTTTGGAGTTTCTTGGACATATTCATCCTCCAACACTATAACCGAGTTCTTGGTTTAGGAGTCTCATCATTTTAAGCATAGTTCTTGATTCTTCCTTATTTTTTGTAATTATCCTATACATTTTACCAGTTTCATGTGTGTGAGTGAGTCTATCTAGATTGGGAGAATATGTTTCATCTTCGATATTTATTTGATCGTAAACTCCTGGTGTAACAAGATCTTAAATTTTAGATAGTTTGTGTAGTCCTTTCTTTACTACCTTCAATATCGTATTCCAATAATTCTTTCACAGTGAAACCCTAACAACCTTCCCCATTCACATTGGTCAATTTGACAAAATCATGTAAAATCACTGACACGTTTACTTAATTCTTACTACTTTTGAGAACTGTTTCGTCATGCATCACTCATATTTCCATATTTGACTTTTGGTTCTTTGAATTGAATCTGGTCATGTTCTTAGCTGGTATTAGCGTTAATTTTCAATTGGTTTGTCATATGTTATCATATAATGTTTATTTTCTTATTTCTATTTGGGATGATAATCGAGTTTTGTTTATATTATCAGACTTAAAAAATAGTACCTATTGAACTTTTTGAATTCCTGAGTTTGTATCAAACCATCTAACAATTATTAAGATATTTAGACTATTGAATGTGGACTGACTCACACCACAACCTACAATAATGATGTTGTTGCGTATATGATTCACTTATTCCATGTCACTACAGTATATACCAGATAATACCCTATGCATCACTTATCTCACTATATCACACTAATATTTCTACAACACTATGCTACTTGATGCTATATTAAAATGATATATATTTTTTTCTACATGAAAATTATATGAATCATGACTAAACATCTCAACTTTATATATTTCTTAAATGTTGATTTTCACTATCCATTCAATTATCAAATAACCTCAACTTTGCAATAGTTTTTATATTTAATGATTTTGTTCCAGATCAATTTCATGGTTTTTAACTTCATCTCATTAGTTCACAACTCTTTTTTTGCATGAACATAATGGCTACTCTTTATGCACTATGAGATACATCTTTATTATAGCTCGTAATATATTAAACAAATAGAAAAAATATTTCTTCCATAAGAACCATGATTCTTGATTATGAAATAACTTGTAAAGACATAAATCTTTAAATTTTCAGAGTTTTAAAATATTTTCAAATTTTTTAATGATAAGGGTAAAATAGTAATTTTTGAATTATTGGAATGGAATTTTTAGAACTTATTTGGACACTGGTGTTTTCCATTTTTTTGGTATTTTAGTGATTTTTGGAGGTTATTGGTTTTTAGTGTAGATGTTGAGTGTTGGTGGAATTTTATCATTATTTAATTATTAAAGTAATTCATTTTATATGGATTATTTTTATAAAAATTAAGTAACAATATTAATTGAGATATTTATAATTTTTATGGTGTGGATGTATTAGATAAATAGAAGTCATATATTTTATATTGATAACATGTCAAGTTAGAGAATTCAAAAAGAATGGTTTGAGTGGGAATTTATGTATAAGAGAGGTGTTGAATGGAAACTGTGACATGGAATAAATGGGGATGTTAAAGGATTGATTCCAATGAAATATATTTATTTTTAAACTATTCTTATCTCAATATGTTCTTTTTGAGAACATTGTGTGGTGGTGAATTATAAAGAGATGTGGAGAGAATGAAATTAGAGGAATATTCAATTACAATCATCAGAGGTTTGAGGATTTTCATTCATCATGAAATCAAGGAAATCAACTCAAATTTCTCGCATCTTTTTAATAATTATGAATCTAACATGTGTTTGATTTTCTATGATGGGTGGGTACTTCACAATAATCCTAGATGATGAATACCTTGTAAATGGAAATTAGAAATTATAATTGAATATGAAATTAGTTTAATAAATATCCAAGATGAATATTTTCTATAATAGTAATTTTTTTATGATATATTAATGATGGGTTCTTTTAATCAGATAAAATGAAATATAAGAATGGATTAGAAATATATTTCTATAATAATAGAATTTGGATTGTTAATGATTAGGGAAAACCAACTATGAAAAAATGATTAACGATAGAGATGAGCATGGGTGTGAACTATTATTTGTGATTCATGTGTAAATTATTTAATATGTTGTTTATGGTGGAGAATGATGTTGAAAATTGTTTATATATAGTGATAAAATATTTAATAAGGTCCCCATATTCACTTTTAATTTTGAGTAATGGGAAAATGTAGAAATTAAGACTTTTTTGTATGTGAAGTTCCAAAATAGCATGAGGTACATGCCACTTATTGAAGAAATATATCAAAGTATTGGTGAAGGTTGGGGATTAAGTGAAAAAGAGTTACATGGGGGTCATGAAATATAGGATTGTGGTCATGCTATATTCTAGATATAATGTTTTTGGAAGTGACTTAAATGAGATTGTGTGATTTGTACATGGTTCATACCACCTTGGCATGGAGTTTTTTTTAGTAGGGTTCATGTACCCTAATGATTGGGAAAATTTTTGTTCATGGGATGATTTGTTAGTGGTTGTGACACTAAATTCTAGTATAAAATCCCAAACAAAACTCTCTAGTATGATTATTTAGAAGGGAGAATTTGGAATGGTTCAACATATTATGTGACTTGTATGAAAGGGGTATGTAACGAAACAATCTGGGTCAACCAAACAAGCCACCCAAACTGACTTGTCACGTAATATTGGTACAACAAGAAACAAAAGAAAGTCTTGAATATGAGAAAAAAAGACATACAACTGGAGTACAATGTGGAAACAAATGAGATACCACTAAATCCGTACAGCTCAAGTCAAAATAGGCTAAACCAGAAAGTATGTCAAAACTCCATATGACCAACTTTCACCTCCAAACCAACCTGAATTGAAAGAATTTACAAAAATATAAAATAACATGCTACATGATTCCCTACTCATTACATTAATCCTACAATACAACATCTATAACCACCCAAATACAAAATTAGGTTGTGAGCCAAATTCTAGTAGGATACCACCACAATTTTTATACAAGTTCTAATAACAAGAATGTAAAAATTATATCTTTGAAAAAAAATAGTTTTACAAATCATTTTTCATAAAACAAATCCGTTTGTAAAATCATTTCCCCTTTGGTTTTCATAAAAGGCATTCATATTCTCAAAATAGAAATATGACTAGTAGAAGTGATATAAACAAGAAAGCATATCCATGCATCAAGAGGTAAGCAGGTAAACACATATCTATAAAACAATATATCATGAAAAGCTATATGATATAACCTCATATCGAATAAAACCTGTGAGAAACAATCCATGATAAATAAAAGACAAATCACCTCACATTTGGGCTCTAGCATATGAGACCCTGCATACTAGACACTAAAAATCCATAACATTCATAACATTGGATCCCACAAATATTTATTCCTTCTAGTAGATGTCACAAAATTTCACCTCCTAGTTGTTTCATACACACACTAAGGCTACCTATGTCACTTTCCCTAAGGTTCCCAATGTTCAATTGTCCCAATTCAATTCTAATTCATGCTCCCGATTTCGTAAAACATTTTCAAATCTAAGCCAACCCACATCAGTGTTTAAAAACCGATCTATGAATCAAGAAAATCCATTTTCAAATAAAAACATATTTTTAAAAATATTTTTCTTTTTAAGAAGTCAATTAAAACTATCTATTACTTCTAAGAAATAAATAACCAAAAATAATTTTTCAAAAACAACATTAAATTCATCAAATTAACCCATTGTATAGAAAAACCTACCTCAACACGGTAGAAAACTAGACACCTTAAAAAAATGACCATAAACCAAGAGAATGGCCTTTGAAAGAAAAGGTATTCCATGAAACTAAAAGGTATTGATAAAAAACATTATTTGATCACAAATATGAACAAAATTTCATCCAAAACCATAGCCGTAATCTAATCCAAATAAGAACCAGAATGATTACATACCCAAGGAGAAGCAACCCAACCACAACGGTGAAAAATCGTTGAACAAAATGATCAAATAGGGAATTAATAACCCAAAATTACCTAGGAATAGCCTCTATGTCGATTAAAAGGAAGCCTGTAATGAATGAAATAAAAACCTATCACGCACACCCTAAAATCCCAAATTGAAATTATTACATGACGTGTAAACCCATTTCACATCATGTAATCCACAAAGCTCAAGTACGTCGAAAAAATCATCATTTTTTTAAAATTTTATTTTTATCATTACAGGATGTGTACTCCCTTCAAAGCATATTCTAATTTCACTACATCTACCCTGCAGAATTTACCATCCGTGTACTCACATTACATGGAGTGTATTTATTCTATATATTGAAAAAAGTCTATATTCTTATGCAAAAAGATAAACCACCTTGGGCGTTCTCTTAACCTAAGGATAACTCCACAAAATCATTAACACATTTATACCCAGACTTCATTAATTCAGATAAACATACATCACCAAACATTTGGTAAATTTTCTCATCAAATGTTCTCCATTATCGGGTGTCTCAATACACAACCAATTAAATATTAAAACACATAAAGAGATGAAAAAAATACCTGAAATATGACAATGATATGTTACAAGTTATTTGTTATGTTTTTACAACATTGTGTATTTGTGGAACTTTTAGAAGCCCAAAATATGTGAAATATTAGTGATGTGATGATTTACACCCTAGGATGTGAATTGTGGTAGAAATAGGTGGAATTATGTCATATGTGATGTGGTTAGTTTCACTAGGTACTTTGTATATTAGTTGGCCTTGGTGGGAGAATACATGGATGGTAAGGGTTTGAATCCATTTTAATGTGACAGTGATGTGGAAATTATTATTAGTGATGTGGTGGTGTTTTTTATATGATGATGATAATGATGTTGTTGTTGATTATTATAATGATGATAAATATGTTGTTGGTGGTGGTGGTGGTGGTGATTTAGACAATATGGATAGACTTTGAGGATATATGATTTATGGTGGTGGTAATACAAGTTGAGGAAAACTACCCAAGTAATTCACTTTGATGATATGTGATAGAGGTGGTGGAAATTAAAGATGACAAGGGTAGATTCCCTATGCGTGGACACTATAATATAGTGAGAGTCCCTAAAGGTGGGAAATTACTAAAAAAATGCGAGTTTCTATGGGGATATTCACTGATGGTGGACAATTGAAAAATAATGAGTTTCCCTGTGGGTGGATAGTGGCCCAACCAATAATTGTGGATGTGATACTGAGTTCCTTGTGGGTGGATAACTTTTTGATGATTTAGATAGTATAGAGAGTTACCTAACTATGGACAACTACATGGGGATATTATTGTGAGGTTCATGTGAGTGGGAAAATACTTTGTTCTTATATGTTAATTGGCGGTGATAATTATAGAAATGATTGTGTGTTGACATGTGATTGGTTTGCATCTGCACTTATGGTGGCCCAAAGGCCTTGATGTGGCCCGAAGGCCTTACTGACCCGAAGGCCTGGGTGGCCCAAAGGCCTTAAAGGACTCGGGGACCAAATCGGTGGCCCGAAGGCCCAAACGGGGGAATATTCTCGTCTACTACAGTGCCAAACAGTGCCTGCTACAGCACTGCACAGTCCTTCTACAGTACCTAATACAATATTTTGTACAGTACCTACTAAAATAGAAGTGGTTGGTTGATCAAATTTTGAGATATGATATTGATTAATTGTATTGTATTTTTTTCCACAAATAGAAGGATTAATATCCATCATTCACATGAACGCATGATATTTCTAGATAGGAACCAATTAATAATATCTATATGTTCTCCCCTAATTTATATTTACTATTTTTCATATTATCTTGATAAATTTGGTGGTGATGTCGAGTGAGACTTTTTGGAAAAGTTAGTTTTCAATATACCTTACTAGATATATATAAGAGATGATAGACTTGTGGTTGTTTTTCTATTTATGTCTTGGATTTATATGAAATAACATGAATTGATATACATTTTTTATGTATTGTGGTTAGGATATGAATTATATTATTCATGGTGATGTAATGTTTTTATTTATAAATGTAAAAACCTTTCATATTTGTCTAATGATATCTATGATTGTCTCCAACCCATGTCCCATTAAAATTAGGCTTCTAGGGAAACACTTAGACCAGTTTTCACCTTAGGGGGATTCCCAACAGGGTCTAGTCATTATATAGTGGTATTAGAATGATTTTGTTTAGGATAAATTTTAGAGTATAGTCATTAGTAAAGATTTCATGGTTCGTAAGGTAACATTATAAGTTGAACCTAGTATATGTAGTTGATTAAAGAATCTAACCTGATAGAGAAGAGCCCCTTTGATAAAAGAGATGATTTTGTAACCTATGGATCAATACTTAGGGAATAATATACTGATTATATTTTATCTTGATAGGTATGGATTCATTCAACATGTTTTTAAGTCATAATGAATGTGTGTGTGTCTTTATTAGGGTGAATATCCATATGGGAGTTAATGATATAGTAATGTGGTTAGAAATTCCTGATATATATTCTTAGGATGAGGTTGGATTATTTATTTATAGTGATGTTGGTTGTGAGAGAAAATGTGTGGTCTATCAATAAGAGGTGAAAAATGTACCAAAGGCGGTGCATTAGATAGTAGATACGGAAGCTGGTAGGCTTGGAAGACTTCCTTATGTGAATTCCATAATAAAAAGATTCCAAAAGCATGAGAGGTGAATTTCTAGTTACTAGACTGAGCATTGGTTAGATGTGGCTGAGATTGTTTTTTAGTTGATTTAGATTGGAGATAATAATCATGTTCCTTTAACACCGAGTTTGTTGCGAGGTTCAACACATCATTGGTGGACACAATTATTAGGAGATCATGACATGTCTTAGATTAAATTAAATTGGTTTTAGGAGTTGGTTAGTAACGAGTTCTTATAGGTTGGATTAGTAGTAGGATCTCTTTTTTATATAACAGGAAAGTTATTTTCATGAGTTTAGTATATGATTTATGGAGTTGATTTGATATTCTCCCATATTTATGATTGATGAGAAGCTCCATTCTCATCATTTTAGAGGTATTTTAGGCTTGACATTTGTAAGAAGTTGGTAGTCTTTTTTCTAAGTTCATTTATAGAGATATAGTAAAAGGTTGACATGATAGATAATTTTTTAATGAGAACATATTTTCCTAAGGTGTAACCAGCTGGGAATTTCTATCAGTGGATCAATAGATATAAATTCTAAATTTTCAAAATAAATTTGGTTTATGAATGGTCTTCAGTGTTAGTTTTAGGTGTAATCTCATTTTTCTAGTGTATATAGTACACAACAAGCTGGTGAAACCCATATATTTTAATGTTTTTCATATGTTGGTATGGGTTATTCCCAGTTTATATGCCCATATATTTATGGTTTTCATAGTAGTAGTGAGAAGAGTGTTATATATTGTGAACCAACTGGTTAGTTTTGCAGCCTCTTCCATAAATGTTTTCACAAGATTAGGATTTTCGACCATTTCGACCGCCAATATAAAGTGGTTTTAGAAGGGTATATAATGGAGGATCTCTATGGGAGATGATCAGAGTGCAGGTAGATGTAGGAAAAATTTAATGATGAAGATATTTTGGTAGAGGGAAACTCCAAGATATAAAAGTTTAAGAATTTAATGAACGATAAGTGGTTTGAGGTTTGATTTGCACTTATTCTACTCTTGTATATGTTTTGATTAATACTGGTTCCTCATATAAATTTATCACCCCTTCCCTATTTTAGGGGTTATAAATTCAAATAGATAATATCTAAATTCCACTAAAGATGATTTATCTAATTAGAGGTCAGAAAAGGTTTGATGAGGTGTGTAGTTATGAGCTATTTTTTTGGGTGATATCGATTCACTTGGAACCTAGTATTTTTATAGATACAACTACATGATGTTACCCTTATGATGAATTTATTTTATTCTCTATAATCATGTGTTAATTATTATCAATGAAGTGTGTTTTTTTATATTTTTCATATGGATTTTGTGGCATTTGTTTTGGAAAAATTTATTTTTATTTTTTGAAGAGATAGAATAATCTTCCAAGTATTATATATCAATTGGCAAGTTAATGCTTTTTTCATCTGATGTGGAGAAAAAGAAGTTTCTTTGAGTTTTTAGGGATTATGTTGAAATATTTCTATAGGAGGTGATGAGTTTAACTACAAGAGAGGGTATTGAGTTTAAGATTAATTTATATATAGGTTGTTTTCCTATTATGATTGTGGATTATCATATAACTCCAAGGGATCTTTGAGATTTTGGGATTAAGATTGATGAGTTATTACATTGATGATTTATTTGGCATAGTGTATCTATGGGAAACTCTAGTATTATTTATGAAAAAGGTGAATGAGATTTTGATATTGTATATAGATGATTGGTGATTTAACCAAGTGATAGAGAAGAATAACTATCCTCTTCGTAAGATAAATGATTTTTTTGCCAATTAATTTTAATGAGTTAGTTTTCTTAGTTCAATTTTTGATCTAGATATCTTTAGATGATGTTTAAGGATTAATATATTCCCAACATAGATTTTCAGTGTTCGTAAGAGAATTTTGAGTTTATTGTGATTCCATTTGGAGTTAATTATACATAAAATGTGTTTATAGGGTTTATTAATAGGTTGTTCCAACCATATATTGATGATTTTGTGGTTGTCTTCAAAGATGATATTTTTATTTACTCAAAGATAAAGGATCATGTTGATCAATTCATGAAGGTGTTGGAGTTTCTCATGGAACATCAATTTTTTTGGGAAGATATCTAAATTTCTATTTTGGAATAGTGAGGTGAATTTTTTGGGTGATTTCATTTCAGAGCATGGTGTAGTAGTTGAACCAATGAATATTGAATTACATGTTTCATGGAATGATTTTTCTTGGATAGAGTAGTGTCAAGTTTAATTTAAAAGCATAAAAGAGAAGCTAATGAGTGCTCTAATTATTTGATTACCCAAGGAGGGATCTCATTGTGAGGTTATTTTTTATGAATCCCATCAGGATTTTGGCCATGTCTTGATACAAGAGATAGTATTCACTGATTCCGGTTCTAGAAAATTATGTCCTCATTAATTTAACTATATCACTCATGTTTCAGAGCCAGTGGGTGTGGTTTTTGTGGTTATTCTTTAAGGATAATATTTTCTTAGAGAGATTTTTATGGTTTATACAAATCATAATAGTTTGGAATATATATTTTCCCAGAAGTATTTAAATTTAAGGAAAATAAGGTGGGTTTACTTCTCTAATATTATGATTTCAATATCACATATAGTCCTATAAATGGTAATATGGTGGGTGAAACTTTGAGTAAAATGTCTAATGATGAGGATGGTAAGTGGATGAGCGATAAATTGAAAATAATGATGTTATTTTATTATATTCATATTGTATGTGGAGATATTGATAAGTGAGTATGTCCTTATTAGATGACTATGAAATATTTTTTAATGAAATTGGTAGAGGTGTCTCAGTTGGGAGATCCTGAGGTGGTGGTGTGGAGAGATGGAATTATGAATAGCGATGCTTTGGATGGTTGGGATAAGAATGGGTAACATCAAGTGTTATTATATAGAAAGTTATTTATTCCTTAGAATATGTGAGAATTGGTTTTAAAAAAGTTTCATAGTTTATCTATGGTGGTGAATATGAGTGTTTCAAAGATGTATCGTGATTTGAAGAAGAGTTTTTGGTGGCCTGGTATGAAAAGGTTTGTATTGGAGTTAGTTTCTCATTGTCTTGTGTTACAATAAGTAAAAGTTGGACACCAATTTTTGGTGGGGTTGTTGCATTCTGTAGAGATTCCCTAGTGAAAGTGGGAGAATATTTATATGTATTTTTCTATATATTTTCATTATACCATGGAAGTTTTTGACTCAATTTTGGTTATCGTGGATTGGTTGATAATGTCCCATCATTTCTCACCAATAAGAAGTGATGTTTGATGGATAATTTGATAAAGATCAGTGTGATTGAGGTGGTAAAGATTCATAAAGTTTTGAGGATGATAATATTTAACCATGATGATCAGTTTACATCATGAATATGGGGGGATTTATTGGATTAATGTAGCCTGATTTGTTTAGATGATGTTGGGACGAATGCTTGCGGACCATATTGTGCACTAGTCCGCAACTCTGTAGACTTCCAACCATTGTAGCAACACTGACTGACTATAGGAGAGCTCGCTGGATGACACCAACAGAGCACTGTAACAATTAAGACTTTGGTGAAAGTAGTACTATAGCTCCACATATTTCTAGCCACCGGCCGCTGTAGCATCTTGGACTTGGTTGGTCGCTACACTGTAGTGATGCAGGCTTCCAACAACCATTAACTCTAGAAGTATAGACTTTCTGTGTGGTTAGTGGAAGAATACTTTATCTTCTTTATTATCCCATTTTTGGATAGGGTTCCTGTGTGTGAAATATTTATATTTCCATGTATTTTGTGCTCTTGAAAACTAGTAAATATATTACTCTATGTGGAAGTAGGGTCATTTCCAAAAACCACATAAATCTCTATATCCCAAGATCTTCTTCTAGTTATTTTATTTTTCCCTTTTACTCTTCTATGAATCACATATTTCTTCATTTCTCCCACCATTTTTTGTAACAGGGGTTTAAGTGTGCCTTTGGTACCTAGTTATTCCCTAACATCGAACTTCTCCCATATTATAATGGTTAAATTGAGCATACAATGAATACTTTGGAGGATATTTTGAAGTAATGTATCTTTGATTTTATAGAATCATGGGTGGATCATTTATCATTAGTGGATTTTTCTTATAATAATTGTTTTAATTACTCCATTTGTGTGGAACCTTTTAAGGATTTTTCTGGGGGACTATATCATTTTACATTATGTTGGATTGACATTGGTGAGACCATTATAGTTGGGATATACATGATGCGTGATACGATGAAATGAATTCAAGTTATTCATGATCACATGATAACTACTCTATATAATTATATATTCTATGAATATCATAGGAGGATATAATTTGGGTTTACTATTGAAGTTCATGTATTTTGGTGAGTTTCTTACTATCCTTAACAATAAAATTTTGGATAGGGAAGCAAGTTATCACAAATATTTATTGGACCCTTTGAGGTGTTGAATTGAATTGAAGATATAACTTATTTATTTGTGCTAACTTTTTATTAAAAATGATTATAATGTGTTATATATTATTCTTATCCATAAGTATTATCATTCTCCTTCAAATCTGATTGATTTGAGAAACATTGATATTGAGGAGGATATTACTTTTGATGACTATCAAGTGGAAATTTAGTATCATAGAAAAATTCTTATGGGGATGAGCTATTCCCAAAATGTGACTTCTTATGTTGAATAGAGTTGTAGAAGAAAGTTCATAGGATGGGGAATCACAATTGTGTTTACAATATCCTAAGTTGTTTTAATCTATGTTTATTGTGTGATGTGGTAAATTTATAGTAATTGTGAAATTTGAATGTTAGTGTTTGTGTTATTTTTCCTTTTTTATGATAATTTTTGATTTTTTTGTGATGAAACATTTTAAAGGGGTCAGTAATTTAAATATTTGGAAATTTAATTTTTTGGAGTCTGTGAAATTCTTCACATTATTAGATGATAAGGGTAAAATATAAATTTTATTCCCCTTGTAATGAAAGTTTGAGAATGTCGTTGGATTTGGGACATGATGATTATATTTGGATGATATTTTTGTAATTTTATAAGGTGTATTTTTCCTATAGATGTTGGGAGATGGTAGAATTTGATCATTATTTAATTATTTTAATAATTTATTTAATATAGATAATTTATTTTATGAATTAAATAATATGATTAATTAAAATATTATTAACATCAATGACATAAAATATTTGGTGAAGAAGATTCAAATATTTTATTTTGATGACATATCAAGTTATATAATTATAAAGGTTGATTATAATGAGAATTATCATGAAGGTGGGAGAGGGGACAATGGACATGACATGAAATTATTGAAGAAGTTAGAGGATTAATTCTGGTGGAATTCATTTATCACCATTAGGATATTTTTTTTATACCCTTTTCTCCCTAGATGTTTTTGGTAAGAATGGTATGGGTGGTAAATCTGTGAGAGTTTAGTGGAGAATGAGATTAGGTGAATGAGTCATGGAGATCAACATAGTTTTGAGAAGTTGTGTTTTTAATTGAATAGGGATAGGTGAATTTAAATTCTCATCTCCTTTAAAATCAATGTTAATTTAACATGCCTTTTATTTTCTATGATGGGTAGATAATTATAAATAATTTGGGACAATGAATATATGGTAAATGGAAAGTGTAAATATCATGTGAATTAGAAATCATTGGAAATTAAATTAAAGATGAATATTTTCTATGAATGTATAATTTTTTAGGATGGATTATTTTTGGGAATAAATAAACATAGAAAATAAAATATAAGGGTGGAAGGAAAATATAATTTTATTATAATAGAATTTGAATTGTTAAATATGAAAGTGGATTAGCAGTGTAAAAATGTTGAATAGTACAGATAAACATATATTGATAAATTCAAGTGGAAAATTGTATATAATTTTGTGTTAATTATTTCATATATTTATGATGGAACAAGAAAATGATAATTTTTCATAAATAATGGTGTTTTTTTAAATTCATAATATTTAATTTTAAGTTATAATAATGGAAAACTATATAAAATACATTAAGAGGAAAGAGGTGTGTAATTTATGACTTTTTTCATAGTTCAATCAAATTCAGAATGGGGGGTTTTCCACTTATTAGATAAACATGTTAAAGTTTTGGTGAAGGTTGGGGATGTAGCCGGAGAGAGTTTCATCAGGATTGTGCTTTATAAGCACACAGATATGCCACATTATAGTGATAAATGACCTTCTTTGATGTCAATTACACAAGTCAGTGTTATTTCTATATAGACCGCGACACCTTGGTATGGGGTCTTTCCATATTTTGTATGCTTCATGCAGCCTAATTCATTTGATGAATGAATAGTTTTGGTAGAAATTGAATATATTATAAACCCCTAGATAAGCCTATCTAGTGTGTATAAATTTAGTTGTACATGTGGAAAGGTGTAATAGATGATGAGTCTCATAGGGAAGGGGTAATTTTTATTTGTCAGTGAAGTGATGAGGTTGTGGGACTTATGGATTCCTATGATATGAGAAATGTTAGTGATATACTAAATTATTACCTAGGATCATAATTGTGGTAGACCTAGATAAGATCATCATATATGTGATGTGATAATATTTTATATGACCTTTGTTTGTAGGGAGTCCAAGGTGAGAGAATAAATGGATGGAGGAGGTCTGCATCCATTTGTTGATATGTGATAGTCTTATAAAAGTTTTTATTTGTGATATGGAAGTGATTTGTGATATATGATGATGGGAATTATAATAACCCAATCCTATTACACATCTTATTACATTATTTTTAACATAAAAACCCAATATGCACAACCCAAGGATCTAGAGGTCCAGTGTCTTTGGGTGACTAGATTCATAAAAGATCAATAGAAATCTAAAATAAAAAATATTTATTTTAAACTCCATAATGCACTCCTTGATCTCTTTCATATTCTGAAACAACATAATATATCCTGGGGAATACATTAAAAAGGTGATCTATAAATCCCAGTAAGTGAATAAGAATGATAATCAAGCATAACATAAGAGACAAATGATATAACATGATGTCATAAAAGACCGGGTTTATGAAAAATCTTATGGAAGCATAACATTAAGTATATGGTATCATAAGATCACAATATCATAGGAATTTGGAATCATCATAATACATATTATCATAATCATAAGTCAAGACTCACTTCTGAGACATTATAACATGGTGTATAGAGCCCCATAATGGATTAGGATTACTCCCTAATCCCATGTATATCATCTCATGATATATGAGTATTACCAAATGAATTAGAGAATTATCTGGGCACACCCATCATAACTGTTACATCCATATACATTCCACACAATGAAATCAAACATAATTTATAAGCAGAATATATACCCATTGAAATTAACGAGTTAAATAATCTTCCCTCAAAGAATAATGAAAGGACATTTCATAATGATTTTAAAGAGAACAATGAATTTAATATTCCAGACGTTCATATTTGAATTAATAAGTATAAGTTTCAAAATTCCAAAATGTTTAACCTTAAAATATTTCCTATTTTATGAAATAATGAATGGTAAAAATAAATATAGTGTTTAGAGAATGGATTAAGGGATAAAAAAGTTCCCCTTAACCAGGTTTGATTTTAAAGAGGGTAATAATAAATGAACATAAGACATATATAACCCCAACAATGAAAGAATGAATAATATATATATATATATATGTGTGTGTAAGATACATATATATATATAATTTATAAGCATTCCATAACATTAAATAGAGAGAGAAAGTAAGGTAGAGAGAAAAAGTCTTAACCTGAAGAAAAGAAAGCGGTTTAGAGAGTTCCCTTACCTCAGATCCAGATTTTCTCTGCGCTTTCATTTATGATCCTAAATAATAAAATTATATTTATTAAATACATGATTTATAACCTTATTCTAATATATTTGTTTTATTTCCAAGATTTTCTGTTAATTTAGAGTCATTTTATTGAGATACCGTGTTAATTTCCATTATCCCAAGGTCGTTCATTTCATGGTTCCCTAGTCGCATCACATGTAGGTAATTATAGAATTACTTTATGAAATGGTTCCATAACTACAACATTATGAAGAAATTATGTTCATGTAATCCTAGGAGTTAAAAATGTGTGTAAAAGATAAATAGTATTAAAAAAATGCATGGTTTATAAAGTTTAATTATTATCGTTTTACAGTTAATTCACTTGGGCTATTTGTTAGACAACTGTGAACTTATATGGTATCCTTTAATGTTATGGATATTTATCCATTCCATAATTTGAAAAGAAATATAATATACTTATTTTTATCATTTTAATCTATGATAAGTTAATTTAAACCATATATGAAGGTGGTGGCGGAAAATGAAATTCGTTGTTCAAGGGGGAGGTGATCCAGTCATATTATGAATAATAGTTTTGGTTTTAAAATCGATTAAGGGGAGGGTATAAATTGGATATTCCAAAATAACCACAAAATATTAGTATATTTAGGATACTTATGTTACTATTTAAATTTTTATTAAAAATATACAGGGGTGGTTGAATAAGAATAAATTTGAAAGTGGTCCGATTGAGAATTTTTCCAATTCCTTTAGGAGTCTCCTATTGGATTCATCTTAAGGATCCTTCGAAAGGTCTTTGATAAGAAAAAAACAATGAGGAAATGGAAAAGAGTATTTGAAATATAATTGGGTTGAAATTTTACAAGCTCCAAGTCTTATAAGGTGTGAGGAGAGTGGGTGATATTTATAAGGGGAAGAGATGAGTGTTTTGATTATAATATTCATTACATTATTAGTTTTTCTCAAGACTATCGACAGTTATGAAACTTATAACTACATATATCAATTGTGATTTTGAGTTTGATATTAGGTTTAGTTACATAACCCATGAGTCTATTGTTGATGAATTTATCTAATAACGTTAAATACTACATTTTTCCATATTTCACTATTCATAAAAAAATTCAACTATTTTAGAAAAATATCAAAAATTTATCTGAACCATTTTCAATGTGTTGATTTCAAAAATGAAATCCATCTTATGAAACTAATATTTAAATATTATAAATTTATATTTTAAATAAAATCCTTATATATCTAAAAAAATACCAATCTATATATTATGATCAATTTTACAACCCTTTGAAAATTTAATTATGGTCTAATAAAAGTATATTATAATTATAATGAAAATTAATATTATTTTGAAAAATTGTTTTATGAAAATAAAATTTATTTTAAATTTATATATATATCAAAAAATGAAAATAAAATAATTGTTTTTACAAAAATAAAAATACTTATATTTAATTTTCAAAAAAATTATTTATTTGAATGATG
This sequence comes from Viscum album, assembly GCA_963277665.1. Taxonomy (NCBI): domain Eukaryota; kingdom Viridiplantae; phylum Streptophyta; class Magnoliopsida; order Santalales; family Viscaceae; genus Viscum; species Viscum album. The sequence goes on along the minus strand of OY728135.1, from coordinate 519,357,501 downwards.
AAATAAATTATCTATATTTTCATTTTTTCAGTTACCAATATATTATTATAAAATTTCATTAGTCAAGTAATTTTTCTAACTATCAGGTTATTATTTCTAATGGTCAAATTACTGTTATAATGGTCAGATTTGTAACCATCATATGAATTTTCTACATTCTGTTAATACCTCATGTTTCATTCATTATTAATTCAATTCAATTTTCTATAAATGTTATATATATTCTAATTTCAAAATGGATATTTTATTACCCATATTATTTTTCATTTTTACATATTTGTTCATGAGTGATTTCATTATAGGGGATCGAACATACCCAAATTTTCATATTATAGTTATTTTGTTTTAAATTTTTAATCCAATTGTAGTGTTTGACATTTTATTAGGTATATTTATACTATAAATTTAATTTTCAAGTTGATATAATAAGTTTTTTGGTTATATCATGTAGTGAATGCACTTTATATAATACTATATTATGAAATATGACACATTTATATTGTCAGAATGGAAATTCAATTGATAAGATTATGTGTCGTTAAATTCTTCCCCCCTTAAGAAATTTTTCCATTGAAATTTAGTTTGACAAACTAAGATAAAAAAAATTAGGGTACTTTTGTTTTATTACTTCATTTAGTTCATATTTCTCCGCCTTGTACTTATGGTCCCACCATAGTGATTTGATTAAGTGAGTTCTCTTTTTGCACAAAACATTGTTTCTACAGTCCATGATTCTTCACCTGTTTCTCCTCATAAGAGAGATCATGATCCTAATTTACCACCTATAGATTTAGTATATTCAAGGGATATTTTATGTACTCCCTCTAAAGGGATATTCAAAACACGTAATGTACTTGAGACATATATGGTGGGAGTGCTGGTTAATTGACCACAACTCTGATGTGATCAAGAATCATAAAAGGGTTGATGTATCCGGGTCTCAACCTTCACTTTTTCCAAAATCCCATGACTCCCTTCCATAGATATATTCATATGAACTCTTTATTTCTAACCTCAAACAGTATATCTCTCTAAAATTTATCAACATAGCTATTTTGGAAACTATGAGTTGTCCTGTTGTGTTGCTGAATGGACTTAATATTTTCTGCCATTTTGTTAACCATTTCAGGACCCAAAGCTTGTGTTCACTAAATTCATACCAAAACTCATTTGATATACATCCCTTCCCATAAAGGATTTATTTTGAATCCATTTGTATTCTTGATTAGAAGCTATTATTTTACTAGAACTTGATTGAAGAAATTTTTTGATCCCAACCTCCATTGAAGTTTATTGAGAATGATCTCAACATATCCTCAAGTGTCTGGATTATCCACTCAAATTGAACAGAACTATGAGGGTGATTGGCCGTACAAATGTTTTACTCATTATTTATAGCATATTGGAGACTTTTCCCAAACATGGAGGTAATCCAAAATCTTTATCAGATGCAATGGATAGTGGTGTTCCATACAACTTTCCTACTTCTTTATTGTACATCCTTGCAAGTTGATCAAGTGAAAAGTCCTTTAGAATGGAAATAAAGTGAGAAATATTTATAAGATGATCCTCTGTAACCCGTATAACATTATTTTCTCTAGAAATCTCTGGAAGACCTATGAAAAAAATCCATGGTGATGTTTTCCCATTTCCATGTAGGTATAGTGATGGTTATATCATCCCCTTGTAATTTTTCCTCTATTCCTTTACTTATTGACATGCCATGAATATTGATGTATATTCTACAATCTACTTCTTCATATTATCCCACCAATATTGCTCTTGGAGATCTTGAAAAATATTCCTGCTCCCTGGGTTGATAGAGAATGTCCATACATGTGTATCATTAAACAACCCCTTCATTATCTTAGGCTTTGATGATACACATAGTCATGACCCAAATCTTACAACTCATTATTTATCAACATTGAACTCTATATATTTCCATTTTATTATCGGTTCCACCTTCTTATGTATTTTCAAATCATCCCTTTGATCATCCTTTATCTTATCTATAATGGATGGTTGGGAAATCTTTTGAACTAGGTAGAAATTTTTTTCTTCCTTCATGACTTTTAGGACCATCATTTTCAAGTCTAAGAAGAACAGATCCTTCTCAATTATCATCATTGATAAGATTGTAGAATTCATATCCAATGGAACATATTAAGATCCTTCTATGTGAATACATACTTTATGATCTTAAAATCAATATATATTTCACACTTCTACCCATAGAGATAATGGCACCAAATCTTTAAAGTGAAAAATTACCATAGAAAACTCTAGATCTTGCATTGGATAGTTCTTCTTATGGTCTTTTATCTATCTTGTGGAATTGGCTACCAATTTATCATTTTTCATTAGTCCACATCCTAATCCCTTCTTGGAATCATCACTATATACCATGAAAAATTCCCCACTTGAGGGTAGTGTGAGTACTAGAGTAATGATAAGCCTCTTTTTCAATTCCTTGAACCTCTCTTCGCATTCATTCTCTCGGATAAACATTACCCCCATTCGAGTTATATATTTTTAAATGTTTGAAAATCATAATAAGATTCTCAAAAATCATTTATAGTACCCAGCCAGTATATAAAAATTATGGATCTCTGTTACAGATATTGGTCCAAACCACTCATTAGTCACCTTTTTCTTTGATGGATCCAAAAATATCCCTTTACTGGTGATAAAATTCCTCAAGAATAACATTTACTATACTTTGTACATAATTTATCCTTTCATAAAGTCTTCATGAAAATATTCAATTTTTCCTCATATTCCTCTTTACATTTGGAGTATACAAGAATATTGTCTATATATACTACCACAAAATTTTCAAGGTAAAGGCTTTATTCATCAGTTCATTGAAGAATATTTGATAATTTATGAGTCTTAAGGGAATCAATATGAACTCGTTGTGTACATAACTTTTTTTAATATAGTCATGAGAATAACTTCCTTCTTCACATTAAATTGGTGACATCCCAACCGAAGGTCCACTTGAGAGATGTATTGGGCCCCATGTAGCAGATCAAAGAAGACATCAATCAGTGTCGGGGGATATATGTTCTTTATCATGATTTTGTTGAGTTAATTATAATCAATGCAGAGGTGCATTGACCAATAATTATTCTTGATGAAGAGGACCAGTGCAGCCCATGATTAAACACTTGGGTGTATAAAACCCTTGTAAAAATTCTCTTATAATTTCCTTTTTTCAATTCTTCCAATTTGACAGTGTCCACTCGGTTGGGAGTCTTGGATATGAGTGGAGATACAGATATAAATTCAATTGAGAACTCAACATATCATCCCTGAGGAAGACTATGCAAATCTTTAGGGAATACATCAATATAGTCACTCACAATGATCATTTCATTAAGCATAATTATCTCCTTTATCACAATCATTTTAACTAGATATGTTTACTGATAAGTAAATAGTATCCATTATTGAGAAGAAGATTCCAAAAGAGATTCATCCGTTTCCTTACACTTGAACAAAATAGGAGGATCATTCAGGATATAGAAAGTTATTTCCCTCTCCAAGAAGTTGATGCTGAATTTATATAATGACAACCAATCCATTACTAGTATAACATCAAATTTAAATAAAGTATGAAAATATTTTATGAGAGGTTTGTTCCACAAACAATAACTAGGGATGAGTTACATGTCATGAACCAGCCCGAGTACCCTGGTAACCCGATAAATAAGCCAACCCTGACATAGCCTGAAGGGCATTCCCGATCCCCATGGGTCGGCGACTAGGAACTGACATCACACAACAAGAAAGTGGGAACAATTTTTCCACCAACAATGCGGAAGAAAATAAATAAGACAATATCTAAATAACTAACTAACTACCTAAGTCTTCCATACACCCTTAAATGATGGGTGAACTATTTGCAGACTACTTAAAAAGACGATCAATCCCATTATTCCATTTTAAAACTACCAATCTCTTTCCATTTAAAATCAAGAGGTTTTATTCAAAAACATACCTTTTCACAAGATAAAACCAATGGGTTTCTATGAAATCATTTTATCCATTTTCACTAGTTTGAAATCCAATCAAAAGCAATTCCATCATTACACAATATAATTTCACAATTAAATTCAATAATTTAATTGAAATATTTTCCATCAAATTTATAATTTAAATTAAAAAATTTAAATAATCAAATTTCCATTAACACACCCAATTCAATGGAATTGGAGATTTTCCAAATTTCGATGACAAAACCATTTCAAATATCTTGATCAACTAGGATCAAGTTTTTTTCAATTTAATTGAAATTAGATTTGAGAAATTGAATTTAAATCAACAATTGAAATAAATCAAGCAAGACAAGGATAATAAATTTGGAAAATCGGAACAGAACAACCTAACTCAAGGTTGTCAATGTCAACGGAAACAATAATCCACGCAGTGTGGTTCAATACACCTTATCATGAAATCATTATTCTAAGAGTTGACCCACAAATTCTCGATGTTCATCAAGGGTTCCTAGAACCAAAATATCTATTTTATTTCACAAGGAAGTAAAATATTAAATGTGATTACATTTTCTCTCACCTGGATAATTTCGGGATTATCATTTTATGTCAACTCATGAAATCATAAATAATATCCATAAGAATAATTATAATCCTCATTTGATAATTATATCCCTCTACTTTTATTTGACAAGGAAATAAAATATTACATGTGATTACAATTTCACTCTCTAGGATAATCTCTAGATTATCGTTTTATGTTAATTCATGAAATCGTAATATTTTCATCTGAATAATTATAAACCACATTTGATATTATAATATCTTTATATTAAAATGATAACACATGAGGTGACCCTTTATAATTATTAATTTATAACTTAAATAATTATCCTTTGATAAATTCATTTAAAATTATCATTTTGAAAATGCATGATTATCACTTGATTATTCATTATAATTATTATTTGATAATTATTTATAATCTCCCTTTGATAATCTTGAAATTATTGTTCAATAGTTTTATTAATTATCCTTTGAAAATTTAGTGCAATTCTCCTTTAAAAATACAAGTAATTATCCCATGATAATTTACATAATCCATGTCACTTGATAATTACTTTATAATTATCCATTAATAATTTTTTTCATAACTATTTACAATAAGACGTATAACTGTCCTTTAACAATTCAAAATAATTATTGTATGAAAATTTTATAAATAATCACTAGATAAAATTATTCTATTATCTTTTATAATTTATCTATGTATTAAGATAATTTTTTCACAAATTATCCCTTTATAATTTAGAAATATCCTTTAATAATTTATTTTCAAAGATCCATTAAAATGTGAAAAAACAGATTTATGAATAACTTGCTGCCTTCGAAACAAAATATATTATTTAATTCTTCTCGTCAAGATGAATTCAATGGTACTGGCGGTGTTCAATTCTGATCAATAACGAAAAAGTTATTGAATTTAGAAGATTTGGAGAATAATATATAAAATAAATAAATAAAATAAATAAAATGGAACACTCACGGTTCTTCTTCAACCTCCCGCTGTTCAAGGGTAAGAAAATCCAGGAAAACCACAGCCATGCTTCAGAGTGTTTAATGGTTGTGCAAGAGGGTGTTTTGAGATCATCAGAGGACAAAAATATCAACCAACAAGAAGAATCATTACCTACAGTGATTTTAGAACCCTAAAAATGCAGCAACCTCAACGCACTTTTAAAACATCTGATTCCAAATGTTAATCAACCCAAAAATTAATTAAAAGTCATTAATTCCACCTAATCAATGAGTTGCAACACAAACATGTTGAAAAAGTGGTGAAAGAAACGTTTTTGAAATCAAAGGTGGCCGTCAGTGGTCGTTCGTGTACGGTGAAGAAGGTGAGATAGTTTTGTTTTATTAAATTTGGTTTAGTTATTAAATTAATAAAATTAGTTATTTAATTTAAAAATTAAATTAAGAGAACCAATGAATGAGAACAAATTCGATTGTTTAATAAATCCCAAAACAAGATGAATTAAAACCATAATTTTAAACACTTGTTTTAATCTTCCGTTTCACCTAAAATTCATTGCAGACTCATTTATTTCACTCATTTAAATCATTGCAATAGAAACCTTTTAAAATGGTTGAAAAATGAAGGTATTAGAATGTTAATCAGCCATCAATGGTGGAAACACCATTTTGGGGAGAGGATGAACAGTTTCATCCTTTTTTAATTAAATTATTATATTTAATTTTTTAACTAAAATATTAAAAGTTACTAAACATCCATTGCACATAAAAATTATACCCTTCTTAAGGTAATAACTCCATTCCAGACCCAATGGCAGTCTCAGATTTATCAAACGATCAAATGTTTGAGATATATTAAGGATTTATTTTTTTAAAATTGGATTAAATAATTAATTAAAATAAAAATTGTTATTTTTTCAAGAGAGACATCCAAACGCCCGACCCTTACCAATGTTATACCCCGTCGAGGGTAAAACCCTCATTCCGGACTCATGGGTGGCCTCCAATTTCTTAAGAAATGAACGATTTGAGTGATATTAATGGTTTATTAATGAAAAATCAGAATAATTAATTAATTAAAATAAAAGGGTTATTTTTTGCGAGCGAGGCATCTAAATGACTATCGCATACAAATGTTATACCAAATATAGGCTAATCCCTTTATTCTGAACCCATCAGTGGTCTCATATTACCCATATGAAAAACTTTTTGAGATATATTTAATTATTTTTAATAAATAATCTATTAAATAATATTTAATAACCTTATCTCATGAGTGAGACCTCCAAATGTCAGGCACCATCGAATATTATACCCCTCCTAGGGTAAACGCCATATTTCAGACACAAAAGTGGTCTCAAATTTCTCAAATGATGCATCGTCTTGGAGTTATTTAAATATTTTGAATAAAAAGAGCACACTTAATATATTATATTTATTTATTTTATTTCGTCTTCACCGAGCATTTGCGAGTATCAAAAACACATACTAATTATTTAACTCAAAAAATATTTAATTAAATATTATGGAGTGTTAATTGAGAGTTTTACCATTATGTGACTTGTTTTACAAAAATGCAACTTTTCAATGATGAAACATTTTTTTCCATTTAACGTAATAATAATTTAACTCAAGAAGGTTTAGGAATACCTGAAACAGTAACGGGATGTTACAATCTCCCCACCATAGGAACTTTCTATCCCTAGAAAGCCTATGAAGAAGCCTCCAAAACATATGGACTAGAGGTATCGTCCTCGCACGAAGTACCTTGGTCTCATAATCAACAACCATAACTGGTCATACAGTCATAGATCAAACAGTTTTCACTTCAAGATCATGAAAACTCAGAACATGAGATGGGTCAAATAAAAGCTTTCAAAGTTGAGATACATGAAACACATTATTTATAAACGTCAGTTTTGGTGGTAGTAATAAATGGTAGACAACTTTACCCATTTAATCAATAACCTCAAAAGATCCCACAAAACAAGAATCAAGATTCCCTTGCCTCCCAAGTCATCTTTGACCCAACCGAGGTAAATCCTTCAAGAATACATGATCACCAAAACTGTTGCTTCAAGTCGTAGAACGTCTTACTGCTTCCTGGGTGCACAACCCATTAGAAATTATGGCAATCCCCCATTATAGCCTTCTTTGTCACTAACAGTGCAACATAACGGTTATGAAAACACAGAACACCCTCTTTGGAGAACAACCACTAGGTATCGGTCTCCCCACCATAAAGATAGTCTCTAATGCTTACAAGATTCATAAACATGTTTATTTTCTTGAAGAATCATCTCTAGAAGAGTAGATGTCAGAGAACCATCATCTTTCGTGGCAGATAGAACCGACGCCACCCAAGGTGACACACTTGGGTGAATAAACGATTTCTCAAGAAAATCATCTAATTGGGGCAATAATTATTTCAGTTCAGTTGGAGCCATTTGGTAAGAGGGAAAAGAAACCGGTTGAGTACTGAGCATCAAGTCAATGGAAAACTCAACCTCTCTTATTTGTGGTAGACTAGAAAAAATCATAAGGAAACACGATTGGAAACTCCACGAAAACTAGAGGGAGACCACTATTCCAAATCATGATCAAACACTAATATTATGTTCCACATCTCTAGATAAGAAGGTCTGGCTCTGGTCGACCATGGGTCCATTCTCCTTGAAAGACAAGATACACACCACTGGGTGTGGTAAGGTAGAACCATCGAAGATAATAATCAATCCATGTTTTATTGGTAAAGATCCAATCCATCTCGAATATGATGTTAATATATTTCTATTCAAGTACCAAAAAAACTCCAAGAATGTTTGACAACTGATAGAGAGAAGACACAAGAGAAATTAAGGAGACCCTACTCTCTCATCATGGCAATGGGTGTATTAAAATTCATTGAACAAGATAAAAGCTTTATAGGAAGATTAATAATATTAACGGAATGGTTTGAAGAAAAAAAGAGAGAGACACACTGGTATAAAATAGAGAAGTCACTAAAGACGAAGCTATAGTAATGATACCTATCATGATCACTGGACTTGTATCAACTTCATATAGAGACTCTTTCATTGCGTGAAGAAGCTTTGTTTCAGATGCCTAGAGTTGGATCCTTTTTGTACATGAAGCATTTGATTACCACTTATTTTTTGAAGGTTCTACTGATCTCACCTCAACTAGATTCAGATCCCCAACATGATTCACTCATTGAGGTTTAGCAATAGCCTCCTCATGGATCCCATTCACATGTATTCTTGGGGGCATTTAGTTACCCAACATATGCCTTCAATAGTAAGACATTAGCTTAACACTCGGACTGAGTAACAAGAGAAATTATTCCCAACTGAAGGAACAAACAAGATTTGGATTTCACTCTACCCAAATCACAATAGTGAAAAGATTGGAACTATTCCACAAGACGTCTTTCCCTAAACACCCCTGGTTACTTAAGGTTCATTGCAGTGAGAGATGGCTAGGCACTAAATCGCAAGTACCTCCTAAGTCCCGATAAGATTTCCCAAATGCATAATGACTTCAAGACAAAGGCTCAACCTCCCTCTGATACCATTTTGTAACGAACCAGTTCGGGTACCCTAATAACTTGATAACTGAGATAGCCCTGACATAGCTCGAATGGTGTTCCCAATCCCCATGGGTTGATGACTAACACATAGAATCACACAACATTCAAGTGGGAACAATTTTTCCACCAACAATGCGGAAGAAAAGAAACAAGACATTATGCATAATAAAAGAAACTCCACTGGGAGTAATGTACCAGAATACAAAGAGGTATAAAGGCCAAAGTAATAAAATGGGAAAATAGCCCCATGGTCCCTAGGGACACACCTCAACAAGGCCAAATCTCAACATTTGGATCCACCTTTAAGAGATCCATTCCTTTTTCTCAAACCTGGAAGAAGAGAGTCTAAAAACATCTGAAGGCAAAAGTTAGGTGTGAGCATAAGCCAAATATGATACCACCAAAGATTCCATAATAGATTCCAAATATATATTATCCAAATAAAAGCATTCAATTTTCAAATAAATGGGATTAACAATTCAAAATAATATTTAAACAAAACATGCACTATATTTTCATATGATGAAAATAAATATTTTACGAAATGATTTTTCAAATGATGGAATATTTCTAAAATAATGGATTATATAATTTTTTTATAAAACAGTTTATATAAATTCAGAAGAGGCATGTAAAGCTGTTTTAAAACATTGTAATACATTTATATCTCATATATAAATAAACAATCAAGCAACATGGTCGTCTGCCAAAAGGTACGAAAGTATTAACCAACTATAGGATTCCACACTCTCTATGTGAACTCAGAAAAATGTGTATACACACTTCCTTATGAAACTGGACAAAGGAGACTCATCTCCAACCCATCAAGTATTTGACCCACTACAAGTATGTTTTAGAACATTCTCGTAGCATAGCGTGTATCTAAATAACTCACTGACTACCAAAGGCTTGCATGCACACTTACATGACGGGTGAACTATTTTCAGACTACTTAAAACGACGATCAATCTTATTCTTCCATTTAAAAAGTTCCAATTTCTTTCCATAAAAATCTAAAAAAGGTTTTATTAAAAAACATGCCTTTTTTACATGATAAAACCAATGGATTTCTATCAAATCATTTTAAGCCAATTTCACCAGTTTTGAAATCCAATCAAAACCAATTCCATCATTATACAATTTAATTCCCCAATTAAGTTTAAAATTTTAATTGAAATCATTTCCATCAAATTCATAATTTAAATTAAACAATTTAAATAATCCAATTTCTATAAATACACCCAATTCAATCGAATTGGGGGTTTTCCAAATTTCCATGCCAAAACCATTTCAAATATCTCAATTAACTGGAATCGAGTTTTTATCAATTTAATTGAAAGTAGATTTGAAAAATTGAATTTAAATAAATTATTTAAATAAATCAAGAAGTATAAGGATAATAAATTTGGCTAATCAGAACAGAACCACCTACCTCAACGTAATTTATTTCATCAGAAACGATAATCCACCTAGTGTGGTTCAATACACTTTGTCACAACATTATTATCATAAGCATCAACACACCAATTCTGAATTTTCATCAAGGGTTCTTAGAACCAAATCAACTATTTTATTTCAACAGGAAGTAAAATATTAAACATGATTACATTTTCTCTCACCTAGATAATCTTTGGATTATCGTTTTATGTTAACACATGAAATAGAAAGAATTATCCATAAGAATAATTATAAACCTCATTCGATAATTATATCCCTCTATTTTTAGTTGTCACGGAAATAAAATATTACATGCGATTACAATTTCTCTCTCTGAGATATTCTTTGGATTATCGTTTTATGTTAACGCAAGCAATCGTAATATTTTCCTCTAAATAATTATAAACCACATTCAATATTATAATATCTTTAGATTAAAACGATAACACGTGTGGAAACCCTTTATAATTATTCATCGGTAATTTAAATGATTATCCTTTGATAAATTCTCTTAAAAATATTCATTTAGAAAACTCCTGATTATCTCTTGATTATTCATTGTAATTATCATTGGTTAATTATTTATAATTACCCTTTGATAATCTTGAAATTATTGTTCTATATGAATATTAATCATCCTTTGATAATTTAGAGCAATTATCCTTTAATAAAACAAGTAATTATTCCATGATAATTTTAATAATCCATGTCACACAATAATTACTTTATAATTATCCATTAATAATTGTTTTCATAACTATTTACAATAAGACGTGTAATTGTCCTTTAATAATTAAAAACAATCATTGTATGAAAATTTTATAAATTATCTCTAGATAAAAACATGTGATTATCTTCTACAATTTATACATATATAATTACTTTATTATAATTTTTCACAAATTATCCATTTAAAATTTAGAAATATCCTTTAATAATTTATTTTCAAAGATCCATTAAAATGTGAAAAAACAGATCGAGGAAAACTTTGCAGCCTTGGAAACAAAAAATATTATTTGATTCTACTTGTCATGATGAATTCAACGGTACTGACTACGTGAAATTCCGATCAATAACAAAAAATTATTGAATTTAAAATATTTGGTGAATAATAAATAAATTAAATAAATAAAATAAATAAATTGAAACAATCATGGTTTTTCTTCCAACTCTCACTACACGAGGGTAAGAAAATCCCTGAAAACCACATCCAAGCTTTGGAGTGTTCAATGGTTGTGCAAGAGGGTGTTTTGAGATCACCGGAGGAAAAAAGATTTACCAACAAGAAGAATCAAGACCAATAGTAATTTTAGAACCCTAAAAACACAGCACCCTTAATGCACTTTTAAAACACCCAATTCCAAATGTTAATCATCCCAAAAATTAATGTTGAGTCATTAATTTAACTTAATCAATGAGTTGAAACACAAACAGGTTAAAATGGTGGTGAAACAGAGGTTTTTGAAATCCAATGTGGCCATCAATGGCTGTTCGCGTTCAGTAAAGAAGTTGAGATAGTTTGGTTTATTAAATTTGGTTTAATTATTAAATTAATAAAATTAGTTATTTAAATTAAAAATTAAATAACTCAATGCAATGAATGCGAACAAATTCGATTATTTAATAAATCCCAAAACTAGATGAATTAAAACCATATCTTTAAACACTCATTTTAATCTTCCGTTTCACCCGAAATTCATTGTGGACTCATTTATTTCACCCATTTAAAGCGTTGCAACTGAAACTGTTCAAAATAGTTAAAAAATGAAGGTTTTAGAAAATGATCACCAATGGTGGAAATGCCGTTTTGGGGAGAGGATGAACAGTAACATCCGTTTTAATTAAATTATTAAATTTAATTATTTAACCAAAATATTAAAAGTTACCAAACATCCATTGCACAGAAAAATTATACACAACATAAGGTAAACACTCCATTCCATACCCAATGATGGTCTCAGATTTATTAAATGATGAACCATTTGAGAGATATTGATGATTTATTATTTAAAAACTAGATTATATAATTAATTAAAATAAAAATCGGTTTTTCTGTGAGCCAGAAATCCAAATTCCCGATGTTTTCCAATGTTATACCCCATTTAGGTTAAACCCCTCATTTTGGACACATCGTTAGCCTCAGATTTCTCAAATGATGAATTATTTGAGATATATTAATGATTTATTAATGAAAAATAAGAATAATTAATTAATTAAAATAAAAAGTGTTATTTTTGGGAGCGAGGAATCTAAATGCCCATCGCATACAAATGTTATACCCGATTTAGGGAAAACACCTCATTACGGACCCATCGATGGTCTCAGATTTATCATAAGATGAACCATTTGAGAGATATTTTATTATTTTTAATATATAATATATTAAATAATATTTAATTACTTTATCTCATGAGGGGGACCTCCAAATTTCTGGCGCCTTCGAATGTTATACCCCTCCTAGGGTAAACGCCATATTTCATACATAACAATGGTCACAAATTCCTCAAACGATGCATTGTTTTGGAGTTATTTAAATATTTTGAATAAAAATGGAACACTTAATATATTCTATATAGTAATTTTATTCCATCTTTTATAAGTTTTTTTGGGCCTTAGAAACTCACAATCACTCATTGTTTAACTCAGAAAATATTTAATTAAATATTTTGGAGTGTTAATTGGGCGTTTTAAAATTCCAAAACTTGTTTAAAAAATATGCAACTTTTCATTGATAAACCATTTTTCCATTTAACATAATGATAATTTAACCCAAGAAGGTTTAGGAATACCTGAAACAATAGTAGGATGTTACATTACATAATTGGGATGTAATAATTTCCTCATTTTCTATTCTCAAAGATAACTCAACCTCCATGTTTTGAGGTGGTGTTTGAATAGTTCTACAAAACATGCATTATATGAAAGAAGGTTTAGAACTATAGTCATCTAAGATATTTGAAGTTACTTAATGGATATTAATCATACCAATGTATATTTTATTCTAGTTCTAATTATTTAATAAAACAAGAATAATGTTAGGGATGATAATACTCTATCTAATAAGCATATAAAAGGAAAACCATGAACTTAAATGGGATAACTCATAAAAGATATGTATATCCTAACTTATGAGTCTCAGTTTTAATCTAGGTTTTCTATGGTAATTTTCCTACTAATACTTCTAACCTAATAATCAATTCAAGTCCTTCATAATGGTTCATAAAGTGTTTGTGAATTTACCAAATCAAATCCCCTAGGAGTGTCAAGCCCAGTGTGCAGTAAGGAATCATTATCATCCACTAGGTACAGGTCGAGTTAATACCTAACAAATCTTTTTGGGTTATTAAAAATAGGTATATCTGTGTTAGATCCACACTCACTTGTTATATCTAGACAAGGATTTAATTTCTTGGAAACTATGCTCTCTATACTTTATCAAAATTTCAGGATGACTTCCGATACATAGACTTATCCTTAGGGTTGTCACTAATTCATTCTTGTCCTAACACAAAAAATAACTAGATTTTTCTATGATATCGACTATAGATACCAAATCCTCTTACACATATTATCACATGATTTTTAACATAAATATCTAATAAGCACAACCCTAGGACCAAGTGTAATTTTTTCTTTTGGATATTAGGTTCAAAAAATTTCAACATGAAACTAGAATACAAAATATTTGATTTAATGTTTATAATGTGCTCATAGAATTTCTTTGAGTATTTAACACTGCATAGGATAACATGAGGGAATACATAAACAAAAGGGGTGATCCATAAAGCACAATAAGAGAATAAACATGATAATTAAACATAACATAAGAGACAAATTGAGTAATGTGATATTAGAAAATACAAGGATCGTGAATAATCACATGGAATCATGACAGAAAGTAGACCGAATCATAAGATAATGACATCATAGAAATATAGTAACTTCATAATACATGAAATTATAAGCATAAGTCAGGGATCACTATTGAGACATCATAATATGGTGGACAGAGTTCCATAATGGATTAGGTTTACACCATAATCCCATACATATCATCTCATGAGATATAAACATTTCCCAATATATTAGAGTGCTATCGGGGAACATCCATCATAACATGTGGGCGCATATGTGTTCCGTATAAGGGAATCAAACATAATACATATGAATAAAAATTGTAACAACTCTTTACTATTTTTAGGTACTCCTAAACCCCTCCTTTTACCATGATCTCGCTGGGTTTCATTTAAGGGTGAATTAGAGGAAATTTTAATTTTTTTGAAAATTTCTCAGTTAGTGCATGGTTGGCGCACAGTTTTCCCAAACCATGTTCCCTCTCAAATAAAACCATGAAAAATTAGGTATATGGGTTTTATAGTTCTTTAAATGTTTTTCAAACCATGTACCCACTTAGGAGAAACCATGAAACCCACACAAAATAGGTGCATGACCAGGGTACATGATTTGGTCTAACCATGCAGCCCTGCCTACCTAATCGTGCACAAGATTTAAGTAATCTAAAATTATTATTTTAAAATCCCAAAACCCTCACTTTAGGTTCTAGAAATACCTACCACAAACCCATAAAATTTATGAGTCCTTGGGATAACGAAATAAGTAATTTTGTCCCCTCTACTCCCTCCAAGAAGTATTTTGAAGCTTAATGAATGTCGTTCGATCTCCCCTGGTTAGTTTCCTCACCCTGTTCTCTATCTTCTGCTATCTATCTTCTCCTCCCTATGTTTTTTTGGATCCTCATGTTTATTTTTTCATCTAATAATCATTTTTTTGGATCTAAACCTATTTTTTATTATTGGTTTTCTATATCCATTGTTCTCTATTGGAAAATAATGATTATGG
This sequence comes from Viscum album, assembly GCA_963277665.1. Taxonomy (NCBI): domain Eukaryota; kingdom Viridiplantae; phylum Streptophyta; class Magnoliopsida; order Santalales; family Viscaceae; genus Viscum; species Viscum album. The sequence continues at coordinate 519,342,078 of OY728135.1, read as the reverse complement.
TTTGGTGTTAAGAGAATCGTTGATCCTGAGGTAGGTGGTTCCATCATGATGCACAATTTTTATTAACCCTAAATTGATTTTTTTAAATTTAATGGGTTCATTAAAATGAAATTTATTGAATTTAATTAATTTTATTTGAATTGGTTTGTTGAAAAAAACCAATTCCATTGAATTAGGGTTTTAAAATCTGATTTTGGCCTGAAATTGGAAAACCCCCAATTCCACTAAATTGGGGGTTGTTTATAGAAATTAGTGAAATTTAAATTGTTTAATTTAAATTATGGAGTGAGTTTGGTGGAGAAATGGTGAAAACCCCATTCCATTGAATTGGGGACTGTTGTGAAATTTAAGGAAACTCTTTGAAATTAAATTGTTTAATTTAATTATGGAGATGAATTGTGAAATATAATTGTGAATTGATTTCAAAATATTATTTTTAAAAATGGCGTAACATGGTTTTGGTAGAAACCCTAGGGTTTTATCTTGGTAAAAGACATTTTTTGATTAAAAACACATTTTGAATTTTAAATGGAAATTTTCATTTTTGAAATGGGGAAATTATATTTAATTTTATTTTAAGGTTTCTTAAATTAAATTTCCCATCATTGATTTGTACTAGAGAACATTAAATCCTAGCTAGTTAGTGAGTTATTTAGGATGACCACACTTGGATGGGAATCCTCTTGAACTGGATTGAAATTTTATAAAACTAAAAAAACATTGGTTGGCACATCTTATTTCCCCAGTGGAATATAGAATCGCCCTCTCTCGCCAGAGATGAGGGATGTGTACACACATTTCAGTTTATCGCATCAGTTTGTGAGGATCCCATAACATAGAACTATCATACCTCTTAGAATATGACTATATTTCTCACTTATTTATATATGGGATATAAATGTATGCTAATGTTTGTTAACTATTTTAGATGCCTTTGGATTTAAATATACTATTTTATGTAACAAAATTTATTTACGAAATTTGATTAAAGTATATCCATCATTTGAAATGTATTTGATATTTTGAAGTATAAATAATGATTTATTTAAATATGATTTTGAAATTAAAAACCAATTTATTTGAAAATTGAAATATCATTATTTGGTTAATTAATATTCGAATCTTATTATGGAATTGTTATTGAGACTATACTAGGATTTTAGATCAGACCCTACCTGTGCCTTCAGGTTTTTATAGATTATCTACTTCTAGGTTCGAGTAGGAGTAAAGCGCCATGTAGAGGTGGTTCTAGATATTGATATGTGGACTTGGAGAGTTTAATCCTTGGGAATTGGGTTGTTCATTAAGTTTTCTAGTACTTTTCTTTGGTATTTGAGTTGTTTATACTAGTATGACTTTTGATACACTTCTCCCAGTGGATTTTCTTTTGTATGCATAGTGATTTTCTATATTTCTTCCACATTATAAGTGGAAAATTCGTTCCCACTTTCACTTTGAATGATTCCAGGTGGTAGTTTCCAACCCATGGTGATCAGGAACACCCTTCGGGCCATGTCAGTGTCGGATCAGTTATTGGCTTTCAAGGGTACCTGAGGTGGTTCATGACAAAGTGGTATCAAAGGCCTGTTTTTCATCTTTCCTTGGTGTCAGTATGCATTTGTGTATTCTTATCGGGACATAGGAGGTAGTTGCAATTATGTTCCTAGAAAAATCTCACTATAATGAACCATAAGTCACTAGGGGTTGTTTAGTAAAGTCTTCTTGAGAATTATTTCTAGTATTTTCCCTACATTGAATTTGGATAGGATGCAGTCAAAATCATAATTACCAGTCTGTTGGAATTAATCTCCCTTGTTTCTTTGTTTGAGTATTAATGTATTCATTGTTGTTTGGTGATGTTGTGTAGCGTCATGCATCCCAAAAGGCATTAGAATTGGATCCAGGAGGAAGCTTTTACTGAGCCACAGAGTGAAAATCCTCTTGTGAACTTGAGTCTGGTTGAGGTGATCATGTGTACTATCTATGATTTGGGACACCACCACCCGTTCCCATTTAGGCTCTAGCTTTGGAACCTTAAAGTAATGTTATTTATAAACATTCTCAATAATTCCTTCACTAGAATCTTGTAGCACTCAATGTCTCAAATGATCCTCAAGACACTAAGGAATTATTGAGCAAGATGATTTTTTGGATTCTTAGAGACACTTGATGAAATCAAGGTGAAGTGTTCCACCTTTATTCTAGAAGGACTGAGAAGGATATTGTGGGACACTATGATGACAATGAATAATTATGTGAAATTATAGTAAATGGACCTGAAAGTTATTTTCATTAACCAACTCTATCCAGGGTCGATGCTATTGGCCAAGGCGAAAGAGTTTTTAAAACTTGAGTAGGCTAAAAGAACAGTGACAGAGTATACAAACCATTTTGATGAGCTTGTGATGTTTTCACCTGAGATAGTATCAAATGAGAATATGAATGCTCGAAGGTTTGTGTTGGGACTTCGATATTATATTTTTTCTCAGGATTTCATGATAAAAATAGATTCTTATGACGATGTTCTAGATATTTCAATGATGGTCAAAATGGACCTTACTGGCAAGTCAGGTTTGTTGGGAGTTTCTTTCTCTTCAAGTGGAGGTGCAAGTTCCTTCAAAGGAAAACAAAATCATGATGATTCTCATGATGGTTCTCAATAGCAGGGTTCTTCTAGATTTCCTTATGTTCCTAGAAGATTTCCTTTTATTTGATACCAGTGTGAAAGACATGGAATTATAAGAGGGTTTTCACAAAGGAACCCAAGATATGTGTCTCCTACGGATTCTTGGATCATATAAAAAAGTTCTACCATATCTATTCCACTCTTCACAGTGGTATGTGATCACCATATGCTTCTAAAACTTTGGGTAAATTATATTCTTCAAGAATAAAAGGGTTATAGCCATAGACATCTAGAACAAGGCTTGTTCATGCAGTGGAAGAGTATCCAGAGGAAGAGGATACGAGTCTAGTAACTATGAGAGGTACCATCACTATAGCTTCATAATTAGTGAGTACTTTATTTGATAATGGTGCATCTCATTTTCTTATTTCAACTCGAATTGTTAATATTCTAAATCTTCCTAGAGATATTTTACCTTATGTGATAGAAATTACTACAACCCTTGGTATAAAGAGGGAGCATGGTCTTTGTAGACCCAATTGTGTTTTCCCTCTAGAAGCCTTAAAGCTTACTTGGAGTTTTTTGGTTCTTGAAATAACACCTATTGAAGTTATATCCAAGATGGATTGGATAACTTCCAATAAATATTGAATTGATTTTTATCTTCAACGGGTCTCCTTTACATACACCCAATGGTGTGTGTCATGTTTGTTTATCTAGAGCGTGAATCTTGGAGTGGTAATCTCCCATCAGTTTTTGTCGAGTTTCCCAATGTGTTTCCATCCAAATTCTATGGTTTTCCATTAGTAATGGAGGTATATTCCAGTATTGATTTAGTTCCTGGTAATCAAAAAAATTATATTCCTTCTTACCACATGACACCATATAAAATGAAAGAGCTGGAGGCTCAGTTGGATGATCTTATAGAGAAAAGATTTATGTGCCCGAGTGTGTCACCTTGGGTGGATCTAGTTTGTTTTTCTAAGAAGGTTGATGGTTCACTATGCCTCTGTGTTGATTTCCAAAAACTCAAAAATGTCATGTTAAAGATCAAGTATTTGTTGCCACAGATTCATGATATTTTTTGATTAGTTGAAATGGGAAAAGTGGTTCGTGAATATTGATATTAGATCTGATTACCATCAGTTGAGGATAAAATAATTTTACATCTAGAAAACCACATTTCAGAGAAGGTATGACCATTATGAGTACCTTGTGATGCCATTTGGTCTAAAAAATTATCTTGTAGTATTTATGTATTTGATGAACATGACTATCCCTGAGTATCTAGATGTTTTCATGGTAGTATTTATGGATGACATCCGTGTTTACTCAATGTTTGAGGAGGATCATGTGTGTTATCTAAGAGCAGTTCTTGATTTGTTGATAAATCACTGACTTTATGCCAAGATTTCGTAATGTTATTTCTATATTTGTAAATTGAAAATATTGGGACAAATGGTGTTAAAATATGGTATTTTAGTTGATCATATGAAGGTGAAGGCTATTACGACATGGGGGAATCCACGAATTGTCTTTGAGATTTGGAGCTTCTTGGGTTTTTATGGGTACTATCGATGGTTTGTTAAGGACTTCTCAAATTTGGTTTCTCCAATGATTTCTATAACTTAGAAGGGAGTAATGTTTTCTTAGGATGAGAAATGTCATAATTATTTTTTTGATATGAAACAACTTTTGACTAATGCTTTGATGCTGACTCTTCCAGAGGTAGGGAATGACTATGTGGTCTTATGTGATGCATCGATTTCAGGTTTTGGATTTATTCTTATGCAAGGAAATCATTTCATTTCTTATGTATCTATTCAGCTTATTAAACAAGTTAATAATTATATGAACCATGTCCTTGAACTTGTACCTATTATGCACACACTTAAGAGTAGGGGACATTACGTTTATGGAGTAAGGTTTAACATGTTTTCAGACGACAAGATCTTGAGTTATATATTATATCAAAAATATTTGAATCTATGATAGAGGTGTTGGTTCGAATACATTCAATATATTGTTTTTGAAATCACCTATACATTTGATAAAGAGAATGTTGTTGCAAATGCCATGAGCAGGAAACTTCTGACCCAGGCCATGAAGGAATCATTAGAAGAGTAGAATTCAATGGATCTCTTAGAACAATTGCATATTGTATTCTAGGAATCATGGGATGAGGTTTCTTTTTAAAGTTTTTAGCAGATATTCTCTCTTCTCAAGATAATTACATATGAATACTTAATGAGGATTTTCATGGAATTAAATACTCTCTTTATGGTGGGGAGATAGTTGCTGAGTGGGAGATCTCTAAATGGATAATTCTATGCTATCAGATTTGCTTTGTTATGTCGTTAGGGGAAAGGAAATATATTATGGGGGATTTCTATAACTCCTAGTGGGTTGTGCAACCAGAAACTATAAAGATGTTCTATGAAATGTGGCGTAGATTTTGGTGGCTAGGTATGAGATGAGGCATTGTTGAATTTGTATCTAATTGATATACATTCGAACAGGTAAAGAATGAGCACCAGAAACCTTAAGGATTACTTTATCCACTTTGAGTGCCTATTTGGAAGTGGTATGAGATATCTATAGACTTTGTGATTTGGTTTCTACATACCCATAGGAAGAATAATGTTATATGGGTAGTGATCGATAGGATGACCAAGCTGTGTAACTTTATACCCATTCACGATGCAACCAAATTTGAAGAGTTGGGAAATATCTATGTTAATGAGATTGTTAAATTTCTTGGAGTTCCATCTACTATATTATCTAATAGGAATCCTCAGTTCACTTCACATTTTTAGAGAGGCCTTCAAGAGGCACTGTGATCCCATGTCTGTTTGAGTACGACATGCCATCCACAGTTGGATGGCCAGACAAAGAGAGGTATATGGATTCTTGAGTATATTCTCCACACTTGTGTTCTTGAATTTGGTGGGGATTGAGATGATTATTTTGGGTTGGTTGAGTTTTATTATAACAATAGTTACTAGTCCATGACTAGAATGACTCCCTTTGAGGCCTTATATGGCCGGCCTTGCAGATCTCCACTGAATTGGTTGGAGATTGGTGAAAGTTATTTAGTTAGACCAAGCTTGGTTAAAGAGATGGAAATAAATATTCAGTTGATTTGTTATAGGATATTGATGTCATAGAGCTAGTACAAGTCTTATGATGATTGTCATCGCATACCTTTGTAATAATCAGTTGGTGACCCTGTGTTCTTGAAAGTTACACCCCTGTTGTGTCATTGATGACCTGGGAGGAAAGGGAACCTTAATCATAGATTTGTGGGACCTTTTTTGGATGTTCAGTAGGGGAGGAAAGTTTCTTACCATTTTTCACTTCCACCATAGATGACATTGATTGATAACATATTCCATGTATTTCAGCTACAAAAATATCTATCTGATCCATCTCATGTTCTTAGCAGGAGTGACATTGAGGTTAAACCTAATTTATTCATGAATTAATGGATACTGGTGATGGTTGATTCTAAAACCAATGTATTTCATGGTAGGATGATACCTTTGGTTCATGTGCTATGGAAGTACAGTTCTGATAATCATGAGACAAGGGAGAGGGAGGCATCGATGAGAGAGTAGTGACCTCATCCTTTTGGAATGAAAGCTTCTTAGTAGGATTTTTGGGGACAAAATGTTTCTATAGTGGGGATGTTGTAACATCCTATTACTGTTTTCAGGTATTCCTAAACCCCTCATTTTACCATGCTTTGTCCAGGTTTCGTTTAAGGGTGGATCATGTGGAATTTTGAATGTATTGAAAATTTCTAGGCTCGTACAATGTTGGTGAATAGTTTTCCCAAACTATGTGCCCTCTCAAGGAAAACTATAAAAACCCAAGAAGTGGGTTTTTTCATGTTATAACAATGTTTCTAAAACTATGCACCCTCTTAGGAGAAACTGTGCAGCCCACATAAAATAGGCAGACAACCAGAGCACACAATTTGGTCTAACCGTACGACCCTACCCAGATAACCATGCACGAGATTTAAGCAATCTAAAAATATTATTTTAAAATCCCAAAACCATTAATTTAGGTTCTATATGGACCTATCATGACCCCATATGATTTACTCCTCCTCTGGAGCACCCAAGAGGTGATTTCCCCCTCTACAGCCTCCCAAAAGTAGATCAAATCTTGACAAACGTCATTAGATCTCCTCTCAGTTAGTTTTCTCACCCCGTTCTATATATCCCGATATCTCTCTTTTCCTACCTTGGGTTTTTTGGATCCCCATGTGGATTTGTGGAACAAATTCAAAATGTTTTGAATCTAAATCTTGATTGGATTCTTGGTGTTCCATATCCATTGTTCTTCATTAGAAAATCTCGATTAGGGTTTGGCATTATAAGATCCATTGATCCCGAGGTAGGTGATTCCATCATGATGCCAAATTTTTATTACCCCTAAATTTCTTTGATTAAATTAAATGGTTTGATTTAAATTAAATTGATTGAATTTAATTAATTTTATTTCAATTGGTTTGTTGGATAAACCCAGTTCCATTAAATAGTAGTGTGTTTATAAAAATTGGTGAAATTTAAATTGTGGAATGATTTTGATGAAAAAATTGTGAAAAACCCCCAATTCCATTTAATTGGGGTTTTTTTGTGAAATTGGTAGAAACTATTTTAAATTTAATTTTCGAATTTAATTTTTGAGGAGAATTGTGAAATAGAATTGGGAATTGATTTTAAATTCTTATTTGTGAAAATGGCTTAAAAATGGGTTTGATTGAAACCTTAGGGTTTTATCTTGGTAAAATTCATGTATTGATTAAAAACCCATTTTTTGGGTTTAAATGGTAAATTAGTATTTTTGAAATGGGGGAATGGGATTTAATTCTATTCTAAGGTTGCTTAAAATAAATTTCCCACCATTGATTTGTACTAGAGAACATGCTAGACTAAGAAGTTAGTGAGTTATTTGGGACAAACACAATAGGATGGGAATGCTCTAGCACCAGATTAACATTTTACAATACTAACAAAACATTGGTTTCCACATCTTATTTCCCTAGTGGGACATAGATGAGTCCTCTCTTGATAGTGTCGAGTGATGCGGGTACACATTGCGGTTTATCAAATGAGTTTATTAGGATCCCATAACCGAGATGTAACACCCCAAGATTTTATGAGATATATATTTTTTAATTTATTTGATGTCTTGTGTTGTACACTACCCCAAGATTAGCTTGCGCTATACAGAACACCATATTAGCTTGAAGTGTATGCAACACTATTCTTGGCTTGTGTTGTACAGAATTTCAAGTTCTTTTCATAGAACTCAACCCTGAGTATAGATTTTGTTCAATGTAAAAATGTACTATGTTTGGATTATGTTTTACATAACACCAAAATAAGCTTTCAATACACGCAACACTGACTTGATGTGTGTTACACGCAAGAGCGACCTTCCTCGATAACTTGCATTGTACGTAATACCGAGTTTCACTAAACAATGATATATTATTAAAATATTATATAAACTAGACATTATAAATATTATTAACCATATTTTGAATTTTATATAACAGTATCATTCATCTTACACATGATATGAGAACAAAATCATTTTTTCAGATAAAAGAAGTATTTTTCAAAAAATAAAGTTTTACCGCCTTTTGATGGAACACTCATTTTAAATATAGTTTTTGAAACTTTTATAAGTTATATTTGTCAGGATAAACTCCTTATCTGGAAGTGGGACATAAAAATTTACTTTTTTTTTAATTTTTTTATATTTTCATAATAAAATTTAAATTTTAATGAATAGTGAAAAATACTGCATTTTAATTCAAAACTGAATTTTTATCTAATTTATTTATATAGATAGATTATACTTTTAATTGGTTTTAAAGTATAATTGGATTATATTTTTATTATTTAATCTAGTTTTAGTCATTAGAAGTTATTTTACTTTCAAATTGGACATAAACAGATGCCAATCTTCTAATAGTTATTACTTCTAAAAAACCGCTTTTGGTTTTGACAATGGGAATTAATTTTAAATTAATTACTAAAAACTCTGTGTTTTGAATTTGGAAAAATTGATTCTGTATTTGGAATTAGGAGTTCCAAATTTTTTAAATAGTTGCCTTTTATTTTTAAACATTATGAATAGTAACTTCAGTAATTATTTTAGTTAGAGTGATTAAAGGTTATATCTGGTAAATAAGGGTAACAAAATAATATTATAATAATATTAAGCTATCCTAAAACATGTAATAATATTATTTTATGAGATATGTCTGACCAAGGGCATCCTTGGGTTGATTTTGGGACCCCATGGATTCATTTGGATGTGAAAATGACATTTTATAAGAATTAATTTAAAGTAAAGATAATTATAACCTACACATATATCTTTTACAAAATCGATTTTAATATAACTTAATATAATATATATATATATACATAAATATTAATTATAGATTTGAAAATATTTCCTACATCATGGTATTTTATTCGTAATTTTTATACATTAGACAAATATATTTGTTTGTGACATAATTTTCATGTAGTGATTACTTCATTAAAGAAAGATTCAAATTAAAGAATTTATAAATATTAAAATAAACATTTTGATGCCATACAATAATTATTTGGATTACATTGACATAATTGGGAGGTTTTTAAGCCTTTTTTTTGAAGGAATCAGTGTGTTATGAATTTTTTTAAAAATCAAATATGAATAGTGTCCAAAAGTGACATAATTCATAACTTAAAACAAAAAATAGTTTATTAAATGATATTAAATCCCTAAAAATTTATGATTAATTGAAACAGTTAATATAAGTAAAAATATGTCATAAATAACATTCTGTGGGACGTTTGACATGATATTTCAATTACATTAACCCAACTGTGTAAATAACATGATATCACAATAAGATAAAAAAGGGTAAAATAAGGGTAAAACCAAAAAGATAAGGATAAACAAATATTCAAAACTTGTCAAAAAAATACTGTATGATAGGTATTCAAATAAACACCATATTATCTTAGAATTTAATAAGTTTTGGACCATTATAAATAGTACTTTAATTTATAATAAATTAATATTTTTGAACTTTCGTAAAGTGCCCCTCTCCTCTCTTATAAAAGGTCACCTCATCCCTCTCCTCTTCACTGTATTTTAAGCCTTCATTATTGGTCAAAACCTGAAAAATTTATCTTCTAAACTTTCCTAGTTACATTATACAGGTTCGAGTCTTCTCAAAATACCAATTCTAGTTACATAAGAGGTAATTTAAATGAGGTACGTCAAGGAAGTGGTAATATCTCTACCGATTCTTTCAAATTTATTTCTTCTTATACTTCTTCTTATTTAGTTGTTTAACTATAAAGTAATAACATTAGTATCACTAATATACTGATATATTATTATAAATATGAAACAACTCTATTTCACCTTCTATCCATCCTACGAAAAATGAAATCATCGCTCGTACGTACGTACAGCTTACCGTCTCCACGACACGATGAGATTAATTCTCCATGTTAACCATTCAAGAATAATTATAAATTATATATAATAAAAAATCATGAAATATATGACATAATAATTCTACTGGATTTATGTGGGTATATATATATGATATTTACTTCCATCCATTTCAATTTGGAAATGAAAACAACGTTAATGTGTACGTATGGCCTACCGTCTCCATGAATGGTGTATTCCATTTCATTTATCTATATTATATATATATATATACTGATTATATAAGATATTTATAAATTATTTTTTATATTATGGAAGTAATTAAATCCTGATTTAATTAATCATATTAAGAATATTCAAGTCTAAACACGTAAGATAAATGAAACAATTATTACCCAAAACCTTGCTTTAACATTAAATTAACAAATGAACGGGTACTATAAAGGCATAAGTGAACCATATATGATATAATAAATATTATTATGGTTCTGTTACAAGTTAATAATATATTTAAACCCACTATACAGTAGTTTTAGACACATATAGAAGAAATCAGACCTAAGGTACGGGATAATTTTACAGTCTCATTTTTATCATAGATTGTTTATACGTCAGTATTTTCTGGGGATATATTAATCATCCGTGTACATGTTTTATAAAAAGGTTTTCATAAAATGTTTACTATTATTATATGTATGTTTAAAGCCATTTTTACCCATTTTTTACTTCTACTAAATGGTATGTAAGGAATCTTTTTTTGTTTACCATACGGGGTACTTTTTAACTTTTCTCGTAAAAGTACGAGCATGATGTTTTTAACTTATGCAGCATGAATGGATTCTTATGTATTATTAATGAATTATTTACATGAATATTCCTATACAATATTTCAATTTTATTTTTAACTAAATTTTTTATTTTAAAATTTCACGACATTTTGTGAAAAGAAAATGTTTCTAAAGAAGAAAAGATATTTTTTTCAGGAATAAATTTCAAGTGTTTTATCAAAATTATTTTTCATCTAAGATGATATAGGGTTATTTTTATATCGCTATTATTAGTTTTATTTTATTATTTTTATTATTTAATTATTTTTATAAATTCCATTTATCTCATATGGATTATGTTATGATGGCCTGATGTTTAAGTATCCCATTTTATTTCATGGGAAATGTTATGCTGAATGATTTATGTTTTTGTGGATCATTAATAATAATTTCATTATGAGATGGGTGGGACCTATATCTCCCTCCAATTCATTGGGTAAATATTTATATCTAATGAGATAGATGTTACTGTAATGGCAAGTAAATCTGGTTCACAAATACAGGGCTTGAACGGAAAGTAAACCTAGTAGGTAATGGACATCGTCCACTATAATGGTATTGGTAGCAATGCCTTGGCTACAATAGAAATCATATTATGTTCTTATTAGTTTTCAATAATTACATGTTTTATACCAAGGCTATTATATCATGGTCAATGTTACTTTATGATCCATGCCTTACGTACTGCCATGATTTATTTTATGATTCAAGATTTTGATGTTTAAACATTATGTCTATGTTTGTATGTTCAAATGTTTATAGCTTGTTTTATGTTCTCCATGTTTACCCTTACTGAGAATTTGAGCTCACAATTATTAAGTTTTATTTTCCCCAGAATATAAATAAAAGATTTAGGTTAGAAAACAAAAAGTGTAAGACCTTTATGGGAGATGTTGAAGATCTATTTCTGTTATTAGATGATTATATTAAAATTTTCCAAAGACACTAAAATAATACGGTCTTTGGGAATTTGTTTGTGTCATGTATTAAGTATTCTGTAAAAGAAGTTTAATGTACATGTATGTCAAGCTTGGGTCTCTACATTGGAATTATCATACCTCTCGGCAGTTGACCATGTTTCTCATTATTTATACATGAGATATAAATGTTTTCCAATGTTTGTTAACAATTTTACATGATATTTAATTTATATAAACCTTTTTATATAAAAGTGTTCAATTAACATATTTGTTTAATGTATATACATAATTTGAAATGTATTCCATATTTTGAAATGTAAAGCATGATTTATTTAAATATGATTTTGAAATACCAAACATGTTTATTTGAAAATTGAAAGCTATTTATTTGTTCAATTAATGTTGGCATATTATTATGGAATCCTTGGTATGGCCTATTGGGATTTTATCTCACAATCTACCCATTCCTTCAGGTGTCTATATATTATCTCCATCCAAGTTCAAGTAGGGGTAAAACGCCACATGGAGGCGGTTTTAGCAATTGATGTGTGGACATAGAGAGTTTCATACTTTGGGACTTGAGCTATTATTTCATATTTCTATTACTTTTATATGGTGATTTGGGTTGTTTATACATGTTTTAATTCTAATACAGTTCTCATAGTGGATTTTCTTTTGTATACATACTAATTTGTTATCTCTCTTCCGTTGTATTAGTGAAAAATTCATTACCATGCATATGAGCCTTAGCCTAGTTGGTAAGGTCACTGTATGTGCATCCGGGAGACCCGAGATCAAATCCAGGCAGAGAAATTATCTCTAGGTACTATAGCACTACTGTAGTTGTAGTATTGTAGCGGGAACAATGCAGTACTGTAGCATGGACTATAGCGGACCTGTAGCAGGTACTGTTTGTCACTGTAGCAGCTGGGAATATGCCCCCATTTGGGCCTTTGGGCCACCGATTTGGTCACCGAGTCCTTTAAGGCCTTTGGGACACCCAGGACTTCGGGTCAGTAAGGCCTTCGGGCCACCTCAAGGCCTTCAGGCCACCTTAAGTGCTGATACAAACCATACGACCTACGAGGAACAATCTCTACAAGGAGGATGAGCAAGAATATTTTCACCACAGCTGAAGCTAAACGGATTTCAAGAATGAGAGGGTATGGAACCTGCCATCGGGACAAGCCTATGCATTAATGGGAATGCCTAGACGAACAACCATGTGAAGGTGGAGAGCTGATTTCATGATGAAGATGCTGGGGGGGAGCAGTTCCAAGTAGTTAGTCTGGGTTGTATGTAATTTTTGAATCCTACGAGAAAATAAATTCCTCTAAGGCCTATGGGCTTTGTAATACTTACGTCTACGGGCCTTGTAAGGGTTCTACCTCACCCCTTGAAAGGTGGATTATCAAAATCAAAAAAAAAATGAAGGCCTTCGGGCCATTAGAGGAGGTGAAAAATTCATTCCCACTTCCAATTTGTAAGATTCCAAGTGCTATTCACCAACCCATGGGGACAAGGAATGCCTTTTTGTCCATGTCAGTGCTGACTTGGTTATCGAGTTACCATGGTACCCGGGCTGATTTTTGACAAAAATACCCACGGAAATTAACATGTTATATAATATTTCCTCAATGTATAACCAAAATATATTTCATAAATATTCCAAAGAGAATAATGCATTTAATATTTTGGATGTTCATATTTGAATCTATAAGCCTAATTCTAAAATATGGAGTTTATTTGAAGGAAAAATTCATTATAATGTGTATATAATTGGGTATTTAAATTAACATTTTAAAATAGTGGTTTTATGAAATAGATAAAGGCCTTTTAAAAAAGGAACAAATATAGATTTTTTTGAAAATGGAGGTGAACCAAAAAGTTTGACCCTAAAATAGTTCATATTTTATGAAATAATGAATGGGTAAAATAATTTAATAGGGTATTCATCAACAGATTAAGGGATAGAAAATTTTCTCTTAATTGAGTTTGATTTTAAAGAGGGTTTTGAGGAATGGACATAGGTCATGCATATCCCCAGAAAAAAGGGGGAATATGATAGGTATATATGTAGTAGGAATATATGCATAATTTTAAAGCATTATATAACATTAAATAGATATATAATGCGAGGTAAATAGAAAACGGATTAATATGAAGAAAAGAGGGTAGTTTGGAGAGTTCCCTTACCTCAGGTCAAGCTTCACCCCGCACTTTCTCTTAGCATCCTGAATAATAAAATTAGATTTATTAAATACATGATTTAGATAATTATTCTAATATACTTAATTTATTATTAATATATTAGGTTAGTTTAGAGTCATTTAATTGAGATTCAATGTTAATTTCAACTCTCCCAAGGTCATTCTTTTTATGGTTCCCTGGTCACATAACTTGCAGGTAATTATGGATGTTATTTATAAAATGGTTCCATAACTCCATATGTATGACAGTATGATGTTAATTTTATTCCATGAGTTAAAAATGGTTTTAAAAGTCAGATAGTATTTAAAATGCACACAATTCCTAGAATTTAATTATTATCATTATACTGTTAACTCACTTATGCGGGTTTTCATACCACTGTGAAATTATATGGTTTTATTAAAAACCAGGTTTATATATCCATTCCATAATGTGAAAATAATTATAATATACTTATTTAGATCATTTTATACCATAATTAGTGAATTTGAACTAGCCATGAAGGTGGTGGTGGAAAATGAAATTCCTTGTTCATGGGGGTGGTGATCTGACCATATTATGTACAATCATTTTCATTTTAGAATCGATTAAGGGGAGGGTATAAAATGAATATTCCTATAATGAACCACATCATTAAAAATTTAAATTTCCAAGGGATAATTATGTTTTTCTATTTGGTGGATGGTTCTTTTTGAGAATCAGAGATCGAGTTTATAATCCAAGGGTTTGAACACTTCTAAGGGATGTTTTAAATCAGGGATTGAGATGTTGAGTGGTTTGGGGGAAACTGAAGGTGAATCTAGAGGAATTTTCGTAGAAAATGGGTGTTTTATAAAGGTTTCACAACAGGATATTGTGTCACACTGTGAACCATTGTGGACAAACTCCTTTAAAGTTCCTTCCAAAATTCTCAGGATGTGAAACATGTTTTCACATCAAAAAATTATCTTGAGAAGTTTTAAGGATGATTTAAAGTGCATTTTTTGTCTTGGACACCCCCTATTCCACCCCCTTTAACCCCTTATACTAAATGGTATTGGAATTGGAGGTTTTGGCTTACATGAGATCCTTTAATCTCGTTCCTTCACCGATTCAAGTTTTGTTTGTTACGATGGATCCCTCTTGGTAATTCTTACCACTTGAAATCCCTTTATGCCTCTTTTCACTTCTAATTCTTATTGATCATGGATTTATTTTAATTATGTAAATTAGATGCAAATTCCACAAGATCTTGAAGGTTTTTTCAAGGATGATAAATCCTTGGATATATATGGAAATAGGACATTGTGTGGTGATGAACTTGTGTTGTTGACAAGTGTTTTGGTGAGTGTATGTCACTGGTTAAAATATTTTAATCTTTCTAATTTAATAATATTAAATTGGTTGTTTCTTTTTTGTCACACAAAAGATATTCTTACAAATTTAAATATTGATGCCCCCACTCTTTGAGTCTCTGCTCTCCCCACACACTAGGGTTTTCCTAGTGCTGCATCTCCCTCTCTATTGTCTCCCCTTCATAGTGATAGGTCCTTCTATGGTTTTTCTCCTATTATCTTCTTCTAATATCCTTTCTCTGATTTTGACTCTCATTTGTTTCAACCTTCTCTCTTGTTGCTGGTAAAATTTTAAACAATCCCCAGCTCATCTTAACTTGATGCATCCCCGAAGATTTAAGATTATGATGGAGGAGGCTTACAGATAGCTTCTTCCTCTCGTTTATTAGTTCTTGATATTTTTGGATCCTTTTATGATGGATTCTATGTCTTGTAGTACAAATCTTATACCTAATTCATCCTCCTATACTCTAATTGACACACCCATTGCACAAGACCTTACTTTTGGTCAAGCTCAATAGTATTTGATGTTTATTTGGGATGGTAAAGGTGATAGGTCTGATGAAGCTCCCTTATAAATTTATCCATTGTCCCTCTTTTCCTTATTTTCCTTGTTCTTTCCCTTTCTTGGTGGAGGTCTCCCTTATTGGTTGCGTTCTTTCTCTTGTAGTTTGTTTCCATCTTGTTTGTCCCTCTTTATTTGTTGTTCACTCGGTGGTGGATTCAATTTTGAGGCTCAGTGGTTATGGTGACGACCAGAGATCCTTTTCAATGAATTTATCTACTCTTTTTTCTTCTCATTCTATAGTATTCCACCAATCTTCTCCCAGTCTGACTCATGGTGGTTTCAAAGGGGTCTTGGGTTGTGTAGTTTGAGCGATCGTCAGTGTTGCAGGAGGTGACTCTTACGATAGATTCTTCTCAGTCCATGGTTTCATGTTGGTCTTGTTATTCATCTTTGTTGTGAAGCTACTTTGACTGGTGTTCATGTTTCATATATCCTTTGAGATCTAGTTATGGTGTATCTATGGCTTTGGTGGTGATGTGGCCGATGGTTGTGAGATGTTGGTTTTAGTGACAATATCACTAGCAATGGTGAAGGAGACATGAATGGTGGTCAGGGTTTGTGGTGCGAGTTGTTGCATCATCCAAGGTGGTAATTATGGTGGATATTTGAATTTCAAATTTTGAAATTGAAATTTCAAAAGTTATTCTCAGTGGTTGGATGGTTTTTGGTTGGGGTGATGCGGATGAGGTGACAATGAAGGGTTGGTATTTTTATACTTTTTTCTAAATCTGGTTATTAAGCATTATGTATTTCTGAATTTTTTTTGATGTTTGGAATGTTTATGTAGTTGAATTTTTAATTTTGCAGTTACCACTAAACCATAAAGTGGATTTTAGAATATAGAAAATATATATTTGGATGATTGTACCTAGTTTGGACTCAAATAAACTTAATAGACCTTCTACGGGTAGTTGGTCATGTTTCCAACTAGGCGGTTACATCCAGTAATTCTTTTGGAATATGTGACTTTCTCCCGCATCTATGGGGTTTTATTTTATTCATTTAATTAATTATAATTCAGTTATAATTAATTAATTGGAATGATTTGTTGTGAGATAGAAATTCATGGCATTAAATGGAGGCCGAATGGACTTGGACGACTTAGATAAAGTATCTGGGATTTACATAGATGGGAGATGAATCCATTTGAGGTAGATGGTCTTGTGTACTCTACCCTTTGGTATTTATACAAGTCTATTATCATGTGGTATGTGGTTCACCAACTTGGGTGAGTGATCCGGATTATCATAATGAGTTTTGAAAAATAGTTATTCTTAATTATCTAACACGTCTGGAGTATTAATTTATTAAAAGAACCATTCCTAATGTAATTTGACAAAGTGTGAGGGGCCTCAATGGACCCTTGTGCACTGGATTGATGTTGATCATCAATTTTTGAGGCTTGATCACATATGTGTGCCTTAGACTACATGGGCACCTTGAGGTGTGTTTTTGTGATATTTGAGAACTAGAGCCTATGAGACCATGTTTGATGCCTAGATCACATGTGGGTGGTGTGTATAAGCCTATGAGGCCACATATATTGATTATTCCTTGAGTATTCATAAGTATCTTGATAGAAAATGTTTTCATAGACCACTTGTGTATATTATATGACTTAGGATGATATTCTATATTATGTTATATGTGACCTTTTTTCTTTTATGTGATAACTTTATTGTAATAACTTGTTGACTATACTTGACAATGATCACATGTGGGTGAATGTGTAGCATATATGACAATTTATGATGTTTTAGGCCATGAATATATTTTTGTAGATTATTGTGCCATGTTATATGATTATCGCATGTGTATATATGTTCTAATAATACTTATGATGTTATGTCATGCCCTTATTTCCTTTTATAATCTACCTTATTGTATATGTTACTATTCCTTTAGAGGCATCATTCATGGTTCTCGGAATAGGTGGTCCATCATGACATGATTTTTCCTTAGTGGGGGTGTGTGAATGACATGCGACGATGATGGTGGTGGTCCTGAGAATAGGGTAGAAATATTATGATTCCACTGATTCAATGTATAGAATGTACTTGATGCCTATTGGGTGCCAAGCACTAAGTCAATAAATTACTAGTGAATGTCGAGTAGCACTCGATGCTTAGTGGATGATGAGTAACATGTCATATATTATTCCTTGATAATGTAGAGTGTTTCAAAAACATTCGGAGTCGTAGTGATAGATAGGTTTAGAGATGAAGAGAAGGAATAAGAAAATAATAATAAGAATAATAACAATAATAACAACAACATGTAAATAATGATTTATGTGGATTTGGAATAATCTCTATGTCCTTGGAAAAGTAGAATCAATTCACTAAAATCAAGAGCATAATTATAGGTAGATTTCACAGTTTTACACACATTGAAACCCTAGCTTGAATGATCCAATAAATAAGATAAAGCATTGATCCAAAAACCACAATGTAAGTATTTAATGGTGTTTTCTCTCCCAATCTATTAATTTTCCAGTTTTGAGAGTTGGAGGTGTTTGGGGGGAGGTTTTGAGAGTTTTCAATGGAAGCTGGAGGTGCGGCATGGCTACTACAAGAAATACACATCATATATTCTTTACATGACAAGAAATTTGGTTTCACGAATTTTCTAGGTATGGTTCATGATGTTTAGATTTATGGTGTCAAATAATGAAAATGGGACATGTTTTTCAGTGAAACCAAACCCTTAATATTACACGACGTGAAAGGGGATTACACATAGTGTAAATCCTCAATGTATTATATATTTAAAAGTTATTTTCTAGAAAAATTATCATTCATTCATCCATGGATTAGTTTTCCTCCCATTTTGGGTGAACCCTATGCACCTCGAGGAGTTCTTCCAAGACCTCTTCATCCCCATTTTATCCATTCTTCCTGATAGCTATCCATTGGAAATCCATGGTAATCCCTTCATTCTTCTTGGATGGTTTTTTTCCATTCTTATTAGGATTTTTGCGGTGGTGGTGTGTTTTGTTTTGGGTTGTTTGTTTGGGATTCATTTTGATTGTTCTTGGGTGTGTTATAGGTTTATCTGCAGTTTCTTGTGGTGAATTTGTGGTTGCGGATACTTCTTATTCGCCCTATGGTGCACAACGAGTCGACAAAGATTCTTTGAGGTAGGGATTCTCTCATTTCTCTTTATTGTGTATTATGCGGAATGGGTTTGATTTTTGTTATCTTTGGGTTATGGTTGCACTGGCTTAATCAAAAATAAATAATTGGTTAAATTAAAATTTAAATGGAGAAATGTGGTTTGATTCACATGCTTTCATAGTATTGATATTATTTGTGATATTGTGGATTTTACGGGCTTGTGTCCCCACAAAAAATTATGGTTGTTGGGGGATTTATTTGTGCTAGATGATATGTGATGTGACTTTTGTGCCAGTTGTGATTGTTGTGATATCAACCTAAAATGGAAATCCATTAACCAATTATATTTGGATAATGAAATGGCTTCCCCAGGATTATGGTTTGTGAGATAACACCTCAAAATAATGTAAAATGTACTAAAATCTCCTTTGTAAATATTTAAACCATTCTTTATGTGTTGTGATGTTTGTCCATGCTTTTGGGGTGACGATATGTGGTTGGGGAATGTGGGGCTGCTAGTTTTTGGGCTATGCTTTTAGGGCGGTGAGGTGGTTTGTGGGTCATTATTTTAGGGCAGCATGGTGGTTTTTGGGATGTGATTTTGGAGCGACGAGGTGGTTTTTGGGATGTGATTTTGGGGTGGCAAGGTGGTCTGTGGTCTACAATATTGGGGTGGTGAGGTGGATGTTTCTTTATGCTAGATGCCTGAATAGTTATGGAATAAATGATTAATCATGATTAAAATGACATAGGTTGGTTTGATTAATGGGATGAAAATGGTTAATGAATAATTAAATGGTGGGTTGTGTGGTGAAATGAGGTTGATGATAAGTAATGAAAAGAATCATATGACTAAATGAAGTTGGTTGGAAACTTGAATGTGGTTTATGGCTAGTTGTGTGGTGTTATGCATTTAGAGTTGGCATAAAAAGTGATTGTGTTGTGAGTTGGACTCTTTTTTATAAACCCATCGGTTCATATTGAGTGTTTAATATTATATATATATATATATATACTTTTATATTCTTTCAATTTCTATATTCATGCCACCAACATCGAGCACTATGTGCCGACACCCGCATTGTCATGCAGGGGAGTTTTTTCCGACATCCAGTGAGGAGTACAGATGGATGGGTTCCTGCCCTTTCCCACTCTCTCTTCTAGGAAAGGCAGGTACTACACAGTCTATGATGGTCGAAGGTCTTTTAGTGCATTAGATGGTGGTTGTGATAGCCCATGTGTTTTTGGGTGAGATATTACTGTGCTTGTGGGGTAGTGGCTGAGGTTTTTTTTGGGGGATGTGATCTGACTTTGCTTCTGGGGAAACTTCTGGTGGGGGTCATGCATAGTAGGATGAGTTCATGAGGTTGATTTCCTAAATTTTTATGATACCCTACTACTCTAGTTTTGTAAGTGGTTGTGTTGTGGCCCAAGTGTTTTTTGGTGAGATGTGTTGTGGCCATGCTTGTGGGGTAGTGAGCCCATGTCTCTTTGGGTGAGGTGTGTTATGAACGTGCTTGTGGGGTAGTGTGTTATACAGAAGTGATAATATCACTAGTATGTATGATGTTGTGTTGTGAGAGTGACATACCAGTGAGAATGTGGTGAAGGGTACCCTTATTGATGTGCTTCTTATTATATTTTATTGCTTGGATATTGTTATTTGGTGAGCGTACCTTGGTGAGGTTGGTTTTTATTAGTATGACTTTATAGGTGATTTTTGGTTTTTCTATTTTCTCACGGGTTTATTTGTATGCTTCATTCACATGTGCATGAGAGACTTTGGTTTTCATATTAAGTATACTTTTTTGCTCACCACATACATATAAAACTGTTTTTAGGTTTCTAGAAGGATTACATGGACCATAATGGAAATTACTAGCTCAAATACTTGATAGTTTTTGTGTCACTGCTTTAGATTTACTTTTGGGTATTTACTTTGGATACTTTTATCAATATGAGTTCTATTTATACATGCATGTGGGTTGGTTTTGTTTTTTTGTATATTATGTCTTAGAGTTTAATGTGGATGATTAATCTTACCTAACAATACTATATTATTATAGATGTTAATGGCTCCCTTATCATGATATTTTTATACCCTTGGTGCTAGTTGCTAACCCGGGGCCTACTGAAGGTGGGACTTGGGGGTCATTATCTCTCTCCCCTCACTATGGTAACTTTAGAGGGAGGGGGATGTGGAAAAGTGGTATCAGAAGCAGTGGTTGAGAGATAGGATAAAGTTTGGAGTTAGGAAAAGTGAGGTTTTCATGTATTGGCATGGAAATAGTGCCAGTTGACCTTAGTGCATGACATTGGCTAGGGATACTAGCTAGGACACATGATTTTAGGTCCCTGAATGATCTAGTTCATGAAATATATCTTATTGAACAACCAAGTGATATTGACCTTCATCAAGGGTAGAGGCCTAGGAAAGGTACATGCATCATGATGACTTCTGTTCTTGTTTGAATTGGATTGTTTTGGGGATGTTAAAATGGATGAAATAAATAAAATGTATTAAAATGAATCTTAATAAAATTCCACACCATCAGGCTTAAGAAGTTCTTATTTATTTTTCAGTTATGGATTTTGTTCTTTGTGTGCATGTGGCTTTGGAATCTGAGGTTCACAATGATAATCCGGTTGATCACCATATGGTTGATCTGGTAGAGGAGGATGAGGATTGGAAAAGGGAATTGTGTTCCTTCCAGTGGCGGGGTTTGGGAAAGTACGATAATAGTTTTTCACGTGTAGAGATAGAGATTTGGATTGAGGATCTCGAGATCTCTTTTAGTTTGATCCGGGCCCCGATAGAGTACTGGGTCCCTTTGGTAGTCATTCAGATGCAGAGATCTACATGTTAGTGGTGGACATTGTATCTAAGAGAGAGTAAGGAGACATACATTTTGTGGGTCGACTTCCAGGAGGTGTTCTGGGTAGAGTTCCTTTCATCGACCATGATGGAAGTAAAGAGGCATGATCCTCTTTCTCTTCAACAGGGGATCATATCAGTGTTGGAGCTGGGAATCAGGTTCAAGAACCTTCTTTGTTTTTCCCAATATCTTTTTCCAAGCAAGGAGTCTTGTGCAAGACATCTTGAGGAGGAATTCTGCCCTTCTATACAGTATACAATTACTCCTTTTACATTGTCGACGTATCTAACGGTTTAGAAGAAGGTGGAGGTGATTGAGAGAATGCACTCATGGGGAGGATTTCTATAGGAGAGGATCCAGTAGGGTTCTTCAGAGAGTAGAGTAGTCAATGGAAGGTCTAGGGCACTAGGACCTTTAAGATTTCGACAAGTAGGGAGATGGCCTCAACACCTTCCTTCTAAATCCAGTGTTTTTATTTCTTTTTTGGGAGATTTGTGCTAGTGCGTTTTGATTTTGGAGTTTATGGGAATTTACAAAATCAGTTCCCGGTGTTTCCCTAAGATTAGTTTGGAAGAGGTGGAAAATCTCAGCGCTATCCTCAATAGAAGTTTCTAGTGCGGCCATTTTAGAAGAAGGGGAAACATGTTTTTTCCCCACAAAGGAGCGATGGAGTAGGTAGAGGCTGACCTCCGGATGTTCCTCATGTTCGGGGACCGCAACCTAAGCCTGTTCATGGAGGTGGTCATTAGTAGAGAGGTAGAGGAGCTAGGTATGGTTAGTTTAATACAGTGGAGGCAATAGTTATAGAGGGTCCACATATCCATAGAGGTATGATCAGTTTGTTTAGTACCCTTTGTGTTCCTTTTTTGATATGGGATCTTCACACTCCTTTTTTTACATGATCTAGCCCATGCTCTGGGACTTGAAATAGAGAGTCTTCCCATGACCCGAGTGTTAACTACACCACTCGGAGGAAAAACTAGCTTATTTGATGTTTGTCGGGTATGTAGACTAATGATGGGGCCACATTAGTCCTATGGGGATATTTTCTTGTTACAGATACATCCATAAAATTCAATCCTCATCATTGAATGGTTTTATTCTGTACGTGATGTTATCAACTACATCTAGAGGAGTGTTTTGTTTTCAGATGTGGATGGACAATGTGTGGTTATAATTGGTGAATAGGGGTTTCAAGTGGGCATTTAGCATGTGGAGACCCTTATTTTTTTATCGGATGAGTAGTTAGTGGAATCAGTGGTTACTGGGATGGTAGAGGTTCCCAGGGTCATTGGGGCGTTCCTAGATGTTTTTACCAAGGAGGTTATGAGGCTACCTCCTTGATGTGATTTTTGAGTTCAGGATTGACTTGTAGCCCGATGCTTCTATAATTTTGATGGATCCTTATCGAATGACACCATCTGAGTCGCAGGAATTGAGGATTCAGATAAATGATATGATGCTGAAGGGTTTTATCCAGCCACTATGTCACCTTGGGGTGCTCCCATGTTTCTCTCAACGAATGAGGATGATATTCTTAGGTTGTGTATAGACTACAAGAGGTTTAATCCGGTGACTATCAAAAAACATTAGCCACTTATGAGGATAGAATATTTTTTAGACCTCCTAAGGGGGGAAAGTTGGTTTTCTAAGATCAATCTGCAATCTAGATATCACTAGTTGAGGGTGAAGAAGGGTAATATCCGAAATACTGCCTTCAGATGCATGTATGGGCACTTCATGTTTTTAGTCATGTAGTTCGGTGTTACAAATGCACCATCTATGTTCATGGGGGTTTTGTGCTTCGTGTTTTGTGAGTTCATGGATCATTTTTTCATCATATTTATCAATGATATCTTAAGCTACTCGAAGATAGAGGAAGAGCATTCTAAGAAACTTAGAACTGTCTTGAGGGTTCTTCAACACCATCATCTCTATGTAAAGTTGTCCAAGTATAGGTTCATGGCATGAGAGGTTCATTTCCGCAGGCACGTGGTAAACTCAATATGGTGTGGAAGTAGACCCATCAAAATTTAAATAAATTTTTTCTTGGGTATCACAAAAGAATGTGGAAGAGTTTTTTTTTTCAAATGACAGTTCAGTCTTCCCCGATACAGCAGGACAAGGAATCTCAGTAGGGAGACTCAGAGGCTTAAGTGATGCACAATCATTTTGGCCATGGTTAAGATGGTTAGAACTGTATGTTATTTCATGGGAGGTTGTTTGTTCTAGTAGCGATTCATGGGGGAGTCCTTTTTGAGTTTCATAACTCACCTTGGGTGTTACACATATGAGATTACAAGATATACCATGGCTTAAATATGAAGTTTTAGTGGAACAAGATGAAATGGGAGTGGTAGAGTTTGTCACAACATGTTTGGTTTTCCAATAGGAGTATCACGTTCCTTGTGTTTTCTTGCAGCGCTTGGATGTTCCTGACTGGAAATGGAATTACATATCCATGGATTTCATAATAGATTTACTTATATCTTAGGGAGGTTGTGATGTTATCTGTGTGGTTGTCGATTGATTGATAAAATTATCCCACTTCTTAGTGATCAATGAGTAGGGTGCAATGTATGATTTGACTAAGAGGTATGTGGATGATGTGGTGTGGTTTCCTGGAGTCCAAATTTTGATTATCTCAAATCAAGACACACATGTAGCTCATGAATATGGAGGGGATTTTGGAACTCTTTGGAACTCAGTTACACCTCAACAATGATTTCCACCCTTAGACAGATGGGTATATGGAATGGACTATCCAGATGTTTGAGGATATGTTGCGGGCATGCATCCTATATTTTGGTGGATCTTTTATATGACACCTACCATTGGTAGAGTTTTCTAGAAATAATAGTTATCACTCTTCCATTATCATGGATACATTTTAGGCTCTATACTGGAGACCATGTTATTCACTATTGTGATAGATAAAGGTTGGGGAGCCAACTGTTCTTGTTCTTGATGTGGTGAAGAGCACGACAGAGAATGTTCAGCTTGTTCATGAGAGGATGAAAGCATCATAGAACCTATAGAAGTCTTATACTGATGGAAGAAGGAGGAAATTTGTGTTTGAGGTTATGGACCATGCCTTCTTGAAGTTTTCCCATCGATGTGGGAAATAAAGGGTCGGAAGATGGAGTAAGATTTCTCTCAGGTTTGTTTGGCCCCTTGAGGTGTTGGGGTGAGATGACGTAGTGGTGTATTGGTTGGTATTTCCACAATAGTTTGAGAGGATCCATGTCATATCCCACATATCTTAGCTTCTTCGGTATCTTCACGATGACTCCCATTTCATTGATTGGGGGAGAGTTGGATATCAAGGACGACGAGATGTTCGTGGAGAAATCATTAATGATCTAGGATCATCAGAAGAGGGCATTACATGGATGAGATATTTATTTGGTTCATTTGTTGTGGTGTAATGGTGGATGAGAGAAGAGTAGTTGAGAGTAAGAGATATAGATACATTCCCAGTACCTGAAGTTGTTTTGAGTTTTTCTTTTCACTTTCTTGCATTATGATGTGAAGTTTGATATCTTTTTTTATATGATGATATATTTTCTGTGGTTTGTGATGTGTGTGGGGTGATGTTTGTTAATGTCTTGACATATTAAAATGGGATGACCGGATTACTAATTTATATTCATTAACTATGATTCAATTAAACCTATGTGGTAAAGTTAGTTCCACCCAGAGTGGATAATATCTTGACATGGAGGATAGATTACACCGATTCATGTGGTTGAATGATGTGGTTCGTTGGTTACAGTGGTTCTATGAAAGATTAGTTATGTGAGAGGAGGAAACATTAGGTTTTGGTGATGTGGTTGTGTAGCATGTTTTGTGGTAATTTGGGTTGGCGTGTTTGGATGGTGATAGTGTTTGAGGTTTGATGATATCCTTGAAAAGTATCTCATGGGGTGATTGTTCAGACCCCTTTCCTTCTAGTCTTGGTTTTGGATTATCCAAGTTAATAATAATTTGAGAGGTATCTGATGTAATAGTATGTGATCTTCCAATTTGTTACTTTTCTAGTTTTGAGTGTTGGAGGTGTTCGAGGGAGGTTCGGGAAGTTTTCGATGGATGTTGAAGGTGCAGTAGGGCTGCTGTAGGAAATACACATCCTATAAAATTTACACAATGTGAAAGTTATTTTCATAGCTTGTCGAGGTATGGTTCATGATGTGTAGATTTTAATGAAAAGTAAATTAATTTTTTGGGGTAACTGAACCCTGAGGATTACATGACGTGAAAGGGGATTACACATTGTGTAAATCCTTGATGTAGTGTATCTTTAAAATTTCATTTCTAGATGAATTTTCATTCATTCAACAATTGATTCTTCTTCCTCTAATTTTGGATAACCTTGGGCACCCTGAGGAGTTCTTCAAGCCCTCTTCCTCCCCATTTTATCTTGTCACAACCCCTCTCTCCAAGGATATCATAATTAGGGGATAGTGGTAATGACCCCCATGACCCACCTCTAGAAGGCCTCGGGTTGGTGGCTAGCACCGAGGGTATACAAATATCATGATATGGCATAGATTACCCTCTATAATAATATTAGATTGAGAGATAAGATGGATCATCCACAAAACACTCCAAGACATAATATAAAATAATTCCAAAACCATTCCACATGTATGTATAAATATAATTGATACAGATAAAAGTCTCCAAAGTAAATACACAAAAGTAAAGATAAAGTAACAACATAGAAACTATCAAGGATCTAAGCTAGTAATGTTCAAAACATTCTACATAGTCTTCCCAGAAACCATAAAACCATTTCATATATTTAGGGTGAGAATACAAGTATACTTAGTAGGAAAACGAAATTCACTTGTGCACATGTGAAAGAAGCATACTAATGCACCCGTGAGAAAAACAGTGGAACCAACAACACTTATCAAGTTATATTATCCATCCCAACCTCACCAAGGAATTCTCAGCAAATAACGCAGACCAAGTATTAAAATATAATAGGAATCACATCGATAAGGTTACCCACACCACTTTCCCATCGGTATGCCGCTATCATACCCAACGTCATAGGTCATGGTGCTCCCATGTCTTTCATATACCACATCGCCCGATAAGCACAGTCACAACACACCTCTCCCATAGACACCTGGGCTTTCCGCCCCACAAGCACGATCATATCACATCCCGCCTGAAAACACCCAGGCCACTACCCCACAAGCATGATCACGTATCACTTGAAAACACCTAGGCCATCACACTTCTCCTGCAAACACCTAGGCTACCACAACCACCGTCTAATTCACTAAGAGAAATCTGACCATCACAGTTTCTGCAATACCTACCTCACCTATAAGAGTGAGTGGGAAAATCCGGCCATCTATACTCCTCAAATGATCATAGAAAAAATAACCCCATGTGACTATGTAGGTGTCGACACTTAAGTCATTATCCTGGGACAACAGTTTTATTATCAAAATATAAGTGGTTAGCTAATTTACATTTTAGGGAGATATAACTACAATCACAACCAAAGAATCAATCTGAACTAATATATCTGGTGAAAAAAAATCCCCCGATGACCACAATTCTAAGTGGGGCATCAAGCCTGTACAGTTCACAATATCACAATAAAAATAAATCTGTAAAAAAATGTGAGTAAATCCTCCTTTTACCCATCAATTATATTTTAACCAATCTTTTTTATCTTTAATTAAGCTAGAATAACCATAAGCCATGGGTAAAAAAAAGAAAACACCTTCTATATAATACAAAATAAAGATAAAAAAGGGATCACCTACCTCAAAGAATCTTTGCCGACTCAATGCATACCACAAGGTGAAGAAGAACGTTCAAAAACCAAAAACACACCATGAGAAAACATGGATAAACCAAAATCACAAACAAATAAAATCAACATGAAACCAAAAACCCACCACAAACCATAACAACATCACCACAACAAATCCTTTAGAGAATAACAATCTAAAACCTAACAAGAAGAATTAAGGGCTGACCAAAGATTGCAAATGAACAACCATCAGGACCAAAAAATCAAAGAGGGGGAAAGAGGGATTGAAGAACTCCTCATAGAACCTATGTTTTTTCCAAAATGAGATGAAGAAGAATCCATGGCCAAAAGAATGAAAATTTGGCCAAAACTAACTTCTTAAACTACACTGGATTTGGGATTTATGCCACATGTAATCCCCCTTCACGTCATGTAATCCTCAAGGTTCAGTTTCACTGAAAAATGCACTGCTTTTTTTTATATTTAAACCTGAAAATATAACCATTATGAATCGTCCTTTCACAAGATTTGAACCACCATTACACATCATTTAATACACTTACATGATGTGTATTTCCTGCAACAGTTTTAATGCACCTAAAACCTCCATTGAAAACTCCATGAACCTCCCCCAAACACCTCCAACAACTAAAATTTGAAAATTAATACACCAATAAGGAACATTCTATTACATAAGATACCTCTCAAATGATTCTCACCCTTGATAATCCAAAAAAACCTAGAAGAAAAGGGTTCTAAATAACCACCCCACAAGATACCTATCAATGTTCTCATCATACCTCAAATACTACCACTAGCCAAACACAATAACCCAAACAACTAAAAAACAAACTTCAAAACCACATAACCACAACCACAAGGTGCCTCCTCTAAAACAACTATGGTGCCACAGAACCACTACACAACCATCTCAACCTCAACACAACCCAAACCAATAACCACTACAACCAACGAAACACACCATCCTGAACACATGAATAGGGGAATTCCATCTTCCATGTCAAGATACTATCTAATCTAGGTGGAACTGACTCACCTTTATGGGTTGAATCACATCATAGTTAATGCATATTGATTAGGAATCTAGTCCTCCCCTTTTCATATGTCAGGACTTCATCACACATCTATCTACAAACATCAAAAACCAATGAAAAAATACCATTTCATAAGACAAAAGGATCCAAACACCACAACACAAAGAAAAACTGAGCAAATAAAAACTTAAAACTACTTTGGGTACTGGGTATGAATCTACGTCTATCACTCCCAAGTAATCTATTCTAGACAACCATGCCTACACAACACAAGAACCAAATAAATGGTTCATCCACATAGTGCCTTCTATTAATGATCCTAGATCTCTACTAGCCATTCCACAAACATCACGTCATCCTCGATATCCAACTCTCCCCATTCAATGACATGGGAGTTATCATGAAGATACCAATGAAGATGAGAGACATGGAAGACATTGTGGATTCTCTCTAACTATGATAGCAATCCCAATCGATACGCAACCTCACTAACTCATTGAAAAACTTCAAAGGGCGCAAAAAGACATGGGGGAAAGCATTATCACTATGATAAACATATTCTTAAAATGTCAAGGGGAAACCTTCATCAACACATGGCCTCAAAATCAAACTCCAAGGCCTATTTCTGCGATCGGAATAAGAGTTCTTCTAGTCCCATGCTACTTTCATCATCTTGTGAACAAGACGAACATTCTCCATCGTGATTTGAAACACATTGGGACCAAGAACAATTGTCTCCACAAAATGTATCAAACTTAATGGAGAATGAAACCGTCTCTTGTACAATGCCTCAAACAAGACTATTACAATTGAAGAGTGTTAACTATTATTGTATTCAAACTCCACTAAAGGAAGGTGTCATACCGATGATCCACCAAAGTCTAAGAGGTAGGACCATAAAATATCCTCTAACATTTGGATAGTATACTACATATGCCTATCTGTTTGAGGGTGGAAAGCAGTGTTGAGGAGTAAATGAGTGCCAAAATCATGCTGCAATCCCCGCCAGACTCATGAGGTAAAATGTGCATCCTAGTCCAAGACAATATAACTCAGAACTCTATTAAACCGCACTACCTCATTTACATACCTTTTAACCAAAGAATCCACTATGCTCGACTCCATGATCGCTACGATGTGGGCCGATTTTTTCAACTGATCCATGACCACCCAGATAGAATCCCAACATCCCTAAGATCTGGATAAACTTGTGATGAAATACATTGTTATTTAATCCCATTTCCGCCCGAGAACATCCAAGGGATACTAAAATCCACTAGGAACACGATGCTCAACCTTTACTTGAAGAAAAACCAAGCACATTTTCACAAACTCTACCACTTTCTGTTTCATCATGGGCCACCAAACTGCATCTTCAAGCCACAATACATCTTAGAAAATCATGGGTGTACCTCCAAATGTAATTTATAAAACTCATAAATGACTTCATCATGAATTATTATTAGAGTAAACAACCTCCCATGAAACACCATCTTGTTACAATCATCCTCTGACTATCCCTATGGAGCACCACTATAGACAAAATGATCTTGCATCATCTCTGCTTTTGAGTCTTCCCAATGATACTCCACCACCCACTGAATCAGGGAAGATTGAACCATCATTGAAAATAAACAACATCTAACACCATCCACTCTTGTGTCTAATTACAAGGATTCCAACTCCTCTATTACTCTCAAAGTATCCCTATAATCATGAAAAACAACCTTCCACAACTTCCTTCTCAAAGAGTCAGCCAAAACATTCCACTTTTCTGAGGTGTAAGATATCTCAAAATTATAATCCTGAAGAAAACCCATCCACCTCTACTATTGCAAGTTCAAATCATGATGGAAAATATATACCTTAAACTATTGTGATTTGTGAAGACCACAATACAATCCCCAATGACATAATTCCACAATAAATTTAGAACAAAAACAACTATTGATAGGTACAGATCATGGGTGTTATATTTATGCTCATGGGGATGTAACTTGCTAGAACCATAAGAGATCATAACCCACTGCTGCATCAACACGTATCCCACACCTAGACAGGAAGCATCATAAAACACATCAAACATCACCCCTTCTATAAGCAACCAAATCACTGGATCCTTAACCCACTTACCCATTAGGTAATTGATCAATTCCAGGAAGTGATCACTCGGCACAAAATCTTGGTCTTTCCTGGTCAAAACTATAAATGGGGATGATAGTCGAGACAAATCAGGTATAAAATTTTGATAATAGCCTTTAATTCCAGAGACTATGAACCTATTCCACATTCTTGGATGTTACCCTAGAAAAAACTACTTCAAACATTTATGGGTCTACTGCCACACCATGAAGAGACACCACATGCCAAATGAAATGCACCTTCCATGTGCAGAACTTACACTTGGATGAATTTACATAGAGATGGTGGCATTGAAGATCATGAAAGAAAGTTCTAATATGATCAGAGTTCCCCTCCTATCACTTCGAGTAGATTAAGATATCATCGATGAATATGATGATGAATTGATCTAGGAACTCATGTAATACAGAGTTCATAAGAACCATGAACATGAATGGTGCATTCATAAAAAAATGACATGACTACAAACTAAAAGTTCCCATACCTTATTTTGAAGGTAGTCTGAGGATATCACCCTCCTTCACCCTCAACTAGTGATATCCAGACTAAAGATCGATCTTAGAAAACTAACTCACCCCAATCAGCTGGTCGAAAAGAGCATTTATCCTTGGAAGAGGGTAATTATTTTTGACCATCACATGATTCAACCTCCAATAGTCTATAAAAAATCTTAGAATACCATCCAAATTATTAGAGAACAACACTAGATCACCCCATGGGGACACACTAGGCCAAATAAAACCCTTCTTCACTAGATCATGTATCTAAATAATTAACTCCCACAACCCAGAAGGATCCATTCGATAAGGATCCATTAAAATCAAAGAAGCATCGGGATGGAAGTCTATCATGAACACAACATCACATTGAGGGGTGTCTTCACAACCTCTATGAGAAAAACATACAGGAACCCCCCCCCCCCAAAAAAAACCCTAGTAACCACAAACATCTCAACATCCACCGATTCTACTTAAAAAATGAGCCAATAAGGAAAGAATGGTCTCAAATTGATGACTACCCACCTAACGACCTCGATCGCCAAAGAAAACCAGACGTTGGCTATCCACATTAAAAAACATGACTCTCCTCCAAATGAGGTCGATAAAACTATGTATGGAATATAACCAGTCAATGAAGATGATGGAATCTTATGGTTTCATCTATAGAAAGAAAATATCCTCACAAGACCGATGCAGCCCCATCATCAGTCTACACCCCCGACACACATCAAACAAGCTGGTCTAAACCCTGACTGGTTTAGTGCACACTAGGGGAACAAAAAGACTCTCTACATATAGTCCCAAATAATAGTCTATATCATGTTAAATAAAGGAGTGTGAATATCCTATGTTAAACAAGGCACAAATAAGGGTTCTAAAAAAACTGATCATACCTCTGACGATCTCTGGACCGTATGAAACTGTTACCTCTACTGCATGTAACTGACCATGACTAGCTCCTTTACCATTATTCTATTGAACACCTCCATGACCAATCTTGTGTTTTGGTCCTTGAACTTGAGGAACATTCTAGGGCCAGTCTCTACCTTCTCTATATCCCCTTGGCAGAGAAAAAACCTGTTGCCCTTACTGTTAAATCAGCCTCACTAGAAACTACTACTGAAGAAGGCACTAAACCTGTCCACCTCCACCAAACTGAGACTAGGGAACCACTGGTAATTG
Organism: Viscum album; assembly: GCA_963277665.1. Lineage (NCBI taxonomy): Eukaryota > Viridiplantae > Streptophyta > Magnoliopsida > Santalales > Viscaceae > Viscum > Viscum album. The sequence continues at coordinate 519,309,460 of OY728135.1, read as the reverse complement.
GTTCTGCCGATGGCCACGAACCCCAAAAACAAAAAATACTGGCATAAAACTCCTAGAAAATCATAGAAACCGCCATCACCAAAAGGATAGAAAATAAACTACTGAGGATGAATCTATGTTGGTTGAAACATTTAAGGTCTTGATTCCTGAGACCTACCACTGACATCTCTACTCTTTTAGGAACCTTACTGAATACCCTCCCGTGACGAAACTCCTCATGAGTGTTTCCACTCGATCACCTCCACCTTATTCAGAATCTCCAGATACATTGATAGCATAAAAGGACTAACTTTATACTAGATAAAATGATTGAGTGCCTCCTAAATATGTCTTGTACAAGACCCTAATCTAGAAAAAGTTTTGAGAAAAAACACAAAATTTACATTAACTTGATTACCATCTCCCGCATTGACATGCTCCCCTACTGAAGAGAAAGAATATCAGACCTCTTTACTACCTTCATGATCAATGAAGTAACTCTACCAATAACTCCTTCTAGAAGCCAACAAACAAAACATATGACTCCTTCTGTTCTCCCAGATACAACGTCCACCACTGACAGGTATCTCCCAGTATCTAACTGACTACCAAAGGGACCTAGTACTCTGTCGGGCCCCATATAAATCTAAAAGAAATCTAAATCTCTTCCAGCTAGATCTCTATCTCCACATCTGAGACAATTTCCCCATACTTTCCCAAAGACTACCATGGGAAAGAACACAATGTCCTCTACCCCTGATTATCCTCCTCAACTAGATCAACCCTACTACAATCCACCAGATTAGACTATTGAACCTCAATTTCATAAGCCACATGTGAATGGTGAACATGATCCATAACTGATAGTAAAATAAAGAACTTCCTAATCCCAGTAAGGTGGAATTTTGTTAAGATTCATTTTAACTCATTTAATTCATTTTTATCCATTTAAATCTTCCCAAAAAATCCCAATTCAAACAATAACACAAGTCATCATGATGCATGTTCCTCTCCTAGGTCCCTACCAAGAAATAGGTTCACCTTGTTTAATAAGTCCAAATTACTTTTACTAGATCACGAGGGGCCCTAAAATCTAGTGTCCTAGTTGGTCTCCCTAGCCTATGTCATGCACCAAGGTCAATTGAAACTATTTTCATACCACCACATGAAATACTAACTAATCCTAGATCCAAACTCCATCTAATCACTAAACCACTCCTTTATACCACTCTATCACAACCCCTTCCTCCGACAATACCACAATTAGGGGAGAGAGATAATAACCCCCAAGTCCCGCCCCCAGTTGGCCCTATGTTGGAAACTAGCATTGAAGTTATAAAAATATCTTTATATAGGAGGCATTAATGTCTATAATAATATGGTATTGGGATATAAGATGGATCATCCATAAAAAATCCATTACATATATAAAATATTTCCAAAACTATCCCACATGCATGTATAAATAGAACTGATATAGATAAAAGTCTTAAAAGTAAATACCCAAAAGTAAAGCTAAAGTAGTGACACAACAACTATCAAGGATTCAAGCTAGTAATGTCTATAATGGACCAAATAGTCCTACTAGAAACCAATTTTTTTTATATACATAGGGTGATCATACAAGTATACTCAGCAGGAAAACCAAAGTACCTTGTGCACATTTGAAAGAAGCATTCTAATACACCTGTGAGAAAAATAGAAAAACCAACAACACCTATAATGGTATAATAACCATCCTCACCTCACGAGGGCATTCTCACCAAATAATTTAAACCACGTAATATAATATAATAAGATTCATATCTATAAGGGAACCCCACACCACTTTCCCACTGGTATGCCACTCTCACACCTAACGTCATATGTCATGGTGAAACCATCACTTCCATATACCAAAAATCCCCAATAGCATGGTAACAACACATATCACCCATAAACACATGGTATTTCCACCCCAAAAACAATGTTCATATCACATATTGCTCGAGACAAACCTTATCCACCACCCCACAAGAACAATCACTTCACTCCTGAAATGAAATGGGTTATCACACCTTATCCACAAACACCTAGGCTATCAAAACCACCATATAATGATCTAAAAAACCTCTCACCATCACAACCTATGCAATAACTACCTCAAATATAAGATAGAATAGGAAGGAGTGGGTACCTATCCATCCATACTCATCACCCTATGTTAGGAAAAACACCCCCCATGTGATTATGTAGGTGTCAGCACATAGTGCACGAAGTGGGTGGGGTGCGTATAGAAATAATAAGAATATACAAGTATATATATCTAGTATAAAATAGTAAATCTCATCCTATGGTTACATAAACTATGTTACCAACTCACAACACCATCACCATTTCCACCACCTCAAAATGAATAACACCACATGATAAGACGCAACCCCATTCCATATTTCCAACCAATTCCATTTAATCATTCCATTATTTTCATTATTTATAATTAACCACATCTGACCACACAACCCATTATTCAATTATTCATATATAATTTTCACCCCAGTAACTAAACCAACCCAATCCATTTCAAACATTATAAAATTTTATTTATATTTATTCCATCACTACTCTAGAATCAAGAAAAAATCAACCACCAAATCACCACCCCAAAAACATGAAAAAAACACCTCACTACAAAAAAAACATGTCCATGAAGACCACCTCTCTGTCCCAGAATCATGAACAAATGAACCACCTTTCCACCCAAAAGGCACAACCAAAAAATCCACCGAGCCACCCAAAAATAATGAAAAAAACGTATCCAGCCCAAAAGAATGATTAAAAAATCCCATTTCCATCCGAAACTCCTGTCCAATCAAACCACCTTTCCACACTAAAATCATGACACACGAACCCTTATCCATGGATTCTCCCACCACACATTGTTGTCCCACATGCACAACCACACAAAACAACACATAAAGATCATTTTATAGATTTATAAAGGGACTTTTATCACATTTCACTTTATTTCAGGGATGTTACCACAAAAATCATTATCCTAGGGAAACAATTTTATTATCCAAATACAATTTGTTACCCAATTTTCATTTTAGGGTGATATAACAACAATAACAACCAAAGAATAAATCTCAACAGATATATCTAGCACAAAAAATTCACCAAAGACAACAATTTTAAAAGGGGTATCAAGCCCGTACAATTCAAAATATTAAAATAAAAATAATTCTATACAAAAATGCGATTCAAACCCCCTTTTAACCATTAATTTCAATATAAGTAATTATTTATCTTTAATTAATCTGAAAAAACAATAACCCATAGGTTTAAAAATAAAATCCCACCCGCATCATACATAATAATGAGAAATAAGGGATTGTCTACCTCAAAGAATATTTTCTGACTCACTGCATGGTGTAACTTGATGAAGAATGCACACAAACCAAAACTGCACCATAAGAAAACATGTACCAACCTACACCGAAACCAAAGACCATCAAAACTCAACCCAACACACACCCCAAACCATAACAAAACCGTCGTAGAAAATCTATAGGGCAATAATGGAAGTAAACCTACAAAAAATATGGAAGGTCTTACCATAGATTTCAAACAAAAAACCACTAGGACCAATGTATTAAAGAGGGAGGAAGAGTTATTGAATAAATCCTTAGGGTACCTTGGGTTCATCCGAAAAAGAGGAATAAAAACACATGGTTGGATTAATGAAAATCCAGCCAGAAAGAACTTTTAAAATTGCACATCATCTATTATTTACACAATGTGTAATCCATGTTCACCTCATGTAATCCTCAGGGGTTGGTTTCGCTGAAAAATGTTCCACCTTTTTATTATATAACCCCTAAAATACACACATCATTAATTGTACATGCACAATCCATGAACCCCCATTACAAATCATATAATACACATACACAACATGTATTTCCTATAGTAGTTTTGTTGTGCCTATTAATTCCATCAAAAACTTCTAAAACTTCCCCTAAACACCTTTAAAAACCAAAACTAACAGTGTAACAGACTATGAGGGCACAAACCATTACAGATTTGTTGGTCCCAATAGTTGTTCTTCAGAAATATGTGGTAATAACTTCCATATTCTTGAATGGTTTTCTTCCATTCTTCTTCATAATTTTAATTAGGTGGTGCATTTTGGTTTTTGTTGTTTATTTGAGATACATTTTGATGGTACATGGGTTCTTTATAGGTTGATTTGTGGTTTCTTGTGGTGCGATTGTAGTTGTGGATGATTCTTCTTCGCTCTGCAGTATACAGTGAGTCAAAGAATCATCTTTGAGGTAGGTATTCCATCGTTTATATTTATTGTTCATGATATGGGAGGGGTTTGATTTTGTTTATCTATGGGTTATGGTTGTACTAGATCAATCAAAGAAAAATAATTGGTTAAATTGAAATTTAAAGGGGTAAATAGGGTTTAATAATCATTCTTCTATAGCTTTGATATTATTTGTGATATTGTGGGTTGTATGGGCTTATGATTCCCCTGAAAATTATGGTTTTTGGGGGTTTTGTTTGTGTTGGATGATATGTTATGTAAATGTTGTGCCTATTGTGATTGTCGTGATATCAACCTAAAATTGAAATTTGTTAACCAATAATATTTGGATAATGAAATGGTTGTGATGAAATTATGGCTTGTGTGATAACTCCCCTAAAATAAAGTGAAATGTGACAACATCCCATTTGTAAATCAATAAAATGATATTTATGTGTTGGGATGTATGGCCGTGATTTTGGGACGATGATGTGTGGTTGGGGCGTATGGGTCTGATGGTTTCTGGACAGTTCTTTTGGTATAGTAAGGTGGTTTGTGGACTGTTATTTTGGGGTGGTGAGGTGGCTTGTGGGGAATGATTTTGGGTGAGTGAGGTGGTTTGTGGGCCATGAATTTTGGGTGGTGAGGTAATGGTTTCTTTGTGATATATGCCTATGTAGTGATAAAATAAATGATTAATAATTATTGAAATGACATGGGTTGGTTTGGTTAATGGGAAAAAAATGGTTAAAGAATAATTAAATGGTGGGTTGTGTGGTTAAATGAAGGTGATGCTAAATAATGAAAACAATGATATTATTAAATGAAATTGTTTGGAAACATGAATGTGGTTCATGGATTTTTGTGTGATGTTATGCATTTAGAGGTGGCAATAAAAGTGATGGTGTTGTGAGTTGATTGGTTTTTTGTGAAACCATAGGTTGGCATTGAGTGTTTGATATTATATATATACTTTTATATTCTTGTGATTTCTATACTTTCCCAACCCACATTGATCACTATGTTTTGACACCCACACAGCTACATGAGGAGTGTTTTTCCTAACATTCAGTGAGGAGAAATTATGGATGGGTACCTGATCTTTCCCCTATCTCTTATAGGTGAGGTAGGTATTACACAAGCTACGATGGCCAAATGTAAGTTAGTGTGTTATATGGTGGATATGGTATCCAAGGTGTTTTCAGGAGATATGTGACCATTCTTGTGGGGTGGTGGATCATTTGTTTTTGGGTGGGATGTGATATGATCGTGCTTATGGGGAGGATTATGGTGGCGGTCATTCATGGTAGGAGGAGGTCATGAGGTTAAAGTCCTACATGTAATAATACCCTATTACTATATTTTTGGTAGTGGATGTGTTGTGTCCCAGGTGTTTTCAGGTGATTATTGTTGTGGTCATGCCTGTGGGGAAGTGAGCATGGGTGTCTTTTGGTGAGGTGTGTTGTGACCATGCTTGGGGGGAAATGTGTTATACGGTAGGTATGGGAGTTCCAAGACATATGATGCTGGGGTGTGAGAGCGACATACTAGTGGGAAAGTGGGCTGAGGTACCCTTATCGATGTGCTTCTTATTATATTATATTACTTGGCTTGTGTTATTTGGTGATCGTGCCTTGGTGAGGTTGGGTTTGGTTAGTATGCCTTTATAGGTGCTGTTTGGTTTTTCTATTTTCTCATGGGTGAATTAGTATGCTTATTTCATATGTGCGTGATAGGCTTTGTTTATCCTACTGAGTATACTTTTATTCTATCCTTACATATATAAAACAATTTTTACGATTCTAGGAGAATTACAAGGACCGTGATGGACCTCACTAGTTCAGATCCTTGATAGTTACTATGTTGTTGATTTAGATTTAATTTTGGGTATTTAGTTTGGATAATTTTTTTGGTATAAGTTATATTTATACATAGATGTGGGATTGTTTTTTATTTATTTTATATTATGTCTTAGAAATGTTTATGGATGACTCAACTTATCTCTCGATCCTATATTATTATAGTTGGAAATGCCTCATATATCATAAGATTTTTATAACCTCGGTGCTAGTCACCAACTTGGTGCCTACTAAAGGTGGGAATTAGGGGTTATTATCTCTCTCCCCTCATTCTGATATCTTGGAGGGAGGGGTCATGAAAAATTCCACTATGTTATAGTGAATAGTTGATGTAATTCCGCACTACCACTACGGGAAAAACGCTTGTTACGATGGGGTATTTGCGACAGGCTTTATTCCTATTGCAAAAACTCCGATGAAAGGCATATTTGCGACGAGAATATATTCCCATCACAAATGGTCAGTTATTTGTGACAGAAATACAGGACCTATCGCAATTGCAATGGCGCAGTTTGCGCGCCAAACCCGTTACAAGTACCCGATGGTGGTAAATAGTATTTGCAGCGGGACAATTGTCTCGTCGCAAAAAATTATTCACCAGGTGTTATTTGCGACGGGTCCCGTCGCCAATACCGGACGTGGTAAAGACCATTTGTGACGATTTCCTTCGACCCCTCGCAACTACCCGGCGGTGGTAAATACTATTTGTGACAGGTAAATTGTCCCGTCACAAAACATTATTCACCGGGTGGTATTTGTGACGGGACCCGTCGCAAATACCGGCGACGGTAAATCGGAATTTGCGATGGGGATAACTGCCCGTCGCTAATGGTTTTGCGGGTGAAGGTATTTGCGACAGGGCCCGTCGCCAATACCGGCGGCGGTAAATAGGAATTTGCGATGGGGATATCCGCCCGTCGGTAATGGTGTGTCGGCAGGCAGCTATGTGCGACGGGCCCGTCGCAAAAAAACCTTTTACCCGCCGCCCATATTTAATATGGGAAAAGGTATGTGTGATGGTATCCCATCACAAATACGACGGTCACAAATAATCTAACCAATATATACACCCCACCCGTTTTTTTTATAACATTCATATCTCTCTTCTTCTCTCTCTCTAACATTCAGTTTTGAGTAGAATTTTTTTTTTGTTTTAATTTTTTCTTTCAAGAAGAGTAAGGAAGGAGTTAGAAGGCGCATATTACTTAAAAATATCAAAGGTATTTATATATTTTTTAATTTTTAATTTTTTTTAATTGTTCAATTATTTTTAATTTTTAATTTTATTTTTAATTGTTAATTTTATTTTTTTAATTGAATGTTTAGTAGCTATATAGTATAATTAGATTATGTGGTTGTACCAAATAATCCTTGTTTGGATACAAACAAGTAGAGGCGGCTCTAGCACAGATGTACCTAGGAGTGAAAAATCTGACAAGGTGTTTCGAGCTTGACTCAGGGAAACATGGTAGAGGACAACGAGACATGCTGCACTCTTGGTTTGACACTACTGGAGGATGTTTTGGTAATAATTAGAAATAAATATATAATTATAAAATAATTAAGAAATAATTAGATTTAATTAGATTTAATTAAAATAATTATCAAATAATTAGGAAATAATTAGATTTAATTGATTAGAAATAATTAAGAAACAATTAAAATAATTAGGAAACAATTAGATTTAATTAGGAAACAATTAGATTTAATTAGAAAACAATTAGATTTTATTAGGAAACAATTAGATTTAATTAAGAAACAATTAGATTTAATCAGGAAACAATTAGATTTAATTAGGAAACAATTAGATTTAATTAGGAAACGATTATATTTAATCAGGAAACAATTAGATTTAATTAGAAAACAATTTATATTTAATTAGGAAACAATTAGATTTAATTAGGAAACAATTATAATAATTAGGAAATAATTAGATTTAATTAGGAAACAATTAGATTTAATTAGGAAACAATTAGATTTAATTAGGAAATAATTATAATAATTATGAAACAATTAGATTTAATTAGGAAACAATTAGATTTAATTAGGAAACAATTATAGTAATTAGGAAAAAAATATAGTAATTAGGAAACAATTATAGTAATTATGAAAAATTACAATAATTAGGAAACAATTATAGTAATTAGGAAACAATTATAGTAATTAGGAAATAATTATAGTAATTAAGAAACAATTATAGTAATTAAGAAACAATTATAGTAATTAGGAACCAACTATAGTAATTAAGAAACAATTATAGTAATTAAGAAAAAATTATAGTAATTACGAAACAATTATAGTAATTAAGAAACAATTATAGTAATTAGGAAACAATTATAGTAATTAGGAAAAAATTATAGTAATTAGGAAACAATTATAGTAATTAGGATACAATTATAGTAATTAGGAAACAATTATAGTAATTAGAAAACAATTATAGAAATTAGGAAACAATTATAGTAATTATGAAACAATTATAGTAATTAGGAAACAATTATAGTAATTATGAAACAATTATAGTAATTAGGAAACAATTATAGTAATTAGGAAACAATTATAGTAATTAGGAAACAATTATAGTAATTAGGAAAGAATTATAATAATTAGGAAAAAATTATAATAACTATGAATAAATTAAAAATAATTAGGAAACAATTAAAATAATTAGGATACAATTAAAAAGAATTAGGAAACAATTAGGAAAATTAGCAAGAGTGATTGAACGTTCATCTACCTCAATTTTCTTTTCATTTGTGTGTTGAGGCTTGACATGAAACTTTTTCCTCCACATGTAATATCTGTTTTTACTCTCAAAATTATCAACCTCCTCGCCAATATAGAGGAGAGGAGATTTATAATCTTGATAGTAAAAGCACATATTAATTGTGGAGGTAGAAGTTTGCTGTCAACCTCAACACACAAATGAAAAGAAAATTCAGGTAGATGAGCGGTCAATTGCATTTGTTTTTCTATTCAATGATTGATTAACCACCCGACCTCTATGCATATCTTCGCATTTCTAATTAGTAACATAATTAGTAATATAATTAGTAACATAAATAGTAACATAAATAGTAATATAATATAAAATATTATTTTACAATAATATTAATAATTAAATAATACTAATAATATAATTATTTTATTATTATATGTTTAATATTTATAAAAGAAATATTAATATTATTAAAATTATAAAAAATTTATAAAATATTACAATTATCAATATTTTCAACATGTTTTTCTTTATTCTTAACCTTTCAAATCATAAAGGGTCACCAATTTTCTGGTCATGCCCAATAAAAAGTTTGCGTCAACCGTGTCCAATGTAAACTCAATAATTGTTCTTGCTTGGTTGATCACCTCGCAAGTAGTGTTTCAATAGGAAAACCCAAGCCATGTCTTTCTCATTACATGTGTCTTCGTATTAAAACACTACTTGTGAGATGATCAACCATGTAAGGAGAATTATAGAGTTTAAATTGGACAAGGTTGACACAAAACTTTTATTGGGAATGACCTGTAAATTGACGACTCTTTAAGATTTAAACATGTTATGAATAGAGAAAAATCTGTTTGAAATATTGAGATTTGTAATAATTAGTAATAATTACTAATAATTAATTAAAAATAAAATAAATTCAAGTATATGGTTATACATTGGCACAATTTCCAGCGGATTGGCGGCTACCTTTTGTTCAACGTCTTATAACATTGCTACTTTCTCCCACTAAAATTAGTATGAAAAATGTGCTCTCACGTATGTCAGAGCAAGTTTTTCATATTGATTTCAGTCGGTAGAATGTTAAAAAGAGATGAGCCGTCGGACAAATCAGAATAATTAGAAATATAATCTCCACAACGATGATTACAAAATTTTATTTCATTATTCAAGAATATTTCATTTTGCCAAGTATTGCTAAGTATTACTAAATTAATAAGAATTATTATGGATGATTACAAACTAACTGTGTCGCATATAAATATTGGTAATTACTAAGAAATAACTGTAATTATGTATCTTCTTTTTTAGGTTATTGTTTTTCTTATATAAAATTATTTAACAACAGTAATGGTTTTATATTTTTTAGAAACATATATATGAATATGGAACAAGGAAATCAGCATCAATCATTATTATATGATCATGCTTGGAAAAATCAGCACAGAAATCCGAACGGTTCTAGTTTAAATCCTGTATATGTTGATGGTGTTGAAGCATTCTTATCATTTGCATCATCAAACCCGGAATTTGTTTCAGAAGGGACAATTAAGTCTCCTTGTAAAAAATGTGCTCTGAGAACGTTTGATACATTTGAAATCGTTGGGAAACATCTCTTGCATTATGGTTTTCAATCAGATTATATTTTTTGGTATCAACACATTGAACGCAGTTCCAGAGAAGATACTAATAATTTGATTCCGGATCCATCACGGTTTCAGAATTTATTACATGATGTTGGAGGGTCATCCATTCAACAAACAGAAATCGAGGATGATGTTGATTTACCTCTCGAGTTGGCACTATCTGAATTTGCTGAGTTGTTCAGGTCTGCTGAGGATGCATTATATCCTGGTCGCAAGATAAGAAAATTAGAAACAGTTGCAAAATTTATGGCTATTAAATCAGGTAATGGAATGTAAAATAACTGTTTTGATCAGATATTTTCTTTGGTTAAAGCAATTTTACCTGAAGGAAATGTATTTTCTACTAATTATTATGAGAGAAAGAGACTGGTTCGTAATCTGGACCTTAGTTATCAGATGGTCCATGAATGTTCAAATGATTGCATCTTATATTCTGGTGAAAATGAGTCGTTGGATAGTTGTCCCCCATGTGGACAATCAAGGTATAAAGAACCTCAATCAGGGAAGTCTGGATTGATTCCTGTAAAACAGTTGAGATATTTCCCGCTTACACCCAGGTTGTAGTGTTTATTTATGTCTCAGAACACAGCGACAATGATGTCATGGCACAAAACCAATACTTCAAATGGTAAAAGATTTATTAATCCATCTGATGGTGATTAATGGAAACATTTTGCTCAAGTGCATCCATATTTTGCTTTAGAATCCCGAAACGTGTGATTGGGTCTTTCTACTAACGGTTTTTTTCCATTTGGATCTTTTGGTAGTCAGTATTCCTGTTGGCCTATCTTTATAACTCTGTACAATTTCCCCCCATGGATGTTGATGAAAGAGCCTTATATCTTTTTGACATTATTAATCCCAGGACATCCGAAAAAGAATATTTATGTCTATTTGAATCCATTGATTGATGAGTTAAATTTATTGTGGAGTCATGGTGTTGGTACATATGATGCTGCTGTGAAACAGAATTTTGTAATGAAAGCTTCTTTGATGTGGACAATTAGTGACTTCCCGATATATGGTATGTTATCTGGCTGGAGTACACATGGTACAAAATCATGTTCTTACTTTATAAGAGACAATAAATCATTTATTCTCATGAATGGAATAAAACCTTTCTATTTTGACTGTCATCGTAGATTTCTTCTAATCGATCATCCTTTTCGGAGGAATAAATCTCATTTTAGAAAAAGAAGAATTGAAAGAGATGAACCTCCAAAAATGATCTCAGGTACAGAGTTACAATCAGTTTTATTTTCATTACCTTCCATCACTTTTGGACTGACAATAAACCAACAGAAAATTCATGGTTTTGGGAAAGAACAAAATTGGAGAAAACGGATCATTTTTTGGAATCTTCCATATTGGTCTGATTTGTTGGTCTGACACATGTTGGATGTCATGCATATTGAGAAGAACTGTTTGGATAATTTATTTCATACAGTTTTGGATACACCGGGTAAAACCAAAGATAATGTAAAGGCACGATTAGATCTTGCCCAAATTTGCAGGCGACCAGAACTTGAATTCTTTGAAAATGTCAGATCACAGAGATTAATGAAGCCAAAAGTATCTTATACACTGACCAAAGAGAGTCGCTTATTATTTTGTCAGTGGATTGCTGATTTGAGACTTCCAGATGGCTATGCCTTAAAACTTGGGCAGATGTGTTAAAAATGGTCATATTACCGGATTAAAAAGTCATGATTGTCATGTTATAATGGAAAGACTTATGCCTATTGGATTAAGAGGTTTGTGGAATTCTATGATTTTGGATTCGATAAAAAATATGTCATATTTTTTCCGAGACATGTGTGTGGCAACAATAGACTACGATACACTAAGAAAACTAGAAGAAGTTGTTGTTGTAATTATATGCAAACTGGAAAAAATCATTCCGCTGGATTTATTTGACTCGATGGAACATTTGATATTAAATTTGCCACATGAAGAAAAATGTGGAGGTCCGGTTCAGTTTCAATGGATGTACAAATTTGAGAGATGCATGCAGAAATTGAAGAAAAATGTACGTAACAAAGCATCAGTTTAAGGCTCAATTGCTGAAGCTTATTTACAAAAAGAAATTATTTTATTCTGCTCTCATTATTTTGAATCTGAATATCCCTCAAAATTTAACCACATGGGCCGGAACGAGGGGAATGTTGATGATGATATGAACAATCAATTATCAGTTGTCAATCACCCTGAACTTGGCTTTGATGGAGTTCATGATAGATGGCTTTCAGATGATGAACATCATAGAGCTCATACATATGTTCTACTCAACTGTGAAAAAAATGTCACCAATTGTACAGTGAGTGCTATTATCCCTTATTCTATAGATTCTGTTACATTAAATTATTCATATTATATTTTTAGGTTATATGATGATCATATCAAGAAACAATTTCCACAAATTATATTAGCTGTCTTAGAAGAACGTCGGCAAAAAAAATTCCTACTGGTTTCAAAAACTGGTAACATACATTCTTTTTTGGTTTTACATATAAAATAAATTTATTACTTGTAATAGTGATAAATGTTTTACAAATTCTTAGGTATCTGTACATGCTGATAAGATTGATAGTCGATTGCGTATATTGAGTAGCCCACCATCCAAAATGGTTAAATCTTATAATGCATATATGGTGAACGGTTATTGCTTTCATACACGTGCATATGGGGAATCAAAGAAAACAATGAATAATGGTGTTTTTTTAAAGGGATCCCATCATAAGGATATTGAAGTTGACTTTTACGGCATGCTTGAATAAATTATTGAACTTTGTTATTTGGGACAGAATTATGTAATAATGTTTAAATATCGATGGCTGGATACTAAGAGAGGCTTGCATATTCATCCGACTCATGGAATTTTTGATATTAAACATAAAAGTCTTCTTGCAGTAAATGAACCATTTTTATTGTCTCATCAGGCACATCAAATTTATTATGCAAAATACTGTGCTACTACAAAAGAGTTGGATGATTGGTGGAGTATGGTAAAAGTTAAATCTTGAGAAAATCAGTTTATTCAAATGGAATGTGGTTCCACTAAAGTGCAAGGAAATGAAATTTTTCAAGACACTCCTCAAAACACATCTTTTTCACAAAGAGACATGAATATCGAGGATGACACCCCACAGTTATGGGTCGATGGTGACGATGTTGTCAATGATGTTACAACTGAATTTGAAATGACAAGAGATGATGAAAGTGAAACTAATATGGAAATTGATGATGTTGATGAGGAAGATAAAAACATTGACATTGAAAACTATGAAGATGGTGATGAAGATGAACATTGGCACAGTAAAATGATGGTTATAATCATAAAAATATATATCTATACATAATCGTTATTTTCAACTGTTTTCTAATAACAATCATTTCTTGTTTCAGATGGACTCAGATATATATCGTCAGTTGCTGGAGGATGATCTACCTATGGATGATGAGGTTTTTGTGTCATCTGACCCTCAGGCTGTTGGCACTACAGGGATCACTCAGAGGGGGTGTGGTCTTGCCAGACTGATGATTCCAGATCCTATCCCGGAGCGACGTCCACCTCTTGGATTCAATGCGCACACGCGGTGGTATGGTAACCTGTGTATTTTAGTAATCTTTCATTATAATTTATTAATATTCTAATTGTTTGATTCTTTGTTTTTTTCCATAGTTTTACGCATATAGCTATTGGACAGGGGAGCGCTATCTTGCGCAATTATTTTTCTCAGCCCTGGCTCAAATGGGATCAGATTCCCACTGATGTGCAGGCCACCATGTTCGATCATTGGCTGGTATGTAATTAAATATTATTTATTTTGAAATCTAATTCATTAATAACTTTATATAAGGGTTTATGGTATCCCATCAGCGAGAGCATGCGTGCCACTATGCACGCGGCATGGGTGGTGTCTATTCGTGACCTTTTCCGTTAGTTTTTGCATAATTTGAGAAAGACGGCTGTGAAGAAAGCCGGAGTGACAGAATGTGATGAGTCCTGTAGAGCCCACCAACCAGGGTACATTTCATCTCACGTTTGGGATGGATTATGTACACACTGGTTGGGTGGTGGGTTTCAGAGGAGATCTGCATTGGGTCGACAGAATCGGGGGAGACAAGAGGTGACACATCGAGCCGGTAGTCATACATTCAGTGCGCATAGGGAGCGCCTGGTAAGTACTTTTTTTTTAATATTTTATACAACTTTAAATATAAACAGTTCATTTTATATTCATATAGGAAGCCGAGCAGCCTGGTATTTCTGTGTACGGCGTTTATCGGAGGATGTACACGACCCGACTACTGGAGAGATTAGAGGTGACCACCAGCATCAGATTGTGGTCAGTATTATTTTCTTTTCAGTTTGCAAATTAAATGCATATAATATTTTCATTATTCTAAATTCTAATTGAAACTTAAGGAGTCATATGAGGCCGCGACCTCTCAGACACAGGCTGAGAGTCAAGACGAGATGGGTGATCAGACTAGTGACCACCATTTTGATGAGACGACATGGATGCAGGCGACCCAGTATGGCATTGAAAAGGGCCGAGTAGTTGGTATTGGATCTCATTTGACTCCTGCAGCTTATTATGGTACTGCTGCGATGTCGGCGTCCAGCTCGAGAGGAGCTCGTGGAGAGACATCATCTTCTGCCTCACAGTATCAGGAGCAGCTGCGTGCTTAGAGTCAGCTTATAGAGGATTTGCATCAGGGGCAGGAGCAGATGCGTCAGCAGCCTGATGAGGAGATGCATCGATGGCAGGAGCAGATGCGTCAGTAGTAGGATGAGGAGAGACGTCGATATGAGGAGCAACATCAGGAGTATATGGAGTATATGCATCGTCTGACTCAAAGTTTAGAGATGGAGTTTTCTCCACCACCTCCTCCAGGTCCTCCAGATTATCCACCCCCAGAGATTTTTTTAGATGTAATAAACATTTGAGTTCGTAGTTTATTGTCATATTAACAATTTACAATTAATCTTTCATATTGGTACGAATATTGCATGGTTTAATTTGTTTTTATTTTTTTAAATATTTAATTACTTATTAGTATTATTTTTAATGTCTACATATTTTAGTAATATTACTTTTAATAATTTATATTTATTGTTAATATTGAGAAGTTTATAATTTTATAATTTTATTAATATTAATATTAATAATATTATTTTTTTATAAATATGTATTTTTATTTTAATAATAATAATATTATATTAATTTTTTATATTAATAATATTAGTACTATTCTTATTATTATTTTGATATTAATATTTCATAATATATAATATTATATTATTTATATTCATATTATTATTATTTTTTGATATTAATATTTCATAATTATATTATATATATTTTGTATTATTAATATTATAATAATATAATTTATTTATATTATTAATATTATTATTATTATTATATACATAGTTTAATAATAATATAATTATATTAATTTTTTATATTATTAATTTCAGTATTATTATATTATATTATATTATTTATATTCAGATTATTATTATTTTATATTAATATTTCATAATTATATTATATATATATTTTTATTTATATTATAATAACATATTTTTTTTAAATTATTAATATTATTAATATTTTTATATAATATTACACGATTTTTATTAATTATTATCATTTTTTAAATTTTTTAATATTTGCGACGGGAACATTTGCGACAGGATTTCCCGTCGTAAATATTTTTTTACTGTAACATTTGCGATGGGACGAATACTCGTCGGAAAAACATTTCTGTGACGGTCCATCGCACATACCTTCGTTGCAAGTATTATTTAAATTTCACATTTGCGACGGGTTTCTGACCCGTCGCAAATAATATATCTGCGACGACCCATCGCAAATACCTTTTTTATATATAAATGAAAACTCATTTGTGACGGGGGAAAAATACCGTCGCAAATACTCTTTTTGCGATGTGACCACCGCAAAAACACCTATTTGCGATGCCGTTTTCGGCAACGGGCGATTTGCGATGGTGCTCCGTCGCAAAAGACCTTTAGCGACGAGATCTCGTCGCAAATCACCCATCGCAAATATTCAATTTTCCTGTAGTGTACTATAGTGCTACGACCACCCAAGTCCAAGATGCTACAGTGGTTAGTGGCTGGAAGTCCACGGAACTACAATACCACTATCTATATAATTTGAGATTCTATAATAACTGTTCCAATGTTTACACTGTTACAGTACCCTATCTATGGCACATAGTTAGCTATGTTATTTCCAGCCATAGTTTTTATAGTTTGTCAAAATTTGGGTCAGAGGCATTCAACCCCTGACCATCCATAGCAGGTGTTCTTTATCCCCTTCCACCCCAATGAGCTCATCGTGGATCTTGACCCGCGAGTTTTGTGGTCTGGTGTGTAGTATGGGACACTTGCATTGGGACCATCATCATCCAAATAGACCAGGATATATCAATCCAATACAGAATATCATGTTCACACAATTCCAAGCAGATACCAAGAAATAGATTCATCAGACCTGTGGTTGTTTTGGTTTTTCATGACATCCATTATGGTTATCCTTCTAACATGGAATCAAAGTCGGTATGGATAGGGTTCATGGCTTCTTGGCAAGTACACGACCGATTGAAACATGGTTGTTATTTATTGTGTGTACTTGTTGATATCAAATTATACTTGTAAAGTTATGTACTTTTCATTTACTTTCTACTAATATTATCACATGACCATACACTGCATATTACTGGTTGGGTATTGTACTGCATTGGTGGTGTCCTAATGAATTGTACTCACACCATTCTTGGGTGTCCATAGAACTTCGGTACCCAAGAATTCCTCACTTGTTACTGGTATAGGTTGGGATAAGGCTCGGGTTAATCATATAGCATGATATCTCACTATGAGTTGGAGACCAGTATGATGCGAGTCTTGGTGTTGTAGAGGATTCTTATACTTTTTTTAACTTTATTTATTATTATATATGAACAAACCGATGGGAGATTGATTATTGTTTCATCATTTTCAATTTGATTATGTTATTACTACATTCAGTTTTACCATTGGTATGTTGTAGGTATATGTTTACTATACTTGTATATTTTTATACCTTTGGTTGTTTATTATTACTCTGCACTCTGATTGAGGGTATATTCTCTCCATAGTTCCACTTGAGACCCTCACCACTAGTCAGTAGCCTCTGATGTATGGGGAGGTGCTCTTGAGGTCATGTGGTGTTCCAAATCAGACATGGTGATTTGGATTGAGATGTTAAATAATGAAATTTGAGGATAGGTTGCTATATTTTTCCTATTTTGGGGAGTTAGTATACATGAAAGATAGGAATGTTTCAGAACTTTTAATGAAACTCAGATAGGTGCATCATGAACACCTTTTTTGAGGGAAGTCTAGGTTATTAGGGAATTTTACTGATGTTCTTGGTTTATGTTATCACATGTTTTCACATTTTGTGATGCACATATATTTTGAGTTTGTGATTTCATATGGATATGACTCTTGGACATTTTAGTAAGAGGCATCGTATGAATCATATTCAACAAATATTTTTTTCATGACATGTATGCTGCTTGTGTGTCATTATACTATTGATAGAGAAATCAGTTGTTTAGGTGTTAATGAACTATATTATGTTTTCACATATGAGTTCTTAGAGACATTATATTTGAATGAACTTCTATTACTGTCTACTTTTGATAGTAGTTCGTGTGCGAATATGGTGTGGTACACTTGGGTTGTAACGTCTCTATTTTTTCCTTGTAATACTTTGAAATATTATAGAGAATATTTTCAAAGCCATTCACTGAGAAAACATGAGACTCTGGGTCCTAGAGAGCCTCAATATTTTCATATTAAAATATTAATATATGTCAAGGCACACACATGTATCTTTTCATAATAAATGGATTTCCTGTTGTTTGAGATATTAGAAGGGAAATACGAGGCCACTATTTTTTCCAATATGTGGGATCTGACCTAGGTGTGAAATAAAGTTTTTCTCCATTGGGAACTTAGTGGAAGTTATTGGTGGGCACGCGAAATAATTCATTTAATTAATTAAATAATTAAATGAATAAAAAATACCACTTGTCCCCTTTTGTCCTCCTATTCACATAAGATATAGGGTTTCTACTCCCAGGATTGACAAGTGAACTGAGGAGGAAGAGAGACACCACCAGACATCATATTTAATAGTAATCAGTTCTGGATCGAGGTTTAACAGCTTTTGGGCATCATTTTGGACTCAAATCTTTGGTGTTTTCACCACGAGGTAAGATAATTTAAAACTTTGATCCCCAATCCCTGTATATGAACTGTTTTAAAGTTCTAAAGCCTTTTTTGACTGTTGAGGACCCCCTGAGGGTCGATCTAGGCATAATTGTGTAAAAATTAGGGGTTTCCAAAAGATCACAAGGATTTACCATTCAGAAATCCTGATCACACATCATTTAGTTCAGGAGGACACACCGTTTCTTCTTCCCATTCAGGGAATATTTTGATTTGGGAATACACTCCATGTAATCAAGGTACACACCGTGTAGTAGGACTTGGGTGTGAAACTACTATTAGGGGGAGACACCCCGTGTGGGTAGGACATGACTATGTACTCAGACACATACACGACCAGGGTACATAGGCATGAACATAGCCAAAATACTTGGGAATTACCAGTGTACAGGAGTAAAGGTAGTGGTACATGGGCATAAAAACTATAAAGTTTGGGTTTAAGAGTACATTCCATATACTTATTATATACATTGTTTATTTACCCTAAGGAATATTGGATCCTTTGTTCTTCTCAGTTCAGTGGAATGTCAAATGGGCTTGTTGCCTCTTCCACTTTAGTTGGGTGAGATCCCTCATCTTAGATCTATATGGGTTATAGTTCCTTTTATTCCATAGTGAGTTTTATTAGTCCATCACCATGATGGTTCAATGTTTCATCTTGTTCCGAGCACAGTTTAGGATCCCCTTTGAGGATTGGAGTAGGTATCCCTCCACGAGGCTCAAATTTTATCCTAATTCACAGCCTTCTTCTCCAGGTGAGGGTTTTTATGATTATTCATGTCCAAAATACATGATTTTAACATCCCATTCCTAGAATTTTATTCCAGTTAGGGTTATAAGAATCCCCCAGAGGCCCAGGGTGAGATCTTCTATCTATTTATTGAGGTATTTTGATTTCTATCACATGTCTTCTTCATAGCGAGGCCTGATGAGCATGACCACTTAGATGAGGAAATCAATGTTAACGAGATTATAGAGTGAGTTCTCCTAGATGAGTGTCAGTTTTAGGTCTCAAGAATAATCCTAGATAGATATACTGTGGTTCATATTAGGTTTTTCATTTTTCACCCATCCCCTTCATAGTAGTTTGGACTCCTTTATAGCTTTGGTATACATGTATTTGGCCCCTTATGTTTCTGGTAATTTTTTCATACTCCAATGTGATATATAAATGTATGAATGAATTTGGAATCATTTTTAATTTACCATTAGCATTGTATGAGTTTTTAGAGACATGCATGTGAGTACAGGGACCATAGGAAAAGGCCTCCCATGCGTATGATATGCATACTTGACACTGGTTGTCAGCCACTAACCTATTAGAGGCAGGCTTGGGGTGTCACTCTCATTTCATTGCCGATTAGGTGGGCCCCATATGGTCAGTTCATAATAGAGTGGTATCAGAAAAGGTTCTACCTTAGGACTATATTTTGGGGTTTGTTAAGCTATGAGGTTTGGTTTGGGTTTTATGAAATCAATGTTAGAGTGTTTCGAGATCGACTTTTAGACAAGGGAACCCATCTTTGGTGTCGTGGATTATGTTTCCATTCACTAGGACTCTGATAACCTACTTGTTGACTCAATACATTTAGAAACTGGTTAGGGGAAAAACATTGGTACATGCATCATTTATGACAGGGTTGTGATTCCCATGTCCTTCTTGAGTTAGTGTTGGGAAAAAATACCTCATGGTAACATTGCAGCATTTTTGGATTGGTTATGTTTGTTGAAAATGCTGGATTCCATGGTGAATTGTCGAGTTCCAAAGATGTTTTTGACAATTCATGTTGACAAAGAACCATGAAAAAGAAAAATATGATCTGGAGGTGGTATAAAAAGAGAAAATACAAGGTGGTGTTGTTTTCCAGTGTTTGAAAAATTTTTGGGGTCCAAAATTCGGAGTTTGGTGAGCATCGTGGAATATGGATTTCATTGAAGATCTCATGAAAATATGGATAAGGTATGAGTTTCATGAATATGTTCTTCGTGATGTGGATTTCGTGAATACATAAAGAATATTGATCGTGTTCTTCACGAATACGATGAGCTTCACGAACAACAAAGGTGAAGAGCATTGCGGCAAAGCTTTTCAATGGCGACACAAAGGAATTGACACACTGATCTAAAATTACGACGAGCTCCGAGATCTAAAAATTTACATGTTTCTTCACGATATAGAAAGAATTTAGTGGATATTTTGGAGCTTCACGATTTGATCTGACGTGATGCTAACTTCGCTCGGAAGGTTCAAGGGTCGGTGGAATAGCCTATAAATGGACTTCAATGCCCTTGAGAGAAGCACATAGTTTTCCAAGAAAATATTGTTTCTCTTAACTCATGAAGGAGGTTCGTGAAGGCAGTGTGCATTACGAGATAAGGAGATTTGCGATAGCTAATCTAGCTCCACGAAAGTGGTGTGTTATGTGTTGGCTCAGTGTGCTTCGCAAAGGGAGTCGCTTTGCGGTGTCTTGAGCTCTTCGGTGGATTAAGAATTGAGAAGGATTTCTATTTTTGAAGGATTGAGCTATTTTAAGCAGTGTTCTCTACGAGGAAGAAAGCTACAAGAAGTTTTTTCCTTCACGAAGAGGTCGGGACTTTGTGAAGGCTTGTTTGAGCTTCACAAAATTGGGAGCTTCACGAAGTAGGGTGCTTTATGAAGGTATTTCCCAAAGGTTGTTTTCCAGTGGTTAGAGGAAAAGGGGTATTCATCAGTGGATGAATTTTGGACTTTAATAGAGAATCTATATAAAATGGAGGATGCATTAATTAGTGATAATAAAGAGACCTATAGGTCTATAAATTGTGAGTGGATCTTCTGAAGAATTAGTGATATCACTTCAGTTGAGAGAACAGTGAGTTCTCAAATTTTAAGAGGTTGAAAACTAGGAGGGATAGTGAGTCCACTCCAAACTTGTAAATAGTAGTGGACCTATAGTGGATTTGGTACATTATAACATCACCCGTGTATGCTACATGGATGTATCCTAGTGAGGGTGAACTAAGTAAAATTGCTGTGTCATGTGTGTGATATTAGATTCTTTTATACTCTATAACAAACCATAGAGAGAGAATAGGGTTTTATCTGACAATAAAACAAGATCAAAAGGGGCAGTTGTTTTATTTTTTTAGACCCTGATTGACCCCCCTCTTAGGGTATCTAGACTATTATACCTAAAATTTATCTCCCTAGATACACTCTTTGACTATGGTGCATCTTGTCTATTTTAGGATACCCCTTGTTGACATCCATCTAGGATTCCGTGGATGGATCATGATAATGATCCACCAAGGGATGAGGATTTTCTATAGGGACATGTATTGGAGGTGATACATCAGGGTGGTTTTCCAGACTTTCCACCACTCATTTTTCAGTAGGTATTCACCATAGTATCTATAGAGGATGTATGCAGGCTGAGTACACTTCATGTGTTTTAGTAGTAGCAAACCCTTAGGTTTTGGGGAGAGTTGGACCCTCAGAAAACATAGGACTAGCTTGAGGTAGTTGTGAATGATTTTTTCCATGTTAGTAAACTCCCAATTAGATGTTGGCCCTAATGAGGATCATTCTCTATGGCTCCGTAGGACGATGGTGGCGTCTGATGACCTAGAAACATAATGAGATAATGCTCACTTGGGAAGAGTTTGAGTGCTTATTTAAAGAGGAACTCTATCTGGAGATGTTGAGATCGGTGCATAACCAAGAGATTCTAGAGATTGAGTATGTAATTATTTCTATTTTTGAGCATGCGTCGAGGTTCACTGACCTCTCATGATACTCCATGTATAGGGTCCGATAAATGTTCTTGCTAGAGAAAACTTTCAAGTAGGTCCTTCACTGAGATATTAGGGTTTAAGTGATATATTTATGAATTATTATTTATGATAGAGTGCTCATGTGAGCCTTGGTAGTAGAGATATTCTTGTAAGAGAAGTCAACAATGGTTGGTTCTGACAGTGGTCACTCATGAGTTGAGTCTTCTTTCAGTTGGTAGCTAATGATAGACATATGATTCCATGCCATCCAAACGTTTTTTGTGATAGTATGAGGAAAGATGGTCTATTACACAAGGCCTGAAGGATGGTTTGATCTAGGTGAGGGATATACAGTGCTTCTCTTGTGATGGTTGAGGACATATTTCTTGGGATTTTATATCTCGACGTATGATAGACAATGAGATAATCAATGGGCCGCCTAGTTAGAGGAAACCGTTTGATCAAGGAGGTCTATAGGGAGGCCGACGTGGTTGTGGAGTTGGGAGAGTAGCAGGAGGTGAATAACAATTTTAGTTGTTGGCACCACCACCCCTAGGTGGTCCCTGACATGCATAAGGATCTGATTGATGTGGATGAGGGTAGATGAAGGCTCTGGAGGCCTTTAACCCAGAGGCTCCAGAGATGATTCAAAATATTATCTCTATATTTTATACCTTATATTATGTATTTATAGAAAAATATGTGAGCCATTACTTTCTTTTCATATCCCTTGATTGAGACTTTGAGATTCCTATAGAGCCTCTCGCTCGACCCTTGTATTTGGAGATTCCTAAAAGGGTAGATTCAGTGGCCACACACTTCTATTAACAGTGTGACGTGAATATTTGAGGAGAGAAATCCACATGGGATCTCTTTGTAGCAGTGATGAGGCCTTATGATTCCATCATAGGTATGGACTGACTATTCATAGTTCATGCATATATTGATTGTTATCAGTGGAAGATGTAGTGTATCCACGTTGATCGGTCAATGTTTTCTTTCGTCAGTGAGAATGATTTTTAGGTAGATAAGGATGTCCTCATGTGTAGGAGGATACAAATTATCACTCTCCATTTGGAT
The DNA here is from genome assembly GCA_963277665.1 of Viscum album. NCBI lineage: Eukaryota > Viridiplantae > Streptophyta > Magnoliopsida > Santalales > Viscaceae > Viscum > Viscum album. The sequence continues at coordinate 519,285,813 of OY728135.1, read as the reverse complement.
AGTATCTCCCCTGGCATGATAAATGCTATGACATACCAATTACCCGTAGTGGTGGCTGAGTATGAGGATTTATTTCCTGTGGATGTGCCTGACTTTACTCCCCACTATGAGATCGATTTTTTCAGATACTTACACATAGGGAATACCCTAATATGTGCACCATCATGTCAGATTTCCACTATAGAGATTTTTGAGATTGGGGTGTAGTTAGAGGATTTGCAAAGGAAGGGCTTTTTCAGACCTAGTTTGTTACCCTGGGCAGCCCCATTATTGTTCTTAGAGAAGGAAGATGGGATATTGTTGTTTTTTGTGGATTATTGTCACTTGAATTAGGTGTTTTCAAGAATAAGTATCTAATTATGAGAATAATGACCTCTATGACCAGTTGAGAGGGGTATAGTGGTTCTCAAAGTTTGATCTCAGTTCGGGTTATCACAAGCGCCGAGTTCATGAGAAGGATATATCGAAGATGAAATTTATATGTCTCTATGTCCTTTCAGAGTACTTAGGGATGCATTTTATCATGATGATATCCCCAACAGTGTTCATGGGACCTGTGAACCAGATTTTTTATCCCTTCTTAGATCAGTTCATGGTATCCTTTATCGATGATCTCTTGGTGTAATTGGTGTTTGAGGAGCTTTTGAGGCACTTGAGGATGGTTCTAGATGTACATGAAGAGCACCAAATTTATGATAATATCTCAAAGTGTTAGTTTAAAATATGATAGGTCCACTTTCTAGGACATTTCATATCAGTGGATGGAGTAGTAGTTGATTCGAAAAAGGTTGATGTAATGTTAATTTGGGCGCCACCCAAAAGCATGATTGAGTTACGAAGTTTTCTTAGGTTGGTAGGACACTATCGTTGGTTTGTGCTAGATTTATCTAGGATCATGACACCCTTGACTTATTTGACCCAGAAGGGGCTACCTTTCTTGTGGATAAAGAGGTTTCAACAGGCCTTCTAGGAGTTATGAGAGAGGTTGATGAGCACCCTCATCTTGAGGCTTCCATAGGAGGGTGTGGAGTACGTAGTGTTCTGAGATGCCTCCATAGATAGGTTCATATGTGTTATGATTTAGAGGCTTATAGATATTTCTTATGAGTCCTAATAGTTGAGATTAACAAGAAGAATTACATGTCCCTTGATTTAGAGTTGGCTGCAGAGGTCTTCACCTTGAGGATGTGGCGATAATATCTTATGGGAGAGATATTTATCATCTATTATGATCCCAAGAGTCTCATGTATATATTTTCACAAAATTATATTATCTTGATAGAGAGGATATGGTTAGAGTTCCTCAATGATTATGATATTGAGATAGTCCATACTCTCGAGAAGGGTAATGTGGTGACTGATGCTCTCAGTAGGAGTTCTTGTTCAGAATTATTGAATGAGGCAACAAAGTTGATGGTATCGTTGCTGTTGAACTTAGTAGACAAGGATAATATTTCAAACCACCAATTGATAGTTGTTAACCCTCTACTTCTACAGCGTGTTAGGGAGGTTCATCTTGGAGATACTGATTGTGAAACCTTACATACTCATATATCCACTGGATGTGATCCGAATGGATTTTATGAAGGTGGAGATTACACCATTATTTTCTGAGGTTGGACGGTGGTATTAGTTATGTTGAAAGGGGAGGTGATGAGAAACCGTAAGTTGGGAATAATACAACGTCACTCGAACATGGTGCTCAACCATCACCTACTAAAAAGTGAGGTGCATGAGAATCAAATACGAGCTTAGTGACCATATATTTTGAGTAGGTGTTTTTCATTTTGGTATGCAAATACATGAGGTGGGAAGAAATTAACATCTCTATTTTTACATTGTAATACATTGAAATATTTTAACGAATATTGTCAGATCTAGGAATTGAAATGGTGTGAGATTCTGGGCCCTAGAGAGCCTCAAGATTGATAGATTAAAAAATTAATATATGTCAAGGCATGCACACAAATATTTTAAAAATAAATGGGTTTCCTATTTTTTGGGACCTTAGAAGTGAAATTTGAGGACATTATTGTTTTTAGAACATAGGGTTTACCATAGGAAGGACATAAAGTTAGTCGATGTCATGAACTCTTTGGAAGGAATTGGATGGCATGAGAAGTAATTAATTTAATTAATTAAATAATTAAATGAATAAAAATATCCCTCCTATTTTTTTCGTACACATAGAGGAGAAGAGATTTCTCCTACCATACTCTATGAGTGAAATAATAAAGAAGAGTGGTGCCACCATACTTCATCCTTGATGGGGATCAAGTCTATATTGAAGCATAGTAGCTTCCAAGTGTCACTTTGGACTTGATGCTTAGGCATTTTCACCACAGGGCAAGCAATTTTTTAGTTTTTTCACCCCAGTCCCCATATATGGGCCAATTTAAAGTTTTGAATTCTTCTTATTACTACTAAGGATCCCCTGAGGGTTGATTTGGGCATAATTGGGGAAAAATAAGGGGTTTCGTGAGTATCATAGGGATTTTCCATTCGTAAATCCTGATCACATGACATGTAAATTTGGATCACATGCTGTGTGTTCTTCCTATTTGGGGAAGATTGAGATTTGGGACTACATGCCATTTAATTGAGGTAAACACTGTGTATTAGAACTTGGCCATGCAACCAAAATCATAGGTAGATACCCCATTTGTGTAGGACATGGTCATGTACTTAAACAGAGATATGACTAGGGTACATGGTCACTAACATGCCCAAAATACATGAGCACAACTAGTGTACACATGAATAAGAAGGGGTGCACATGCATGGAAACGAGAAAGTCCAAGTTTAGGAGTAAACATCATGTAATTCCTATACACACCATGTATTTACCTTAAGGAAGATTGGATACTCTATTCTTATTAGTTTAGTGGAATGTCAGATGGGTGTGTTCCCTTTTCCACTTTAGTTGGGTGTGTTCCCTCTTCTTAGATCTATGTGGGTAAGTTCCTTTTGTTCCAGAACGAGTTTCCTCAGTCCGTCACCATGAGGGTTCGGTGTTAAATCCCATTTTAAGCACAGTTCAGGATTCCATTAGTAGATTAGAGTGGGTATCCCTCTATGAGGAACAAAATTTAATCCTCATTCCCATCCTTCCTACCTAAGGGAAGGCTTTTGGGCATCATTATGACGAACATACATGGGTGTATGATTCAATACCTAGTAGTTTATTCCAATTAGGGTTTTAGGAATTCCCCAAAGGCCCTGGGTGAGATCCCCTATTCATGTATCATGATCTTTAGAGTTCTAGCATATATATTCTTCATGGAGAGGCCCAACGATCATGAACTCTTTGATGAGTGCTATCAATGTTAGAAGGATAATGGAGTGAGTTCTCTCAAACGAACATTACTTGAGGGATTAAGAAAAATCCTATTTTGGATGTATGGTTGATACCTAATTGAAAATTAGTTTCTATTTTGAGTATATATGAGGTTCGGTTTCCTTTACCCTCTTTCTTATGGGTTGAGATGATTTTTTCCTTTCAGTTTCAATTTTTTGTGATTTTTGGGATGCCTAATGAGTATTATTAAATTCACCCTAGATGGGTTCTACTCAAACATGTCGTGCCTTATGAAAATAAAATACCTTTTTATGGAGTCCTATGAGGACTATGAGTGGGTAGAGCATAGTGAGATATGCAGACCGTAGTTCTTTCCAGGTGTTGTATTTGTCTCCAAACACGTCCTTCATAGCAAGTTAGATGCCTTTAAAATATTGGTGGGATTGTATTTGGCCGCTTATGTTTTCCAGTACTTTTTTTATACTCTGATGTGGGATATAGATGTATACATACATATAGTATTTATTTTACTTTACATTCATAATTTTATGAGTTTGTTGAGATGTGTTCATGCATACAGGTAGCTTAGGAAAAGGACCCTCATGTGTGTGATATGCCTACTAAACACTGATCAGCAGACCCTGGCCTATTGGAGGCAGGCTTGATATGTTACTCTCAATTAGATTCCAGCCAGGTGGTCCCTATCAGGTTAGTTTGTGATATAGGCGATGCCAATGATGAGGATGATGATGGAGATGATAAAATGATGGTGATGAGGTTCCTTTGTTCATAGGTAGTGCCATGCACTTATTTGGTCATTGTTAGGCATTAATTTCCTTGGTGAAGAACCTTGTATGAGTATCCACTTGATAGGTCCAGTTAAATATGTTTTAAAAAATATTCTATGTGGTGTTATCTATAAAGCACCTAGTGGAATTTTGGTTAACCAAACTCAGTATCTATGAACTTTTGATGAGGTTAGTCTAAGAGTGAATATATCATGACATGTCTTTAGAGATGTTCCTAGATGACGTTTTGTGGGGTGTAACCACTAGTGAAGCCTTCTAAAGGTTTTTTGTAAGATATTTTGGCCTTATAAATGTGGCTCTAGTTACTAGTAGGTCATTTCCTGACAAAACGGGAAAGTAACATGAGTGAGAATGTTCCTTGTAGGGGAATAGTCAAGGTTAATGTCAAGGGAAGTTCTAATTAACAGAAAGATCCTTTTCATGTGAGTAAAATCTGAAATTCTTAAAGAAATTTCTTCCATGTTGTCTTACAACCCTAGAGTATAGATCACCCTGATTGTTAGTAATCATGATACAAGGATGGATTCCAGAGGGTTTGTATAATTGTATCATCAAGATTTGGATCGAGTGTTCTCTTGGACTATCAGTTTTTAATGAAACTATCATTAGTTGCCGAGTGAAATCCTTGGGGTTTTAACCTAGGAGAATTATAGTGTGAATATATTCTCATTGTTTTTAACTAATACCCATGTGTCGGGTGGTATGTTATGAATCCTGACAGCAAGGATATTCTCTTTCTAAAGAGGAGCCCTTAGTGTTCTCGTTTTAGAGGAAATACACCATGGTGTAGATACATAAAGGCATGCGATTTTATCTTGGAGGTCCGCGACTTGTGATAAATGACCCTGTTAGAGTAGAAAGTGGTTTTTTCATGCCTCACTAGAGAGGTTTGTGTGAAGATTCATGTTGTGGTTATTCATAGAGTCATTTGAATTGATGATGTGATGTGGTGAGTTGATTTTTGGGAATGATCTGAGTTCCATGGATGATTCCAAATAAGTTTGTGGTGGTAGAACACTGACATTTTTGCTTGTGGTTCACCCTTTCTATTAGAAACTAGAGCATTATGAATGAATCCGAAAGGATTTGATGGCATAGTGGTTAATGCATATAGAGTTGTCTCTGTGATTGAAGATGACATCGATAGTGGAATAGGGTACCATTGTACGATGAACTTGAGTTCTTTCTAATGGAGTTTCTATGGTTTCTAATAGTGAATTTCATAATAGGATAAGACCCATTTTGGTTAGGAGTCACAACCTAGACCAAGGCTGCTAAATAACTTTATGTACTTTGAAATGGATTGTTGGATGGAGTGGCCTGTGTTATGAGAAATACATGTATATGTAGTGCATGGTGTTTTGATTTACATTGTGTTTGATTAGACCATCAGGTTTATTCATTTCATTCGACAATGGACTAGTCAGTGGATATGTAGACCAATGTGAGCATTACAATGTGACTTTATGTATACTTCAATGGTGGGGAGCATCAACCAATCATGTGTGAAATGAATTATCTTAGGGGAAGGGTTGGGCTCTTGTATAAGACTAATCGTTGGACGATCGTGGTAACTCCAAAGAGCGATGTGTAGAGGAGATGAGAGTATCTAGTTCCAAGTTGAATATATGATGTTTGATTCAAATGTATAATTGAGTGGAGAACAGATGTGGTTCATTAAATCAAGAGATAAATTGGTGTGTTTTGAGAAGGGTTTGGATCATTGGTATATTGACAAATAACTGAGAGCCTTGTGGCTAATGAAAGTTGTCAGTGAACCCAATTTGGAAAAAATAATTTGAAGTTTATTTGGACTTGGGTAAGGATGTTGGACCAATTAAATGATGAAACTAATTCTTAAGGTATCATGATCAATGGTTTCACAGTGTCTCAGTTTCATAGGCTAATAATATTTATAGGTAAATGGTTGGAAAAGTACAGACTTCTATTTTGTGTGAACTTGAATTTTGTGGGTTGGAACTTCATTAAGATCATTTTTGGGAACTATTGTGGGGGTTAAATCATATAGGACCATTGGGGAATGAAAATATTGATTCAGCTTACGTAGGTTGGTGAGACTCATCATCTCAGTTTGGAATTAGGAACGAGGTTTCTATATCTACTTTTAACTCGTGTTTATATTGTTGTGTTTCAGGGGTTGAAACCTAGTTTTTTGCATGGTTTAGGGGGTGAATCATTTGTCGAAATTTTTGTGATGTTATCAAGGGGTGAAACTTTGTTTCATCACATGTGTTAGGGGGTGGAACATGTCATGAAAATTCATAAAGGCGATTTTGGGGAAAATTTTTTTGAAAGCATGAGAAAGTGGTGTTTTAGTACATTGATCAATCGATAACTTTCATGTGGGGATGTTTGTGGAATTTCAGGTTGGAGGCTGGCATTTCTTTTGAGGACGCATCAGTGGTGAAACTGAAAATTGTAGGGAAAGTTTGATAAGGAAGGTCCATCTGGTGTTCTTTCTTGATGATGGACATGGCAGAGGAGGATTGTGTTGGGAACATCACGTGGATCATAGTTATTGGGTTGGTGTGCCACTAATTTAGTGTTTTCGGTAGGATATTCCTACAGTAGGGAGAACCGCTATTTAGGAATCATTTTTTTTCAAGTGAAGACTTATTGTGGTGACACCATAGGTTTTGAGAATAGATGATAGTTTACACCATAGAATATTATGAGATATAGGTGTGGCGAGTGTCATCTCAATACTCGTGTGGATAACGTCGTGATTTTGGCTCAACTTCTAGTGTTCATACTTGGAGTTGTGTAGATATTTAATGATGGGATTTCAATTATGAGAATGGACTTGGAGAAATGAGTTGGATTTTAGGACCAGAACATAGAGAACTACTTGTGAATAGACTTTTTTGGAGAATCAGATGATGTGTTTCATGTGATACCAAAAATTATCGAGGATGATATGTAAAATAATGGGTTGATTATAATGGCTTATGTTGTTATGGGTTTAAATTTAATATGTAAAATTATGTTTTTCTTTTTGGTGGATGGTTATTTTTCAGAACTAAATCTCTGGTCTATAATCTAAGGATTTGAATGCCTCTAAGGAATGTTTTAATGTATGGTTTGAGATTCCAGGTGGTTCGGGGGATATTTAGGTGAATCCAAAGGGGTTGCTGAAACAACTAGATTATAAAGGAAGGATTCATGACATGACACTATGTTTCACCCCACAAACCATCATGTTTAACTTCCTTTGAATTGTCATATCGAATTCTCACAATTTGAAACATGATTTCACATTTTGAAACATGTTTTCACATTTTGAAATTATCCGAGGTAGTTTTAAAGATGTTTTAAAGTGATTCTCTTATCCCGGAAAACCCATATTATATCCACCCGAACCACTTATGTGAAATGCGATGGGAATGGTAGGGTTTTCCCTCTAGGATATCCTCCAATCCCATTCTTTCACCGATTAAATTGTGATTAATTATGACAGATCCCTATTGGTATATCATATCCCCCGAATATATTGATGTATCTTTCCTATTTTAATTATTTTTGATCATGTGTTTATTCTGATTAGATAAATCAGATGAAAATTCCACCGTATCTTGAAGTATTTTTTCAAGGATGATGAAAACTTGGATCAATTTAAAAAGAGGACATTACATGGAGATAAACACATATCATTGATGGGAGTTTCAGTGAAGGTATTCCATTAGTTGAAATATTCATATTTTTTAATTCAATTATATTAAATTGGTTGTTGTTATGTTTTCATGTGATGGGATTTTTCTTGGTTTTGTGTCAGAAGAACATAATAGACCTTTCATCGGTGGTTGGTCATGTTTCTGGCTAGGCAGTGACATCTGATAAGTCATTTTGCATGTGTGCCTTTCTGCCTCAGTTGTGGGTTTTTCTTGTATTCATTTAATTAATTATAATTTAGTTCTAATTAATTATTTGAAATGATTTTACATGTGTTAGAAACCTATGTAGAAAGATAGAGACTGAATGGACGTAGAAGAACCAGATAAAGTTGCTATGATTTTATTGGATGGGCAATGACTCTACTTGAGGTAGGTAATCCCATGTATCCTTTGATATTTATGATTTTTTTTAAAATATGGTATGAGGTTCACCACCGTGGGTGAGAACCCTTGATTATCATGATGAGTTGTGAATAATAATTATGATTAATTAATAAATGAGGCATGAGTCTAAATTTATTAGATGAACCATTCTAATTAGAAAAAGTGTTAAGGGCCCTAAAGGACGTTTGTACACTAGATAGAATTGGATCTTACAAGACCATGTTTGATGCCTAGAAAACATGTGTGTGGTGTGTTTAGCCTTTTGATACCATTTATATTGATTATTCCATGATTATACTTAGGTATCCTAATCGAAAATGTTGTCCTTGACCACATGTGTAGCTACTATGGCTCAGGATGATATGCCATGCTCTATTATATGTGAACTGTTTTTCTTTTATGTGATACCTATATTGGCATTATTTGTTGACCATTCTTGATTTTTATTTCATGTGGGTGTGTTTATATCCCATGAAACACTTTATGATTTTTAATGTCATGAGTATACCTATGTATCTTTTTATGGAATCTTTTATGATGATCACATATGTCAGTATGTTGTAAACAATATCCAAGATCTTATTCTAAACTATACTTACCTTGTATATTCTACCTTGTTATTCTTGTTATAATTCCATTAGAGGCATCATTCTTAGTGTTTGGAACATGAGGAAATTTGTTAAATGATTTTCCCTTAGCAGGGGTGTGTGCATGACTAGAGATGAAGGTGATGATGGAACTGAGTATAGAGAGTAGATATAATGATTCCATGGATGCCGTGTAGAGGATTCACATGATACCTAGTGGATTCCAATTTCCATGTCACATGATTATTAGTAAATTCCAATTAGTCCTTGATGCCTAATGGATGTAAAGTAACATGTCATACGTGATACCTAGAGAATACCAAGTATCATAAACACACGATTCCTTGAGGGCGTTGAGTGATAGATTCATTTTACTTGCTGCTAGTTTGGTTACTCTTTATATCTATTATGGTTATCCTTCTGGTATGGATCTAACAGAGGTATGATTAGGGTTTTTAGTGGCTCGATAAGAACATGATCGATCAATATAAGGTAATTTATCTTGTGTGTACTTGGTGATATTACATTATTCTTTCATAAATATATATTTTATATTTACTTTCTAGTAAGATTATCATATACATATAAAATTCATATTAATGGTTAGATATTGGACCACATTGGTGGTTTCCTACTGAGTAGTACTCACACCCTGCTTAGGTGACCAAGATAATTGGGTACCTGATCATCCCCCACATTTTATGGATACAAGTTGTTTGAGGCCCATGTTAATCATCTAGAAGGATAACATGCTATGGGTTAGAGAATGGGATGAGGTGACACTTTTTGTTTTAGAACCTCCTTTAATTTTGTTCCTTTATTTTTATACATGATCATCCTAGTGGTTGGTTGATTGGTGTATATTTCATTGACTTTTGAGTCTATTACTTGTTCATTCATTCATACTATTGGTATGTTTTTGGTATCTATTTTCTATGATTATATACTGCTATATATTTGTTTGTTTATTGTTATTGTGAAATCTTATTTAGGTTATAGTTTCCCCATGATTCCACTCGAGACCCTCATTTTTAGTTAGTAGCCTTCGGCGTACGGGGTGGCACGCCTGAGCTCATGTGGTATTCCAAATTAAACCTACTGATTTGGTTTGGAATATTAAAATTACACTATAAAAACTACATATAATTATATTTAGAATAATGATGTTACTTTGTAAAGGTATATGGAAAACATATCAGGGTTCTAAGATAAGAATAAAATTGAAATATTCTTGGTTGATAATGTTACCACTTCCTTTGGAATCTCTTCTTGGCTATCCCTAAAGGCCATACAGAAAGGTAATTGGTGAGATTAGAAGTATGAGGATGTATGAGAGATGATTATGAAGATAATTTTATAGAAAATTCTCACTCTCCAAGGCTTATAATGTGCATGAGGAATAGGTTTCAAGGGGTGATATTTATAAGGGGAGGAGATGGGTGTTCTGAGTATAATATTCATTAGTTTATTATTTTGGTTCAATAATACCAAAAGCGATGAATATTATGAATACATATAGTAATTTGTGCATTTTAGTTCAAGATAATGGCTAATTACATCATCTATGACTCAGTTAATCATTTATTTATGTTATAATGTTAAATATTGTATTTTTTTTATATTTTACAGTTCACCAAAACGTTAACAATTTTCATAAAATACAAAAAATTTACCACAAACCTTTTCCTATGTGTAGATTATAAAAAAGAAATACATTTTATAATTTTTTTTAAATAATAGAAAATAAATTGTTAAGAAAATCCTTCTTTATTTATAGAAATTCAATTTTTATATTATGATCAGTTTTCTGATCCTTTGAAAAATTTATTATCGTGTCATAAATATGACAACCCGTGTCTTTATTATACATTAATTGAAGATTTATTACATAATAATACATATAATAAATCCTAATAGATCAAGAAGTCTAGTGTAATTGGTATTAAGGTACATAGAATAACATCTTGAACATGAGATATAACAACATTATTGAAACATTTATTAACATGCTCTTAGAAATAACTGATCCTTTAATATTACATTGGATAAAATAGGGATGTATATAAAAAAGAGTGAGATATAATGCTTAGTAAGGGAATATAAAAGAAGAATAACATGAAGAATGTATTACATGTGAGACAATAGGAATTTAAATGGAACATAAAATGGGTGAGGATCATAATCAGGAATAATAAGGCATTGTATACTATGGCAACATAAATACAATATGAGAATTTAGCAACAAATTTAAACATGAAATCATAAACATAGGTCCGAGATAACCACCAAGAAATCATTACATGGTGAAAAAAGTCCAATTATGGAATAGGTTCACTCCCTAATCCCTTACATTATTTCTCATGAGACTAAAACATTTCCCTATACTTTGGATCACTATATAATTCTGGGTGAATCTATCAATTTCATATCATGTACATGCATAAGTGTGCCACATAAATCCCATAACATAAGAAGATATTTCATAAAATTTAATCCCAAGATTAAGTATTGTGGGATAAATACATGGAAATACCCAATAAAAGAAACATATATATATGTCTAGGTGAATACCCTTGATTGGAAATAACAATGGTATTCACAGCAAAAGGGCTTGGCATGGAAAAATCACAATGAAATTCCAGCAGCATAACGACATCACATAAAGCTTCATAATATGGTATAATGAGAGATAAAGAGGTATCTCATGATTTGTACATAAAATGGAAAGTAATATGGTTTTGTAGAAACATATAACAACATTAGGAATTGGAAATAAAAGACATAAAATAAATGAGATTCATGAATAAATAGGATAAAGAGTGGATTTCAACATAGTAATGGATTAGGTAAATTCTATAATGAGAGGGGATAAATGATCTCTCATTAACAGAAAATCAAGTGTAAAGTAGAGAGATATTTATGAGGTCATTAAAACATAACCAATTGAGATTGAAAAGGCTTAATATAATTAATTTTATTGAATTGAAAAGAAGAGGGAAATACCCATTACTTTGGTATGGAAAATCGTAGGACAATTTCGGCAGCATAAGGAGGGTATATAATGGTTCATGGTAGAGCTTAATGAGAGTAAAATGTGTCTATAATCACATTAAATCAAAATTAAATAAGTATGTATGTATAGAAATATACCCAAAAAATAAAAAATGTAAATTAAGCTGCATAACATAAAATAGGAGCTTGAATAAAAAGAGGAGAGGGAGATTCCTTACCTAGAGAGGGTGATTCCAAAATCATGAGAGGATATTATTGAAAAATTGGGTTCACCTTAGGAAAAATATAGAGAGGGGATTTTATAGTAAATACTTTATCCTTGTTTTTTGAGTTAAGGGGAATGAGATATTGTGTGGTTTTATATTGGAAAAGAAAGGGGAGTTCTTCATTATTTCCCAAACATAGGTTTTGGATTCTATACAAGAAAATAATCGATACTAAAAACATTAATATGGTTTTGCCTATGTATTATGGAAAAAATAATTAATTTAAATATTTTATAAGGCAAATGGCCAAAATTATTAAAATATTACCCTTGGTGATGTGTAAGTGAGTCATGTTCACAAACAAATGATTTTAAAACCTTAAAATATAATATAGGGTTTAGAGGATTCATAAAGGATTTATAAAATTAATAAAACAACTTAAAAGAAAATTATTTTAAGGAGTAAAAATATATTTGGTCATGGATACCTTATATGGTATATATTAAACATCTTTGGTTTATTATGATGTCATCATACACAGCGTATACTTATACTACATTTAATTTGTACCTGAAAATTAGACTATCTCAGGAAATTATAAAAAAATTACCATTGGATAATTTAAATGTGATTATTCCAAGAATGATATTTATTTTATAAAAATAACTATTTTAATATTATAAATAAAACTTTAAAATTAAAATCCCTATTTTTTTTAAAAATACTCATTTTTTGATAATAAAAAATATGTATTTACTTCATAAATTTATAGTATAATTTATATTTAATATATAATATTTAATAATACTATTTTTTTATAATATAATTTATTTAAAAAATTATTTAATTTGTAAAAAAATTGTTTCTTTATTAAAACTAAATTTTACCCCAAATTCAATTTATGTTTTAAAATATCAAAAATCTAATTACTATAAATATAATTATTTAATAATTAATAAAGTAAACAAATATAGTCTTTATTATATTGAAATTAATATATATAATCATAATATTAGGGTTACGTTTTTCCTAGATAGCATTATATTATTTTTTCCCTTTATTAACCTATTTTTTGCTTTTACTGTTGTAATAAATATTTACTATGGTTATTATTCATTTATGTCAAAAAACTTATATTGACCTTATTACTTAATATTAATTATGAAAATTAAAAATATATAATACTTTTTAGAAATATTAATTCATAGGGTTGTAAAAATTTAGTTTAAAATAAATCCCATAAGCACGATGGGAAGCGGTTTTTTGAAAATAAAGGTTTCAAGGAAAATACAAATTTTCATTAACTCTATAACTAAAAATATTCATTATATGAATTATAATTCATAAATATAAATATATAATATTAATATTTCATTTAAATAATTTCTCATTAGGGGTTATTTTAATTAAATATAATGGAGAAAAATTATGCATTTTAAAATAGTTTTTAGAAAAATTCATTTTAAGCATAAAAATAAACTTATACAAAAGATAAGAATAAAGATGATTTAAATGAATTTAATTGAATTAAATATAACTAAATAATAAATAGGTTACATTTAAATCAAATTAAAATAATATTGATAATTTTATATTACATATCTTATCAAAATAAATGACAATTTTACAAAAAAATAGTATTTTTCACTATTCACTGAAAAATCTATATTTTGTGAAAAATACCAAATTTTTACTCTAAGTAAATTTGGATATGTTGATATAAAAAATGGATTTAATTATATCAAATACCTTTTTTAAATGTTCTATAAAAAAATTATAATATTTTTTTTAATAAAAAGACCTAAAAATCACTTTTGAAAAAACATAATTTGAAAAACAAAAGGACATTTCCAAAAAAATCAAGTGATTATTTACTAAGAATTTATAAATACATATATTATGAGTATTATATATATATATATCATAAACTAATTAAACCTAGTCATATCTTCAAATTTAATGGAATGGTTAAAATGGTCATATTTAAATAATCATTATTTGTCTGAGTTTGGTGTTGCGTATCGTATATGCTATCAAACATAGTTTTCTATTTTTGAAACGTAGAGAGTTAAATTATTACCCTTTAATAAATCATGCCCTACTAATTTGTACTTGAACTTGTAAAGTAATTTTTTTACATTTGAAAATATATTTTTTTAAAACTCGCATCATAAAAAGGGTTAATAAAACATCCACTTGAAAAGAGAGAAAAATAAGAAATAAGGTCATTACATAACTAGGTTTACAAGTCGGCTAGAATTTGTGGGAAGTGAAAAAATAGACATTGAAGAGAAAATTAACACCAAATAACTAAGAGTGTGTGATAGAGATATGGTCAGGACAAATTCAATGACTACAAAACTATAAATATGTGATAGGTATAAATACAATGAATTCATCAAAAATGATCATAATATGACAACATTTTGTCTTTAAGATTATTTTCCTAGACTTAAGGGATTAATTTATTATATATACTAGCAAAATAAGGAAATATAATTTATTGAAAATTATATTTTCATCATTTAATCAATTTCTACCACAATCTCATATTGTTTTCTCTAAATGATAATAACTGAAGATTAATTTTTAGGCGTGAAGCACTAGAATAAGCTTATAATGGATCACATAATCCACCAAAGAAAAACAATATCTTCCTCCATTATTTACTAAATTCAATATGTTTATGATATTTTATGATACTACTTAAAATGAATATACCTTAATACATTAATCTCTAAAATTGAACAAAAAAATTCCATAGGTTTAACATAGATCATTCCTAAAATAAATCCCCTTATATCCCAAATAATAAAAATAAACTCAACATTAAGGAATGTTTTAAACTCATAGGTTGTATCATACCATTCATATTAAATCTAAAAAAACATTTGATAATTATTCTCAAATAATTCTAATGGGTATATATACATCACCCCAAATAAAACATCTCCCTAAATATCATTAATCACCTCAAAATAAAAAAAATATTTGATCCAGTAATATTTTTTCCCTAATTATACTAAATAATGTTAAACTTAGATCACATAAATCATAAAAATTAGTATAAATTATTTTAAATATTGGACTTAGATATAGCATCCCGATAATATTTAGCTATATCCCAACCTAAAACACATTTTAAGGGTTATCAATCCCTTAATCAAGTGTTTCATAAAATACCACTTTATCACTAAATCACTTTTATAGGTTATAGGTACCATTAAACCTATATTTAAAATCTTTAATGAAAAAAATATGGAACAATCATTATATGTTTCATGATTCTTATATCCACAATTTCATTGATATACCACTTCTTCAACATAATTCTTAAATAACAATACATAAATACTTTAATCCTTACACTTCAATGATTTCCATAAAATAGGTCCTTCCGTAGTCTAGGATTTAACCCTTATATTAGGGAATTTAATTGGGTAATTACCATATTTTACACACATAAAACATTGAACAACAATGGGGTTCCATAAGATGTAATCTATTCCCTTCTATCATACTCTTCATTTTTTATGGAAACTCGTTCCTTTTTCCCTATTTTTTCACACTTAAAACACCATTGAGATCCTTTATGGAAGTTTTCTTGGTTCCTCTTTCAACATTTGTGGTACGTATGAAAATGAATCTTATTTCTTTTATATTTTTTATTAGCTGAATTTTTTTGAGACTTCACCGTCCTCATCTTTTATGTTTTTAGACATTCAACTATGTTCTAGTTGTTAAATGTGATTTTTTATAGCTGGTTTGGAATAATCACAAGATTTATTACTTGATCTGCCATCATGTTAAGTATCTCATTTGGGAATTAATCACATTTCCCATCACATTGGTTGTTGACTCAGTTCCTCATATTTCAAACTATTGAGTAGGATAAAGTGAAAATATGGGATGAGTACTTTAAACTATTAAATAGAAAAACAAGAATCTAATAATAGTAAAGAGATAACTTATAAATGACATGTACATCCATAAATTATGAATTACTAGAATTAAATATAAGTAATCCATTTTCTATTTCCAAACATAGACTCTTATGGAAATTATTTTTCCCTTAATAAGGGTTTGTAATGAGCTTGTGAATTTACCAACACATATCCCATAAGAGTGTCAAACTAGGGGTGCAACATGGACCATTTTGTGTACTAGTTCTCTATAGAGTCTAGTTCAATACGACATTTTAGGGTGTCACCACTAGGTACATATGTTTCAGAACCACATTCACTTGCAGTATATAGACATATATGTATTTTATTGAAAACCACTTACGATATACATTACTGAAATTTAGGTAAAACTTTTTATGTTTAGTCTTATACCTAAAACTTTCTCTAGAGTTTTCTAATCATAATCCCAAAAAAATAATTAAACTTTACTTTTAAATTAAATATGACAACCCACGCCTTTATTACTCATTAATTCATGATTTATTACATAAGAATGCACATAACACAATCTAGAAGATCTAGAAGTCTAGTGTATTTTAGAATTAGGTACATATCATAACATCTTGAACATGGTATAATAGAAAATTATTGAAAACTTCTTTAACGAGATCTTAGAAATCATAGTTCCTCTAATACTGCATGGGATAACCTGGGGACATACATGAAAAAGGGGTGAGCTATAAATCTTAGTAAGGGAATATAAAAGAAGCATAATATGAAGAAATTATTACATGTAAAACAATATGAATTTAAATGAAACATAAAATGGGTGAGTATCATAATCATGAACAATAATGAAATATATAGTATGATAACATAAATGAAAAATGTCAATGTGGAAACAACTTTAAACACGACATCACAAAAATAGGTCATGGATAACCGACAAGACATCATAACATGGAGTAAAAAGTCCCATGATTGATTATTTTAACTCCCTGATACATTTTATCAATTATAATTAGACTAAAACATTACCAAATGAATTGGAGCGCTATATAATTATATGTTCACCCATCTCTTTCATATCATGTACATTAATAAGTGGGCCATATAGATCATTGAACATAAGAACATATTTCATCACATTTAATCCCACAATTAAGTATTATGGGTTGAATACATATAAGTCACCCATTAAAAAAATATCGGTAATTTTATGTAAATAACCTTTAGTGGAAATCATTATTCTATTCACAACAAAAAGGTTTGGCATGGAAAAAGAACAGGGAAATTTCCGCAGCATAATGACAGTACATAATTATTAATTAAATGGTTTAATGAGAGTGGAAGAGATATATCATAATTTTTATATAATTTGGGTAGTAATAGGTATGTGGATAAACATATAAAAACATTATTAATTGGAAATAAAATTCATAAGATGCAGAGGAATCTTGAATAAAGAGGAGAAAGAGAGGATTTCAATATATTAACTGCTTAGGGAAACGCTATAATAAGAGGAGATAAATGATATATAATTAAAATAAAATCAAGTAGAAAGTATAGGGATATTAATAAGTTCTTGGAAACATAACCAATTTATATTCAAAAGGTTTAACATAATTTCGGTTCTTGAATTGAAAAGAAGAGTGGGAGGCCCATTACTTTTGTAAGGAAAATCACAAGACAATTTCGGTAGCATAAATATGGTACATAAAAATTCATGGGAGAGATTAGTTAGATTTAAATAATTCTATAATAAAATGAAATAAAAATGGAAGAGTTATGGATTTATAAAAAACTTCCCAAAGAAGAATAAATGTAAATTAAGAGGCATACCATAAAATAGGTGCATGAATAAAAAGAAGAGAGGGGATCCCATACCTTGAGATGGTGATTTCAAAAGAATGGATGGAGATTATTAACAACTTTTGGGCACCATGGGATGACTCTAGATAGGGGAGGGAAGAGTAAGGATGTAATCTAGGGTTTTTAGTAAAGGGTAATGGGATCTTATGTTTGTTCATATATGAAAAGAGAGGGGAGTTATTTATTATTTCCTAAACATTGGTTTTGGTCTCTATATAATAAAATAATCAAAAAAACAAACCTTACCATGGGGTTTTCCCACGATTTTTACCAAAGATATAGGATTTATGTAATTTTAAATGTAAAAGGTCCAAAATCATTAAAATATTACCCAAGGTGATGTGTAAGTGAGTCAGGTTTACAATGAAATGATTTTAAAACCATACAATATAATATAGGTTTTGGTAGATTCATTAATGATTTATAAAATTACTTAAATAATTTCAAAATTACAATATTTTAAAGGAAAACGTATATCTGGTTGTGTATAACTTATTATTTATATATTACACCAATTTTGGGTCATTATGATGCCATAATAAACATCATCTACTTATACTATATTTAATTTTTACATGAAAATTCGATCATCTGAGAAAATTATAAAAAATAACCATTGGATAATTTCAACGTGCTGATTAAAATAATTATATTTATTTTATCAAAATAATTGCATAAATATGAGAAATTAAAATTTTAAATTAAATATCCATTTACTAAAAATTACTTGTTTTTATGAAAATAATAGTTTTTGACCCTTATAAAAATTACATTCGTTCGTCATAAAATTATATTATCATTTATATTTAATAGACAAAATTTAATAATAAAATTTTATTAAAATATAATTTATTTCAAAAATTCTTGATTTAATAAGAATTGTTTTTTCTTCATTAATACTATATTTTACCCCAAATACAATTTATGTTTTAACGTATCAAAAATCTAATTTTTATCAATTTTTTTTATTAATTTATAATGTAAAAAAATATAGTAATTATTATATTGAAATTAAAATATATATATTCATACTATTAGTGTTACTTTTTTCCTAGGCCTTGTTAAATTAATTTTACCCTTAATTAACCTATTTTTTTCATTTTACAATTGTAATAAATATTTAGTATGATTACTATTAATATTGTCAAAAAAAATTATATTTCCCATATTACCAAATATTAATTATGATTTTAAAAAATATTTAATCAATTATATCACCATTAATTCATATTGTTGGAAGAATTTAATTTAAAATTAAACTTTCATGCCCGATAGAAAGTAGTCTTCTAAAAAATACATTTTTCAAGGAAAATATGATCTTAATTTTACTATATAACTAGTAGTATTAATTATAAAAATTTAAATTCATAAATATAGATATATAATATAAAAATTTAATTTTAATCAATTCTCATTAGGGGTTATTTTAATTAATTATAATGGATAAACATTATGAATTTTAAAATAGTTTTCAGAGAAATACGTTTAAGACTAAAAATAAACTAATACTAAAATTTGGTATAAAGTTGATTTAAGTGAAATTAATTGAATTAAATATAACTAATTAATTATTGTGTTTAATTTTGATCAAGTTAAAATAATATAATATTTTTTATATTACTTACTTTATAAAATAAATGACAATTTTTCCAAAAAACCGTATTTTTCACTATTCACCAAAAAATCTATATTTTTCAAAAAATCCAAAAATTTCACCATAATTTAATTTTGATGTGATGATATAAAAAATAGAGCTCAATTTTTAAAATACATTTTCTATATTTTCTATAATATATTGATAATATTTTGGTTTCACAAAAAGACATGAAAATCACTTTTAAAGAAAACATATCTTGAAGAACAAAAGGACATTACCAAAAATAAATTGAGTAATTATTTAATAAACATTTATCAATACATATATTATTAGTATTAGATATATATATACACCATAAATTATTTAATCCTACTTATATCCTAAAATTTAAAGGAATGGGTAAAACGGTCATATTTAAATAATCATTGTTTGGCTTGGATGAGTGTTGTGTATCACATATGATATCAAAAATTGTTTCTCTTTTAAAAACTTGGGGAATTACAACAAGTTTATATTATCATTTTAAAAAAAATTAATATTATTTTATTAAACCATTTTATTAATACAATCATTATTTTAAATTTTTATATTTATCATAAACATTAAAATAAAACATATATTGTTACAAAAATTCACACACTTATTTTATCATTTTTAAAACATTTATTTATATTTATGATGATTAAATTAGATATATTTTCATTTTATCTAATTCCAAAATATTATTTTATAATTTCATCATTCAAGTTAACATTTTTAGAGTTTGGTTACTATTCATAACGGTCAGTTTAATATTCCTACAATCAGATTTCCATTCCAATTATCAGGATACTATTCCAATGGTCATATTTGTAAGGATCAAATGCATTCTCTTCCTTCTATAAATAATTCATGTGTCATTCATTATACATTCACTTCTATTTTCTCTCAAGGTTATTTATATTTTCCTTTCAAAAATTGTGATTACATTACAAATATTCTATTTCATTTACATAGTGATGTTCGTGAGTGCTATCCTTGTTAGGGATCAATCATATCCAAAATTTCATATTATAGTTATCTTTTATATATATATATTTCCATTGTAATGTTATATATTTTATTAAAAATATTTATACTCAAAATGTAATGTTTAATTCAATATAATAAAATATTGTTAGTTTCATAATATAGTGAATATGCTTTATATAATTCTATACATTTATATAATCAAAAGGTAACTTCCCTTGATAATATTTTGGGTTTCTATAAGAATGATATTTATGAAGATGATGAAAATGACGATGAAGATGATGGTGGTGGCATTGGCGGTGTGGATGATATTGCTAGATTTCAAGGATATATGATATGTGGCGGTTGTGGTAATGTAGGTTGAGGAGGGGAGAGTCCATGATGGTGGAAATTAGGTAATACAAAGAGAGTCCCCTAGGTTATATTATTTCCCAATTGAATAAATTTTAGGATATGTTATGTGAGGTGCTGGTCATGTAGGTTGAGGATGGGAGAGTCCCCATGGGTGGAAACTCAGTAATATTATAAGAGTTCTAAAGGGTGGAAATTTTACCTATCAATATGGATTTTGGTGGGTAGAGTCCTTGAGTGTGGGAACTTAAGAAATCTACCAGTATCCATGTGGTTGGATAGCATCTCAACCAACAAATGTGGTTGTGATAGAGAGTCCCTTGTGGGAGGATAACTGTTTGGTGATGGAGATATTATAGTGTTGTCCCTATGGGTAGATAGTCACATGGGTATATTATAGTATGGTCTTTATGTCTAGACAAATACTTGGTTCTTAGGTGAATAATGAAGGTGGTTATTATTATAGTGGTTATATTTTGATGTTATATGGAGAAATGTGATATGGTTTTGAAAGTGAGATGATAGCATAGAATAGAATGGGAGTGGCTGGATAATTGACTTGTTGGATATGAACATCGATTGATTTTTTTATATATTGAGATTAATTAGTATTCTTTATTTACATGGAAACATAAGAGTTACAATGAGTAATCGATTGAGCATATTTCTATGATAAACCTTTGATTATATATTCAAATTTTCAAATTATCTTAATATAGATGGTTGTGTTGTTTGGAAACCCCCGTCTCTGAAAAAAAAAAGACTTCATGGCAGAGGTGGTTTTCATTATATCTTTCTAGTGGTATATGATATGTAATAAAATTATTGATGTGTTTACATTTTTGAATTATCTTTATAAGATATGACATACATTGATATACATTGTTATGTATTTTTCCTGAGATATGCATTTTATTATTCATGGTGATGTGAAGTTTAATTTATAAAGGGTAATGATTTCTATATTAGTATGATGATATACCCTTGGTATTAGTCACCAATTCATGAAATATTGATTATGGGATTCAAGGGTCACACTTAGATACATTAAAGCTCACGCGGTGTTCTATCGGGGGTAGGTCGTGACATCACTCTTGTCAGGGCTAATATATAAAACAATCACATGAAAGTATGATTGTGTATTTTTCATAATATCATATTTGAGAAAACATGTACCATATGACCCTTGTAATCACCTATAATTTGTTAAAATAAGAGAAATTATGTTTTGAAATTTTTAATTAAATTCATTAGTAAAATTAGTTATTGTTAATTTCTAAAAAATATAAAAAATAGATTATAAAACACACTAAAAATCATATAACAAATCAAACAATAAAATTAAGTAAAAAAATAAAATAAAATTATTAAATCCTTGATAAATTCAAAATATTTATGAATTATGTAAGGATAAAATTCCATGAAAAAATTAAAAATATGTGAAAATTAATCTTCATTAACCCTCCACTATTATCCTTTTACAAACCTAGGTATAAATATAATACCCAAATTAAATTCAACAATTAATTCAAAGATGAATAATTTTTAATTGTTTCTAAAATTATTTTATCCCAATTTATGAAATTTATTCACATCACTTGATTTATCTTTTCCAAATTCATTTTAACTTTTCATTTTAATTTATACTAATTTTTTTATGTATCATCCAAGGAAAATATTTTCACTTTTCCGTTTAGAGAAAATAATATAAAAATTTAACCATTCTTGAGTAAATTCATGATCAAAGTAGGATTGTTATGATTTTAGACTCTATACACAAAGTTATAATAAAAATGTAAAAACCATGAGGGATTGGATTCAGTTCATTTTTATGTTGATGTTTAGTGGGTAATAATTTAAAAAATTAAAGGGTTCAAATATATTATGAAACCCGTAAGTACAATTTTGAATTAAATATAAAAAACCAACAAAAAATACTAATTATATCCCATAAAAAATGTATCACCAAAACTATCCTTTACTTTTATTTTTGAATTTAGCCACAATTCAAATAAAAAAACTCATTAAATAAATACTCCCATATTCTACCATTCTACCATTTTTATGTGCATGTTATTTTTATCTCATTTTTTCTACTTTATATATAGATTTATTTTTTAAAAAATAATTTTTAATATTTTTTATAGAATAGGATTGATAATGAATTACAATAAAAAAATAACCAGTAAACCCTTTATTTATAACTAATGTCACGAAATAGACTGGATAACTTGGTACCCTTATACCCATTCCGAATCTGACATGGCCTGAAGGGAATTCCCAATCTCCATGGGTTGGTTACTAGCACCTGAAATCATACATGATCAATAGGTAACAAATTTTCCACAAAAGAGAGGAAAATAAAAAATTACAAGTCACCATGATCAACACTCTAAAAGGAGAAAGTACTATAAAAAAATAGGTACAGAAGTACCCAACAAAAAGATTATCATACCAAAGGAAACTATAATGATAATCAGATAACAGTCTCAAAATACCCTATATAACATGTGCAAAACATCTCCACTGGTCACCATCATCACTCCATAGTCCAAAGGATCAAGAACATCCACCACCCCCAAGTGATGCTTTCCCTTTATTCAGACCTGATATAAGAAAGTCAAAAAAATGACCGAATGTAAAGGTAGGGTGCAAGCTATAAATCCCAATAGGGTATAACCAAGTTTTCCATAATAAATACCATTACAATTTACCATTTATTCTACCGGTTTAACGAAAAAAATAATGGAATTACTTTTTAATATTATAAAAGAAAACATGTTTTCATTCAAATAGATGGAGGATATATCAAAACAATATTCAAATAGGCTTAAATGAACATTTTATATAAAAAATTATATAAATCAGTTTTCATGAATAAAATATTTCAATAATCAATGGAATGTATAGTGAAGTGAAAAATCATAACAAATTAACATGTATGAAATCCTTGGAATATGTTAGTTTCTTAGGTAATATGATCCTCAAACATCTTAATAATGATCTCAGCGCTAGTCAGGTGTGCACAGACAAATACACCCGAATAAGGGTAACCCATAAAGGGTAGTCAACAACCAAATAGGGGAACCCATCACGAGTAGTCTTGCCATATTTTTAGTAAAATTTTTCATAATCCATCCATTACTAGGGAGTCAAGTTCGTATTTTACTTGACACAATTACCACAAACTTCCTAGACAAAAATCATCTTCCAATAATCAATCAATCAAATCGGAAATCAATAACTTTGAAACATTTCAAAATATAATTATCCAATTTTAGTTTTCAACATGCCTTCTTATTTCAAAACCAAATCATATGTTTTCAAGATTTCTTAACATTTCAAATAAATTTTCAATTTGATACACCTTTCATTATCACTATCAAATCATTTCATCAAAAACCTTTCCTAATCGAGCCATTATTTTTCATAAATTTTCCCAAACATTTCAATTCAATCAAAATTTGGGGTTTTTTAAAATACCATGCCCATTTCAAAATCGAAGATCAAATCATCACCATTCCAAATTTTAAAAAAATAAAAAACTCATTTCCATTTAATCAAGGAATTAAAGGTTTTCATCATAGGTAAAAAGAATTATGGAACCACCTACCTTTAAATCAATGATCTAGAAGTCAACACCCAAAACAAGATTCTCCAATAAATAATGAAGGTGAAGAAGATATAGGAACACAAACTAGAATTAATATCCAATAAAATGGAGTTTAGATCCATCAATTACATGATGATCTATCAAACTTTAAGGATGAGATAAAGAGAGATCAGAATAAAACACACAAGAGGAGATCTACTTACCTGGAGGAGATTTATTGAGATCAACACCACTGTAATCTTACAAAAAAAGGGTTTAGGGGAGTCAATTTCACTTATTGAGAGCCTCAATGAGCCAAAATAATAATGTTATGGTTGAATGGGGTGATATGAATCTTAAATGGGGGATTTAAGAATTTTAAATTAAATTTAAGAGTAATTAAAAATCATGGGCATGGTTTTTTAGGGAGGGCCACACAGTTAGACAAACCGTGAACCGTAACCATACTCACCTATTGGTCTTATGTTTTGGGTTCATGGTTTAACCACAAGATTAAACTAACCATGATCCAACCATGAATTCCCCACTTTTTAGGGGGTTCATGGTTTGGAGGGGTGACCGTATGGTTTGGAAAAACTGTGCACCCCCACCCAGTTTCTTTCAATATAGGAAATAATTTTCTAGGACAAACTGCATAGTTTTATTTAACTGTGATCCAACCATGCACATCCCAAAAGGCTTAAAATATTCTCCAAATTATTTCAAAAAAAACCCAAAATCAAGACCCAACTCAAATTGTAAGGAACCGACTCATGTTTCCCAGAGTTGATGCCTTATTTTATTACATTGGAATATAAACAAGGAATATTAATCTTAAATGACAGAGTATTTTAGTAGTTTTGTAAACAATATAAATACATAAGTTCAACATTAAAACTTGAAATGAAAAATAATTTAAAAACTCATTTGACAGTATCCATAACTCCCAGGTTATTTCCAAATGCCATTCATAATATACCACTTCATGTCTTGGGAAAATGAAACCTAAGAAAGGGGTGAGATCAAATTTTTATAATGGGTAAGAAATACAATGTAAGGCATCACAAACATAAATATTAGGCACGATGAATAACTAAAAAAACACATGCCTTCAAAAATGAACATGAACACATTATGGAATAAATAAGAGATAAATAAAAAGAATGCCATAATAAAGCATAATCATGGGTTTTATAATAGTTTAATAACCTCATGAACTTCTAGTTACTAGTTTAATTATTACATAATGAAAAATTTCTAACATCATAACCATATTGTCCAGGCCTCGTTCCAAGACCATAAATAATCATTTTGTCAAGGCCTGTGCCAAGACCATAGTTTTTCTCATGAGACCTATAAATGCATCAAGGGGATATAGAGGGACTATAACATCACTTAATAAGTCCAATTAATTCCACAAGTTAATGGGTATAAACATAAACAACATATACATTGATGTTTAAACTAATATATGAAATGTCAACAACATTCCAAAAACATTAAGCATAAACACTAACCATTCAGAGTAAATTGGTGAATGGTGTTTAGATAGAACATCCATATTAAAAATAATAATATACCATTATATTAAATATTGTATATGAAATAATAAAATATGAATCCCAATAACACATAATAATCAACAAGAGTGTTGAAATAGATGAAGATACTCTTTTAAAATCATCGAGTAATTCTTGAGACAAATACTCTTTCACTTTGAAAAGAAGAGTTCTTTTAGAAAAATCATTGTATAAAACCAGAAGTGAAGTAAGATAGTATTTTCATAATAAAATGTGCGAACTTATGAAGATAATGTTTGTTAAAAAATATATTATATAGTTCCCTCGAAAATAAGTAAGATTTTTAGAAATTCCCTCGAATCGGGATTGAATTTCAGGAATATTTTTTTGAAAGATTATTTTAAAACATAAAAGTCCCCAGAACTGAAAGTCGTATTACATTTGGTACACATATATAGAACATTATCACATAATATATGAGAATTAAATATGAATAAATAAGAATTTAATTGAGTTATGTAGAGAATAATATTAACCCGAATAAAAATGGAGGTTCGGGTAGAAAATCCTTACATTATGTCCGAAGGTGTTCCTCACTTTATTTTAATGACATGAATAATAAAATTTAGGTTCATAAATTAATTATTTCAGAACATAATATAAAATTAATTGATTAATTATAACCTTATTTTGGTTCATTCGTGGACTTTTGATGGGTTAAGATATTAAATTTTAGTATTTTGGAGTGTTTTCTTCCTTGGTTTTCATGATCAGTTTACTTATATTCATGTACGGATTAACATGTATAATGAGAATAGTTGTCCAGAATAGAAGTCGTATGTTATTATTGAAAATCACAATATTAAATGGTTATAAAATTCATTTGGTTATTGTAATTTAAGATAAATAATTATGTAAAACTTTAATGACAATTGTCTTGGTTAATTGGTTGTTCTTGATCACAACGGACAAATTTGGATTTATAAATTAATATCATGTGTAAAAAAGGATTCCAGAACATTACATAAGTTATGATATATATATATATATATATATTATAGTCTTTTTGAACCATAAAAATGGTTTCATGACCATAATTGAAGATGGTGGTAGAAATTGAAAACCCGTCGTCCTTGAATGTGATAAATTAACACATCTGAGACGGGGTTTTCATTTCTAGTAAAAAAGAAGGGTAAAGGAGTGATGATGAAGAATTTTTCATTTATCATAACAAAATTAATGTACATGTTAGGTAATGGATTCATCACAAAATTTTGATTAAAGTATTTGAGTAAACAAAAATAAAAGAAAGGAACTTGCAATAAAAGAAATGAAAAGATGAATTTACCTCCTGAAGTAATCTTCCTTGATTGCCTCTTTAGGGGAGTGGTTTTGGACTTTTTATGAGAACAAGGTATTTTGGACGTGGGAGAGGAGATTTGGAGGATATTTCAGAATAGTTTAGGTAAGGCATAAGACTTTAGAGGAGTGAAGAGAAGTGGGAGTGAAGGGTTTCTTTTATAGTGGATGAGAGGAGGGTTTTCCCATTATTTTACTCATTATTTTATTATTTTTCCAAATACAACCAATAGTATTGATTATTGTGAAAAAGAATAGTAATACATCTATATGATTTATAAACAAGTGTTCTTACATCATCCATGATTATAGGAATAGTGAATTTAATTGTTAATGTATTTATACGGTTAATTACCATATTTTACTGTTCAACAAAAATTCGAGTATTTCAATAAAATCCCAAAACTTCACCCAAACCATTTCTTGACATGTATAATTAAAAAATGAACTCCATTTTTGAAAATAATTTTCTAAATATTATTAATTTAATTTTTAAATAAAATCATAATTTATTTGAAAAATAACAATTTTAAAACTATAATTCATTTTATATCACCTTGAAAAATTAATCAAGATCACATTATCTTATAACAATAAGACAATAAAATAATGATATGATTACTATTCATAAAGTTCATATTACTATTCATATTACTATTCATAAGGGTATGCTACTATTCACCGAAAATTAAGTTTTTCTTATTAGACTCTAAATATATTACTGAACATAGCCGTGTATATTAGTTTTTCAAAATTCAAATCATTAAGGTAGAAAAATTATGTTTCCTAGGTCGGTTATAAAAAAGTGGTGTTTTGTAGAGACTTAGTGATTCATGCATTCAATATTAAATTTATTTTCAAAATCATGGGGTTTACATTATCCCCTCCTTAGAAAAATTGCTTCCTTGAAATTACCATAATGTTACCTCACAAAAATATTTGAGTAGTTAATAATCTTAAGCTCCTTAGGATCCCATGTTGCCTCTTTAATTTTATGATATTTCCAAAGTATCTTTACCTGTAGAGTTGTTTAATTCCTCAAGACTTGTTATTTAGTGTCTAGAATCTGGATAGCCTCTTCATAATAAGATACGCCAGGTTCTAATTCTGTACCTTCAGAAGTGAGGATATGCGTTGGGTATGGCATGTACATTCTTAGCAATGAGACATGGAACACATTGTGTACATTAGATAGGCTCTGTGGCATATTTAAACTATATGGAACACCTCCAATTCTCTCTAGAATTTGAAAAGGGTCAAAGTACATAAGGATCTCTTTCCCTTTCTTCCCAAATCTTATAACACCCTACCATGTAGATACTTTTAAGAAAAAATGATCTCCCAATTGAAATTCCAAATATTTCTTTTAATTATCAGCATAGATTTTTTGTCTGCTTTGAACTGATTTGATATGGCCTTGAATAGTCTTTAACTTTACTATTTTAACCCCCCAAAATCTATGGTCCCACAATATTATTTTCACTAACTTCATCCTAATATGTTGGTATACAACATCTTTTTCTATACAATGCCTCATATGGTGTCATTTGAATATCGAAATGGAAAATATTATTTTAGGGAAACTACACTAAATTTAAATAATAATCCTAGATACGTTAAAAGTTGAGAAAGCCTGATCTAAACATGTTTTCTAAAGTTTTGATCATCGTTTTTCATTGCCCATCAGTTTGAGGGTGATAAGTAGTACTCAAACGAAGATCAGTATCCAAAGATTTTGGAAGACTTTTGAAAAAAAAATGTAAATAAAGGATCACGACTAGACACTGTTGAAATATGTGCTCCAGGAAGTCTTACAAGTTCATTGATATAGATTTATGCAAGCCGCTCTAGTGGGAAATCCTCCCTTATAGTGAGGAAATGTGCTGATTTTTTAATTCGATGAACAATTACCCATATTCCTTCATTCTTTCATGGAGTTTTGGGTAATCTAGTGACAAAATCCATGGTTATTTCATCCCATTTCCAGGTAGTAATAGGTAGATGTTTCATTACTCATCTAGGATGTTGTCATTCGACCTTCACTTATTGAAATACTAAACATCTTGATACATAATCAACAATTTCCCACTTCATGTTGTCCCACCAGAAATGGTGCTTCAAAATCCTTCATAATAGATTTTAAGGAAAATGTGAATTATCCTAAGAATATACCCAAGGAGTGTCAAACTAGGTGTGTAATAGGTCTCGTTTTCGGGTACCAGGATACCCCGGGTCAAGCTCGAAACTCCTTTTCAGGGTTTTCACTCCTAGGTACATTTGTGCCAAAACCACATCCACTTGTATTATCCAGACAGGAATGTATTTGCAAAAAATATTCCCATAATATATTCTTTACCAAAAATTCCAGGATGTTCTTGTATGTTTATCCTCAAAGACTATCTTAGGGTTTTGTTTCCTAATCTACCTTTTCAAAATCTAGTTTCTAGGTTTTCTATTAAACTTCCTCTGATACAAATAGTTGGGACCCAACCCCAATTTCTCGGAGCCAGTGCCATATTTTATAACAATGTCATATAAAAAAGGAATATGAATTCCAAAGGGCTGAGTATTTTATATCTTTTTAAACAAGATACATACATATGTTTAACATTAAAATTTGAAATGGAAAACACTTTAAAAACTTCTTTGAAAACATCCATAACTCTGAGGTTATTTCTTCATGTCATTCCTAATATACCTCTTAATGTCCTGGGAAAATGAAAAACAAGAAAGGGGTTATTTCAAATGCCCAGAAAGGGTAATAAATACAAAGAAAGATATCATAATCATAAACATTAGGCCAGATGAATAACTAAAAAACACATGCCTTCAAAAATGAACATGAAAAAATTATGGTAGAAATAAGAGCTGTATAAATAGAGTGCCCTAATAAAGCATACTCATGGGTATTCTAGTAGTAGAATAACATCATGAAATTTTAGTTACTAGTTTCATAATAATAGAATACATAATTCCGGACATCATAACCTCACTGTCAAGGCCTCGTTCAATGACCATAAATAATCATTTTGTCAAGGCCCTATACCAAGATCATATTTTGTCTCATGAGACCTACCGATGCATCGAGGGGCTATAATGGGCCCTGAACATCACTTACTAAGTCTAATGAATTCCTCATATAAATGAGGATAAACATAAACAACATATACATTTATATTGAAACTAACAAATGAAATGTTACTACCATTCCCTGTACATTAAGTATAAACACTAACCATTCAGAGTAAATTGGTGAGCGGTTTTAAGATAGTACATGCATAGTCAAAATTATCATAAATTATTCAATTAAATATGGTCAATTATATCATAAAATATTAATCCAAATAATACATAAGAATCAACATGAGTTTTGAAATAGATGAAGACACTCTTTTAAAATCATCTAGTAATTGTAGAGATAAATATTCTTACACTTTAAAAAGAAGGGTTATTTTGGAAAAATATTTCTATAAAACCAGAAGTGAATTAAAATAGTATTTTCATAATTAATTGATTTATTTTATAAAGATAATTGTTTCCAAAAAGATATTATAGTGTGCCCTTGAAAATAGGTAAGAATTTGAGAAATTCCCTTGAATCGGGCTTGTATTTCGGGAAGAAGTTTTTGAAAGTTCCTTTTAAATCATATAAATCCCCATAAGTGAAAGTTGGATTATGGTCAGTACAAATATATATAACATTATAATATAATTTATGAGTAGTAAATATGAATAAATAATAATGTAATTTAGGTAATTAGATAATAATAGTAACCCGAATGAAAATGGAGGTCCAGATAGAAAACCCTCACCATAAGTCTAACGTTGTTCCTCCCTTGATATTAATGACCAGAAAAATCAAATTTATGTTCATAAATTAATGATTAAATAACCTAATATACATTTAATTGATTTATTATAATCTTATTTAGTTTCATTCATGGCCTTTTGATGGTTTAAGTGATTCAATTTCATTTTTTGGGAGTTTTTTCTTCCTTGTTTTTCATGATCAGTTTACTGATATTCATGTATGGATAAAAATGATGAGTGATAATGGTTGTACAGAATATAATTTTTATGTTATTAGTGAACAAAAATAATATTACATGGTTATACAATTCATTTGGTTACTAGTAGTAAATATGAATCATTATAGAAAACTTTAATTATAATTGTTTGAGTTAATTGGCGGTTCTTGATCACAACGAACTCAATTATATTTATAAATTAATATCATGTGTAAAAAAGGATTATAGAACATTAAATAATTTATAATACATATATTATAGTTTGTTTCAACCATAAAAATGGTTTCATGACCATTATTGAATATGGTAGTATAAGTTGAAAACCCATCGTCCTTGAATGTGATAAATTAACACATCTCGGATGGTGTTTTCATTTCTATTATAAAAGAAGGGGAAAGGAGATATGAAGAATAATTCTTCCTTTATCATAACAATATTCTAGTACATATAATTTACTGGAGTCATCACAAAATTTGGATGAAATGAGGTGAGGAAAGAAATAGAAAAGAATGGAACTTAAAATAAAAGAAATAAAAAAGAGGAATTTACATCTTGAAGTAATCTTCCTTAAGTGACTATTTAGGGGTGAGGTTTAGGTCTTTTTATGAGACCAAGGGATTATGGACATGGGGGAGGATCTTCGGAGGATATTTGAGCAGAATTTAGACAAGGAAAAAGGCGTGATAGGAGTAAAGAGAAGAGGGATTGAGGGTGGTTTTTTATAGTGGAGGAGAGGAGAGTTTTTCCATTATTTTACTCATTATTTTATTATTTTTCCAAAGACAACCAATAGTATTTATTATTGTGAACAGGAATAGTAATATGTGAATGTGATTTCAATCCAAGTGTGCTTACATTGTCCATGAGTCTAGTAATAGTGAATTTAACTGATAATGTATATATACGGTAAATTACCACATTTTATTATTCATAAAACATTCGAGTACTTTAGAAAAAACCTAAAAATTCACCCAATCCATTTTTTGACGTGTAGAATTTTAAAATGAACTCCATTTTTTAAAATAATTTTCTAAATATTATTAATTTAATTTTTAAATAAAATCATAATTTATCTGAAAAATAACAATTTTAAAAATATAATTTGTTTTATATCACCTTGAAATTTTAATAAAGATCTCATTATCTGATAACCTTAAGATAAAATAATAATAATATGATTTAATATTCATAAGGGTCATAATACTATTCATATTACTATTCATAATGGTATGTTACTATTCACCAAAAATTATGTTTGTCTTATCAGACACTAAATATCTTACTGAACGCAACCGTGTATGTGAGTTTTTCGAAATTCAAATATTAGAGGTGGAAAAATTATGTTTACTGGTTAGGTTATAAAAAAGTGATAATTTGTAGAGAATCATTGTTTCATGTCTTGAATATTAAATTTATTTTAAAAATCTTGGGTCGTTACACACATGGGATCGGAAAAAGTGTCAATGAATACTTGGAAATAAATAATGGTATGTTGAAACCTCCCCAAAATAAAAACTTTCAATCCCCAAAAAGCCCGTCAAGAAGTTTCCATATCAAATAGATGAGGTCACTACTCTCTCATCAGTGCCCCATGATCCGTAGTATCATGAGAATTATAACCATGCTACCAAAACAAACAAACTGAAGGTATCATACTCCCACGAAGTACCTTTTCATAAAAATCAATAATCCTGATCGGATGCTTATTCGGGGATAAATCATCCTCAACATCCAGATCACTGTAACTCAAAACATGAGATGGAGAAGAAATATACTTTTGAAGATACAATACATGAAACAAATTGTATATCAATGTAAACTATGTTGTATGTTCTTAATGGTAATACACTTTCCCCACCTTCTTAACATCCTCAAAGGCCCCACAAAGCATAGTGAAAACTTCCCTTGCCTCCCAAGACATCGGTGACCTAAATGGGGTGAAACCCTCAAAAACACGAAGTCACCAACTTAAAACTCTAAATAAATCCTATAATTGTCAATGAAAGATTTGTACTGGATTTGTACCATTAACATTATCTGATGAATCAACTGAATCTTTACCGTAAGTTCTTAAACAAAGCTCGATCCAACCAAAGAACTTTCACCAATGTAAAAAATTGATTTTTTAAGGCTGGCCATACTAGTCCTTATAAGGTGCCATTTTAATTAAAGTCTAGTATATATTTTTGTAATAAAATTCCACCAGTCTCAAATGGATGTACCAAGCTACCCCAAAGTTGAGAACATAGGCCTGAAGCATATCCTCAAGAATCTGTATAGGCCTTTCTTCTTGGCCATCTGTATACGGATGGTATTCCATACTCAAACAAACCTGATATCCCATAACCTCCTAAAGGTTACACAAAATAATAGAGGTAAAAAAAGGATATCTATCAAAAACTATAATAGAAGGGACTCCATGAAACCTGAAAATATCTTACAAATAGAGGCATCCAGAGTCAACAACTTTGGTTATATCATGAATGGGTATAAAGTGAGCCGATTTGGTTAGTATGACAACCCCGTTCTTAGTTACACATTAATATATGTTTTATTACGTATATGTACACTTAATAAAACCCAAAAGATCAAGAATTATAATTTATTTTTAAATTAGTTATATTACATAACAACTTCTAACATGGGATACAAAACATTCTTGAACACTTCCATGACATGATTGTAATATTCCAACGAACTTACAACTGTGTGGGATAATGAATTCATTTTCATGAAACATAATCATTATTATGTTTTTAATATTTATTTATAGTATAAGGAAGACCATAGGTTATCTCTCAATGAGTGTTGGTGGGCTATAGCATGAATTTTTAATAAAAAGGAACAAATGAGGGAGGTGGCTTTGAAAACGGTTTTAAGAAAATGACTTGATTTTAAGAGTTTAATAATTGATAAAAAAGGTGGTGTTTTATAATTATGAGAGAAGGAGATAATTTCATGTTAACTACACATCTTGTATAGTTCATTTTTCTAAAAGAATTATATAGTTTAATGTAATCCTTTGGTTGAGGGTTGTCATGATCTTGAATTCCTTCTTACATCTTAAAACAATGCTCAAAGAAATACGCCTTAAAAAAATCATGTTGTCAAGTTTTGGTTATAAAATATAGAAAACGGGATAAAAATCATACTGAAATATTATTTATGTATGAGAGAAATATTATTAATTTATTTTCCAATTGGAAAAACCCACTATTCCCACTTGAAATATCAACCCAATCAGTGTTGAAATAAAAAGTGTTTAACTTAATTATAACAAAATAAATACATCCAGAAGAGAAGAACATCCAAATTAAATATAAGTGAAATATTTAACACAAAAATTAAGCAAAACCAAAATAATAATGAGTTCCTATGCTCCCCCCCAAGTATGTATATCTCCCTCGAAATGATCATCCATTTTTAGCTTGCCATCAAGAGGAGGAGGATGATTGAGTGGAACTTTACCTTCATACTTAAACCCCCTATGGGGATAGGGGCCTCGAAAACTTATTAGATGATAAGAGGAATCATTTGGGTCTAAAAAATACTAGATCGTTTCCTCCTAGTCTATCATACAAATGGGGAGCCAAAATATCCAATTTATAAGAAATGTGGAAGGTGTTTTTTGGCACCATGATTTCAAAAAACCACTTGAAACACAATTCGGAATGGCCATATTGTATTATCTCACTTTTTAAAAAACTAAAAAGATGTATCCCCACCGATTGGATATATACACTGATTTTGTTTTCACCATTTGGACAATCACAACTACTGATATGGATGAAATTAGAACCCACTTTTTGACTTCAAGTAGATTTAGTGGCTTGGACAGATCAGTATGAATGGGCCATCAGATGGTAGAGTGAGGCTTGGTTTTATTCATATGAAATGTATACAATTTAATTTTAGACTGTGTTGGAAAATATCATCCCATTTAGATTCACGTTTTATGAGAAGTGTGTGGTTGAGTTCACTAGTTTCCTTTGATCCTATGTAGTTTGAACCATTTTTATTGAACTTTGTTATGGACCCTCCAAATCACCACCACTTTCAATGAAATTACCAAAAAAAGTAAAATATACAATTTTAACAATAATAAAAAAAATAATTTAATCAAACATGAATTTCAATTTTTTATTATTTTTATAATTTTCAATACAAAACTAGTTTAGCACAGGGTTGTAATGGTGAAAATGAAATAGTGAATCACGGTGTGATCACTCCCCCACACCTAAACATTTGAACTCCTAGGAAAATTAATATTTCTAAAAGTTATGTTTTTATATATTTTAAATCTCATAAACATTTAACATTCAATGAAAATTTAATTCCTGATAGAAATGTGATCAATGAAAAAATCACACTGAGGAGTTATTCTCAGTGATCATGGAAAAAGACGTCTCAAAAATTATATTAGAATGAAATTACAAGAGATGCATGATACCAATTAAAGAAAATAATTAAAAATTTAATCATGTCACTAATTCTCCATGTATGTGTGCGATAACCATTTCATGCTATTGTTTCCACTTTCTATTGAGTTATTATAAGTTATTTCAAAAATTGACTACATACATGATCCTTTCCACCGTACTTTCCCATCATCCTTTGAAATACAATTTCAAGTAGTCAAACCATAATCTCCGAATGTAGATATCCCCATATGTTATACATTTCATCACCCCCTCATTATTTTTTTCAAAAGTTTCACTTGGAACAAATATCACACACTTCTATTAACCCTTTTTTGATCTCCTCACAACACTAATTTTAATAGTTATAACTACATAAAAAATAAAGGAGGGGAGGTTTTTGACCTACCCAATATACAATCCTTTTTTTTGGAAATACTATAGTCGGATAATAGGTACACATGCAAGAGTCAATCTGGTATAGTAATGAAATAGATCAGATAAGGAATGAATGTATGGAAAAATCATTTTGGAAAGTAGAGGAAAATTAACTTAACATATATTTACCTTATAATAAGTAAGATTTTTTCACATGTCATGGTTGGGTAAAAAGGTGTGTGGAGAAATTAAGTGACCCAATTTACCCTTAAAATACTCATAGAAAGGGTATCATTGTTCTTAATGGTTTCAAAATGATACAACCATTTATATCATCCACAAATAACCAAATTTAAAAAAAAGTCACACCATAGTATTTAATTATTACTAAAATGGACATTTCATCATTTTTTTGGAAATAAACAATATAAAATATGAAAATTCTTCATGAATTTTCAATAACATCCACGATTAAGAACCCATAATTTTACAGGATAAAGTGGGCACAAAAAATCAACATATCAGAACAAAATTGTACAGGAAATGAGGGGGTGGGAAGGCGGTGCAAGTTTAAATAAAATCCAATAATTTAAAAAGAGAAAAAGAATCAATTTGATGGAAATTTATAACTAACCTAGGAATAAAACCACCCCCACACTAAGAGTGTGATGTTTCCTCACTGAAATAAAATAGAATGTTAGAAGGAATGATAAAACTTGATGGGTTTTATTGGCATGTTTCTTGTGACCTTAGAGTTCCTTCATCGGGAACTCCGAAAGGGTTTCTTAGAATTGTTTAAGTCACTTTCCTTTGATCGTGAAGGTTTGTTTCATTTCATTATTTTTTACTTGAACAATACCAAATGGATAAAAATTAGTAATGGTGTATGGGAAACAGTAGTGGGGATACAACTTACCTGGATGTAACATCATCCTTAAATTATAAAGGAGGACCTTCTGACCAATTTCGAATTGATAATGAAGTATGATATGGTCATGGGAAGCCATGGTTTGCTCCT
Source organism: Viscum album (assembly GCA_963277665.1). Lineage (NCBI taxonomy): Eukaryota > Viridiplantae > Streptophyta > Magnoliopsida > Santalales > Viscaceae > Viscum > Viscum album. Next base: position 519,248,777 of record OY728135.1, on the reverse strand, counting down.
TATAAATCCGGGAGTTCTCATATGAATCTATTCTCATTTCCTCCAGCTTCAGAATCTGTAACTTCCTTTTGGAACCTATACAAGAAAGAATATTATTGCATTGTTTAATGGCCTAGTAGGCCCGATTCTCTATCCCAACAGGGGGATGACAACCCTTTCCAAATAAAGGCCTATAAAGTGAAATTACAATTGGTGGTTTTAAGGTAGTATGTTAATACCATAATGAATCATCAATTCTAAGACTCCAATCATTTCTTTTGGGTTTAATTTTTTTAAAGAATTTTTTTACCTCTCTATTTGACACCTCAACATGACCATTGGTCTATGGGTGATAAGTAACAGACATTCGATGCCTGAACCCATACCAACATAAAAGTGATTTCATTGTTTATTTGAAAAAATGAGAACCCTAGTCACTAATGATGAACCTAGGTAATCTAAACCTATAAAAAAATTGGGTTCTCAAAAATTCCACAAAGTATTGGAATCATCAGTCCTTATGGAACATTCTTCTACCCATTTTGACAAATAATCAACTTCCAGAATAATGTACAACTTCCCAAATAAATTGGGAAATGGTCCCATAAATTCAATGCCCCAAACATACAAAATTTCATGAAAGAGAATGGGTTTCTATGAAATTTTATTTCTTTTAGAGACATTACCCATTCTTTGATAGCAAGGAAAGGATTTAAAGAAATAATGGGCATACATAAATATTGTTGGCCAAAAGAGACCAGAATCAAGGAACTTTCCAGAAGTCCATTGGGGACCAAAGTGGCCCCCACAAGAAAGAGTGTGGAATAACCTAAGGACGGGTTGAAACTCACTATCGGGAACACAAAACCTAAGGGCTTGATCACTACATGTGCAAAAAAGGTATGGGTCATCCCAAATATACCAACATGACTCATGTTTGAGACTGTCAGCCTAGTTTTTTTTTGAAATCAGAAAAAATTCAACATGCTACCAATTAATTTACAATTTCAGCATACTAAGGAATAGAATAATGCACTCAGTACATTTTATCATTAGGAAACATGTCAATTATGCGAATACAGGGAGATAAGTCAATGACTGAGGATGGGTAGATCCTACTGATATGGTCAGCCACCATATTGTCTGCTCTTTTTTATCCCTAATTTATAGATTGAATTCTTAAGAGAGTAGCATATAGTGAATGAGATGTGGTCTGGATTCCAATTTATTAAAGAGATACTGGAGCGCTTCATGGTGTATGGACACAAGGACTTTGGAACCAAGAAGGTAAGACCTGAATTTATCCAATGAAAATATAATGGAAAGGAATTATTTTTATATTGTAGTGTAATTTTCTTAGGTAGGGTCCAAAGTATGTGAATAATAGGAAATGACATGTGGAGCTCAGTCGACCCTTTGTGATAAGACTTCCCAACTACATAGTTAGAGGTATAACACATGATCTCAAATGGAAAACCCCACTAAGGTGTTTAGATTATAGGGGGTTACATGAGAGTCTATTTTAACTTATTAAAACCTTCCTCGCATTATTTATCAAAAATAAATTATTTTTCTTTTTTGGATAAATCTGCATAGGGGGAGTGAAATTTTACTAAAACATGATTCATGTTGGTGATAGTCTATACGTACACACCAACTATTTCAAATGTGTTCGTTTATTAGGTGATAGTCTATACATACACGCCAACTATTCTGCACATGAGTTAGAACCAATTCATTGTTTTTATTTTTAATTACCGTTAGAAATGTTGATTTAGGAACCACTTGTACTAGACTAACCCATTGGCCATTAGATATGGGGAAAATGATTCTAGAAACCAATAATTTTGTTACCTCATTTTTAACAACATCTAAGAGTTTTGAGTTTATTCAATGTTGTGATTGAGTCACTGATTTATCCTCATCGTTTTACAATTTATGTTATTTACAAATTTATGGGCCAATTATAGGAATGTCAGCACGTGTCCATCCCAATGCTTGTTTATACTCCCTCAAAGTTTCAAGAAGTCACATTTCATGATCTCTAGGGAGTTAACTATAAACCATGACATGCATCTTTTTTCCATTCTCTAGATATGAATATTTTAAATCCTAAGGCTGTTGTTTTAGATCTAATTCAAGGGTATTTTTCATTAATGGGAGTGTGTGTGAAAGTGAGAGGTCACTAATCTCATCCAACTTACTCAATGGTATCATCCTCATATGAGGAATGAAATTTTACCAGCTTATTAGTAGAATTGATGGTCATGTGATCCTCAGTGTTCAAGAAATCATCAATTAAGAAGCATGCATGACATTTTTATAGATTGGTACAACATTCTATAAATTATTCATTTTATCACATTTCAATCAATGATGAAAACTCATAAAGGGGATCAGTGGAATGAAATAAAGTTTATTTAGGGGAAGGAAGTACATCAATTGAATTAATAAAGACTTTGGAATGTTCCTCTGTGGGGTGCTTCATGGCATTAAAGACATTGAAGTGGAAAATGTCACCACCAAACTCCATATATAATGTATTATTATGGGAATTAATTATGTTCTTGGAAGTTTTTTAGAAAGGTATCCCCAACATAATTATGTCATTTCCATTCATCCTATCATTTCCATTTTTAGAACATAAAAATCAGCAGGAAAAATTAAAATTCTCACCCTGAAAAGAACATCCTTTAACAAACCAGAGGGGGTGGTGTACTTCGATTTTCTAATTGAACAAAAATTATAGTGGGATTAAGTTCCCTAACTTGCAGTTAATAATAAATATTGTGAAGAATCACATTTATAGAAGCACCCAAATCAATAAAAGCGTTAGAAAATGAATACTCCTCTACTGTTCATAGAATTGAGAATGTTCCAGGATCATTGCATTTTGTATGAAGTGATGGATCTATCAATGCTTAGATGTTCCTCCCTAATCTCACAATCTCATCACCTCCAAAATTGCCTTGGGTGTGTACACATCTTTTTAATAAACTTGTCAAATCATGGAATTTGATTTACGACATAAAACAAGGGGATGTTAACCTATTTTTTTTGAAATCTTCAAAGATTTATTAATTAAGTTAAGTTTATTTTTTTCTTGGTTGGGTGTCCCTTTGGGGAAATGGAAGTAGAATGGTTGGGATATGTGACTCATAAACAGACAAACTCTTTCCTTTGGAAGGGCTTATCTCAGGACAACAATTTTCAACATATGGACTAATTTCAATAGTTGAGGTGGTGTTTTTCTCAAGAGGGGATGAATCTAAAGAAGTTATAATTTGTATTTTAATTTGAGTTCCACTCTTAAGGGTGATGGAACTGAAATTTCCCTTATCCCTAGGGTTGATAAGTGGAAGAAATGGTAGTTTACCTAACCAATGACTTTGGATTCCCCCCCCACCGAGTTAGCTAGTTTTCATAATTGGGTTTTTAGGTATTGTATGGTAGATTGAGTTTTTTTGGAATTGGACATTGTTAGAAGCCATTTGTTTCATCATATCTTCTAGGTTAGGATCTGGTTTTAGAGGGGCTTTTTGGAAAGGACTTTATTGTGGTTGAGGATTTCTGGGTGGTGGTGGTTAACTACTATTCCCTAGTGGATCCCATGGTTGTTGAGGTTTGTTTGAATACCCCCTTTCCTATAAGCTCATTTTTCCTTCCACATAGGGTTGGACGAATAGTAGGGTTATTGACTAATGGTTTGGTTATAGGAGCATCCTGGAAATATGACCTCATAACTCTTAGAAGTTTCTCTCAATAGAGGGAATTGGTAAAAATAATTGGCGTTAGAAAAACATATAACAGAATGGATTGGAGGAGGAGATTGGGATTTACCTTAAGAAAGACAAAATTGTCGAAGAAGGGTACTTACCTCTTCAAACTTGGCATTAACATTATTATCGATTTCAGTACTTTTCACCTCCTGGACACCTCGAATGGTTACATTAGACCTTGAACCGAATTTTTGAGTGTTTTGAGACATGTTCTCAATCAAGTTCCTTGCATCAATTTGGGTTTTTATCAAATAGTGCACCACCTGCAGTAGCATCAATCACATTTCGATCGCTATGAATTAAACTTTCATAAAAACACTGAATTAAAATTTGATCACGTATTTGGTGGTGTTGATAGATTGAACATAACCTCTTAAATATCTCCCAATATTCATGAATTTTTCCCCTTTTATTGTATTATCCCACAAATTTATTTCCTTATTATTTTGATTCGAGAGGATAGGAAATATTTTTCAAGAAAACGTTATTTCATGTCCACCCAACCTCTAATTGGTGAATTAACATAATATAACCAATCTTTCATAGTGTCATCTAATCATAATGGGAATGCTCTGATATTTACTTGTTCTTCATCCACATTAGTAGGTTTTATTATAGAACATATTGTATGAAATTCTTTTAGGTTCTTATGTGGATCTTCTCTATCAAGTCTATGAATTCTTGGAAAAAAGTGAATTATACCAGATTTTAGTTCCAAACTAAGTGCCTCTCCTTGCAATTTAATATATGTGGGTTGAATATAAACATAATGTGATGTTAGTTATTTTAATGTTCAGTTTTTTTCACCCATATTATGAAATTTTGATTTTGTTTTGATGTTGGTTCTAGAATAATAAGAAGGTTCAAGAAAAGGTTCAAGATGTGATGTGTCCTCCTTCAAAGGGTTGTCTTGTGTGTCAGAGTGTCGCTGACATAGGATCCCCTCGAGTTTGGGTTCAAAAGGCAGTAAATCTCCCGGAGTAGAAAACATCATGCAAAAAACCTAAACAAGATGAAAATTTTAAAAATCAACTAAAAAAATAAGTAAGTACAGAAGAAAAGAAATAGTTAAAAAATTAATAATATTTTTATAAAAAGTGCACACTAAAAACAAAAGTGATCCCTAGAAATGGCGCCAAAATTTGAACTCATTGTCATTATATTTCAACTTGATTAAGTTTTTAAAGTTTATTTATTGTATAGGGAAGACCCTAGGTCATATCTCAAGGAGATGTGGTGGTATATAGTCTGAATTTTTAATAAAAATGGACAAAAGAGGGGTGTGGTTTTGAAATTAGTTTTAAGAAAATGACATTATTTAAAGAGTTTAATAGTTGACAAATAAAGTTGATGTTTAAAATTATAAGATAAGGATATAATTTCAATGTCACTAAAAATCTTGTATAGTTTATTGTTTTGAAAAGTTTATATGGTTTAATGTAATCCTTTGGTTGAGGGTTGTCAAGATCTTGATTTCCATCTTTCCTCTCAAAAGGATTATTAAAGAATCACCCCTTTACACAACAATCATGTTTTCAAGGCTTGTTTATAAAAAATAGAAAAAGGGATACTAGATAATAATTAAATATTTTTTACATGTGAGATAAATAGGATTCTTTTATTTTCCAATCGGAACAACCCAAGATTCCAACATGAAATCACAACCCAATTAGTGTTGAAATAAAAAGTGGTTAACTTAATTATATAAAAAGGAATATATTTAGAGGAGAATCACTCCCAAATTAAACATATGTGAATTATTAAACATAAAAATTACACAAAATAGTATAAGAATAAGTTCCATAACTCCCACCCAAGTATGTGAAGCTCCCTCAAAATGATCATCCACCATTTAGCTCGCCATCGAGAGGAGGAGGAGGCTCGAGTGGAACTTCGCCTTCATACTTGATCCCCCTAGGAGTATAGGGGCCTATAGATATTTTTGGATGAGGATAGTAATCCTTTGGGTCTCAAAAGTACCATATCTTTTCCTCTTGTCTGAACTTACAAATGGTGATCCAAGGTGCCAATTTATAGGAAATGTGGAAGGTGGTTTCGGGAACCCTTATTTCAAAAAACCCCTTGGCCCATATTTTTCGATAGCCAGTAGGTCTTATCTCACTTTTTAAAAAACTAAAAAATTATATACCCACACCCTAAATATCACCAAATAAATTTCGTAACCATTTTGAAAATCAAATCATGATATATGGGTAAAATATAGAACACACTGTTTGACTTCGAGCTAATTTGGTGTCTTGGACAGATCAATCTAGATGTGCCATCAAATGGTAGAATGGGGCTTGGGTTTTTTCATATTAAATTTATCCCATTTAATTTAGGACCATTAGATAAAATATAATCCCCTTTAGATTCACAATTTAGTAGCAGTGTGTGGTTGAGTCCACAAGTGTTCTTGGATCCTGCGTAGTTTGGCCCATTTTTCTGGAACTTCATCATGGGACCTCTAAATCACCTCCAACTTTAATGAAATTATCAAAACAAGTAACATTTACCATTTAAACAGTGATAAAAAATAATTTACTCAAACATGAAGTGAATTTTATTTTTATTTTTATAATTTTCAATACAAAATTAGTTTAGGACAGTGGTGTAAGGGTAAAAATGAAACAGTGAATCACAGTGCAATGAGAAAACCCAGGGAAAACATAAGAAATGAGTGATATATAAATCCTAGTAAGATAATAAATAATTAATAACATGAATAAGATAATACATGTTATACAATAGGTATAACAATGGATCATAAAAGGAACATGAGTAATAAGTCATGATATAGCATGATAATCATAACCTAGGAAATGTGGCAACAACTTAAAGATCTGAATCATATAATTAGGTCAAGGATAAATACACAATGACCTAATGGTGTAAAAATTACCATAAATGAATAATTTACAACCCTATACCAACATGACGTATCATGATACTAAACATTACCCATTGTATTGGAGCACTATCCGGGTGCACCCTTCATAATCATTTCATTCTCATGCTTATGTGTGCCACAAAGATCACACAACACGGATTAATTCATCATAATTTATTAAATGATCAATTAATGTGTAATACATAAATTAAATTCCCCAACCAATAATTATATTTGAATAATGGTGAATACCCTGAATTGAAAAATGGTAGTGGTATACACTACAAAATTATTTTGTCATGAAAAACCGTAGTGAAATTTCAGCAGCATAACCGCATTACTCAAAAATTCATAAATATAGTTTATGAGAGATAAAGTGGTGTATAATTATCTTTAAATAAAATGGTCATTAATAAGGACATGTAAAATCATATACCAACATTATAAATTTAGAAATAGAAGGTATAAGTTAATGAAAAACATGATTGGGGAAAAGAATCCTTATAAAATTTCAGTATGGAAACATGTGTGCATAAAGAATCATGGGAGGATTAATGAGATTTAAAGGAAAATATCAAAATTCATACATAAAATGTTAAGTAATTTGAATATGTAATATTATATCCCAATATATGAAAATGAAAAGTAGAAGACATAACATAAAAGGAGTGCTTGATAAAAGAGGAGAGTGGGAGATTCTGTACTTGAGTGTGTGCTTCCAAAGGCTTGGAAGGGTCTTCTTGAAAGCTTTGGGTTACCTCAGAAAGAATCTAGGTAGTGTATAAAAGACTTTGCATGTGATCGAAATATTTTATGTGAATAGATATTGGATCTTGGGTGGGTTTATATAGGAATGGAGGGGGATTTCATTAGTATTTAGGTTTTAGACTCTACATAATAAAATATCCAAAGCCATAAACTATCCCATGGTTTTTGGCCATGGTTTCTAAAAAGTTGGAGTGGTTTACATTATTTTATAATTAAAATGTCTTAAATTATTAAAATATCATCATTGGTGATGTGCAGTTGAGCCACACTCTTAAAGAAATGATTTTAAGGCCTTAAAATATATCATAAGTTTTGGAGGATTCACTATGGCTTTATAAAATAAATAAAATAGACATAAAATAAAATTATTTTAAAGGGAAAAAAATATTTGGTCGTTTATATCATTTATAATACTTATTACACTACATTTGGGTCATTATTATGTCATAAAACACAACGTATATTAATACGTTATTTAATTTTTACATAAAAATTTGACTATCTCAAAAAATTATGAAACATTCACCATTGGATAATTTAAAAATACCAATTCCAAAAATAAAATTCATTTTATCTAAATAATTTTCTAAATAAGTGAATTTCAACTTTTTAAATAAAAACTGACAGTTATTGAAAATGATGGGTTTTTTAGAATAACATTTTTTTAACCCTTATAAAAGCCACATTTGACTTGAAAAAAATTATATGATAATTTAATAAAAGTTATTTAAAAATAATATTTTATTAAAATATTATTTATTTTAAAAATACATTTATACATCAAAATAGATCTCTTAATTTAATTTTAAAATTAAACAAAAATACTATTTGTGTTTCATTGAATCAAAATAAAAATAATTTTTGAAGTAAAAATAATATGATGGAAATATATAAATTATAATATAAAAAATAATATAAAAAATAATATTTCTAGGGTATTATTACATAACCCTTTAATACACCATTAAACTTTGTAAGTGCAAGGTGTGGTGTGGTGGGACTTTCATGGGGTGGTTCAGCGAACATGGTTTGGGCCATGATCTTGATGAGCTTGAAATTATCCCATAAACAGTTTTTCTCACAATTAAGCTATTGGATCATAGCTTGGGATTGTATAATGGAAAATTCAAAAAATACTATCTCCCTCAGATGCTCTAATAAATGGGCTTCATAGAGAGCAATCCTACTGGTTCAGGCCATTATTTCCTTTGTCTGTAAAAATTGAATTTATTAGGATCCTATATTTAAACTAATCCTATGACCACTATTTAAAAACTATATTATCAATGATAATTATACATAATGATCATTTAAATACAATTTTATATAATAAAACAAAATAAATTAATGTGTTTTCTACAACCAAATTTTATAATAAGTCATTTAATTAAATAAAAACGGGGAATTTTTTTTCATCATAGTTCGAGCCGTTAAAATATTTCCCCATTTTGAAATTTCACCCTCAAAATTTTATTTTCCCACACTAAAACATATGAGGGTATGTATACTTCATTACCTCCTCTGGTTTCCATGTTTCTTCTTCAAACTTGCGGTTTCTCTATAATCCTTTTACGAGGGACATTGTCTTATTTCATAAAACGTTTTCTCTATGCTCTAAGATCTTCAACAAATCTTCTTCATGGGAAATATCATTATACAGTGGTACCACCAATATATTGAGTACATATGAGTGTAATGATATGTAATTTCTCACTAGGGATACATGGAAAACATCATATACTTGAGATATATTCGGTGGGAGTGCTAGTTAATAGGCCACTACTCGGATTCGATCAAGGATTTCAAAAGGGACGATGCACCTTGGACTAAGCTTTCACTTCATCCCAAATATCATAAATTTATTACATGGAGATATGAAGAGGAATACCATGTATACAAAATAAAATTCCAGTTCCCGTCGATGATTATCATCATAGATGTTCTGTCAACTCTGAGAATCTTTGATGTGCTTCTCAATGGTCTTAACATTCTCAACTATTTCGTCAATATTTTCAGGACCTAGAAGTTTTTATTCTAGAACTTCATTCCAACATGTGGGATTTGTTTTACCTCTTCCCATAAAGGGATTCATAGTGAGCCATTTGGATGTTTGAGTGGAAACTTTTGTTTTCAAAGAACTCAAACAAATGAATATGTTGGTCCCATCCGCATTTGAAGTCCATTGATCATGCCCTCAACATGTCCTCAAGTGTTTAGATAGTCTGTTTAGATTGGCCATCAGTTTGAGGGTGATAAGACATATTGAAGTTCATCTCAATGTTTAGAGAATGCTAGAGATGTTTCCAAAACTTAATGTTGAATCTTGGATTTCTATTGGATGCAATCGATATTGGTACTCCATTGAAACTCACTACTTCTCTAATGTATATCCAAGCAAGTTGATCCCATGAGAAATATTCTCTAATCACAGTGAAGTGTGTAATATTTGTAAGAATAAATATATAAAACCCCAAGGATTTATAAATAAATTCCTGAAACACACAGTCTCCACAAAACACGACTTTGTTATAACATAGCCAGTAAACATAATTCTTCCACCTCTGTGATATTAATTTTGAAAAACTTACATATACGGTTGCCTTCAGTAAGATATTGGAGTATAATAAGGCAAACTATTTTTATGAATAGTAACATACCATTATGTATAGTAATATGAATAGTAATATGAATATTATGAATAGTAAATCATATTATTATTTTATTGTCTTAATTTTATAAGATAATGAGATCATGATTAAGTTTTCTAGGTGATATAAAATAAATTATAGTTTCAAAATTGTTATCTTTTTAATAAAATAATATTTTAATTAAAAATTAAATTAATAATATTTAGAAAATTATTTTCCAAAAATGGAGTTAAATTTTTAATTCTACACATCAAAAAATGGTTAGGGTGAATTTTTTATATTTTTTTGGTATACTCAAATATTTGTTGAATAGTAAAATACTGTAATTTACCATATATCAACATTATCAGTTATATTCTCTATTCCTAGCTTCATGGATGATGTTAGAACACTTGGTTTGAACTCATATTCACTTAATACGATTATGGGTCACATGAATCAACAATATTGGATGTCTTGAAGGAAATAATAAAATAATGAATAATGTATTCACAATTTGCCCCTCTCCTCCACTATAACCCCCCCCCCCCCCCCCCCCGCACTCCGTCCTCTATTCACTCCTCTCAATCCTTTTTCCTTGACTAAATTATTATAAAATATACTCCCAAGATCCTCCGCCACTTCCATCATCACTTGGTATCCTAAAAATACTAAAACCTCTCCCCTAAAGAGGCTCTCAAGGAAGATTACTTCAAGAAGTACATTCCTCTTTTCATTTATTTTATTTCAAGTCCCTTTATTTTCTTTTTCTCTCCTCACCTCCATTCGTAAAAATGATGTGATGACTCCAATAACTTAAATTTAATTTAAGATTGTTATGATAAAGGAACAATTCTTCATCATCTCTCATTTACCCTTCTTTTATACTTGAAATGAAAACACCATCTGAGATGTGTTAATTTATCACATTCAAGGATGATGGGTTTTCAATTTCTATTACCGTCTTCAATTATGGTTATGAAACCATTTTAATGGTTGAGAAAAACTATAATATTTTTATTATAACTTATTTAAGGTTCTTTAATCCTTTTTAACACATGATATAAATATATAAATCAAAACAAGTTCATTGTGATCAAGAACCACCAATTCACCCAAACAATTGTCATTAATGTTTTATATAATGATTTATCTTCACTCCCAATGACCAAATATATTTTATAAACATGAAATATTATGTTTTTTGAATAATAAAATTCAACCCTTATTCTGAAAAACCATTCTCATTCTACATGTTTATCCATACATGAATATATGTAAACTGATCATGAAAACCGAGGAAGAAAAACTCTGAAACAATGATATTGAATCTCTTAACCCATCAAAAGGCCATGAATTAATCTAAATAAGATTATAATAAATAAATTAATTGTAGATGTGGTTCTATACTCATTAATTTATGAACCTAAATTTTATTAATCAGGTCATTAACATCTAGTGGGGAACACCTTCAGACTAAGGTAAGGGTTTTCTACCCGAACCTCTATTTCCATTCGGGTTACCCTTATTGTCTACTTAACTTAATTAAATTTTTATTTATTCGCATTTACTACGCATATATTCTGTTAGAATATTATATATATGTGAAACAACAAGAATCCTACTTTCATTTATGGGAAGTTATATGTTTGAAAAAGGATGTTTCAAAAATTCTTCCCGAAATACCAGTCAGTTTCAAGGGAATTTTCCAAATTCTTACCTATTTTTAAGGGAACTCTGTAATATATTTTTCTATACCATTATCTTTATAAAAAACTAATTTTATTATGAAAGTACCCTATTAATTCACATTTGGTTTTATAAAAATTCTTTTCCAAAATAACTATTCTTTTCAAAGTAAAATAGTATTTATCTAAAGAATTATTTGATGTTTTTATACGGGTATCTTCACCGATTTCAACACCCTTTTTGATTATTATGTATTATTGGGATTAATATTTTATTATATAATATATCATATATAATTTAATGGATTATGATTAGTTTTACTATGGTTGTTCTATCTAAAAACCGTTCATGAATTTACGCTGAATGGTTAGTGTTTATACTTAAAGTTCGTGGAACATTATTGATATATCATATGATAGTTTCAATATGAATTTATATGCTTTTTAGGTTTCTACTCATTCATATGAGTAATTCCCTATACTTATCAAGTGATGGGTGGGGCCCTCTATAGCCCCTAGATGCATTGGTAGGTCTTATGAGACAAACTACGGTCTTGGCACAAGGCCTTGACAAAGTGATTATTTGTGGTCTTCTAACAAGGCCTTAACGTTATGGTTATGATGTCTATAGTTATTCATTATCTAATTATAAAACATGTAATTGAATGTTCATGGGGTTATTTGACTAGTATAATACTCCTAATTATGAGTTATTATGTCATTTTTATTTATATCTTATTCTTGCCATAATGTGTTCGAGTTCATTTTTTAATGGAATGTGTTTTTTTAGATATTAGTCATGTATAATGTTTTTTTATGATATCATCCACTGTATTGCTTACCCATACTGAGAATTTGATATCACCCCTTTCTTATGATTTATTTTTCCAGGGCATGAAGAGGTATATTATGAATGACATGAAGAAATAACCTAGGAGTTATCGATGTTATCAAAGGGGTTCCGAAATTCTTTTTTTGTTTCAAGTTGTAATGTTGAACATATATAATTATCTTGTATCCAAATCTATTAAACTACTCAGTACTTCGGGATACATATTCTTTCTTTATATGCTAATGAAATAAAATAAGGCACCCACTTTAGGAAAATGGGGTCGGGTCCTTCCAGTTGGTATCCGAGGAAGTTTAATAGAAAATATGGAAACTAGATTTATAAAATGTTTATTATATAACAAAACCCTAAGATAGTCTTGTAGGATAAACATACAATAAAATACTAGAATATTTGGTAAGGAATAGATTATTTGGATCATTCTAGAAAATACATCCATGTCTGGATACTACAAGTGGACGTGGTTCTGTTATAGTTGAACCTAGGAGTGAAAACTCTGACAAGGAGTTTCTGGCTTGACCCATGGTATCATAGTACACAACAAAGGTCCTTACTACACACCATGTTCGAAAATATTAGGGGATATGGTTAGGATAATTTAAATATTCATTACAAGCCATTATAAAGGATTTAAATTTAATTTTTTCCTCAAAGAAACCATATTTATGATTATGAGACTATCTATGATTTGAATTAAAATTTATGCGAAGTATTTTTCTACGATGAGATTATAAATTATGATTCATAACCTAATCTAGTGTATGTCATTATTTCGAAATGGATCCTAGTGGAGGGAATGGAAACCACATGAACACATGTGTCCCATGTAGGGATTTCCCTCTGATTCAATATAATGATGTTGGCTCTAATGCTGTGATTGGTGCTGAGCAACTTATAACTATACTAGGACGACTGACTCAGGTTATGAATAATAAGCTTACCTTTATGGAGCATCCAGATTCACAACATGGGGGAGCTATGCTATATCTCTTTATTCAACAACAACCTACATCATTTAATGGGACTATAAACCCATTCGTAGAAGAGAAATGGATAAGTTCATTATAGAATACATTTCTTGCTTTGGGTGTAATGAAAGAGCGAATGTTGTCATGGAAGATTATAGACTATAAAGAGATGAAGATAAGTGGTGGTATTTAATAAAAAAGGAGTTAGAATAAATAAGAGAAATGTAATGGGTGTATTTTAATGAAATATTCTTAGAAAAATACTTCCCTTGTGAACAACAAGTAGATATGGAAATGAAGTTTCAAAATACGAGGCAAAACGAGGATGAGAATGTTTCAAAGTATGAAGCTATCCTCACTAGTTTATCAAGACATTCTATAAACTACATACTTAATACAAGGAGCAAGATAGATCGATTTTTGATGGTTTAAAACTATTCCTCAGTTTGGCTCCAGTCTCCCAAATTTTATCATCATATGAAGATATAGCCTCAAGTGTTATCAAGTAGTAAAAGGAATTCTCTAATTATTATGATTTTAATGTAAAGAAAGAGAAGAATAGGGAAGTTGAAAACTTTGGAAAAGGAAATAAGGAAATGGGGAAGAAGGATAGTGTTGACCTTTCACCCTATGATAATTGTGGGAAGAGACACCCTGGTACTTCTCTGAAGGGTATGTGTGTTTGTTACAATTATGGAGAAAAAATCCACCTATCTTTGGATTGTATAGGGATGAAAGAAGCTACCAATATTCAATTCTACAATTCCAGAGAGAGGGGACATTGTGAAAATGATTTTACTAAGTGTCAATTAAACTTTACCCAAAGAAGTCCAAGGGAGAAATTCCAAGCTTATGCGGTCACAAATGCGGAGTTTGAAGTTCATAACGATGTGGTGGCATGTACATTAATCATTTCCCCAAAAATAGCCAATTATTTATTTGATTCTGGATCATTCCATTCCTTCATATCTTTCCATTTTTCCATGAAAATTAGATATTTCTAATTTTATTTAATAATGGATTTCTCATTAAAAAAATCCTAAGAGAAGTATCATTGCTATAAAGTTGTGTCAGGTAGTACCAATTATGCCATATAAATGTTCTTTGTCTACTGATTTAATTATCATACCCATGATTGAATTTGATATAATCCTTAGTATTTATTATCTTTTGAACCATGATGCGATACTTTATTGCAAAAAGAATGAGGTTACAATTTTGGAGGACAATGTGGAATCCCTTATCTTTAGGGTAGAAATATCACCATATGATTCTCATTTAGATCCACCCCAATAGCTCTACTGAATTCAACTATTTCAGAGGATGGGAATGAAATGACTATGTGTTAGGAAAAAATGTTCAATTAGAGGATGTATATATTGTGCAAGAATATGTTGATGTATTTCCATAGGATTTACCTGGTCATACTCAAGAGTAGGAAATTGAGTTTTCCATTGACTTAATTTATAATTCAAGGACTATATCAAAGACACCTTATAGAATGAACACTATAGAAGTAGTATAATTGATCAAAAACCTATATAAATTGAGTGATAAAGGATTTATTCTCCCTAGTGTTTCTCTATGGGGATCCCCTTCCCTTTTTGTTCATAAGAATGATGGATCTATGAGATTTTTCATTGACTACAAGGAGATAAATCCTATAACAATAGAGAATAAGTATCCTCTACCTCAAATTGATTATTTATTTGATAAACTTCAGGAAGCCCAATATTTTTCAGAAATTTACCTTTAATATGGATATCATCAGTTGCTAGTAAGTAAGGAATAAATTACAAAGACAATGTTTCGATCTAGGAATCGTCTTTATGAGTTTAAAGTAATGACATTTGGAATGACTAATACACACTCTATTTTCATGGATCTAATGAATATGTTTTTCAAGGGATATCTTGATGAATTTGTGGAGGTATTTATTGATTATATCTTGGTATACTCCAAAATATATGAAGATCATGAAAATTAATTGCACACTATTCTAATGAATATTAGAAGAAATGAATTATATGTGATATTTAGCAAATGTGAATTTTGGCTTCAATTAGTTTTATTTATGGGCCACATTTTCTCTAAGGATAAAATATTTGTTGATGCTACAAAGACAAATGTTGTTCAAGAATGGCCTACTCCAAACTAAAATAACTGAGGTGTGTAGTTTTATTGGTTTAGTAGGTTATTATCAACATTTCTTTCAGAACTTTTACCATTTAACCAACCCAATGACCATGCTTACATGAAAAGGGGTTAAGTTCGTATGGAAAAAAGAATGTGAGGAATATTTTGAAGAATTGAAGAGGATATTTGTGAATTCTATGATCCTAACTCTACCATTGGGGAATGCTGGGTTTGTGATCTATAATGATGCATCAAAGAAAGGACTCAGTAGATTCCTTATGCAGAATTATTGAGTTATTGCCTAGGCATAAAAGCAGTTAAAAATTCATGAACAAAACTATCCTACTCATGATCTTGAGTTAGCTACTGGGATCGTTGTTCTAAAAATATGGAGACACTATCTATATGGTGAAATATGTGAGATATATACAGATGACAAGAGTCTAGAATATATCTTCTCATAGGAAGAAATCAATATGAGGTAAAGACGATGCTCAAAGTACTCAAGGATTATGATTTTTTCATACACTATTCCCCAGGAATGTTAAATAAGGTATATGATGCATTGAGAAGGAATGATAATGGACTTTTGAACAAAATAAGGGGTGAAAGGGATATTATATTCATTGATCTAACAAGGATGGATATGGTAATTATCAAAAAAATATGAAATATCATTACTTTTTCAATTGGTTTCGCAACCATATTTATTATAAAGGATTAAAATATATCTTCCTGATGTTGAGAACCATCAAAATAAAAGTAATGTTGTAAATGATGGGAAGTTGGATGAATTCATATGTGAAGATGGAATTATAAAATTTGGGAAGAGGATATGTGTTCCCTCGATACCTGATATGAAAAGGGAGTTATTGGATGATTCCCATGGCTCAAATTTCTCTATACACCCTGGTAGAACTAAAATGTATAGATATTTGAAGGAACATTTTTGGTGGGACAACATGAAGAGGGAAATTACAGATTATGTATCAAGATATTTAGTATGTCAACAAGTGAAGGTGGAATGAAAACATCCTAGAGGATTCATGCAACCTCTACCTTTTTCTACATGGAAATGGGATGACATCACCATGTATTTTGTCACTGGATTACCCAAAACTCAAATAAAGAATGATGAAATATGAGTAACTGTGGATCAACTTATGAAATCTACAAATTTCCCTACTAAAAGTGAGTATTTTCTACTAGAGTGCCTTTAATGAATCTATATCAATGAAATTGTGAGGCTTAATGGAGCACCTCTTCCAATTGTGTCTGATCGTGATCCACAATTGACATCAAAATTATTTATAATTCTTTAGAAATCCCTGGATACTGATCTTTGATTGAGTACTGCTTATCACCCTTAAACTGAAGGGAAATTAGAAAGGAAGATTCAAACTTTAGAAGGCATTTTTAGATCATGACCACTTTATTTTCAAGTTATGTGGGATCAGTATTTACCTTTGGTGAAGCTTTACTACAACAATAGTTTCCATTCAAGCATTCAAATGGAACCATATGAATCATTTAATGGAATGAGATGTCGTACAACAACATGTTGGAATGAAGTCTGTGGGAAACCTGTGGGTCTAGAGCTTGTGGTGGAAACAACAATGAAGGTAAAGACTATTCAAGTCCATATCAAATCAACTCAAAGAAGACAAAAAATCTATGCTGATAATCAAATGAAGGATTTAGAATTTCAAGTGGGAGACCATGATTTCTTAAAAGTATCTCCATGTAAGGGTGTTATAAGTTTTTTAAGGAAAGAGAAATTGATCCCTAGGTACATAGGTCCTTTTGAAATTTTTATGAGAGTTGGAGTTATTACAAATTGTTTAGCTATGCCACCTAGCATGTCTAAAGTACACAATGTGTTCCATGTCTCATTGATGAGAAAGTACATTCCAGACCCAACGCATGTCCTCACTTATGAAGGAATAGAATTGGAACCTGACCTATCATTCTATGAAGAGACTATCCGAATTTTTGAAACTAATGAATAGGTGTTGAGGAATTTGAGAACTCGACTGGAAATGATACTTTGGAAAAATCATAAAATCGAAGAAGTAACATGGGATCCTGAGGATCTTATGATGAAGAACTACCCAAATAGTTTGGTGAGGTAACATTCTGGTAATTTCATGGAAGAAAGTTTTGTAAGGAGGGAAGAATGTAAAACCTGAATGATTTTTAAATAAATTCCTGAAAGAAAGAGTCTCCAAAAAACACCAATTTGTTATAACCTAGCTAGTAAACATAATTTCTCCACCTCTGTGATTTGAATTTTGAAAAACTAACATACACAGTTTCCTTTAGTAAGATATTTAAAGTTTAATAAGACAAAATTCATATTTGGTGAATAGTAACATACCCTTATGAATAGTAATATGAATAGTAATATGACCCTTATGAGTAGTAAATCATATTATTATTTTATTTCCTTAAGGTTATAATATAATGAGATCTTGATCCATTTTTCAAGGTGATATAAAAGGAATTATAGTTTTAAAATTTTTATTTTTTGAATAAATTATAGTTTTATTAAAAAATTAAAATAATAATATTTAGAAAATTATTTTGAAAAAATGGAGTTTATTTTTGGATTCTAAACATCAAAAAATGGTTAGGCTGAATTTTTTTGGATTTTTATGAAATACATGAATTTTTTATAAATAGTAAAATACGATAATTTACTGTATATATACATTATCAGTTAAATTCACTATTCCGAGCATCATGGAAGATGTAATCACACTTGGGTAGAACTCACATGTACTTATTACTATTATGGGTCATTTGAATCAACACTATTATTTGTCTTGAGGGAAATAATAAAATAATGAACAAGATATTCACAAATCACCCCTCTCCTCCACTATAAAACCCCCCTCGCTCCATCATCACTTCACTTCACTGAAGACTTTTTCCTTGTATGAATTCTTCTAAAATATCCTCCCAAGGTCCACCCCCATGTACAACATCCCTTGGTCTCAAAAAAATACCAAAATATCTCCCCTAAAGAGGCTCTCAAGGAAGATTACTTCAAAAGGTAAATTCCCCTTTTCATTTCTTTTATTTCAAGTTCATTTCTTTTATTTTTCCTTCCTCACCTCATTTCGTCCAAATTTTTTGATGCCTGTAGTACCTTACATGTACTATAACATTGTTATGATAAATTAGTAATTCATCATCATCACTCATTTCCCCTTATTTTATACTCGAAATGAAAACACCATCATAGATGTGTTAATTTATCACATTCAAGGATGACGTGTTTTAAATTTCAATTACTGGATTTAATACTTGTCATGAAGCCATTTTTATGGTTTAAAAAGACTATAATATATTTGTTATAACTTATATAAGGTTCTTTAAACATTTTGTACACATGATATTAATTTATAAATCAAAAAGGGTTTGTCGTGATCAAGAACCGCCAATTAACCAAAACAATTTTCATTAATGTTTTATTTATTGATTCTTCTTCACTCCCAAAAACCAAATGAATTTTATAACCAAGTAAAATTCTGGTTGTTCAATAATAAAATAAAAATTCTTTTCTAGGAAACCATTCTCATTCTACATGTTTATCCGTACAGGAATATAAGTAAACCAATCCTGAAAACCTAGTTAGAAAACACTCTAAAACAATGAAGTTGAATCTATTAACCCATGAAAAGGCCTTGAATGAACCCAAATAAGGTTATAATAAATAAATTACTTATAGAGGAGTTTCTAGAATAACTAATTTATTAACCTAAATTTTATTATTCAGGACATTAAGATCAAATGAGGGAGACCTTCAGACTTAAGGTAAGGGTTTTCTACCCGAACCTCCATTTCCATTCGGGTTACTCTTACTATCTAATTACCTCAAAACACTCTTATTTATTCATATCTACTCCTAATATATTCTTTTATAATGTTATAAATATGTGCACCAACCATAAACATGCTTTAATTTATGGGGAGCTATATGCTTTAAAAGGGATCTTTCAAAAATTCTTCCCAAAATACAAGCCAGATTCGAGGGAATTTTTCAAATTATTACCTATTTTTAAGGGCACTCTATAATTAGTTTTTAGTGAACATTATCCTTCTAAAAAAATTATTTTATTATAAATATAACATCTCACTTCACTTCTAGTTTTATATAAATAATTTTCCAAAAGAACACTTCTTTTCAAAATAAAACAGTATTTATCTCAAGAATTACTCGATGATTTTATAAGAGTATCTTCACATGTTTCAACACTCTTGTTGATTATTATATATTGTTGTGATTAATAATTTATTATATCATCTACTATATTTAATTTAATATTTTATGATTATTTTTACTATGGATGTGCTATCTCAAAACCATTTACAAATGTACTCTGAATGGTTAGTGTTTAGGCATAATGTTCAGGGAACGTTATTTAAATTTCATATATTTGTTTTAATATGAATGTATATGTTTTTTATGTTTATAACCATTCATATGAGTAATTAGTTTTACTTAATAATTTGTGTGTGGGTCCTGTTAAATCTCCTAGATTCATCAGTAGGTCTCATGAGGCAAACTACAGTCCTGGCATAAGGCCTTGACAAAATGATTATTTATGGTCTTGGCATGAGGCCTTGGCTGTTTGTTTATGATGTCCAGAATTATGCATTCCCTCGTTATAAAACAAGTGATTGAAAGTTTATGAGGTTATTCTACTAGTAGAATACCAAAGATTATTATTTAATATGTAAATTTTTATTAATATATTATTCCTTCTAAAATAATTTTAAGATCATTTTTAAATGCATGTGTTTTTTAATTATTATTCATGCCTAATGTTTATGTTTATGATATCTTACAATGTATTGCCTACCATTACCAAGCTTTTCATCTCACCAATTTATTATGCTTCATTTTTCCCAGACATGAATACATATATTATGAATGACATGTAGAAATAACCAAGGAGTTATGGATGTTTTTATAGGAGTTCATAAATTGCATTTTAGTTTTAAGTTGTAATGTTGAATTAAGTATGTATCTTGTTTCCAAAGATAATAAACTACTCAGAACTTCTAGATGTATATTCCTTGTTTATATTCCAATGAAATAAAATAAGGCACTGACACCATGAAATTAAGGTCAGGTTCGTATTATATATAACAGCCCAGATAGAATTATTTCCTTTGGATCTATTCAGAAGTACGATAACAAAGTCAATGGTAGTGTTTTCCCACTTCCATGTTGGTATGGGTAATCTTAGTGTTATCCCCTTATAATTATACCTTTCAACCTTCACTTGGTGACATACCAAGAAAATTGATATATATTTAGTGATCTTTTTCTTCTTCATGTTGTCCCACCAATAGTGCTCCCAGAGAGCTTGATATATATTTGTGGTTCCTGGGTGAACAAAGAAAGCCAAACTATATGAATCATTAAATAGTTCCTTATATAACATAGGATTTGATTGAACTCATAGTCTTGATCCAAATCTCAAAATTCATTCTTCATTTACATTTAACTACGTGGATTTACCTTTCTAATAGTTTCTACTTTACTCTAAATTCCCACATCATTTCTTTGAGAATCCATTATCATTTCCAAAATATATGATTGAAAAATAATTTATGAAAAGATTGATGATGTTCCTTTCTTTATGATTCCCATGTCCATCCTCTTCAAATATAAGATGGTTGTATCCTTCTCAATTCTCATCAATGATAGAATTGCTGGTTCCTGTCTACTTAGAGCACCCTCTACCTTATTTTCTTTACCAATATGATAGTAGATTGAGTATTCATAATCCCTAATGATCTCTAACAATCGTTTCTAGGGCATATTAATCACTTTTTATGTGAATATATATTTAAGTCTCTTGTGATTAGTATATATACCACACTTCTCTTCATATAGATAATGTCACCAAATTTTAAATGCAAAGATCACAACATCCAACTCCAGATAATGTGTGGCATAGTTTTTCTCATGAGTTTTCAACTGCCTTGAAGAATAGGCTATGAATTTATCATTCTGCATTAACACCCAACCTAATACCTTCTTTGGGGAATCACTAAAAATTATGAAAAGTTCTCCACTTATGGGTTGTGTGAGAACTTGGGTAGTGATAAGCCTCCTTTTCAACTCCATGAATATTTCTTCACATTCATTATTCTAATAATACTTAACTCCCTCAGGAGTTATCTTGGTAAGAGGGTTTGACAATCATGATAAATTTATCACCAATCGATGATAATATCCAGCTAACCCAAGAAAGCTACAAATATTGATCAAATATTTTTGCCTCAACCATCTTTAAATTTCTTTTGTCTTTGAAGGATCCATAGATATCCCATTTCTTGTGATGATATACCCCAATAATGAGACTTCCTTCATCCAGAAATAACACTTTCTATACTTTTCATAAACATTATCCTTTCGCAAGGTCTTCAGTATAGTGATCAGATTCTCCTCATACTCCTCCTTAGTTTTGGAGTATGTTTGAATATCACCTATTAAGAGTACCACAAATTTTTCATGGAAATATCTAAAGACTCTATTCATCAATTCCATGAATTTTTTTGGAGCATTAGTGAGTCTGAATGGAATTATTATGAACTTGTAGTGACCATACCTTGTACGAAAAGTAGTCTTGGGGAATCCTCCTTCTTCACCATAACATGGTAATATCCTAACTGCTGATCCACCTTGAAGAAGTATTGTGTTCTACGTAGCTAATCGAACAAGTCGTCAATTTTTGGTAAATGATACTTGTTCTTTATAGTTATCTTCTTGAGATCATGATAATCAAGGAAAAGGTGCATTGGCCCATACTTATTCTTGAGAAAGAGAAATTGTTCACCCTCTGATGAAGCATTTGGGAATATAAACCCTTTATCAAGATTCTCATGTGGTTTTTTATTTAGATCCTCAGGTTCCACACAATATATCTTATATAGAGTCTTGGATATTAAAAACATGCCAACTATAAGATCAATTGAAAATTAATCCTATTGTCGAGGAGGAAGACTAAAAAATTCCTCAAGAAACACATCAACGCATTCCCTCATAATATTCATGTCTTCAAGGATGGTTATTTCCATAGAATAAATCATTTGATAAAGATACACATTCTTATAGGGAATTAATATCCATGATTGAGATGATGGTGCTGAAGAAGATTCATCCTCCTCCTTGAAATTATATAGAATCGGGTGTCAATTCACCATATAGAGAGTGATTTCCTTCTTGCAGAAATTTATGTTGGCTCTATATAGTGAAATCCAATCCATGCCTAAAATCATATCAAATTCCAAAAAGGAAGTCTAAAAAGATCCACTAACAATTTCATCCCACAAATCATGACATGGGGGGAGTTATATATATGGGATGAAATAATTTCCCCATTTTCCATTTTCACTGACATATCTATTTCCATTCATTATAGTGGTGTCTGAATAGTTCTACTAGAATTTCATGCTATTAAGGAAGTGTAGAAATAGAATAAAAAAATATCTTCTCCATTTGTGAATGAATAATTGGAATACCTATAACCACTTCATTGTCAGTATTCACTTCAGCAGTAGTAATGGAAGAATCCCCCATTTCTACCTTTGTGGTTTTGAGTTGCCTTAAAAAACCCTTGTCTTAGGGAATTGATTTGAAGATTTCCATGGTTAATTATAGTTGTAGAAGTTATCAATGTGTTGAGGATTGACTAGAAAATTCCTTTACTCCATCACATTTGTGGGTTTATCTTTTCGACATTTATTAGTTAGGTGTACTTCCCTCCCACACTGAAATCATTTCTTCACCCCCCTTAGGCAATTTATGGGGTGTTTCTTTCTACACCTTTAACAAGTTGGATGCTAAAATTTCATAGAACTATTATATTTCTCCATTAGACCATGCTAGAATTAAGATCCAGTTTCTTCTTCTTATCCCCATGATACCGCTAAGAGTAATAAATCTACATTTTGACTTTGAGGGAACATTAGACAATTTCTTTATAGATATTAAAGTCACAGATTACTAAGGATTTTCATAGAATAGGTTTTAGCTCACCAAAGAAGTGGTAAAAATTGAATTTTGGGGTAATGACAATGATGAAGGTGTATCATGAAAGTATTGCAAAGTTATATTTTTATGCCCTGATGGATTCTTCATCTTTTTTCTCAAGATAAATAAAATCCTTTTCCCTTTTAATTCAGATGGTGCATGGGAAATATTTGTTGATTTTGTTTTTGGAATTCTTTCTACTCCACTGACTCAATCTCTTCTTCAGGATTCATATTCTTGATCAATGTCAACCACCGATCAACTTCTCACTCCACATGATAAGCAACCAGAAAAACATTCTCTTGTTCAGAACATTGAAGGGTGGATAAATGTTCTCAATGTAGTTTATCCATTGTTCTTCGATTAAGGAATCAAATGATTGATTTAAAGTAGGAGGCCTTTTTCACATGAAGGTCTCAATTGTGGATTGTTCTATATTAGGAGGTTTTAGGAAATCCTCTTCATCCAGGTTTCTATTCAGAACTTGAGTTATCTAAGAGAGTATCATGATAAAGATTTCAATTCCAACTCCCATAGGGTTGTGCATCTCTTTGGGTCATTCATCACATTTCCATTCACAATAGTTTTAACCTGATTCCACTTATTTCATTACATTGGATATAATTAAATGAAAATTAGGAATTATTATCTAAAAATATCAATCACATAGAGGGTAATCCAATGAAAAAAGGGATAACTTATAAATTAAATTATTTTCTTAACTTATATATTTCTAGGCTTCAATCTATGTTATCCATGATCTATTTTCTAATTTAAATTCTTATGGGAATTTTTTTTGTTACCTTAGTATTGGTTCATAATAAACTTTTGAATTTACCATAGTATATCCCATGGGAGTGTAAAACTAGGTGCACAATAAGGCCCATTTTTTGGTTCTAGATTACCCAGAGTTAGGTTTAGAACATCTTGTCAGAGTTCTTACTCCTAGGTACATATTATCCAGAACCACACCCACTTATATTATTTATACATGGATGGATTTTATTTATAAACCACTTAATATATACTAAATAAAATTTATTTATGTTTTCTTATAATTAGTCTTATCCCTAAGGCTTTCACTAGAGTTTTCTAATCGTATTCCCCAAAAAACAAATCTCTTAATATGATATCGACTATAACAACCCTGCTCTTTATTACACATTAATACATGCTTTATTATATAAATGTACTCTTAATAAACCCCAAAATATAGTAAATTTTAGTTTATTTTGGAATTAGGTAAATTACATAATAACTTATAACATGGGATACAAAACATTATTGAAAACTTCCTTGAAATGATCATAATATTACAATGAACATAAAACAGAATAGGATAACCTGGGGAAACCCATAAGAAAGAGGTTATCTATAAATCCTATTAAGGGAATAAATAAGGAATAACATGAAGAGGATAATACTTTTTAAACAATACGAATACCAATGAATCATAAAATTAATATGAATAATAAGGCATGATTTTGAATGATAATCGTAATATGGTAAATGTGGAAACAATTTAAAACATTGAACCATAAACTTAGATCAGGATAAATATACCAAGACCACATGGTGGAAAAGTACCATAAATAAATTAGATACACCCCTATCCAAACATGACATATCATGATACCAAACATTACCTAATGCATTAGAGTGCAATCTCGGTGCACCCATCATAATCATTTCATTCTCATGATTAAGTGTGCCACAAAGATCATAAAACATGGATTCTTTCATCGCAATTTATTACAGGATCAATTAATGTAGAATAAATACATGTTATTCCATAATAAATAATTATATGTGAATAAAGTTGAATACCCTTGATAGAAAAATGGATGTAGTATTGACTACATAATTATTTTGGCATGGAAAATCGTGGTGAAATTTTGACAGTATAATGACATTAATTAAAAACTTATAAAAATGGTTGATGAAAGAGAAATAGGTCTTAAATTATTTGTAAATAAAATAGAATGTCATAGCTACATGGAAAATCATATCCCAATATTAAAAATTTCGAAGGAGAATGCATAAGGCAATGAAGAAACATGAATGGAGAAAACAATCCTTACAATCTTTTGGCATATTAACGAGTGTACATAACAGATAATGGGAGGCATGATGATAGTGAAAGGAAAATATAATCATTAATAAATAAAATTTAAATTAAGGGTAATATGTAATATCATATACCATCATATGGAAAATAAAATTAAAATATATAACATAAAAGGAGAGCTTGATAAAAGAGGAGAGTGGGAGATCATGTACTTGAGTGTGTGACTCGAAAGGATTGGGAGGGGATTAACAAATGTTTAAGGGCACATTAGGAAGACTCTAGGGAGTTTATGGAAGAGTGCGGATATAATAAAAGTGGTTTTAATGAAGGGAAATTGGATAATAGGTGATTTTATATAGGAAAGGAGGGGTATTTCTTTATTATTTAGGTTTAAAACTCTACATAATAAAAAAAATATAAAAACACAAACCGTACCATAAATTTTACCCATGATTTCAACCAAAAGAGAGTGTTTTACATTATTTTATAATTCAATGGTCTGAAAATTTTAAAATATGACCATTGGTTATGTGCATGTCAGTCACACGCTTAAAGATATGATTTTAAAACCTTAAAATATATTTTAATTTTTTGAGGATTCACAAAGGCTTTATAAAATAAATTAAATAAACTTAAAATAACATTATTTTATAGTGAAAAATATATATTTTTTTGGATCTCATAAATATTAATTATTACATCACATTTGGGTCAATTTGATTTTATAAAACACAAAGTATATTTATGCAACATTTAATTTTTCCCCAAAAATTTGACTACATCGGGAAATTAACAAAAATTATCCACTGAAAAATTTCTATGTCCAGATTCTAGAAACAATATTTATTTTATCTAAATAATTTTACAAATATTTTAATTTTCACTTTTAAAATAAAAACTAAGATTTGCTTAAAATTATGATTTTTTTACAATAACGTTTTTTTGAACCCTTATCAAAATAACAATTGACTTCATTAAAATTATATAATAATTTAAGAAAAGTTATTTAATAATTTTTTTTATTAAAATATTAATTATTTGTAATATCCATTAATTCATAAAAATATATTTCTTAATTGAATTTGAATATTAACCAAAAATACTATTTGTGTTTTATTGAATCAAAATAAAAATCATTAATAAAGTAACAATAATAGGATGTAATTATATTAATTATTTTATAAAAATAAAAATAAATAATAACATTAATAGGGTCTTGGTACATATCCCTTTAATACACCAACAGTCACTCTAAGTGTAAGGTGCGTGATGGTTGGACTTTCATGGGTGGTTTAGCGAACATGGTTTGGGCTGTGATCTTGATGATATTGAACTTATCCCATAAATGGTTTTGCTCAGGCATAAAATGTTGGATCTGAGCTAGGGCTTGGTCAAGGGAAAATCCTATATATTTTATCTACCTTGAAAGATCTGATAATGGGCTCTATAAGGAAAATCCTACTGGTTGTGGCCATCACTTCCTTTGTCTGTGACAATTTGATTTGTTATGACCCTATTTTTATATTAATCCTATGATAAATGTTCAATGAATATATTATCAATGGTAAAAATACTTAAGGGTCATTTAAAACCAATAGGATATAATAAAAAAAGTGCATTTGTTTTATATAACCATATTTTATAATAAGATTTTTAATTAAGTAAAAAATGTAAATTTTATTCATAATAGTTCAGGTGATTACAATTAGCCTGTTGTTGAAGACACTTGGGAAAGTAACCAAAAAGATAGACAAACTTTGGATATTTTAAATCCCAAAGAGAGATTAAAATAGTACAAAGGAAAATCCAAAATTCTCTCAAAGCGCTTCACGACGATGTAGCTTCATCGAGTTATATGGCCAAGCTATGCAGTCGAGCTACGCGGCCGAGCTAAGCTATCGACCTTCATGGAGAACCTGTGAGGCTGAGCTGCATGAAGTACCTGCCTGGGCAAACATCTCTTCAACCAGGCCCATCCATGCCTATAAATAGATCCCTTGGGCTCCCCATTTCAAGACTAAAAAAAGTGAAAGATTCTCTGAAGCTCCCATTGCGTAGATCTTTCCACTAGATCTCTTGAAGTGTCTCAAGTAACTCTATAAACCACGAGAGAAGATATAATTAAAATGGTATAGGCATGTTTTGAGGTTCTTCACATTCTTAAGTCATTATTCATACCTGCACAGTATACCTGCACGCCTCACCTACACGGTATGCTGGCACTGTTCGCTTGCACGCCATACCTGCACGATACAACAATTCTGGGTACCTACGCGGCATACCTGCACAAGGTACCTATGCGAGTAGCTCATGTACCCTTCTTTAAAATCATCCATGGAAGGTTATCTCCTTCCTTGGTTCCCTCATCTGAAAGGGGCTAAGTTGAAGCCTCCACCAAAACCTCCTAACATCTCAAACCTTTGGGTAAGGAACATCAGCGTGTCTCCAATTTTGGTTTGTATTCCCATAGTCAGAGGTTTCCCACATTTGTTTCACAATGGGGTTAGGATTCATGGGATGTTTTTGGGTTTTTATATCAAAATTCACATGGAATTTTCTCCTAGAAATAGTGTTGGGGAGTTCCTGGTTTGGAGGATGGTTAGTTACCGGCCTCACCATTCTAAAATAGGTGACCTGGAACCTCAGGACTCTGGTAGGAAAGGTACACTTCACACATTCTATTCTACACAAGTATAGGAGAAGTCTCCCTCCCCCTACCAGAACCAATTTCAGAGCAACCATCCTGGTATAAGACCCATACTTTAGCCGTTTTTCCTTACATTGGATACTTGTCCAATGTAAATAGAACAAAGGGAAGGCTCATCACATCGCCCTCTTCCACAGTCGACGTGCCCTCTTCCATCAGCGTAGGAGGAAACTTGTGAACTATCATTGTTGAATCTTTTACATCCTCTTGTTTCTCACACCGAGCATGACTCACATGGGCTTAGAGATATGTGATGGTTAAAACATGTGCACAAACACTCAACTTCGAGGAACTATGAGAACATTGATTCCTATTGAAATCATGATTCGTAGAAAGCTCTTTCAGAGCCCGAGTTCATTGGATATCCTCCTCAGGAATACAAAACCTAATTCCCCCAACTTGGGAATCCTTCTTAAGAAATAATCCCCAAATTCAATCCACAAATAATGGAGGCATCCTTTTTTAGGAAGTAAACTCAAACTAATCTCTCTCAAAGGACCATACTCACCTACGAGACACATCGAACTATGTGGTCTTTGATTCCCATCCACATGGGATACGAAGGAAGCCTCCTTGAGGTTCAAAACAAACACTTAAAATCAACCCTATTCTCTTTGGGCCATATTCCCAATAGGGTCTGATCTTTCTTGGAAACCCATATCCCTTCCAAATTCCTTGGGCTACTTCAGTATAATTCCCACACTAAGTTTCAACTAAGCACCTTCTACTTAGAGGTCCTTATCACTTGACCTTAAAATGTATGCTGTGTCCTATTAAGAAGAAACGAACTATGAGGGTTCTTATTCCATTCACAATGATACATAAATAGATCATTTTATGAGAATGATCCCAAAATTAAAACAAACTTTTGTCTCCTCGGATGAAAATAAATTCCAGAGTTCCCCACATAGTCGATTAAAAACCAGTATCATCATAATGATGACTAAAATAATCTCTAATCGGTATATTAGAGGATACCATATATGGAAAACCTCGAATAAATACAGATGTTTCCATTGATGAAGAACCTTGACTGCATACTGATGATTCTAAAATTTTACACTTGTTAATAAGTGATTTCAAATTCCAAGGGATACTTATGATACAATTGGTGAATTAATAAGGATTCATGAAAATATTTTAATTTTAAAAATAGAGTCCCGGTGCAGACAATAATTCCCCCCCAAAAAGGTTGTGATGAGTCCGAACTTCCATACTCTCAACCAATGCACATTCTTATGTTTTGTAAATTTCAAAACTTAACAAACGTCTTCCTTTGGAAAGAAGGTACTCTTTTGGATAAAGAACTCTTGGAAGTTTCCAGTTCCATGAATAAATCCAATGGAATCCATCTGGAAACAATGATTCTTAAATCTAGCACACAGGTTTCAAGGAACTGTGAAACACATGTCAATCATGAACCATATCCCATTTTTTTTACAAGGGGTATTCAAAAACCCAAAAAAATTTCCTTTTATATCTCATCCCACTTTCAATTCATAATTAAAAGTGGATGAAGTAAACCTAAATGTTTATAATTCTTGGACTTGATTTGTTAGAAAGTATTACAATGGGACAAAAAGTCAACAATGTCCCATCTCATACCTGGACACTAGAATCATCACTTCGTATCATAAAAAACATTGTTTTTCTAGGGTGCCTTGTACATTGAGAATTATGGAAATCCCTGATTACAAAATTTCTTATCGACAAAGGAAAAACAAACTGATTCCAAAAACATAAAAATCCCTCAAAATAGAATGTCCACTCACTGATGGTATCCCAACCATAAAGAGAATCCCTAATTCCATGAAATTAATCTTTAAGATGATGTTCCCATAGAATCATCTTTAGAATAACTAAGGTTAGACAGAAACATTCCAATAAAACCTCATATTCTTCCTCCTGGACTTTTAAATTCAATTGTGAAAAAAGATACATCCAGTTACACTCTTATGATGATCCATTCATTTTTAGGGTCAGAAGTTTCCTTCTCAAAACATTAGCAATGCAATTTCCCTTCCCTGGGGTGTAAGAAGTTTTTTAAAAAAATACCGTAGGTACTCCACCTAATGACTCTAATAGTAGTTCAAATCTATTTGAGAGAATATTTTACTCAATATATTGTGGTTTGAAAACATGGTAAAGTTTTCTCTGAAAATTTATTAATGTTAATCCTTGTTCTATTGCATCATGGTTTTGAGTTCACGGTCCTGGGTTTGATAATTCGTCTCATATGGCCTAATCTTTTTAGAACCACAGGCTACCATGTGATTACCCTATAAAAGAACACAACCCAAACTCAAACCTAATGCTTCAAAAAATTACCACATAGCCCTTCCCGACCTCTAGAATAGTCAACACTAACATAAAAGTCAAAATATGTTTTAGTTCAAAAAATTAACTCAATCGTTTATCATTCTAATCAAACTTCACCCCATTACGAGTGATAGGAGTCATATGAGAGGAAATATTTTAGTGGACATACCTTCTCTAGAAGGTGGTCTTATGAATGTTGGATTATTTTATTCCCAACTAGTGATAATCATATTGAAGATCACTCTTTGAGAACCACTTTTCACCCATTCAACTGGTCAAAAAGTTCATTAATATATGGTAATGGATACTTATTATTTAATGTAACCTGATTGAGTATTTGCTAGTCAATATAATGGTGAAGTGTTACGTCATCTTTATTCCTAAAGAGAAAAGGTTCCACCCAAGGTGGCACACTTTGGCATATACATCCTTTTTCTAACTGATCATCTAATTGAGTCTTTAACTCTTTCAGTCCATCTGGTTCCATATGGCAAGAAGGAATAGATGTTAGATGAGTATCGAGAAATAAATAAATATAGAACACTACATCTCTTACTAGTGTATGAATAGAGAAATTAGAAGGAAACATGTTGGAAAACTCTAACATTATTGGGGGATATTATCACTCAAAGGTTCTTAATCCATGTAAAAAAACACTAATATTTCCTTGAAAAATTCTTGAAAAGACGATCTGAATCTACTTGAACATAGGTTCCATTATCCTTGAAATAGACAACACACCATATTAGGAACAATAAAGGAGACCCACCAAAGATAACAGTAAATTCAGGCCTTATTATAAAGGATCCCATCCATATCGAGAATGAAGTCAAGAGGTTTCATGTTGGGAACCAATAATTTCTAGGAAAGCTCAATTTATGATAAAGAGAAAACATAAGTAGGACAATAATGACCTGACTCTCTCTTCATTCTGAGGGGCATAGTGTACAAACCATTGTTTTAGGTAATTAAGCTTTTATTTATATATTTTAAGTATATAAAGTATTTAGGTTATGTTTGGGAAGGATTGGAGGAGTTTTTACAAGTTTTCAGGGACTTTTATGGAGGTTCACAGTTTAAGAATGATTAGTAGAAACTGTGAAACACCTCTAGGAAATCATGTAAGAGAAAAAAAGGTTTAATGGGTAGATGCACAATCGGTTTATGGTTTTCCCAAACCATTTAATCACCCATATGAAACCCTGAAAAGTGGAATAGAGGGGTTGAGCATGGTTGGCACTTGGTTTTTCTAACTGTGTGAGTGAACAATGTGAGGGGTGTTTGGAGGTAGTGGTTGGTTCATAGTTTTGAACATGGTTTTCCTAACTGTGTACCTAAACCATGCACCATTAAAAATGAGATCTATATTTTTTGAATCTAATAAATTTTTTCCCCTTAAACCCTCTACCCCTATTTGGACCCTAAAATGATTTTTTATTCTCTCGAAGGTTTTGGAGACCCTTTACCTTGATCCAGATGCAATCTGTTGGTGATTCTTAGTGTGTTGGAGGCCAAATTCCTTGGTAAGTGCTTGTTCTTGGTGTTTTTTCTTACTTTTCTTCTTCTTCTTTATCTCATATTTATTAATCTTATATTTTAAGGATATATCCATGTTTTTTATTCCAATCATGATGATATATGTTTTTTGGATGATAGGGAATAAGATATAAGGCAAGTTTCGGATTTTCAACCCCGTTTGTTGAAGAATTTGTGATGTTCTTCATTTTCACCTAAATTTAAGAGGTATGTGTCTTCAATATCAAATAATTTTTTTTATAAATTTAAGGATTGGTAATTTTTTTTAATTCCATGAAATTTATTGTGGTATTCATATAAAAATCTTGTTATAAACCCTCTTTAGTGATGGTTTGAAAAATTGTGGAAATTGGTTATTGTGTAAAGTGCTTTATTTAATGATTTTAATTGCTATTTTAAAATATGGTATGATATTGATTCATGGAAATGGTTTGATAGAATGTTTGTAAATAAAAGAAATGTTTTATTTAAATGTATTGAAATGAGTGGTTTGGTATGAAATTTGGATTACTTGGTTGTCATGTGTTCATTTTCATTAACGTGACCCTGTGGAAGGGGCATGTTCCATTGAAGCACTTGGTATATGGTTACCTTATAAAGACTTAGTATATTGATGAGAGAACACTCATGAGTACGGAAACTGTCACCTATTCAAGCATCTGTGGATCAGGGAAATGGAATGGGTTATTCCAAATAGATTTTTGAAATGGTTTGAAAGATTTGTTTTAGTTTCTTTCCATAGAAAACTATTTTAGTTATGAAAATTTCTTTTGTATGAAAATTGGTTTGTATTAGATATAAACTATTTTATATTATTTAAATTATTATATATATATATGTACTAACATGTTCTATTCTAGTGGTCTAAGTAGGGAAATCATTTATGGAAAACCTGCTGAGTTTTATACTCACCTCCTTATTGGAATGTTTGGTGCATTTGAAGATATAGTTTATCGAGACACAAGTAAAGGAAAGGTATATCATTTCTTTAGTGATGAACCAGGATTTCTTGGGGAATGGATTGTGGATTCAGATCTTCAATCATATTGAGTGTTTTTCTTTTGGTGTCTTTGGAGTCTTTGAGCTTTGTTGGGTTTGTCTTCCATCTATACTCTGATATTTGTCTTGGTTTTTGCATTAGAATATAATATGGTTCAACTTTGTAGTTTCGTTTGATTCTCAATTGGTTATTGTTTGATTAAATGTTTCTCACACATCATATAGTTTTTTTATTATGGTTATTTAGTTTTTTGTTTTATTTTCAAAATGGAAAATCATCCCCCAACTGTTAATATAGACCATGGAATTTATTTATATACTTTGGTGTATTGGGGATGTTGTCTAAGGCCTATTAATGTCCCACCACATTTCCAAGATAATGAGGAGGGGAATAATGTTACAAATGGTATCAGTCTTGTCTAGGACGTCTTTCATTTGGAAGAAATGGTTCTGGTTTTTCATTCCTGGAGTTGGGATGGTAGCAAGGAGTAAGATCATCAAAGCATGAAATGTTGTGCATAAAGAGGCATAGATAACCTATTTATGTTGAACTTCAATTTACAAGGTATTTTGGTGTATAAGTATTTTACAACACTTATAGGATTTGTAACCTAATTGTCTTGAGTTTAGTCGATGAGAAGAGCTTGATGTGCATCGATTGAAATGACTTCCCACTAGGAGTGCATAATTCATTTTGAGTAATGTTTTATGATTTGGTGCAAAAGTATTGATTTTTGACAAGTGTTGACAATGTTTTTAAATGTGAGATTTTGAAAAGGCATGGTACTAGTATTTTGAAAATGGTTTTATTTTCAAAATCATGGTGGTATTTCCAAATAATTATTTGTAAATGGAAATTGTTGAATTTTGGAATGCCTTGTTGTGATATGTATGAACTGGTAAATTTGAAAATTATGAGCCTTCAGTTGATAGAGAAAGAGACTAAGTGGTCATTTGTTTTTGATTTAGAAAAGGACACCGGTTAGGTGTAAAATAAACTAACTAGAATGGATTGATGAGAATGTAGTTTCACATGAGGCATAGGTCAACCAATATCTGGGTTAGATTATTGTCCATGAATTTTAGGCAGTGGATAGAGGGAAATGAATTGATGAACCAAGGCGAGTGGATCATTCCATTTAGTTTCAAAAGAACAATCCACCCATCTTTCAGAGTGATTCAAAACTAGATAAATCCTAGGTGGGGCTAAATAGGATGAATCAAATATTTGATTTCCTAGTCACACCAGCTGAGTTCAAAGTCAAGTTGGGAAAATACATACTAGAGGATCTTATATTGCGAGTGCTAGGATTTAGTAGTTCAGGATAAATTAGACCAAGGAATATCATGGGAGGATTTTGAATAAATTTTCAATAATCAATTTTATCCTCTCATGTTAATAATTTCTATAATAATTTAATTTTTTAGCTTGAAATGGGATAAATTTTCATTGATAGATCATGTGGCTAAATTTATGAATTTAGTACATTTTTCACGCAAAGCTTCTACAAGTGCTTCCTCAAAGGCATGAATTTTTTATTTGGGTTTGAGGACATAAGTTTGATCGAAGAATACCTTTCATTGTATAATGGATTATATAGAGATGGTCAACAGAGAGACGATGGTGGAAAGGGAAATCTTAGGAGCTATGGGTGGATGAATCATACGGATACCTATGAGAAATGGTGGAAAATCTAATACTAGAAATTAGTAGAATATGGACACCTATTTCCAACGTGGGAGTATAACTAAGAATCAGACAATTGGATTATTGAATCTTCCTCAAAAACCAAAGGGTAAGTTGGGATTCTTTTATTGAGTTTTTTTATCACATGAAATGAGATTTTATAACCCCACCTAATGCATGCCACAATTGAAAGTAGATAGGTAATCTTCACCACTATTGTTGCAGTGCTCCAAGTTCGGGTGTTCAGGACACATATCATGTTTCACATACATCTTTTGATTCAAAGAGACAAGGGTAGTAGAATAATTCTCGTTAGTAGAACTGAGGAAGAAATAGTGATTCTAGGAATACCATGACTCCTCAGGAAGGGAAATCTCAATAGGGAAACAAAGAACAAAGTGTAGTGAGTAAGCAGTTATATAGAGCTGAGAAAGTGGTTGTGGATGATCCATCAAGAACATCGATGGTGATAGGTATGGTGCTTTTGATTTCTACAATTATATAATATTTGTTTGATAATGGTGCATCTCATTCCTTAATTTATCCTTGTTCTAATTATCTTATGGGTTTTCCATTTTGAGATGATGACTTTTGTTTTGAATCTTCAAAATCCTCTTATCCGAAGAGAATGTCGAGCCTTTATGTGAAAATAGTTTTCTATAACAATTGATAGGGTTGAATTGAGTTGGGATTTATTATTTCTTGAAATTTATGTCTAGGATATAATCCTAGGTATGGATTTGATGATAATGTTCAAATATTACATTGATTTTTATACCTGAAGAGTTAGTTTTACAATTGATGATGGTGTCATGCATATCATTAGAGAAGACTGGAATGTAAATGGAGGTACACCGGGCTTGTTTGAACTAGCAGTTAGAACTATGTCATACCAACTGGTTGCATGAAATTTTGCATGTATGGATGAGTTTGGGAAGAGTGGTTTTCTAGTAGTTTTTGATCAGTTTTATAATGTTTTTCCTACGTATTTCTCAGGGTCTCTACCCATAAGATAAGTATAGTTTATGATTTATCTCTTACCAGGGACCAATCCTATCTAACTTATGTCTTACTAATGTAAAAAAAATAATTAAGGGAATTTAAATTATAGTTTGAAGATCTATAATGAAAAGGTTTCATTTGGACTAGTAAAAATTTGTGGGAAACACCGATTATATTTGAGGAAACGTAGGATGGAACTATAAGTCTTTATGTGGATTGTCGTAAGATTGAACAAGTTATGATAAATAATTATTATCCACTTAAATGAATTGATTATATATTTGATCAATTAAGGGGATCCCAGTGGTTCTCTAAAATGACCTACGATCGAGATATCACCAATTAAGGGTTAAGAAGGGGGATATTCTAAAAACATCTTTTAAGAGTAGATATAGCCATTATAAGTATTTGGTTATGCCTTTTGGCCTTATGAATGTAATATCCGTATTTATGGAATTGATGGATTATATATTTCAAAGGTATCTAGATTCCTTTTGGTGATGTTTTTGGATGACATATTGGTGTATTCAAGGACAAGGGATGAGCATGAGAAACACTTGGCGAAAATGTTGGGATTTTTTTTGGATTATCATTTGTATTCTAAATTATCAAATTGTGTTTTTTGGATATAGGAGGAACATTTACTTGTCCATTTAATCTCTAAAAAAGTGTTTCTAGGAATATAGAAATGATATAGTCTATGATCACTTGGAAAACTCCAAAGAATATCTTTGAGATACAAAATTTCCTTGGCTTAACTAGTAATTATCGATTCTTTGATCATGATTTTTCATCACTATCTTCACCAATGAAATCTTTTAAAATAAAAAATGTTCCATTAAAATGGAATAATTAATTTCAAAAATCCTTTAAATATCTTAATGTTTACCTTACATCATCACTAATATTGATATTTCTAGGATCAGGACAAGGGTATGTGGTGTATTGTGGTGCTTCAGATCAAGGTTGGGATATGTTATTATTCCATGAGATCATGTTTTTTCTTATATATCATGGAATTTATGCTTTCTTGATAAGAACTACCTAACAAATGATTTTAAATTATAACACGTATTGCATTATTTGAATACATGGCATCATTATCTCTTTAGTGATAAATTCAAAGTGTTTACAGATCATAATAGATTAGAACATATTTTCCCATAAAGGGTTTTTAATCTGATACAAATAAGATGGATTAAGTATCTCCAAATGTTAAAATTTTACATGATTTATACATTGTGTAAATTAAATTTGGTGGCAGATGCATTAACCAAAAACTCATATTGTTAGTTTGAAAAAGAGGCTTCAGATCTGTGGTGGTTGATATCAGCGATAGCCGAGATTCTCTTAAAATGTAAAGACTGAGGTAGTGTTACAATTTTCATTATGGTATATTTGGTTCATGATTTGGTTGATAGGGTTAAAGAGACACATACATATAATTTATAATGTTCGACTATAAGGTCATAACTCAATGGTGGGGAGACCATTGAGGGATGTAAGTTGGATGGGAGTTCAATGTTTTGTTTTTGAGATCATATGGTCAAACCTATGGATTTTCAGGAAAAAATTATTCAGGATTACCATTATTTGAGATGGGATATTCATCCTACAATACAAAAGATGTACATGGAAATTAAATAAAAGTTTTGGTTTGTTGGTAAGAAAAGAAAGGTGGACGTGTTTGTTTCAATATGCCTCAACTGTCTGGTTGTTAAGGTAGAGAAACACTGTCCATAGGATATGTTGTAGTATTTACCTATTCTTGTTTATAAATGGTAGTCGATAACTATGGATTTTGTAACAAGTCACCCATGTAAAATTCAAAAACATGATTTTATATGGTTGATAGCTGATCAGATCACAAATTCAACCCATTTTATCCATATTCGTTAGTCTCATATGGTGGAGGAATTGACTTAAATATTTATCTGAGATGTGGTAAATAGGCATGGCATACCTATTTCGATAGTATCGAATCGAGATCCTATGTTTACAAATAGTTTATAGAAAATTTATCGAAATCCCTTGGGCCTCAGTTGACTATGAGAACAACATATCATCCTTAGACAAATGGACAATCTAAAACGATGATACAAACATTGGAAGATAATATTCAGGCTTGTGTAATGGATTTTTTGGCTCATAGGAGGATCACATACCATAAGTGGAGTTTTATTATAACAAAAGTTATTAGGAATTGATATATATGAATCATTTTGAAGCATTGTATGTGCATCCTTTTCATTCTACTCTTTTTGGGTAGAAATTGGTGAGACTTCAATGGTTAGACCAATACTTGTACAAGAGACAACAAAGAAAACTAAGATGATTAGAAAAAGGACAGAAATGACATAGAGTTTACAAAAATCATATGTGGATCATCGTTGACAACCGTTTTAATTTTAGGTGAGTGATCATGTGTTCTTGATAATCATTCCAAGGCTTAGGAATCATCATTTTTGGAATCAGGGAATGTTATCTCCTCGATACATAGGCCATTTTGAGATACTTGAATGGGCTGGTTTGGTGGCATATCGGTTCTCATTACCACCAAGGTTTAGTTTAGTGCACAATATATTTTATTTATCTATGTTGAAGAAGTATCAACTAGATCCTGGCCATGTGATTTGATGGGATCACATTTACCTAGAGACAGATCCTTCATTGGTTCATGTGACAATGAAAATTGTGAATAGGAAAGAGAAATAGTTGTGTGGGAAAAGCATCAGTCTAGTGCAGGTTCTCTGGGAACATGGTCGGATTTATGAAGAAACATTGGAACATGGAAATGAAATGGATGAGAAATGGCCTGAACTAGTTTAGGTAAAATGTGATTTTCTACTTTCTAAGGATGTAAGACCTATGGTGGGGATAATGTACCACAACCTGGTTTTAGGTAATTAACTATCAATTTATATATTATAATAAATAATTTTTTTGGGTTATGTTTGGTAAGGTTTGGATGATTTGTGAAAATTTTTGGGGGATTATATAGAGATGAATGGTTTTTATAGACCACGAAATATCTCCAAGAAACCATGTAAGGGAAAACATGGTTCACTGGGTAAGAGAACAATTTGGCCAAACCATGCAGCCACCTAGATGAAACTATGAAAATTGGAATAGAGGGACTGAGCAGGGTCGGTGCATGGTTTGTCTAAACATGCTAGATAATTTTTTTGAGGGGTTTTGGAGGTTTTGGATGGTGCACAGTTTGCACATGATTATCCTAATCATGCACCTAAATAGTGCACTATTAAAAATGAGATCCAAATTTTGTGGATCTAAACCGGTTTATCCACTTAACCCCTAATTTTCACCCTATTATGACCCTAACACATTTTCCTCTTCTCCCTAATGCTATGGAGACCCTTCCCCTTGATCCAAGACCAATCCTTCGGGGAATCTTGGAACATTGGAGGACTAATTCCTTGGTAGGTGCTCACTCTGAGTGGGTTTCCTTTGTTTGATTCTTGTTCCCTCTCTCAAGTTCACGGATCTAGTCTATTGGGGATAGATCCATGTTTTGTGATGCCAATAATGATGAGATATGATTGTTTGGATGATATGAAATAAGATATGGGGTTGTTTTTTTGGAATTTTAACCTGATATGTTGAAGAATTTGTGTCATTCTTCATTTTCACCAACGTTTGTAAGGCATGTGGATTCACTCTCAACTCCTCTTATTATAACGTGGACGATTGGATTCAAATTGTTTGAAATTATTAAAATATATTGTGAAATTGATGTTTAAATATTGGTAGAAACCCTCTTTAGTGATGGTTTGGAAATTTGTGGAAATTTTTTGTGCAAATTGATTTGTTTACTGATTTTAAAATGAGGTTTTAAAATATGTCTTTGTTTTGATTCACGGAAATGGTTTGATGGAATGGTTTTCAATAATTTTTTTGTTTAAATGGATTGAAATTATTTGTTTGGAATGACATTTGGATTACTTGGTTGGTGTGTGATCATTTTCATTGATGTGACCCTATGGAAGGGGCGTGTTCCATTAGGGAACTTGGTATATAGTTACCATGTGAATACGTGGTAGATCGATGAGAGACTAATCATGAGTATAGAATTTGCACATGGTCATGCATGTGTGGATGTGTGGTATGGAATGGGTTATGCCAAAAAAATTCATGAAATAATTTTAAAGACCCGTTTTGGTTTCTTTCAATGGAAAAATGTTTTTGTTTAGAAAATTTTTGTGGTTTGAAAATTGGTTTGGATTTGATATACACTATTTTAGATTGTTTAAATTTTCTTATATAACTTTTATAACATGTTCTATCCTAGTGGAGGGAGTATGGAAGTCATTATAGGAAAACCTACTAATTTTTATACTCACCCCTTCTTGGGAACTTCGGTGCATTTTTAGATATAGTTTATCATGACATAGGTAACTGAAATATATCTGATTTATTTAGTAATCCATCATGATAACTTGGGCATGGATTATGTATTTAGAGCCTGTAACATGTTGATAGTTATTGTATTAGTGTATTTGAGTCTTTTTTATTTGTTGGTTTTTTCTTCCTCTTTATAATCTGATACTGGTTTTGGTTTCCCCATTGTACCCTAATATGATTCATGATTGTAGTTTGGTTTGATTATTAGTTGGTTATACTTGGATTACATTATTATCATGCATTATATAGTGGATTGTTTTGTTAATATTATTTGGTTTGGTTGTTTTATTTTCAAAAGGGAAAATATTCCCTCAACTATTAATAAATCCCTTGGAATTTATTTTCACGCTTTGGATTCATGGATATCTAACCTAAGGTCCAGTAATGTCTTACCACCTCTTCAATCCAATGGGAAGGGGAAGGATGTTATTCTTTGTAACATACATCACATAAGACCAAATTTATATCGGAATATTTAGAAGGTTCACAATACATGTTGATATAAACAAGTGAGATGCAGTAGTATCAAATAAATCAGTCACTAAAGATGAATCTATAGTGATGGTACCTCTTATAGTCACTAGACCTATATCACTTTCCTATGGATAATCTTCCACTGCACAAAGAAGTTTCGGTCTAGATTCCTATGTATGTAACCCCATATATCTTAATGAATCTAATTTAACCATAATACTTGTAGGTATCGATGATCCCATTCCACTGTGTGGAGTAGAAAAGAAATATATGAATTTTTATAGGTGTCTTGAGGGACCACAGGAACTGTAGATATTTGGTGCCTCCGAGCAAACATGCCTCCAATGCCCATCCTTTACACAATAGAAGTATGACAAAGGTCCTCTTCTAGAAACTAAAATAGGTATAGAGGATGCTTGCTATCAATAATCAATATGAGACTCATCACACTTCCTCTTTCATTTAAAGAAACTCATATAACTGTTGCTAAGAGAAAATGGAACTACTACCAACCTTGACTTACCAGACAAGTCAAGAACAACAATCAATTTCCTATTCAACACATCAATATATGATATGAGCTTCAATAAGAAACCCTATGAATAGAAATCAGGTAAGAGACCCATCTCGAACTATCACACCTTCATCTTCTCAATCGATAAAATATCAAATGAAAACTTCACAAGCTCGACAATGTTGTCCGCATAATGAATCACGGTCCTATCAACCTGTCGGAGGTTAAAAAACTCTATATCCTTATCCAACACCATATATTTTATATATAGTTGATTAGTTAAAATAAATAAAAATTACTTTAATTCCAAACCCTCACACTTCTTTATTGTTACCATAGAATCCCACCATCTCCTTCTAGGACCTTTCATCTTGAAGGTATCAAACATCACCATAATAAATTCAGAAATTTCTAGAAAATAAAAAACGATCTCTATCTTATTAAACAAATCTTAATCCACTTAAAGATCTTTAGTTCCCTAAAGAGTAGATGACTTATGGAAAATAAACTCTTGAGCATGATTCTAAGATACATCACTTTGAGGTTCCACAATTAGAGCCTGAATATGAATGGGTGTAGGTGCTTGTCCTATATCATGGACAATATTCACAATAATATCAAAAATATTCTACTCCATAAGAGGATAATCTAACTACGATTCACCACCAACTTCATCTATGGTACTATTTACATGTTTTCTTAGGGGCATGATATTACAAAACATCAACATACAACACTGAAGACATCATAGGATTACTCAGATTAACAACTCAAACAAGATCAAGGGGAATATCAATCCCATCAGATAATATTTCAAGATTTGGATTTCAATATACCCAAATCATAAAGTAGGGAAAATACTAGAATAAGGTAAAAAAATTCCTCAAGGACACTTTTACCAAACACCCATGGTGACTTAAAGCTCATTATAATGAGAGATGGAAGGACACTCACTCACAATTACCTCCTAAGTCCCATTAAGACATCCTGAACCGCATACTAACATCAAGGAATTTCGATAATCATGAACCTTCAAGGAACTTTGTCACAAACCAACCTAGATACATTAGTACCCTAATAACTAATCCAACCTTAACATGGACCGAATGGCATTCCCAGTCCCCACTGGTTGAAAACTAGAACCTAGAACCATTTATGATCAAGAGGGAATTAATTTTCCAAAAAATAGAAGAAGATAAAATATTAAAGTCAACATGCTCAATACACCAAAAGGAGAAAATACCAGAAAAAAATAGGTATAACAGTTCCCAAAAAATGATAAATATACTTATGAAAACTACAACAAAAACCAGTAAAAATGCTTAAAATATCTTGTGTAATAAGTGGACAATAGCTCCAATGGTCACCATTATCACTCTATAGTCTAAAGGATCAAGAAAATCCA
Organism: Viscum album; assembly: GCA_963277665.1. Taxonomy (NCBI): domain Eukaryota; kingdom Viridiplantae; phylum Streptophyta; class Magnoliopsida; order Santalales; family Viscaceae; genus Viscum; species Viscum album. The sequence continues at coordinate 519,205,906 of OY728135.1, read as the reverse complement.
CCACCTCCAAGTGGCACTTTCACTTTACTCAGAATTGAAATGAGAAAGTATAAAAACACCTAAAGAAAAGGTATTGTGTGGTTTATAAATACTAGTACGATCTCACCAAGCGTTCCATAATCAATACCATATCAATTTACCATTTATGTTACCAGTTTAACTAAAATAGAGAATTCCATTAAATTTGAATATTTTAAACCAAAACATTATTTAATTCAAATTGATAGAAGATGTAGCAAAACAATATTAAAATAGACCTAAATTAACATTTTATATAATTTTTTTATATAAATCAGTTGGCATGAATAAAATATTTCAATAATAAATGACATAAATGATCAAGTCACAAATCATAACAAATAACCATGTATGAAAGCCCGAAGGTAATTTATTTTCTTAGGTAATAGGATCCTCACACATCTTAGAAATTATCATGGCTCTAGTTAGTTGTGAACAGAAAAATACACCCCAACAGTGGGACCCATCATTAGTAGTTTACACCCCAATAAGGGAACACATCACAGGCAGTCATTCTATAATTGATACTAGAAATAGTTGTCATCATCAATCCATTGTTTGGGAGTAATGGTCTTATAATTCTTATCCCAATTACCACAAACTACCAACGATAACATGTTCTTTATATAATAAATAAATAAAATTGCAAATCAATCATTTCAAAACATTTCAATATACAATTTCCCAATTTTAGTTTTTAACACGCATTCTCATTTCAAAAAAAAATTATAGGTTTTCATCATTTCATGCTATTTAGAATCACTTTTCAATTTAATCCATTTTCTCAAGATCACCATCAAATCATTTAATCAAAATTATTTCCAAATCTACCCATCTTTTTTCAAAAAATTTCCCAACAATTTTAATTCGATTTAAATTGGGGGGTTTCTCGAATATCATAAACATTTCAAATAAAAGATCAAATAATAACCAATACTTGTTTACAAAAAAAATAAAAACCATTTCAATTTAATCAAGTAATTAACTGTTTCAATCATAGGGAAGGTAATTATGAAACCACCTATGTTTAGATCAAATATTCCAAAACCAAAACCCACAATGGGATTTACCAATAAATATTGAAGGCATGTATGATCTTAGAACAAATCATAGAATAAATATATAATAAAATAGATTTTATATCCATAAATTACATGATGATATACAAAAATATATGTAGGAGAGAAAGATATATCAAAATAAAACACACAAGAGGATATCCACTTACTCAGAGGAGATCAAATGAGATCAACGCCTCTTGAATCCTCCTAGAAAAGGGTCTGGAGGAGTAAATTTCACCTCTTCAGAGCCTCTAAGAGAAACAAGTTCATGTTAGGGTAAGATTGGGGTGATATGCATGTTAAATGGGGGAGGGGGGAAATTAAATATCAGGTGGATTAAAAATTTTATACTTGGTTTTCTATGGAGGTTCACACTATTAGACAAACCGTGCATCCTAAACGTGTACCCAACCATGCATTCCCCACTGTCCATGGGGTGTATGGTTTACAGGGGTGGCCACATAGTTTAGAAAAACCATGCACCCATTCTTTGGATTTCAATAGGGTTCACTATTTACTAGGCCAACCCAAATGGTTTTCCATAATTGTGCACCAACCATAAATAGACCAAGTGGCTTAATTTTATTTCCAAATTATCCCAAAAAAAGAATTGACTCAGAGGAGATCAAAAAAGGGTCAAGGAATACCTCAAAAAGTAATGGGATGTTAAAAAAATAGATGAAACAAATTATATTATCTAAACATGGGTACTTTTTTCAAGATAAATCATGAAAAAACCTTCCCCATAAAAATACATTTTGAAATAAAACTATGAAAAAATATAGATTTTAGTAGGAAATTACATATATGTCCTCAAATGTGGTTCACCTAAAAGATCATCCATGATCTATAAAATATTTAAATAAGGATAAATGAAAATAAATCTTCAATTGACTCATATGGGATTTAAAATCAAACATATAGTTCATTTTAACATAATTTTTATACTCAAAAGTGTTTTGAAAAATAATGAAAGCAAGTTCTATAAAACAAAAAAAACATCAAGATTCTTTTAATAAGAGAAAAGTATTATAAGTAATATAAATAAAATGGATTCAAAATACCTTATAGGATATGAAAATTGATCTAGGTCAGTTACTCATGAGCATGAACATCAACAATAAGTCAAAATTCATGTTAATGATTAAAGCTAAAAATAATGGTAAAGAAAGTCACATTACATATAATTTAAAAAAATATATATTAACAAAAAATTATTTAACTAGTCACAAAAGACTTGGTTGTCAAATATGATGTTGAAAATTCCATTTAATATAAATTAAAATGAAAAGAATGCATAAAAAATAAAACACATCAAAATAAAAAAAAATAGAAAACAAAAGGAAAAGAAAGGAAACCTATCACAACAAAAATAATAATTCCTCCACAAAATTTATTTGATGAATATGCTCAATGTATCTCATTAATGCATCATGAATGTATTAAAAAAATGAAAAATTATAATATGAAGAAAAAAATATAAATTATAGATAAAAATAATTGGTCTTTTAGATAGCTTGTAGAAACGAAACTACTATCCAAGAAGTTTTTCTACTGACCTATAACAAAAATAATTGAATTATAAATTTATTAAAAAAATAAATAAAATTAAAATAAATATGGGATGAATCCTCAAGAGGTTTTATAATTTAAATATCTAAATTTAAATATTTTTTAGGCGTTCCCCAATCATATGAGGGATTTGTCTTCTTCATTTCAAACCACCACATCTATGTGGTTCATTTGTGCTTCCTAATTCACTTCTTATGGATGACCTTATATGAAAGGTATTATTTCAACATACACTGTCTAGAGATATTATTTTAGTACATAGAATATATAATGATGTGGAATCCATCTTTATTCACTACTTCAACAGAAGAAAACATGTTTTCAACTATATATTTGCATTTTGTATAAGGTAACGACTCTTCTTCCAGTTCAACATGAGTAATTGATACTTCATTTGAATGATAATTGGAACTATCATGTTTATAAAAATCAATGGGCCACACATCTGTATCCTCTATTGTAACAGCCCAAGATTTTATAAAAAAATATTCTTTTTAATTTTATTAATGTCTTGTGTTGTACGCTACACCAAAAGGAGCTTACACAACACACATCCTTGACTTGACTTGCATTACACGCAATCGCGACCTTCCTCGATAGCGTGTGTAGTACGCAATACCGAGTTTCACTAAACAACGATATGCTATAAAAATATTATTAAAACTAGCCGTTATGAATAGTAATAACCACTTTTTGAAATCCAGTAAATCTTATTTTTCAAAATGAACTTTATTTTTGGATTCGGAGTATCGAATTTAGCCTAAGGTGAAATTTTGGTACTTTTCGGATAACTTTCATATTCTGATGAATAGTGAAAATTACTAAATTATAATTAAAAACAACTTTTTTAATCGAAATAATTAATAGTGATAAATCATTAATTTGAGTGGTTTTAAAGTATATTTAGAATATATTTTTACAATTTAATACAATGTTGGTCATTGGATGTAGTTTCACATTTAAACTAGACATAAACAAGTGTCAATCTTTTGATAGATATTGTTTCTTAAAAACACGCTATTTGTTTTAACAGCGGGATTTAATTATAAAATTAATTAATTCAACTTTTATGTTATGAATTTGGTAAAATAGACTTCATTTTTGAATTCGGAATATGAAATATAGTTTGGGATGAAATTTTGGCATTGTTCTGAAAAACATCAATTTTTGATGAATAGTGAAACTACTAAGTGGTAGGTTAAAAACTGAATTTTGCATAAAACTTAATTTTACCGCTTCTGTGAATGGAATTTCGAAAATCCGAGAGACACGGTTAATATCAAGGACTAAAATGTGGTTCAATGAGATGAAAATAATTTTTTGGTGAATAGTAACTTTTTACTTTTTTTTACCACGGTTAATAGTAAATAGGGTAACTAAGGGTAAATATGATATTAATATTACCCTAACACATGTACTAATTCTATTGGACAAGTGTAATTCGACCAAAAACAAACTTAGGAATAAAATATGACCATTTAGGCCCACTTGGATTAGATTAGGACATTTATTATGAATTTATTTAAAGAAGGGTTAAAATAGTTAAAATCAAAGTTTAATAAGTAAATCATTTTTAATATGGGGTTATACATAAGATAAATTCTATTGTAAATATTCATTAGAAAGCTAAAAAGATTTCCTACATTATGTTATTTTATTTGTAATTTTTAGACATCAAATCATTTAATTTATTTATGACACAACGATGATGCAGTAATTATCTTATTAATGAAATATTGACATAATTGATGTTATAAACACAAAAATAAATGTAATTTGAGATTTTTTATGAATTCCACTAATTTTCTAGGTTACTATGATATATTAATGTTGATTTAATCAACTTGGTTAGAACATATAATTCTGTTATGACTTTCACAAAAATCATATATCAAATAGTGTCAAAATTGACACAAAATAGTTTTTAAATCAAATATTATATTATTAATTGTTATTTTATTCCTAAAAATCTAAGGTTCGGCCAAATGACTTAGATAAGGATATATATATTAATAATAAACAATTTGTGGTTCTTTTGGCATGTTATAGTAAGTTTATTAACCATATAGTGAAAGAAAACAAAAAGACACGGTAAAAGTTAAATTATTTAACTTAGAGTTAAATATAATTGATAAGGTTTAAAATAATATCCAAACATGTCTAAATTTGATTGGTTGATGCGATTACAACCCTATCTCATCTAAGCTTCGAATATGAGTCATTTTTGGAGGTTTTTAAGTGGGGTTAGATTTATTATAAATTAATATTTTTAAGAATTCCTAAGGTGCCCCTCTCCTCCCTTATAAAAGGGCACCTCCTCCCCCTCCTCCTCACACCAATTTTGAGCACTCAAGCTCGGCCAACCCCTGCCATTTTCTCCTCTCCACTTTCCTAGAATAATCCTAGAGGTTCTGGTCTTCTCCAAAGACCAATCTTAGTTCCTTAAGTGGAGGATTCAAAGAGGCGTTCCAAAGAAGAGGTAATATCCATTACCGATCTTTTCAATTTCTTTCTTCTTCAACTTCTTCTTCTTTAGTTGTTTCATGATAAAGTAATAACATCAGTATTACTTACATACTGATATGTTATTATAAATATGAAACAACCCTAATTCACCTTCTATCCATCCTACGGAAAAATGAAATCACCGCGCGTGCGTACGTACGGAATACCGTCTCCACGCCGTGGTGTAATCTATTTTCCACCATCACCTTACAAGGATGGGTATAATGGTGTAATGAGTAACTACATATGATTATTATGAAGTAATATTGATACTGAAATAATATATATATACTCCAATACAATTCCACGATCATAGGAACGATATCATCACTCGTGCGTATGTACGGAATACCGTCTCCACGATGTGATGCGACTCGTTCTACATGATCTTCATTTCATAATGATTATATAAATGAATTGAATGAATGAATATGGTATATACTACAATAATACCATTCTGGAAATGAATTATCTATAACCTAAAGATAAGAATAAGAATTTATTCGACAAAACACGCATAAGAACAAAAAGTTATAAAGACCCGAGTAACAAGTAACAATGAAATATTACTAACAAGAAGCTAATAATATGACCATATATGATCTCATATCAATATGTATGATTCTGGAATAAGTCAATAACATTATTTAAACCATTATACAGGAGCTTCGGACACGAACAAAGCAAATCGGACCTAAGGTAAGGGAAATATCACAATCTCATTTTTATCCGAGATTGTTTATTCGTAAGTATTTACTGGGGTGTATTTTATCATCCACATCCATGTTCCCTCAATATGTAATATTGTTTCCATCCCCTTGAAATAGTTTAAATCCAATTTTACCCTTAGGTGAGTTTTTAGTAAAGAATATGAAAGGAATCTTTTGTCGTTTTTCCGTACGAGGTACTTTTTGACTTTTCCGACAAAAGTGCGAAGAATGTTTTTTTTAACTTATACGACATGAATGGATTTTTAAAACATTACTTCAAAGAAGATTCCTTTACAAGTTTTCAAGTTTATTTTTAATCAACTTCTTTTATTTTAAAGTTGTATGACATGTTATGAAAGGAAAAATGTTTTTGAAGAAGAAAGGATATTTTCCTCAAGAATTCAATTCAAGTGTTTTATCAAAATTATTTTCCATCTAAGATAATAAAGGGTTCTGTTTCTATCCATATTTTTAAATTGATTTGACTATGTTGTGATGGAATTATGTTTATGAATTCCTTTATCTTATATGAATTGATTTATGATGTCATGATGTTTCAAGAATCCCATTTTTGTTACATGTGTTATGCGATGATGTATGTTTTATGATTATGTGGCACACATAAGAAAGGATTCATTATAAGATGGGTGGGACCTATATCTCCCTCCAATGCATTGGGTAAAGATTTTATATCTCATGAGATAGACATGGCTGGAATGGTAGGTTATACCGGTTCAGTGAAACAGGACTGAAACGAGGATTACTCGATTCAGAAAGGGACTTTGTCCACTAAGATAGTCTTGGCAATGAGTCTTGACTAACAAGAAATGATTTTCTATGATTATGTGTGTATGCCACAATGAGTAATGTTTTATGTTATGATTTCATTTCACTACTATGATTTATCCCATGTTATGAAATTATGCTCTCTTTTGCAGGTTAAGATTTCCAAAAAAGTTATGTTCTTATGAAAATTATGTGATTGATATTTCTCTTGTTTACCCTTAATGAGCATTTGAGCTCACCCTTTTATGTTTTCTTTTCCCCAGGATATAAAGAAAGGTTTTAGGTAAAAAAAAAGGGATGACCTTTATGGGAGATATTGAAGAACTTTCACCACGATTAGAAGATTACGTTCCGAGTTTCCAAAGACACTAAACTATTACGATCCTTTAGTGTGTGTTTTTGTTATGTACTAAGTATTCCGCAAATGTAATGTAATGTCCATGTACGATACGTCAGGCTTCGGGTCTCTACAGTTGGTATCAGAGGCAAAGGAGGTAGGAATGTATCCGATCCTTGGGAACTCTCACATGTGAGCGTTGGACGAAGCATGGCTCTCCGCCCAAGGGCTTCATGAGGAAATGGCTGCCACTGGGGATGGTGGTGTGTCCCGCCCAGGGGGTGTAGCCGCCCATGGAGTGCCCTGATAGGTATCAATTATAGTCCACTGGAAGTAATTCCAGACCGTTATAGTTGGTATCAGAGGAAAGGTTTAGTCAACCTTTGGAAACTAGGATGCGAAAACGTTAGTGAGATCCCTAGAGATATTTCTAAGGTATGTCTAGGGATGTCTCTAAGGTTAAGTATACGTATAGGTTATAGTCCTAGAATTGCTCTAACGATCATAGAATTTAACCTAAGATGTTAGATATTGAGGGTACTACCCCTTTATTATGTTGTTTTCCCTAGCATGGTTTTTGCCTCTCACACTATTCTTTTGGGGTTTTAGACGATGGCTGGAACCCGAAGGAACCGTGTTGATCAATGCAATGGACAATGCAATGATTGTCCCCCTGAGCAACCAAACGATATGGGAGCTGGAATGCAAAATCTTGTAGCCATGATCACACAACTTTCTCAAGCTATGAATCATGCAGGACTTCCAAACGAGCAAAGGAAGGAGCAACATTCTGTTGAATCCTTCATGAGGCAGCGTCCACCTTCTTTCAGTGGGTCTACTGATCCATTAGTTGCTGAACAATGGATTAGTACTACTGAAAAGATATTTTCAGTTCTTCAATGTTCTGAACATGATAAAGTCATCCTAGCAGTGTATCGTTTGGAAGGTGAAGCTGATCAATGGTGGAATCTTATCAAGAATACGAGGCCAAGAGATGAAATTGAGTCCATGGAATGGGACGAGTTCAAGAACTTGTTTTTCAGTAAGTACTTCCCTCGTATTCTTCGAACAAAGATGGAGAAAGAATTTCTTGAACTGAAGCAAAGGGACGATGAATATGTTGGTACCTATGAAGCAAATTTTACAAGACTTGCAAGGTATGCTTCTGGAATTATCATCCAACCTGAAAGTAAAGTTGATCGATTTTTCTGTGGCTTAAAACCAAGTCTTCGAAGGGCATTAGCTATAAGAGACTTCAGTAGCTATGAAGAAATTGTGCGTTGTGCTATCACGGTAGAAATGGAAGTTGGTGTTACATATCCATCTCATGGTTTTGACAAGAAACGAAAGATGGAGTTCAAGGAGAAATCTCATAATAATGGTGAAAAGAAGATGAATGTTTCCTTATGCACAAAGTGTGGAAAGAAGCATGGTGGAGATTGTCTTAAAGGAACTAGAAAATGTTTTAAGTGTGGAAAAGAAGGTCATCGAGCAGCTGAGTGTCGAAGTAATGGAAAAAGGGTTTCTAATGATGTGAATAAAGCAAACACTGCAGAGAACGCACTGCCAACACTTCAATGCTTCAAGTGCAAGGAAATGGGGCATTATGCTAATAATTGCCCTAATCCAAGGGTTAGTGATGATCAACATGAGCAACCACTGAAGGCAAAGGACAAAGGGAAATCACATGCGATCACTATTGGAAATGTTGAATATGACAACGATGTGGTGGAATGATTAAGTGTTTATGTAATGGGATTCCAAAATAATGTTGTATCATTGAGTATTGCAATATTTATTGATGTGGTATTCAAAGTGATTGAGATATTTTTTGGAAATAAGATGATATGCGCATAATGAAGACGAGAAAATTAATTGTTTAATAGTATTCATGAGCTCATGATTGATATAAGGACTAAGTGATATCATGGATTGAGTATATAGAATTTTGAGGATTTTGGTATGTGGAAAGTGTTATCTTTTAACTGCACTCATGTTTTCACTAAGGTATTCAAGAGAATACACGATTAAGGACTTTGAATGTTTGGAATGTGACCAACAAGACATATCTTATGATATGTGGGGATCAACGACAGTATTAAATCTCTGGTAATCGATGTCACTATATTATGAGAGTGGACTGCAGTATTATGGATAAGCCTAAAGATTGAAATGGATTATGTTGGACATAAGTGAGTATTGTTTAAGGATCGAAGTTTTCTCGATATTATTGATGGGATGTTATAGTAATATAGTTTTAGAAAAAGGACAACCTGTAGGACGGGCGACAGCCCATCGCTTCGGACAAGGCTGTAGGAATCGAACCCACAACCGAAGTGCGACTGGCCTTTATCGCCTACCACTGACCTACAGGAAGTCCCTATTTAGTAGAAACTAGTTTTATTATATTAAGCAGTATGATATATGAAGTATAAGTCCATTTTAGGAACTATATATGATTAATCTCACTATAGAATGACTTATGTATATTTAATAACTTTTGCTTACCTTTTGTTTGAGACAGATGGAATGACCCGTCATTCTATCACATGATCTACTAACACTTCACGAATAACAAATTCAACTTCATTTATTTAAGAGATGAAGTGGAAATTGTTCAAGGCACGAAAAACAGTGATATTGTATCAAAATAAAGTAAGTATTTATTCTAATTCAAATTTTCAACTTTAGGGAAATGATCTTGAAAACCAAAAATGTTGTCCTAGTGATCTTATACCTGATGAATTAGATGGTACCTTTGATCGTCACAAATTTATGGATTTGTGATTACTGGATTTTCCATAGCCATGTTCTCTACCACTCTCCATCAGAACATGATGGTTAGATTTCTCTTCCATATCCATATTTTCACCTATGTGGAAACCCAGTGATTAGTTTATTTGGGTAATCGTTACATTTCATACTTTAGTTTTTAAAGCCAAGTTTTGGTATTCCCTTTTACGATGTGGGTTTCTATTAAAGAAACTTTCAAATAGTAAACCATTTATAACCCCGACGAATTTCGAGGGCGAAATTCATTTTAAGGGGGGTAGAATGTAACAGCCCAAGATTTTATAAAAAAATATTCTTTTTAATTTTATTAATGTCTTGTGTTGTACGCTACACCAAAAGGAGCTTACACAACACACATCCTTGACTTGACTTGCATTACACGCAATCACGACCTTCCTCGATAGCGTGTGTAGTACGCAATACCGAGTTTCACTAAACAACGATATGCTATAAAAATATTATTAAAACTAGCCGTTATGAATAGTAATAACCACTTTTTGAAATCCAGTAAATCTTATTTTTCAAAATGAACTTTATTTTTGGATTCGGAGTATCGAATTTAGCCTAAGGTGAAATTTTGGTACTTTTCGGATAACTTTCATATTCTGATGAATAGTGAAAATTACTAAATTATAATTAAAAACAACTTTTTTAATCGAAATAATTAATAGTGATAAATCATTAATTTGAGTGGTTTTAAAGTATATTTAGAATATATTTTTACAATTTAATACAATGTTGGTCATTGGATGTAGTTTCACATTTAAACTAGACATAAACAAGTGTCAATCTTTTGATAGATATTGTTTCTTAAAAACACGCTATTTGTTTTAAGAGCGGGATTTAATTATAAAATTAATTAATTCAACTTTTATGTTATGAATTTGGTAAAATAGACTTCATTTTTGAATTCGGAATATGAAATATAGTTTGGGATGAAATTTTGGCATTGTTCTGAAAAACATCAATTTTTGATGAATAGTGAAACTACTAAGTGGTAGGTTAAAAACTGAATTTTGCATAAAACTTAATTTTACCGCTTCTGTGAATGGAATTTCGAAAATCCGAGAAACACGGTTAATATCAAGGACTAAAATGTGGTTCAATGAGATGAAAATAATTTTTTGGTGAATAGTAACTTTTTACTTTTTTTTACCACGGTTAATAGTAAATAGGGTAACTAAGGGTAAATATGATATTAATATTACCCTAACACATGTAGTAATTCTATTGGACAAGTGTAATTCGACCAAAAACAAACTTAGGAATAAAATATGACCATTTAGGCCCACTTGGATTAGATTAGGACATTTATTATGAATTTATTTAAAGAAGGGTTAAAATAGTTAAAATCAAAGTTTAATAAGTAAATCATTTTTAATATGGGGTTATACATAAGATAAATTCTATTTTAAATATTCATTAGAAAGCTAAAAAGATTTCCTACATGATGGTATTTTATTTGTAATTTTTAGACATCAAATAAGTTAATTTATTTATGACACAACGATGATGCAGTAATTATCTTATTAATGAAATATTGACATAATTGATGTTATAAACACAAAAATAAATGTAATTTGAGATTTTTTATGAATTCCACTAATTTTCTAGGTTACTATGATATATTAATGTTGATTTAATCAACTTGGTTAGAACATATAATTCTGTTATGACTTTCACAAAAATCATATATCAAATAGTGTCAAAATTGACACAAAATAGTTTTTAAATCAAATATTATATTATTAATTGTTATTTTATTCCTAAAAATGTAAGGTTCGGCCAAATGACTTAGATAAGGATATATATATTAATAATAAACAATTTGTGGTTCTTTTGGCATGTTATAGTAAGTTTATTAACCATATAGTGAAAGAAAACAAAAAGACACGGTAAAAGTTAAATTATTTAACTTAGAGTTAAATATAATTGATAAGGTTTAAAATAATATCCAAACATGTCTAAATTTGATTGGTTGATGAGATTACAACCCTATCTCATCTAAGCTTCGAATATGAGTCATTTTTGGAGGTTTTTAAGTGGGGTTAGATTTATTATAAATTAATATTTTTAAGAATTCCTAAGGTGCCCCTCTCCTCCCTTATAAAAGGGCACCTCCTCCCCCTCCTCCTCACACCAATTTTGAGCACTCAAGCTCGGCCAACCCCTGCCATTTTCTCCTCTCCACTTTCCTAGAATAATCCTAGAGGTTCTGGTCTTCTCCAAAGACCAATCTTAGTTCCTTAAGTGGAGGATTCAAAGAGGCGTTCCAAAGAAGAGGTAATATCCATTACCGATCTTTTCAATTTCTTTCTTCTTCAACTTCTTCTTCTTTAGTTGTTTCATGATAAAGTAATAACATCAGTATTAATTACATACTGATATGTTATTATAAATATGAAACAACCCTAATTCACCTTCTATCCATCCTACGGAAAAATGAAATCACCGCGCGTGCGTACGTACGGAATACCGTCTCCACGCCGTGGTGTAATCTATTTTCCACCATCACCTTACAAGGATGGGTATAATGGTGTAATGAGTAACTACATATGATTATTATGAAGTAATATTGATACTGAAATAATATATATATACTCCAATACAATTCCACGATCATAGGAACGATATCATCACTCGTGCGTATGTACGGAATACCGTCTCCACGATGTGATGCGACTCGTTCTACATGATCTTCATTTCATAATGATTATATAAATGAATTGAATGAATGAATATGGTATATACTACACTAATACCATTCTGGAAATGAATTATCTATAACCTAAAGATAAGAATAAGAATTTATTCGACAAAACACGCATAAGAACAAAAAGTTATAAAGACCCGAGTAACAAGTAACAATGAAATATTACTAACAAGAAGCTAATAATATGACCATATATGATCTCATATCAATATGTATGATTCTGGAATAAGTCAATAACATTATTTAAACCATTATACAGGAGCTTCGGACACGAACAAAGCAAATCGGACCTAAGGTAAGGGAAATATCACAATCTCATTTTTATCCGAGATTGTTTATTCGTAAGTATTTACTGGGGTGTATTTTATCATCCACATCCATGTTCCCTCAATATGTAATATTGTTTCCATCCCCTTGAAATAGTTTAAATCCAATTTTACCCTTAGGTGAGTTTTTAGTAAAGAATATGAAAGGAATCTTTTGTCGTTTTTCCGTACGAGGTACTTTTTGACTTTTCCGACAAAAGTACGAAGAATGTTTTTTTAACTTATACGACATGAATGGATTTTTAAAACATTACTTCAAAGAAGATTCCTTTACAAGTTTTCAAGTTTATTTTTAATCAACTTCTTTTATTTTAAAGTTGTATGACATGTTATGAAAGGAAAAATGTTTTTGAAGAAGAAAGGATATTTTCCTCAAGAATTCAATTCAAGTGTTTTATCAAAATTATTTTCCATCTAAGATAATAAAGGGTTCTGTTTCTATCCATATTTTTACATTGATTTGACTATGTTGTGATGGAATTATGTTTATGAATTCCTTTATCTTATATGAATTGATTTATGATGTCATGATGTTTCAAGAATCCCATTTTTGTTACATGTGTTATGCGATGATGTATGTTTTATGATTATGTGGCACACATAAGAAAGGATTCATTATAAGATGGGTGGGACCTATATCTCCCTCCAATGCATTGGGTAAAGATTTTATATCTCATGAGATAGACATGGCTGGAATGGTAGGTTATACCGGTTCAGTGAAACAGGACTGAAACGAGGATTACTCGATTCAGAAAGGGACTTTGTCCACTAAGATAGTCTTGGCAATGAGTCTTGACTAACAAGAAATGATTCTCTATGATTATGTGTGTATGCCACAATGAGTAATGTTTTAAGTTATGATTTCATTTCACTACTATGATTTATCCCATGTTATGAAATTATGCTCTCTTTTGCAGGTTAAGATTTCCAAAAAAGTTATGTTCTTATGAAAATTATGTGATTGATATTTCTCTTGTTTACCCTTACTGAGCATTTGAGCTCACCCTTTTATGTTTTCTTTTCCCCAGGATATAAAGAAAGGTTTTAGGTAAAAAAAAGGGATGACCTTTATGGGAGATATTGAAGAACTTTCACCACGATTAGAAGATTACGTTCCGAGTTTCCAAAGACACTAAACTATTACGATCCTTTAGTGTGTGTTTTTGTTATGTACTAAGTATTCCGCAAATGTAATGTAATGTCCATGTACGATACGTCAGGCTTCGGGTCTCTACAGTTGGTATCAGAGGCAAAGGAGGTAGGAATGTATCCGATCCTTGGGAACTCTCACATGTGAGCGTTGGACGAATCATGGCTCTCCGCCCAAGGGCTTCATGAGGAAATGGCTGCCACTGGGGATGGTGGTGTGTCCCGCCCAGGGGGTGTAGCCGCCCATGGAGTGCCCTGATAGGTATCAATTATAGTCCACTGGAAGTAATTCCAGACCGTTACATCTATATTCTCATAAAAAATTGGCCACGTACTGACCTATGTCTTGGATGTGTTAATTAATGTTTAAATTTTGATTTAAACTACGAAATTAGAAGTAAAAAAACATGATTAAATTTTAATCTGTTTAATTTTATTGTTAATTTTTTGAGATGGGTATGAGATATAAATAAATAAATAATATATATATATATATTATGTGAAAATGATTAACATTATTTATTTATCAAAAAATTATATTATTTTGGAAATAAATGAAATATTATAGATAATTAAAAATTGACTTTTTATGAAAGAAATTTGATGAATTATAATTTATTTGTTGTAAATGATGTAATTATTTAATAAATATGGTTATTTATATATATACTAAAATTATTTTTTCATTTAAAAAAAATATTATAGTAATGTGATAATTGAATGAAAGAAATTTAAATACATACACTATCTATTAGTGTTGGGGTTTGTGTTGTTATTATTGTTTTAATGTGACATCACTAATCTATGATGTAATATATATATGTGAAAAATAAATAGGTTATATTTATTATTATTAACATATAATGTTAATATATATATATATATGTATCATGCTATTAATTTTATGTCATAATAAATATATATGTGTTATTAATTTTGGAATCTCATTATTGGATTTTATAATATACAAAGGTAATAACATTCTCATGAAATACATATGAATTTTCGTTTTTATTAGTAATGAAATTATGTTATGGGAATGTTATGATATAATTATAAATATAATTATAATATAATACGTTAAATTAAGGTAGTATGGAATGATGTGAAAAATTTAGTAAGAGAAAGAAGAAACCCATTAGAAGTGTAAGGGGTTTGTGATGTACGAGTTAGGGGGAGTCATACCAACAATCCCCCCTTATTTCAGTGTTTCATCATTCATTTTAATTTGTGAGTATAAATACTATGATATATACTTTCTCATATTATTTTATCTTATTCTCCTTATAATTTATCTTCACTGAATTAGGGATTTGGATTTGACTTGACTAATATGATAGAAGAATCATGTTTAGGTAGAGAACTTATTTTTCATTTGTCTTAGGTAGACAAAAAGGGGGTATATCACACCTATTTAATATTTACATTGGTATAAATTTCAATTGTTTTGGACTTCCCTAGATTTTCTTATGGTATTAATTAATTTTAGGGTTTTGGGGTTGAAGTTATTGTGGGGGATTAACAAAAAATACGGGCATGATGGGTATTTTTATTTCTGATCTTAGGCTATTATAATATGATTCTATCACATAATATAGGGTGATTCTTTATCACCATTTGGATCATTGGTGAATTTCATGGACCTGGAATTCCTTGTTCTTTTATTATTTATTTTAGAAAAATTATTTCCTTGGTTCTTATAATTTATTATAGTAATTTTATGATTTTCAGTCGAGGTTATAGATTTTTCTAAGATGTTTAGTGTGGGAAGTTTTTTCTAGGTTGAACATGATTTGTAAGTTGTTTATAGGATTTTTAAATTAAAACTGCAGTTCCATTGATTTGGAAATTTATTTTTTGGATTAAATTGGTTGCAGTTTGTTTTAATAAAATTTTGTAACATTTTTTATTGGTCCTCAAATGCTTGGATCTCACAACCATTATCTTTGGGTAAGTGGTTTAAACCTTATATGTCTTTATTCAAACTATGCTTAGGATATTCCTGTAACATGTTTTTCAAAATTTATAATAAATCATAAATATATATTTTCAAAATTATGAATATATTATTTTCATCATCCTTTATATATATGAGGCTAAAGGTTTTCTAAAAAATTTGATATTAACATATGTAATGGTTTTGATTTGTCCTTATTTTCCTTAAATCATATAAAGTATTCATACTGATAACTAATTACAAGAAATCATTATCATATATGTCCATTTCTTGATTTTTTTTATTTAACAAGTTAGTGATTATTAATTTTTAATATAAAATAATTTTATCAAGATTACTTATTATTTAAATATATTGGCTTTGATTCACATTATGTTTTAGTTATGCCTCTTTCTAACTTGTAATAAAGTGTTAAACTTAGTTCCATGACTTTAGTATTGGATTAAGATAATATGATAAATAGTTACATTGAATATTTTAAAATATTTATCTATTTAAGAAGTATATAATGGGATAATAAACTATGGTTGAAAATTTCACTAGTGTGAATCAATTTTATTTGAATAGATTGATGATTAAAGGATTTCCTTGAAATAAAGATTTATTTTAAATAAAAATTATGATATTCATATTAATAAACAATTTGGCACACAATGTATTATAAATAAAACCTTGGATTCTTGAATAAAAATTGTGTTTGTTTTCATAAACATTTTAGTACAACATTGGGTTTAAAACAAAACATGATTTGGAAAGTGTCCCTTTCAAAAACCAACTCCTGTATTTGGGTTCATTATAATGTTTTGATAAAAAAAATTATTTCCATAACCCTAATGTTTTTCATTCCAAACTAAATATGGGATTAAATAGGTAAACCTATTTTCTTTGTAAATTTGAATATAAATTATGGTGATTTAATAATGAAATCTTTTATTGAATGGATGTTTCATTGAATTAAACCCTAGAAAGAAAAGATTTATTTGTATATGAAATACACATCTTTCTATTATCATGTTTCATGCCTTATTTGGATTGATAAATAACATTAATTGGTTATTATTCTATTTGTACTCATTTGGATTTTTATTTATAAAGTATTGAATATGGTATGCGTATTATATATTTGGATTATCCATTTAGCATGATTCAAGTTATTTTAATCATATTCCATGTTTGTATTGTCCATTTAGATAGATTTTATTTATTTTATTATAATTCTATGTTCTTCTTTCCCATTATGACTATTTTAAGTTATGTTATACTTATGCCTCATTTGGAATGTCTATTTATCATTATTTGAGTTATACCAAGATTATGATTTTTTTGTCTTTCAAATAATAAATCCTTGATTATGTTATGTCATAGGAAATGTTTAGAATTTCAATTAGTGTATATTGATTGTATTATACCTTTATTCATTTTTTAGATTGTCAAGTATCATATAATAATTGTGTTATGTATTGTGCCATGTTAGGATCACTAAGTAGAAATATTTAATTTTATTATGAATTATCAATTTTTTATCTTGTAAATTAGAATATATTTATAGTGTTATATGTTATTACTTGTTTGGATTACAGAGTATAAAACATTAGTTTTGTTTATTCATTATGAGTTTATTAGATCATTAAATAACATAAAATTATGATGTCTAATGTTGAATACAATTCTATAATGTTGCCCTGAAATATTATGCATGTGAAAGGGGTTATTATCTTATTATGAAATTCTTAAGCTGGAGTTTTGTCTAATGGAGGAAATTTTTTCTAAACGAGATGGGATAATGGTTCCTTGAATATTTTCACCCAATATGGGATAGACATTAATATTTCCCTAACTCTATTATATGATTTATTCTTTACCTTGGGAAGGGATATAATATTTCTATAACTTGGTGAACACTATTAAATTTACCTTGTATGGGTACTACACAATGACTATATTATATTCATTCATAAATGATTCTGATCTAGGCTTAGATAAGGTAAGATCTGGTTTGGATCTTATCAGTTTAAGGCATTACTTGTTATGAATATTATTGATTTTTTTCACTTGATTGTTAGTTGTAATCTTTCTTACACTATCCTTCAGTAACTATTTTATTATTATACATGTAAATGATTATAATTGTTTTTATGCTTTCACTTGATTATTCACTATATGGGTTGAGACATAATTGGTGGTTCCCTACTGAGTTTATGTTCTCACACCGTCCATGTATAATTTTTTGGACTTGTAACTTAGCTTATTCTTATTTTAGGCATGAAATATATGCTGGTATCAGGTTGATGTATATTAAATTATATAAGAGTGTCTGTTGTGTTAGAAATTTTAGTTTCCATGAGGAATTAGAGAATATAGGGCATGTTTAGTAGGTTATGTTTTATCGTATAACCATATTGTTATAATTTTAGTGTATTATGGCCTCTTTGTATAGATTTATTTAGTTTATGATTGTTATTGTATTTTTATTTTACTACTGCTATGATATAGTTATAGAGTCATTTAGATTTAATTTAATATTTTATACTTTGGGACACTCAATTAGCTCTCTGTTTTATTTCCATATGTTTTTGGTATATCTCTCATATAGATAGGTCATGCCATATTTTTTGATATAATATCAAATTAAACCAATTTGAAAAATTAGGTGGGAAAATAATTTACCAATTATAAACTAGGACTAGAAATATTAATCACCAACATTTGAGGATTGGTTAACACTCTCAGTATTAGTGATGAATCAGTTTAAGAACTATTTAGGTATCAAAATCAATGATGTTAGAAAGTTTTATGAGAGTAACATATGATATTTTGTCGGATTTTAATATATAGGAGATAGGAATTGTCAGGACTTGAGATGTAACCCATAAAATGCATGGTCAACATATTTATGAAAGAACTTCAGTTATAACGTGATGTTTGGGAATTAAGTAGACACTATAGATACGTGTAAGGATTTGATTTAAATATCTTGATTATTATATAATGAGACTCAATAAGTGACATAGGGCCCAATGAAGATCCAAATTCTATGTTGGTTTACACATCATACATTTTGTACCACCTCAGGACATGCACATTTTATAATATATAATAAATGTTATATGTGAATAAACTTAATAAATTATAATCAACCAATAAAGCAATCGGTGTTTTTTATTATATTATTTGGGATGATGTAATTAATTAATGTTACTCACATATATGTATAAATTATTATCCATGATTTTTTTTCAATTTATTATTATGTTGTTGATCAGGTTTAATTTTTATAATTTTCAAACTATTTAAAGAATCCAATGGAGTTATTGACATGTTAAAGATATGTTGTATTTGTTCTAAACTATGTATTTTAAAATATTTTTAATAAATAATTTAAATTGAGGTTGATTTTATATGTTTTTATTTAGAATACGTAACTATATCTAGAAGACAAACTTAGGTCTTATAGGTTACTTTATTTTGTATTCATAAGTAACTCATGTTCCAAAACAAGAATTTACATATTTAAATAATTATACACCTCAATTTGATGATTTTTTAATGATTTTTGTTTAATTTTTATATTTTACATTAATTAAAATGAAATGTAATGAATTTTGGTGTTACACTCTAAAGAATTCATAAGTTATAAAGAAGTAGAATTGTAATGTTTCATAACTATAAAAAAATTTCTCGAAGTTCAAATTCATGTAATATTAATATAATGATTTTTAAGGCTCTGTAAGTGTGAATAAACACTTATGTATATAATATCTACTTTAAATGTTGAATACTTTCGATAAGTTGACTTCGTATGACTAAAGAATAAGATTCTATATTGGTTTTTCAAAGTAAAAAACATCATGATAGTTTAAATTTTATGTTTTATGCTAAGTCTGGAAGATGGAGTTTTGTTGAGACTAAATGTGACTTATCCTGAATTTATAAGGTTATGAATAATATAAATGGTTGTGTTAATTAGTAATGAAATTTTACGATCCATCAAGAGGTTTTATAAATTGACATGATGAATAAAGTTAATGAGAACACTAATGCTTGATCTAGAATCAGAAACAGAATGAAAGAAGCATCATGTTCTGGTGTGTGGGTCTAGAATAATAAGGATATTTAGAATAATAATTATTTAAATGTTTAAGGAGGTCATAAGAATATGTGAATTCTAAAGGATACATTGATGTGAAAGTATGACTATAGAAAATCCAAATTTAAAGAAGAGTGATATTGAGGTTGTCAATATAGAGGTTCTTGAAGATGAAATTCCGAGGTCCAAATGTTCAAAATATGATAGAAAAATAATCTGAGCTGATAAATATCTATGAGGATGAGTTGTATATAATTATCATGAAATTATATAATCTAGAATTTGGATGATTCATTAAGGTTATGGAAGAATAACTCCTAAAACATATGAGAAGCATCCAAATTGGTTTTAAGATATAAAAGACACAAAAGAATGATCTATAATTTTGAAAAAGAAATGAATTATTCTCACTATAACACACCAAAAATTTATATAAAATAATAATAAGATCGATAACTTGTTTAACAATAAATATCAATCTTTTAAAAAATTGTGATATTATTATTAAATTATTAGTATAACCTAGTCATTGTATTCATGGGCATTAATATGAGTAAAATAATTATGAAATAAATTTATAATCTTCTTACTCAATATAAAATTATTTATTAATTATTATTAAATAAGCACAGAATATTTATTGAAGTTGTTTTATGCTTCTAAATGCATTTTCTACAAAAATGGTTTTTATTTCAAATTATATGTGGAAATAAAAATTAATTTTTTACAATTTTATAAATTATATTTTATAACAACTAAAATCATTTTATAAATCATAATATCTATAATAATGTAATTTTAAATTTTGATATTTTTTGGAAATGATCAATTTTTTCAGTGAATAGTGATAAAATATCGATTTGTCAAATACCATCATTTCATTTTATTAAATAAATTAATATAAAATCCTGATTATATTTTGGATTTTATATTAATGTTACATGTGATAAATTTTAATTATAATAATATAATTCATTCATTTTTAATAAAAAATACTCATGATTTTGATATAAGTTAATTATTATGCTTAAAACGCATTTTTCGGAAAACTGTTTTTCACTACGTTTTACACATTTATATTAAAATTTATTTTTTCTACATATATAGATTAAATATTGAAAAATATATACCATATTTTTAACTATTATGTTAAAATTATGTAAATTGGCCTCTTTTATTTATGTTCAATATGAATATTAAACATAGTAATTTTTTTCAGCCTAATAAGGGTAAAATGGGTAACATCGGGTTAAAACATTAAGATAAGGCTTTAAAATTTTTCAATTTTTTATCCTATTTAATGGGAATTTTTTCTCCCTTGAAATCCAATTCTATAAAATATATTCACTTGGTTCCATATTTATTTGATCACGATTTTATATTAATTTAGGAAAATAATAAATTCAAAACAACACTCTTTTGACTTAAATATATCTAAAATTTTTACATAAGGATAAAAGGAGGATAATTTATATTCTAAATGTTTATTTGAAATAGAATATATTTTTTTATCATAGAAATTTATTTATATTTTTTATTAATTTAATAATTACCTTAAAGGTTTATGCAACACTTACGCAATATTTATTCAATTAATTGAAAAATAAAATAAATGTTTATAAAAAATTTAAAATTTAGAAAATTTAAGTGATTTATTCTGTTAAAATATTGATTTAGATAAATATTATTTATTAGGTATGTTTTAAAGGATTATAATAGAATTATATCTCTTTCTTGGTGTATTTTATGTCAAATTAAATAAATTGTGTCAAAATGACATTAATGATATGTTATGAAAATAACATTATATTAAATTTTTTAACAATCATAAAAATATTTAATGGGGAAAAGGTAGAAAATATAAAGTCTAAAATTTCATCCCTTTTACAATTATGATCCAATTGTTACATTATAAGTAAAAATATAACCCTTTAATATTAGAAATATCATTACCACAATTAAGGTTAAAATTTATTAACCAAGGGTTTAATAAAAATGATAATATTTAAAATGACACTAAAACCTATATAAATTTCATTGGTTGATGATATTTCTTCCTTAGCCAATATTTATTTTAATCTTAGTCCATTTGGAATCATTTTTCTTGAGATTTACACAATTATATTTTAATATATTTTACAATTCCAAGAGTTACCATCCCCTCACTTATGAAAGGGAACATCTTATACTCTCTTACTTATACCTTTTGAGCCTTTAATATTAGATAATAGATTTCTATTTCCTTAAACACATCCTAGAACATTTGGTATTGTCAAAATACCATCCATTCAAGGCTTAAGTTGTAATCCAAAAGTGGGTTCCCAATGAAAAGGTGTTTCAAATGCATATGAAGAAAGAGAAGACTTGAGGGTTTATCATCTCAAATTATCTTTTTTAGGAAATATGTTACATACTACACCTATATTATTTAATGAGGTGTATATATATCACATTTTACATGTTATATCATGAATCTACTTATTTTAATTATATCTAAAGCTTTATTTGTAGTTATTCTTTCATGGGGATTTCGATTCAAATGTTATTGAAGCTATATGCGTTTTATGTTAGAATATAAATATTTATGGGGATTTTTTATGATTAAGTTTATGAAAATAAAATACAATGATCTACTACTTAATAAAATCATGAATTTTATTCACCTTTTGTTATTTTTTTTTGATATTTCATGCTTCTGTTTCATTTTTATCCCATTAAAAACTCAAGAGATAGAAATAATTTTTTTAAAGAATACAGACTTTATTTATATCTTCAGTTAAAAATCCTTTTTCTTACATATCCATGTTTAAAAAAAATTCATGAATTTTTTTAACTTTATACTATTATTTTTTAAATTCATTTTTACCCATGATTGAATTTTTACAAGATGGGATAAATTGAGTCTTGTCATTTTCTAAATGAGGTACTTAATAAATTTTTTACAAAAGTGTGAAAGGATTGTTTTCTTTTATCTTATATGGAAAGAGGATAATTTCCCACCATCATGATCATTGAAGGATTTTAAGATCCCCTAAAAATTTTCCTAGATTATTTTTGAAGAAAATTATTTTTTAATATTTGGGATATTTTTAGATTTTAAATAAATAATTTCAAAGTGAAAAAGATATTTTCTTCAAGAAATGTTCCCAAGTGATATTTTAAAGAAATTTTTTATATATGAGGAAATAATTACATTTTACTAGTGATATTATCGATTTATACCATCCTTTTTCTTTGTTCTATATGGTTTATGATTATGATGACAAGATATTTATGAAACCCATTCCCTTTCTATGGGTTATGTTATGATGAATTGATCAAATGTTTATGATACCCATTTATTTTTATAAAGGTCATGATATGATAAAATTTTTAAGAATCTTATTTATTTTTCATTGATTATGATATGATAAATGATTTATGATCTTGTTTCACACATATGTATTATTTTCATTATGTGACAGGTGAGCATGGAATTATATATCCCTCTAATGCATTTAGTAAAGATTGATATCTCATAAGTTAATAGGGAATATAATGGGGAGCTAACCAATTCAATAACGGAATCTATCTGTTATGATATTCCTGGTAGTGAACCTTGACTATGGAATGGGGAGAGAACCCAATCCATTATTATAGTACTAGGAGTGAAATCAGATTATAGAATCGATAGTGAATCCAATCCACTATGATAAACATAAGAGTGAACCTTGAATACAGAATGGGTAATGAACCCAATATAGTTTTATAGTCATGGGAGTGAACCCTGACTACATAATTGGGAGTGAACCCAATCCACTATGATAGTCTTAGGAGTGAACCTCAACTACGAAATAAGGAGTGAACCCAATACACTATGATTGTAACATCCCTATATTTTAGGAAATATATTCATTAAAATTAATTTAAATTCATTGATAACTTTTGGTACTTTAAATGAATAGTTTATCTTTTATTTCATATAACACCAATTTTATCTTGAGTTGCACTCAACATTGATTTCCGTTGATGTATTATGTTTCACAAAAGGCCAAGTCTTACTAGACAATAATATAATATTAATATTTAATATGATAGTTATCACCTAGCCATTGGAATGTAGTGACATAATATGAATAACTAAATTATGAATATATGGGTTACACATGTTTATATAATTAATTATTTTGTGACTAGTTCATTATAAATGAAAATAAAAAAAATTGAATTTAAAGGATGTGTTTTAAGAAAAACCATTTTTATGACCATAATAACGTTTTATAAATTAAATAAATAAATATTATTGAAATATATTAATAATATTTATATTTTATATATTTAATAAAATATTTTTCAATTCATCTAATAATTTTAATAGAATTAGGTTCTAAATAAATACAATTTTAAGCCTAAAAATATGGATATTTTTTAAACACAATTTTACCACATTTTAATGGAAGACTTGTTTTTAAATTTTTTTGAAACTTTTATAAATTTTCTTGGAAAAAATAAAATTAATTTTCTAAATAGTAATACCAAAATTTACTTCGGGTTATGCTTTGGTATTTTTCTGACAACTGTAATATTTTGATGACTTGTGTATAACACTAAATTTTAATTGAAAATTGTTTTTTTGTCTAAATAATTTATAGTGTTAAATTATATTATTAATTAATTTTAAAGTATAATTATATAAATTTTATATAATTTAATCCAGTTTAGTTTATCTGAATAAATTTCACATTGAAATTGGATATAAAAACATTTCAATCTTTAAAACTTTTCTCTCAACAAATCCATTATCTTGTCCCGTCTGCAGGATTAATTTTAAAATAAATTCTACCACTTATTTTATTAATATTTAGAAAAATGGATTCCATATTTTTGATAATAATTATTTATAATTTCTGTTAATGTAAAATTATTTTCTTATAAAAATTTTTTAGGGAAAGTAATTAAAATTAATTATAGCGATTAAGGTACAAATGTGTTTACTTAGTGGTTAAACTTTAATCTTAAGTTCTCAAATGAACTAGAGACATGTCCAAACACCAATTTATTTTAATCGTTACACTATATATCCATTTTGATATATTTTTTCTCATTTTTTGGGGCACATGATGTAAGAGATACCTCCCAATAGTGTTTACATTTTCATATTCACAAGCATGCCACTCCCTCTCAACTATAAAAAGAAACTCACCCTACCCACTTATTCACATATCTCAAGAACTTTATCTCATAAAACAAATATCCAAATAATCTCCAAAAATACCTCCTATCATCCTAGAGTCATCAATTTCTCTATAAAACAAACCAAGGAAGTCCTTTGGTGAAAACAAAAAGGAGTTACCTGAAAAAGAGGTAACATTATTCAATGGTCACTTTTGTTTTATTTCATTCTCAAACCAATTAAATTATTATTATTCCATTATTATATAATAAACTAATTATAATAAATATAATGAGATTATGTTAAGGTTTTAACCTAAACCCTCACACACTTGCATCAAATTAGATACACCATCATCGTTCGTGTGTACGACAGACTACAAACTCACAAACCAATGTCGTTCTTTCTTATATTGTCACCAATCATGGTTAGGAATAATGATAGAATTACTATTTTTTTATAATATATTTATATTTTTAATTTTATTATTCTTATGTTGTTTTTATATAACACATACCTACATTCCTTCCATTTTTGGGAATATGATAACATCGTTTTTGGATTTGGGGACTACCACTTCCTCAAGGAGATGTGATTCATTCACTCTTTACATGGAAGGTATTAAGGATCATTTTAATAAAAAAATATGATATAAATTAAATATTTATGATGCTAATGACAAGAAAAATATATATTTACATATAACACATCATTTTTCTTCTTTCTATTTCGTACATTGAAAAAGTGATAACGTCGTTCGTGAACATGTGGAATACCACCTCCTCAATGTGATATGATTCTTTATTTTTCATCCACACATCATAAGAATGGTATATATAATTATATATAATTTAATAAAATCCTATTTATTATATAATGTTAATTATTTGTAGATAGACATTATTTACCTTCATTCCATAATGATCATTGAAAAATGGAAACGTTACTCATGTGTACGTACGACCTGCCATCTCCATTATCATAATATTGGTTCATTTTTCATAAACATATTTCCTTTATGATTTTAAAACTAAAATTTATCTAAAAATGTGATAATTATATCATGTTTATTATTATGGATATGTTTAAATAATGACCTCAATGATCACAATCAGCCTATCAAAGTCAGTTTTGACACATAAGACGGATAAGGTCAAAACATCTGACTTAAATACTATTTATTAAGTAATTTTATATAAATTATTTATAAGTGAAATAAAAGTAACAATAAATATGGAAAATTTTCTAAATTAATTAAATATTTAACATAAGTTTATTTTCCTGGAATATATAGGAAAATCATGACAAATTAGACAAAAGGTAATGGATTTCTTAACTCAATTTCTATTTTATGGGTTAAACATTATTTCATTGGTTATGTTATGCCAAAAATATGTGATAAATGACATATTATTTTATTATTATGTATTTATACTTTTTTATGAATATTTAAAATCTTTAATCTTAATTATTTCATTGATTTTTTCTCACTCCAATGATATGATCTTTGTAAGGGTTTTTCTCATCTCACTATTATTTCTATGCGATATATTCTATATTCACCCCTTATTTTTTTATAGTGTATGTAATAAACATGAATATATTTTATGACTTATACATGAGTTTATGGGGTTTTACATATAATTTTTACGATCTCTCTTTCATGAGGTTTTCAGTTTCAATGTTACCAAAGTGATAATAGATTTTTTGTAACAATGTTCTTTCTTTGAGACATTTGTTATTTAATACACCAATATTATTTAACAAGGTGTGTATAATTCTCCTTTAAAATTAATTATAAATAATATCCTTATTCTCTTAATATTCTAAGTCTAATTTATTGTCATTACTTCATGGGGCTTATTATTCAAATGTTATAAGGTGGTATGAGGCACTTTGTAATGTTTAAAGTCTATTTTACTCATGCATGTTTTAATGATATTCTAATGGTATTTCCATTCATCAATATAAAAATAACTTATTTTTACTTATCCTAAATTGGGTATATTTTTTACTGATACTGTCCTCATTATTTTATGGATAGATTAATATTGTTTCGAAGATATTTTTAGGAAAGTTGTTTTTTTTCTAGGGGCTAACCATGTTTCAAAGAGATTAGTATAGAACCTGTTTCGTTTCCATGGGTTAATCATGTTTCAATGATATTTTTATAAGAAAATTTTATTTTACATGGGATAACCATGTTTGAAAGAGATTTTTATGAACACTGTTTCTTTTTCATAGGTTAATCATGTTTCCCAAAGATTGACATTAAATTAATTTGTTTTCAAAGGGTTTTTCTGGTTATAAATGAATAATGGTTGTTTCTATGAGTATAATGATGAAAATTTTATATTCATGGTACATGATAAATAAATGAAATGGATGATCTTGGTCTATCTTATACGAAGGGTTGATCCCCTATAGGTCATTAGAAATGGGTGTGCCTGATTTTGCTTATATAAAGGGTTGGGCCCACTGTAGCTCACAGGTGATCCCGATATAGCTTATACGAAATGTATTTCCCATTATAGATATCCAATATATTGTGTAATGATAATTTTGGAAGTCAGACTTATAATTATCCTAATTAAATGGGGTTTGAAAGGGTTTTATGTATATGACGCTCTAATTCATCAAAAGGAGTTTTACTTTCTTAATATGGTTTTTAATGATTTTATTTGAGAAAAAATTGTGTTTTTATACATGTATTTATTTATTTCATATTATAAAAGAGCATTTAATATAAGGATAATACTTATATGATTTTTCATGTTTTTACTGCACTAATAGTTTCCTTTCTTTTTATATCACTTACCTATATTTTGTGATCATACCATGTTTTTAAAATGGTTTTATAGGTTAAAATGATGAGTAAGGAAATGGAATAATTCAAGTTGAAAGTCATGGATATTTTCCATGAAAATAATTCATGAATTATTTTAAGTGTTTTATATTATGGAAAAATAGATACAGATCAGAAGTGTCCACTTTGTATTTTATTGTTTTTTTATGTATGAGTTATTTACTCGTTCTCTAAAACTCTCTACCTAAAAAGTTCTTGAATTATAAAGAAAGTAATTTCTTGACTAAAAATCAAGGTTATGTATTGTTTAAGGATTGGTACTTATAGTTGGAATCAAAGGTCTATTTAGATAACTTTTGAGATTGTGATGTTTTTATACGAGGTTATCTTAAGAGTTATAAATATTATCATAATAATATAAGATTAAGGTTAATCATAAGTTTAATGTCTTAAGGCATCCCATTTTATGTTTTGAAGTAGTAAATTTGTGAGGATAACAATGAAATTTTAGGAGACATTTTATTTGGTTGAAGTATATGAAAAACTTTGGTTTAATGTAAATTATTAATTTAATTTTTATATAAATAAGTTTTAATGTATTTATAACCTTTAGGGTTTATATGATCTTGGATATTGACTTAATTATGAGAACACATGTTTTACAGTATAAATAACCACATGATTGAAAAGTGATTTGGGGACCAAGTGACTAATGTAACTTCAAAATTAGATAACCATCTTTTGGTCTTGAAATATTGAAGGTATGTGATAACCCTTGATATTAATATGCTCTTTAATTTTTATGTTATTGAGGATTTTTGGACTTAGTGTTGTGGAATGATTTAGATTTATCTTTGGGTATTAATATTTAATTTTGAATATTATTTTATCATATAGCGGTTTATTCATTTTGGGAATTATCTTACCATATTCTAAACATTTTGGTTTTGGTTAATGTGAAAATACAAGTGGAATAACTTTACTATCCATTTTATGGTTATGTGGTCTTTAAAAGTTTATTTTATTGCTTTAAGAATTAAAAAAAGCATCATTAATATGCATTATTAAGAGAAAAAGATGATATTTTTGTGGAAATTCATTAAAGGATAAAATTATACTCATAAAGTAAGTATATTTACTTTTTATTTTTAACTTGGTCTAGATGGTAAGATAATTATTTAACTCTAGGAAAGGATCCTAAAACAAAATTAGTATCCTTTTACATTAAATTCTGATGAACATATGGTATTTTTGATTATCACAGATTTAGCTTTTTTAGGCCGTTAACAGCCCACTAATCATTCACTTGTTTTTGATAAATGAACTCAATAAATATCTATAATTATTTATGGTTTTACTTTATTCCCACCTATGTTCCCTCTATGTGGAATCCTATTTTATGTAACTTCTGGTGACCTTTATCTCTCCCACTTTCTCCTTTCAAGAGGAATTTTTATTAATCTTTTTTAAATTGTGGGTTTCAATAAAGGAATTATAAAAATGTTAATATTTTGACAACCAAAATGAATTCCAAGGGAGAAATTTATTTTAAGGGGGGTAGGATGTAACATCCCCTGATTTTAAGAAATAACTTCTTTAAAATTAATTTAAATTCATCGATAGCTTGTGTTATATAAAATTTATAGTTTATCTTGTATTGTACATAACACTATGTTTATCTTACATTACATGAAACATAGACTTTCTGTGATGACTTATTTTGAATACAAGCCTGAGTCTTAATTGACCATAATATAATATTAATATTTAATATGATAGTTATCACCTAGCTATTGGAATTGTGTGACTGAATATAATTATCTAAATTATGAATATATGGTTTAAACATTTTTATATAAGGAATTATTTTGTGACAAATTATTTATAAAAAGAAAATAAAAATAAATTGAATATAAAGGATGTGTTTTAAGAAAAACTATTTTTGTGACCATATTGATGCTTTATATTAATAAATAAATTTAACCACCATTATTTAAAGATCATAAGGAAATTTATATGTTATATATTCAATCCAATATTTTTCAATTCATCCAATAAGTCTGATAGGATTAAGATATGAGTGAATCCAATTTTAAGCATAAAACGATTTATATTTTTAAAATTCAGTTTTACCGCCTTTTAATGAAAAACTTATTTTTTAAAAAAAATTACAAAATAAGAAAAAATATATTTTAAAAAATAATCTTAATTTTTTTAAATTGGAATATCAAAATTTAATTTGGGTTAATTTTTTCAATTTTTCTAAGAACTTTCATATTTTGCTGAATAGTGAATGATACCAAAATTTAATTGTTTTATAGTGTTAGATTATATTTTTAATTATTTTTAAATTATAATTAAATAACGTTTATATCATTTAAGCTAATTGAGGTAATTTAAATAAATATTACATTGAAATTAGATATAAAATGATTTCACAATTTTGATGTTTTCTCTTTAAAAAACATGTTGTCACATCCCGTTTGTGAGATTAATTTTAAATTAATTTGTACCAATTATGTGATTGGTATTTTGAAAAATGGATTTAATATTTATAATTATAATAATTTATAATGTCTAGTAAGGTAAAATTAGGTTTTTCCAAAAAAATATTAGTGAAATAAATTAAAATTAATTACAGTGATTAGGGTAAAAAATGTGTTTACATAGTGGTTAAACATTAATCTTAAGGAGCCAAATGGACTATAAACATGTCCAAAACACATTAAAATTCCATTATTAGACCATATATCAACATTCATTTAATTATTTTTATTAGTATGGGTACATTATGTACAGTATTCCTCCCAATAATGTTTACGTTTTTATATTTACAAGAATGACACTCCCTCTCCACTATAAAAAGTCACTCAACCTTACCACTTATTCACAAATCTCAATACATTTTTCGCATTAAAAAAATTCCCAAATAATATCCCAACATATATACTGTCATAATATATGAATCACTTTTGGAATAAATAAAACCAAGAAAGTCCATTGGTGAAAACCAAAAGGAGTTACCTGAAAAAGATGTAACAATCTTCAACGATCAGTTTTTTATTTCTTTATCAAACCACTTAAATTTTTATTATTACATGATTATATAATAACATAAGTATCCTAAATAAACTAATATGTTTTCATGTTAAGGGTTCAATTTATACCTTCTCACATTTCCATCAAATTGGATATACCATCATCATTCGTGTGTACAACAGACTTCCACCTCACAAACCGATGCCATTAATTATTCCATTACCACCTACTAATGTTATAAATAATGATGGAAGTACTATTTTTATATGATATATATGATAGTTATAATGTTATTATTCTTATTTAATTTTTATATAACCTATAAATTTATTATTTCCATGTTTGGGAATATGATAACAACATTTGTGGATGTGTAGAATACCACCTCCTCATAGCGATGTAATCCATTAAATCTTTACATGGAATGTATTCATTTTTAGTTTAATAAAAATATATGATAAAAATTAAATATTTATGATATTAATGACATAATTATAAATCTATACATATAACATATAATTTTTCTTCTTTCCATTCCACACAATTAGAAAGTGATAACATCGTTCGTGGACATGTGGACTATCTCCTCCTCGAAGCGATCTGATTCTTCATTTTTCATCACCATAATAAAAAAATGATATATATTAATATATATAATTAAATAAAATGGTATTTATAATATAAAGGTAATTATATAAATATTAAAATTACATACCTTCTTTCTATAATGATCGTTAAAAAATGGGAATGTTACTAATACGTACGTATAGCCTACCATCTCTGTGATAGTAACATTCGTTCATTTTTCATAACCGTATTTACTGTATGATTTTAAAAGAATAACTGATGTAAAAATATAATAATTATTTTATGTTTATTATTATGGAGATTTTTAAATAATGTCCTCATTGACTATAGTCAACCTGTCAAATCCAGTTTTGATACATAAGCAAAATATGGTCAAAACATCCGACTTAAATATTATTGATTAATAAATTTTATATAACTTGTTTATAAGTTAAATAAAAGTAATAATAACCTTGGACAAGTTTATAAAGTAATTAAATAACTAACATAAGTTTATTATTCATTAATATAGAGGAAAACCATGATAAATCAGACTCAAGGTAGAAGATTTCATAACTCAATTTGCATTCTTTGGGTTAAACTTTTATGTCACCAGTTAAGTGATTCCAAAAATATGTGTGAAATTCCATATGATTATATTATTATGTATTTCCACTTTTAGTTTTTGGATTTAAAAATTTCACACATAATTATTTCATATATTTATTCTCACTCCAATGATATGATCTTTATATGTTTTTTTCTCATCTCGCTTTTATTTATGTCAGATATATTCTATATTAACCACTTATGTTAGTTGGGTGGTGTATATACTGACCATAAATGTATTTGATGATTATTATAAGTAAATTTATGGGGTTTAACATATCCTTTTCAAGATATCTATTTCATGGTATTTATGGTTTCAAAGTTACCAAATTGGTAATGGATTTTTTTCACAATTTTCCTTCTTTGAGACATTTGTTATGTTATACACCTATCATCTTTTATTAGGTTTATATGATTCTCCTTTGACATGATATATAAGTAATCTCATTATTTTAATGATATTATAAGTTTAATTTAACTTTATTCTTTTATAGGGATTATGATTCAAATGTTTCAAGGTAGTATGGGATACTTTTGGGATGTTTAAAGGTTATTTTCTTCTTGAATATTTTTAATTATATTTTAATGGTATTTTCATTCATCAACATCAACAAAAATTTTCTTTTAATTATCCTATAATGGGGATATTTTTTATTGATACCATCCAAATTCTTTTATGGATAGATTAATATTTTTTAAAAGAGATTGTTTTGGAAGCTATTTCTTTTCCATAGGATATCTGTGTTTCCAAGAGATTATTATGGAACCCATTTCTATTCCATGGGTTAATAATGTTTCAATGAGATTATTATGGAACCCATTTCTTCTTTTCTATGGTATAACAATGTTTTAAAGATATTTTTATTGAAACGATTTCTTTTTCATTGGTTAATCATTTTTCCAATTTACAAGGGTTTATTAGGTTATACATGAATAATGGTTGTTTATATGATTTTTAAGATAAAGGTGTTATATTCAGGGTACTTTAGCATTACATGAAAATTGTGAGTCCGATATAGATTATACTAAGTGTTGGTCCACATTATAGCTTATAAGAAATGGGTGTGCCCGATATAGCATATACGAAGGGTTGAGCCCCATTATATCTCCCACACGAGCCCGATATAGCTTATATGTAGGGTGGTTCCCGTTATAGATCTCTAATACATTGGGTAATGATAATTTTAGAAGTATTAATTACGGTAATTATAATAAATTTTTTTTGAAAGGGTTTTATGTATATGATTCTCTAAGTCACCTAAAGGAGTTTTAATTGCATGATATGGGTTTTAATGATTTTATTTGAGATAAATGTGTGTTTGTTATTCATGTGAAATTTTTTATTTAATATTATAAAATAAATTTTAAGATAAAATTAAATTTTACATTAGTTTTCATTTTTTTACAAATCTAATGGTTTCCATTATTTTTATATCCCTTAGTGATCTTTTGTGCTCATCCTAATTTTTTAAAATGATTTTATAGGGTTTAAGGATGGTTATGGGAAATGAATAAGTAAAATTGAAAGTCATAGAGATTCTCCATGAAAATAATTCCTGAACTATTTTAAGAGTTTTATATTATGTAAAAAATGGACACTGATCGGAAGTGTCCACATTGTATTTTACGGTTTTTATGTATGAGTTATGTACTAATTCTCTAAATATATAAACCTAGAAAGATCATTAATGTGAAAGAAAGTATTTTCGTTACTAAACTCAAGATTATGTAATTATTAATTATGGGTCCTTATAATGATATAATTGGGAGTGAACCTTGAATATAGAATGGGGATTGAACCCAATCCACTATTATAGTCTTGTCAGTTAGCCTTAACTACTATAGAAATTATTTTCTATGCTTATGTGTATCCTACAAACTTATATATTACGATAATGTTATGGTATCATGGATCACGTTCTATGAGTATTTTATGATTCATGTCACATGAAATTCCAAGATTTATGATATGACTCAAGATTAAGATCTATGATATAAGGGTTATGGTTTTTGTAACACCCCAACCCCAATTACCCAGAGTCGGTGCATTATTTTAATACATTGGCATGATTATAAGGAATCAAGTCCTTAAGGACCAATCAGTTTGGCACTCTTGAAAAATATATTGCATACATGAATGTTAAATTACACTTTATAACATACAAAACATGATAAATAATCCTTTATGAATGCCATTATTCCCTTGGATTAACCCTGCATATCAATGACAATAAACTTCTTGGAATCCTAGGAAAAAAACAAAGAAAGGGGTGAGATCAGATGCTCCGTAAGCATAACAATACAGCGGAAACATTCATAAATAAGCATAAACATTTATGGAAATGTATAATTAAAACAAAAGCCTTTTAAACTTGAACTTCATCATAATATGGAAAAAATAAAATTAAGTAATTCCATTTATTTATTCACACGGATATTCTACTAGTCGAATAATCCCATGCAATATCACTAACCACTTTCATACTGATGGAATGCATAATGCTAGACTATCATAACAACATAGTCAAGGCCTTGTTCCAAGACTAAAAATAAGATTTTGTCAATGCCTTGTGCCAAGACACCATTTTGTCTCATTAGACCTACCGATGCATCAAGGAGCTATAGTGGGATCCACCCATCACTTAATAAGTCCAATGCATTCCTCATATGAAAAGGTTTAAACATAAAATAAAAAATCATATTAAAACTATCACATGAAATGTAAATACTTTATCCCTAAACCTGGAATGGTATAAAAATAACACATCCATAGTCGAACATATCACAAAACCTTCAATACAATATGGAAGATTTGTATCCTAATAAATCATCTTCAAACAATTTTAAAATCCATCAAAGGATGTTGACATAGATGAAAATGATTTGTAAAACTCTTTGAGAGAAATATAACTTCTTCATGAAAACATTTAAAAGTCACACAATTTAGGAAGGAACAAATTTAAAGACATTTTTGAATCAAAGTGTCCCATGCCACTTTGAAACTTTTTAAAGGAATTAACATTTTAAAAACATTCATGTCCATATAAATAAATCCTTAAAACCCATTTTGAAGGCATGGACATTAATGAGAATTATTTATAAGAATAAATATTTAAAACATTTAAAATGATGTTTTTGTAAAAAAATTGACTTAAAAGAATCCCTTTGAAAACTCTTTCATGAAACATGGACATGGATAATAAATATGTCCCATTAGATACTTACGTAATAACAACCTCAGATAATAAAGAGATTGTGAAATTAACCATTACCAATTTGGTAACTTACAAAACATACACCCCATGAAAGAGGTATCGTACAATGAATATGTAAATACACATAAATTAAAGTTTATTACACAAAGAATACAATTATGGGCAGAACATACACCACACAAATGGTAATAGTGGCAATATGGAACAAATGTCACGGGAATAAGGAGTGAGAAGAAAACCCCTTAGCTTGCACTTTCCTTTAGTCGAGAGTACGTATAACCTCTTGTATGAAGTTCCTAGTACTTTATTATAGTATAAAAAACCATATTAGTATTTATTATATCATACATAATTCATTAATGACTTTATAATACACATTTAATAATAATTTCCTTGTAAAATTAATATTTCGGGTAATAATCGCCTTTATCGTACGTGTTTTAACTTGTTACTCTTGATTGTATCACATAGACCAAGATTTAAATACTTCCAGAATATAAAACATTATTTATATATCATATATATTTATAATTTTAATATGTATAATAGACATATATATGAAATGAAAAACACTGTTTATGGAGAGGGTAGTATGTACGTAGGCATAAACGTTGTTTCCGTTTTCATATCGCATTGAATGGAACAAAGTGAATAATTTATATGTAAGTAAACATATATATAAAAATATAAATCTCTAGTAGCATTATTATTTCATATATTACATACTTATTAGTAATATATATTTTTATAATCGTCGATGAATGGTGATCGTGAAAATGAATCTCATCGTGTCGTGGAGACGGTAATCCGTACGTACTCATGATAGACAATATAACTTCATTAAAGGTGTGTAATTGGATGTTATTTTAATTTTACAGAGACATTATCATGTCATTTTCATTATTTATATACATATTACTCATCATTACATCCATCCAAATAACGTAGTGTTGAATAACAAATTACACCACGACGTGGAGACGGTAAGCCATACGTATGCACGCATGGAGATATTATCATTCATAAGATGGATAGAATAATGAATATAGTTGTGAAATTTTTATAATAAAATAAAATTATATATAATATACTGGTGTTAGTATTTTAGAATGGAAATAACAAAGAAAGAAGAAGTGGGAGAAGAAAGGAACTTGAAAGAGGGTGGTGAAATCATTACCTCTTCTCCGGGTTCTTCCTTTTCATTTGATCAAAAGGGATCCTTCGGTTGACTTTCTGATCCCAATAAGGCATCTAGGTTGAAGTTATGGAGGGTGGGAGTATATTTGGACAGGTTTTGGCCGATCCAAATGGCTTTGGAGGTGTGATTGTGAGAGAAGGGGAAGTTCCCTTTTATAAGAGGGGTGAGGGTCACTTTAGGAAAAGATTTAAGTATTAATTTATTATACAATCATATTAGGTTTATGATGGTTAAAAATGAATTTATTTGTAGAATTAGGTGGTTATTGGTCGAAATGCACTTAACCTATAGGTTTTAGACAAGTTTAGGTTACCATTTTAACCTTATCATTTAGATTTAACTCTTAGTTAAATAGTTTAACTTTTACCGTGTCTTCTCGTATTCTTACTATATATGGTTAATAAAAATACTTTAAACTTATAATAGAACCTAAAGTAGCTCATTAATGACATATAAAATATTATTTAATCCCTTTGGACGAAAATTACATTTTTAGTAATGTTATATCAACCAATAATATAATATTTATTTTAAATATTAATTTATGTCAATTTTGACACTATTTGGTATTTTAATTTTGTGAAAGTCATCACAACTTGATTACTTCTAAAACGATACATTGAATAAGCCCTAACATGTCATAGTAACCTATAAAACTCTTGGATTGCATAAAAAATTTGAAATTATATTTATTTTAATATTTATAATACCATTTATTGGATTCTTTCATTAATAAGGTAATTACTGCATCATCTTTGTGTCATAAATAAATTTAATTATTTAATGTATAAAAATTATAAATAAAATACCATTATGTAGGAAATATTTTTCTCTTTTTAAATATTATTTATAGTCGAAAATATAACATATGTAACTCTATGTAAAAATTGTTTTTCAAAAAGATGTATGCTTATGTCATTTTTGTATTTATTTTAAATTAATTAATATAAAGTGTCATTATCACTTATAAGTGGATCCATGAGGTCTCAAAATGCACCCAAAGATGAAAATTGTCGGAAATGTATCAAAAAATAGGGTTAAGAGAAGTTTAATGGTAATTTAGTTTTATTATAATATTATTTGTTCACCCTTATTTACTGGATTTACCCTTTAACCATGGTAAATAAAATATTTACTGAACTAATTATTCAAAATGTCTAAAAATAAAATTTATCTATTTAAAAAATTTGGACCACCTGATTATAAATATGGAATCCATTTTTCTAAATTCAAAACATAGAAGTGGAAGAAATTAATTTTAAATTAATTCCCGTTGTTAAAACAAAACTCGTGTTTTTAAGAGATAATAAATATTAAAAGATTATCACTTGCTTATGTAAGGTTTAAATATGAAATTATGTCCAATGACCAAAATTTGATTAAATGGTAAAAATATAATATAATTATACTCTAAAATCACTCAAATTCATAATTTATCACTATTAATTATTTTGATTAAAAAGGTTGTTTTTAATTAACATTTAGTAATTTTCACTATTCATCAAAAATTAAAAGTTTTCAGAAAAATACAAAACATTCACCATAAGATAATTTTGATATTCTTAAATAAATAATTAATTCTATTTTACCAAATTAAATGCATATAAGTTTCATTTATTAATTTAAAATTAATTCCCGCTTTGAAAACCAAAAGGCGTATTTTTAAGAAATAATAACTATCAAAAGTTTGACACTTGTTTATGTCCAATTTCAAAGTCACATTACTGAAAATGACCATAATTGGATTAAATGGTATAAATATAATCTATTTAGACTTCCAAACCATTAAAATGTATAATTTACCAATATAAAATATTTTGATTAAAAAATTTGTTTTCAGTTAAAATATTGTATTTTTCATCATTCACCCAAATATGAAAGTTATCAAAAAAATACCAAAACATTATTAAAACTAAATTCTTATGTAAAAATTCTAAATAAGAAGTTTATTTTTTCAAATTTAATATAAAAATGTTTCAAATATTGGATTTAATAAGGCTTCCCCATTAAAAGGCGGTAAAATTGCATTTTTTGAAAAATATTTCTTTTATCTGAAAAAATGTATTTGTTCTTACATTATGTATAAGAAACTCATAATATGGATTCTAAAATTATAAAGATTATATAAAGTTCAAAATTCATTTAATACTATTCATAACCTCTTTTGAACGGCTAGTTTGGTATGTCATGGTGTGTAGAACTCGGTGTTGCGTGTTGTGCAAGTTATTGAATTACTTTGAAGAAATAATGTACTATGAATTCTTGGGGGGTTACATTATTACCTACATTAATAAACTTCATCCTTGAAATTTGAAATTATTTTTTGAAAATAAAATTTTGAAAATAGAAAATACCATTGGGAAAACATACATCACAAATAAGGTTAATAAAATTTAGTCTTAATAATAGGAAAAGGGAAATGAAAGGGTCACTACCAAAATATGATCTCAATAAAAAGAAAATTGGTGGACATTAGAGACATATAATTGGAAGAAAAATATAAATATTTATAGGTATTGATTGAGGTCATCAATCACAAACAAGTGTAAAATTGAGGGACTTAAATTCATCAATCTATGATGATTTAAAATACCATTGGTTCAATAAAAAATATGGTATTAGGATAACACATTTTTGCTATTAAGATCCCTTCAATAAAGTATAATAATAAATTTCTTCGTAGAATAAGATAAGAAAAAATATATATTTGACAAGTAGAGTCCCATCCTTTAACTAATTTCAACCACAAACTCATCTTTCACTCTAAAATATAATAGAACATAAAAATAATATTCTATTTATCCTATTCATATAGGGTTAAAAAAATTTAATTTATAATTCATCTACCAGATTTTTTTTTAAAAAAAGACTACATTATTCAGTCCATGACATCACGTGGGCCAGTGGTAGGTGATACACCCTTGTCGTCCTTCAGTTGTGGGTTCAAGTCCCGAGGACTTGCCGGATACGACGAGTTGCCGCCCGACCTCCAGGTTGTCCTTTTCTGGTAATCATAAAATAATCTCAAACTATAATTATCCAAAACACTTCTTTCTAAACTCATAGTCCAAAATTTATAAGGAAGGTAAATACAATGAAGATCCTTTTAGCAGCGTAATAACATGTGAACACCTTCATCATGTATTCTTTTAAAACACTCCAATATCCTGAATTACCATAAAACCTTATTGATTACATTCATGATCCCTTATTCCTTATAGAATACTTGATATACTCCTTCTATCCAAAAATATTTTAAACTCCAACAATGATGGAAAATACAAATCATTAATAAGTTTCAAGTTAGTAAAAAATATCCAATATAATTTATCCAAATCAATCATGTATTATTCAAAAATCACTACCTCAGTATCAGAACCATATTATGGTTTATCTTTCTCTCAACCATATATTTTCCAAAAATTTAACCTGCTATTGAGTCACTTTTGTTGGTTCCACACAATCTCAAGTCCTTAATGAAATAGAACTGCAGTACAATCCTTATATACTCCATAATTATTATAACCAGTACATTGTTGATACAGCACTCAAATGAAATATTTCCATAATAACAACATAAGAACTCTAATCATTCCTCCTCATCTATGGTAGTATCATAGCTTTATTATTATGCAATAGCTTCATTTGGAGCATACACTGATGATTTGTACATTGGTTCGCGTAGTGTCCCAACTCCTTGTAGATGAAGCATTGTACATTTGAAACCATTTTCTTACCCTTGCAGTCACGTACATGGTGTCCTTTTTCTCCACACATATAACAAACTCCCATTCCCTTCAGGAAAGCTCCAGGGTGATTTTCCCATAGTTATCACATATGGGATAATTCTTCTTTTCACTCTTCCCTTTATCCATCTTTCTCTATTCCATCCTTTTCTTCTCTTGCTTCCTTTCAAAGCCATAGGAATCAGAGATTTTTTTACTTATTTTATTAACACATGATACTATTTCTTCATATGTTTAGAATACATGGGAGACAATTTCGTTTCTAAATTTAGGCTTAATACTGTGGAAGATATGATCCTTCTTACTCTTTGGATCATATTTATTGCTGGAGTCCACATTCCTTCTACTGGGTGTCATTTATATACAATGGCATTAAGTAGGTCAGTTTTTTAATTGCAATGAACAATTCCAAACTTGTAAAATACCTAACATAAATTGAACGGTTTATGGATATAATCCATAATCATAAAGATGTTTTCATTGAGGAAGTATATACTCATAAACCCTTCATAATTATTTGTAAAGAAAATGAGAATTATCCAAAGAATATCCCTCAGGAGTGTCGCAACCAAGAGAACAGCAAGGCCCGTTGTCGTGCACCAGTCCCCATTCGAGTCTAGAACAAAGCGGTGTTTTCTGGTTTTAACCCTAGGTACATCTATTCCAGAGCTGCCTCTACCTACTCATATCTAGACAGAGATGTATTTGCTTAGAAAACTCAAAAAATATCTACATTACCAAAAGCCTAGAAATTTCTTCTATACTAATCATCAATGTCTATCTTAGGTCTATGTGGTCTAATCAGAGTTTATCTACATCTAGCTTCCACGGTTATTGATAAACATCCTCTGATACCAACTGTAATGCCCCGAACTCAGTTACCCAGAGTCAGTGCATTATTTTAATACATTGGCATGATTACAAAGAATCATGTCCCAAAGGACCGATCAGTTTAGAAGTCTTGGGAAATAGATTACATACATGAATGTTACATTACACTTTATAACATAAAAAAACATAAATAATCCTTTATGAATGCCATTATTCCCTTGGCTTAACTCTGCATATCAATCACAATACACTTATGGGAATCCTGGGAAAAATAAAACATAGAAAGGGGTGAGCTCAGATGCTCAGTAAGGATAACAATACAACGGAAACTTTCATAAATAAGCATAAACATTTATGGAAATTTATAAATAAAACAAAAGACTTTTAAAGTTGAACATCAGCATAATATTGAAAAAATAAAATCAAGTAATTCCATTTACATATTCACATGGATATTATACTATTCAAATAATCACATGCAATATCACTATCCACTTTCATAATGATGGAATGCATAATTCCAGAATATAATAACCATATAGTGAAGGCCTTGTACCAAGACTACAAATATGATTTTGTCAAGTCCTTGTTCTAAGACACTAGTTTGTCTCATGAGACCTACTAATTCATCGGGGAGATATAGTGGGCCCCACCT
Source organism: Viscum album (assembly GCA_963277665.1). Classification (NCBI taxonomy): domain Eukaryota; kingdom Viridiplantae; phylum Streptophyta; class Magnoliopsida; order Santalales; family Viscaceae; genus Viscum; species Viscum album. The sequence continues at coordinate 519,164,074 of OY728135.1, read as the reverse complement.
GTCACTTACTAAGTCCAATGCATACCTCATATGAAAAGGATTAAAGATAACATAAACATTCATATTAAAACTAGCACACAAAATGTCAATACTTTATCCCTAAACCAATAATGGTATAAAAATAACACATCCATAGTCAAACATATCACAAAACCTTCAATAAAATATTATCCGAGGTTGTTTTTACGTAAGTATCTAATGGGACATATTTACGTGTTTTAACCTGTTACTCTTGATTGTATCACTTAGACCAAGATTTAAATACATCAAGAATATAGAACATGATTTATATACCATATATATTTAGAATATAAAAATTTATAATAGACATATATATGAAATGAAAAACACCGTTTATGGAGACGGTAGTCTGTACGTACGCATAAACACTATTTCTGTTTTCATATCACATTGAATACACATAAATGAATACGTTATATGTAAGTAAATATATATATAAATATATATATCTACAGTAGAATTATTATTTCATATATTACATACTAATTATTTATAGTTATTTTTATAATTGTCGATGAATAGTGATCGTGGAAATGAATCTCATCGCGTCGTGGTGACGGTAATCCGTATTTATGCACGAGCGACAATATAGTTTCCTTAAAGGTGTGGAATTGGATGTTATGTTAATTTTACAGAGACATTATAATGTTAATTTCATTATTTATATACATATTACTCATCATTATATCCATAATAATAACATAGTGTTGAATAACAAATTACACCACAACATGGAGACGGTAAGTCATACGTACGCACACATGGTGACATTATCATTCATAAGATAGATAAAATAATGAATATAGTTGTGAAATATTTATAATAACATCAAAATATATAGAATATACTAGATTTATTATTTTAGAATGAAAATAACAAAGAAATAAGAAGTGGAAGAAGAAAGGAACTGGAAAAAGTGTGGTGAAATCATTATCTCTTCTTCGGGTTCTTCCTTTTGATTTGATAAAAAGGGCTTCTTAGGATGCCTTTATGAAATAACTAAGGCATCTAGAATGAAGTGGGGGAATTTGGGAGGATATTTTGCCAGGGGTTGTCCGAGACAAATGGCTTTGGAGGTGTGATTTTTAAAGAAGTGGAAGTGCCCTTTTATAAGAGGGATGAGGGTCACTTTAGGAAAAGATTAAAGTATTAATTTATTATACAATCATATTCGGTTTACAATGGTTCCAAATGAATTTATTTCAAGAATTAGGTGGCTATGGGTCTAATTAATCTCAACCAATAGGTTTTATACAATTTTAGGTTAACATTTTAACCTTTAAATTTAGATTTAACTCTTAGTTAAATAGTTTAACTTTTACCATGTCTTCTTGTATTCTTACTATATATGGATTATAAACTTACACTAAAATTCCAAGAGAACCTCAAGTGGATCTTTTATGACATATATAATAATATTTAATACCTTTTTATGAACATTACATTTTTAGGAATATGATATCAACCAATAATATAGTATTTGTTTTAAATATTAATTTATGTCAATTTTGACACTATTTGGAGTTTTGTTTTTTTGAAAGTCATCACAACTTGATTACTTCAAAACTGATACATTTAATCATCCCTAACATGTCATAGTCACCTATAAAATTTGTTTATTTCATAAAAACTTTGAAATTATATTTATTTTAATATTTATAATTCCATTTATTTGGTTCTTTCATTAATAAGGTAATTACTGTATCATCATTGTGTCATAAATAAATTTAATTATTTAATGTATAAAAATTATAAATAAAATAAAATTATGTAGAAAATATTTTTTTCTTTCTAATGAATATTTATAGTCGGAAATATAATATATATAAATCTATGTAAAAATTGTTTTTCTAAAAGATATATGCTTATGTTATTTTTGTATTTACTTTAACATAATTAATATAATGTGTCATTATCACTTAAAGGTGGATCCATGGGGTCCCAAAATGGTCCCAAAGATTCCCACGGACAGAAATGTATCAAACAATATGGTTAGGGCACGTTTTAGGTTAATTTACTAATATTATAATATTATTTTTTTACCCTTATTTACCGGATTTACCCTTTAACCAAGGTAAATAAAATATTTACTGAAGTAATTATTCAAAATGTCTAAAAATAAAAGTTACCTAATTAAAAAAAAATTACCTACTAATTATAAATATGGAATACATTTTTCTAAATTCAAAACACATAATTGTGAGAAATTAATTTAAAATTATTTCCATTGTTAACACAAAAAACATGTTTTTAAGAGATAATAAATATCAAAAGATTGGCACTTGCTTATGTCCAGTTTAAATGTGAAATTATGCCTAATGATCAACATTGGATTAAATGTAAAAAATATAATCTTATTATACTCTAAAATCACTCAAATTTATAATTTATCACTATTAATTATTTCGATTAAAGAAGTTGTTTTTAATTAAAATTTAGTAATTTTCACTATTCGTAAAAAATTAAATGTTTTCAGAAAAATACCAAAAATTCACCCTAATATAATTTTGATATTACAAATTCAATAATTAAGTCTAGTTTTACAATTTAAAGACATATAAGTTTCATTTATTAATTTAAAATTAATTCTCACTGCCAAAACCAAAAGGAGTATTTCTAAGAAATAATAACTATCAAAAGATTGACAGTTGTTTATATTCAATTTCAAAGTAAAATTACTTACAATGGCCATAATTGGATTAAATGGTGAAACTATAATCTATTTATACTTCCAAACCATTAAAATTTATAATTTAACACTATAAATTATTTTTATTAAAGAATTTGTTTTCAGTTAAAATACAGTATTTTTCACTATTCACCCACATGTGAAAGTTATGAGAAAAATACCAAAACGTTATTGAAACAAAATTCTTATGTCCGGATTCTAAAGAAGAATTTTATTTTTCCAAATTTAATATATAAAAGTTTCAAATATTTGATTTAAAAAGGCTTCGCCATTAAAAGGTGGTAAAATTTCATTTTTTGAAAAATATTTCTTTTATCTCAGAAAATGTATTTGTTCTTACATTATGTCTAAGAAACTCATAATATGGATTCTAAAATTATAAGGATTATATAAAGTTTAAAATTTCATATAATATTATTCCTAACCGCTTTTGATCGTCTAGTTTGGTAAGTTAGGGTGCGCTAGAACTCGGTGTTGCGTGTAGTGCATGTTATTGAATTAGTTTGAAGAAATAACGTACTATGAAATCTTGGGTTGTTATAGTTTTCAGATGTTAAACTCATGTTCTCATACCCTTATGGTAATGTTATGCTTAAGTGATCATTGATATCTACCAAGTATACCCTTACTGAGAATCTTTTCTCACCCTTTCTTATGTTTCCTTTCCCTAGGATATGAAGAATGGTATCAAGTATGACATGTCTAAGAAGGGTGAAAGTTAAAAAGAACTAAGTGGTAGATGATGTAGATCTCATATAAAATAAAATTTATATCCAAATTTCTAAAGATACTAAACCTATACAATTATAGAATATATTATATTATCATGTAATGCATATTCATCTAATATGATGTAATATCTATTTATGAAAATTATAGGTCGATATAATATATATCATAGAAAGGATAGTTACCTTTGGAAAGTAGGATGAGAAAAAAATATAAAAAATCCTTAAAATAATACAATATATAGAAGAACTTCCTATATTATAGTAATGAAATGAGTTTAGTTTTTTGAGAGAAAAAAATCCTTGCCTAGATAATACAAGTGGACGTGGTTTTAAAACAAATATATCTAGGGATAATAACCTCCAGAAGAGTTAGATTATTATATATCATCCATCATTTTGGTCCATGGTGAGTGTATTTAAGGGAACAAATAAATATAGTTTGACCCTTTTCATGTTTCCAAATCTCATGGTGCTTAGAGGAGGCCTAGAGTGGGTTTGGAGGTGATTGGATACTAAAATCTAGAAGTATGGACAATTCATGACATGTAAGGGTTTGACGTTGTGAACGTGAGGTTCATGACTTGTGTATAGCTGGTTAATGTGGTTCTTCATGATGTGAAATATATTTGGATTAAATGGTGTAAATCGATGTGATTTTCGGTGGAACTTAAAATCCCGATACATTCAAGATGTGAAAGATTTTCACACCATTATAATCTAGTGTGCAATGAACCTTTATAATCCATGTCACCTAAGGTTTTCTCAAAACCTATGGATTCTATCTAAATTTCTAGGTGATCCTTGATATTCACTTCAGGCATTTTGGAATCCCTTTTTATAGGGATAGATTCTCAACATCCTATATTTGATCCATGTTGTTCCGATCAACATTCTACCTCTTTTATCATGGTTATTTTATTTAGATCCCTCCTCTTATTCTTTATATGTGATGAAAATTTATCTCGATATTTCTAACATAGTATTCTTGGTTGTTTGTTAGTACACCTGTAGCATGACATCCTTATAAGGATGCATCTATTATGAGAGGGGTGATCGGGATCTACGTTGTTGGTTTACTCTTGTGCAAATAACATTTACACCTTTGATGTAGGGGATTTATTTAATATCATATTTTTTATGTGAAATTGTAAAGTTTTCATGGGTTATCCCTTTGGATGGAAATGTAATTAACCTAATAAATATTTAACCATATTAATAATGAACTGGTTTGTAATCGCAGGTCGATGTTTGAGACCTTGATAATAGTTTTCATCTTTATTTTTTATATAGTGTTCTATTTATGTTATTCTTGTTATCATTTATTGTTATGCCATGGATTGAAATTATTTTCTTGATGGATATGGACAAAGAACATGAATCCAGAGTTAACTGATTAATTGGATTAATAATAATTAAAGGAGAGTCATGTTTGAAAATGATGTTTCTTACAATTTGATGTTAATTAAAATTGATGAGATTCCCATAATTAATGAACCGTTTTCCTCCATGATAATGGAATTGTAAAAGGATTTTAAGCATATTAATTCATTTCAAGTATTTTGAAATAAAAAAGAATGTTAATTAATAACAGTTCTTCTCATAGTTTGATGAAAATGGTATTAATTCTAAGAGTATGTTTAACTCTTGATACCTTGTTATAGCTTGATGCCTTATGTCTAACATAGTTTGAACCTATGAATAATGAATTAGTTAATTCAAGATGGAATAAAAATTAGTTTCTTGATAAAGATAATTTCTAGGGCATGAGTTTCCCATTATTTTGGGAAGGTCGAGTGTCTTGTGATTATATTTTCAAGAGATCATTTATGTGTGAAGGTAGGATTCCTTTTTAGGGCCTATAATACCCCACTGGATATGCTTGTTTTTTTTCTTATTGATTTTGTTATGTTCTTTGAATGAGAGCTTCTATATGTGATGTGATATGGGATAGGGAGGCCTGAATGTGATATGATCTTGAGATGAATGATGTGATATAGCTGGGGAGGTCTAGATGATGTGGTAGAAATTGATGCTTGTGATGGAAAAATAAATCTAGATATTCCTGAGGGTGTTGGGAATGGAACTGAAGATGATGAAACATTTTGAATATGGTATTACCTGTTGACGTGATAAATATAGATTCTTTCTTCAAATGAATCTATTAAATGGCTAATATAAAGGTTTCTTTTTTATCTGAATTCATTTTCCCACTACTTGAGGTTGTTGGGTTTGCTTGGTTCCATGTTTCCTAATGGTGGTATCTTAGGGTGATTATCTTAGAGTACCTGGATTATATAATGATTCTAATAATGAATAAATAATATTTGACCCATGAGGTTGGTAATGATGGAATGAAAATGCTTAAAAGATGTTAATCTTGAGAAACCATGGACTAGGTTTGTATTATGCATGGAGGTCATGAACTTTACAATAATGATTAATGAATGTATATTGAAATAATGTTAATGGTAAATTTAATAGATGTATAAGGTATCCCTCATAGATTTATTCACAGAAAAATAATTAGATGTGGTTGAGATAACTTTCAGTTCGATCTATTCTCAGAAGAAGAACTAGGTTTTATTGGCATGCTGCATTGAGCAACAAGATAGTGTTGGTTCTTGTTACTTGGGGATAACAAGGAGTCAACAATCTCATGGGTTAATTTTCGAGTCAATTTCTATGTAGAGTTATTTTATTTGACTACGAAGGCATCCAATCTCCAAAATATTCTTACCCTTCGATAGGGGAGTTCCAGCATGTGAGAGTTTGGTATCTATTTCAGGACCTTACTATGATATTATTTAGACCCTTTACCGAATGAGGAGGCTAGGGTGAGGCATTTTGATGAGTCTTTGTGTCTAGAGATCTAGTTCTAGGTCACCCTATTTATGTTGAATATGTATCTTGAGGTAAAGGAGAGAGAAAAGGTTATTGGGAGGATACTGGACCAAACCAGATCAGCATGTGAGGAGAGTTTTCTAGATTCATCACAATGTAGAGCTATGGTTCAGGGTTCCTAGTTTCCTAGACATAATAGTTTTTTGTTATCTTGGGGTAGGTATTATCCCAAAAAATATAATTTATCTAGGGGGAAATATCAAACCTATGAAAAGGGATCATACACATGTTTTTCTTATAGAGGCTGAGGTCATAAATGGTGAGAGTGACCAACATTTAGGAGTATTCATCATACACTGAGTGTTCCACTTCAGGTTCATGAATTGAGGTTGTTTTTCCTTGGGTAAAAACAACAATATGTTCCTGTTTGTGATTAGTGGAGAGGAGAATAGGATAACATAGTACAACCCTGATATTCTCCTCATCCCAAGAGAGAAGATCTTGGCAATGGAGGTGTTAATCAATAGGGTTAGAGAGTCCATGGAGCAGGTTGTGGTCAGCTTCATGCTTTAGCATTACTAGCATTGGGTGAGATAGACATCATTTGTGGAACCCTTTTCTTTTTTTATACATGGGTGCATACATTGTTTGATTGAGGAGTGAAACACTCCTTTATATAACCTCCCATCATCCAAGTTTTAGGACTTGAGGTGGAGAGGTTTCCAATTCCCTTAGAGTTTACTATGCCTGTTGGGGGTCAATATTAATTATATGAGGTACATAGATACTATGAGATAGTGCTAGGGAAACCTCACTCTTGGGGAGAATTAAAATATTTATGGATAGATCCATATGAAATCATCCTAGGTATAGATTTTTTTTATTCTGTGTAGTCTATCTTGGATTTTTTTCAGGAGGTAGATTGTGTTCTATAATGATGATGGAGATCCAACATTGTTTTTTAACAATCAAGACCCTCATATGGTCCAAAGGCATGTTCATTCCTTTTCTTTCTTGATGACTAATCTAATGATGCGTGTGTCAGAAGTTCAGCAGTCAATGGTTCCCAAGGTTGTAGAAGTGTAATATGATTTCCTTATAAAGGATGTTGTAGCATTTACCCCTCTATAAGTGATCGAGTTTTGGATTAATCTACAGTTAGATGTGCCTCCTGTCTTGATGTATCTATTTAGGATGGAGTCTTCTAAATTGTGAGAGATGTGAGTAAAGCTTGATGATATGTTGTATTGAGGTTTTATTTTTCTGAGTGTGTCACCTTGGGGTGGACCATTTTTGTTCATGATGAAGGACAATGGTTGTTTGAAGATTAATATTAATTAATGTAACATTAAAAAAGTGAGAGTGAAGAACCACTATCCTCTTCCATATATTGATGGTTTATTCGATTGGTTGAAGGGAGAAATTTGGTTTTCGAAGATCGATCTTCTATTAGGATATCACCAGACCTAGGTGAAGGATGAGGATGTTCAAAAGATTACTTTCCATTGTTTTAATGGGAATTACTATCTATTTATCATGGATTTTAGTGTGACAAATGCTCCATTAGTTTTCATGGGTTTGATTAATGAAATGTTTAGACATTTATTATATAGGTTCATGGTGGTATTCATCGACGACATCCTTGTGTACTCCACATCCGAGGAGGAACATGCAGAACACATACATGGTGTTTTGGGTGTTTTTTATCACAAGAATCTATTCAATAAGTTATCAAAGAGTGAGTTCTAGGCTCATGAAATCCATTTCTTGATAAATTTCATGTCTCAACAAATATTATCTATGGATCCTTTGAAGATATAGGTGGTTATTTCTTGGGATAACCCTAATATAGTGGTAGAGGTGTGGAGTTTCATTGGTCTTATAAGTTATTATAGGAGGATCATAGCCAATTTATCTTAGGTTGTGACTCATCTGATAGCCTTTACTAGAAAGGACTAGGAATTCGTATGGACTAACCAATGTTAGGTAGCTTTTGATTACTTTAATGAGAAGTTGGTCAATTCTCCATTACTTTGTTTTTCAGTAGAAGGAGTTCAATTTTTGGTTTTCTATGACTCATTAAATATTGGTTTGGGATGTGTTCTGATCTAGTAGTGATTAATTTATTCTTACGGGTCTCAATAGTTACATCCCTATGAGTGTAACTATGCCAACCATGATCTTGAGTTGGTGGAAGTTGTGTTTTTTTTGAATTTTTGGTGACATTACCTCATCGATGAGTGTTTTATTATTTTAGCGACTATAGGAGCTGGAGGTATTTCTTCACCCTGTGTGATAGAAGGTTCTAGGGTGCACATTAGAAGCCGATGGGTAGGGTATTTAAAGATGTTATCACTAGAAATGATGGAAGTTTTCATATCTAGTGATCTGTGCTCTGATACAGACCTAAGATCTCACATGAATTGTTCATAGCACTGAAATTAAAATTGAATGAGTACCTCATTCCAAATCAAAGTGAGTAAAACTATTGCTCATTTTCAGTTATTTTTGATTAAAGGATCTAAATTTTAACTCCTATTGATCATCCACACATGCTTCAATAATCCGTGTTCTCACCGTTCGTCGAATTCTAGGAGTTAGCGTGAAGCTCCGACGAATAATTCGATATTTTGATGACCAACTCGATCCCATCCCTTCTATCCATTGGAGGAACCTTGGATAAAATGCATTGAGAGTTAATATTTCTCTAGAAATTAGGATTAGGAGAGATAATCTCTCATTCCAAATCAATTAATAATCTAATGAGATCCTCCCTCCTGCTTATATTGTGGGCGAGACTAATACTCAGAAAGGGTTCCCTGACACCCAAAAATAAAACATCCACTAAATAAGAAATAAATAATTATGATGAACTAAAATTCATCATAAATATTATTTATATTTTATCAAATAACTAAAATATATAATAAATATATTACATGATAAAACTAAGTCATTTAACTCGACTCGTAATTCCTACTAATAGTAAACTAACCTAGAATATTAAAATACTATTTGTTTGTATAATATTTTTCATGTATCTACTTAAATAGTTGTAAATATCCTTAATAAATAAATTCAACCCAATTATTCTTTACTTGAATAGTAATGAATTTATTTATTTATCGATAATTGATAATTCTTGATCAACACTCGGACACCATGGTAGGACCCACCATGTCCTATATACCTATTCACCAAAATAGGGTAGATTCGTGAATACACTATTATGTATGACCCTCTAGGCCCTTATCTTGATAGAAGTGAATAGTATTCATAGACCAAGAGAAAATTCTTGTAACCCGTCCAGGACCATAAAGAGATAAGGAATAGTCATAGCAATGAAAACCAACCAAAAAAATGTGTTGTGTAATATAACATCTCTGCCTTTAGATATCTCATAAAGTATGATGCAAACATTTGTAATCATACTTTCATAATTTATTATTTTTTGATATATACAGATGGAATTACCTCTAACTACCTTGGCCAAGGATTTATGAAGGTACTACCATCCTGATCAACCAGGCGCAAGATATTACTTCCTCAACTTGGAAGCGACAAATTTTATCTTGACCATTCAAATAATTCCATATGACCAGTGATGAACCCATCACAAGCTACCTTACCATTATTTCATTATCATGATTTTTTATGGAATGAATGTACATGATAAAATAGAATACGTTGATAATGATCCCATGTTAGAAGACCAATACATGTGTCGATATATAGAAACAACCAATGACACCCAGAACATGTGTTTTTCCTATAGGAAGGTCTTTCCTTATGATCTTACCTACCATTGATCACCAAGTGTGAAATTCATGAGAAGAAGTATCAATTCTTATGAGTCACCAATATTTGATATTAAAACATAAACTATGTCTAGTTAGTATGATTCATCTAGACTATAGTAAAAATATTTATGATTAACATCCATGTATCTCGAGGTCCTCATTATAGCCTGGGATATGTTATAACCTTTTCATATGAAAATTAATATATGGAAATTACCATTTAAACAGTGGATTAAAAAATTTTAACACTATAATGGTAAGTGTATATCATGTATAATTAAGTGTATGCATGATATGGTAATCAAAAGGTGTTGTTTAGTTTGGTCTTGGTCACCCACTTTCCCAACATTCCCATTTACACTAGATCCAACTTGTTAACCATCTTTTATTATCTCTCACATGATTAATATTTTCATTCTTCTAAGAAATGAATTTAGTTGCTGGGTTTACCACATTTTCATTTTTCGGTGATTCTACTATGTGTAGCCTTGAAACATTCCATCCCTCCTCATTTTATTGAGAATTTATGGGTGTTCTACTAGCCTTAGGTGACATCCCCATGACTTCAAGGGCTGAAAATAAATTGTATTAGCTTCAAAAACATTTGGGGGATGATTTTCCCTTTGAAAATAAAAAAACCAAACCATGATAATAATAATAAATAAACTGCTATATAATGCATGAGTATAATATAATACAACTCAAAGTAATACCAACTGATAACAATGAAAAATTACAACCATGAACCATATCAAAGTACAAATTGGAAACTAAAACCAACAACCAAAAGACAACCAATACCTCTAACATAAACTCCCAAAAATATCCAAGATACAACTCAACAATCCATGCTCAATGTATCATGATGAATCAATAAGGAACTAGGATACCTTTCCTTTACCTATGTCTCAAAATAAAAAAAAATCAAATGCAGAAAATTTCCTAATAAGGGGCTGTGTATAAAACATGGTAGGATTTCCCCAATGACTTTCCTATGCCAACACTAGGATAGAACATGTCATTACATTTCTATAAAACAATTAAAAATCATTTCAACAATTTATATCAAGACCAAATATGTTACAAGGAATGAAACCAAAAAAAATTAAAACCATTTATCAAATCCAATTTTGGCACAACCCATTCCATTCCACATATCAACACATGCATGCAACCATAGAAATCCCCATACTCGTGAGTGGTGAGTCATAATTTCACCAATCCAATACTTGGTGAGCCAATTTGTTAGTGGAATGTTCATACCCTTATCCATATTAATTTGATGTGGGAAACCTCATACACTTATCTATCCCAAATGAACATGAACACATACGAACCATTTATTCCAAAAACCAAGCCAAACCAGCTGTTCCAAACCATTCCAATAAAATAAATTTTTTTATTGAAAACACATTTTAACTAATTTTCCATTCATTAAAACCAAACATCCAATTTAAAATCATCATTTTAAAATCATTTAAAAATATGACTTCCACAAAAAAAACCATTTCTACCACTTTACAAACCATCACTATGATGTTTTCTACCAACTTTGAACATTAAATTCACAATTCAAACCTAGAAAATAAATCAATTTAAAACATACTCTTCATGTTTTAACAGGAGGATTCATGAGTGAATCAACCTGCCTTGGAAACTTAAGTGAAAACAAATAATGACACAAAAAATCCAAAAACATGGATTAGATATTCCAAACCCCACATTAGATCTTCTTCTCTATCGTCAACACAACCATATCTCATCATTATTGGTATAAAAAAACATGGTTATTTCCCCAACGAATTAAATCAACAAAACCAAGAGAGGAAAAAAGAAAAAATCTAATAAAATCCACCAATAATGATAACTTACCAAGGAATCCATGCCTATGACTCACTTAAAATTGCTATGAAAATTCTCAAGCGTCAAGAGGAAGGGTCTTTAAAAACATTGTAAAGAGTGGAAATAAATTTAGTGATGAATTGGGGAAAATAAGTCATTATGGGGATCAACTGAGTTAGATCCATAATTTTCAGATCTATCATTTCATGGTGCATGGTTAGGGAATATAGATAGGAAAAACATGTGATAACCATGCACAAGGTAATATCCCAAGGATCACTTTACACAATTGACTAACATGGTTATACAAAACATGCATCAACGATGTTATACCCCACTACCCAACATTACATAGTTTCTCATAGTCATCCGTATGATTTGGAAAAATTGTGTGACAACTGTACACCTACCCAATGAACTCTATTTTCAATTTAATAGTTTCCTAGAGGTGTTTTGCATTTTCTACTAACCACTATCCAATTTGTAACCTCTAGAAAAGCCCCCAAAACTTGTCAAAACACCCCCAAAATTCCATAACTAAACCCAATTACTTTATATACTTAAAAAATATAAATAAATATTTTATTAACTAAAACCGGGGGTGATAAATTCTCCCCACCATTGCTCTTTACATCCTTGAAAAGTTTAAAACCAACATTTTGCAGAAAGAGTTCAGTCCGTTACTCAACCATTTCCTTCCCATGATCCCATGTTCCTTCCTAAATCTAACAATGTTCTATAAAATCCACACTAAACTGATGCTTTTATCGTGTAATACTTTATCTTGCCTATCCAAAATTTCCATTGGTACATGAAAAAATGTATAATAAAACTCTAGTTCAACATGATCCCATCGAATCACATGGTCAGGATCAAGTTGATACTTCTTCATTTGAGATTCTTGAAATACATTATGCACTGAACTAAAGTTTGGTGGCAAATAAATATGATATTCCACCACACAAACCCATTCATGTTTTTAAAAAGGGACTATGTATCAAGGAGATAGATTTACCTACATCCTAAATTGATGATTCCCAAGCCTTGGAGAGATTCTCAAGAACACATGATCACTTACCTCTAATAACAACGACTATCGATGATGATCCACATGTGATTTATGATGAATCCGAGCCATCTCCATTCTCTTCCAAATCAATTGAATATTTTCTATTATCTCTTATACAAGGCTTATTCCAACTAGTGAAGTATCACATATTTCCACCCAACAATGCGGAGAATAAAAAGGATACACAACCAATGATTAAAAATAATCCATATATATCGAGGCCTGATAATATTTGTTGTAAGATAACTCTTCAAATGATATGTTATCTTACCTTGAGCAACAAAAATTCATTACCAAATACTGAAGCATGTCTTCCAACATTTTTATCATCCTTTCAGATTTCCCATCCATCTGAGAATGATACACCATGCACATAGTCAACTATGTCTCAGGGGATTATTGTAAGGGCATTAAAAAATGAGATATAGACCTAAAATCTCAGTCTCATAGAATCAAAACCGGTATGCCATTACTCCTTATCACTTCTTAGATATAGATTTTGAACAAGTCCTCCACCATATGAAATTCATGAATGGGGATTAAATGAGACGACTTTGTGATCTGATCCACTATCACCCATATATAATCATGTTTCCAAACCATCCTTAGGAGACCTTCCAAAAAAATCCATAGCTATTTTCTCCCATTTTAAAATAAAAATAAGTGAAGCCTGTAGCATACCCACTGGACACTGGTTCTCTACCATAGCCTACTAATATGTGAGGCATCTTAAAACAAACATAACCACCTTTATTTTAACGCCAACCCACTAAAATTGTTCTTTCTATGCCTTATACATCCTTTTTATTCTAGGATGAATAACCCATATCGAATGGTGGTAAACATGAAGAATTTGTTCCTAACAAGACATATGTATGACCATCCAATCTAAAAACCATATAACTAAAGTTTCATACGGCTTTTACCCCTTAATGTTTTCCCCACTATTGAGTTTTGATCTCATAGAAAGACATTTAGAATCAGATGTCTATTACTATTTATCTTTGTCAACCAAATAAGGAACCAATGAAATTAGGAATAAATCAACAAAACTAAATTGATCTTCATAATCCAAGAACATATCGGTTACCACTAACATCATCTTCAACAGTTCTAAAGCCACTTTTTCCAACTGACTATATGCATTTCTTCTTAATGAATCCACCAACATATTTCCTTTACCTGGTGTATACATCAAGTCAAAGTAAAACATTTGGAGATTCTATATCTGTATTATCTATCATAGGTTCAAATATATTTGTGATAAAATGTGTTTCAAACTCTTATGATTCGTAAACACTGTAAATTTTTTACCAAATAGGTAATGACATAAAGTCTTCAAAGTATGGACTGTAATAGCAAATTCCAAATTGTGTGTTGGGTAGTTCTTCTCACAAAACAGTAACTTCCATTAGAAATAAGAACCAAAATTATATACCTTCATGATAATATATTCCAACCCTAATCCTGAAGCATCATAATAAATCAAATATCATTTTCTTGATTCCAATAATATTAATATTTGTGCTGATGTAGGGTGAAATTTATGCGCTTAAAAAAATTACTTTATTAAGTCCATTGAAATAGAACACCTTTCCTTTTTAAATCTTTCATAGTTGAATCTAGTCCTGAAAATTTATGAACAAAGCATCAGTAATAACTAGCTAACCTAAAGAAACTGCATATCTCAAAGACATTATTTTTAAATTTCAAAGAGATTACAACTTATATCCTTTTTGGGTCCACAGAAACACCACATTCATAGAGTACATGGCCAAGTAAATGTACCACTTGTATAAAAAACACACATTCAAAGTTTATCATACAACTAAGGATCCCACAAGATACCCAATACTATTTTTAAGTGTTCCTCATGCTCAACAATTATCCTTAAATGCACCAATATGTTATCCACAAAAACTACAATGAAAGAATAAATATATCATTGAAAATTTGATATTTATTCTATATTGTAACTTGGTTAAGCTTAAAATAATCCACCAATTCCTTATAGTTCCATCCTCCCTTTTCACAAACAAGACCATTAGTTCACACGAGGACGTACTAGGACAAATAAACCCTTTTATTTGTAAATATTACAACATTAATTTAAAATAAATTAATTATTTTGTGTCCATATGATAAGATATAAGTGATATAGGTTTGATCCATAGTAATATATCATTCATAAACTCCACCTCTCTTTGGGGTGGAAACCATGAGAAGTTATCAAGAAAATCATTAGGAAACTGCTCAACAATCGTTGGAAAACCACTATTCTTAATCAAATCCAATAATATCAAATATGAAACTGCCAAATGTTATGATATAGTTCCAACCACTTGTTCCAACAAGTCTACTTAACCTACATTTATATTCCAATATCCTTTAAAGAGATGCTCGGTGCCATCATCTATTGTAAAACTAAAATTTCTTGTATAATAGTGATTGTAATCTTTGAACATTTTCAACCAATCCATAACAAGTATTATTTCATATATAACTATATAAAGAATATACAAATACATTATCATATCATCTATGTCAGTAGTTATAGAAAATTATTTACACATAAAGGCTTTAAATTATCTTTCCATAAGAGGATTTTGACGTTTCAAAAATAGAAGGCATCATCTCCACATAATAACCCATAAGATCAAAAATATAAGAAAAAAAATAAATTAATGGGATGAACCCATATCAAATAAAGCATTCATAAATGTATAATTAAAAATAATCATACCTCTCATCATCAATGGTCCAAATTGATCATCCAATATAACATTCACAACTTCGTATAATTTCTTACTCATTACACTTTGATCTTTATTACTCTATTGAGATTGAACTTCTTGAGGAGTAAAAGTATTCATAGAATCACCATAGATATATTGGTTCTTTTGATGAGAATTATTCTACTACCTTCATTTTTTAGAAGAATAATAAGTCTAAGAAACATGATATGTGTCCTGAGTACCCAACCTTGGAGCACTATGACAATAACACCAAGGATGCCCCACCCAATTTCAATTGTGTAATGATCTAGTTGGTTCCATAAAATCTTTCTTCATATGATCAAAATAACCACATTGAAAAAATATCAACTTAATTTTGGGTTTAGGTGGAGGACTCACCGATCCATACATCTAATTCTGATTCATACCACTACCTTGTAAATTGGTGTCCCTCTTCTTCTTATTCCCGACAATAGAGTTCCCACTATTTCCCATAGGTATAAACATTATTAATCCACATGTATTTCCTGATATTTCTATTTTAGAAAATGTCTCTCTATTTATTATCTATGTATATGTGTTATATAGAGCACAATAATCATTGATTGAATCTATGGCCTCAACCCTTATTCAACATTTCATTTCTTCAAGGACACACTTATAACAACTTCAGGTGAAAGGAAAACTAAATTTATGAATTTAGACACATAATCTATCACTATGATGTTCTCTTTCTTAAAGATGAAAATTCCACTATTTTAAAAATCCTGAACATTTGGGGATTTTTTTGAAAAACTCTTCAAAATCCTCACATGAAATGCCTTGATCTAATTTATCATAAACTGCTAAATCCCACCACTAGCATGCTAGATCCTCCAGCATATACATTTCCAACTTATATTTCATCTAAGTTGGTGTTCCTAGTAACCCATCGAATTGATTCATCCTATTTGACCACAATTCTACCATTTTCTGTTAATAATGACCCTGAAATATGGGTGGATTCTACTTCTGGAACTGAATGGAATGATCCACTTACCTTGGTTCATACCATCTATTCCCTCTATCCATGACTTGAAAATCATGGATAATACTATGAACCAGCTGTTGGTTGACCTATACCTTATGTGTAACCACATTTTTATCAGCTTCTTCTGGTTGGTTTCCTCTATTCCTAATCGGTACCATTTTCTATAACCATAAGAAAAATCTATTTAGTCTCACTCTCTAGAAACTTATGTTTTAGAAATTTCAAATTAACCACATCACACATATCAAAATTATGATTTTAAAAATTCAACATTATTCCTTTCTAAATCCATTTTTGAAAATTCCACCGTGCTCTTTAAAAATCAAACCATTTTCAACTATTTAAAAAAACAATAGTTTTTCACCAAAATCATAAATCATTACTCAAAATAAAACATGTACTCCTAGTGGGAAGTAATTCCTAACAATGCATGTCATTATCCTCTCATCTACTATACCCATGATGATGAGGATACAAATCTTAGAAGATTCTTACAACACTCTTATACCCAAACTCTCTGTTAACATGAAGTTCATCATAAATAGGATAGCTACACCTTTTTATACTCTACATTTTATGTTTCGATGATCTTATCTCCTTAATACAAACCCAACTCAAGGAATAAACTAGCATTATTTTCAAATACAAGACTATTCAACCTAATACCATTTGTAACACCCAAACCCTCCTCAATGGATTGAGAAGTGAAATGTGTGCTATTGGACTTAGGTGACATAACCAAGATACAAAAGGATAGAAATAAATGCAAAGGGATTTAAAAATAGTTGTGGGATGATTTTACCATTGAAAAAAAACAGACATCCTTAACCAAACAAAACACTATATGATGCATGAGTAAAATGTAATACAAATCAAAGTAATACCAAATAAAAATAAAATTGAACTACTAACCTGAACTATATTATTGTAAAAAGAGGAAACTTACACCAGCAACCCAAAGATAACCAAGAAATCCAGTAGAAACTCCCAAGAAGCTCCAAGGTCCAACTTAAAAATCCATGCACAAGGTATCATGATGCATCACTAATGAAATAGGATGACTTTACTCTAACTCTGTCTCAATATACAACATATAAAAATAGAAAAAAGTTCCCAAGTATGGGGTGATTATAAAACTCAAAATGATTTCCCCAACGAATTCCTTACTCATTCCACTAGGGTAGAACATGTTATCACATTTATATAAAACTATTTATATAAAACTATTTAAAATAAATTTAATAGTTTATTTCAAAGACAAATCTATTCCAAGGAAAGAAACCAAAAAATTATTTAAAATAATATCTTAAACCCCATTATAGAATAACCCATTTTATTACACATATCCACACATGAATTATACCATGGACCTCCATATAATCATGAGTGGTGATTTATCCATTCACTAAGTCGTCAACTGGTGAACCATTTTTATGGGTGAAATTTTATACCCTTATTCGTACCACTTTTTACTAGAGAGACTTCATTCCCTTATCTCTCCTAACTGAACATGAATGAATTCCAACAATTTATTCTAAAAACAAATCCAAAGAAATTAGTCCAAACCATTTAAATAGAAAAATAATTTTATTGAAAACTCTTTGAAAAAAGTTTTCCATGAACTAAAACCAAAAAACCATTTTAAAATCATTATTTTAAAATCCTTTAACTATTTCACTTTCCATAAAAAACCAATTTCTACAATTTCACAAACTATCACTAAAAAGGGTTTCTATGAACTTTGTACCTAAAATTCAGAATTAAAACCAAGAAAATCAATAAATTTTAAATCAAGCCTTCATGTTGTAATAATAGGAGAAGATAGTGAATCCACCTACCTCAAGAACATAGGAGACAATGAAGAATGACCCAAAAACTCCAAAAACCATATATCATCATAATCGGCATAAAAAACATGTATATATCCTTAAAATATTATATCCATGAATCCAAGAGAGGGAAAAAGTATAAAACTTAGGAAAAAACTAAGAATGATCACTTAATAAGGAATTCAGGATTTCAATGCCTAAAATCGCAAACCGGTTGCTTTTGGATCAAGAGGAAGAGTCTTTCCAGCCTTTGGAAGGAGTGGAAATTTTATTAGGGTCAAATTAGGGTAACAAATTTATTAAGGGTATCAACCTAGTTAGATCCATAATTTTTTGATCTAACTTTTCATGGTTTATAGTTATGAAAACTGTGTGCTAACCGTGCAGAAGCTACTATCCCAAGGATCATCTTTCATAGTTGTATAACATGATTAGAAAATTTTGTTCAAACCATGATATACAACAATACCCAGTATTTCATGGTTTATCATAGTAATCTTCATAGTTTGGCCAAACCATGTTCCAAACATGCAACTACCCAATGAACACTATTATCCCTTAAAATGTTTCCTGGAAGTGTTTCACAGTTTCTTCTTACTGTGATCCTACCATAAACCTCTAGAAGATTCCAAAAAACATATAAAATCTCCTCCAAACCTAAAAAACTCAACCTAATTACTTTATATACATAAAATACATAAATAAAGGGTTTATTACCTGAAACTAGGGGTGCCACAGACCTCATATACCTAAGAAAAACTTCTCTAGAGATATAATCCTGATGTTTACACCCTTTTGCCCAATTTTTGAACATGAAATATAGGATAATACCTATAAAAATTTTTCATCATGATATAAATTTACTTACTAAGTGTGATTCCAATGACTAGAACACATTGTTTCATTTAATATACTACTTCTTAGCAGCTTCATTAGCTACAACATACTTGGTATTTGTAGATATGTCTACAATTGGCATGAATGAGATTGTCTCGCTCATTCCCTTATCCTGAAAATGATATTAGATCATATTGATCTAATTAAGACTAGTTTGTGTCTCCTAAAATCTATTATCCCCTCTTATACACATAACATGTGTATATCCATTTTCATTTCTACAGTAATAGTGAATATTTTTTACCACTTACCTTGTAGTTCCCCTGGATATAATTTATATTTTTATAATTTATAGTATATTTTAGAAATATAAATTCTTATACATATCATGGAATACATTATTGATCCATCACAGAAGATTATGGAATTAAACTGGCCCCTTTAATATCCTCATATGCCTGTTCATGTCTTTTTGGAGAGATTGATTCTATGTGACATTGGTAATAAATCTTCCTAGAATTGTTACATCATTATTTTTTAAATACCATGTTAGTATATGTACTATTGACAAGGTCTAACTATTAGATATACCTCAATAAATATTGTTCACTAAAACCTAGGTTGTTACATTAAGCTAATATATGGAGTATTTATTTTATTCTAGTATTAACTAACTATAAGACCATTATATGTTTTTCATATGTTACCAAACATACTACACTTGGAAAATAATGGCGCTCCCACTAACCTGTGGTATACACATGGAAAAAAATCATTCCAAATGAATATACAATGGCCTTGTCACTTACTTTAATCCTAAACTGCATTTGATTAACTTTCACACCTTATTATAATTCTATAGTTTCACAATCACTTTCTAGTTGTGTCGTATAGACACCTTCTAGGATTTGTGGTCTTAACATCCAATACTCGATAAAATTATCATAAAAATTTGCTATGACATGTAAAATTTTAATGGATTTAGGCATAATGACTTGTTATAACCAATCAAGCATTATTGGTATGAAACTTTTACAATCCATCTATAGTGTCATTTGAATACCTACCACATTCAAAATAATAATCCCCTTGTACTATGATACATGGAATCTATTATGGAATTTTAATTGATATTTTCAATTTTAGCTAATTTAAATATACTTCTTACTTGTAGGAATCATTATTCTCAATGAATAATTTATCACCATCTATGGTGAATATATTCCATCATGATGGATTTATCCTTCCAAAACAGTGTATGTCTCTGGAATATTCTCTTCACACCTCTTGTGGAACTCGTTCCTATGCTAACTATTTGTACATCTCCATCTTCGAATAAACCCAATCCAATCTTGCTTCCACTATCTCAAATAGATATGTGAATAATTTTATTTAAATATAGTCTATCACTGGACTATTAACTTTATATTATAGGAATTACTTTAATATCCTAATAAAATTTCAGGATGATTAATTTAGATACAAAGTGTGTTTTTCTTGATGCACGTTTGTATATATCCTTAAGAAAATCAATGCATCTAAACACATGATCTTATAATATAATGTATTTTCATCATAATATAAACCATATGATATCCATTTTTCCTTATAGTTAGAATATGTTTATGGTATAATGTCACTATTTGCAATTCCTGTTAAGAAAAATAATGAAAGTATCTACAATTATAACTAGTCACAACATTGATACTCCTTTTGACTTACATCAGGACCTTGATGTATATAAGTAAATGCATGCCTAAAACTTTATCCATGATTTATTTTATTGATTAATTCTAACCTGTAAGACTCATCATTGATACTCCTTATAAACATCCTTATCGTGATGTGGATAAGGCAATGTTCATTTAAGAATGACTCCATACTACATTATAATGATCGATGAATGCTTTGTCAATATATTCATAAGTGTGCCAGTGATAAGAAACTCATATATATAGACCATGAATATACCATACTTCTCTTTCACATTTTTTAATCACTTAAATTAATATTATGGAGCATATTTACCACCAAATTACCCTTGTAATAGTTCACGTTCTCCAGCCAAACTAATTCTGAAAGCCTGGCATCATACCTTTATTTCTAGAGGTATATTTTTCCAAAACTGAATATGTTGATAATACATAAGGTCTTTAACTCAAAAGGGTCTAAATACCATACTGGTTATATCCTTTACATCCATGTAGTTTTTCTTAAATTTTTTTTATCTTTCCCCAACTGGGTATATCGGTTTTACATTTTATATTCACTATATATTACCTATGATTTATATATCATTGAACTAATGGTTGAGTCTAAAACACAACAAAAAACAGGTAGTACTAAACCAAAATAATGTATCCTTGTTCCTAAAGGGCACATGAGATAAATTTCTTAGTAATACTGAACACAAATTTTACCTAGAATAGTTAACTTAGAAATTTGAAGTTGTTTACTTCTCACCGCTGACTTAGGAACCACCCTTTCTCAAATAATTGGAGAATACACATTAATTCCAACAATCTTTCTATACTAAATTTGTTATTTTATTTCAATACACATATTTAATTGACATATTTTATTTTAAAAACAATAATTATAATAGAAAAATTACATACAATTGATTAATATACTAGAATAAAAATCGATTACATAAATCTTTAATTCAGTTTATTGCATCTAATGTTCCATAGATTTATTTCAAAATATAAAAATCTAATAAGATTCTATTTAATACCTATTTATTTTAATGGTGTTTTGAAGGTACCTTTGGAACCACTCTTTCCATTGGCCTTATCTCTTAGTCATTAAACGTGTTTATCATAAGAATGAAAGAATAATTTTTATTTAATGTTATTAGTTACTTAGATAACCTTACAGAAAAGGTAATGAAGTGTTTCATACATTTGGTTATCGTAAAAAAAACTAGAGTAAATGGATGATAATGATATGATAAAGGCATCCATTGAAATACTATGATCCATCTTTCAATTAACACATATCCAGTATAAACACCACTTATTCATATTTTCTCTTCACTTTCTCCTTAGAAGCTTGTCAAATATGAGACTACATGTAATATCAACCATTTCCTAATGTAGTATCCACAATATACATTAAATGTTTATGATAGAATTATTACATAACCATAAAATGAATCATATATGAGTCTCTTGTAAGAATGTTACTCACCCTTTCTTCCTGAGGTGGCTTAACATGTATTGGGGACACCAAAACCTTGAATTTTTAATATCATAGTGTTGTGTGCAAGAACTTATACTACACATGGATATTCATGCTAGTTTGGAAATTTACATTTTCCATGATTATTATAGTGTATCTTTTGGTATTACTTGACATTTTCTACAAAAAATAAAATCTGTTATATTGTACTTTTATTATGATTATTGATTAGTCATTATTGATTAATTAATTAAATCATTTAAAATCTCCTACTATTTTATCAAATTCAAGGAACCCTCAATACTATATTTGGAATACTCTATTGATTGAGTGTTCTAGTTGTAAGTATCCTTGATCCTACCCCATAATCTAAAATCTATGGTTAAATCACCACTTAGAAGTTCAAGGTAGTTTTTTGACTCGACAACCACATTAACTCACAACTCCATGATCTGTTGAGTGGAGTCCCAACTTCTAAAATCATAAAATGAATTACTCAATGTTTTCCTCTGAAATTGGAAAACGTTATCTATGGATACTCCTTTACATTAAAATCTAGTTACTTTAACCCATTTATCTCGTAAGAAAACCCTGGTGGTAGGAGTCACCCTAAACTATGGATGACTAATCATCCCATACACATATTTTTGATCAAATTCGAATGATGGAAGGTGTTTGAAACTTAATATTTCATTGAGGGTTTTTAAAATTTTCTCAATGAATGTAATCTATTTATATTAATTTGTTCATATTATGTTTTAATTATCATAACATAACATTAATATGAAAATATTGATCACTTATTTATTAATTTTTCAATTTATTATTTTATGTGTTTCCCACTATCATGAAAATACGTAAAATAATAATATAAATCATAATATAAATAAACCAACTGGCCTTGATCATCTAAAACTAGTTGATCCATTTAAACTCCATGGATAAAACATGACCTAGGGGTATCAAACCTGAGTCACATCTTAACTCATGATACAACTCATACTCATCTAGTGAGTCCACTTATTGTCTAGATTTCACCTCAACTTGGCATGATATGTGACTTACTCCCTCCTCATCATGGTGCAAAAATACTCACACGTTGGTGAGGGGAACTTAAGAGAACAAAATATAGATAGATAAATTGGATGCATAGGACAATATACATATTTACCAAAAACAATAAGATTCATAGACCATATTTCCAGACGTAGACACATTTACAGGATATTGTAGCAGTACTATAGCGGGAACTATTCGATGCTCTAGAATCTGGAACTATTCATTTGTTTCGGCTTTCAGGCCTCCAGTTTGGTCCACGAGTCCTTCAAGGACTTCAGGCCACCCAATTCCTTTAAGATAATAAGGATCTTGGGCCACCTCAAGGCATTCATGCCACCTTAAGGCCTTTAGGCCACGTTAAGGATTTCGGGCCAATTGAAATTGTGCTTAATAGAACAGGCAGACTCTACAAGGAGTAGACTCCAGATGAGGATTCAAAGTAGGAATATTCACTAGAGTAAAATATAATAGATGTGTAATAACTATAGTGTATGGAATATCCATCGAGACTAGAATGTGCATGCACAAGAAGCCTAACTGAACAACTATGCAAAGGTGGAGAGCTGATTCATGATGCATATGCTGGGGAGGAGAAGTTCTATGTAGTTATAGTCTGAATAATTTTTCTAAGACCTATGAGTCATGTAATCTCTAATACTATGATCCATGTAAGGTTTAACTATCAATCCTTTAAATGGGGGCTATCAAAAATCATTAAAAATGGGTCTTCAGGCCATTCTGGAAATAATGTAGACATATATTATTCAGTCTGTGCTCAAGACCAGTTTGTGGGAAAAAGTAAATACATGAGAAAAAATTAAATTGAAATAAATTTTTAGTACAATGGAAATTTAAATAAATAAAATGAATTAAATAAATTCAAATAATTTATTCAAATAATTAATTTTATTCCTTCAAAAAATTTATTTAATTTTAACACAAAAAATAAATTCATTAATTAATTCAATTTACTGGCTAAATTTAATTTAATTTCTATATTAATATTAAAATATTATATTTGAAAAGAAAAAATTAATATTTTATTTAATTTAATTTAATAAAAAATTAAATTAATTAGTTAAAACAATTTTGGTTAACTCGGTCCCTGAAACCCTGCACGTGGCCAGTATTGGTCTAGCAGATCAAGCATAGGCCTGTTTCAGGATGGCTAGAGCCTGTAAGGGGTTGTTCGAGGATAGGAAGACCCGCCCTAAATCATTCAGGGTTTTTTAGATCTACCCACGACCGTGTAAGCTGGTACTGGGTGGTAGAACCTAGTTTAACTTGCATATTTCCAAAATAGCCTTACAGAAAGATGAAGGGGTTATTAGATGTACATAACTAGATAGAACAACCATTTTAGGGTATTTATTATAGAAATTTTGGATTGAGGCACCAACTATGTATTTTCATTTGTGGAAATGGTCATCCGGTGACATTTGACATGAGACCCCATGATAGAGGTTGGCTCGGCCAGGAGCTGGGAGGAGGGAGGTGATCTCGTTTAATGTGGGTATTGGTGACAGGTGTCTGAGGACCTCTGCAGTGGAAGACATGGATGAGGGAGATTCCAGAAAAGTTGGATGAAGTATAGGGAATCCTATGAGGTGTTCTAAGACCCTGAATGTGGTGAGAACAACTGGTGAGGGAAACAGCGTTCCGTCGGTACCCTGTGGTGGGTAACGCATAGCGATTTGGCGAGAGGCCACAAGGGGAGGGTAGCACTACCAGATCTGAGAAATAGTGAGAGGGTATCTTGAGGCATATGTGGGGTCTAATAGGTGGTTTAAAGGGCCATGGGTGGTGGCTCCTTTAGTGGAAGCATGTGCGACCGGAAGAGGGAGGCCAGCCTGAGCGATGCTTTGGTGGTGGTCGCGACATCGGATAATGACCGGGGCAAGATCTTATTCAATGGTGGTCAGCTAGTGTGAAGGAGAATCTATGGATGTGGACCCTCCAATTTTTTCTTTAGTTTTTTTTAATTTCTCTAAATTCCAAATCACCCCCTTCCATCATTTGTCATATTATTTGGAAAAACTTGTTTTCCACACCCAATTGTCTTATGATTTTAGTTTTTTTCTGAAGACTGTTATAACAACCTTCTTAATATAATAATAATAATAATAATAATAATAATAATTATTATTATTATTATTATAACTAAATATCCCCAATTGGTGTAATCTTTATCCATCCAAAAATACTATTCAGACCGAAAAATGGTTTTCACTGGAAATAACCACTGCGACCATTGAAAAAATATTCCTTTAAAATCATACATGTATATATATATATATCTCTCTGTGTGTGTGTGTGTGTGTGTAAATATAAATTCTTCCAAATGACCAAAAAACAACCAATTTTGATCCATAAAATTTTTTAGATGGCGATAACTTTTCTATCCGACCTTGGATTAAAATGCAGTAGAATCCATTGAGATTAATTTCAAACCCACTACTTAAATTTAATGAAAATAATTTCTCTTGGTTTAGAATATTCACAAAATTGATCTGATGCCAATTAAAGGTACTAGGGAATGCAACAGAAGCCAGTGAGCTAAGGATTTAAAAAATTTATCATAAAAAATGACCAAAATTGTCATCTCAAGTGATCCGAGACCTAGTATGGTTTGAGTATCTCATGTGAATTTTTCAAAGAAAAAAATTAAAAATTAATGATTACCTCTTTCCAAATCAAATAGTGCACAACTAAAGCTCATCATCATTGACAATTTCTTAAAGTATCTGAATCTAAACCCCTCTAGATCATCCTCACAAGCTTCAATAATCTGTGTGTCCACTATTCATTGAATTTTGAGTGCTGGCACAGAGCTCTGAAAAATCCTTCTTCATCACGTCAATCACCTCGATCCTATTTATTTGATCTTTTAAAGGCACCTTCGATCTAATTATTTAAAATAGGATCTCTCTTGAGAATGTGGGAGGAGGAGAGATTATATCTCATTCTAAATGAATGAATATTAATCAAATGAGCTCTTATATCCTTCTTATATAGTTGGTGAGTGTAATTCTCAGAAATGGTTCCTTGGCCCCACGTAATAAAACATCCACTAAATAATCAATAAATAATCATGCAGAACTAAACTAAATCATAAATATTATTTATATTTTATCACATTAATATAATATATATTAAATATATTACGTTATAAAACTGATACAATTAACGTGACTCATAGTTCCCACTAATATTAAATGATACTAGAATTTTAAAATAATATGAATTCGTATAATATTTTTCATGTATTTACTTAAAGACATGTAAATGTATTTAGTAAATAAATTCAGTCCAATTATTGTCTAATTGAATAATAATTTATTTATCTATTTATCAGCGATTGATAATGGTTGTACAACACTCAGATCCTGTGGTGTGGCCCACCATGTCCAATATAACTATTCACCAGAATAGGGAAGATTCTTGAATACACTATTGAGTGCAACCCTCTAGGAATTTATCTCAACTACAGTAAATAGTTTTTATAGACCAATACTAGAGTATATCAACCCATCTAGACCCCTAAAGAGATAAGTAATAGGCATAACAATAATAACCAACCTACAAACACACACCGTGTAATATAATCTCTTTATCTTTAGATTTCTCAAAAAGGATGCAGCGTAGTTGTGTCATCATCCTTTATTGCTTTATTATTTGTCGATCTATCTAGATAGACTTAAATTTGACTACCTAGGTCAATTATATATGAAGGTAATTCGATACCGATCAACCGGAATAGAGATATCGCTTCCTTAAATTGAAAGTTAAAATTTTTTTCTTAATCATTCAACAAATTCCATACCACCAATAATGAACCCAACATAGGGTACCTCACTATGATTTCATTATCATTGTTTTTTTCTTACATCAAAGTACATGATAAAATGGTGAAAATTGATAATGATCTCAAGTGAGTAGACCAATACAAATTTATGTAGATAATAACAACCAATGACAACTAAAACATGTGGTGTTCCTATTGGTAGGTCTATCCTCATGATCTTAGCTACAATAGATCTAATAGTGTGAAATTTATGAGAAGAAGTCTCAATTATTATGAGACCCCAACACCTGTTAGTCAAACATAAACTATGTCCAATCAGTATGATGTATCTATACCACATGATATATATTTAATATTAATGTCATAGTATCTCAAGATTCTCACTACATCCTGAGATTTGCTATAATATTTTTATAAGAAAATTAATCTATGTAAATTAATATTTGAATAGTGGACGTAGAAATTTCTACACTATAATGGTAAGTATACATCATGTATAATTAATTGTATGTATGATATGGTAATAAAAATTACAATTTGGTTAGTTTTATCGAACCCAATATTATAATAGTGACATGGACTTACATCTGCATAGGGGGATGGAATTATTTCAGGATTATGACTTTGATATTTTTTATACTCCAAAAAAGGGAAATGTTGTGGTTGATATGATGAGTATGAAGTCACGAAGTGATGCTATGTGGCAATATAAAGATTTCTAGAGAGTTAAGAAAGAACTCTTAGTGATGCATATAGATATGGGATAGGTTAGAGATATAATTTTTCTTTTCCAAATTACATTTCATTCATCTTTGTTGTAGTGGGTGGAGGATTACTAGCTTGGGAATTATAAGGTGGAGGTTTGGAGAGACAAATTTTTTTAGCGATGCACCTGATGGTTAGTCTGAGGATAGGAAAAACCATTCTTTTTCTGGGCAAGGATTTTCATTCCTTTGGTGATTTGTGAGATAGTTCTCCATGAGTTCCATAAAATTCCTTTGGCTGTAAATCCCAACATTAAAAATATGTAGAGACCTTTGAAAGGCTATTTTTGTTGGCCTAGGTTTAAGCATGCACTTGCAGAGTTTTTTTCTCAATATTTGGTCTGCCAAAAGGTGAAGGCAGAGCATTGTGTTCCTGGTGGGTTTCTCTAGCTGTTAGGTGATCCCTAGTAGAAGTAAGAGGAAATATAGATGGAGTTTGTTACTTCTTTAACTTGATCTCAAAGAATCTATGATGTTATATTTGTGATATTGGATCATTTTAAAAAATTATCCGACATAATAGAAATCAGAGAGTCAATCTCAGTGGAGGTTTTCTAAAGGAAGTATTTATAGGAGGTGGTAAGACTCATTAGAGTCCGGAGGATGATTATCTATGATCAGGATTGTTGTTTTAACTATAGAGTGTGGAGAGGTCTGCATTATGATTTTGGATCTCAGTTTTTCCTTATCACTAATTTTCATGTACAGACAGATGGTCATATAGAGCAGACCATCTAGACTACTGAATAAATTTTTCCCTATTATGTCCTAGATTTTGGAGGTTTATGGATGAGGCACCTTAATTTGGTGAGTTTTCTTGCAATAATAGTTTTAACTACACCATTATTATGGCTCCATTTAAATCCCTATATGACCAACCTTGTCTGTAATGACCCAAACATTGATGAATAAAAATACCATTTTTTTTAATGTCTTATGGATATAAAAAACACATGCAATATTTTTTTATTGGGATTAAATGACCGTTATGTATCATTATCATTGATAATATAGTCATTGAACATTGATCACACAACTAATATAAATATAAGGTTTTGATAAATACTTTCGACATATATAAAGGAGGTGATGGCATCATCCAGCAGACTCAGGCCACATGAAGCTCATTTGTTGGATCTAGGAAAGGAGGTAGAATCACTAGGATTCTCTCTTGAACAAGCCCAATCCTAGGCCCAACAATTCAAGCATGATGGAAACAGTTTACGAGAGAATCTCAAGATTATCAACATCGCGGCCTAGGCCATGTTCACTGAATGACCCCAAGAAATCCTCATCACTACACACCATACTCTTAGGGCATATGCTGGTGTAATAAAGGGATATGTATCAAGACCCTAGAATTATGGTTGTGTAAATTATTTATTTATAGAATAATTAATATACTTTCAATTTGTTATTGCTACTTTGTATATGTTTTTTAAAGAAAAACATTTTTTAGTTAATATACAAATTCAATTAAGAAATCTATTTTGATGAAATAAGGAATTTTTAAATTAAATAATATTTTAATTAAATATTATTATTATATTAATTTTATTAAATACCAATGATCGTATAATTTTTATGAAGTCGGTTGTGATTTTTATTAAGGTTTGAAAACTATTTTTTTCAAAACCCATCAATTTTTAATAAATGTTTGTTTTTATTTTTAAAATGAAAATTCACATATTTATAAAATTATTTAGATAAAATGGATATTTTTTTGGAATCAGTACATCAAAATTATCCTATGGGGAATTTTTCATAATTTTCTGAGAGTTGAATTTTGGGTAAAAATTAAATACCGTATGAATAAAATATCTGTTTTATAACGTCATAATGACCCCAAAATGATGTAATAAATACCATAATGGGTATTAATGAACAAATATATGTTTTAACATTAAAATAATGATATTTTCGGCTTACTTGACTTATTTAATAATGCCTGAATGAATCCTCCAAAGCGTAAAATATATTTTATGTTTTTAAATTCACTCCCTTGAGGGTGTGACTCACCACCACATAAGCGAGGATAGTATTTTAATATGTTAGGCCATTGGTCTTATAAAATAATTTTTTCCACTAATATTTGGAAAAAAACCATGGGATGGTTGTTGGTTTGGAATATTTAATTATATAGATTCCAAAACCTATGTTTGTGAAATATTATAGAATTCCCCCCTCATTTCCTATATAAACCCACCCAAGCTCCCACTTCTCTTCACTGAAAATCCTTGGATCATGTCACTAATATTACCTCCCTCATATAGAATCCTCCCAAGGATCCCGATATCTCAATAATCCCCTCTTCAAGGATTTTAAGTCAGACACTCAAGTAAGGGATCCTCACTTTCCTTCCTTTCTCATTTTTATCCAAGTTTCTTTATATTGTTAAACATTTTATTTTCAATTATAAAATATGGGGTATGTTTTAGAACCTCCACCATACAACCCTTATAATGTTTTTATTTTTGGAGACCTCTTTATCTCCCTTTAATCCCTCCCATAACACCCCTTACCATGCCAAAATTTCGTATGAGTTATTCCATTTCTCCAATTTCTTTAAGTTTTTGTATTATGTTATGCCTTCAATTTCCAAATATCATATTTTGGTACATATATTTATATTACCCCATTAATTTACATTTTATTTACATATGATTAGAGATCCCATTATCTCTCATCAACCATTTTTATGAATTTTTATGTCATGTCGTTAGGCTGCCGAAATTGCACCACAATTTTCCACGCCAAAATCATCATGTAGTGAATACCATGCCTATTAATCTATCAAGGGTATTCAACTTTATGAACATTTAATTATTGATTATATACTTTCATGTATGTATTTAAAATTATTTTATCATGGAATAAATGATTATTTTGAATGAATCCATGTTATATGATCTATGTGGCACACTTAAGCATGAGATTAAAATGATTATGAAGGGTATGCCCCGGTAGCACTCAAATGCATTAGGTAATGTTTAGTATCATGATACTCCATTGGAAATGAGGGTTTAAAAATAATAATTTATGTAAAATTAGGGTTTACTCATGCTAATACATGTGCAAATATCCTAGGATCATGCTAATATCATGTTGTATGTTGCAACCACATTTCCATGTTATGATAACCATGTTATATCATGCCTTTTTGTTCATGGTTCTCTAGTGATCTATTGATATTTATATTACCTAAAATTTATTTTATTATTCATTTCATACATTGTTTACTCACTTACTGGGCTTTATAGCTCACCCCTTTCTTATGTTTGTCCCCTAGTTATCCCTTGTAGTGTTAAGTATGAAGGAATGAGTTGGTCATGTAATAGAAGTTTTCAATAAAGATGTTGTATTTTATGTCTTAAGTTGTCATGTAATGTTACTAATCCCAAAATAAACTATCCCTATCTATATATGGGTTTTATTAAGTGGACGTTTATGTAATAAATCATGTTTAAGTGTATAATAATGAAAAGGGTTCTTATAGTTTGTATCAAATGATAGGTTTAGTTATTTTTGGGATTAGGATTATAAATCCCTAGTGAATCCTTAGGGATTAAAATAATTATAAAAAACATACCTAAATTTTGGTGAGTATATAGTAAGTGGTTTATCAAGAAAATATATCCCTATATAGATATTAACAAGTAGAGGTGGCTTAGGAACAAATGTATATATGGGTAAAACCTGAAAACAACACTTTGATCTAGACTCGAATAGGAACTGGTGCATTACAACGGACCTTTCTATAATCATGGTTTGATAGTCCAGGGGGGGATATGCTTTGGTAAATTAATAAGATTAGTATGAACCATTATTAAGGGAATAAAAAATCCCTTAATAATATATTCTAGGAAATAGATCATGGATAACATAGATTGAATACTAGAAATTCATAAGTTGAGGAAATGAATGTTATTTATAAGTTATCCTTTTTAGGTTATTGGATTCCCCTATATGTGTTAAAATGTTTAAGATAATCATCCCTAATTTTCCTTTTATTATAGCCAATGTCTGGTAATATGATGAATATGGCCAACAACTGATGCGAAGGGAAACGTGATGAATGTCCCAACGAAATTCTTAATCAAATAGGAGTTCAACTAGGACATATCATGATTATGTCAAAACAAATATAAAAAATAACAATTAACAATTGGAATTTGGTTGAATTAACAAGGAAATAAAGGAAGTAGAAGATTTCATCTCACAAATTTTCATCTAATATATGTGATAAGGTAAAGAAGTCCCAATTTCTTTTGTGCAACAAGTGTGGAAAGAGGCACCAAGGAAAATGCTACCATGGTACTAGGAGATGTTTTATGTGTGAAAAGTAAGGGAAAAAAGTAACAAATTTCTATACCAAAATGAATAATGTGATAAATAGAAAAAAAATTTCTTCTAATGCATCAGATACAGTTCTATACTATAAATATGGAGAAGTCGGGAATTATCCAAGACAATGCTCTATTACAAGGGCTAAGAAGCATGCTGTGGATCAACAATATCCATGATCAAGGGAGAATGTGAAGTGCTTTGATAATATGGACAATTATGAATGAATTACATGTAAAAAATACATCAATGTAGTTTATGTCATAATTTATTTCAATTCATTTCATATTATTATATATTTTATACTTTCTATGAACATTGAGTCCCTAGTATAAATGATGTTAAATCATTAGGGAAAAACTTCTATAAGTGTTGTATCACATGACGATGTTTGTGGGAATGTTATTGTTTAAAATTTTATAAGTCTCCCTATGATGGAATTTGTGGCAAAAAGACAAATTCATTTCCTATTACTCAAGGGAGTTTAAAATTCATGAGCAAAACTATCTTATGCATGATCTGGAGTTGGAGGTGGTGATCTTTGTGTTAAAAATATGGAGACATTATCTCTTTGGAGATAAGTTTGAAATATATACGAATCCAAAATTCCTCAAGTATATATTCACACAAAAATAGTTTAATATGACACAATAAAGATGGTTAGATCTCATCAGGGATTACGAATGCTCAATCCACTACCATCAAGGGAAAGTGAACAGGGCGGTAGATGCTCTAAGTAGAAAGGACCTAGAGATTCTATAATTGATGATAATTGAAAAGGATTTAATCTTATTAGATTTGATGAATATGAACATGGGAATCATAAATAAGGGAAAATCATAAATCATTTCACAAATGATTTATCAATAGTCTCTTTTGGAAAGGATAAAGGATGCCCAAAAGGATGATGTGGGTATTCTGAAGAAAGTGGAAACTATCAAAAAAGGGAAATCCTTAGAGTTCAATGTTAATAAAGAAGGATATCGCCGAATATACATCAAATAGCTTGGTATTTCCAAAGTGAAGTCTAAGAGGCATAAGTAAAAGGGGATGATGCAACCATTACCCATTCCATCATGGAAATGTGAGAACATCACCATGGACTTTGTCACCAGTGTTCCAAATACATCCAAAGGAAACAATGTTATCTAGGTTATTGTGGATCGTCTTACAAAGACTGCACACTTCATTGAAATTCTAGAGGATTTATCATTGGATCAACTAGAATGGATATACATTAGAGAAGTGTTCATGCTTCATGGAGTACCACTATCGATTGTGTATGATCAAGATCCAAGTTTCACCTCTATGTTCTGGAAGAGTCTCCAACAAACTCTGAATACTGAGCTAAACTTCAGTATGGATTTTCATCCTCAAATTGATGAATAGTATGAGGGGACTATCCAAAAATATGTGGACACGTTGAGATCATTCTAAATGGACTTAAAAGGAGGATGCGATTAACATATTCCTCCACTTGAGTTCTCAAACAACAACAATTTCTAATCAAGCATCCAAATAACTCCTTATGAAGACCTTTATGGGAAGAGGTGCAGAACACTAGCATGTTGGGATGAAGTTGCGGAGAAAAAACTTCTTTGTATAGAAATGGTTGATGAAATGGTGGAGAAGGTTAAGACCATCTAGCATCACATTAAATCTTCTTAGAGTCGACAAAAGATCTATGCTAACAATCGTCGATGAGACCTAGAGTTTGATGCTGGGGATATGGTTTTGCTCCACATATCACCATGGAAGAGAGTGATGAGATTTGGGAAGAATGGAAAGCTTAGTCTAAGGTATATCATCATTTTTGTGATCCTTGATCACATTGGAGTAGTGGCCTATCGACTGACACTCCCACTGGGCATGTCTCAAGTATATGATGTATTCCATGTATCTCTTTTGAGGAAGTACATACCTAAACCATCACATAAACTCAATCTAGAGGTGGTACCATTGTATAATTACCTCGCATATGAAGATAATATGTTGAAGATCTTAGATCATAGATAAAATGTTCTATGAAATTATATTATTCCCATCATCAAGGTGTTGTTGTGAAACCAGAAGTGTGAAGAAGCAACATGGTATCTAGAAGAAGTGACGAGGAAGAGTTACCCTAATCTATTTTAGTATAGGAAAAGAAAATTTCGAAGGTGAAATTTTTTAGGGGGTGATGTTGCAACAAATACAAACATGTATGAATAAAATTTCCTTTCTTTTAATGTCTTATAGATATAGAAAACACATGCAATCATTTATTTATTGGGTTTAAATGAACGTAAGTATCATTACCATATATAATATTTCTATTAAACAGTGATCACACAACTAATATAAATAGAAGGTTTTAAAAAATCCATTCTACATTGACAAAGGAGGTGATGGCCTCATTCAATAGACTCACACCGTACAAATCTCATTTGTCAAAGCTCAGAAAGGAGGCATCGCCTCTGGGATTCTCTCATGACCAAGCCTATGTTTAGTTCCAATAACTAAATCATGAGAGAAACTGTTTATGGGAGAACCTCAAGCTCATCGACATCGTGGCCCAGACCATGTTCATCGAATGACCCCAAGAAATCCCCACCATCACACACCTTACTCTTAGGATGTATGATGGTGTAATAAATGTATATGTAACAAGACCTTATCATTATGATTATGTGAATTATTTTTTTATATAATAATGAATATAATTTCATTTTATTATTGTTACTCTGTAAATGATATTTAAAGAAAAAATAATATTTTTTGGTTAATATTAAAATTCAATTAGGAAATATATTTTGATTAATTAATGAATTTTTTAATTAAATAATAATTTAATAAATTATTAATATTAAATTAATTTTATAAAATATAAATTATTGTATAATTTTTATGAATTCAATTGTAATTTTTATTAAGGTTTGAAAAATGTTTTTGCCAAAACCTCTCAATTTTCAATAAATGTCAGTATTTATTTTAAAAATAGAAATTCAAGTATTTAGAAAATTATATAGATAAAATTATTATTTTTTGTATCAATATTTATAAATTATCCAACAGTGAATCTTTCATAATTTTATGAGATAATTGAATATTTGGGTAAAACTTAAATACTGTATAAATAAAATATGTGTTTTAAGAATTCATAATGACCCCAAAATGATGTAATAAGTACTATAATGGGTATTATAGTCCTAATATATGTTTTACATTAAAATAATGAGATTTTATATTTACTTGACTTATTTTATAATGCCTTAGTGAATCCTACAAAGTGTATAATATATTCTATGATTTTAAATTCATTTCCATAAGGGTGTGACTCACCTCCACATAAGCAAGGCTAATATTTTAATATGGTCAGACATTGAACTTATAACATAATGTTTCCACCCCTGTTTGGAAAAAACCATGTGAAAAAAAACATGGGAGGTTTTGTGCTTCGGAATATTTAATTATATAGATTCCAAAACATAAGTTTGTAAAATATTAAAAATCTATCCTCTCATTTCCTATATAAACCTACCTAATCCCCCACTTGTCTTCACTAATAATACTTGGATAACGTCCCTACTCTACCCTACCCTCTCTAGAATTCTCCCAAGGAACCCCAAGCTATCAAGAAGCCCCTCTTAAAGCTTTTTAAGTCACCCAGTCAAGTAAGGGATCCTCACTTTCCTTCATTTCTCATTTTTTTCCAACTTTCTTTATATTGTTACACCATATTATTTTCAATTATAAATAATGGGGTATGTTTTATCACCTCCACTATACTGCCCTTTTTTTTTGTATTATGGGATACCTCTTTATTCCTCATTAATCCCTCTCATGTACACCCGTTCCATGCAAAAATTTGTAAGAGATATTCCTTTTCTCTTCTTTTTCAAGTTTCTATATTAGGTTACATCTTCTATTGCAAATTACTTCTATTGGGAAATGTATTTATATGGCCCCCTTACTTTCCAATAAATTTTTTTATCATGACGTTAGGTTTCCGAAATTGTACTATGATTTTCCATGCCAAAATCCTCATATAGTGAATATCATGCCCATTTCTCTATCAATGGTATTCACATTTATGAACATATACTTATTGATTATAGGCTTTGATATATGTATTCCACATTCCTTTATCATGGAATAAATTATGATGTTCAATGAATCCATGTTATACGATCTATGTGGCACATTTAAGCATGAGATTAAAATGATTATGAAGGGTGTGCCTTGATAGCGCTCCAATACATTAGGTAATGTTTAGTATCATGATACGCCATTGAAATGAGGGTTTAATAATGATAATTCATGTGTAATGAGGGTTTACTCATGCTAATACATGTGCAATAATCCTTGTCTCATGCTAATATCATGTTGTAAATTGCTGCCACATTTCCAAGTTATAATAACAATGTTATATCATGCCTTTATGTTCATGTTTCTCTTGTGCTCCATTGATATCCCTATTTCCTAACATGTATTTTATTCTTCATGTTATGCCTTTTTTACTCCCTTACTGGTCTTTATAGCTCACCCCTTTATTATTTATTTCATTAGGTTATCCCATGCAGTGTTAAGTATGAAGGAATAAGTTGGTCATGTAAAATAAGTTTTCAATAAAGATGTTGCATTTTATGTCTTAATTTTCCATGTAATGTTCCTAAGCCCCCAAAGAATCTAGAAATATTGACCATATGGGTTGTATTAAGTGAATGTTTATGTTATAAAGCATGTTTAAGTGTGAAATAAAGATCGGGGTTGTTATATGGTCATTCCCTATTATCATATACTGGTGTCAGAGAGGTAGCAATTCTCAGGCCAGAACTAGTCCGTAATACAACATAGATGGTAGAAGTATTTTATGAGAGGATGAAGGTAGTGTAGAATCATTATAAAACATATGTTTATCATGGGAGGGGACTTCTAGATTTCAAAATTGGAGATTACGTGCTCTTGAAGGAGACTCCTCATCGTGGACAGTGAAGGTTTTGTCATGGGAGTATACTTTCCCCCTGGTTTGTTGGGCCTTTTGAGGTGTTGGATTATATTGGAGCCATAGAATATTAGATAACACTTCCCCCATAGATTATAATAATACATGATGTTTTTTCATGTGTATTATATTTGTCATTC
Source organism: Viscum album (assembly GCA_963277665.1). Taxonomy (NCBI): domain Eukaryota; kingdom Viridiplantae; phylum Streptophyta; class Magnoliopsida; order Santalales; family Viscaceae; genus Viscum; species Viscum album. The sequence continues at coordinate 519,126,371 of OY728135.1, read as the reverse complement.
TCTTCATGATGACTCTCATGTCATAGATTAGGGTGAGATTGATGTTGACGATGATGAAACCTTTGAGGATAATCATGTAGATATCTTGGACCACAAGGAGAATGTGTTGTGTTGGTGTATTATTATGATGGTTCATGTCTTGTGGAGGTACATTGGCATGGGGGATAGTACTTAGGAATTTGATTTGTAGATGTTTACCCAGTACTCCTAGCTATTTTATGTTTAGATATTCTATTATAACGTTGTTTGTTTTAGGGATTCTTAACTTTCTAGGTTATGAGATGGACTCCTCTTATTGATTTTTGGTAACCTTAAACTAATTTGATATGTATATTCCCAAGGACAGTGTTTAGGAGGAATTTTCTATATTTTTTGGAATTTTTATTGTTTCCTATGATGAGGTGGTTGAGATCCAATGATGGATATATCCATGAGAGGTATCTCACATGGTGACTATTCGAATGACGCCTTTTCATTTTTCTCTGGGTTTGGTTTTTGATTCTCGAGGATGATATTTTTTTTGAGAGATATCTTATGTAAAGACCTAGGTCTATGCAGTCTTACCCTTTTCATTTTTCTAAAGCCCGTGGTTCTGGGAGGAGGCCAAGACCGGGGCTAGAGGTGTTTCGATGCTAAAACATGGAAACATGAAGAATTCATGATGTGTAAGGGTTTCACATCATGAATATGAGGTTCATGACTTGTGTAAGGCTGGTTCATAGGGTGATTCATGACATGAAATAAATTAGGATTAAATGGTCTGAGGTAAGACATTTTTTTTAAACATAAAAGAATGATAATTTCATGATCAGAATGGGTTTAACACCATGAAAATCCATTGTGCAATGTACCATTATAAGCCAAAACACCTTGGGTATTCTCAAACCCTATTAATTCCATCTTGATTTCAAGGAAATCCACAAAATTATATCCAGAAATTTTGGAATCCCTTTTACAAGAATTGATTATCGGATTCCCATGTTCGATCCATGGTGATCTGAGGTATGCTCTACCTCTTCTCTTGTGGTTATTTTATTTGGATCCTTACTCTTCTTCTTTCCATTAAATGTTAGTTTTCGTATGTCATTAAAATAGTGTTACTTGGTTGCTTATTGGTACGGTTGTGGTATAACAGCCGTGTAAGGATGTTACTCTTGAGGGAGGGGTGATCAGGATCTACAACATTGGTCTTCCCTCATGCAAATGATGTTTAAACCTTTGAGGTAGGGAATTCATTTCTTCTACTATTTATTTATGTTAAATAACAAATTTGGAATGGTTTATTCCATTGTATGGTAGTGGAATTAAACTAATAAATATTTAATTGGATTAATGATGAATGAGTCTGCGATCACAGGTCTATGTTTGATACCATGATAAAGGTTTTCCTCTTGATTTTCTAGATAGTGTTCTATATATATAATTATTGTTATCATACAATCTTATACTATTTATTAACATGTTTTTTGATGTAAATTGATAAAAAAATCATAAATCTAGAATTAATTGGCATAATAATTACTAAATGAGAGGCATGTTAGTATCTAGTGTTTCTTATAATTTGATGGTAATTCAAATTGATTCAATGAACATAATTAATTAAATGTGTTCCTCTATCATAATCAAATTTTTATAGAATGTGAATCATGTTAATAAATTTTTAGAATCTTAAAATAAAAAAGGAACATTAATTGAGAATGTTTCTTCTCAAAGTTTGATGAAACTAGTTTTAATGACAAGAACATGTTTAACTCTTGATATCTTGTTATAGAATGATAACATAGGTTTCCTATTGTTAAAACTTGTGAATAATGAATCAGTTAATTCATGAAGAAATAAAAACTAGTTATTAGATAAAGATAATTTATAAGACATGAGTTTCCCATTTTCATGAGAAGGTTGAGGGCCTTGTTATTGTAGTCGTGAGAGACTTTTTATGTGTGAAGGCTAGATGCCTTATTTTAGGGTCTAGATTTTCCTCTTTCATTTTCTTGTTTATTTTATAGTACTTTTGTGATGTGATATAAATTTTTAATTCTAAATGTGATGGGATATGGGGTGGGTAGGACCAAATGTAATGTGATCATGGTATGGATGATCTTGGTATGGATGATGTGATGTGGGTGGGGAGGCCTGAATGATATGAAAAAAAATAATGCTTGTGATGGTGAGATTCATTAGGATATACATGAGGGTGTCATAGATGATGACAAATATGATGAAATGGGTTGAATCTAGGATGACCCATTGTTTTGATAAAGCAGTATGTTGAAATGAAATTGTTTAATGGAAATTGGTCAGGTTTCTTATTTTTAACTGCATTCCTTTTACCACTACATAAGGATTCTAGGTGTGCTTGGATTCATGTATCCTCTTAGTGGTAGCTTAGGGTGGTTATCATAGAGTTCCTAGATTATGGAATGACACTAAATATTAATAAATAATTCTTAACCCATAGGGTTGGTAATGATGGAATAAAAATACTTACAAGATGTTAATCTTGAGAAATTATAGACTCAGTTTGGTTTATGCTTGGAAGGCATTAAATTTAATCTGATGATGAATGAATGTATATTAAAAAAATGTTACTGGTTAATCTAATGGATAATAAATTTTTTAGTGAAATTAAATGACAAAAAAATATTTAATTAAAGTATCTATTTAAATTCTTGTGTGCTTATATGATATTTAGTCCCCATCAATGGCAGCTGGGTATCCGAGTAGTGATAACTTCTGTTAAACATTGGACTAGGTTATTAAAAAAACATGGTTGTGAGATATATTATATCATATACATTCTATGATTTCATATGATTCCCTGACCATGTAGGTTATGGATACTAACACCCAATAAACTTTAAGAGGTTGTTTTCCCAAACATCTCAGTGGGAGGATGGATGGATGACTACCCCCTATAACCCAATTCTCTTCTGTTAGTAATTACTTGTGATGGTATGAACAATGGTATGTTTCCCCATATATTTGTGTCGATAGGGAAATGATTTCATGTCGTTATTTAACAGACATGTATCTCCACATATATCATCCAAAGAATTGTTATAGGTATAACATGTATAAGTTGTGATGGATTATGATTCTTACTCAATGTATGGGCTATGATAGATTAAGGAATAACACCTGATGTATGATACATTCATACATGTTCTGATGGATCCTAAAAACTACTATGTTACTATATAAGAATATGTGGACGGGAAGATGTGATTATTTGATGCATGAGGTGCATGTTGTGATGCCTTTCCCAAGTGTCTTTGGGGTGGCTTTTTTGGGAGAGAGATGGCTCAAGATGTACAATATTAGGGAAGAGAAGAAAACTGTTCGGGAATAAGGAGTAGGGTACCCTTGATGTTTAATTACTAGATTATATGCTCTCTTGTGTGTGATTATTGGTGAATGTTATCCATGGTGAGGTTGGGAACATAGTATACTTGTTTTGGTTATGTGGTAGTTTCACTACAGTTCATTGTGATTTAGGATGCTTCCTTTATCTTCTGTATTAAATTCTTCAAGGAGGATCCTACTATCTATATTGTTATGAGCAATCTAAATATATATAAACTATTTTTAGGCTAGTTAGATTATGTTGGATATTGATCTAGATATTACTATATCGTGGTTTTTTATGAGTTTTTTGGACTTCTTCGTCGCTACTATATTTACGTTTTTTGTATTTGTAGTTTTATTTTAGTTTTTATATACATCTCATTAAACACATAAATTTTAATCTCATATGGTAATTTTTGGATATTACATGTTTTCCTCTAATTTTACATTTTTTATGTACTCAAGAGACTAAAAGAATATTTTAAAGGAAAACTGACTTTATTTCTCTCTTCGGTAGAAAATAATTTTTCTTCTATATCTGTATTTTATAAAAATATTTTCAAGAATGTTTTTTCCTCCTTTTATTCTTTAAAGCCATTTTTACCCTTGATGAATTTTTATAAAATGGTTTAAAAAGAATGTTCTTGTCATTTTTTGAATGAGGTGTTTTTGATCTTTGTTTCTAAAAAGTGTGAAATGAATGTTTTCTTTTAACTCATATGACTTGAATGGAATTTATATCCATCATGTCTGGTCAATAATTTGAATATTCCTCTAAAATTATCCAATTTTATTTTAAAATAAAATGTTTTCTTTAATATTTAGGAATTTTATAGATTTTAAATAAGCTATTTAAAAGTGAAAAGGGTATTTTCCCCAAGAAACGTCCCATGTAATCTTTTAATGTAATTTTTGATATACAATGAACTATTTTGATGATAGGTAAGATTTACTTGGGATATGATGCAATGATACAGTCCTTATTCTTTCTCTATATAGTTTATGATTATGAGGAAAATATGTTTATAAAACCTATTCCTTTTCTATGGGTTATGCTCAGATAATTGATAAAATGTTCATGAAACATGTTTCTTTTCCATGGGTTATAATATGATAAAATGTTTATGAAACACATTTCCTTCCCTTGAGTTAAGATATTATGACTAATTTATGATCTTTTGAAACACATACATATGATTTTATTATGACATGGGTGGTCATAGAATTATAAATCCCTCTAATGAATTGGGTAATGATGTATATCTAATGAGATAATAAAGACTGGAATTGAGAGGAAAACCTATTTAGTAAGAGACTCTATCCACTGTTATAGTATTGGGAGTAAACATTGACTATAAAATGTGGAGTGGACCCAATACACTGTGATATTATTTGGAGTATACCTTGACTACTAAATGGGGAGTGAACCCAATCGACTATGATAATGATGGGATTGAACCACGACTATAGAATGGGGAGAAAACCAATCCATTATAATAGTCATGGGAGTGAACCTTGAATACAGAATGGGGAGTGAACCCAATTCATTATGATAGTCTTGAGAGTGAACATTAACTATAGAATGGGGAGTGAAACCAATCCACTATTATAGTATTGGGAGTGAAGCTCGACTATAAAATGAGGAGTAAACATAACCCACTATGATAGTCTTGGTTTTGATCTTATACTACTAAAGAAATGATTTTATATTCTTCTGGGTATGCCCAAAATTTATATCTTATGATATTTTTATTCATTCGTGGATCATGTTTATTTATTTCATTAGGATTAACGTATTATGAACTACCAATATATATTCCATAACTAATGATTTGGATCTATGATATATATGGTGTGGTTTTCAAATGTTATGTTCATTTTTCATCCCCCTACGCTCATTTTATGCTTAAGTGATCAATGATATCTCCGTTATTTACAATTACTGAACATCTGAGCTCACCCTTTCTTATGTTTGCATTTACAAGGTTATGAATAAATGTAATAATTATATTGTGTCTAAGAAGGGTGCTAGTTATGAATAGCTAAGTGAGAGACAATGCAGATATCTTATGAACAAGTTGTTTATGTATTAAACATTCTAAAGATACTAAACCTATAATATTCTTCCATTGATGTTAATGTCATGTAATTAATATTCATCTAATAATAAGTAATATGTATTTATGAAATTAATGGATTTATTTACTCACACGATCCAGGTATAATCACACACCAGAATAATAGTTATGTACCTATGTTATGTGAACTTGCTGAAATTCATGAATAGGAGGTTGTATGTTTTCTGTAATGATGAAGGATTTAAAGAAACTTGAATTTTTATTATAAATATGACACTAATAATTTTATTAATCAAGTTAATAAGGCTATGTATAGAGATATGTGCTTATTTTACATTTATGAATTATGTGATTTTATTCCTTGAATGAATATATTTACACAACATATAATTTTTTGAATCTATTTATGTGAAAAAAAGTGTGAAAAAGTGTTTACATGAATGAAAATTTATGTGCATAGTATTGAAAGGTTTCATATGTATAATTTCATGAATTGAGGTTTACAATGGTAGATTTTTAGAAGTTAATTATATGAGAAGGTATTTATTTTTATTATTCTTAAGGATCACAAGAATATCATCTATTTTTTATAGAGAAATTTAATGAAAATAATGAAACTGATCATTTCATTTTATGGTAAATTTGTAAACATTTGAGAACCAGGAAAGAATTATTATGAGAAATAATTATTGGTAAGTACTATTTGGTATTGGATGATACCAACTCGCTACACTTTTCATAATTTTTTATATTTGTGGAAAACATGTGTCTTAGAATTGAATCAAACACAATAAGGATGAAGTCGCAAACATTGGGGGTATGAATTATAAAATTCATTTACTACATATTCCAATTTATACATTTATTATTTATAAATAAAGGTATAAAATAAATTTTGAGATGGTCAAGACTCTAACAATTCATATGGGTTTATTTCAAAAAAAGATAATTTAAAATAGTACCAGTTATTCAACCCCCTTATTAGTGGTATATAATATTCCTATGATCTTAAAGTGTTATCATATCAATCCTAGTTTCTTATGAAATATCCTTACATTTTGAGTGATTTAGAATCTTAATTTGGTTAATATTATAGGTATTTCTACATTCCATGGGAGAATATAATTATTTAAAGAACACAATGATTTATTATTTACTTTCAATTATCCTAAAATTAATTTATGTTTTTATAATAGGATTTATAGTAATTGAGAATGATTCACCCATGATTTTTTTGATACGAGAAACAAGGAGGTTGATGGAAGGGACAAGAATAAAATTATTATATCCTTTTCAGATAAATTTTATATAAAAACGATGAAACTCAAAAATTCCAAGGAGATTTTGGAAAAACATGAAAACATTTTTGAAAATGATGTAAAAGTTTTGGAATAAAATGTGATGATATAGAGAATTAAATTTTAATATTTTATGATGAATTATAAAGAAAATCTTGATGATTACATCAAAAGAGTGAACAAAATTATCAGAAACAACAAAGGTATGGGGGATATATTGAATGACTCTAATATAGTAGTAAAAATTATGGGAAACTTCCCTAGAATGTTTGATGACAAAGTATCCATGTTGGATGATAAAAAATAATTATCTCATGGTGAATTTTATACTATACTAGTTTTTTAAGAAATAAAGAATGCTCCAGTGATTAAAAAAAGGATCAATGAGGATATATCTTCAAAACCCATGAGAAATATTGAAATAAAGTATGTTAATGATGAGTATTATAATGAATTTGAAGATGATAAAGAAAAGTATGAAGTGTATAAGTAATTTATAAATCTTATCTTAATGAACTTTAGAAAAGGAAAAAGGTGAGTAAATTGGTAAAATATCATTAAAATGTTTTATGTATTGTGTAATTTTACACTTTTCAATTAATTTTACAAGGAAAAAACATTGCCAAGTTTGTGTATGATGATCAAGAATAAATTCCTTAGATAATGAAATGGTGTAAACTCTCAAAAAAAGTTAACAAATTAGTTGAGGGTATAAAAATTTTTATAATAAGGACAATAAGGAGTATATTGAGACATTAAGATGAATGATCATGTACAATAATTATTTTATCTGAATAATAAACTATTAAAAATTTCATGAAATTCATTAATCATGTTGAAACTCATAAATAAACTTCAATAAGTGAAGAATAAGGTGAATAAAATTACATTAAATACATGTTTAATATTTAATTTGGGGATTTTCTTGAGAAAAATACTAAAATCTTAAATAAAATTAGGCTATTGAAGAAAGTGGTTGAAAATAATATTGAAATAAAATAATATCTTTAGAAAAAATAAGATTGTAATATTAATGAAATTAAATGTCTTAGGTTTATGGTTGCGGAACAAGAAAAAAAGTGAAACTATTAATAATAAATATTATTTAAATGAATAAATATAAAATAAGACACAATAAATTTGTCTTGAAGTCAAATATAGTCTAAAAATCATTATTGAGTATTTTGATAAATTTATGAAAGTTAAATCCAAATCATATAATGTTGCTGAGAATGTTATCCCAAAAATTCAAGATAAATCTATTATTGTTAAACCTAATAGTAAATCTCTTTTTACTATATATATAGTCTCTAAAACCAACACTGGGTGAGTTTGGGATAAGAAAAATACTAATAAATTGTTTCAATGTTAATAAAAAATGAGGCTAAGTCAATTTTAATTACTTCCTCAAAACAAAGAGAAAAGGGAGGAAATAATATTTTTAAAAATCAATAATATTTTTCTAAACTAAACTCATATCAGTGTGGTCGATAAAAACATAGAGGATATTATTGGTGTTATGGAATATTTGAGTAAAAATCTTATTCATACTGGAAAAACATTAAATTTACATAGAGTTAATGAAGGTATGAACTTAAGGGGAGAAACTTTAAAATGGTAAGAGAAAAATATAAAAGGAAGAAAGTTGTTGATAAAATTTCTTCAATAAAAAATATTCAAAATAAATTTTAATTCCTAGAAGAAATCTTCAAAAGATGTAATTAACAAAGACATTATGCTAAAAAAATGCTAGACTAAAGTTCAAAATCATTAAATTCATGTTAAACCTAAAAACGTTATTTAAAATTGGGAAGCACTAGTATAAACTAAAAAGAAAGTAAGGCTTGATAATAAAAAAATATATTATTTAACAATTTAATCCACAATTAGTTTCTAATGTTTTTTAGAATAAGTATTTGATAAATTATATGAATAAACGTATGGATTATATTGATAAGAATATTACATGGGATCTTATTCCAAAATTATAAAGAAATAATTTTATTGGAACTAAGTGGGTGTTCAGAAATAAACTTAGTAAAAATGGTGAGGTTTTAATAATCAAGGTTATAATATCTTAGAAAGGTTATTATCATGTGTATTTTATAGAATTTCATGAACATTTTTTTACATTTTTCAAGAAATTAATCTATTATAATGTTTATTGATATTTTATCTTGTAGACACTATAAAGTTTATTAAATAGATGTGGAACCATATTTTTTTGATATAAATCTTAATGAAGAACTTTTAATTTTGAAATTTTTAGTATTTATACTAGAGAGTGATTAAAACATTGTATTTTTAATTAATAAATCCTTGTATGGGTTAAAATAGGCCCCATGATCATGGAACTCCAAACTCTATAGTTTCCTAAAACAGTTGATCTTTTATAATGGATTGTTTTACAAAATAGTATGTGTAGGAGACGATAAAAAGTAATATATTTATAATTATTTATGTTGATTCCATTATTTTTTGTAGGATACAAAGAGTATGTTTGTGGTAAATTTTCAAAAAACAATTAATATGAATTATGAGATGCCAATGCTCGAAGAGAGGTGTTTTGTTATGGGTTGATAAGTTTTACATAAATAAAAACACATCTTATTATCACTAGAAAACTATGCCTATGAATTTTTGGATAAATTTTCAATATAATATTTTATGTAAGTATAAAAACATACGCACGTTGGTGTGAATCCATGTAATGATGAATCATGGAACAATTTGAATTATAAGGAATTTAGAATGAAAATTGAAATATTTATTTATATTGCAACATCAAGACCAAAAATTGTTTATAGAGTAACATTGTATGCCAAATATCAAAGTGACCCCATGAAATCATACATATTGGATACCAAGATAATTATTTGTTATATGAAAAGAAATTTTATGTATGTTATTATGTATAAAATAAATTAATAACTAATCTTGCTGGGTTGTATGGATATTTATTAGGATGATGACTGCCATGAAAAAAAATCAACATCAGGAAGAACTTTATTTTTAAGTGAAATTTATTATAAAGACCTTGAACAAAGTTTCCTAGAGATGATATTTAATTTTCTAGATAGGTATTATATATAAAGAATTAAACCTAAAAGGACTAAATAGTTTTGTGGTCTCGGTATACTTGATAAATATTTGAATCTTACTTTTCAATTGAAAACAAAAAATTATAAAACATAGTGAAAGTAAATATTCTATATCCTTCAACCAATTTAAAAATACCTTCTTCATATACTAGGGATTAGAAACAAAACAAGGGTGATATTAAATTATCATTAAGGGTTACATACAATGGAATCTATCATGAGTAAATAATGAATAATTAATATTACAAGTAAAATAATCTAAAAAAGTTTAATTTGATCAATAACTTGAGCATGAAGAATAATATAAAAGGGGTAAATGAAGATCAAATGAATCTATATAAATAATCACATGAGCCTATAGCTTATCCCTGGATATTATTTAAAATAATTGGATTAATATTAATAAATTATTTTATAATGATGGAATGCATAATGCTGGACATTTGTAACATAAAATCAAGGCTTATTGCAAAGATAGTTTAAACTATATGTAGGTACACCACAAAAAATCATTTAATAAGGCTATCAAATTGGTCTGTCTCATTATACCTACTGATTCATTAATAGGATATGAAATTATGGGACTCACCCATCACCTAATAATTATAATAAATTCATAAAATGAATAAACAATACAACTTAATTAATATTCCTTAAAAATCAATAATTGTCCATATTGGAAGAACTATAAAACATAATATCAATACTTTAACCATAAATGTGAACATAAAACGTCCATAAAAATATAGTGGATGATATATTTTGATTATATCCTTATTAAACCATAATATTCAACAATTTTTACTGACATAGATAAAAAACTACAAAAATATCACTAAAACATTTCTTGAGGAAAATACCCCCTTTCACTTTGAAATCACATATTAAAAATCTCAAAAATTTCCCAAATATTAAGGAAAAAATATTATTTGATATTAAATTTTTAAAAATATAAAATAATATTCAGAAAATGTATTGTTTATGATGTTGATAAATTCGGTTCATGTTTTAAAAGCTAGAAAACATTCATTTCACACTTTTGTAAGAAAGTAAAAATATTATCTCGTTCAGAAAATAATATGAAGATTCCTTTTAAATGTTATTTAAAAGTAAAACATTGGTAAAAATTTCTTTAATAAATAATTATATAATAGTATAAATATTCATTAAAACCTTTTAAGGAAACTATGGATATAAAAGAAAAAGATTCCTGAACAAGTGGAAGAATAGTAATTTTTCCTTAAAATTTTTTTTTCGGTATCTTGAGTACATAAATAGTAGAAAATTAAAGGAAAATATGTAATTTCTTGAAATATATATTAGGGAATAAAATATATAGGGTTGAATATATAAAGATCAAATAATTACCCTAGCAGATACTTTAACATAAACAATCCTGAATAACGATGAGATTGTGAAATAAACCCTTACCGCTTTGGTAAATTTTGAATCATAACCCCCATGAAATGAATAACATTAAATTAAAATTTATATACCATTAATTTAAATAAAAATCATGAAATATAATATCAAATTGTAAGTATATACACCAAATTAATGAAACAATGGGTGAATATAGCTTATGTCTCATGGAAACAAAAAATGGGATGAGAAACCCTTACCCCAGACCCAAATATTTTTGTATGTGTTAAAACCTACTGTATAATAAATATATAATTATTATAAATATATTATAAAACCATAATAGCATATATAATTCAATATTTTATTTACTTATAACCTTTTATCTCTCATTTATTAATAATTGTTTTTTAAATCACTATTCTCATAGATAATTGCATCCTTTTTCATATATATTTTTTGTTATATAATTTTTATACTTATATAATCATCATGGTTCCATAATATAAGAATGTTAATAACGACATAAATATAATATATATATTTACTATATATATAATCATTTATAAAATGTATATATAGAAAAATGAATTACACCATTCATGGAGATGATAAGCCGTATGTACACTTGAACATTGTTTTAACTATTCAAAACATTGAACAAAATAAAGTTATATAATAATTAAATTTTAATGAATAGTTTTTATATCATATATATCATATATATTAATTAAATCCATACTTATTACCATTCATATAAAACAAAAATGAAAAAATAACCACATCGCATCGTAGAGGTGGTAGTCCACACGTATTCCAAAGAAATGTTATCATTTTCCAAAATATTGAAAGATATGTATGTAGATATGATATTAAAATTAAAAACTAATAATTATGTTCTAATTATCATATATAAACACTAAAACCATCATAACACCCATCCATGAAATATAGTGATGAAAAATGTATTGTATCCCTACGTGGAGACAATAAGACATATGTACGAACATGCGATACTTTCACTTCCCATTTGATGGAAAAGTTGGTGGATGGTGGTGGTTTACTAATCATAATAATATTTTAGTATATTTAAGATAACTAATTTTTAATTTTTTTTGAAAAATACCATATACTTATATGATATAAAATAGTAATTAAATAAAAGAATGTGATCGGTTAAAGAGATTACCAATTCTTTGAAATATCCCATTTAAATCTTCTCTTAAGGGACCTAGGGTTGGTATTTTATGGAGACCATAAAATATATAACATGGATTATTATTTTAAGAAGATAAAATTTATGGGATTGGTAAATATAGTTTTCTCAAGGTGGTATAAATAACAGAGGCAATGAGAGTCATTTTATAAGTGAGGGGAGGGGCAGTTTTGGAATTTATTAAAATATTATAAATATAATAAGGTCATTATCAAGATAAATGATTCAAAATAGACATAAAATCAAATATAAGGTATTATATGGATTAAATATCATAAAATAATAAAATTTTGATAGTTTTAAGAATTATTTTAAACCTTGTCTTTTGGTTTGACCCCTATATTATTTTAATATTAACTGCGATAATAACTTTTTCACTCTTAATGGGTTATAATTTTACTTATAAGTTAATAATTATCCCATAAATGGATAAGGGATGAAATTTTAGACCATATTTTATCCTAATTGTACTATTGAAATATTTTTATTATCTTTAAATAACTTAATAAAATATCATTTTTCCTAAAATATCAATAATATAATTTTTGACACTATTAATTTAATTTTTCATTAACAACATCCAGAAAAATATGTAATTTGAATATAAATTTTTAAAAACTATATAATATTTCATATATAATTACAAAATTTTTCATTTTCTATAACTTATTCAAAAATATCAATTTTAGAGTTTAAAATAATTCATTTTATTTTTCTATTACTTGAATAAATAATATATCACTGTTGCATACAAATTTTAGGTAATTATTTAATCAATAAAATTTATAAATAAATTACCATGATTAAAAAATTTATCTCAAATTTAAAATAAATATTTATAACCAAAATTTCCACGTTTTTATCCTTATAATAAAAATTGAAAGTTATTAATGTCAATATATTAACATTTTATATTTATTATTTTCTTAAATTAACATAAAGGTAATAATCAAATAAATATGACACCATTTGGTCATATATTAAATACGTGTATGGAAATGGATGAACTCAACCCATGCCATAGGATCAATAAATGTGTTGGGTTGATTTTCAGAACTTATTTCATGGTTTGAGCCCTATTTTACCCATTTTACCCTAACTTATGTGACAAAAATTTACCAAAGTCACTATTCAAAATGAAAAAAATAAGTGTACTATTTACCAAATTTTGGCTTCCAGATTATAAATATAGAACAAAATTTTTCATATTCCATTTCTATGACTGTAATAAAATAATTTTAGATAAAAACACAAAATCCAACAAAAAATATTTTTTTCGAAAAAATGTATTTTTACATATAAAAATGTTTTATATGAAATTAAACCCTAAAATTGTTTCAAATGAAGTTAATTGAATTATTAATAATAAATGATACCTAATTTTAATTTGGAATAATTTTAAAGAAAAATGGATCATTTTAAATGCTTGAATCATAAATACATTCTTCAATAAAAAATATTATTTTCACTATTCAGTGGAAAATCAATATTTTTAGAAAAATCCCAAATATTCACTCTAAGATAATTTTAAAATTATAATTTAAAAAATTATATCCTTTTTATCAAAAAAATATAAAATATCTATAAATTAATTATAATATATTCTTATAAGAAGCAATAAAAATCGGTTTTGATGAAAACAAATATTGGAGAATAAAATGTATTTACTAAAAAGTGAGTGCTTATTTCCTAAAAATTAATCAATAAATTTTTACTGATCGAAACATTTATATATTTTATAAGGTGATTAATCCAATTCATATCCACCAATTCAATGGCTAGGTTATAAGAGTTTTTTTGAAAATATAATATTTCATAGTTCATTAATGTTCGGTGTTGTGTGTTGTATACGCTATTGAACATATTGTTGTTTTGAAATCATATGGTGTCACATTATGAAAAAAATTAATAAATTTACCCCTCATGATTTAAACATGTGTTTGGTAATCTAGGGTTTTATAGTTGAAAATATCTTTTTTGAAAACCCACATCATAAAAAGGGTTAATAAAACATCCTCTTAAAAAGTGGGAAAGATAAATATGAAGGTTATATGTAATAACACAAAACTAGGTTTCCAAATAGGATAAAATTAGTGGGATTTGAATATATAGACATGGAGGAGAAAAATAAAACTTAAGTACTAATAGATAGTGATAGTGAACCATGTCAGGATAATGTTAATGACCATAAAACCATAAATCTGTGATGGGTGAAGAGGCCATGGATTAATTAGAAATAAATGTAATATATAACATTTTTTTCAAGATCCTTTTCTTATATTTGAGAGATTAATTTACTATAAATATAGACAAAAATATAAAATATAATTATATTATGTATTTATATTTAATAAGAAAAAATTCATCCTTCATTTGTGCTTCAATCAATTTCTACTTCATCTATTACTCCAAGGAATGAATATCCTAGATAATTTTTTATCACAAAATCATTAAAATTAAGTATTGAACGATAATAATATCTGTTAAATAATGAAAAGGATTTCTATTTTCTATAAATATTTACCAAAACCAAAATAGTTATCACAATTTATCCAATATAATACATTAATCTCTAATACCCCAATAGTAGCATCCAAATATCAACTTAATCCATTACATAAATTTTTAACCTTAAAACCCTATCAAAATATATTTGAAAAAATTAAAAATCTAAATATATATCAGGACACAAAATTTAAAAAATCAACTTAAAATTAGTTCTACAAACAACATAATGTAGATCTTAATTTTACATACTAAGTATTTGAATACCTTGATCATATATTCTACTAAAAAATAGTAATAACCCAAATGACCATAAAATATTAATGAAAACATGAATGCTTTTAAAAATTAACTCTATCATTATTTTATAAATAAAACTTATGATTATCGAGTATATTCTATAAATCCAAAAACACCCTAAACTTTCGCAAAGATACCATCAAATCACAATTCAGTTCAAACATCACCAATATTGTAATGTTTACTTTTTCAATATCAGTAATCTCTTTATCTTAATTATACATAATTTTCTCAACACTAAGAACATATTAAGTGTTATAATTCCCTAAATAATGTGTTTTTTATAAAAAATCACCTTACCATAAAATTAATTTTATAGGTCATTAGTACCATTCGATATATTATTTCAAATCCTTAAAGAAAATCTAATATAGAATAATCCTAATATGTTTCATGATTCTTATAATCAAAATATTATTTATATAACTATTATGAAATATATTATCTAATCCTAATATATAAACACTTCGATTCTTCCACTTAAATGGTTAAAATAGAATAACATCATCCATGGTCTATGAGTTAACCCTTGGATTGTGGATTTGAATCAGATAATTACCATTTTCCATAAACATAAGGAATTGAACACATCTTCATTTCATCACTCTATGAACATAATTTATACATAGAAAAAAAATACTCCCCCTCAATTTATACATTCCATGGGGTGTCTCTTTCCAAATTTCTGGAAGGAAATTTATCTTTTTTCCTTACATGGTCTCCACTATATATAATCCCAGTAAAATTTATATTTCTATTATTTGGTGATTTTGAGAGTTAGTTTAAGTGTGAGTTTTTAATCCTAGATCATGATAACTGACTAGTAATAATCAATATATCTTTACCTCTAGTCATCATCCCATTTGGTTTCTCATAATCATCACATTTTCCATAACATTCAATGATAACATGGTTCTATATAGTTCTATCCGTCTTTCGAAACTTGAAATAATATTATGAGAAACAATAATCCTAGTGTGAAACCACATAATCATGAAAATAACTTATAGTATGTCAAAATTATGACACATTTTTTCAATATAAGACACCTTAGGTTTATCCTAAGCAATTCATTTTTATGATATATTCAAATTATTCATAATGGTTTGTAAATAAAATTTTAATTAACCCAATAATATCCCATAAGAGTTTCAAACTAAGTGTATAGTATGGGAACAATCACTTTACACTAGAATAACAACAAAAATATACCTGACCAACTCTTTTTGGCGTTATTTCCCCATGATTCATATGTTCCAAAACCAAATCTACCTGTAGTTTCCATAAAGTGATGTATTACAAGAAAAAACTCATAATATATACCTTATAAAAACATTTGTATGTTACTCTATATTTATCCTCAAAGCTATCCGTAGGGTTATGCTCCCTAATCTATGATTTCCTTAATCTAGTTCCTATGGTTTCTACTAAAATTCCTCTAATTCCAACTATAAATATCTCTACCCTAGTATCCTTGATCTAGTGGTAACTTTTTTGAATTATAACTAGATAGAAGTTATCACATCCTAAAGGTACTAATAATTTATTATTCATGGAAAACTAGATACATATTTGAATCTCGCATTATATATGAAAACATAAAATTATAAAAAATAGTAAATGTAAATATTCTACACACTCAAACTCATTCAAATATCCATTCTTCAAATCCCATGAAAAGGAAAAAAAGTATAAAATAAGATACTTAATAAGGGTTATGTATAATAGAATCAATCATGAGTACATATGGAATAATTAATATATTTATGTAAATAAATGAAATCACATGCCATTTAAACAAAAACATGAGCATGAAGAATAATATGGTAAAAGTAAATGAAGGTCAAATGATTCCATATAAATGTTCACATAAGATTGAAACTTATCCATGTATATTATTCAAAATAATCACTTTGAAATTAATAACTGGTTTCATAATTATAGAATGCATAATAATGAATATCTAAAAAATACCATTGAGTCCTTATACCATGACAATTTAAACTATGGATAGGTATACACCCAAAATATATTTAATAAGGCTATACAACTAGTTTGTTTTCTAGTACATACTGATTCATCGATGGACTACATAATTCTTTTCCCCACCTGTCACTTAATAAGTCTAATGCATTCATTATATGAATAAACAATAAAACTTAATCAATATGCTGCAAAAATCAGTAAATGTCTGTATTAGAAAAACTAACATAAATAATTTCAATATATTCCATAGAAAATATGAACATAAACCATCCATAAAAATATTGTAAATGATATATTTTGAAAAAATCCTTATTAAATCATAATATTCAACAATGTATGTTAACATAGATGAAAATATTTTTAAAATACCACTGGAAATGTTCTTAAGGAAAATACCCATTTTCAGTTTCAAATCACTTATTTAAAATCAAAAAATTTACAAAATATGAAGGAAATATTTTTCTTTTAATTCAAACATGAAAAAATGTAAAATATTCCCCAAAAAACTGAGCAATCATTATGGAAGTGAATTCCATTCATTGTGTATAACTTAAAAAAGAGTCCTTTCACACTTTTATAAGAAAAGTCAAAAAGTACCTCATTTGGAAAATGACTAGATGGGATATTTTAAACTATTTTTTAAAATTGAAACATGGGTTAAACTTTCTTTAAAAATTATTATATAATAGTAAAAAATAAAACATATTAAAAAAATATGGATAGAGAATAAAATGATTCTAAATTGAGTAGAAAAAAAACATAGTTTTCCATAAAAACAAGATTTTGGTATCTTGAGTATTTAAAGGGTGGAAAATGAAATGAAAATATTTAATTTCCAAAAATAACCAGAGTAGAATAAAATATATTAGGCTTAAAATATAAAGGTCAAATAATTCCTCCAATGGGGACTTTAACATAAATTATCCCAAATAATGATGAGATTTTGAAATAAACCCTTACTGCATTAGTAACTTTGGAATCGTAACCCCTATAAAAGTAATAACGTAAAATGAATCTTTTAATTCCATAGATATCAATTAAATCATTATATTTAATATCAAAGTGGTATTATATACACCACTTTAATGAAATAAGTGGTAAATATGGATTATGTCTCATAGAAACAAAAGTGAGATAAGAAACCCTTACCCTAGGTCTAATTTCTGTTGTATGTGTTAGAACCTCCTATATAATAAATATATATTTAGTATAAATATATTAAATAACCATAATAATATATTTTATACCATATATGATTTATTTATAATCTTTTATCACTCATTTATAAAAAATTATTGATCAAAATCATTGTTTCGGGTGATAACTACTTTGTTTTTCATGTATGGTTTGGTTAAGTAATTTTTGTCCATCTAATTTAATCATGGCTCTATAATCTCCATAATTTTAATAATTATATAAATATATTATTTATTCATTATATATATATTTATAATCATTCATAATAGTTATATATATAAAAATGAATTACACCATTCATGGAGATGGAAGGTCATATGTACACATGAATGTTGTTTTCACTTTTCGATGGATGGAATAAAAAACATAAATAATAATACACCTGTATATGATCATTTTTATATCATATATAACTTATATATTAATAACATCTATCCTTACTACCATAAATATAAATCATGAATGAAAAACTAACCACATCACTTCATGGAGGTGGTAGTCCACACGTGCAAACAAGCGGCATTATCGTTTTCCATCCAATTAGAAGAAAAGACAGTAGATATTATATTATAATTTTAGAATAATAATTATATTAAAATTATCATATATAAAACTTAAACCCATTATAATAACCATCCATGAAATATGGTGATAAAAAATGAATTTTATCGCTACGTAGAGACGATAAGTGGTACCAACAAATGAGAGATACTTTCACTTACCATTTGAAGAACAAATTGGTGGATAATGGTGGTTTCATAATCATAATAAAATTTATTTAAAGTTAAGAGACTAAAACTATTATATTATGATAAATAAAAAATATTTATAGGAGACAAAATAAGAAGTTAAAAAAAGGAAGCGATCGGTTATAGTGATTTTCTCTTCTTTGAAAGAACTGTTTTATATCTTCTCCTAAGGGACCTAGGGTTGGTCTTTTAAGAATAAACACACCTCAAGATCTTATATAATGATTTAATAAGATAAATTTTAAGGTATTGGTCCATATATATTTCTTAATGTCATGTAAAGAAGATAGATAAGGGGCGCCCTTTTATAAGAGAGGGGAGGGGAACTTTAGGAATTTATAAAAATATTAAAAATATAATAAGGAAATTATAAATAAAAATGATTTAAAATGGAAATATATTGGAATATAAGGTATTGTATTTTTAAATATAATCAATAAAATAAAATTCTTATATGTTTAAGTGGTATTTTAAACATTATCTTTTAGTGTAACCCCTACGTTAACCTATTTTGACTACAACCATTACAACTACTTTCTAACTCTTAGAGGGTTATAATTTTTATTACTAGGTTAAATATATACCATAAATGGATAAGGTATGTAATGTTTTACTATATAATATTATACATTTTCTATTTTAGTATTTTTCTGATTTTTAAATAATTTAAAAAAATATTATTTTTCATAAAATATCAATAATGTCATTTTTGACAGTATTCATTTAATTTGACTTTATTGAAATCAATAAATATATTTAATTAAAACATATAATTTTAAAAAATATCTAATATTTCATATATATCTATACAATTATATATTAAATGTAAATCACTAAAAATATATTACTTTTAGAGTTTTTAATATAATTTAATTTATTTTTCTATTAATTGAATAAATACTATATCGGCATTGTGTAAGAATTTAAGGTAATTATTTTTCAATAAAAATTATAAATAAATTAACATGATAAAAAATTAATTTATATTTCAAATAATCATTTACAACACAACCTTCCCTATTTTTATCCTCAAATGAAATTAGAGTTATTAAACTTAAGGGAGTGACATTTTATATTTATTCTTTTCTTAAATTAATATAAAGGTCCTAGTTAAAATATTATTGCCCAAAATGTCCAAATATTCATGAATGTTATGTAAATTTCGGAACTACACCCATCAAATAGGATAAATTCAAGTGTTGGGTTGATTTTGAGAATTTATCTCATGGTTTTGACCATATTTTCCAATTTCACCCTTACCAAGGTGATTTTTTACGAAGGATAGTATTCCTAATGACAAAAATTAATAGAAACTTATTTACCAAATTTGGACCAAATTATTTCAAATACGAAATGCATTTTTCACAATTTTATTTCTATAAGTGTTGTAAATTAATTAAAAGTTAAAACACAAAACACAACAAAAAACAGTTTTTCAGAAATAATGTATTTTTAAGTATAATTTTTTATTAAAAATAATCAAAAATAAAATTGGTTCTAATGAACATAGATGGATGATTAATAATATATTATAATTAATATTACTTTTATGCAATTTTAAAATAAAATGGAACTTCATAAATGTTTGAAAAAAATTCATTGTTCATGAAAAAATTTATTTTTCACTATTCACTGGAAAATCTCTCTTTTAAGAAAAATCATCAAAATTCCCTTTAATATAATTTTCAAATTATTATCCAAAAATTATAACCTTTTTATCTAATAAAAGTTATATATTTTATAGAAATTATTTATAATATTTTCTAAAAAGTGTAATAAAAACTAGTTTGGAAAAAAGTGTATTTTGAGGAATAAAATGTCTTTATTAAAAATTGAGTGGTTATTTACTATAAATTTATTAATATATTTGTATTGATTAGGTAATTTATATTTTAAATAACTCATTCAATCTTATTCCTACCCTTCAGTTCAATGGGTAGGTTATAATAATTATATTTAAATAAAAAAATTATGGTTCATTTAAGCTTGGTGTTTTGTATTGTATAAACTATCAAACATAGTGTTCTTATTAAAATCTCAAGGTGTCATAGTTATGAATGATTTCATAGTACAGAAAAAAACTATGTAAAATTTAGTATAGATGATGCTAATTATGTTTCTACCACACATTCAAGTACACAAGTGTTTTGGATGAAAGTCCAGTTTGAAGATGTGAAGGTAAATATTGAGAAACCATCTATAATTACATGTGATATTCAATGTCAAATTAATATTTTCATGAATCTAGTGAAAAAATAAATATCCAAATATATTAATATAAAATATTATTTAATAAAGGGGAAATTTTCTATTAGAAATGTGAGGTTGGAGTACATTTTCAAAAAATATATCAAATTGGTGATATGTTAACTAAAGATATGACATGAGAGAGACATGAATATTTGATCATGAAACATAATGTTTATCCTTCCCATATTACTTATGGAATATGTGGGTTTTCCTAATATTATTTTGATTCTACAGCCAAAGAGGGGGTGTAGGATTATACAACTCTTTTGGGAGAAATGTACTTTATCTTTTGTGAATATTAAGCAGTTGTTATTTTACAATTGGATAGAAAAGATAAGTGAATTGACTAGGAGTTAGAATTTAGAAATCATTGGCCACAAATTTCTTTTCAATGAAGAATAAAATTCTCTTAAAAATCACTTTACAAATAGTTTTTTTCAAGACGCTTATCATTGATAAAGGCTACGAATTGATGACAATTTGAATGTAGATGGTGTTGCTAACAAAATACAAAGGGGTGGGGATTAATGAAACTCATGGAATTGTTGAAATGTTAAAGATATGTTGTATTGGTTTTAAAATTTTTGTTGGAGAATGTTTTTGAGAATGTTATGTTGTTGATTCAAAATGTATGAATCCAGAGGAACTGTCAAGATCAATAAGATATACTTAGGTGTTGCTGGTGATTTTATTTGATATTAGAATGTTACTCATGTTTTGGAATTAGAAGTTAATATATGGATAATGTAAACCATTGGTTGATGAGTTTATTATGAAGTAATATGTGTGTATAAATGTTACATGAATATTTAATAATTTTATAATAATCATGAGGTTACACTATGAAGCTTTCAAAATTTATTGAGAAGTCGATATGTGAAGTTTCAGAACTGTGAGAGAGTTATTCTAGAAGTTCCAAATCATTTTAGACTAACATAGATATTTTTAAGGAAACATAATTGTGACTCGAAACTTATATAATTTATATATTCTCAATAAAATTAATATGATATTAAATTGTAATCTGGAATATTAAATCAAACAATTTTATAAAGATCTTTCAAATAGAAAAACATCATGGTAATTTGAATATTTTGATGCATGTTGAGTCTAAAAGATGGATTGTTAGTAAGACTTAATTTGAATAATTTGAAACATGGATGATTGTAAATAATATATGAGTTTAATTTATTGGTTATGTCATGTGTGTATCAATGAAGAAATATCTAAAGTTGATATGTTGAATAATTTCAATGGAATGGATAAATCTTGATTTGAAAATGGAAATAAAAAGAATATTCATGTTATAGTATGTGAGTATATAAGTAAAAGAAGATTTAGATGTTGAATGGGTGAAATGATGATAGAGGTAACATGAAGAATTAAATCCTATAGCATTCATTGATAAATAATACAAAGTCTTGAAAATCAAAAGTTATGAAAGAATTATCTTGAGTTATTTAGGAAGGAGGTTCAAGAAGTTAATATGAAAACATATATAAGTAAATAAGACAATGAAAATATAATATGAGAATTATATAAGTTATGAATATTAGTTGTTTATAAGTATCATGGGATTTCATATTCTTTAGTTCAAAAGGTGTGCGTAGTTATGGAATAATAACCCCAAAATATTAATGGTTGTATCTAAACAAGTTCAATGATCCAAAGTCTATGTAGTATTGATCTAAAATTTTTCAATGTTTATGAAGAAGGAAATCCTCTGGAGGATGTTTGGAGACTATTTAAGAAGGTTTCACAAAAACATAGTGTAATATATGTACTCTTACAAAAGCCAAGAATAATTTAATGAAAAGAAAGTGATTGTGAAACTTATATAGTGTGAACCTAATGACATTCACGAATGAGATGAAACATGTTTTCGATAATCATAAAGGGTCATGTGATTCATTGAATTTAACTATCATTAGGGAACTAATTGTGTCATTAAGGAAGTACAGGAGACTGAGTAGAGAGATAATTTCTCTATTTTCCAATAAGTAATGTGCAAAAATATTCCTTGTGCGAAGATATTTACATGAAAATTAATTTCATAAAGTTGTTCATGAAAGAAAAATTACACAAAGGTTTTTACATGAATAATGATTTATTCCTAGAGTTTTGATAGGTTACAGACACATATATTCTAGGATTTTAGGATTTATATGGTGATGTTTATGAAGTTAATTTTGTGACTAGGAGTAGATTCTGATTATTCTGAAGGATTAATGGAATCTCATTAGTTGTTTCTAGAGAAACTGAAAGGAAATTAAGAACGTTATTATTCTATTATATGGTAAATTTGTAAACTACTGGGAACTAGTATACTATTTTCATGAGAAACAAGGGTTGGAAAAACTATTGTGTAATGTATGATAACTTCCCACACTACATGAAATAATTATTAATATTATGGAATAATTTGTGTCATGGACTAGAACTGAACACAACAATGACATAGTCGTCCATATTGGGGGGTGAAACATGTAAAAATCCTATGTGCGCTATGTTAGTTTATATTTTTGATTCATATAGGTAAGGGTGAGAAATAAATTTTGATAGGATTGAGATTCAAACAAGTCATAGAGGTTTATTTCACAAAGATAAATTGTAAAACAGTACCACTGATTCAATCCTCCTTTTATGCGGTATAACATATTCCTTGGAGCATCATTATTAATAGTACATTCTGGTAGTTTGTAAGTACCATGAATACTTTTATATCAACATGTTTGATTTTTATTAATTATTTTTCTCTACACAGTGATACACTATTACATATATTTAATTCCATTTATTTGTAAACTATTTGAATAATTTTTTTGTAATTTTTAATATAAAATAAATTATATTTTAACATTTTATTTAAATGAAAAAATAGATTTTGAAATATATTAGAAATTTTAAATTAATAGTTTTAGTAAATTAAAATAAAAAGTGTTTTTATTTTGAAATTAGATTTTTAAAATAAACGAGTTTGGTGAAAATAATATTTTTTAAATGTGAAGTTGAATTAGGTTTTTTAAAAAGAAATTAAACTCCATGTAAAACTTTGTCAATCATTGAATGGTTTTGGTAAATGGGAAATTTAGTGGTATCACTATAAGGGAATCCCCCATTGGCTTCTAAGGTGGGGAGAACTATTAGGGTAATATTTTATTGATCATCAGTATTTTGGAAATCTTAGGTGTACTGGAATGTCTGTTTGTTATTCAAGATTGGGGTATTTAGTGGTATGTACTATTTAGGGAGGTGTGTGGTGACACATGATGTGCGTTATGGGCTTAGATTTGGTAAAGTCCATGCGAGTTGGTGGGAGAATTATGTATGGAGCATTAGGTGACGATCCTAGTTTGACTTCTTAGGGATGAAAAATCGTATTGTATGGAGTTTATAGTGACCAGTGTCATAGATGTATGAATTAAAGTTCAAATTTTTATTTTAACTGAGAAATAATGAATGCAAAAATAGGTTTTTTAATTTTTATAATTATATTTTAATTATTAACGTTAAGAAATTTATAGGATATGTTGTTATAACCACGATATTATATGTTAGATTTGGTGACAATATGTATATGGAATTATGGTAAAGCGGGAGAATGATTCGTTCGTGGAAAATAATTAGATATAATTCTTAGAGGATTATTATGAATCTATTTTATGTAATATATGGATAGATTATTTAATTATTTGAAATAAGTTGCTTGGTTTGTGGAAAAGAAGAAATTATATAAATGTAGAGAAGGTGTAGTGTTGGATACTCAATATACATACATGGGAAGAATTATATTTTATAAAAATATTAAAATATAGAGTTTATAAATAAATAATAGTTTTCAGCCAAGGCCACAATTAAAGTAGACACTGGATATAAAATGCATGACTGATCTTGAAATCCTCAACAAATAATGGATAATTGGGAAAAGGTAATGGGGATAAATAACATGTTCCAGTCAACATGGGTATGGGTACGCACTGCTAAACACCTAAGAGGGTAGATTCTTGTTGAGTAGGTAAACCCTAAAAGTGTCATCAGTGTTTTTATAGTGTGATGAGGTTAATAACCCACATAGAAGCACATTTTAGACTATAATATGAGATAAAATCAAATGAAATTATTGTATAAATTTTAAAACTGCACTTGGAATGAAACAAATGACATTGTTCATCCTCTTCTTCGACATCAAGTCTGAGTTATAATTCCTTGATCAATACAAGATTCCACAACTCTACCTAATAGATGATCACAATTATCATAGAAATTTAAGGATTAAATGATATGATAATGAAATATATTCCATGAAGGCATCCGTTGCACCAAGTATCATTTATCTATGATGTGGAAAATAGAAATGATATATTGTGTCTTCAAATAGTTATAAAGAGACTTGAATTTCACATGATCATTTATGGAGGATGATTAGAAATATCAAATGCTTTTAGTGAATGATAGTTGTGATATATTAATAATACAAATAAATATATTCTACAAAAATATTTGGTAGGATAAATTGAACCTCATGACAACTTTTTAAAGAATCTTAAATGTGGTTTGGAATAAAATTTTAAATGTTGGGACATATGAAACTCTAATATGAGTATAAAAAAAGAAAATAAACAGTGGTATTTTAGTAAGTTTAAATTAAGATTCAATGTGGGTATTATGTAGCGATATTCAGCGTATTTAAATAGAGTTTGTTACCCATGATATTATAAGAGTTTTAATAAAGGGTTTGAGAAGATAATATATTGAGGATTTTGGTATTTAAATAGGTATTTGCGGGAATATTTTTGGAAAATTATTTAAATACCTTCAAGAATCCATAAGATTCAAAAATATCGATGATATATATAAATTTCCTTAAGATATCAATTTCTAATTTGGAATGGTTATTTTAATTTTTTTAAAAATTATGACATGGACACATGGTGATGATTGGGAAGTATTGGAGGAATGAAGACTGATAAAATTCTATTATTGGATATGATTCGGATAATAAAGATTATATATAAGGTTATTTAAATACTTATATGTATACGAGAGGGAGGATAATGCCAAATTGAATTACCTGAATCTAAAGGGAGAAGGTTCCTGAGATTCATTGACATATTTGGTTGCTCAAATAGAATGGGAAAGACCTACACAAAAATTATATATCTAGTTCAAAACCAAATAAGTGTAAGGATGAATAAGATATAAAATATATAGTAACGAATTTGTACACATACATGTAGAATTCGGTATGAGAAATGAGAAAGAGGAGAGGCGTGTACAATGTTTTCATACCTGGTTTTAGTGAAGAGAGGAGAACTACACGTCATTTCAATGGTGGAAGGAATATATAAAAAGAATAATTCCAACCATTATACTTATTAACTAGATGAGATAATACAGATATGAGATAATTTTCCAGTCTTGACACACATACATGAGGTTTTAGTATTATCTAGTTTGATGAAAGGAGGAAGAAATAATTGAAGGTAGTTAATCATTTATCGAGAATAAAATATAAAACTTGTTTATACCATGAAGATATTGAAGAGATCCGTAAGTATAATATCTAACTCATTCCTCACATGTGATTCCTGAGAGTAGAGATACAGAATTTCACCTGCGATAAATAGTGAACCCTTCCAGAATAAATTGAAAAATCCCAAGTAAGAGTATTATATATTTGGAACACCAACACATTATTGGTGTGGACACTTTTTATTGGCTCACTTGGGTGAACAAAGTAAAATCGGGGTATCCCTGTCTATTTACATTCATCTTGAGTGTGATATATATGGATATGATAAAGGATTTTTTTAATTAATATTACTATTAACTTGGTAATAAGATCCTAAGAGAAAATATAATTAAAGAAAAAAATCTCAAATTGGTAACATTCTGATTGACCCCTCCCACTCAGGGTGTGTTTAGTTTAAATATGTGGAATTAGAACCAAATGGTTTGGAATATGTGCATTAATCTTAGTATATATTTTGAGATATGTTTCACTAATGGATCATATGTTAAAATTTTCATTCTTTAATTGGTTTAATTTCATTTGAAGTAAGAAAGAGATATATATTTTTTATAGGATTGTGGCAATGAGTCTATGAATTATTTAGAACAAGATACTAATTTGACAAACACTAGGGAGAGAATTTTCAATTCAAGGATAGATAAATTATTTTACAAATATCTATCAATTGAATTTTACTAAAACATAATTTATTTTTATACCTTTAAGATCTAGAAGGATTTTGAAGAATGATGTAGAAAATATTCTATAGTGAATGAATAAAACCATGATGTATATTATGATAAATTTGTTGATATCCGAGATGTACAAATAATTATATAAGATTGAAATTTATTATAAATTTATATGAATAAGATCAAAAACATTGATGATAAAACTTTAAATGTTTCCAAGGTGGTAAGTAAAAATAATTACTTGTGAAAAACTGACTCTAATAATGTATTATTATTAATAAATATTAAGATATAGATTTTATATAACCTGGATATGTTGAAGATAAATCAGCCACTTCATGTGGTAAATCCACATATTGTTGTTGAAACCAAAAAAATAGATCCAATCTTTAAAATATGATGTTTAATCCATAAATTCAAAACATAGAATAATGTGCTCTCTCATAATAGATTAGGAATAATAAAATCAATGATTTATAAAGGAAGGTATAATTTCAAAATAAAATTTTAAAAAATTAAGTAATAAAATGAAAATTAAAAGTGATATAACTTAAGAGATTTTAAAAGAGAATAAATTAATGATGTAAAGAGATAAAAAACAGGAAGTGTCTACGACTATCCACTAGGAAAAAGAAAATAAAAAGGCAAATAAATTATATTTTAAAAATAATTCTCACTCTAAGAATTTATAAAAACAATTTTAGGAAGTGGTAATAAGAGTAACATATATTAATAGAGAGTTACATGATGTAATGGAAAAGGTGAATATAAAATAAATTCACGAGGTGTATTTGGATGGTAGTAAATAAATCATAAATCTGGTTTTGAAAACAGGGGAGTACAAAATTTCTATTAATGATATGAATTCATCTCAATAAATGGAGTTACAATACTATTTTAATGGAAAAATTGGACACACTATGTGTGTTTTCATAGAATATAAAAAGATAAATAATAAAGGATAATCTACTATAATATCACCAAAACTAAGATAACAACATCAAATGAGGTATGGTTCTATTGGAAAGTGCTATATTTGTTAAAACTTTAGTTATTTGGAATCAAAATGTCGCATCAAAATAAAAGAAGATATCAATATGAGACCCACCTATCATATGAAAACATTAGTAGAAAAATATTCATCAAGGTTTTAACATTGGTTATTTAATAATTTATGTTAAAAATGTTTTAACAATATTTATATAAATAATTGATGTTAAAGATATTTTCCTTTAGTTTTTGAGGTTATCTATTCATATAACTAATGTTTAAACCTTGATGTGAAAAGGGTTTCAACATCGGTAATTTATATAAATGATGTTAATTGTAAAATTTCAATAATAAAACATTGATATTTAAATTTTTTCACAACATGGTTTCAATTTATAAAATCCCTTCTAAATTGGATTACATTATGGAAAAATGTTTTGATGTACCATATATAAGTTATCATTATCCCTATTTCAAAAAAATCAGTATAGTCCTCTTCTATCCGCATCAAAATTACATCACATATTCATTAAAAAAATTAAACAATGTATTTATCATTATGATATCATAATTTAGTTTCTTTATTTTTTGTTTTCTTCATCGATAATTTTTTTGATGATTTATTTTTTTATGATGGAGAAGACTTCTTCAGTTTGAGTCAGGAAGTTAAATATTCCACATGAGATTTATTGACCGAAGTTTAAAATTACTTACCAATAATTATTTTGGATGAAACATGAGTTATTACCTAAAATAAAGAGTAATATCAAAAAAAAACATATCAATTTAAAGGAAACATTCAAAAGAAATTAAATTTAGTAAATATTTATGTTTATTTTTATTACTATCATTTTTTCTATAAATTTTTGTTCATTTGTATTTTTTCCTTCCAAGAGATTAATATGCATTGAAATATTTATAAATCCATACACCATTCATATCAATTATTTTGATAACTGATGTGGGAATTGACTTACAACATCAATATTTCTTATAAGAAACATTATAAATGACTTTCAACATCGATTATCTAAAACAATGACATTAAAGTCCAAATATTTTAAATTTTGACAACATTTATCACAATAATTGACATCAAAATACTAAATAATATTTATTTTAAGGTATTTGTATTTAATATATATTAAAAATAACACCTACAACACCAACTAAATTCACATCATATTGAAAAATACTGTTAAAAGTGAAAAATACTGATGTTAAAAGCTATTTTTCAACTATTTAAAATTAGAAATATAAAAGGAATGAAGAGAAATTTGATTTAATTAAAACCCGATTTAGAGTGCAATATAATGTTAATGTTTTGAGAAATATAAAATGGAATAATTTATTCAATTTAGTGTCATGGTGTAATTTCATCAAACTAGTATCCACTATATCTGGTGCCCCAAGCTGGGTCTCCATATGCCTCAGGCATGCCTCCCAATACACCATAGGCAACCAACTCGCAACGAGGGTTTGATAGAACATGTGGGGAGACTATAAATTATTTATCGGAGTAAACCAAAAAAAATAACATATGAAATAAAGGAAACAAATAAATATAAACCTGCATCATAATCCATTTCTAAAAAATGGGTCCAAGCCCCCAACCAAAAAGTAATTGTGCTATGTCCTGACATATAGTGCCATGTGTAAAGGAAACCCAAAATAAAAACAACTAACGAATTCCAAAAATGATCCCCGACACCATGTATGGATCCCTCATCCATAAACATTCTCAATCCCTGAATCAACCCTCTAGCATAGGGAATTTTTCCTTATCATGACTTGCAACCATGAATTCTGACAGTTACCCAATGGAGGCTCTAGTATTGTGTGAGCACAAATCTGTAGGACACCACCAATGGTGTTTACAAAATATTTAGTCTAAATAGATAGTGTATGAAGGTACATAGAAAATAAAAATATAAGAAAATGATAAACTAGGTTATATTAATTAATAAGGTTTTCTTTATAAATTTTCCTTATTTGTTCCATGGGTTAGGCATTTTTATCAAATAAAAATTAGCCTTAGTAGGTCATATGAACTATTCATAAGGGGAATATATCAAGTTCAATACATCAAAAGGGAAAAAATTACACAAAACATTAAATATAACTTAGCTCAAAGCCTCAGTCATTATATTCATGGCTAACAGATGTGGAAGAATGATAGGGTATTTCATTACCATCAGGACAGCCTATGCATGCACGAGAAGCCTAGTCGAACAACCATGCAAAGGTGGAGAGCTGATACCATGATGTAGATGCTGAGGAGGATAAATTACATGTAGTTATAGTCTGGATATTTCCTCTAAGACCTGCAGGTCATGTAATCTCTAAGGATACAAGCCTTGTAAGGGAACCCCCTCATCCATTGAAATAGGGGTCGTAAAAATCAATAAAATTGAAGGCCTTCGAACCATTCAGGCATGGAGCTTCAGTCTAACTCCCTAACCCATGGATTATAGGGGTAGGGATAGAGCCTCATCCTAACCTGAATCTTGGGTGTAGCGACTCAATTCCAATATCCCATAGATTCCACTAATCCAATTAAACATAATTCTTTAACTATTTAACACATATATCATTTACAGACCATAATTCAATGAGCACATTCGCCATTTACAAACCATATCTCATTTAACACATATAACATCTTCATGCCTTAAACTGTTAACACATTTACCATTTACATACCTTAACCCATTTGACACATGTACCATTCACAATTTATAACTCATTAACACATATACCAATTACATTCCTTATCCCATATACACATTTACAATTTACAACCCATATATCATTAAACATATTCACTTTATAGCAAACACCTCCTTCTATTATGTGAAAAACTAGACAAAATTATCATTAGTTCTACCTATCAACTCATATTATCCTATCAACATAATTATAATGGTATCTATCTCATAAAAAAATTCAATTATACACTTTACAACTCAATTCTATGTTCAAGAAAGTGTAACACCCCATGGGAGGCCATTAACCTAGTCTAATTAACCTCAATGCATCCCACGGGGATCATGAGGAATTCAATTCATCATTTAGACAAAAAATTTATCATTTATATCATGTAAATCTAAATGAACAACACAACAAAGAAAGTATGAAACCACATTCACATTAATTTTAACCACAAGACTATGGGATATACCTTTTAGACAACCTATAAATGCTCACTCAACCTTTTCCTTTGATTTAAACACAAACACCCTTAGAATCTCCAACCTATAATCCACTGAAAAAAGAGGGTATAAGGGCCTCAAAAGAATAAAAATTATCCCACAAGCTCTAATATTGATAAATGAAGGTTTAAGAGTGTTAGACTCACCCAAATATTTGATAATCACCCAAAAACACTCCAAAAAATTTAGAAACAAGAGAGATAGATACTTGAGATGTTTGGGAGGAAGGGTTCCTCACCCATAGATGTTGTATGATGAATGGAGAGGAAAATTGATAAAGGAAACATAAATCCTGAGGGATAAATGTAAAATTTATAAATTTTAATAAAATTCATGATTTTGAAGTATGGTTGGACGAACCACACACAAACTATGTGGTACCCTCTATCTAAGAGAGGGATAGGTCGTATGACCTCTTGGGAAGCCTGTAAAATTTGAAAAACCATAATGTAACCATGTGTGATAACTCTATCCAATCCCACATAGTTTCAACTCCCCCTTGTATGGTTCCACTAACTGTGCACCCATCCTCCAGGAAAGCACGGTTTAGAAGAATAGTTACTACTAACCATGTGGCAACTATGTTACATGCACGGGATGGACCATTTTCCCTTTATTTCATGCCTCATACCCTTGTGACACCCATGAACCTCCTCATAAACTCGGTAAAAATTTCATTAACCAATGTAAAGGAATTTAAACTAAAATTCATACAAGATTGTACCTCGAAATAAGATAAGGATCTTAAAACCTGCCCATATTATAATGAAACATCCTCAAGTTGCACTCTCTAGCATCACTGAGTATCCAAGGTAAAGAGACCGAGACAATGGGCCCACATTTCTGTCTCCCTCTCCCAATTATCTTCTTCAATATTACCATGATTTCCCAACACTCAAACTAATGGAATAGTCTTTACATATAAAACATTCTCATTATGATCCGTAATACAGACCATATGATCCTGAAAGGATGTATCAACCTTAAGATCTATATCCTCAATATAAATCACATAATATGGGCCAGGGATATACTTCCAAATTTTTGACACATGAAATACATCGTTCATGCCACTATAACACTATGGAAGTTCCAATCGGTAAGCCACCGGTCTGATCCTCTCCACAATCTCAATCAATCTGACCTACATGGGTCCAAACATATCTTATTTAAAAATTCAATGGTGACCCAACATTGGAGAAAATTGAAGGAAAACATGATCACCCACCATTAACTCAAGGGGTCGATGACATCGATCAATATAGGACTTCTACCTACACTGAGATATATCCATATGTTTTTTAATCAACTGAACCTACTCTGACATCTAATGCATGAAACTTAGTCCCAAAAACTATGATCCCCCAGCCTCCATAAAACATAACAGAGATCTACACAGCCTACTATATAGTTCTTTATATGGTCCATATGAATAGTTGTGTGGTAATTTTTATTATAAGAAAACTCAATAGGCTCAAAGTGTCTCTCATAATATCCTTTAAATTCTAGGTTACATGCCCTCAACATGTCCACTAGCACCTGAATAACACACTCTAACATCATGTATATATGTGGGTGGAAATACATACTAAAAAAATCTTGGGTACCAAGAAACTTATGTAACCATTACTAGAATCATGATGTAAAATCCAGATCATGATAGGAAACTATAGTACATGACACCTCATGAAACCACACTATCTCCCAAACATACAACTCACCCTACTGTTCAATGATGAAGGTCTCTTGTATCGGAAATAAATGCTCCACCTTGGTCAAAAGATCCACAACTACCCATATTTAATTATTCTTCTATGTAATACTTGGTATACCTACCACAAAATCCATCATTACATCATCTCACTTGCATTCTGTAATGAGAAACAACTTTTAAAAACCACCTGGTCGCTAATGTTCGGACTTAACCTGCTGACATGTGTAATATCACATCATATAACCCACACACTTTCTTTTCATCCATGGACACCAATAATATATATAAAGATCACGAAACATTTTGGTTAACCTAGGATGCACCTCCCACTTTCAGGAATTAAACTCACACATCAACTCTTCCCATATAAAATTTGGAATGACAACATGACCACAAACATAAAAAAATCTCATAATAATCAACAATCCAATCGGAAGTTGACTCCACACCTTTAAGACTTTACCACAAGTACAAACACTATGGATACTCATACTTACTCTCCTGGATCTATCTCAGTAGTTTGGACTCCACTTCCAAGGATATAAGGGTTATCTTCCCTTGTCCCTCCTGAAACACTAGGTTCATATCAGCAAATATTAACATCGTACTCTACTCAAAAAAAGGTTCCCAAACCACCTGATTTGGAGTCTTCTAACTCATAGCATTCACATCATGGTTTCCATTCATGGTGTGTAGACTTGATAAAAACCATAAGACTCCATGTACTCAATGCATCTTCATTACCAAGATTCAAATCATGCTAAGAGAATATTTAATTATGGATTTTATGATTGGTACACATAGTAATACATTATCCCAACGATTAATTCCTCCAACACATTAAATCATAAGCCACCACAGCCAACGCAAGATCACGCATAGGGTAGTTTCATTAATGAGGTATCAATTTCCATAAAATGTATTCCGTGAATCAATCATCACACATTAACACTTCCCCAAGGATAACTCTAGATGCATCAAAAAACAAGGTATACTCCTTACCTGACTCAGTTATGATTAAAATCAATGTAGTATTCAACCGCTTCATTAACTCTAAGAAAGAATCCTCACATCCCCGGACCATTCAAACATGATGACCTTCTTGGTAAATCCTAAAAGTGGTGATTCAAATTGGGAAAATTCTTTTATAAACTATTAATAATATCCCACAAAACTCCAAAATCATGGGATTTCAAAAATAATCTTGGCCTTCTCCCAGGATACAACTACATGTACCATCTATGGGTCCAGTCCACAGAGATAATATGACCCAATAACTGTACCTGGTCAATCCAAAAATGACACTTATATATCTTAGTGAATAGACTATGATTTATTAGGGAACTCGATATTATTTCAAAATGTATGACATGATATTTATGGGCATTGTAGTAAACCATGATTTCATCCAAAAAAGACAACTACAAAATGATCTAGGTACGAGGAAAATATTCAGTTCATTGTGGAATAAACAATACTAGCATGTTGGTCAACCTGAATGACATCACAAGAAACTAATATAACCTATACCTACTCCTGAAAGATGTTCTTGGAATATTAGAATCACTCCCCCTCAGATGATAATACCTTGAACTCAAATTAATTTCATAGAACACTAGATCACCTCTCAACAGGTCAAAAAGATCATCAATTCATAGAAGGCGGTATCATATGTTAACTATAATATAATTATATCTCCTATAATTGAAACACAGCAAAAAATTATCATCAGACTTATTATAATGAAATAGAGATCCCCAATGTGGCATAGTCAAATAAATAAACCATTTGTTCTCCAATTCTCCCAATTACGTTTTATGTTCTTGTTGTTCTTCCAGTTCAATTCTATATGGTGAAATAGAAACATTTTCTACTCCAGGTAGAAACTTAGTCATGAACTCAACATCTATCTCAGGTATAATCCTTAAGAAGTTCTTATAAAATAGATCTTAAAAATGATTCACCATAATATAAAATACAAGATTCTTTACTCCACCATCATCAAGAATGAGACATGCCACACAGGCTGTAAGCTCACTCAATTGTTGGCGAATGGGCCCTGCATGGCCTTCCTAGATATCCCATTCCCCATGATGAATTTATGTATTCCCCTTAAGGAATTTGAACGTTGCCCTCCCATGTTAATAGTAAATATGGGAATGATACATTATCTTCCAATCCATCCCCAATATCATATCAAAACATAAAATCTTGGGCACAAACATGTCCCAAAGGAAATAGTACTTTCCAACCTCAAGTGTACACTCCTTACATTGCCAGATATTTTATATTTGTACCCCTAATAGTTTGTCAATTGACATAACCCCACACATATGTTCCACTACTAGACCCAACACTTTCTCAAACAAATATATATAAAATAGTGAAAGACCCTTCTATCAAATGAAGCATTATCAAGCATGAAATCTACAAGATTAATACCTTGAAATGCTAAATGTCCATCCTCACCACCTCCTGGTGCAGGCTGAACCACATGAAGCTAGCCTTACCCTTTACCCTAGTATCCAACATGAGTTCTTGGTGTAGAACTACCCTATTGAAAAAAATACCTTTGTGCTGGAGAACCATGTATTCCACCCCAACTAGTATGTCCAGTGGAACTCCAACTACGATCCTGTTAAGGGGTAACTGACCCCCTGCCTGCACTCCACATTAGCCTTGATCATCCATCATTTCCCATCTGTCGAGTGTTATTATAGAACCTCTACACATACCCCATCTTTTCTAAATTCTCAACACTCAACTGGTGGTTGGGGAAACTGACCACCCATGGGTCTTGGCCTTCCACATTGATGAAAAACACCTAGTGACTGCACTGAGAGGTCAAACCTCTTTCTTGGACACATTTTCTACCATCACCCTAAGGAAAACACTCCAAATAAAGATTCTTACTATCTAAAGTCACAACCCTGTGTCACCAAACTAGAGCCACATATCCACCTATTGAATCTTCCTTTATGTTCCCTTTGAAAAAATTCTTGATCCACCACTTTATCAAACATATTTAAATGGAATATATTGATATGGGACTTGATCACATGTCTACGTCCATCCTAAAAACCTCTCGTTGTAGCTACCTCATCCCCTTCAAAAGCGGGTAAAAAGCACGGCAAGTCATTGAAGAAGACTACATAATCCATCACTATCATAGTCCCCTATATCAACCTCATAAACTCCATAAAATTCTATTGTCTCAAGGTACCCAAATAAAAATGTCCCAAAAAACATTTCTTGGAAATATTTCCATATCATACCATCATCATGATTAGTCTAAACCAAAAATATCCAACCAGTAGTTCACTAGTCCTCACTTCATATATACCGCCAACTTGACTCTCTTCTCGGGATGAGTCTTTTAGTGATGTAGAATCATATGGATGGAATCTATCAAGAACTCGGATACCTCAGGTATACCCTCTATAGTAAAATTTAGTGGGTACTGCAACTATAAATATCTATTCAAGTTAAAAATACTCTGAACAACCAACCCTAGGTCCAATTCCATCATCATTATAAAACAATAAAAGTTATCATGAAACTTCCTGTCCCCTCTATTAACCTAGATCAACTAGTTTTCTTGATCCTTTATTAGAGGAGTGTTCTCAATGATATCCTCATATTTCCCAACTAACACATGTAATCATGGTGTAATATCTATATAATGACTGACACACATCTCAAAAAACATAACATACAGCCTCCATTGTTTTCACAAAATATGGATGTCTACAATCCATAAACAACCCAATTAGAATACACTATCCCAACGGATATAGTCGCATATCTGTCACTACCCTAAACCATTACTATAATGGGACATGGTAAACATGGATAAAAAAAATTACATAGTGATAATTCTTTCATTATACACCCCTTTTAACCAGTTTAATTTCACAATAAAAATATTTCTCATTTAGGTAACTTCATATATTTAAAAATTATCATAACTGAAATTTAACCCATTTATGACTCTTCATTAGGCATTATTCATTGACTATTTTATTATTTTATTTCTATTTACCCTATTGAATCGTCTTTATTAGACACCATTTCATTCAATTTCAAGGTAAAATGAAAATAGTTTTATCAATCACATCCCACGTGTCTTTCTTGTGTGTGCTTACCATGATTCATGTGACATATATTCCTAGGTGCCTAAAATAATTCATGTGTTCCCAACCTCTTACCATTTTGGATATGAGAAAAACACCATAAAATTATCATAACACACAACAAGTGCATCACCAACGGTGAAATAATATCCAACTATAATA
Organism: Viscum album; assembly: GCA_963277665.1. Classification (NCBI taxonomy): domain Eukaryota; kingdom Viridiplantae; phylum Streptophyta; class Magnoliopsida; order Santalales; family Viscaceae; genus Viscum; species Viscum album. The sequence continues at coordinate 519,088,569 of OY728135.1, read as the reverse complement.
ACAAACATCATGAACTTCAATCCAACCCTGGTTACTTTGGTTTTACCCCATACACGGGTAAGCTACTACATTGTATGAGCTCATTTTAAAGAATCAAAAAAGTCTAATCTATTTTATACCTTCCCAAATAATAAATAATTGAAAATAACTCATCTGTTACAATATTTTATCTTCCTTGGCCCAATATATGCTATATCTTGTGCACCGAGCCGGGTTTCCACATGACCTCAAGTTCACCTCCTTATATACAGGAGGCAGTCAACTAATATAGAGGTTCTAATAGAACACATGGGGAAAATATAACCTCTTTATCAGAGTAAGACACATAAAATAACATATGAAATAATGGAAACAATTAAACTACAAGCATACATCACAATCCATTTCCCAAAACTGGGTATAGACCCAAAACCCAATAGTAATTATGCTATGTCATGTTATATTGTTCCATGTTTAAGGGAAACTCAAAATAAGGATAAATGAAGAATCCAAAAAATGGGTCATGACACTTAGCCTAGTTCCCTTATCCATGCACATCCCTGATCTCAAAATCAACCCTTTATCATAGGGAATATTCCCTTATCATGACCTACAACCACAGAGTCTTCTCAGATACCCAATGGATTCCCGAGAATGGTGTGAGTACAAATCACTAGACCATCACCAAAATTTTTTACAAAATATCCAGTCTAAATAGATGTTTCATTTAGGTAGATAATTAATAAAAATATAAACAAAAGATAAACTAGGTTCCATTAATTACCAAGGATAACTTTATCCATTTTCATCATTTGTTCCATCGGTTTTCCATTTTCAACATATACACATTGGCCTATTCTAGCCATATTAACAATGCATAAGGAGAATATATCAAGATCCATACAATAATAGGGAAAACATTACACAACACTTACCTCAGAAGCTCTGTCCATATATTCATATCCCAGACATTCTTTTGGGGCATAGAGACTCAACCAGTCTCCCTAAAACATGCATTATAGGGGTGGGGTTAGAGCCTCAAGATAACCCTACCCATGGGTATAGAGCATCTTGTTCAATACCCCACACATACCACTAAGACATTTTCATATAATTCATTACCCATTTAACACATATATAATTTACAAACCATAATTTATTGAACACATTCACCATTTACAAACTATATCTCATTAAATGCATATACCATATTCATGCCTTTACCCATTAACATTTTTACAATTTAGAAGACTTAAAACTTATGAAATATAAACCATTCATGATTAATGAATCATTAAAACATATACCATTTATATTCCTTATCCCATAAATACATTTACAATTTATAACCAATATTTCATTTAACTCAATAACTTAATACCAAACACTCAATTTTTTCATTTTAACAACTAGACACAATTATTATTAGTTAAACCTCTTACCCAATGTTTAAATATTAAGATAATTATAATAGGATCTATCTTATAATAATTCAATTCTACCCATAATAAAAAAATTACATGTTCAAGAAAGAAGAAGAACCCATGGGTGGTCCTTAACCCGGTCTAATCTATAACGACCCATACTTTATATACATTGTTATTACTTCAGAATTGAAGCACACTTATTACAACATATAACAAAACAAATAAAGGACCGTATAGGTATAGTGTCTTTATAAACTGGGAAACATAAACAACTGGTTCATAAAGCATATACTTTGCCTCCCATTTATTTCATCATATCTAGAGTCCATTTTTGGTATATTCTACTTAATAACCTTCTTCCTGACCTGGGGAAATAAAACATACAAAAGTGTGAGCTCAAATGCTCAGTAAGGGTAAACAAAAGAAATATCAATCACATCATATACATAAGCAAATAACTTTTTGAAATCTTAACCTGCAAAAGTGATCATAATTTCATAACATGGGATAAATCATAGTAGTGAAATGTAATCCCAATAATCATAACGTAAAACATGAAACTTTATGGCACACACAAATAATCATATAGAATCATTTCTTATTAGTCAATACTCATTTCCAAGACTATCTTAGTGGACGAAGTCCATTTGTGAACCGAGTTACCCTCATTTCAGTCCTGCTTCCCTGAACCGGTATAACCTACCGTTCTAGCCATGTATATCTCATGAGATATAAAATCTTTACCCAATGCATTGGAGGGAGATATAGGTCCCACCCATCTCATAATGATACCATTCTTATGTGTGCCACAAAATCATAAACCATACATCATAGCATAACCCATGTAATGAAAATTGGATTCTTAAACATTGTGACAACATAAAACAATTCATATAAGATAAAGGAATTCATAAAAATTATTCCATCACAACATAATCAAATCAATGTAATAATAGGTATAAAAACAGAACCCTTTATTATCTTAGATGGAAAATAATTTTGATAAAACACTTGAACTCCATTCTTGAGGAAAATATCATTTCTACTTCAAAAACACTTTTCCTTTCTTAACATGTCATAAAATTCTAAACTTATAGAAGTTGATTAAAAATAAACTTGAAAACTTATAAGGGAAGATTCTTGGAAATAATTTTTTAAAAATCCATTCATGTCGTATAAGTTAAAAGAAAACATTCTTCTCGTACTTTTTTCGGAAAAGTCAAAAAGTACCTCGTACGAAAAACGACAAAAGATTCCTTTCATATCTTTTACTAAAAACTCACCGATGGGTAAAATTGGATATAAACTATTGTATAAGGATATAAATATTACATATTGGGGAAACATGGATGTGGATGATAAAATACACCCCAGTAAATAACAATGTATAAACAATCTCGGATAAAAATGAGATTGTGATATTTCCCTTACCTTAGGTCCGATATGCTTTGTACGTGTCCTAACCTCCTGTATAATGATTTAAATAATGTTATTGACTTATTCCACAATCATACTTATTGTTATGATATCATATATGGTCATATTCCTAGCTTCTTATTAGTAATATTTCATTACTACTTGTTATTCGGGTGTTTATTACTTTTTGTTCTTATGCGTGTTTTGTCGAATAAATTCTTATTATTCTCTTTAGGTTATAGATACCTCATTTACATAATGTTATTAGTGTAATATATATCATATTAATTCATTCAATTCATTTATATAATCATTATGAAATGAAGATCATGTAGAACGAGTCGCATCACATCGTGGAGACGGTATTTCGTACGTACGCACGAGTTATGATATCATTCCTATGATTGTGGAATTGTATTGGAGTGTATGTATACTATTTCAGAATAAATATCACTTTATAATATCCCTATATAGTAATTATTTACACCATTATACCCATCCAAGTAAGGTGGTTGTGGAAAATAGATTACACCACGACGTGGAGACGGTATTTCGTACGTACACACGCGCGGTGATTTGTTTTTCCGTAGGATGGATAGATGGTGAAATAGGGTTATTTCATACTTATAATAACATATCAGTATATGGGTGACACTGATGTTATTACTTAATAATGAAACAACTAAAGAAGAATAAGTGGAAAAAGAAATAAAGATGAAAGAATCGGTAACGGACATTACCTCTTCTTTGAAGTGCTTCTTTGAGACCTCCTTTTAGGGCACTAAAATAGGTCTTTTAAGAAGACCAGAACTTCTATGATGTTTCTAGGGAAGTGGAGAGAAGAAATTGGCAGGGGTTGGCCGATCTTGAAGGCTCAAAGTGGTGTGAGGAAGAGGGGGAGGAGGTGCCCTTTTATAAGGGAGGAGACGGGCTCCTTTGGAAAAACTAAACATATTATTTTATTATAAAGTCAAGTTCGGTTTTAAATAGCTCCAAAATATTTTATTTCCAAGATAAGGTGGGGATGGGTCAAAATACTCTCATCCAATAGAATTTAGACAAGTTTAGGATCCTATTTTAACCTTATCATTTAGATTTAACATTAAGTTAAATATTTTTACTTTTATCGTGTCTTCTTGTGTTCTTATACTATAAGGTTAATAAACTTACTATAAGAAGCCAAACGAACCCCAAGTTGTTTATTATTAATATATATAACCTTATATATGTCATTTGGCCGAAACTTTGATTTTTAGGAATAAAATAACAATTACTAATATAATATTTGTTTTAAAAACTATTTTATGTCAATTTTGACACTATTTAGTAATTAATTTTTGTAAAACTCATAACAGAATGATTAGTTCGAAAAAAGTTAATTAAATCAATACTAACATGTCATATTAATCTATAAAATTACTTTAATTCATAAAAAGTGTCAAATTACATTTATTTTGGTGTTTATAACATCAATTATGTCAATATTTCATTAATAAGATAATTACTGCATCATCTTTGTGTCATAAATAAATTAAATTATTTAATGTCTAAAAATTACAAATAAAATACTATTATGTATGAAATCTTTTTATCTTTCTAATTAATATTTATAGTCTAATTTATCTTATGTATAACACTATTCTAAAAATGATTTACTTATTAATCTTTGATTTTAACTATTTTAACCCTTCTTTAAATAAATTAATAATAATTGTCCTAATCTTATCCAAGTGGGCCTAAATGGTCATATTTTATTACTAAGGTTGTTTTTGGTCGCATTACACTTGTACAATAGAATTGGGACATGTGATAGGGTAATAATAATATCATTTTTACCCTTAATTACCCTATTTACTTTTAACCATGGTAAAAAAAAGTAACAAGTTACTATTCACCAAAAAAATTATTTTCATCTCATTGAACCACATTTTACTTACTGACATCAACCGTGTCTCTCGATTTTTTGAAATTCCACTCACAGAAGCGGTAAAATTACGTTTTATGAAAAATTCAGTTTTTTTAACTACCACTTAGTGGTTTCACTATTCATCAAAAATTGAAAGTTTTCAGAAAAATACCAAAATTTCACCCTAGGATAATTTCGATATTCCGAATTATATAATGAAGTCCATTTTGAAAAATAAAATTTATAAAATTTCAAAGAGTGGTTATTACTATTCATAATGTCTAATTTTAAGAATATTTTATTAGCATATCATTGTTTAGTGAATCTCGGTATTGCGTACGACGCAAGCTATCGAGGAAGGTGGCGATTTCGTGTAAAGCAAGCCAAGAAAGTGTTGTGTGTAGAAAAAGATTCCTTTGATGATTTATATAACATAGAAGTCTCGGGTGTTACATTCTACCCCCCTTAAAATGAATTTCGCCCTCGAAATTCGTCACTTTGTAACAAACAGATGAGGATACCTCTCCCTCATCATATCCTCAAGCTCCCATGTAGCTTCTTCTAATTGGTGGTTCCTCCATAAAACATTCACCAATATAGTGGTATGGTTTCGTAGGACATTTTCGCTACGATCCAGAATCTCTATTGGTTGTTCTTCATAAGAAAGATCTTGCTCCAGCAGTACAACTTCTGAGCTGAGTACATGTGAAGGATCAGGTATGTACTTTCTCAAGAGAGATACATGGAACACATCGTGAACTTGAGAGAGATTCGGTGGAAGCGCCAATCGGTAATCTACCTTCCCAACACGATCCAGCCTTTCGAAAGGACCGATATATCTAGGGCTCAACTTCCACTTCTTTCCAAATCTCATAACCCACTTCCAGGGAGATATTCGTAAGAAAACTTTATCACCCACTTGAAACTCTAGGTATTTTCTTCGGTTGTCGGCATAACTTTTCTGTCGGCTCTGAGCTGCTCGTATGTGTTGTTGAATAGATCTGACCTTTTCTGCCATTTCATCAACGAGATCGGGTCCTAATAGCTTTCTTTCCCCAACTTCATCCCAGCAAGTTGGAGTCCTGCATTGCTTTCCATATAGAGCTTCATAAGGAGCCATCTGAATACTGCAGTGAAAGCTATTATTATAAGAAAATTCCACCAAAGGTAGGTGTTGATCCCAACCACCTTTGAAATCCATAGAGCAAGATCTCAACATATATTCTAGAGTTTGAATTGTTCTCTCAGACTGACCATCTGTCTGAGGATGATAAGCAGTGCTGAAACTCAACTCTGTATCCAGAGCATGCTGAAGACTTCGCCAGAACTTCGAGGTAAATCTCAGATCCCGATCAGATATAATAGAAAGTGGTACTCCATGCAATCTTACCACTTCCTTTACATATATCCTGGCAAGCTGATCCAGAGAGAAATCATCTCTAATAGCAATGAAGTGTGCAGACTTTGTAAGACGATCAACTATGACCCAGATAGCATTATTGCCTTTGGATGTTTTAGGAAGTCCTGTGACAAAGTCCATAGTGATGTTTTCCCATTTCCATTCGGGTATGGGTAATGGTTGTAACATCCCCTTAGACTTCTGTCTCTCAGCTTTAACTTGTTGACAAAACAAGCATCGAGAGACATATTCAACAACATCTCTTTTCATGCCATCCCACCAGAAGTATTCTTTCAGGTCCCTATACATCTTCGTGCTTCCAGGATGAATAGAGAATGAAGAACTATGAGCCTCATCCATAAGCTCCTTCTTTAATTCGGGTATAGGAGGAACACAAACCCGATTCCTGAACTTTACTATCCCATCACAATCAAGGTTGAATTTAGGAACATTTCTAACCTTCTTTTGTAACTCGACATCTTCTTTCCGTGCCTCTTTAATCTTCACATGTATAGATGGTTGAACATTCATTTGATAAAGATACGATTTTACCGTTTCATTATAATTCCAAGATCCATCCTTTGTAAATCCATAAATATTGGATATTTTGTGATCCTCATCATGGATAAACTAGCATGGTCTTGTCGACTTAATGCATCTTCCACCTTGTTTGGTTTCCCAGGCTGGTAATGAATTGAGCAGTCGTAATCCTTAATCTGCTCCAACCATCTTCTTTGGCGCATATTCAGCTCCTTTTGTGTGAAAATATACTTTAAACTTTTATGATCAGTATAAATATCACACCTTTCACCACAAAGGTAATGCCTCCAAATCTTTAATGAAAAGATTGTCGCAGCTAACTCCAAATCATGAGTTGGGTAATTTTCCTCATGTATTTTCAACTGTCGTGAGGCATAAGCTATCACCGTATCATTTTGCATAAGAACACACCCCAATCCCTTCTTGGATGCATCACTATAGATCACAAACCTTTATCCTCTACAAGGCAGTGTGAGCACAGGTGCACTGGATAACCTTCTTTTCAACTCCTTGAAATTCTCTTCACATTCCTCTGTCCAAACAAACTTAACTCCTTTCCAAGTCAACATGGTGAGTGGATTAGATAATTGTGAAAATGCTTTCACAAAACGTTGATAATATCCAGCCAAACCAAGAAAACTTCAGATCTTAGTTACTGTTGTTGGTCTCGACCATCTTTCGATAACCTCTGTTTTTGCTGGATCCACAGATATCCCCTCTTTTGAGATTATGTGACCCAAAGATGCAACTTTTTGAAGCCAAAATTAACACTTGGTAAATTTTGCATAAATCTTCTCCTTTCTCAGGGTCTTCAATATAATTCTCAAGTGATCTTCATGTTCTTCCATGCTCTTTGAATAGACAAGAATATCGTCTATAAAGACTACCAAAAATTGATCAAGATAGTCTCTAAAGACTCTATTCCTCAGATCCATGAAGATAGCAGAGGAATTAGTAAGACCAAATGGAATCACTATAAATTCATAGTGTCCATACCTTGTACGGAAAACCGTCTTTGGTATACCCTCCCTTTTGACCCTTAATTGATGATACCCTGAACGAAGATCAATCTTGGAAAAGTATTGAGCTCCGCGTAGTTGGTCAAATAAGTCATCAATGCGTGGGAGAGGATATTTGTTCTTGATAGTGATCTTGTTAAGTTCTCGATAATCAATGCAGAGTCTCATTGATCCATCTTTCTTCTTAACAAACAGAATAGGTGCTCCCCAAGGTGACGCACTAGGGCGTATGAACCCCTTATGAAGATTCTATTGGAGTTTCTTCTTCAATTCCTGCAACTCAATTGGGGCCATTCTATAAGGTGTCTTTGGAATAGGAAAAGCACCCGGTATGAGTTCTATTGAAAACTCAACTTCCCGATTCAGTGTAAGACCCGGTAATTCCTTCGGAAAGATATCATAAAACTCCCGTACAATGGGCATATTATTAATCATGAGTTTCTCACCGACCATTTGAGATAAATAACCTTCATTTAGTGGAATCAATACCCATAAAATGGAAGAAATTTCCACTGGAAGGTTATGTTCATCCTAGCATCGATAGACGATCATAGTTTGATCTGGAATATGAAATGTGGCTTCCCTTCTTTGGAAATTGATATGAGCTCCATGTAGAGAAAGCCAATCCATGCCAAGAATCACATCAAATTCCACTATAGGAAGGATCACAAGATTTACAGGAATCACTTTCCCACAAACTTCAATCGGAGAAAAATTATAAACTTTTGATGTGACTGTTGTTCCATTAGGTGTTGTCACAGCTAACTCAACATCTAATTGTTGAGGTAATACGGTGATACCCTTAGAAAATTCATCAGAAATAAAGGAGTGGGTGGATCCAGAATCAAATAAAACATTTTCTACTTTAGAGTGGATGGTAAGTGTACCTTTCACCAAATCGTTATCGTACTCCACATCGCTGATAGAAAGTGTATGTGACTTTCCTTTGTCTTTAGCCTTAAGAGTTTGTTGACGTCAACCATCATCATCAACCCTTAGATTAGGGCATTTATTGGCATAATGTCCCATCTCCTTTCACTTGAAACATTGATGTGTAGTAGATTCATTCTGTGTATCCCTTCCTTTATTTGCATCATTAGACATCTTCTTCCCATCATCGCGGCATTCAAATGCCCGATGACCTTCCTTTCCACATTTAAAACATTTACTTGTCCCTTTAAGACAACTCCCTCCATGTTTCTTTCCAAACTTTGAGCATAAGTGAAAGATCATCTTCTTTTCAGTGTGCTCTTTAGATTTTCCTTTGAATTCCATTTTCCTCTTCTTATCAAACCCATATGACTGATGGGTTACTCCAATCTCCATCTCAACTTTGAGAGCACATCGAACAATTTCCTCGTAGCTATTGAAGCCCCTTATGGCTAAGGCCCTTCGAAGACTTGGTTTTATGCCACTAATGAATCGATTGATCTTACTCTCAGGTTGGATAAAAATACCAGAAGCGTACCTTGCAAGTCTTGTAAAATTTGCTTCATAGGTACCAACAGATTCATCATTATTTTGCTTCAGTTCAAGAAACTCTTTCTCCATCTTTGTTCGGAGAATACGAGGGAAGTACTTATTGAAAAATAAGTTCTTGAACTCGTCCCATTCCATGGACTCAATTTCATCCCTTTGCCTCGTATTCTTAATAAGATTTTACCATTGATCAGCATCACCTTCCAAACGATACACTGCTAAGATGACTTTATCATGCTCAGAACATTGAAAAACTGAAAATATCTTTTTAGTAGTACTGAAAGAGCGTTGTCGCACGTGATCTCAAAAGAACTTCAAAAGTGAGTTACATTGGATAAAACTCCAAGCACAACACTCTATGAAGCTAATGTTTAGTTTACTTGGTGTAGCATAGGGGGCTAACCAAGGTCGTCTCTCAAAGGAGGAAGTGAATTAAAACATCTTATTAGAGGTATTCTAAAAATAAAATAAAAGAGAATAAAAACACTACTAGAAAAGGATGGGGGTTGTTTATAGTTTATGAATCTAGAAGAAGTTTGCTGGAAGAAGATTGTATTTTTTTTGTTTTTAGTTTTGAAATGAATTCCAATTAAAATAACACAACAAGAAGATGTTTTTTTTAGAAAATATTTTAAAAGGCGTAATCGATCTAAATCTACCTCTTCATTTACATATTAATCATTATAATTTAAATGAATGTCCACTTAATTATGATCCTCTAATTTGTTAACCCTCGAACCCTACAAGAGTTAACTTAACCACAAAGATGGAATTACTTAAACCCTAGGCTAGCTTCGGAACATGCAATCGCAGAACCCTGCTTTGATTGTTGTTCTAAGGTTAGCTTATGGACAGTGGTTAATTAGAGCACAAATCCATTCTGGAAATGAGGATGAGCTGTGTTTAGGGATTATATTTGAACTCTACAAATTTATCCCAAGTGGTCTTGTATTACCGATTAAGCTCGCACTCTCACAATTTACACAAAATCTCGACCTCGCGTGTTTTTGTATTAATTGTTCAATTGCTTGCTTAGTTTCTTAAAATTTAAAAACATAATTCATGGATCATATTAAGTGAATTACAATAGGCTCAATGATTCAAAATAATTAAATGAAGAGGGTAGAAGATAGATCGATCACTAAAAATTACTCTTCCATGGGTGGCGTAATCATCGTAGAAGCGTTTTGCATGTGCAAAGGTTTATAATGGGTATAACCCAATATCGCTTCTAATAAAGAATTCCAGCCCCAAGAGGAAGATTAAGAGAAGAATAAATTTAAATAAAACAGAGGAAAAGAGAAGAAATAAAAGAAGAACAAAGAAGTTTATTACACAAACAAAACAATTACAACATGAAGGAGAGAAGGAGGCTTCGATGAGAGGATCCTTGCTTCAAGAGCTACCTCTCTTACAATGGTTGGAGAATTTGGTTGAAACCAATTCTCCTCTGCCTCCAATCTCCCAATGCACGAACCAGCCTCTCCAAATGAGAAAATCACTAATTTATAGAGTGGAGGGGAGGCTAGGTTTAAAGTGGTTTCAAGTGTGAATGCAAAATCTCGGCCAAATATTTTAATGAAACGTGCACCGCCCATTTGACCTCCAAAACGAGTGAATTGACCGGCCGTCCAGAAGGATGATTTGTGCCACATCATGTCCCCGAGCTTTCCTCAAAATTTGGGCTCAATCCAAGCCCGTATGTAGAGGATATGGCCCAAATACAGAACCTTCTCCATTCTGGCGAGCCCAGCCCAACTTTGACTTCATGGCTCAATTTCAACAACCAAATTAACTCTTTAGCTATAGTGTCCTGAATAAAAGTTGTAGATAATTAAGTTAGGAACACTGTTACAAAATTTCAAATTCAAATAATAAATATAAAAATATTTATCTTCGAAATAATACAGTGCACTATTAAGGGTAAAACTGGAATTTTCACCAAATTTTCAAATGAATGATCAAATCCCAAATATTTTATAAATAAACATATTTAACACAATGTGAGGAAATTATATCATTTATTATCAATAAAATATTCAATAAAATAGTGTTTTATCAACTCCCCCACACTTACCCTTTTGCACACCTGGGCAAAACCTCATATCAAGTAAACATCAATATCAAATCAAAACCAATTTTAAAACACATATCTTTAAGATCAATCAATTTCACACCAAGAATAAAAAAGATATCATGCCTCATAAAAAACCTTATTTCAGGTTCTCCATTTATATCATTCAATATATTTCCACTTCATTTATCCACCCATGCACAAAACACTTACCTCGCTTGAATTTTCTCTCATCACTCAAATATCAATTTTTTTTTGCAATGTCTTTCTCATCCAAACTCATACAAGGGTCACCATAGGCTTGATAGATTCCTACATCGCTACCCGATGTGAGTCAAGGACATATGTTTATCATGAGGACTTTTCAGGGTTGTTCTGTGGCTTTCGGTTGGTAGGATTAAGATGTGAAAAACTCTGAGGCTGAATGAGGAGGGCTTGACTCTTTTAAAGCAAAATTGCATTAATCTAATTTTCACTTAAATATGGTCTTCTCTTCAATCCCCATAGTATCAATTCAGCTCCATCATCATGAAAAGTCATGAAAGGTTTACACCATTCATCATTTCAGCATAAAAAATGTCAATCTTCTAGAACATGATTTTCTTGAAAGCTCTAGATGGGCACAGCTTTCCACCTCAATTAGAAGCTCCAGAAAAGGCACAGCTTCACTTGTCATGAAAGCTCCAGAAAAGGCACAACTTTCAATATAATGACTTTCTTTAGCAGCAAACACATCTCTTCAGAATTTAATTTTCCACCCAAATTATCACATAATGTGGTGGCACAACACAAGACAGCTTCCCCCACACTTAAGCTCAACTAGATTATGCAATTTCACTTCAAGAGTTGGTTGGATAGGGAAAATTGGCTTGTAATGTGGCTTAACCTAACAGGCTGTGCATGGCTTCTAAGGGCTACAAGGATTAAATATTCAAGGTAGGCCATTATAAAAAAGGATTATTTGAAATAGGGGTTTTAATACCAAACAAATGCCTCAATCATTTAAACACAAGTACCTCAAACCCTCAAGTTTTGACAGGAATAGATCAAATTCTGGTTAAATCAAGTATGGTTTGGCTCTCTCAAGAAGTGAGGTGAATGTAAAGAATATGAAAATAATGGTTTAGAAGCCTCACAGGAAAGTGATTTCAAATATAAAGACAGTGAGATTGGCATGGGATTCAAAATTCAGCGTACTTTGCATGAAATTACTAAATATTTGAACTTGAAACAAAGTCATTTCAGCATTCATTTAAGCTTAGTTTCAAGGGGTAAATTGTTTCACTTATTGATATGGATTTAAAAATGGTGATGAGAATCATTTCAGCTCAAAAGTTTCAAAAACACACAGAAAATTGTAAAATAAACACACAAATTTTGAAAAACACACAATTTTTGTTTTTTTGGTTTTTTTTTAACAGGAAAACAATTGAAATTACTAAACTAAAAGGTTCCCTCCCCCACACTTAAAATATTGCATTGTCCTCAATGTGAACCCGTGAGATGATATATGCACATGAAATGCAGAATTTTTAAATCGGACAAATAATATAAAAGTGAAAGGGTTAGGAACAGCCTGATGTGATCAAGTGATGATGGGGTCATGCAGTGTGATAAAATCCACTGCATCAGTAGGATGTCCCTCAATGTATCTCTTCAAACGTTGCCCATTGACTGTAAAGCTCCTTCCAGTGTCCTCTTGTGTGATCTCCACAGGCATCAACTTCAGTCGTGAACTATAGAGAAGGACTTTCTCTCCAATATGAAACTCCCTTTGTTGGATCATTTTGTCATGAGCTGCTTTTGATCTTTCCTTGTAGAGCCTTGAGTTCTCATATGATGACAGGCGAATCTCCTCAAGCTCTTGAATTTGCAACTTCCTTTGAATTCCAGCTTGGGGCAAATCCATGTTACATTTCTTTATAGCCCAATATGCCCGATGCTCGACTTCCACGGGGAGATGACACGCTTTCCCAAAAACAATCCGAAATGGGGACATACCAATGGGGGTCTTGTATGCTGTCCTATAAGCCCACAATGCATCATCCAAGCGCTTGCTCCAATCCTTCCTATTTGGCTGCACGGTTTTCTCCAAGATTTGTTTCAACTCACGATTTGAAACCTCAGCCTGGCCATTTGTTTGGGGGTGGTATGGTGTTGATGTTTTGTGTGTCACCCCATACTTCCGAAGGAGGGAAGCAAAATTCCTATTGCAAAAGTGTGTCCCTTGGTCACTGATGATGGCCTTTGGTACTCCAAACCTGCAAAAAATCTGTGCTTTGACAAAATCCACAACAACATGAGAATCGTCAGTCCTGGTGGCCTTGGCCTCCACCCATTTACTCACATAATCGACAGAAACAAGGATATACAAGAAACCAAATGAACTAGGAAAAGGTCCCATAAAATCAATTCCCCAAACGTCAAAAATCTCACAGAATAAAATGGGTTGTTGGGGCATCTCGTGTCTTCTTGAAATGTTTCCAATGTGTTGGCAAAGAGAGCATGACTTACAAAATACATGGGAATCATGGAATAAACTAGGCCAATATAATCCTGAGTCTAAAACCTTCCTAGCTGTCCGTTGGGGTCCAAAGTGTCCACCACAAGCAAGTGTATGACAGAAATGCAAAACAGACTCAAACTCATGATCGGGAACACACCTCCTAATGACTTGGTCACTACACATGCGCCAGAGGTATGGATCATCCCACACATAATACCTAGACTCACTTTTTAATTTTTGGACTTGATGCTTCTTCAAATTTACTGGGATTTCAGAGCCAACAATGTAATTAACTAAATCAGCATACCAAGGATGCTTACCTGAGATGGTATAGAGATGCTCATCGGGGAAAGTGTCCCGAAGTGGTACCTGGTCCAAGGTGTCACCCTCTAGTGTGTGAGTAAGCCTACTCATGTGGTCTGCCACCAAATTCTCTGACCCCTTCTTGTCCTTTATCTCAAGGTCAAACTCTTGAAGAAGTAGCATCCAACGGATAAGTCGTGGCTTTGCATCTGGCTTCTTTAGGAGGTACCTCAAAGCTGCATGGTCAGAAAAAACAACTACTTTAGAGCCCAATAAATATGAACGAAATTTATCTAAAGCAAATATAACAGCAAGAAACTCCTTTTCTGTTGTGGTGTAGTTTGATTGGGCTGAATCTAGTGTCCTCGATGCATAGGCGATCACATGTGAACGTCCCTCCACCCTCTGAGATAAGACAGCTCCGACCGCGAAGTTGGAGGCGTCACACATAAGCTCAAAAGGAATCTCCCACCGTGGGGGCTGTATGATCGGTGGAGTGGTCAGACACTTCTTTAGCTCATCAAATGATACCCTGCATGAATCATCAAAATTGAAGTCAATATCTTTTTGAAGCAATCGAGATAAGGGTAGAGCGATCTTACTAAAATCTCTGATGAAGCGTCGATAAAATCCAGCATGTCCAAGGAATGATCGAACATCACGTACACATGAAGGGTAGGGTAAGGATGAAATGATGTCTACCTTATATCTATCAACCTCTATCCCATGTTTTGACACTACATGCCCTAAGACAATGCCATGCTATACCATGAAATGACACTTTTCAAAGTTCAGGACTAGATTCTTCTCAATACAACGATTCAACACATTTTCCAAACTACTTAGACATTCATCAAATGAAGATCCATACACTGTAAAATCATCCATAAATACCTCCATGCAGGTCTCAATAAAATCAGAAAAAATACTCACCATGCATCTCTGGAAGGTACCTGGGGCATTGCAAAGTCCAAATGGCATCCTCCGATAGGCAAATGTCCCAAAGGGACAGGTGAATGTAGTCTTCTCCTGATCCTCCAGAGCTATAGGAACCTGAAAATATCCAGAAAATCCATCCAAGAAACAATAGTGTGTCTTCCCAGCTAGTCTCTCAAGCATCTGATCAATAAATGGGATGGGGAAATGATCTTTGCGAGTGGAATGATTTAGTTTCCTATAATCAATACACACGCGCCAACTGTTTTGTACCCTCATTGGAACTAACTCATCTTTTTCATTTTTAACAACAGTAACACCACTTTTCTTAGGCACAACCTGAATAGGACTTACCCACTGAGAATCTGAAATGGGATAGATTATACCTGCCTCGAGCAATTTTTCAACCTCTTTTTAAACAACCTCCAGAAGGGTTGGATTGTGTCTCCTTTGTGGTTGCCTCACCGGTTTAGCTCCATCTTCCAAAAGAATCCTATGCATGCAAATGGAGGGGCTAATACCTGATATGTCAGCTAAGGTCCACCCGATTGCCCTGATGTTCTCCCTCAAAAGATTCAAAAGTTTTTCTTCATGTTCAAAAGAGAGATTGTTAGCAATGATAACAGGTAATTTTTCACCACTTAACAAGTATGAGTATTTGAGATTTGGTGGCAATGGCTTTAGTTCCAGTGATGGTGGCTGCTGAATGGATGGAAGCATGAGTGGCGTAGACATCTGTGCACAATCATACATATCATCTGAATGAGAGAACAATGCATCAAATCCATCAGAAAAATTAGCAGCCATATCATAATCAGAGTATACATGCTCAGAATTCGAATATGATTGGACAAATGAACCAATCCCAAGATCAGAAAGATCATGAATTAAAGGGGATGAAGTAGAATGAGACATCAAGTTGGACCCAATACTCATTATTTCATTAAGAAGTGAATAGTCCCCAAGAGATTGGGAATCAAAAATAGAGGGACTATCACATGGAGACTCAGAATGAGAGAGAAAGAATTCTGAGTGTTCCTCTGGTGGGTACTTCATAGAATCCAGGATTTTAAACCTCACGATTTCATCCCCGAATTCCATGGAAAGAGTACCCTCATGAACATTGATAATGGTCTTAGCAGTTTTGAGGAAGGGTCTACCAAGAATGATAGGGGCATGAGAACTTACCTGGTCATCTTCCATGTTTAGTACATAGAAATCAGCAGGGAAGATCATGTCCTTTACCTTTACCAACACATCTTCAAGGACACCAGCCGGATATGCTGTAGCTCTATTCGCTAGCTGCACCACTACCCTTGTAGGCTTGAGCTCACCAATCTGCAATGAAGAGAAAACAGAGTGAGGCATCACATTTATTGAAGCTCCTAAATCACAAAGAGCATCAGAGAAGTGAAACTCCCCTATGGTGCATGGGATGGTGAATGTCCCGGGATCCTTGCACTTTGTTGGCATTGCTAGAGTTGGTGTAATGAGTGCTGAGACATTCCTTCCAAGGTTGATCCTCTCATTTCCCTTGAGCCCTCTTCGATTGGTACAAAGTTCTTTTAAGAATTTGGCATACCTTGGGATTTGCTTAATGGCTTCGAGTAGAGGAATGTTGATCTCCACACGCTTGAATGTGTCCAAAACCTCATTTTGCATTGCTTCTTCAGCCATCTTCTTGGTTTGAACAACCCTGTTTGGAAAAGGAAGTGGTTTAGGAGGAACATCATCAATCTTTTTCTTACCTTTATCTTTCTCCTTGGATTGTTCATCAGTTGGTATGGAATGTGTCTTCTCTGAAGTTGAGGTGAATCCCGGTGGAATGGTAGGTACAGCTGTATCGTTCATTTGCTTCCCACTTCTCAATGTTATGGCACTAACATTCCCCTTTGGATTTGGAGTGGGTTGGGAAGGTAGATTTCCAGAATTCTTACTTACAAGTTCATGGAGGGCGGTGGCAATCTGGCTCATTTGAGTCTTCAACTCCCTCAGCTCCGAACCTTGACTTTTCAGCTCATTCTGTTGATTAAGAACAATTTGTTTCAAAAGATCATCAGTGTTAGAGTCTACCTTGGGTTGGAGATTCCCTTGTTGCTGACTTGTTGATGTTTGAGCTTCAAATCTCCTTTGGGGTTGTTGGAAACCCTG
Source organism: Viscum album (assembly GCA_963277665.1). Taxonomy (NCBI): domain Eukaryota; kingdom Viridiplantae; phylum Streptophyta; class Magnoliopsida; order Santalales; family Viscaceae; genus Viscum; species Viscum album. The sequence goes on along the minus strand of OY728135.1, from coordinate 519,071,434 downwards.
TTGGTAAGGTGGAGGCTGCTGGAAGTTTTGTTGAAAGGGGGGCCTTTGTTGTTGTCCAGAGCCATACCTCATGTCCAGATGATCTTTCCACCCTTGGTTGAATGTTGGATCGAACTTCTTCTGGGGATATGGTTGTTGCTGCTGCTGCTGATATGGTCTCCCAGGGAACACTGCTGCACAATCTTCTGTTTCTTGGAGTTGTGGGCAACAGTCAGTTGGGTGGCTTGTCTCAGTGCAAATACCACAAGGCCTTGAAGGAGGAGGTAAAGATGTCTTTTGTGCCAAAGCAATCTGCCTTACCATAGTTGTCAATTCTTCTAACTTGGTATCAATCAAATGACTCTCAAGAGAAGAAGGACTTACCTGATGTACTCCCTTGGCATGTAGTGTACCTCTATCGCCAAATTGTTGGGAGTTTTGGGCCATCTTGTCAATCAATGCACGTGCGGCTATTGGTGTCTTGTCCACCAATGCCCCTCCAGCTGCGGCATCCACCATGCTTCTCTCCATAGCTGTGAGTCCTTCATAGAAGTACTGAATGAGGAGTTGCTCACTGATTTGGTGATGTGGACAGCTTGCACACAACTTCTTGAATCGCTCCCAATACTCATACATGGACTCCCCTTGTGCTTGCTTGATCCCCGATATCTCCTTTCGAATGGATGTGGTCCTTGATGCTGGAAAAAATCTCTGCAAGAAAAGACGTTTCAAATCGTTCCAACAAGTTACATCTTCGGGTTGTAAATAATACATCCAATCTTTCGCAGCTCCATCAAGTGAGAATGGGAATGCTCTTAGTTTGATTTGATCTTCAGAGACATTTCTAGGTTTTAGGGTTGAGCAAACCACATTAAATTCTTTCAAATGTTTATTCGGATCCTCACCAGAGAGGCCATGAAACTTTGGAAGTAAGTGAATTAACCCTGATTTTAGTTCAAAGTCCGATTCGAGATTTGGGTATGCAATACAATTTGGTTGATAGTTAATATCAGGTGCAGCCAATTCTCGAATGGTTCTATTAAGTTCATTTCCATTATTATCAGCCATTGGTTCCTCTTTTATGTTTGAATTTGAATTGCTTCCAATTTCAATGTTCTGATATTGGAGTAATTCTCCAACTGGTTGAATGTTGAAACTTCCCGTAGACTGAGAATGTCTGATTCGTGCCCTAAGGCTGCGTTCAATCTCAGGGTCAAGATCTAAGAGATCTTCGGGATTAGTTCGTGTCATAGATCAAATAAAAATGAAAAGAAAGAAGTTGGACCATAGTAAAATAAAAATGAGAAGTTTGAGTTGATGGTCCACAAAGAAGTAGGAGAAAATAAAAGAAGAGGATGAAAAATCAGATTGGGTAAAGAAGGAAGAAAGAAGAGAGGAAAATAATAAAATGTAAAATAAAATAAATACCTCTAGTTGGTTGAAATAATTACTTGCCTCCCCGGAAACGGCGCCAATTTGAAAGAGCGTTGTCGCACGTGCTCTCAAAAGAACTTCAAAAGTGAGTTACGTTGGATAAAACTCCAAGCACAACACTCTATGAAGCTAATGTTTAGTTTACTTGGTGTAGCATAGGGGGCTAACCAAGGTCGTCTCTCAAAGGAGGAAGTGAATTAAAACATCTTATTAGAGGTATTCTAAAAATAAAATAAAAGAGAATAAAAACACTACTAGAAAAGTATGGGGGTTGTTTATAGTTTATGAATCTAGAAGAAGTTTGCTGGAAGAAGATTGTATTTTTTTTGTTTTTAGTTTTGAAATGAATTCCAATTAAAATAACACAACAAGAAGATGTTTTTTTTAGAAAATATTTTAAAAGGCGTAATCGATCTAAATCTACCTCTTCATTTACATATTAATCATTATCATTTAAATGAATGTCCACTTAATTATGATCCTCTAATTTGTTAACCCTCGAACCCTACAAGAGTTAACTTAACCACAAAGATGGAATTACTTAAACCCTAGGCTAGCTTCGGAACATGCAATCGCAGAACCCTGCTTTGATTGTTGTTCTAAGGTTAGCTTATGGTCAGTGGTTAATTAGAGCACAAATCCATTCTGGAAATGAGGATGAGCTGTGTTTAGGGATTATATTTGAACTCTACAAATTTATCCCAAGTGGTCTTGTATTACCGATTAAGCTCGCACTCTCACAATTTACACAAAATCTCGACCTCGCGTGTTTTTGTATTAATTGTTCAATTGCTTGCTTAGTTTCTTAAAATTTAAAAACATAATTCATGGATCATATTAAGTGAATTACAATAGGCTCAATGATTCAAAATAATTAAATGAAGAGGGTAGAAGATAGATCGATCACTAAAAATTACTCTTCCATGGGTGGCGTAATCATCGTAGAAGCGTTTTGCATGTGCAAAGGTTTATAATGGGTATAACCCAATATCGCTTCTACTCAAGAATTCCAGCCCCAAGAGGAAGATTAAGAGAAGAATAAATTTAAATAAAACAGAGGAAAAGAGAAGAAATAAAATAAGAACAAAGAAGTTTATTACACAAACAAAACAATTACAACATGAAGGAGAGAAGGAGGCTTCGATGAGAGGATCCTTGCTTCAAGAGCTACCTCTCTTACAATGGTTGGAGAATTTGGTTGAAACCAATTCTCCTCTGCCTCCAATCTCCCAATGCACGAACCAGCCTCTCCAAATGAAAAAATCACTAATTTATAGAGTGGAGGGGAGGCTAGGTTTAAAGTGGTTTCAAGTGTGAATGCAAAATCTCGGCCAAATATTTTAATGAAACTTGCACCGCCCATTTGACCTCCAAAACGAGTGCATTGACCGGCCTTCCAGAAGGAGGATTTGTGCCACATCATGTCCCCGAGCTTTCCTCAAAATATGGGCTCAATCCAAGCCCGTATGTAGAGGATATGGCCCAAATACAGAACCTTCTCCATTCTGGAGAGCCCAGCCCAACTTTGACTTCATGGCTCAATTTCAACAACCAAATTAACTCTTTAGCTTTAGTGTCCTGAATAAAAGTTGTAGATAATTAAGTTAGAAACACTGTTACAAAATTTCAAATTCAAATAATAAATATAAAAATATTTATCTTCGAAATAATACAGTGCACTATTAAGGGTAAAACTGGAATTTTCACCAAATTTTCAAATGAATGATCAAATCCCAAATATTTTATAAATAAACATATTTAACACAATGTGAGGAAATTATATCATTTATTATCAATAAAATATTCAATAAAATAGTGTTTTATCAAGTACTAATCCATTGTTCAGCAACTAATGGATCAGTAGACCCACTGAATGAAGGTGGACGCTGTCTCATGAAGGATTCAATAGAATATTGCTCCTTCCTTTGCTCGTTTGAAAGTCTTCCATGATTCATAGCTTGAGAAAGTTGTGTGAGCATGGCTACAAGATTTTGAATTCCAGCTCCCATAACATTTGGTTACTCAGGGGGACAATCATTGCATTTCCCGTCGCATTCCGCATTAACACGGTTCCTTCGGGTTCCAACCATTTACTAAAACCAAGAAGAATAGTGTGAGCAACACTAATTATAATAGGAAAACCACATAATCAAGAATAAAATTTCACACTTAAGGTCTTATCCTAGGTTATTCATGGCCATTTCTAAAACACTAAGATTGTGTTCTATTCTTAGACTTATCCTTAGGGTTCTTAATAAGGCTTTCACATCCTAGTTTCCAAAGGTTAACTATACCTTTCCTCTGATACCAACTATAACGACCCATACTTTACATACATTGTTATTACTTCAGAATTGAAGCACACTTATTACAACATATAACAAAACCAAGAAAGGACCGTATAGGTATAGTGTCTTTAGAAACTGGGAAAAATAAACAACTGATTCATAATGCATCCACTTTGCCTCCCATTTATTTCATCATATCTAGAGTCCCTTTTTGGCATATTCTACTTAATAACCTTCTTCCTGACCTGGGGAAATAAAACATACAAAAGGGTGAGCTCAAATTATCAGTATGGGTAAACAAAAGAATTATCAATCACATCATATACATAAGCACATAACTTTTGGAAATCTTAACCTGCAAAAGAGATCATAATTTCATAACATGGGATAAATCATTGAAGTGAAATGTCATCCCAATAATCATAACTTAAAACATGAAACTTTGTGGCATACACACATAATCATATAGAATCATTTCTTATTAGTCAAGACTCATTGCTAAGACTATCTTAGTGGACAAAGTCCATTTCTGAACCGAGTTACCCTCGTTTCAGTCCTACTTCACTGAAATGGTATAACCTACCGTTACATCCATGTCTATCTCATGAGATATAAAATCTTTACCCAATGCATTGGAGGGAGATATAGGTCCCACCCATCTCATAATGATACCATTCTTATGTGTGCCACAAAATCATAAACCATACATCATAGCATAACCCATGTAATAAAAATGGGATTCTTAAACATTGTGACATCATAAAACAATTCATATAAGATAAAGAAATTAATAAAAATAATTCCATCACAACATAATCAAATAAATGTAATAATAGGTATAAAAACAGAATCCTTTATTATCTTAGATGGAAAATAATTTTTATAAAACACTTGAACTCCATTCTTGAGGAAAATATCATTTCTAATTCAAAAACACTTTTCCTTTCTTAACATGTCATAAAATTCTAAACTAAAAGAAGTTGATTAAAAATAAAATTGAAAAATTATAATAAAAGATTCTTGGAAATAATGTTTTAAAAATCCATTCATGTCGTATAAGTTAAAAGAATACATTCTTCTCGTACTTTTGTCGAAAAAGTCAAAAAGTACCTCGTACAAAAAACGACAAAAGATTCCTTTCATATCTTTTACTAAAAACTCACCGAAGAGTAAAATTGGATATAAACTATTGTTGAAGGATATAAATATTACATATTGGGGAATCATGGATGTGGATGATAAAATAGACCCCAGTAAATACCAAAGTATAAACAATCTCAGATAAAAATGAGATTGTGATATTTACCTTACCTTAGGTCCGATATGCTTTGTACGTGTCCGAACCTCCTGTATAATGATTTAAATAATGTTATTGACTTATTCCAGAATCATAATTATTGTTATGATATCATATATGGTCATATTATTAGCTTCTTATTAGTAATATTTCATTACTACTTGTTATTCGGGTGTTTATTACGTTTTGTTCTTATGCGTGTTTTGTCGAATAAATTCTTATTATTCTCTTTAGGTTATAGATACCTCATTTCCATAATGTTATTAGTGTAATATATATAATATTTATTCATTCAGTTCATTTATATAATCATTATGAAATGAAGATCATGTAGAATGAGTCGCATCACATCGTGGAGACGGTATTCCGTACGTACGCACGAGTGATGATATTATTTCTATGATCGTGGAATTTTATTGGAGTGTATGTATACTATTTCAGAATAAATATCACTTTATAATAGTCATATATAGTCATTATTTACACCATTATACCTATCCATGTAAGGTGGTGGTGGAAAATAGATTACACCACGGCGTAGAGACGATATTTCGTACGTACGCACGCGCGGTGATTTCTTTTTCCGTAGGATGGATAGATGGTGAAATAGGTTTGTTTCATACTTATAATAACATATCAGTATATTGGTGATACTGATGTTATTACTTCATAATGAAACAACTAAATAAGAATAAGTGGAAGAAGAATTAAAGATGAAAGAATCGGTAACAGACGTTACCTCTTCTTTGAAGTGATTCTTTGAGACCTCCTTTTAGGGAACTAAAATAGGTCCTTTAAGAAGACCAGAACCTCTAGGATGTTTCTAGAGAAGTGGAGAGAAGAAATTGGCAGGGTTTGGCTGAGCTTGAAGGCTCAAAGTGGTGTGAGGAAGAGGGGTAGGAGGTTCCCTTTTATAAGGGAGGAGAGGGGCTCCTTTGGAAAACACTAAAAATATTATTTTATTATAAAGTCCAGTTCGGTTTTAAATAGCTCCAAATTGATTTATTTCGAAGATAAGGTGGGGATGGGTCGAAATACTCTCATCTAATAGAATTTATCCATGTTTAGGTTCCTATTTTAACCTTATCATTTAGATTTAACATTAAGTTAAATAATTTTACTTTTACCGTGTCTTCTTGTGTTCTTATACAAAAAGGTTAATAAACTTACTATAAGCAGCCAAACGAACCCCAAGTTGTTTATTATTAATATATATAACCTTATCTAAGTAATTTGGCCGATCCTTAGATTTTTAGGAATAAAATAACAATTACTAATATAATATTTATTTTAAAATCTATTTTATGTCAATTTTGACACTATTTAGTAATTATTTTTTTTGAAAATCGTAACAGAATGATTAGTTCGAAAAAAGTTAATTAAATCAATACTAACATGTCATATTAATCAATAAAATTAGTGGAATTCATAATAAGTGTCAAATTACATTTATTGTTTTGTTTATAACATCAATTATGTCAATATTTCATTAATAAGATAATTACTGCATCATCTTTGTGTCATATATAAATTATATTATTTAATATTTAAAATTACAAATAAAATACCTTTCTGTAGGAAATCGTTTTATCTTTCTAATGAAAATGTATAGTCGAATTTACCTTATGTATATCCCTATATTAAAAATGATTTACTTATGAAACTTTGATTGTAACTATTTTAACCTTTCTTTAAATAAATTAATAATAAATGTCCTAATCTAATCCAAGTCGGCCTAAATGGTCATATTTTATTTCTAAGGTTGTTTTTGGTCGAATTACACTTGTCCAATAGAATTAAGACATGTGTTAGGGTAATAATAATAACATTTTTACCCTTAATTACCCTATTTACTTTTAACCGTGGTAAAAAAAGTAAAAAATTACTATTCATCAAAAAATTATTTTCATCTCATTGAACCTCATTTTACTTACTGACATCAACCGTGTCTCTCGGATTTTTGAAATTCCACTCACAGAAGCGGTAAAATTAAGTTTTATGAAAAATTCAGTTTTTTTAACTACCACTTACTGGTTTCACTATTCATCAAAAATTGAATGTTTTCAGAAAAATACCAAAATTTCACCCTAGGATAATTTCGATATATCGAATCCAAAAATGAAATCCATTTTGAAAAATAAAATTTATAAAATTTCAAAAAGTGGTTATTACTATTTATAACGGCTAGTTTTAATAATATTTTATTAGCATATCATTGTTTAGTGAAACTCGGTATTGCGTACGACGCAAGCTATCGAGGTAGGTCGCGATTTCGTGTAAAGCAAGCCAAGCAAGTGTTGTGTGTAGAAAAATATTCCTTTGATGATTTATATAACATAGAAGTCTCGGGTGTTACATAATCAACCTCAATGCATCCCATAGGGATCAATAGTGGTTCATTTAATAAATTATTCAACCAATTTATAATTTCTACCTTGTAAAACTAAAAAGACAACCCGACAACACATGAAAACAACTACATACACATAAATATGACCACAAGACTATGATACATAACTTTTAAACAACCTACCTTGATTCTGTAGATGAACTCTCTCTCAACATTGGCCTTTGATTCTAACTCATACACCCTTTAAAAACCAAACATATAATCCACTAGAAAAAGTGGGTTTTAGGGATTTATAATAAGATTAATTATCCCACAAACCATAATCCAGAAAAATGAATAAAGATGAGTTTTAGACTCCCCCAGAGCTTTGATCCACACCCAATGATGATCCAAACAGCTTATAAATGAGGGATATCGATCCTTGCGAGGTTTTGGAGGAAGGGTTCATCACCCTTGGATATTTTTGTAAGAATGGGGAGGAAAATAATGCAAGGAAACATAAATCCTGAGATAAAAATGGTAATTTTCCCATTTTTAATGAGGTACATGGTTTAGCTGCACGGTTAGCCAAACCATGCATCAACCGTGTACCACCCTCTGACTAAGTGGGGGCCTGGTCACACAGGCTCCTAGAAATACCACATGGTTTGACAAATTGTATGGTAATAGTGTGGGATAGATCTTTCCACGTTCGCATAGTTTCACCCCCCCATGCATGGTTACAAAAACCGTGCAACCCTACTCCATGAAAGCATGGTTAAAGTACATAGTTACTACTAACTATGTTCCAACTTTGAAACATGTAGTGGATGGACCCCTTTTCCTTTAATTCATGTCTCGTACCCCCGAGGCACCCCTGAGCTTCCTCATAAACATGGGAAAAAATTAATTATACAATTTAAAGGGATTTAAAATAAAATTATAATAGGGAAATACCTCAAAAGAAGTCTAGGATCATACACATGTGGAATAATAATGTGATAGTTTTTAGTAGTTTCAATCATAAAACTTCCAAAAATAAATGGAAGATAAGTGGAGTAGGATTTTCATTAAGAATGATACTTGATAAATAGTGTAAGGTGGATTAAATAATGTGAGACCACTATAATAGTATGTTGATTCTTACTATAGGTGTGGATTCCAAATAATTTAAAAAAGAGGATTCAGGTTCATACATTTAGAAGTAGGATTTATAAAATGGTGTTATTCAAGGAGATATATGGAAGAAGATTAGAGGAAAGGGGATGGCCCACAAAGACCGACCAGAATCCTCACCTTAATAATGATGGAGGTACCCCTCTATCATTGTTCTTTATTGTTAAAACTAATAAAAGTAGTGTTATATGGGTAGACACAATACATAGGGTAAATGAACCATGTGTTCATTTAGAAAAAAAATATTTTAAATTTGGAAATAGTGTTAATAATAAGGAAATGATAGTTGTGATTAAATCTATCAACCTTGAAGATTCCATGATGGAATTTTTTTATAATTTATAAAAGGAAACAATGAATGTAGTTCCAAGGATAAATATTTCCAAATATATTGTCTAATCTTTTAATTTATAGAAAATATAGAAAAATATTTACTTATATGCTGGAATCAGTATGTAAATGATTAAATAACATAGAAAAATGGATACCAAGGAATATTTGAAGTGATCTAGGTGTCAAATTCATGTTTTATTCCTCCCAAAATTATTTAGAAATTATTGGGACACTTTTAGAAATATTTCAAGACCTATTGGATGGTGGAAAACCGTAAACCAGTATATATATATATATTGTGATTATGAATAAAAAATACATATTACTTCATACATATTTGTTATAAATTAATATATTATCATTATCTGAGTATTATTCTTAGGATAACCTAAATATTCTCAGAGAAAAAATTATTATCGACAAAGTACTTTCATCAAGTGTCTCTCATGCTGAAATCATTTCAATAAGTGATCTATGTAAGGTGAAAATAGTGATGGGGAGATATAATCATGACCATAATGGATGACATACACAATTGAAACAAGGTAGATATTTTATAATGAAATAGAGATAGTGGACTCATGTTGTATCACTTGTTTGACATTAACAAGTGGAACCCATAGTGTTGTAAGTGACATGTTCCTCACCTATGTGTATTAAATTATTTGAACAAACTATTTTATTGGAGTTTATTTAATATCATGGGGATATTTTATTACAAAATATTTAATGTCTTTTATATATTAGTAGTTAAAAATTTGGACAATAATGACATTTTTAACTTTGAATCGTGTTTCCTACACCAAGCTCCATCTCGGTAGGCATAAAAGATTTGTAGAAAAGTATTTTCCAAGTGATGATTCACTAATTAGAGTTTTAAAGGAGTGTATCTATAATTTTGAAATGAATTGGCTGTTGAATAGATGATTTTTAATTGCATAAATGTCTCAAACCAGCATGGATGAACTAGGACTCTGATACCTGAGCCGAATCCGACATTACCTGAAGGTCATTTTGGATCCCCATGCGTTTTGAAATAGTACTTGGAATAATAATCGATCTAATTGGGAATTTCTTTTCCAAAAAAATAATAGAAGATAAAGATACAAGTTAGTATGCTTAATACTCAAAAAAGGAGAAAGCACTAGAATCAATTAGGTATAAAAAATTTATAACACCCTATTATCATTCTATCATGTATGTTTTAACCTTTGTTTTTTTTCCTTTTTCATTGATTGAGTTATGTTGAGAATGAATTGGGAGGATACCTATAATGGTTCGGTCAAATATTTTTTGTAATTTATAGCATAGACCTGAATTTTATGAACCCTGATATACTATTACACATTATATAAATGGTTTACACACCATATAATGTATACAAGGAAGAAACCATGAACTGGATGAAAAACATGAGAATTTTACACAGTATGTATCATGTAAATTCAATGTGATGGAAAAATATGGTTCTTATTAAAAAAGAAATGAGTTTTTTTAGTATATATGAGCCTCACGCCATAAATGATGTGTAATGGAACTACACACCATGTAATTGTCGAGAGTTGGGTTTTTAGGGTGCCTCTCAGCATAATTTTCATTTCATACTATGGAAGATCATCTCCCTCTCAACCTAAAGGCTCTTCCTAGGTGTTTTTGTGTGAATACTTCCCATAAAGATTGCTACATTAAGTGATTAATCACTATTGTGGTTGGATTGATTCTTGCTGGTTTCTTAGCATGCCTTGTCTTTCAAAGGTTGTTCTCCTGGTTTCTAATCACCTTTATCAAAAAAAGCTAGTTTTATACCATATTGTGGTAGGGTTTTCTATGAAATGGGTTTATTTGATGAATTTTATAATTTCAATTATTAATTACTTTTAGTTTTTCATTAATTAGAAGTTATATTTGGTTTTAAATGATTTCTTATAAAGGAAAACGTTTTCAAAAAGGGGATTTTCTTTGAAAATGGATTTTCTTGATTTGGGAATAGGTTTTAAAAGTTTAAAGTAGATTGTCTTGGATATGAATTTTTATGAAATTATGAGCGTGATTTTGAAAATTCATTAGAAAATTGCGCATTGGGAACCTTGAGTGCATCAGGATAGAGAAACAGGTAGCCTTAGTCTGTGTTTAACCATTTGGAGGTAACGTTTTATGATATTGACTAGAAGGACTCAATATATTTTGTATCCAATGTATACTTTTTTTGCCTTGTAAGTGTATAATATGGATTTTTTCATAGGCTAGAGCCCAATATGATGTGATTTGTCATTTTTCATTTATGGTTATTTATTTTATGATTTTTTTAGCATGGATTATTTCTCACAGATTATTATAAGTGGTTGTATCACATTGCTTCATATGATAGGTTGTTTCATGGATACGTGTATACTTCTTTAACACTTAATTCATGGATATGATTTCCTATTTTTATCAAATCTACATGTAATATTTATGGTTTGATTATATGAAAGTATTTAAAGAAAACGAAATTGGAAATGATTTAAATCTGCATTTATTTTATAAAAATTCTTTGTAAAACTATATCATTTTAAAAGACCTAATTGTTATTTTTTTTATTCGACCCTATATAGATTATTTGGTGGTATCCCACTGGGATTTGGATCACACTTAAATCATTCCATTGGGAACTTTTAGATTTTTTATTATAGGATTTAGGTAAATGGAATAACATCCTGTAGTATGTTGCCTTCCCTTGTGTTGGTTTCTTTCAGTTTGGGTTGGATTGGAGGTGACTGTTGGTCATGTGGGGACTCGAATAACATCTTGGTTTGGCCTGTTTTGTCTTGGATTGCATGTATTTTTGGTATCTCATATATTTACAATTATTACTCTACTTTTATGTCTTTTTTCATTATATTCAAGACTATTTTATGTTATAATATTTTTCCCATATCATGTGGTGGGACGATTCAGGTTGCTTGTCTAGTGGACTCAGTTTGGTTTGCTACAATTTGGTATCAAATAGAATGATCAGCCAAAAGATTGTTATAACTACCTGATTTTGGTTCTGTATCATGGGTATATTGGAGATATGACTATCAAAATTCTGATAATAGGTGCAGAAAAGGGGCCTAACTAGCTCACTTCAATGAATGAAACCAAGTTACCATGTGTGGTTAGGGATTTTTACAAGGTTTGAGATGTGGAGTTTAAGGTCAATTGAATAAACTATATGAGATTATTATTTAAATTTACTTGTTTTTTTCTGTGTATGGATTTTTCATGGTTGCCTTAAATTCTTAATGTTTTGATGCTTTATTATCAATACCTGAACTTATACTTTGATTTTTGGAATTTTTTCATGATTGATTAGTTTTTTTATTTTGTAAGAAAATTTACTTGAGAATATATCTTCCAAATAAAAGATAGGATTCTATGAGATAGTTTTTCAAGAGATCCCTCTATTGGAACCTACTTTGGTAGAATATATTATCTGCAATGTTTTGACTATGTGTTAAGTGGGTATTAGGAACCGAAGATGCATAGTCGATCATGGATCAGAATTTTATAAGAAGTATACAAGCATCTTTCATTGTGAAAAATGACCCTAGGATTATGAGGAGTGGCTTTAGTGGATATATATTGTATTCAACTTCTTCAAAACCATGAAGTATCTAATATGGGGTTTTCCACATATATTCCCAAGGGACCTAGAAAGAGATGGTGGGACTCTATTTTTCATGTTATGATATATGGGAATATTAACTGGTATTCCATTATGGAAATATTTAACAAACAATTTTTTACAGAGACATTGTGTGTAGGAAAGACCTAAGAGTTTCTAACCTTAGAGCAGGGGAGCATGCCGTTATAGAGTATTTTACATGTTTTGATGACTTATTGCATTTGACATTAGATCTTTTCACTAATGATTACCTGGAGGCTTGATGGTTTCAGTTAGGAATGAGGCCTGATATTCAGTAGATTTAGATACTCTTGTGCATTCTAAACTCTATAGAGGTTGTTGATAAAGAAAATTTATTCAAGGTAGAGACCATTGGGAAGATAGAATTGGGTGGATCTTTAGTTGCGTTAGTGGTTAGACAAGGTGTATCTTATAGCTAGAAAAGGAAGTGAATGGGTGGTCATTGTTCCTCAGGAATAGTCATAAGGGAAACCACAGGGAAGCATCAGGTTTCCTGCTACCAATGTGGAAGGCAAGGTCATACCATGTCTAACTGTGAGGAGGCTCCTAAGACTTGTCATATTTGTGGATGATCTGGAAATCTATAGTGATTTTTTTGAAAAGATATCTTTAGGCAGTGGGGTAGGTTCAACTCTCACCAAGGGTTCGCAGGTTCATGTAGATTCTTCATTGGGTGGTGGGTCAAACCCTCAAGCCAAGGGGGATGTTTATGTGTTGAATACCAGACAACATTATGCTACTGAGTATGTGCCAAAGGAATATGAAGTTGGACCAACTACTATTAGAGGCAAAGTGATTATCTTTTCATCAATGGTTATAGATCTTTTTGATATGGGTGATAATCATTATTTTATATCATCAATGTTAGTTGACGTAATGGTATTGTGTTCAAAACTTATTCCATTCTTGTTGGAATTTTCCAGACCTTTGGGAAAGAGATCCGAACAATGTTTTAGATGTCCCGTGTGTCGAGTGTTGATAGCTGACATTGAGTTGGAGTGAAAATTCATAGTGCTTGATCTTGAAATATTTAACTTGATTATCGAAATTGATTAGATGATTAATTTTAAGGAAAAAGTATAATTTTATCATCATTCAGTTCATTTCTTATCTGTCGATCGGGTCACTCAAGATTTTGAGGGAGAGTGGGACTCTATATCCAGAAGGGTGAGGCCAGTTCTTCCTTATGCTAGGGTAATTTTGTGTAATTTTTTAGATATGTTTGTTGATTAATTTACCCTTTATTTGGTGGATGAATTTATATAGTTGTGTGTGAGTACCCTGAGGTCTTTTTGAATTATTTTTGTAGTTTTCTGCCATATAGAGAGGTCATGTTTAATATAGACCTTCTCCCGGGTATGATGCTCATTTCTATGAGGCCTTACCATACGAAGCCTTCTAATTTGGTGGAAGTTAAGGTCATGATTTAGGCCTTATAGGATAAAGGATTTATTCTTCCTACCCTGTCACCATGGGCTACACCTATCTACTTTTCTAAGAAGGAAGAAGGAATCCTCAAAATTTGTATTGATTATCTAATGTTTATTCAGGTTACCATTAAGAAAAAATATACTTTTCCAACGGTTATTGATCTATTTGATCATCTAAAAGGGTATTATTGGTTTTTAAAGATTGAAATGTGATTATGGTATCACCAGATGAGAGTTTGAGAAGAGAATATACCTCAGACAACATTTAGAATTGAATATGAGAATTTCACGTCTCCGGTTATTCCATTCAGCCTCAAAAATTATCCTATGGTGTCTGTGGATTTAAGGAACCCGATATTTCATTAGTTATTGGAATATTTTGTTTCTGTTTTCATATATGATATTTTGGTGTACTCCGATTCAAAATAGGAGCATATGGAGAATTTGGATATCATCCATTTAACATTGAAAGAACATTGTCAATATGGTAATCTTTTTAATTGTGAGTTTGAGATATGAGAAGTAATGTTTTAGGGGCATGTGATATCTAATAGGGTCTTCCAATTAGATCATAAAAAGGTACCGAAAATTATGTACTGGGATTAGCTTAGAAATATGTTTTATATCTAGAGATTCTTGGGTTTGGCCAGTTACTATAGATGGTTTGTTCAGGACTTCTCCAAGACTGCTTATTCAATTATTTCTTTAACTTGTAGTGGTGTACAGTTTGAATAGAATGACAAGTGACAGAGATATTTTAAGGATCTATAGATGAGGTTGACATCAACACATGTTTTTATTATTTTGAAACTGGGGTTGGGTTAAAATGCTTTATGCGATTCTTTTGGAAAGGATTTGGGATGTGTCTTTATTTAGGGGAAACAAAATGTGGCTTATGGATCTCTCCAGTTACACCCTCATGAGAATAAAAACCCTATCTATGATCTTGTGTTAGTATATATTATGAATTCACTCAATACATGGAATTACCATTTCTTTAGGTATAGGATTAATGTATATTATGATCATAAGAGCATGAAATAAATTTGTTACTAAGAAAGATCTAAATGTATGACATAGATGATAGTTGGAGCATCATTAAACTTTTTATTTTTATATTTTTTAACCCTTGGAAATAAAATGTGGTTGATTATGCATTGAGAAGAAAATTGTTGACACAAGCCATTTAGGAATCGGTTGGGCAGTGGCCTATGATGATTTTTTTATTGAGATGATCTTGGAAGTGGAAGTGGTTGGTGGAAAGGTGTTCATGGATTCAATGAAATATGAATGTTATTTTGATGAGTGAGGTCATCTCGAGCATGTGGTAGACACCATGTTCCAATGCTTTAGTGACATATTTTATGGTGGGGATACCTCTGGTGAGTGTTCTTGGTCTCCTTGTGGAGAATTGTGCTTCCATAAAAGGTTGGTTATTCTATTTTTCTTGATTCAGGTGTTGTTGGAAAGTGGAAACCATTTGTTTTGGTCCATGCACCCTAATGATGATATTTCAATGTATTTTTCCATTGATTTTTCATAGAATCCTAGTAGGAAGGTTATGATTTGGGTGATCATTTATCAACTTATGAAATTAGCGCATTTCCTACCTATCAAGGAGAAAATTAAATTGGAACATCGTAGGGACTTGTATGTCTGGGAGATTGTGATACTTAATGGGGTTCACTCTACAATTGTTTCTGAAAGGTATATGAGGTTCACATCTAGGTTTTGGAAATTTTTTCAGGATGATATGGTTTCCATGATTATATTAAACACAACTTATCATCTATTAATGGATGGACATATGGATAGGGATATCCATATTTTTTATTATATTCTCTAGGATTGTGTGCCTAATTTAATAGGATCTTGGGAAAACCATTTTCCTCTGGTTGAGTTTACGTATAAAAATAGTTCTTTGTATTTGATATATACGGTTCCATTTGAGAATTCTTATGGGAATCCATGTAGATATCAATTGTGATTAGAAGAGTTGGGAGAGAAGTCCTTGGTTGGGCTGAGTGTTGTTGATGAGATGATGGAGATGGTTAAATTGATCTAGATACATTTGATCCTGACACAGAGTTGTAAGATATCATATGCAGACCATCGAAATATGCCACTAGAGTTTGAGGTTGGTGATCGGGTATTTCTCATAGTTTCTACTTGTTTGGGATATTGTTAGTTAGGTAACCAGGGTAAGTTAGCACTGAGGTTTGTGGATCCCTTTGAGATCATTGGACGACAGGGGAAGGCAGCCTATCAGTTTCACATAACATATGTTTTGACAACTATCTGAGATGTTTTTCATGCTTCCCAATTGAGGAGGTATATAATATATTCTTCTATAATGATTAGATGCGAGGATGTTGATCTTGATCTCCTTACCACTTTGGTTGAGAAACCAGTTCAAATTATAGATCACTTAGATAAGGTACAATGTAGTAAAACTATCCCATAGTATGGGTACTATGGCAGTGTAGATATGATAACCACATGATGTGGGAGAGGGAGTTGTTTATGAGGCAGCATTGACCTTATCTTATTGTGTATCTAGGATCATGTGGTATTTATGGAGGCATAAAACTTTTTTGGTGGGGAGATTATAACACCCAGTTACCTTTTTGTCAAGTTTTTTTAACCTTTTATTGGTTTTCCATTTTTGTTTATTGAGTAATGAAGAGATAGAATTTGGAGGATACTTTAAATGGTGAACTCAAGGATTTATTGTAATTTCAAGCATAAACCCACTATTTCAGTAACCTGCTAGACTATAACACACTATTAAATGGGTTACACACTGTGTATTATCTATTGGAAAGAACCCATGAACTAGATGCACAACGTGATAAGTTTACACACTGTGTTTCTTATACACGCCATTTAATGGAAACAAATATGGTTTCTAATAAATATTAGATGTTTTTTTCATCATATATGAGCCTCATTTTTTACACAATATATAATGGTATTACACGTTGTGTAAATATCTAAAGTTTGATTTTTAGGGTGCCTCTCAGCTAAATTTTCATTTCATCAATTGGCATATCTTCTCCATCTTAACTTAAAGAATCTTACGAGGTGATTTTTTTGTGACTGTTTATCATATGGATCACTTAATTTATCAATTTATAATGGTTTATATTGGATTTTTTCAAGCTAGTTTCTTATCATGCCTTGTCTTCCAGAGGCCATTCTATTGGTTTCTGTTCACCATTATAAAAATTAGTTTGGTTTTTACTATGTTAGGGTAGGTTTTTCTATAAAATGGTTTAATTTTATGAATTATACATCATTATTGATTAATTTATTTGTATTCTTCATTGATTTGAAGTGTTATGTGGTTTTAACTGATTTCTTGGAAATGAAAATGTTTTCAAAAATGGATTTTTCTTTGAAAATTGAACTTCTTAATTTGTGAATGGGTTTTCAAAATATGAAGTTGATTGTGTTGGATTTCAATTATTTTATGAAATTGTGATAATGGTTTTGAAAATTTATTTTACAATTACAGATTTGGAACCTTGGGTGAATCAGTATAGTGAAATAGGTAGCTTTATTGTCTGTTTCACCGCTAGAAGGTAATTTTTTGTGATATCAAATGGGAGGAATCAATATATTTTGGATCAAATGTATGCATTTTTTGGATTGTGAGTGTCTAGAACACATTTTACCATAGTCTAGATCCTAATATGAGGTTATTTATAATTTATTATTTATTTTCATTTATCACATGATTGTTTTTATCATGGATCGTTACTTATAGGTTTTTATTTCATGTTGAATCAAATAACTTTTCCTGATAGGTTATTTTATGGATATGTGTATATATGTTTACCTTTTGATGCATTAATATGATTTCCTATTTTTATCACTTCTACTTTTAATATTTATAGTTTTATAATGTTAAAGGATGTTATGATAACCAAAAGAAAAATGATTTATAACTGTATTTATTTTATGAAAATTATTTGTAAAACTGTTTTGTTTTAAACTCCATAATTATTAAGTTCTTGATAAAAGTAATTACATATAAACTATGGTGGTTTCTTACCAGTATTCGAATAATTCCCTAATTTTACCTTTGGGTGTTTATAGATTATGTATTGAAGGATCCAGTTAAAGGGAAGAGCATCTTATAGTATTCTTTCTTCTCCTGTTGTTGCTGATTTTGGTTTGGGTTGGACATACAGGGGCATGAATTACTTTCTGGTTTAGCTTATTTTGTCTTGGATTGTATGTATTTTTTGGTATCTCATCTGTTTCTACTACTTACTCTGGTTTTATACATTTAATTAGTTATATTCAATATTGTTTTATATCAACTTTCTTTACCCATATCATGTGGTGGGCCGGTTCTGGTGGACTATCTAGTTGACTCAGGTTGGTACATTACAAAATCCCAAATAGTAAATCATCAAAGTTCTCAACACATATCATGATAAAATATTTTACATCCAATGCAATGAGTGGATAAAATCTAAATCAGTCACCTACATTACTTTAGGTCCCAAAGGTCATGAACATTCACCACCTCCAAGTGGTGCTTTATCTTTTCTCAAACCTGGTATAAGATAATCTACAAAAACCCAATGAAAAGGTAGTATGTGAGATAAATAACATAGTAGGGTGTCACCAAGTATTTCGTAAACAATACCATATCAATAATCCAATTATGTTACCAATTTAAATAAAGAAAATCATGGAGAATCACTTACATATTAAAAAAATATGATTTCAAATAAAATGATGAAAAATATATCCAAACTAGCATAAATTAATATTTTATATTAAACGATTTATATAAATCAGTTAAATTGAATAAATCATTTCTATAATAAATTTAATGAATAGTCAAGACATGTAAAGAAAAGCACCATGCTAATAAGCCCTCTAATATGTTAGTTTATAGTAATAGGATTGTCACACTTATCATTTATCAGCACGACTCTAGAAATGTGTGCACACTAAAATAAACACCCCATTATGGGATATAATATGAGAAATCAGTCTACACCTCGTTAGGAGATCCACTATGGTAAATCTATCCAAACATGGTTTAGTTAGATTTATCATTGTAAATAAATTTCAAGGGGGTCAGAGTCCTAGTGTGATTGTTCTAGTTACCTACTAACTACCCATGATTATATGTGGTCCAAATATTAATCATTAATTCATGGGAAAATCTAATCAACACCCTATGAGGTGTCCCATTCTGATAAATGTTTCAAAACAATTAATATTTGAAAATTTAATTGACCAAAAAATAGTTTTCAGCATTCCCTTTTTAATATCAAATCCAAATCAGGGTTTTAATCAAATTCATGACCTTTCAAAATAATATTTAAATTTAATAGTTTTTCTTAAGTATCAATATGCATTCATTTTCACCAAATCAATTTTAAATTCAATACTTAAATTTTCTCAAATCCACCCAACAATTTCAATTCCATTGAAATTGGGGGTCATTCACAATTTCGATGCCAATATAAAAAAATAAATCATTTCAAATTTTTGTTTTTAAAAAAATTAAAAACTGATTTAAATTCATTCATGTAATATAGGGTTTCCATTTAGTGGAAAAGTATTATGAAACCACCTACCTTTAATAACACAGTAAAATATAACACTTGCAATGGGATTTCAAATGAAGAACAAGGAAAAGCAGATCAAAAAACACAACCTAGAATCAAGATTCATCAAAACAGAGTTTAGATCCATAAATAACATGATGATATATGAAGAACTAAACAATATAGAAGATAATTTTGGAAAAAAACAGCACGACAGAAGATCTACTTACCTGAAGGAGGTCAAACAAGATCAATCGTTCTTCGATCTACTAATAGAATGGGATTGAGAATGTAAAACTACTTATCGAGAACCTTTGAAACCAAGGAAGTTGAATAGGGTTAAGTGAGGGTCAATTAGGGGTTAAATAGGGGGTCCGGATGGTGCTTCCTCTAGTCGTGACCGAACACCGACCAGCTGACCATCCCATGAGCTCCCCTCTAAAGGATTCTGCCTCCCTCGACCGGCTACCTGAACCCCATCAATGTCCATTTCTCTTCCAGCCACTGCATCGGGAAAGAAACGAGACCACACTTCACTACTGTCGTTGGATGACATCTATAACACTGCCTCCTTTTGTGGCCTCTCTTACAGGGAGTCCCTATAGGTGTGACCCTTCCCTTCCATCATTTCCAGTGTCACCCCCCTTCAGATGACCTAGATCCAGCTGTATTGTCGTCTGTGGTCTTCTCTATCATCCTCCCGATTTTCGGACCACATCTGGCAACTTCCATCTAGTCGAGGGACATGAGTTACTCCCCATTATGGTTCGTCATTGAATAGTTTCACCCCAAAATAACCTAGGGAATGTATGACCAGCCCAAAACTTGTTTGGGTGGGCCTACCCATCCCAAAATTCCCCGGCATGGGGTCTGCACATCCCGGAATGGGACTGTGCGGGTTTTGCTAGACCTGCACAGGCCCAGCCTGGGGTTTTTGGGGAAAGATAATTTTAATATAATTATAAATTAATTAAATTAATTAAACTAATTAAATTAATTAAATTAATTTTTGTTTTAAAATAAATTAATTAAATATTTTTTGTGGTTTGGAAAAAAATAAATATTATTAATTGCGGGTTAAATTAAACTAATTTTTGGTTTTAATATTAAATTGATTAACTAATTTAATTTTTTGTTTTAAAATTATATTAATTTGTGTGAATAAATGAGAAAATTTATGGAAATAAAATTAGAGTGAATTTTAATTCAATACATAAATTCCATAAAAATTTAATTTAATTCAGGTTTAATTTTTATTCAACATTTATTTTAAATACGCAAGTTTAATGCGTATTAGACAGATCATGAGTCATATATCATCCATTTTATGTCTAGTTCATGTTTCATTTATTTATTTATTAAATAATTATAATGTTGGTTTGTAATAATTAGTTTAATTAAATGGTGACCTGCGAGTCATCTGTGACATTATTTGTATAAGGGTCTCTGTACACATTGTTTTTGCTGATATGTATTTTATACACCAGAGTTCTCCTAGACTATGAGAAACTATTGTTTTATAAAGACGAGAAAAATATGACACACTTCAGGCCATGTTATGGTGATGCACCAGACATGATTTTGACGCCTTGGATGGGTGGTCACTACAACTCAAGACACAAGTGACGCGACATAAGGTATTACCCCTAGGGTCAACATTGATCTGTTATTCACTCAATGGAACTACCATTATTATTGACTCATGATCATGTCCTAATTTTATTTTTTTCATTGTTTATTATTTTTTGAATGTGTAGTTTAAGTGTGATCACATAGAATATTAAACAAGCATGCAAAGATAAAACGAACATGTGATGTGAAGAATTTTTTTTCTATTTATTGTATGGTCAGTTATGAGTGTGATCAAATTGAAATTTCTTATCAAATATAAAATGTTTTTTTTCATAACATTAAAATAATTAAACTATCAATGAAATATTAATTAGTAAACACCTTCCATAATTCTTATTTGGACAAAATTGGGTGTTCGGGGATCTCATCATTCTATAACCATGGGTTCCTCTTACTAACAGGGGGTTTTTATGAGAGTGGTTGTTTGAATTAACAAAAGTGGTAGTAAGTATTATTCATAAATAAATTTCAATTGTTTTAGATGCTATAATTGATTAAATCAGGTTATGATTTTAGAAGTTGGGACTTCACTCAATATATCAATGAATCACGAGTTAATATTTTTGGCTAGTCAATATCCGACCTTAAACAATATGAGTAGTGGTGTTGCCCAATATTTTAGACTATGAGGGGAGGTTTAGGGATCCATTCCACTATAATACTAAATATATAGAGTGTTTTGATTCAATCATAGAGTTTTCCTATAATTTGATAAAATAGTGGATGATATTTAATGATTTAATTAATTAATCAAAATGTCTAAAAAGGTAATCAAGATAAAATGTACTTACCTGTTATATTTTACTTTTTTGTAGAAAATGGAATGTTATACCATAATAAATACTGCAATTAATAGTGGAAAATTTAAATTTACTCACTATCCCGCGTTTCCATTTGTAGTACATGCACTTTCTCACAATACTACAGTACGAGAAATTCAAGGTGCTATCATTGCTAATTTTTATTAAGATACCTCAAGAAGTGAGAGTGAGAAACATACTTACATGAGACTCATGTGTTAAAAATATAATGGTTATTTAATAATTCCATCACCAATGTATGATTCTAGTTGTGGTTAATACATGAGGACATGGGTGATACAACATGTATTCTCCTCTCTAAGAAGTCGGGATGGAGAAAGTGATGCAAGATATGAATGGGTGACAACTACACTAGTCATGTGTAAATTAAAATGTAGATCATGATCTTTCAATATATCACCTTCTCATATCAATTTAACCTATTTAGTCATGTTTTTTTAGGTTACAAAATGAATATTATTTATTAAACTCTTCATTACTATTTTAGGTAAGTTTTTTCGAGTGAATAAGAACATAAAAGACAGTTTCATCTTTAATTCTTATGGAGGGAAAATTGAAAGGGAAGGAAAAATGGCCAATGGAAAGTAATTCCAGAATAAAATTGAAAACTTCCTTCAATTAATGTGTTATTAATAAGAGGTTATTTTCATTTCATATCATAAAATAAAACTATGAAAGTTAAAAGGCAATAAAATAAATTGAATAAGTATGTACTAGATTCTTCTTCAGGAATATTCAGCATCTATATGTATTGTTTCAATATTAAAACTTGGTTATTACATACAATATAATTTTCACATATGTGTATTGAAATATGGTAACCAAGTGAGTGTATAATCATTACCAGAAGTAATATGTATTGACCAATCATTTGAGAAAGGTTGATTCCAAAGTCAGCAGTGAGAATTAAATGAATTCTATATTTTCATGTGAATGATTCATATAGAACTATTATTGAATATAACCAAAAAATTTATCTCATATGTTCTTTTTACATAAGGAGACATTATTTCAAATTTAGGAATGAATGTTGTTTATGGTATAGAATAATCAAATAATAGTTCAATGATACATGAATCACAGGCTATATCAGATGAATATAAAAATGAATGAATTATTTACCTAGTTGTGGAAAGATAATTATTGGTCAAGAAAAACTAAAGTGGATGTTAGGGATATACCCTGTATAGTATTTAGAATAATCCGAGATAAAAACCTTAGGTATTATCAATATATATAATTTGGACAAAGAAACCTTTATAAATAATGGTTTTCTACAAAGATATTGGAATTATTTCAACAAGATAGCGAGAAATATTCAAAGGGTAAGATAGTGGCATATGTACTCCATTAAATTCCTTTAAGTAATTAAGTAATTGTAAGGTGAGGTATGATATAATCTTGGTCATAAGATATGAGTTTCTTTGGGATGGCATGGTGAAGAATATCTTGACCAAGAATTCAACACTCAAGATAATGTAGCATGAAGTAATTCCTAAATTAATAGTACCTTATCTACATCATGGAATTGATGTTAATGAGGAGGATCAATAATGATGTCTTAAATGTTATTATTGATAAAAAATGTAGCATTGAGCAATTCCAAAACACATATTTTATACATTAGAGTTATGATCTATGGAGTATCAATATTATAACTCATAGTAACTTCCATTACATTTCATGACATACTTTGAAAATAACAATGATCTCCCATAACCACATTATAACTAAAATGAAAAATGGACATAATATGAGTCATAGTATGATTAAAAAATCTTATGGTATAGAACATGTGTTTATATACAAAGAGTTATTTGGGATATAAAAAAACTTTCATCAAGAAAAACACAAAGTGTATTTAATGTAATTATCCTAATGGTTTCTTAGGATATTAAATAAATCCCGAAGATAAAAAAAGTGGTATTCATGTGATGGACTACATTTCTATGTAAGGGTGTGTATCTCTATTATAGATAGTGGGAGATATATTGAATTTGGTTTAGTCAATGATATAGATACACATATAGTTATCATAGGAATATGTTCTACAAGTGCACGTTGAATATGTATGTTCTAGAGACACATACTATGTAAGAAAACCCTAGTGATTATTTTGAACTCACTGCAGTTAGTGATAAATTATTCATTAAGAATAATAACTCCTAAAAGTAAAAACTATCTTAAAATTACCTGAGATTGAAACTATCAATTAAAATTCAATAACGGATTTCACGTATCAAAGTAAAAAGGGGCATATTATTTTGAATTATGTGGTGGATACTCAAATGAGAGAATATATGGATGGTACAAGCGTTGTACCTATAATTTCTCCATTGGTTATACCAATTCATGTTTTCTAAATCCATTAGAATTTTACTTATCATAACTAATATCTATAATCATTATATTGATCATTTAATGTCATGAACATAAATCTTATAAGGTTTCTATTTGACAAAACCCGAAAGGGATGGTCATAACACAAAATGCTAATAATGGTTGCAAGATACTAAAAACTAATTTAGGATTTAAGTAATCAATGATATCATAGAAAATTCATTTAGAACAAATGTTTTCCATGTGTCTACCACTGGTTAGTGGGAGCTTCATTGTTTTCCAAGTGAAATATGTTCGACAAAAAATAGAAACAAATATTGGTCTTCAAGTTAGTTAAGACCAGAATGAAAGAATCTATTTTCAAATGATTGGCATAAACTAATAAACTATATTGTAGGGAAAATGATGTAATAAGGAATATATAATGGTTTCTTGGACCTAGTTATTCATTCATATATTGACATAGTATTGAAAAATACAATCTAGAACAACTCAAGAGAGGACTTGTTACCAATGTCACATGAAATGTATCTATCTAGGTTGACATTCCTAGGACATGGGAGGAGATAAACGTGGTGAGTTTAAATCCATATGCTTATGTGATGGATCAATCATGTATTCCATGATATGTAATTAAATTATTTTTTCAAGGATATACTTTGTAGTAGGAAGATATCAATTATATTCGAGAGCATTTTAAGTGAAGCAGTCAGAACTATCTGATTGTACTTCAAAAGTACAAAATATATGTAATTTTTATGTGGAGAATAAAGTATACTAGTTTTTAGGGGACAAAAAAAAGTCTTCCTTAGATCCATGTGATCTAATATCACAGTTAGGCTAAGGTGATGAGAGAGACAAGCTCATATAAGCCAGTGGTATCCATACCTATAAATACCTAGTATGTTACATCTTCAAAGGTGGCTAAGAAGTAGTTAAACATAAATATTTGTTCCAATTCATGTAATCACACCTAGTAAGTAAAGTATTATCATAATGTAAATTATTATATTCTTACAATCCTAGTTGTCATGTTATGATAGTAAGAAAAAGAGCCTATACCCGGGGATTCCATATCTAGAGAGGTTTTACTCAAGGATATGAGGTCGTATATAACATAATAGACATGTGGTGGAATCATGGTAGATAGAGCAACTAAATTCCCAACTTAGCAGAAAAATGATTTTGATCATGTGATATCTAACAAGGTTGGTTAGCAAGTTGGCTCTAGTACAAGTGACAGTGTTTTAATAGTGGGTGACCTAGACCCAACTTTAATAGTAATTTTGATTACCATGTCATGTATATAGTTTGATATACATGATCTATTCATGCCATTATAGTGTAGAATTATCTATGTCCACTATTGAAATGGTATTTTTCATAGATTAATTGTCACATCAAAAGGTTATAGTAGATCTCGGGCTATAATGATAACCTCAAGATACTATGGCATTAATCATAAACAAAGGTCCTATAGTCTAGATACATCTTATTGATTAGACATAGTCTATGAATTAATATCAGGTGATGGGGGATCATAAGAATTTATAATTATTCTCATGGAGTTCGCATATAGTGATCCTTATTAGTGAGATCATGAGGAATAGCCCACCAATAGGAACACCACATGTTTTGGGTGTCATTGGATGTTCTTATCTACAAACATGTGTATTAGTCTCCTAAATTGATATCATTACCAGTGTGTTCCAGTTGATTGCTTAATTTTATGCATGAAAAAACCATGATAGTCAAATCTTGGTGAGGTAGATTGTGTTGGGTGCGTCATTCGTGGTATGAAATTGGTTGAATGGTTAAGAATTGATTTGTCACTTCCAGGACAAGGAATTTATATATCTTGGGACTAGTTGATAAGGATGGCAGTACCTTGATAAATCCAATGTCAGGGTATTCTAAGGTAAATCCACCTAGTTAGATCAAAAAATAATAAATCATGAAAAGGATGATGACATGGGTTTGTGTCATACTATATGGAATATTTAAATACAAAGATATTATATTACATAGTAGATGTATGTAGGTTATTTGTCATTTTTATGACTATCCTTATCTAATTAGGTTCCTTGATGGGATTATAGACTCCTCCCTTGGTCTATGGACATTATTCATTGATATTGAGATAAGGTGCTATAGGGTTACACACAATAGCATATTCAAAAGTCTAACCTATTATGGTTAATATGAATTTTGAACATGGTTGGCACCACTACTATAGTGTAGGTTTTATTCTAAGGATATACGATCACCAACAAAATAAATAAATTCATATTATTCATGTTAATAATTATTCCTATTGAATTTATTTAATATGAAATATATTATTTGAAAAAATATTAGTTTAAAATATTCAAGCTTCATTTAATATTTGCGGGAAAGACAAGTCGAGTTAATCGCTCAGGTTTTAACACATAATATAATTATTATATTAGAAGATAGTGATAAAAAATAGAAACTATATTTATGATTTAGTTCAGTAATTATAGTATGTCATTTATTTACTAATAAATATTTATTCAGGTAACATAAGTTTATTTCTGATATTTATTAATTCACTATATATAGAGGAGAGATATCTCATGAAAAGAAATATTCAATACTTGAATGGTGAGAGATTCTCTCTATACTCGACCAGAGAATTAGGCCAGATCCATCCTCATTTTTGGCATTCAAATATAGTGTTGAATATGGGATAATAATTGATGGTCATAGAAGATACGTATCGTCTTCTAGGTTTTCTATATTATCTATCAAAATTTCATTCCCATTGGATCATCTATTCAGATTTTATACTAAAAATGGTGGACATATTTTATGGGACCTGAAAATTTTCCCATAATTTAATCCTCAACTCAGGAGCCCTTGAAATTCTTGAAAAAAATCCAAATTATATCTCAAAATAGTTTAATAAAACAATATACATAATTTTATCTATCTAATGTTAAAATTGTAGCTTCATTTGGCTTGAATGTTGGTTTCTACTATTATTTGATGGGCATAAGATCCATTGTGATTTGTTCCTAAATTTCTATATTAATGTCCAAAAATATCCATATTCCCATTTGATTAATCCATTGATTTTAAAATAAAAAATATTCCACTCAATGTGATGAATAATATCCCAAAATATTAAATTTACATAATCAATATACCAAATTCTAAATGTTGACGATTAATTGTCCCCAAACTGACACACATTAGATATGAATTGCACAATGATGTGAAATGAAGTTCAATGTATAAAATGAACTAAAATTGGTTTTTATGGACATTGAAAGATGTTATTATTAAAATATAATCAATGAATATTTGCCTCTTTTATTGGATAATCACACCCCCGACTTGAGTTTTTCTAATTCCGAGCAAAATTTATCTAAAAATATGAAATCGAATTACCTTTTTGAAAAACATTTTAACATACAATCGTCACCAAAATACATCAAGCCCAAAAATCATCAAACCTATCAAAATAATTTTATACAAGGTAGATTTAAAACAATATCCCAAGTCCAATCCCATTACTTTGTTTAAATTCATCATCACATTTCATCCAATTTTAATTAATCATGATGATATATTGTGTATCACAAAAGTCATGGGGTCTGTTTTCTTGTTCAATGGGAAACAAATGGAGTCCTAGGTGGGAATCACATTAAACCATAATATGAATATCCAATTTTTTTAGTTTTTCTGTTTTTTTGTTTTTTAACAACAATAGAGATGGAAAAATTAATTATGGGCAAGACAACTATGGAGTGAAGATCCCTATGTGCTGAACACCATGCATGTTGTTAATTAAATGATCTTAAATAGAGATTTTAATCCTAAATATGGGTAATAAAACTATGGATTCATGATCCTAAAGTGTCTAGTGCCACAACTTTGGGAAAACAATTCTCTATGTAGTCTATATTTTTTATTCTTTTTTTTGGATACTCAAATTAAACTAATTGTGGCCCCTAAACCCTATGCTATGATTCAAGGGACCCATGAACTCAAACTTACACCCAAAATCAAATAGATTTGAATTGTGTCATTTTGATTAAAACTAAGGAAATTTTAGCAGTGAAAAATCATAGCAAACATCTTCACTTTCTAAAAACTATGCTCATGAACATAAATGAGATTTAAAATCATAATTACGGCATTGAAAATCATTTGATATACAGTTTTCATGCTTTACAATGTACATTAATGCATGAAAGAATAATTAATTTATTTTTTTCATTGAATTTATTTTTATCATAAAATCCCACTTTTTTAAATCTATTATTTTCATTAATCCTATCTTAGACAAACACTACCCATAGTGATGAAAGGGGAGATAAGTGGCGGTTTTGTAATTTGGAAGAAATAGGGGATAATGTGATTTGAACGTAATTCATGGAACAAAACAACATGGTTTTGATTTTTATGGCTCATAATTATGAAATTGATCACATGGGATTCACATGACATGTAGAATCCTCAAGGGTGATTGAATGTTAGATTTGATTTATGGAAGGGTTGTGTTTCATTTGACAAAATGAAAATTATTTAGTTATTAAATCTCACACACAAGAAACCTTTGATGGAAATGGAAAATCCAAAGGATTTCCATTAACACAATAAATACCAAAAAACACAAAAAATAAAATAATAACAATGAATAATACGGGTTTCCTCCATGGAATCCCTTAGTATGATGTCATTTGCTTGACATGGAACTCCATCATATCTGATACCAACTCTCAAAATTTTAAGGGCCACATTTTTTCCGACTTCTACTATATTGAGTTATATTATTTGTTTATAATTTATGTCATGTAAAATCCTTTGTTCTATAATTTGTGGGGAAATCCATGTTATACTTGAAATGCTTGATCCAGTTACACTTGTTATCCTTCCTAACAAATCAAGGATCATCCATACTTTAATGGTTTAAAGAGAAGAATAAATGACTAATAAAAGATTTTAGTTATCTCCTATGAAGGTATACTTTAATAGGAAATAACGGAGAATAATATTGAGTTTGGGTTGATTGAAATTTCTTTAAGAAGATTAGAAATTTAAATAAAATTAGTTTCTTCTCTAGAAAGTTTAGAATGAATTTGTTTCTTTTCAAAATATTATTCATCCCCAAAACTGGACATTTTAAAAATAAGAGTGGGTATGGAATCAATGTTTTTGAATTATCCTATTTTTTAGTGATTGTTGGTCTTCAAAAATCAATATTGGAAAAATGTTCAGGAAAATCAATACATGATGTCAAATTACCATATTTTGAACACATAAAATAAATTTCTTCCTGATTTAAATATCCTTGAACAATTCTGTGATCCTCCTCATCTATCCCAAATCATAAGGTTTATTCTTCAGTAAATGCATGAGGGGTTTGTGTGTAATAATATTCTTATATTAATATTGAGTAAGGGATAGTCTGAGTGGGAATGGGGTCTATAACCATTTCAATTTCCTTTAGTTATTGTCTCAATGTTAAAACTTCCAAATTAATTTTCTCTATTTGTTCACACAATTGTTCAGGTAATTATTGGGGATTATTTTGGATAATAGTATGGACATCATGTGATTATCCATGATTTATTTCTTAAACCATCCTTTAGAGTACTATAAATTAATCCTTTAAACAATCTTCATACAAGTGATTATACATCTCATCAGGTGTGGGATAATCATTCAAGGGTTGATCAAAGAAATTACCTAATTTTGGTGATTCCCAATATTTTTTTTAAATTTGATTATATATTGGGTTTATTTTGGTGTGTTTTTTAAGATATTAAATTCTATTATATGGAGATTTGAATGTGAGATTTTCAAGACACGCCCAAATAGAAAGGGGAAGTGACAAGAGAAATGGGGATAATAATAGAGAACTTGGGGTGAGAAAAGAATTCCAGTGTCTAAGATAACTTACTTAGATCCCTAGAAAATGCCCAAAAATTTGTTTATTCTAAAATTTACCCTACTAGTATAATTGTTTATTGACGTACAAGTAGGTATCAAATCCAAAAATACCTATGAAGAACCCTAGAGACACATATATTCTATGGAGGATTGGCTATGATGTGGCTAACTATAGTGTTGATTATAAAAACGAATAATTACATAGCTAATAGAATGGATGTAATTTAAGGATGAAACAATAAATATCTGAATGGAAATAATTAATTAATATTATTCAATCATAGGTTGTTTCTAAGGATAGATTGGATGTATTTGTTTTCTTATAAATTTTCAGTTCACTAATTCAATATGTATCCAAAAATGAGGTAATTCCAGAAAATCATTCCCCAATTTATGCCTTATTCAATTTCATGTATAATCACTAATTAACATAGAGGATAAATTTAATGATCACTCCAAGGAACTATATCTCACTATAACTAAAAATGAGTTGTCGTTAATATTGGTGAAGACAAAGAAGAAAATAACTCATCAAATGAAAATCTTAAAATAATGAATTGATTAAAATATTAATGCACATGAAATAGAACCCAATCAACACCATTTATACTCCCTTGGATAAAAATATAATAGGGTTATCCTTGAATTGATGCTATTATAACATTGGAATCAGGAAGTAGACTCATGAGGGTAGAAATGAAAAAGAAATATAGTCAAATAATGATCACTCCACTATTGTGTGAAAAAATCACAAACGTTAATGAGAATAGATTCAATCCCTAAATAAAAGTATCAATATGATATGAATAATAGTATAAAATGTGAAAAAGAAGAAATTTTATCAAGAAACTAAATTGATTCAAAAAACATACATGAGAAAAGTTGATCATGTGATTAAAATTGATGTCGTATGATTACAATTTAATGAAAAACATCGATACCCAAATTCATTAACCAAAAAAAATTAAATAGGAAAATTAGGATCCTAGGGTTGAACCCATATCAATAAATTCCTTCCCCATTAATTTGGAGAGTCAAAAGGGGGGTGAGAAAAAATAAATTGGACTCTTTCAAAGTTTACCTATAAATTTATTCATATTCATCCATTTTTTGGAGTTCAACTATTGAATTGAATATGGGTAAATATTTGATGGTCATAGAAGAGAAATATCTTCATCCAGGTTTCCTATAACATATTGAAAAGTTTCATTCACATTTTATAATCCATTCATATATTATGCTTGAAATTGATGGATGATTTTATTGGCCCTGGAATCTAGCCAATTATTTAATCCACAACTTGGGATCCCTTTATCTCCTTGAAAAAATCATAATTAGCTATGGGAATAGTTTAATTAAATTATCCCCATAATTTTCTCTATCTACATTTTAAATTTTAACTTCATTATGATTGAATTGTTGGATCCACTTTATTTTATTGGCATAGAGCTCATTATTCTTAGATCATAAATTTATGCATCAGTGGTAAAAAATGCCGATCATCACCTGTGATTCATCCATTGATCCTAAAAGGAAACAATATTCCACTCAAAGTGATCTATAATATCTAAAAATATCTATGTTAAATTATCTAAATACTGGATTTCATAATCCAATGATTAATTAGGCCCACATTGACACACTATAGACATGAATTTCATAATGATGTGAAATGATGTTAAATTTATAAAATGCACCAAAATCATTGTTTTTGGAAGTTAATACACATGAATATTAATATATAATCAATTAATATTATCCTCTTACTGTGGATAATCAGTCATAACCATTCTTTGATGAATAAACCAAATCTCTAATATTGTCTCTTGGACTAAACATGATCCACCCAAGGATGTTTCACCTATATCAAACCATCAGAGTAGAGATTGACAAGGTCAGCCATAGAAGGACTCAAAAGGATCCATAAAAATTTAAAACTAGTAAATGTTATTATAATAAAATTCATCCAGCCCTAAATGGACATCCCAATCTCAACTAGAGTCAAGAATGCATGCATGTAGATTATCCTCAAGAATATGCATAGCTTGATGTATCTGAACATATATCTACAGATGATAATCGATACTCAAACACACATAAGATTCTAGTGTATCCTAGATGAATCCCAAAATATTATGAGTAAAATATGGATCCTTATCAGAGACGATAACATATGGAACTTTTCATAATCAAACAATCTCTTGTACATAGAGATTTTCCAATTCCTCAACTTTGGTTATGTATCAAATGGGTATAAATTGTGCCGATTTAGTTAGCCTATTGATCACAACCCATATTAAATTCTTTCAATAAGGGGTATGTGTAAACCCAACCACAAATTCCATAGAGATATCATCCCACTTCCATGTCAGCACTAAAAGTATCTAAAGAAAACTCAAAGGCCTATGGTTCTCATATTTGACCTACATGCAAGTATAACAATAACAAACAAAATCAACAATGTATCATCTCATACCTTAAAAACAGAATCATCAAAAAAATTCATAAAGCGTATTTTTTGTTTTAGGGTGCACTTCCCACTGAGAATTATGTAAATCCCTCATCACTGCCTTTATCATGGGAAAAAGGTTCAATAAAATGATTATGAAAACAAAGTATTCCCTTATAAGAGAACATCCAATTGATGATGGTCTTACTATCACAAATAGATTCCATAATGCCATAGAATTCATCATAAAACTATTAATATGGAATAATCATCTCAAGTATATATGAGGTTAATTGAATACTATCTAAGACAACCTCAGCCTATTCCTCTTAGACTCCAAAATGCAACTGATAAAGAAGATCCTTCCAGTTCCACCATCCCGATGATTCTTTAACATCCGGAGTAAAAATTTTCATGCTCAAAGCATCAGAAATGACGTTACCCATCCCTAGGGTGTATGAAAAGTCAAAATAAAAATTCTTCAGGTACTACACCCAATTACTCTTTGAGAGTTTTAAATATTTTTGAAGGAAGATATAACTCAATATTTTATGGTCATAAAAAATGTAAAAAATTATTTGAAAAGGAAATTATTTGAACTATTAAGTGCAAGAATCACATCCACAAGTTTGAGATCATGGTTTAAATAACTATTCTTGTGTATCTTAATCAATCTAGAGACATAAGCTACCACATGATAACACTAGATAAGAACACAACACAAACCTAAACCATATGCATCACATAAGACCACATAGCCATGCCTAGCCTTTATAAGAGTCAACCATAAAGTATACTTCAATGGATGCTTCATCTAATGAAAATAACTCTGATATTTTTTCATTCCACAATAAATTTAATCCCTATAGGATGAGAGTAGTCATTAGAGGATCCAATTTCGAGATATATTTAACAAAACTGTGGCAATTACCTTCCATGTCAAAGAATCAATGTATCTTTAAAAAATTAGGTAGTTTCTACCAAGTTATAACAGCCATAAACTTATTAGAATAAACTAAAATACCTTTTTATGAGACCTTTTGTCCAATGAACATTACATCCCATATCCAGAAATTACACTTTGAAATATTCACATAATGTTTGTGATCTCTCAGGATTTATAGCACTAATCTTAGATGATGCACATGATATTCCTCGGTCTTTGAGTATAGTGACCCTATACCTTTAAACATGTTATTATTACATGATTTTAAGCATAACTAACCATCAAATACAACCAAGGATTGTAAAGTCTAGTGCGTCTAGAAGATTAGGTACATAATTAAACATCATGAAACTGAAATAAAAAATATTTTATTTAATATTTATAATAAGTTTCTAAATACATTTTATACCCTATATCTTCATTGGATAACCTAGGGAATCCATGAACAAATGGTATCAGCTAAAAATCCAAGTAGGGGAATGAGAACAAGAATAATCATATCACATGGGTTAGAATACATATCATTTTGATATAAAAGGAATGGAACATGAATAAATATAAGTAATAATAACATGAATAACATAGGAACATATAACCAACATCATATAAATTTGGAAACAACATATAACTTGACATAAACATGAGTCAAGGCGAGTTTTCAAGACATGGTGGACAAAGTCCCATAAAGGAATCAGGTTCAATCCCTATCCCAACATTACGTCTAATGTGACTAAAAATTACCCAATTCATTGGAGAACTATATAGGAAAACCCATCATAAAATTTTCATTAATATGTGTTAATCATGATGAATCATACATAAGTAATCAGACATAAATATAAGGGTTACCCATGGAAATAATTGGGTATCATAATCATGTCAAAAGGAATAACATAAGGGAATATAATAATGGTGTCCATGAAATAAAGGATTTAAATAATACATGTACATTAATAATGTAAAATAGGCATTGATAATGATATTTTATGTCAAACTTAAGTGAATATTTGTAAAATTAGTGTTTAGAAAACATTTGAAATAGAACATTAATAAAATATTAAATATTCATTAAAATGGATAAGGAAGAATTGATTTTTTTAAACTAGAACTAAACCAAGATATTTTTTCATTATGAAATGATTAATTTTATAAAAAAAATTGCGACTTAGATCATATTATGGAGAGCACTTAAAAATAGTTACGAAATCAGGATGTTCCCTATAATTGGTCCAGTTTATCAGGAAGAATTGAGAAGAGAAATTTTACAAAACATATAATTACCCATAAAAGAAGGATTATCTGATTTGAATAAATTTTTTTTTAAAAATACTAACATAATTTATAATAATTAAATAAAATTAAATAATAATTACATTGGGGTAAAGAGAGAGAAAGAGTAACCCAAAGGAAAAAGTGGAGGTTTGGGTAGAATCCCTCACCTTATGTATGAAGTAGTTCTGTACTTGATCTTGATTCCCTGTATAATAAGATTAAATACAATAATTAATTAATTCACAACCTATGATACTTTTATTTTATTTATTATAATTTTATTAATATCATTTATGGCCTTTTTTATGGGTTATCAGATTCAATTTCATCATTTGAGATCGTTGGTTTCCTTGGTTTTCAAGATTAGTTTACTTGTATGGAAAATAATGTAAGATGAAATTTTTTGTCTAGAATTGAAGTTATATGTTATTAATGGTCATAAAAATGATTAAATTATTATATAATATTTAATATTATTTATGGTGAGGATGAATCACTATATAAGATGTTAATGATAACAGTTCATATTATTTTGATGTTTTTGATCATCACGAACTAGTTTTGTTTTATTAATTAGTATCGTGTATATATAATGGATCCATAACCTTAAATATTATGTACTAAATATATTATAATATTTTTTTTAAAAAAATGGTTTTATGAGAACTATTGAAGGATGTAATGGAAATTGAAAACATCATCGTCCTTGAATGTGATAAATCAACACATCATATATAATGTTTTCATTTTTAGTAAAATAGAATATGGGAAGAGAGATGATGATGGATTATTCCATTAACATGATAAAATTAATGTATATATAATATAATTATGTTTAAATTAAACTTGGATAAGGATTTTCATGAATAGAATAAGAAAAGAAATGAAATTTAAAAGAAATTAAAAGAAAATGAAAGATGATTTTACCCCATGAATTTCTCTTCCTTGTGAACCTCCTTGGGGAAAGGGGTTTGGACTTTTGTTGATACCATGAGCTCAAATATGTGGTGGAGAGACTTTGGAAGATGATTGGGAATAATTTTTACAAGGAACAAATTTTGGAAGGTGTTAGGAGAAGAAGTGGTGAGGGTGGTATTTATAGTGGGGGAGAGGGGTGTTTTATCATTATTTTGTTCATTGGTTTATTAATCTGCCTCAAGAATATGAATAGTTTGACAATTATAACTAAATATATTAAAATAATTAACATGAGTTTGGTATTATGGTTCTTACATCATCCATAACTCAAGTAATAGTGTATTTAATTTATAATGTATATATACCCTAAATTATCATTTTTACTATTTGCCAAAAAATCAAGTATTTCAGACAAATACGAAAAAATTAACCCTAAATTTTTTTCAACGTATAGAATTCAAAAATTAAATCCTCTTCATGAAAATAATTTTACGAATATGATAAATTTAATTTTTAATTAAATCATCATTTACATGGAAA
The DNA here is from genome assembly GCA_963277665.1 of Viscum album. NCBI lineage: Eukaryota > Viridiplantae > Streptophyta > Magnoliopsida > Santalales > Viscaceae > Viscum > Viscum album. The sequence goes on along the minus strand of OY728135.1, from coordinate 519,035,082 downwards.
ATATCAATTTTAAAATTATAATTGATTTTATAACACTTCAAAAATTTAATCAAGGTCTCAAAAAATTAAATTATAATAATAAGAAAAAAATAATAATTTTTGGATCAAAATTTCTTCTAAATAATTATTTTAAATATAAAGTTGAAAACAAACATTTATGTTGTATAAAAATATCAACACCTAGTTAATAATTTCTCAAAAATGTATTTACTTATAATATGATATAGTTTTTTCATATTACCATTTATAAGATGCCTAAATATTATTTATACTTTCATGGGAGAGGTTACTATTCTGTTGGTTGGTTTACTATTTATAAGGTTCATAATACTATTCCAAAGTTCAAGTTACTATTCCATTGGTGTAGGTTCCTTAGCTTCTAGAAATACATCCTATACCATTCATCCTTCATTTATAAGGTTTTTATTGTGTTCTCGAAGTTATTTTATGTGATATATACTATATGACATAATTATAAGAAGGGAATATCCACTGATAGAATTTAGGGTCATTACATTCTTCCACCCTTATAAAATTTTACCCTCGAAATTCCATTTTACATTCTAAATTGAAAACATGTGATGGTGCTTCTCCTTCATCACTTCCTTTGGATCCCATGTTTAAACTTTGTACTTATGGGTTTTCTATAGTAATTTGACTTGGGGACTCGTATTTTTGGATAGAACACTAGCATGCTGGGATTAAGTCGATAAACAAAAAATGACTGGACCTAAAATGGAAGAATAAATTGTAGATAAGGTAAAAACCATTTAGTATCACATTTGATAACTCTAAGGATTTCACATTTCCAGGAGCTTCCACCATTTCTAACATTCCTCATCATTTCTTTGGATGTCCTTTATTTTCTCCATAATGGGTGGTTGAGAAAAAAATTGAGAAATTATTGATGATGTTCCTTCCTTTAATTATGTCCATGTCCATCCTTTGAATGTGTAAGAAGATTGGATCCTTCTTAATTATCATTATTGATAAAGATGAACGATCCTTTCTACTTAGAGAATCCACTACCTTATTTTACTTACAAGGGAGGTAGTGGATTGAGCAGTCTTAATCCTTGATGAGATCTAACCATCATGGTTGGAACATATTAATATCCTTCTATATGGATATATATTTTATGCTCTTGTGATTAGTATATATTTTATACTTCTGCCCATAGAGATAATACCACCATTTTAAATATGAAGATAACAACTTCCAACTCCAAATCATGCATGGGATAGTGTTTCTCATGAATTTTAAGCATACTTGATTTATATGCTTTCACTTTCTCATTTTTCATTAGTACATTTGTTGATACCTTCTTTGAAGCATCTATGTACACGACAAAGAGATTCACGCATTTCATAAATATGATTATTGGTGCAGTGATAAGCCTCTTCTTTAACTCTTTGAGGCAGTCTTCAAAATAATTGGTCCAAAAAAACTTCAATCCCTTTCGAGTCATCTTGGTTATTTGGTATGTAAATCATGATAAATTCTTCACAAATCATTAGTAATGCCCTATTATACCAAGGAAACTATGAAAATACATTATATATTTTGGTATGGTCCACTCTTTGATTGCCTTTGTCTTAAAAGGGTCCACATATATTTCTTTTCAGGTGACAATGTTCCCCAAGAACGACAAATTCTTCATCAATAACTCACATTTAATTTAATTTTCATAAATTTTGTCCCTTCAAAAATTCATCAACATAATATTAAAATTCTCTTCATGATACTCCATTTTTTTAGAGTATATCAAAATATCATCAACAAAGACTACCACAAATTTATCGAGGCAATCTATAAAAACTCAATTCATTTAATCTATAAATATTTATGGAGTACTGGTGATTTCAAAGGGAATAACTATTAAATCATAGTGTCCATACATTGTTCTAATGGTAGTCTTGGGAATATCTTATTTATTCACCTTTAATTGCTAATATCCTGACCGAAGGTCCTCCTTAGAGAAATATGTGGCCCCATTTAGTTTATTTATCAAGTCATATATCCATGTAAGGGAATAATTGTTCTTTATCATGAATTTTTTGAGAACATGATATAAAATGAAAAGACACGTTGATCCAACATTATTTTTAATGAAGGGGACCGACACACCCCATGGTGAAGCACTCAGGCATATAAAACCCTTGTCCAGACTCTCTTGCAACTACTTATTTAGTTATTCCAACTCAATGGTGGACATTTTAGAAGGTATATTTCATATAGTCCAAGATCTAGGATTATGTTCAATTAAGAACTCAACTTCTTGGTTAAGAGGAATACTATGAAATTCTTCGGGGAATATATCATTATAGTCCATCACAATGGGCATGTCTTTGAGCGTGATTATCTCCTTTACCTCAATCATTTGAGATAGATATGATTTCTAAAAAAAATACAATATCTATAATTGAGATGATGATTCAGAAAAAAAATCATATTCCTCCTCACACTTATATAGAATTGGAGGATGCTTTGGTATGTGAAGCGCGGTCTCCCTTTCCTGACAGTCGATGTTGGATTTGTCTAAAGATAGTCAGCCCATGCACAATATATCACAAAACTCAACCAAAGTATGTATGATAATATTTTCTGGGAGGATTAGTCCACAAACATTAACTTGGTAGGAGTTATATAATTTGGATGTAATAATTTCCCCATTTTTAGTTCTCACATATAACTCAACCTAAACTTTTTTAGGTGGTGTTTGATTTGTTATAATAAACTTTCAAAATATGAAAGAATGTGTAGCACCATAATCAAATAGTATTTTTCATATTCATGAATGAATAACTAGTGTACCTGTCACCACATCATTATTGGGATCCACCTTAGCAGTAGTGATAGCATACTCCCTTCCATACTTCCTTGTAGTTTGTGTTGTTAATTTCCACTAACAACCCTTGGCTTAGAGAAATGACTTACATAATTCTCATGTTCCTTGTAGCCGAAACACTACACTACAAGATGGTTGTTATTCTAAATCATAATTTCTTCATCCACATTAGTAGGATTATTCATATCCCTTCGGTAGATATTATCCATATTTCCATCTCTTCCACATTTGAAGAATCTCTTGGTTCCCTTTATGTAGTTTCCAAGGAGTTTCTTCCCATGCTTTTGACACATAATATGTTGGGTCTTCATTCAATTGTGGGATTTATTTACTCATCCTACCAAATTAAACTCCATTTTACTTTTTTCACTAGGACCACGAGACCATTGAGAGTCTCCAATCTCAATTTCAACATCAAAGACACAACAAATAATCTCCTCATAATTATCAAAGTCACAAATCACCAATGCTTTTCATAGACATTGATTTAGTTATCTAAATAATTGATCCACCTATATTTTGGTGTTTTAAAAAAATATGGAGGCATATATTTCAATCCTTGTAAATTTTTCATCATAATATACTATAATATTATCTTACTTTTGCAAAAAGTTTTTGGAATTACCTTTCCATCATGAGATGGTGGGTTTAAAGAAAATATTTATTGAAAAATATTTTCTGGAAATATTCCCATTCCATGGAATCAATTTCCTATTTTTACATCTTGTTCTTGATTATTTTCCACAACTAATCATCTTCCCCATCAAAATGATAGACCTCCATCAAAACTTTCTCTTCTTCAAAGCACTGGAGAATAGAGAATATCTTCTCAATGGAGTTAATATATTGTTCTGTGAGGAGGGAATCAGAAGATCCACTAAACATTGGATGCCTTTTTGCATGATGGATTCTACAAAAACATTATCTTTATTAGGATAAAGATGTTTTTCCATTTTATTCACATTATTATTCATAACTTTATCCAGTTGAGAAAGTATTTTCATGATGTTTTGAGCATCCATTCCCATCATATTTGGAATATCATTAGGGAAATCGTCACTTTACATATCACATTGATTATTGGAATTATTTATTGTAGTTACACACATTAACTATGAAAAAAAAATTAAAATTAGGGGGATTTAATACTTAGAGTAGATGAAAATAAAAATAAGACGTTGAATATAGAAGGGTAAACTTGAAAATAAAATGTTTATCTTAACTTTTGGTACCCTGGGTTTCAATCTATATTATCCATGGTGATAGAATTATCTCTGTGGTTCTTATTAATGTTCTATATTCCTAATCTCAAAAAATTACTAGGCCTTTCTCTGATACCAATTATAGAAACCCTACCCTTTTATAAAAATAATTATCACATGATTTTAAGAATAATTAAACATCAAATACTACAAAGGATCGTATAGTCTAGTGTCATTGGGAGATTAGGTACATAATTAAACATCATTAAAACAAAATAAAAAACATATGTTAAAATCCATTTGATCAATTATATCTATATAGGATAACCTAGGGAATACATGAAAAAAAGAGATGATCTAAAAAATCTAGTAAGGGAATAAGCATAAGAGTAAACATAGAACATAGGTTAGAAGACATAACATGATGATATAAAAGGAATGAATCATGAATAAACATAATGAATAATAACATGTACAACATCGGAAAATATAAAAATTACATCATAGGAATGTTTCAACAACATATAACGTGGAATAAACATGAGTTTGGTATAACTTCCAAGACAAGGTGGACAAAGGCTCATAAAGGAATTAGGTTCACTCCCTATCCCAACATGATGTCTCAGGATACTAAACATTACCCAATTCATTGGAGCACTTTCTCGGTGCACCAATGATAACATGTTCTTGAATATGTGTTTCACATGAATAATCATATATAAGTAATCAAACACAAACATAAGTGTTACCCATGGAATGAATTGGGTATTATAATCATTTAAAAAGGAATAATAGAAGGGAATATAATAATGGTGTCCATAAAATAAAGTATATAAATCATATATAGAAATTTATAAAGTAAACTATGAATATATAATAAGAATTTATATCAAAATTAAGTGAATACATGTAAAATTAGTGTTAAGAAACTTTATAAATAAAACATTTTAGTGCGATTTAAGGAAAGAATTCAATATTATTTAAAACATACAATGAATAAATATTTCTATAAAATTTTAAATAAACCAAGATATTTTTTCATGATAAAATTATTGATTTTAGAAAAATAATGGGGGATTAAATTATATTATGGAGATAACTTTAAAATGGGTAAGAAATTTGGATGTTTTATTTAATTGATATTGTTTTTCGAGATTAATTGATAATGGAACCTTTATAAGACATATATTTCCACATAAAATAAGGATGATATGATCTTAATACATGATTATGAAACATATTAACCTAATTTAGAATTAATTACATAAGGTTAAATAAGAATTATATTGGGTTAAAGAGAGATAAAAAGTAACTTGAAGAAAAAATGGAGGTTCAGGTAGAATCCCTTACCTTAAGTCCAAAAAAGTTTTTCACTTGATCTAAATGTCTTGGATAATCATATTTAATTAATTAATTAATTAATTAATTTCCTTTAATATGTTTATTTTAATTATTTTAATTTTATTAAGTTCATTTATGTCCCTTTTTATGGGTTATGATATTCAATTTCATCATTCGAGTGCATTGGTTTCATTGGTTTTCATGGTCGGTTTACTTGTATACATGTAGAGAAAATAATGTTAAATGATAATTTTTGTCTAGAATGATGTTTTTATTTTATTAAGGAACATCCATAAGGTTATATTGTTATATATAAGACATTTGTTAATTTTCATTGATGTTGAATCATTATATAAGATGTAAATGATAACCGTTTAGATTATTGTTGGCAATTTTCTTCATAACGAACTAGTTGTATTTTATGAATTAGTATAATTTATATATAATGGTTTGAAACATTAAATAAGTTGTAATAAATATATTATAAGCCCAATGGTTGGCCACCTTGGGCCTCACTGAGGACGTGCGGCGCGCAGGTGGGGAGGCCACCCCAATACCATTTTACCCAATAACACGTTTCCTCCTAAGCCTGAGGTTCTAGGTTCGAGTCCTCACAAGAAAACACACACTATATATCAGCGATCCTCTCGTGGGCCCCTCTAACCCATTGGGAACTGGACTAAGCCCAAGGGTTGGACACCTTGGACCTCGATGGGGACGTGTGGCGCATAGGTGGGTAGGCCAGCCCAATACCTCATTACCCAACAACATGTTTGTAGTTGGGGTTTGGCTTAGTGGTAAGCACCCTGTAATCCTACATGAAAAATGGGGTTTCTAAACCCATGGGGCGAAGGTACTATAGCAGTAATATAGTGGTACTGTAGCAGCAGTGGTACTGTTGATCGGCGAGTACTGTAGCGACAGCATGGTACTGTAGCAGCGGCGAGTACTGTAGCAGTCAGGTTACTATTTACAGAATGGGGCTTAGGCGAAAACATTGGGCCTACGGGCTATGTAATGGGATACCTACCCACTGGGCCTTTATGCTATGTAATGGGTCTCCCTATACCCTTTTAAAGGAGGACTTTTATTTTCTTTAATATTAAAATGAGGCTTCGGTCCGGACCTTAAAAAAACATCACATACGATGTTTTCATTTTTAGTACAAAAGGAGAGGGGAAGAGAGAGTATAATGAATTATTCCATTAACATGATAAATTAAATTATATATAATATACTATTTTTTTCTGTTCCTTATGGATAAGGGTAGGTGAGGATAAAATAATAAAATAAAATAAATTGAAAATAAATTATAAAATTGATAGAGGATTTTACCTCTTGAATTTATTCTCCTTGAGAACCTTCTAAGGGAAATGGGTTTGGTAATTAGTTGATACCAAGGGATACTAGACAGGGGTTGTAACACCTCAGGTAAATAAAGAATATGACATTTTCATATTTATCCATATTTGTGAATAAAATATTAATATGACTTTAAAGGGGATGCTATGCTCGATGGCGTACCCAACACGCAACAACGAGTTTCTTGGGAATCTTACGTTGCACTCTAATAATAAAATAATATTATTTTAAATGGTAGTTAACATGTAGATGTTGTATTGGCGGGAATGGATAGAAATAACTAAAATATTATTATATATGTTTTTAAATGTTTTTACATTTATCCAATAAAAGATAAAGGCTTAAACTACGGAAATAATTCAATTTTAGGCGTATAAGCCCTAGTTTTCACTAAAGGTTCACTTATCGCCTTTTGACGGAAAACTATCATTAAATATAGTTTTGTTCACTCTTATACATTCTATTGGACCAAATAAAACTCTTCTTAAGAATCGGGACATCAAAATTTACTTTGTGTAAATTTTTGGTATCTTTCCGATAAAGTTCATTTTTTTAATGAATAGTGTATAATGTTGTATTTTAATTCAAAACCTCTTTTTAATATAATTTATTTATATGATTAGATTATATTTTTAATTGGTTTTAAAGTGAAATTAGAATATATTTTTACCATTAAATCCAATAGTGGTCGTTGGAATTAATTTCACTTTGAAATCAGACTTAAACTAGTGTCAATCTTTTGAAACTTATTGTTTCATAAAAACACGCTATTTGCTCTGACAGCGGGAATTAATTATTAAATTAATTAATGTGACTTATATGTTTTTAATTTTGTAAAATAGACTTCATTTTTGAATTCGGAATATCAAATATAGCTTAGGGTGAATTTTTGGGATTTTTCTGAAAAACTTCAATTTTTGATGAATAGTGAAACCACTAAGTAGTACTTATAAAAACTGATTTTTCCGTTTAAATGAAATTTTGCCATATTTGTGTTTTTAATTTCAAAAATATGACATAAATGGTTGTTATTATGAAGTAAAATGTGGTTCAATGGGATAAAAATAATTTTTTGGTGAATAGTAACTTATTAAGTTTTTAATCGCGATTAGAGGTAATTAGTGTAGTTTAAGGAAACAATAATGTTTTAATAGTATGAAATGAACTTGACACAAGTCCTAACCTCATTGGATGTTTCATGGCCGACCAGGAAAACCCATGGGTCAACTTGGGGACCCCATGAAGCCACTTTGGTTGGAAAATGACATTAATATCTTTTTATGTAAAGTTAAAATAAAAATGAGACAAACATGAAATGTTTTACTAAAACAATTTTAAATGGGGTTATACAAATACGATTTTTGACTATAAATATTCATTGGAAAGCTAAAATTATTTCCTACATCATTGTATTTTTTTATAATTTTTAGACATTAAATAAATTAAATTATTTATGACATCATGATGATGCAGCGATGACCACATTATTTAACAATTTAAATAAAATGGAAAGATAATGTAATATCTAAGACCTACACATGTCCAAAACATATTGGATGAGTGTATTTATAACCCTTATCACCTTATCCTTGAAACACATCAATGTGGGACCTCTTAAATCCGAATACCATTTTAAAATAAAGTGACTTTGCTTTACCTTCCAAGAGTGCCCCTCCTCTCCTCTTATAAAAGGCCCCCACCTCTACCTCCTTACCCACACTCCAAAATCCTTTGGCTCAGCCAAACTCTGCCCATTTTGTCTCTCCATTCCCTCTATTACTCCTTGAAGCCTCACTTTGGGCAGAAGTATTCCCAAGGAAGCCTTTGATCTCAAAACAAAGGGAGTTACCCGATTTTAAGGTAATGTCTTCACTTGAGTCCTTTTGTTTTATTTTGCTTCTCCAACCCCCTAAAATCTTTGTATTCATTTCTTTTGTAACAAATCCAGTATAATACATATACTAGGATGCTGATATAAGAAGGATTCTAGCTACACTTTCACACACCTACATCTAATGGTTAAAGAACATACTGTTTCTGTGGATGGTGAATTTTTGCCTCCCGAAACGATGATTGTTCAACATTCTTCTAACACCTTCAAAGGTGGCCATTAAGATGACACTATATTTATATATGATATATGATATGTTTATTTTTTCCTTAATCCTCTGTATTTTTCATTTTGGGCATACCTTTATGGTTTCCATTATGGGTAAACGCGATATCTTCATTTAAGGAAGTGTGGACTACCGCCCCCTCAAAATGATGTGATTCGTTAATGCCATATGTGGGACCTATAAAGGATGGATTTAAAGTTATTATATATGATGTTATACTGGAATTATAATATACCTCTATATAATTATTATTCCATTCCCTAAAAATATGAAATAGAAATGAAAGTAGCATTCATGTGTACGTACGGCTTACCGTCTCCATGAACGGTGCATTTCATTTCTTATCCCAAAATGTAATGTACTATTATAAGTACATGTATATAATGGATATATATGATGAATGGTACATCTAAATGATGAATATAATTCTGGAATTAAAATATACATACCTCTCATTTTGTTTTAATTCCGTTAATATGACAAAAAAATTAAAGTTGCGTTCATGCGTACGTACGGCCTACCGTCTCCATGAACGATGATTTTAATTTTTATCTCAAAATGCTATGGAATAATATAAAATGGATATATAATGGATATATATGATATTTAAAACATAAATACTATTCTAGATATGATGTACCTATAACTACATGGAAAATTATTTTCCAACAAGTTCAATTTTTGACTCATGTACCAAACATCGACAAAAATGTCTGATATGAACTCATATTATTAACCAATTATTATAACATTAAAATATGTGATATGAAATTAATAATAATCTTTATAGGAGGTCCTTATGCAATTATAAATTGACCAAAGTTTATTATTCAGGAATATAAAGAAACGAACAAGACAAGTTGGACTTGAGGTAAGGGATCCTACTCCACTCTTTCATTTTAGGTACACTATTTTATGTCATTCCTTTTAAACCTCATATTTATTGTTATTGGTATGTTATTTTATATTATTCTTTCTGTAATTTTTATGTTCATGTGATGAGAGACCCTATTCTCTCTCATCAATCCATTTTGGAAGTTTTGGGTGGCGCCGTTAGGCTGCCAAATATTCGTAAGAGATCTAACCTCTCTCTTTCTTTTTAAGTACTCTCCTTTATGTCACTTCTTTTAAGATCCTCATTGTTATGTTGGGGTATGTTCTTTAATATTCCTCTTTCTATAAACGTTATGTTAATATGATGAGATACCCTATTTTATCTCATCAACCCATTTTTGTATGTTTTATGTGGCGCCGTTAGGCTCCCGAGTTTTCGTAAGGGATTTTTCATCTCACTTTTATTCCCGTGAGATTTCTGCTACATTTGCCACAATTTCCATTGAGTGGTGTATGTACTGTCCATTATTTTACTCATTGTGTAATATAATTTATTTTATGAGTATTTACATCAATGTTGTATTCTCCTTCTTCACGAGGTGTATGTTTCGAAAGATACCCATGTTGGTAAGGGAACCTTTCACCCTCCTCTTTTTAAAAGACTTATTTTTTTGGGTCTTTTAATTTACATATTTTTATGTTGGGATATGTTCTCATATATCCATATTGATGTAAATTTATGTCCAAGTGATGAGATACCCTTTTTTTATCTCTCATCAACTCATTTTGATGTGACACCGTTAGGCTGTCAAGGGAACTTCTTAAGCCAATTTAGATTTCTTTGGGTTCAACATGTAGTTTTTGAATATGTTATCCTTTGAATATGTGTGAATGACCTTTGATTATTTTACACTTAATATCCACTTATATTTGGTGTATTCATTTGTCACACATAATTATGTAATTGATTTATCCTTAAACCAATGATACCGTCTTTGTATGGGACTTCGTCTCAATCTCCTTTCATTGAGGCATATTTTGTTTTATACACAACCTTCTTTTATACGGTGTATAAACCCATTTGTCTTTTATGTTTATCCAAAAGGAATCTTTTTTATACGAAGCGTTTTGCTAAACAACAAAAGGGATTGTTTTTGTCGTACGTATGCGTCGACAACGACTTCTCCACCGCCGTTACTGTTATTTGAGGTTCGGCTTCCTCTACAAGCCATACCTTCTATTTGAAAGAAAAATAAATACCATGTTTTAATTTTCTTTTATTTTGGTATTTAAAATGGTTTTCATAATGTTTTTATATCAATGTGTTGTATTGATATATTGTGATTGAAAGGTGGAAATGTTATGTTTCCTTTATGCATGTTTTATGTGATACGATTATGTTGAGGTTCTTGGGCGTTATTATGAAGACGTGTGGTTCTGTGATAAACTAAGGGCGGGTGGCCCCGATATAGCTCTCCAGTGCATTGGGTAATACGAAGGAGTGAAACGTTAAGGTTTCTCCGAAGAGATTTAGGGAATATACTGTGATGGGTATTCCAAACGTAACCAAGAGGGTTACTCCCTACATAATAATGTTATGAATGCCTCAAGTTACCTTTATGCCGTATGATTTCTATGATTTATTCATGATTTGATGAGGTATGTAAAAGTGCCTATGTTTTATGGGTAATGTATGATTTCATTCTTATGTATATATGAACTCATGTTTTCTTTCCATATTTTTATAACCCTTACTGAGCTTTTTATGCTCATCCCAAGTTTTTGAAATGTTTTTCATAGGTCAAGGGAAAGGTTCATGATGTGAGATAGTTTCAAGGATGTGTCAAGAAAGAATCCTTTTTTTATTTTAAATATGTTTCCGTTGATGGGAATAATGAATATTGTCTTTTATGTAACCACTTTGTTTAAATGTGGAATGTAATGCAAGTTTCATGATCTAATTCTCTAAAACTCTAAACCTAAAAAGATCCTCAATGTGTAATCTTGTAATAACTCACGATTAAGTAAGGTTTAAGGCTGGGGCCTTATAGTATCAAAGGTCGGTTTAGATAACTTTAGAGGTTAGGGTATTCTTTAAGCATAAGTGACATTACCATAATGGTTAGGATTTCAGAAAGAGTCATAGTTTTAGAAAAAGTGAATGAGTAAGTATATCTTGGTGTTTACCTTCCTCATTAGTACATGATGTTTTTGTTGATATACTCACACTGACATTTCTGTTTTTAGTGAATGGATGGATCTAGCAGGCACCAAAGAGACAACAGGTTTGAAGGAAGCTGTGGTGGTTCTCTGATTAAGATACTAGATAAAATGGAGGATTTAATGAGGAAACTCGTGGTTGTTCTAAACCAAATATCAAGGAGTCATGATCAACCACTTGAACCTTGGTATGTTCTGTAATGCATCATGTACAAGATGACCAATCTATGTGGAAGTTCAGGTAATTATTATAAAGGTAACCATTAGAGTTTATATGATCCTTACTTTTGAGGTAATTATGGGTTATTATATGATATGCTGGAAAATGAAAGGCATGAGATAAACTTGAGGTTAAAATATGTTATGATCATTTTTGATGATTTTATCTCTTTTTGGGGAATGATTTAATAATTATATAGTTTTGGAAAAAGGAAATCACGCAGACCGTGTGACAACCTGTCGTGTCGGACAAAGCTACGGGATTCGAACCCACAACTAAAGTGCGACTGGTATTTATCGCCTACCACTGGACTACGTGAAGTCCCTGGTTAGTTTGACTGATTCTTTTTAGTTATATGATTTTATGAATTAAGAGTAAGTTGATTTTGGGTTGTTTATGAAAATGATTATCCTATCAGGAAGGATATGTGATTAGGTTAATTACATTTAAATACGAGACTTTAGGAGAAACTGATGTTGTTTGGAGATAAATGTTACGATTTAAAATGGAAGACTATGTGACTAAATCCTTAAAATATTTGGGTTTCAATCTTAGATTGGTTTACATTGAAGAATTTTATGAACAAATTGTTTATCGGATGGTCCTCATTGATCTTTAGGTTTTGTTGGACAAATTTTGGAGATTAAGCATATATTTTCTTTTTAATGGGTTATCCTTTTCTAGATTATCTGACCTTGTACTAACCTTTTGGTTTTGGTTTTGGTTAATGACTAAATACATGGGATGTATATAGTTCTCTTTGGTGGATTAGGTGATTCTCTAGAAGTTGATTATAGTACTCTTAATGCGAACAAGTCTCCCTAAATACTCGTCTTTTGGGAAAAAATATGAGTTTGATTAAGGAATCTAGTAAAAGTTGAATGTCAACAAAATAAGAGATTATGTTTCATTATGAATAAATTCCTCAATAAAAAGTAACTTAAAACCAAAATGTTGTCTATTAACTTTTCCTACTGGGGAATCGAATACTGTTTATCCCATCACAAGTTTGTAATTTTCTTATGGTTAACATTCTCCTAAACATGTTTACTATCACTCTCCCTCAAGAACATGACCCCTTGCTTTTTCTTCCATTTCCATGTTTTTTTACATATCGGTTAACTCGGGTGACCTCTGTACTTATCTTCCTTTATTTTAAAGTGATTGTTTCACCGACTCTTGTTCTGATGTGGGACTTTCAAGGATGTTTCCAAGCTCAATTTTAAAAATTGTGAGGACGCAATTCCCAAAAGGGGGGAAGGATGTAACACCCCAGGTAAATAAAGAATATGACATTTTCATATTTATCTATATTTGTGAATAAAATATTTATATGACTTTAAAGGGGATGCTATGCTCGATGGCGTACCCAACATGCAACGACGAGTTTCTTGGGAATCTTACGTTGCACTCTAATAATAAAATAATATAATTTTAAATGGTAGTTAACATGTAGCCGTTGTATTGGCGGGAATGGATAGAAATAACTAATATATGATTATATATGTTTTTAAATGTTTTACATTTATCCAATAAAAGATAAAGGCTTAAAATACGGAAATAATTCAATTTTAGGCGTATATGCCCTAGTTTTCACTAAAGGTTCATTTATTGCCTTTTGAGGGAGAACCGTCATTAAATATAGTTTTGTTCACTCTTATACATTCTGTTGGACCAAATAAAACTCTTCTTAAGAATCGGGTCATCAAAATTTACTTTGTGTAAATTTTTGGTATCTTTCCGATAAAGTTCATTTTTTAATGAATAGTGTAAAATGTTGTATTTTAATTCAAAACCTCTTTTTAATCTAATTTATTTATATGATTATATTATATTTTGAATTGGGTTTAAAGTGAAATTAGAATATATTTTTACCATTAAATCCAATAGTCATCATTGGAATTAATTTCACTTTGAAATCAGACTTAAACTAGTGTCAATCTTTTGATACTTATTGTTTCATAAAAACACGCTATTTGCTCTGACAGCGGGAATTAATTATTAAATTAATTAATGTGACTTATATGTTTTTAATTTTGTAAAATAGACTTCATTTTTGAATTCAGAATATCAAATATTGCTTAGGGTGATTTTTTGGGATTTTTCTGAAAAACATCAATTTTTGATGAATAGTGAAACCACTAAGTGGTACTCATAAAAACTGATTTTTCCGTTTAAATGAAATTTTTCCATCTTTGTGTTCTGAATTTCAAAAATCCGACATACATGGTTGTTATTATTAAGTAAAATGTGGTTCAATGGGATAAAAATAATTTTTTGGTGAATAGTAACTTATTAAGTTTTTAATCGCGATTAGAGGTAATTAGTGTAGTTTAAGGTAAAAATAATGTTTTAATAATATGAAATGAACTTGACACATGTCCTAACCTCATTTTATGTTTCATGGCCTACCAATACAACCCATGGGTCATCTTGGGGACCCCAGGAAGCCTCTTTGGTTGGAAAATGACATTAATATCTTTTTATTTAAAGTTAAAGTAAAAATGAGACAAACATGAAATGTTTTACTAATCAAATTTTTACATGGGGTTATACAAATCAGATTTTAAACTATAAATATTCAATGGAAAGATAAAATGATTTCCTACATCATAGTATTTTTCTATAATTGTTATACATTAAATAAATTAAATTATTTATGACATCATGATGATGCAGCGATGACCTCATTATTTAACGATTTAAATAAAATGGAAAGATAATGTAATATCTAAGACCTACACATGTCCAAAACCTATTGGATGAGTGGATTTCGAACCCTTATCACCTTATACTTGAAACACATTAATGTGGGACTTCTTAAATCCGAATACCATTTTAAAATAAAGTGACATTGCTTTACCTTCCAAGAGTGCCCCTCCTCTCCTCTTATAAAAGGCCCCCACCTCTACCTCCTTACCCACACTCCCAAAGCCTTTGGCTCGGCCAACCTCTGCCCATTTTGTCTCTCCACTTCCCTCTCTTACTCCTTGAATCCTCAATTTGGGCTGAAGTCTTCCCAAGGAAGCCTTTGAGCTCAAACCAAAGGGAGTTACCCGATTTTAAGGTAATGTCTTCACTTGAGTCCTTTTGTTTTATTTTGCTTCTCCAACCCCCTAAACTCTTTTTATTCATTTCTTTTTTAACAACTACACTATAATAAATATACTATGATGTTGTTATAAGAAGGATTCGAGCTACACATTCAAACACCTACATCTAATGGTTAAAGAACATACTGTTTCTGTGGATGGCGAATTTCTACCTCCCGAAACGATGATTGTTCAACATTCTTCTAAAACCTCCCAAGGTGGCCATTAAGACGACACTATATTTATATATGATATATGATATGTTTATGTTTTCCTTAAGCCTCTGTATTTTTCATTTTGGGAATACCTTTATGGTTTCCATTATGGGTAAACGTGATATCTTCATTAAAGGAAGTGCGGACTACCGCCCCCTCAAAGTGATGTGATTCGTTAATGCCATATTTGGGACGTATAAAGGATGGATTTAAAGTTATTATATATGATGTTATACTGTAATTATAATATACCTCTATATAATTATTATTCCATTCCATAAAAATATGAAATAGAAATGAAAGTAGCGTTCATGCGTACGTACGGCTTACCGTCTCTATGAACGGTGAATTTCATTTCTTATCCCTAAATGTAATGTACTATTATAAGTACATGTATTTAATGGATATATATGATTAATGATACATATAAATGATGAATATAATTCTGTAATTAAAATATACATACCTCTCATTTAGTTTTAATTCCATTAATATAACAAAAAAATTAAAGTAGCGTTCATGCGTACGTACGACCTACCATCTCCATGAATGGTGCTTTTAATTTTTATCTCAAAATGCTATGAAATAGTATAAAATGGATATATACTGGATATATATGATATTTAAAACATAAATACTATTCTTGATATGATGTACCTATAACTACATGGAAAATTATTTTCTAACAAGTTCAATTTTTGACTCATGTACCAAACATCGACAAAAATGTCTGATATGAACTCATATTATTAACCAATTATTATAACATTAAAATATGTGATATGAAATTAATAATAATCTTTATAGGAGGTCCTTAAGAAATTATAAATTGAACAAAGTTTATTATTCAGTAATATAAAGAAACGAACAAGACAAGTTGGTCTTGAGGTAAGGGATCCTACTCCACTCTTTCATTTTAAGTACACTCTTTTATGTCATTCCTTTTAAATATCATCTTTCTTGTTATTGGGATGTTATTTTATATTAATCTTACTGTAATCTTTATGTTCATGTGATGAGATACCCTATTCTCTCTCATCAATCTATTTTGGAAGTTTTGGGTGGCGCCGTTAGGCGGCCGAATTTTCGTAAGAGATCTAACCTCTCTCTTTCTTTTTAAGTACTCTCCTTTATGTCACTTCTTTTAATCTCCTATTTGTTATGTTGGGTTATGTTCTTTTATATTCCTATTTCTATAAACATTATGTTAATATGATTAGATACCCTATTTTATCTCATCAACCCATTTTGTATGTTTTATGTGGCGCCGTTAGGCTGCCGAGTTTTCGTAAGGGATTTTTCATCTCACTTTTATTCCCGTGAGATTTCTACTACATTTTCCACAATTTCCTTTGAGTGGTGTATGTACTGTCCATTATTTTATTCATTTTGTATTATAATTTCTTTTATGAGTATTTACATCAATGTTATATTGTCCTTCTTTCACGAGGTGTATGTTTCGAAAGATACCCATGTCGGTAAGGGAACCTTTCACCCTCCTCTTTTTAAAAGACTTCTTTTGTTGGGTATTTTAATTTACATATTGTTATGTTGGGATATGTTCTCATATATCCTTATTTATGTAAATTTTATGTCCAAGTGATGAGATACTCTTTTTTTATCTCTCATCAACTCATTTTGATGTGACGCCATTAGGCTGTCAAGGGAACTTCTTAACCCAATTTCGATTTCTTTGGGTTCAACATGTAGTTATTGAATATGTCATCCTTTGAATATGTGTGAATGACCATTGATTATTTTACACTTAATATCCACTTACATTTGGTGTATTCGTTTGTCACTCATAATTATGTAATTGATTTATCCTTAAACCAATGATATCGTCTTTATATGGGACTTCGTCTCAATCTCCTTTCATTGAGGCATATTTTGTTTTATACACAACCTTCTTTTATACGATGTATAAACCCCTTTGACTTTTAAGTTTATCCAAAAGGAATATTTTTTTTACGAAGCGTTTTGCTAAACGACAAAAGGGAATGTTTTTGTTGTACGTATGCGACGACAATGACTTCTCCACCGCCGTGACCGTTATTTGAGTTTCGGCTTCCTCTACAAGCCATACATTCTTTTTAAAAGAAAAATAAATACCATGTTTTAATTTTCTTTTATTTTGGTATTGAAAATGGTTTTCATAATGTTTTTATATCAATGTGTTGTATTGATATATTGTGATTTAAAGGTGGAAATGTTATGTTTCCTTTATGCATGTTTTATGTGATACGATTATGTTGAGGTTCTTGGGAATTATTATGAAGATGGGTGGTTCCGTGATAAACTAAGGGCGGGTGAGCCCGATATAGATCTCCAATGCATTGGGTAACGCGAAGGAGTGAAACGTTAAGGTTTCTCCGAAGAGATTTAAAGAATATACTGTGATAGGTATTCCAAACGTAACCAAGAGGGTTACTCCCTACATAAGAATGTTATGAATGCCTCAAGTTACCTTTATGTCTTATGATTTCTATGATTTATTCACGATTTGATGAGGTATGTTAAAGTGCCTATGTTTTATGGGTAATGTATGATTTCATTCTTATGTATATATGAACTCATGTTTTCTTTCCATATTTTTATAACCCTTACTAAGCTTTTTATGATCATCCCAAGTTTTTGAAATGTTTTTCACAAGTCAAGGGAAAGGTACATGATGTGATGATAGTGTCAAGGATGTGTTGAGAAAGAATCCGTGTTTTATTTTAAATATGTTTCCATTGATGGGAAGAATGAATATTGTCTTTTATGTAACCACTTTGTTTAAATGTGGAATGTAATGCAAGTTTCATGATCTAATTCTCTAAAACTCTAAACCTAAAAAGATCCTCAATGTGTAATATTGTAATAACTCAAGATTAAGTAAGGTTTAAGGCTGGGGCCTTATATGGGTGAGGTACTTTGGAAGAGTATTGTGTATAATTTGGACAAGGCTCAAAGCTTATAAGGTGAGATGAGAAGAGGTGGTGAGGGGTTGTATTTATAGTTGAGGAGATGGGTATTTTCTCATTACTAGAAAGGATAGGAAAAAGACCATTTTACTAAAAATAAAAAGAAAATTCAAATGGTTTATGGATGGGGATATATAAGAATTCATGATCTCATTCCAAGAGAAACCAAAGAATAAGATCAAAGATCATAATCAAATTGATAGGAAGCATCATAACCATCAGACCAAAAAGAGTCAAATTCAGAGGGACCGTGAGACCTAGTGACCATTGTTAGCTTTTGGTGGGAATAGTCTTTCCTATGCCTCTATTTCCTTTAAGGAATAGGTTAAAAAACATCAAAATCAATAATATTTTTTCACTTTGGAAAAGGTGTGACTATATGCGGATTTTCTTGGGGAGTCAACCTCTATATCATCCTATATTCAATGGATTCCTTGGGTTTACCTTTATTTATTGATTTCCTCATGAATACTTTAGAAAATCACACAATCACTTGGATTTGGGTTCCCCTTAATTAGAGGAGAATAGTCCTATAGAAAATGGTCTATTTCCAATGTCACTTATGATTTAAGGCCACCCCCGTCCACTTGGGAATGCTCTCCATGCTCACGAACCAAAGTCAGTTCCATCTCTAACATAGACCCATTTGGGACACTTTTACATTCTTCTATTCCATGAGAAATCATTCCTTTCTCATTATCCTCAACCACCTGAATCTCTATGTTACATTTATTGAGAAAAAACTTCCACTATTTGTCAGTCACAAGAATTAATATTTTACTTACCCCTATCATGAGGGGATTGCCTTCTGTTAGCATAAACTCGTTTATCTAGAAATTTCTACCTTCTCAACTTATTCCTACACATAGCCTCATGATTCCATTTTACTAATCAAATGGATCACACACCATTCTTACAAAAAATTATCTCTATCATGGCCAATAACATGATAGTTTATGCAGAAATTGGGTCATCTCTCATATACCACTTTTAGAGATATATCATCATCCAATGCAGAGAAAGTTGTATTATTTATCAAGCAGTATATGAGGTCCACTTACACTAGGGCCGTAAAATAATGACCAAACTTCACAACCTTAGTGGCCCTATCCATATTAATCTAGAATCCCACAATAGAAGCTATGTCAAAAAGAATCTTAGGATGCCGTATGATCCAGTTGACACCAAAACATTTAATCCAAACATGGTCCTTGGTATTTTTTTATAGAAAAAGAATTAAATAAAAAATACAATTCATGGAATAAAACCATACCTGAATTTAATGCTATTGATCCAATCCCCCAAGCCCTTCGTATTATCTCCCCTGATGAAAAAAATAGGTGAAAAATTCCCCGACCCAAAGGTATGCATCTTCAATCAAAAAACTCCATTATAGAAAATAACTTTTAAGCCAAATATTCAATATTAAAATGTTTTCCACCACCAGGAAGAACAACCCTAGTAATAATTGAATTCTTACAAACCCTAAATCTTTCAGGGATTACTTCTTTACTGGCAAACACATAGACCATTTCACCCTTTTTCATGATTCTGTCTGTAGTAGTATCCCACAAAGATGAAAATTTCCTTTGATTACCACATTCAAATCCCACAAAGGTTGTGGTATTTAATTTATAATGAATATATACAATAAATTTCATATTTTACTATTTAAAAAAATTATTGTATTTTAGAAAAATACCAAAAATTCACACTAACCATTTTTCAATGTATATAATTAATAAATAAACTATATTTAATGAAAATAATTTTCAAAAATATGAAAATTTTAATTTTTAATTAAAATCATAATTTACTTGGAAAATATAAATTAGAAAATTATAAATTATTTTATAACACTTTGACTAATTAATTAAGGTTGAATAAAATTATCTTATAATCTTAAGATAATAAAATATTAATTTATGAATACTTTATATGAAAATAAATTTTTTTCTAAATCATTATTTAAATTATAAAAATTAAAATAAACCTTTATGTTTTAAAAAAATTTCAACTCTTAATTAATAATTTATAAAATAATTATTTACTTAAACTATGGTATAATTATATCATATTACCATTTATAAGATGCCAAAATTTTATTTATAATTTAATGGGTGTGGTTACTATACTATTGTTTTTCTATTCATAAATTTCATATTACTATTCCATTGGTGTAGGTTCTTTATCTTCTAAAAATAACTCTTATACCATTCATTATTCATTTATAAGGTTTTTATTGTGTTCTATAATTGATTTTATGTGATTTATACTATATGAAATAATTATAAGTAGGAAATTTCCAATGATATAATTTTGGGTTGTTACATTGAGTAAACCAAAATATCATCCATAAATACCACTATGAACGAATCAAGTTTCTCCTGAAATATTATATTCATCAAATCTATAAGGACATTAGGATAATTGGTTAAACCAAATGGCATAATAGGGTACTCAAAATGGATATAACTTCTCTGAAATATGGTCTTATAAAAGTAATATTCTTTTACTCTCAACTAGTGGTGACCATATTGAAGATTAGTATTTGAGAACCACTTTTACTATTTAAACTATTCAAACATATCATTAATATATGGAAATGGATACTTGTTCTTTATCATAACTTGATTTATTTTCTGCTAATAAACATAGAGGCACAATGTTCCATTATATTTCTTCATAAAGAGAATAAACACTGCCTAAGGTGACACACTCAGGAATATAAATACTTTCTCAATAATTTCACCCAACTGATTTTTTAACTCTTTTAACTCTATTGGTTCCATATGGTATGATGGAATACACTTTGGCTAAGTATGAGGTACTAAATCAAAATAAAACTCTACCTCTATTACAAGTGGGAAACTATATAAATCAGAAGAAAACATATTAGGAGACTTGATGACGACTAAAGGGGTATCAAAAATAAATTATTCTCACTCCAAGTTGAATGAAAACAATAATATTACCCTCACCAAATATGAAAAATATGGTTCATATCCACTCGACCTCAAGTCCCATTCCCCTTGAAACACATGGTACACCCCATCGAGTATGGTAAAGGAGTCCCGTCAAAAGTAACAATCAATTCATGCCTAATTAGTAATGAGAAAATCCATCTCAAGAATGCTGTATATAAGATTCATGTCAAGAACTAGAAAATACCAATTAAGCTCAATCTTTGATAAATAGAATAAAAAACAGGTCATGAAAGACCCTATACCCTCTTCATTTTGAGGGGTCTGGTAATATCCATCACATAATATAAAATATCCATCAGAAGACGTAGAAAGTTTACAACAAAAATCAGTATAATTAAGTGAGATGATCCAAAATCAAATAAAGAAGTAACTAAAGAAAAAGTTGCAGTGATGGTACCTATCATGGTCATTGGAATCACATGTTCTTCCTCTAGAGACTATTCCAATGCATGGAGAAACATTTTTTTGGATTCCTATGGCTAGAACCACTTAGATCATAAAGTATATAATCACACCACAATAATTTTATGTGATAATGAGCTTGTACAACTTTTTAGAGTTGAAAAGAAATTGGAGAACTTCTGTAGGTGGCCTGAGATACCGAACAAACTAAAAATATTGGGTTACTTAGTGAAATCTTTCATTGAATACCCAACCTTTCCACACTGAAATAAAGTCAAAGGGACTCTTCCAGGAAATCAAGGTGGTTTGGATTATTCCTGTTATCTAGATCCACCACATGACTCATCACACATTATCTTTTACTTGAAGGAACTCACTGAACTTCCACTGGGAGAAAAAATAACTCTCATCAACCTAGACTTACCGACCAGATCAAGCTCATCCATGAACACTCTATCCAGAACAACAACATAAGAAGTGGGCTTCAATATGAAGATTTGTGATTAGATGACAGTACAAAGACTCATATCAAGTACTTGAGCCTTCAGTTTCTCATTAATCATAACCTCAAGAGAAAACTATATTATCTTAGCAAAATTGTTTTCATACTATTCCATGGTCCTCTCACCCTATTAGAGAATAAGAAACTCCATATAATTTTCCATGACCATCAACTCTAGATTGAATATATTAGTGAAATGAAATCTAAATTCCTTCAAATCCAAGACCTTATTAACCTTTGTGATCACCATAAAATCTCACCAACTCTTTATGGTCCCTTCTATCTCGAAGGTAGCACAATTTAATTTAATTTAATTAGGAATTTCCAATAACTCAAAAAGAATATTTATCCTTTTCCAATAGTCTGCATCCTCTTAAGGAAAATTTGAGATATGGATATCTGGTGGCTTCTGGAAATGATACTCTTGAGCATGATTATGAGATTCGTACCTTTGAGATTCTATAACTGGAGCCTAAATAGGATGTATTTTTAGTGCCTTTACTAGAGCAAGGATATAAAGAAACAATATTTCAACCAGATTCTAGTCCACTGAAAGATTTTCTCACAATGGCTCACCAAAAGATTCCTCCCAGGGCTTATTCCAACATCTTCTTGGATTAATGATGCTATAAAATAGTAGATGATGGCACTGAAGTATTTAGAAAGGATATATAGATTAAGGAAAATAGATCAAGGATTCAATAATACCAATTAAATCAATAGAATTTAATATTTGGGTATCAACAAGCTCAAACCAAAGGTCAGGAAAAACAAGAATTCGATAAAATTATTCCTTAAAGAAATCTTTCCCAAACACCAATAGTGACTTAAGGTTTGTTATGATGAGAGATAGATAGAAACTCACTTGAAACTACCTTGCATGTCCCAAAAATCCTACCTCATATCTACCAGGACATAGAAAAATACATACTAGACTTAAATAAAGATACACAACCTCCTTTGATACCAATTTTCCTTGAACCATCTCAGATATCTTGGTACCGTGATACCCATGTTGAATCTGACAAAGCCTAAAGGGTGTTCTCAATCCCCATGGGTTGGAAACTATCACCTAACATTATAAAATATTAAAATTGGTTATTATTTTTTCTATAAATATAGAATAAGATAAATATACCAGTCCATATGATCAAGCCCAAACGATAATAATATACCAGAATCAAACAATTAAAAACCCTAAAAATTACATTATCAAAGAACTCAACATCTATCAAGATAAAATCTAAAAAATTCCATGAAATGAGTAGATAC
This sequence comes from Viscum album, assembly GCA_963277665.1. Lineage (NCBI taxonomy): Eukaryota > Viridiplantae > Streptophyta > Magnoliopsida > Santalales > Viscaceae > Viscum > Viscum album. The sequence continues at coordinate 519,011,502 of OY728135.1, read as the reverse complement.
CATCTCCACTTGTCACCTCCATGACTCTAGGTCCCAAAGATTAAGATTATCCTACACCTTTAAGTGGCACTGTCTCTTCGATTGGACAAAGAATAATACAATCTAAAAATTACCAAAGGAAGAGGAAGGGTGTAAGATAAATTGTAATGACCTGGAATTTCCATGGAATTTTTTTTCCTAAATACATGAGAATTTTATGAGTCCAATAAAACTGATAGTGTGTGATTCTGAGGCCCGGTGTGCTCGGAATCAATTTCTAAAGTTTAGTTTGGGTACGTTTAGAAAACGTACAAGTGGGTTCTTATATCTTTCGAACCCATGCTCATAATTTAATTCTGAGGGCACGGCTGAACTTGCAGTGCCGATATTCACTTAAGTAGACTTTCACTTTGACGACAGTGGGTTGAGAATAAAATTTATTTTTTGGGGTTTTCATAGAAAATAATAAAATAAAGTGAGCTTCACTTTATTTTTATTTGAGCTTCCATGTGGGTGTTTGGAGGTGGGTCCAATTAGATCTATAACCTCCTTGTAGAGGTTGGAAGTACGGACCACCAGGCCATAACCTCCCATGAGAGGTTATGGTGGTGGGGACCACCATGCCTCTAACTCCCATGTGGGGTAAATGTGGTGAGGACCACCCGAGACCACATAACCTCCCAATTTAAATAATAGGGGTGGGAACCACCCGACCCCTATTAATGGGAAGAGAGAAAAATCTCTCAACTACCCTCAATAATGAGGTGGAGCCCCTTGATCTCCTAGACCATTTATGGTGCCACCACCTCCCCTTTAATTATTTGAGCCAACACATAATTTATTATACCAAATCCTACCCATTAATAAATTGAGCCATCTCTTTTAATTAAACACTAAAAGTTGAATTTTAAACCCAATAATATAAAATAATAGACAATCTATTATTTGGAGGGGCTATCTATTCACTTTTGGCATTTGGGTGGAATATTGGGGATAGGAGAGCTTGAGAGAATTAGAGTTCTCCAACGAAGAACCCCATCTCCCAATGAAGAACGAAGAACGCATTCTTCCAACGAAGAATGCCTACAAGGAGGGTCTTCAAGTTCTTACTCTGAGGCAACCGATGTAGGATGTCTTCGATGACCGACTTCCCTCCTCATTATCGTCAACAAACCAACGCATTAGCTCAGGATTGAAAGTGTGTGGCAGATGTGACGAATGAAGATTTACTCTGTCTTCTTCCCCGCGACTCCGTCGATGACCAACGATCAAGGTAGGGGGTTAATTTGAGTAATATTACCTTCCTTATTCCATTCTTTGGTTGGAAAGGAATCATTGTGGAGGTTTTGAAACAATTAAATTTCATCATTCTTACTTATTGATGAGCCAAATGTTACCACCCTTAACGTAGAGTGATCGGTCCATACCAACATGGCCCGACCCCTCCGTTGTTCTTGTTTGTCATGATATTTAGCATGGAGACGTAACAATGAAGCAGCGTTGAGGACGATGAAGGCAATAGGATAAAGTCATGCTTCTCATGGCCTCCACAAGCTGTTCCGCTCCTCGACCGCACCATCCACCAGCCGAACCGGCCGAACCACCCTGACTCACACTGCCGCCGACTTCCCCGACCAACTCCTGGCCTACCCGGCCGCCCGCTGACCCACCTGCGGGCCTTCCCGGCCGCCTCCTGGCCTCCCGAGCCGCCACCTGACCAAACCAGCACCCTGGTCGCGCCGGCCTCATAAGCCGGCCCGTGGCCACCTTCACGGCGCCCTGGCCAAACCGGCCCGACCGTGCCCTCTGGGCTGAGCCGTGTCGGGTCACACCTTCATGCCACTTCGGGCCGAACCGGCCACGAGCCCGAGCTGAACCACCCACGAGCCTTGCTAGGCCGGGCCCAACGGGCGAGGCTGAACCTAACAGGTTGTCCCACCCAATGTGTCAGGAAACACCCAACTGGTCTGACCGGGTCGACCTAGACCAGGTCGGCCCAGACTTGGTCGGACCAGGTCGGACCGGACCCAGGCCCACTACCAACCCCCTTTACTTTCTTTCGCCATATCATTGGCACCAGATGACCGTTTGAAGAATCGTCAGTGGAACTGGTATTCCTGGAAAACGAAGGTCCCTTTTAGTATTCCCCACTGGAGTTCTAGGTATAGTTGAGATACGGTCAGGTTGGATCGTGCACTAATCCAACCGGTCCCTCGAGACTAAAAGGCTAATAACTCACATACCGGGCATCCGATTGAGGCACCATCTATTGCGTTGATACCTCTGTGACATGGCGGACCTTTGAGATACTTCTACGTGGGACTTTGTGAAAATTTGATTATCGACCTGTAGCTCATGGAGAGGATCCTCTTGGAGATGAGCGAGCATTGTGCGAAGACGTAGTAGCTAGATGAGACCTGAGAACTGCTGAACGATTCGACTTGAACTGATTCTACTAGCCTAGTGGGGAGAAACTTGGAGTCACGGTAGACCCACAAATGGGAACACCTTGGTGTCACGGCAGAGCCACGATACTTGACAAGAGGAGTACCTTAGCAGGCTTCGAGGGGGAGCACCTTGGTGATGTGGTAGACCCACTGTGGGGAGTGCTTTGGTGACGCTGCAGACCCACGGTACTCGACAGGAGGAGTACCTTAGTAGTAAAATGTTAGTGGGAAGTGCCTTGGTGATGGGGCAGGCCCACTGTACTTGATAGAGGAGGAGTTCTCCAGCAGCCAAGGTTTCAACAGTGTGACTGGGGATATTACTTGATACTACCCCTAGAATAAAATCCTGGTTTGAGCTGAGTTAGTAAATTTTTATTATCTCATGATTGATATGGATTACTTAATAACTTAGGTATATGTTTGGGCATATACCTAAGTGGGGATATCTGTTGATTTCATATTTTGTGGTTTATCCTTGTTGGTTTTGTGAGACCTTGAGGGTACCAGGGTCCCTACTAAGTATCGTTATACTCACCCCTGCATGAGCTATGCCCGCACCACATTGTGTTGGATGTAGATGACGGACAATGCCGACTGAGGCTGAGTGTACCAGGACTAGACGGTACCCAGAGGTGGACCACATGGCGTGACGGTACACGAAGGAGATGGACGAACATGGAGTGTTGTGGAGGCTGTCTGTACCTACCCTTCAGGTAGGATTTCTAGGTGGATGATCCAGGATCCGTTTTACCTTTTTCCAGTACATGTACTTTCAGATTCCTTGTACTTTACATTTGGGATTTTATTACCGTCCCCCATTTTACTTTTCAGAACTCCTTTTATATATAGTTTTATTTTTTGTTTTGTTTACATCTCGTACTCTGTTGTGTGTGTTTACAAATTATAATGGAAATTCCTTCACTATTTAGGGATTTACGCCTTTGGTTCTAGTCACCAGCCCCTGGCCTATGGGAGGCGGGCTTGGGGTAGTCACGGCATGGGCCCTGAGGGGATGAGTCTTGAAAAATTGGTATCAAAGGATTCAGTTCTATCGTAGAAATTAGGGCTCTGATCATTTATATGATGCAATAGTGCTAAGGGTACTTAGTGTGGTTTTCTAATTAAGGAGTCCAGTGTTGGTGTGGTGGCCGACGTATCGATATACCAGGACCCTGACTACTGATTTCCAACTCTGTACAAAAAAACACTGATTGCCTATGTGTTTTCAAAAGTTTTCTTTATGTCAACTCAACTAGGTCAGCTCATCGAGTTTAATATTTGACCGTGCCACATCTATTTCTTTTAGGATGCCTCCCCGTGAATGAATAATGAGAGTCCCGAAAATTGTATGCACATAGAGCCCACCATTCAATGAGGCCTTGGTGTAGGGATCTTTTTCAGCAGAGGCACCAGCGGTACCACTACCCTTTGGGCCACCGATTCCACCAGCCCCAGCAGTAGACGATGCACGCCGCTTGAGCGCGTTGCATGAGTTCCAATGCCAGAGGCCGCCCATGATCAGGGGAGAGACGGACCCATAGGCAGTTGAGGATTGGATGGAGGCTGTGGTGAGATTTTTCAGACTAGTAGGGACACCAGGTGAACTTATAGTGATCTGTTCCATGAGCCTCTTTTAGGCAGCAATAGGCGGCTGCTAGATCTTGATGCTCCCGGTGCATGATGAGGTGACACTACTCTAGGTAGACTACGAGAGACTTTTTAGGAGAAGTTTTTCCTAGCTACCCTACGTGTAGTGCTGATATAGGAGCTAATTCACCTGCAGCAGGGTAGCATGACGGTGGAACAGTACTCAGCGAGGTTCACCGACCTCTCACGTTACTCCACAGTTATGATACGAGACCCATTTTGCAGGGACCGAACCTTCGATCAGGGGATCAGGTGAGTGATCAGGGCTTTGATGATCTCCCTCAGCATCCCGATGTAGGCAGGGGAGTTGGAGCGCACCCTCTTAGTGAAGAGTTTCCTTGCAGAGTAGTCTCCAGAAGCGAGACCCACTACTAGTCGACATGCAACGGAGTCTTCTACAGCTGGCAATAGAAATATATTGTAGAGCTCCAAGAGGACCAGATCCACGGGTGGACGACCGCATGACTCAGGATCGGTTGTGCGGGACACCCGGGGTAGAGACATAAATGGCAGGAGTGGGCAGTGTTTCTCATGTGGAAGGTAGGGTCACATAGCTTGTGACTGTCTGACCCACTATTCGGATGATTAGTTGACGGTCGAATGACCGCCTAGGTAGAGAGATAGATTCAATCGAGGTGGTATGCAGGGTGTAAGAGCACATGGTAGAGGACCTGGTCGAGCATATGGCCGTGGGCGACATTTCATGGTGTTACTGCCACCACCACCATGAGGTCCACCCCGACCACAGAGAGAAGGTAGACAGGTGAGAGATCAGCTCTAGGCAGCTGAGGCTTACGATCATGGTGCTCTAGAGATGATTCGAGGTACGATCTGTATCTACTCCACCTTAGCTGAAGTACTTATAGACATAGGTTTCAGTCACTCTTTCATTGCCACTGCCCTCGTTCGGAGCTCTGAGATTCCGACGGAGCCGTTGGCTCGATCCTTAAGGCTAGAGTGTCCTAAGAGAGAATACTTGATGATTACGAACTGGTGCCGACAGTGTGATATTACTCTAGGAGGCGAGAGCTTTGGCTTGGATCTCCTCGTAGCAGTGTAGAGGCCTTACGGTGTCATCTTGGGTATAGACTGGTTATCAACAATCCATGCTCAGATCGACTGTATTAGGCACAAAGTGCAGTGTGTCCACACAGATGGGACCAGGTTCACCTTCACCGGCAAGAAGGGAACCTTTAAAGTGCAGGATGTACTTGACCAGAGGATAGTATAGCAGATCAGTCATCAGTTGGCCTGCCTTACCCTTGGAGTAGTTGTTGTGGAGAGTCCGAATTATCCTGTAGTGGTGGACCAGTACACGGATGTTTTCCCTGATGATGTCACAGGTCTACCTCCTCGCAGAGAGGTGGACTTCTACATTGACTTGTACCCCGGGACGACACTGATATCTACACCAGCGTATCGAATGTCTCCAGTGTAGCTTCTTGAGCTGCAAACACAGCTAGAGGACTTACAGGGGAAGGGATTCATCAGGCCCATTGTTTCTCCCTAGGCAGCCCTGATTCTGTTCGCCATGAAGGTGAATGGATGCCTGAGACTTTGTGTAAACTACCGTCACCTAAACTAGGTGAACGTGAAGAACAAGAACCCACTCCCGAGGATTGATGACCTATTTGTTCATTTGAAGGGAGCTCAGGGGTTCTCGAAGATAGACCTTGGATCAGGCTATCACCGACTCAGAGTTCGAGATGAGGATGTGCAGAAGACGACCCTCAGATGTCGGTACAGCCACTACAAGTTCTTGGTTATGCCTTTCGGTGTAACCAATGCTCCAGCAGTATTCATGGGACTCATGAACAGGATCTTAAAGCCATACCTCAATCGCTTTTTTATAGTTTTCATTGATGACATTCTGATCTACTCGACTACTATGGAGGAGCATGCCTATCATTTGCAGGTAGTACTGCACACACTCTGAGAGCACCATCTTTATGGTAATCTCTCAATGTTCCAGTTTTCGATCCAGGAGGTTCACTTCCTAGGAAATGTCATCTCAGAGGCTGGAGTTGTAGTAGATCCTATGAATATTGAGTTGGTACTTTCTTGGGAGCCACCCAGGAGTGCGATGGAGGTACGAAGTTTCCTGGGTTTGGATGGATATTACCGGAGGTTCTTACTAGACTTCTCCAGAGTTGCAGAACCACTATCATCCATGAAAAAGAAGGGGAAACCCTTTGTGTGTTCAGAGAGATGTCGGTAGAGCTTTTAGGAGCTGAGACATAGGCTGACTAGTGCCCTATCTTGAGGCTTCTAGAGGAGGGCGTAGTGTACGAAGTCTACTACGACGCCTCAGGGACTGGACTCGGGTGTGTCCTGATGCAGGAGCGAGTAGTGATCACATATAGTTCTCGGTAGCTAAGGCAACATGAGTTGAACTATTATACCCATGACCTAGAGTTAGCAGCATTGGTCTTCCCCTTGATGATGTAGCGGCGCTACCTGATGGGATAGAATTTTACCGTATACTCTGATCACAAGTATTATATATATATTCTCTCAGAAGAACCTAAACATGAGATAGCGACGTTGGCTAGAGTTCCTCCAGGACTATGACTTCGAGATAGTCTATACTCCTAAGAAGGAGAACGTTGTAGAAGATGAACTCAGTATGAGATCTGGTATACAACTGCTAGGAGAGGCGACAGGGAAGCTGGCTGCTTTACAGATATCCTTTGTGGACCGAGAGGGAGCATCTTTCCTTCCGTCTCTTACAGTCACTCCTCCACTTCTTCATTGAGTCAGGGAGGCCCAGAATGGAGACCCCGACTGTGAGACACGATGTGCTCAGATATCCACAGGGAAGGAACCTGATTGATTTTCTGAAGTTGGGGAGCATGTCATCCTCTTTAGAGGACGTACTATGGTGCTAGTGGCTCTTTAGGAGGAAGTGTTGAAGGAGTTTCACACAAACCCTCTAGAGGTACATCCAGGAGTGTCAAATATGTACCAGGATCTTCAGGGACAACACCGGTGGCCATGGATGAATGATGAATCTTTGGAGTTTGTCTCTCGGTGCCTCACTTGTCAGTAAGTGAAGGCAGAGCAACAGGTACCAGAAGGTTTGGTTCAGCCTTTAGAGGTCCTATATTGGAAGTGGGATGGGCTATCCATGGACATTGTGATAGCAATTCCACGTACATATAGGGGACATGACACGATTTGGGTGATCGTCGACCGACTAACCAAGTTGGCCCAATTCCTACCGATCAGAGTGAAGGATTCAGTAGAGAGCATGTGACACCTCTACGTGCAGAAGATTGTGTGGCTACATGGAGTACCATATTCTATTTTCTCTGATCATGACACATGGTTTACTTTTCGGCTATGGAAGGGGTTGTAGGAGGCTTTCAGGATGCAGCTTTGTCTAAGTACCACTATCCATCCTCAGACGGATGGCCAGACTGAGGGGACCATTGAGACTCTTGAGGACATGCTACATGCTTGTGTCCTCGAATTTGGTCATAGCTGGGAGGATTACATACCTTTGGAGGAGTTTTCATACAACAACAATTATCACTCCACCATTGGGATGGCACCTTTTGAGGCGTTATACGAGAAAACTTTGCAGATCACCTTTGTGCTGGACTGACCCTGGGGAGTCAACACTAGTGGGACTCTAGATGGTATGAGCTACCACAGAGAAGGCTCATATCATCTAGGAGCGGATGAAGAGTATATAGAGCAAACATAATTCATATGATGACAGGAGACGGAGACCTCTAGTGTTCGAGGATGGAGGCCATGTCTTTCTACTGGTCTCACCTCGATGAGGTTTACAGAGATTTTTCCGAGGTAGAAAGTTATCTATGAGGTTCATCGGACCTTTCCAGGTCCCCAACAGAGTCGGCGAGGTGTCATACCACTTATCTCATCCACCACAGTTGCACCGGGTGCACGATGCCTTTTATGTATCCCAGCTGATGAGGTACGTACGCGACACTTCTCACATCATTGACCATAGAGAGATGGATGTCGATGATGGGGAGACTTTTACAGAGGTTCTAGTGGCGATTGAGGATCGGAAGGAGTGAGTCCTTCATGGATGGTCGATACCTATGGTGTGCGTTCACTGGAAGCACAAGAACCTCTAGGAGAGCACATGGGAGCGGGAGGCTCAGATGTGTTCTTAGAACCCCCATTTGTTTCCTTAGTTTGAATTATAGCTTATGGGGATGTCAAGCCCTGAGGTGGGGATAATGTAAAGTCCCAGAATTTTCGTGGAAACGTTTTTCATAAAAACTAGAAAATTTTACAAGTTCGTGAAAACTAACGGCGCGTGATTCCGAGGCCATGTGTTCCTGGAATAAAATTCTAAAGTTTTGTTGGGGTACATTCAGTAAGCGTATGAGCGGGTTTTTATAACTTTTGAACCGGTGCTCGGAATTGAAATATGAGAACACTGTTGAACTCGCAGCCCTGTTATTCTCTTAAGGATACTTTCACTTGGATGGCAGTGGGTCAATAATAAAAGTTAGTTTTTGGGTTTCTTGAAAAATAATAAAATAAAGTGTGTTTCACTTTATTTTTATTTGAGCCGCCATGTGGGTGTTTGGAGATGGGTCCAACTGGATCTATAACCTCCTTGTGGAGGTTAGAAGTGGGGACCACCAGGCCATAACCTCCCATGGGAGGTTTTGATGGTGGGGACCACCACGCCTCAACATCTCATGTGGGGTTAATGTGGTGGGGACCACTTGAGACCACAAAACTTCCCAATTTGAATAATAGGGGTGGGGACCACCCGACCCCTATTAATAGTAGGAGAGGAAAATCTCTCAACTTCCCTCATTAATGAGGGGGATCCCCTTGTTCTCCTCTACCATTTATGGTACCACCACCTACCCTTTAATTATTTCAGCCAACACATAATTTATTATGCCAAATCCTACCCATTAATTAATTGAGCCATCTCATTTAATTAAGCGCTACAATTTTAATTTTAAACCGAACAATCTAAAATAATATACAATCAATTATTTGGAGGGGTTATTTATTAACTTTTGTCATTTGGGTGGAATATTGGGGAGAGGAGAGTTTGGGAGAATTAGAGTTCTCCAATTAAGAACCCCATCTCCCAATGAAGAATGAAGAACTCATTCTTCCAACAATGAATGTCGGAATGGCGCATCTTCAACTTCTTCCCCGGAGGAAACCGATGTTGGACATATTCGATGACCAACTTCCCTCCACATTTTCATCAAAAAACCGATGCACGAGCTCAGGATTGAAAGTGTGCAGCACACGCGACGAACGATGATCTCATACGTCTTCTTCCCCGTGACTCTGTCGAGGACCAACGATCAGTGTAGGGGGTTAATTTGAGTAATATTACCTTCCATATTGTCTTCTTGGGTTATAGAGGAATCACTGCAGAGGTTGTGAAACAATTGAAGTCCATCTTTCTTACTTTTTGATGAGCCAAATGTTACCACCCTTAACGTAGAGGGGGCGGGCCAAACCAATATGGCCCAACAATTCCGCCGTTATTTTTTTTTGATGATCTTTGGCATGGAGACATAACAATAAAGAAGCGTTGAAGGTGATGAAGGCAACGAGAAATGGTCGTGCTTCCAGCGTCCTCCGCAAGCCGCACCGCCCCCCAGCCTTGTTGTCCGCTGGACAAACCGGCTGAGCCCCCCCCCCCCTCATGGCCTACACTGCCGCCGGCTTCCCCGGCCGCTTGCTGGCCTACATGGCTGCTTCACAGCTAGCCCGGCCACCCGCCGGCCTGCCTCCCAGCCTACCTGGTAGCATCCCAACCTGCCCAGCCGCCTCTCGGCTCCCGGATGCCCGGCCGGCTCCCGGCTCTCGTCTGCCCAGCCTCCCGAGCCGCCACCCGACCGAACTGGCACCCTGGCCGTGCCGGCCTCCCGAGCCGGCCTGCGGTGCCCTGGTTGAACCGGTCCAGCCTCGCCCTCTGGGCCGAGTCGTGCCGGACCGTACCTTCGTAGCGCTCCAGGCAAAACCGGCCCCGAGCCCGGGCCGAACCGCCCACGCGGCCGGCTAGGCTAAGCCCAACGGGCCGGGCTGAACCTAACAGGCTAGCCCACCCAATGGGCCAGGCCATACCCAACTGGTCAGACTAGGTCGACCCAGAACAGGTCGGCCAAAACGGGGTCGAACAAGACCCGAGCCCACTACTGACCCCCTTTACATTCTTTGGCCATATCTTTGGCACCAAACGACCGTTTTATGAACCGTCAGTAGAGCTGGTATTCTTGGAGCGCAACGGTCCCTTTGAGTATACCCCACTGGAGTTCGGGTTTTAGTTGAGATACTGTCAGGTTGGATCGGGAACGAATCCAACCGAGACCCCGAGACTAAAAGGCTAATAACTCACAGACCGGGTGTCTGATTGACTCGCTTTCTATTGCGTTGAGACCTCTATGACGCGGAAGACCTTTGAGATACTTCTACATGGGACTTCGTGATAGTTGGAGTATCAAAATGTAGATCATGGAGCGGATCCTCTTGGAGATGAGCGAGCTTAATGCGGCTACCTAGTAGTTGGCTAAGACCTGACGACTACTGACCGATTCAACTTGGAGTGATTCGACTAGCCCAGTGGGGAGTGCCTTGGAGTCGCAGCAGACCCATAGTGGGGAGTGACTTTATGTTGCGGCAGACCCATGGTACTTGACATGTTGAGTACCTCAGCAGGCTATGAGGGGGAGTACCTTCGTGACGCGGCAGACCCACGGTGGGGAGCACCTTGGTGATGGAGCAGACCCACGGTACTCAACAGGAGGAGTACCTCAGCAGTCCAAGTTTAGGGGAAGTGCCTTAGTGATGTGGAAGACCCACTGTACTCGATAGAGGAGGAGTTGTCCAACAGCCATGGTTTTGAGAGTGTGACTAGGGATGTTACTTGATACTACCCCTATAATAAAATCCTAGTTTTAGTTGAGTCAGTAACTTTTTTGTTTTACTCATGATTGAGATGGATTACTTGATAACTTAAGTAAATGTATGGGCATATACCTAAGTGGGGATATCTGTTGATTTCATATTTTATGGTTTATCATTGTTGGTTTTGTGAGACCATGAGGGTCTTGGGTACCTACTGAGTATCGTTACACTCACCCCTACACGGGCTATGACTACAACTCGTTGGGTTGGATGCAGACAACGGACAACGCTGACCGAGGCTGAGTGTACCAGGACTGGACAGTACCCAGAGGTGGACCACACTGCGTGATGGTACACGGAGGACACAGACGGACGTAGAGTGTTGTGGAGGCTATCTGTACTTACCCATCAGGTAGGATTTCCTAGTGGACGATCCAACAACAATTTTACCTTTTTCCAATACTTGTACTTTCAGTTTCCTTGTACTTTATAGTTGGGAATGTATTTTTGGCCCCCTTTTACTTTTACACACTCCTTTTCTATACATTTTTATTTAGTGTTTTGTTTCCATCTCGTACTCTGTTGTGTGTGTTTTCACATTATAAAGGCAATGCCTTCCCAGTTTAGGAATTTACACCTTTGGTTCTAGTCTCCAGCCCCTGGCCTATGGAAGGCGGGCTTGGGGTAGTCACGAAATGGGCCCCGGGGGGACGGGTCGTGACATAAACGACCCAGTAGGGTCTCACCAAGTGTTCCATAAATAATACCATATCAACAAACCAATTATACTACCAATTTAAATGAAGTAGGAAATGGAAAATCATTTACACATTTTTAGAGAAACTTGATTTCAAATAAAATGATGAAAAATATATAAAAACTAAATTAAATGGAAATTTTATATTAAAAAATGTATATAAATCAATTAGTATGAATAAAAAATGTTATATAATTATTGTCATACACAATTAAGTCCATTAAAGAAAAGCACCATGCTAACAATCCCTGTGGTATGTTAGTTTCTGGTAATAGGATCTCACACTTCTCATTTATCACCACATCAATATAAATTTCTTCACACTCATATAAACACACCGTTAGAGGAGACACTATGAGAAATTTGTCTACACACACCCCATTAGGGGATTCACTATTAGAAATCTAGTCGAACGCAGTTTAGTTTGTGTTATCATTGTCAATCCATTCTAGGGATTCAAAGTCATATCATTCTTATCTAAGTTACCTACTAACTATTGAAATAGTGGGTTCTGAAGACCCAAATATTCAGTGCTTTTGATTACCATATCTTCTATATTGTTTTCTACACATGATTTTTTCTTACCATTATAGTGTATACTTTTCTACATCCACTGTTTAATGGTAATGTCCATATATTAATTGCCATATCCAAAATGTTATAGAAGATCCCATGCTGTAATTAGAACCTCGAGATACTGTGACAACAATCTTAAATATTTCCTATGGTCTAAACACATCGTACTGACTAGAAATTGTAGATGTTTAACAATCTGGTGCTAGGAGATCATAATCATTGAGACTTTTTCTCATGAAGTTCACAAATGGAGATCTCTAGTAGTGAGATCATGAGGACATACCCCCCAATAGTAACACCACCTTTTCTAGGTGTCATTGGTTGGTCATATCTATGATCATGAGTAATGGTCTCCTAACTTGTGATCATTACCAATTTATGTCATTTGATTAAGTACTTTGATGCAAGATGAAAACCATGATATTGAATTCTTGGTGAGGTAGTTTGTGTTGGGTGCGTCATTGGTGGCATGACATTGAGTGAATGATCAAGAAAATATTTGTCACCACCAGGTTATGGAAGTAATATATCTTGGGCCACAATGATAAGGATGGTAGTACCTTCCTAAGACTATGACCATGGAAGTTGAGGGTAAATCTATCTAGTCAGATCAACAAATGATAAAGCAAGAAAAGGGAGAATACATGTGAGTCCGTCATACTTTATGAGATATTTAAATGCAAAGAGATTATTTTACACAGTATGTGTTCGTATATTGGTTGTCACTACTATGAAAATATTTATCTCTTTAGGGGCCAATATGGGTGATAGATCCCGCTCTTGGTTTGTGAATAGTATTCACTTCTATTGAGGTAAAGGCCTAGAGAGTCACATATAATGGCATATTCAGGAATCTTCCGTATTCAGTTGAATATGAGTTTTTGGACATGTTGGGGCCCACTACTGGGGTCCAGTTTTTGTCCAAGGAGATGTGATCACTAGTGAAATAAATAAATTCATATTATTCAACTATGGAATAATAGGAATTGAGTTTATTTTTTAAATGTATTTACAAGCTTTCAAATAAACACATGAGAAAATATTATTTGAACAAATATTAAAAATATTGAAGGTTCAATTAATATTTTTGGGAACGACGATTCGATTTAGTGACCAATTTATTATCATGTAATATATTTAATATATTAAAATAAAGTGATAATAATATTTATGAAAAATTTTAGTAGTCATAACTTGTCATTTATAGTGCGTTATTTTTTTCGGGGATGAAGAGGCAATTTTGGGTGATTAAATTACAAACTATATATAAAGGAGGGACATCCACCAAGACTATTCATGGACTCTCTCTCTCTACTTCTCTCTCCATCATTCTAGATAGGGAGGATCTGGATCCAGGATCTCAAATCGAGATCTATCTCTCAGGGCTGGACATATGGGACTTAAATGGGGGGCGTATTTAAAAAAATGGATTGAATTATGGGATGGGGGTTGTGGGTCATGGTTGTAGAAAAAAAAATAAGGCTGCTTTATGAGTATTTTAAACAAAAAAAAGGACAAAAGTAAATGGGGGATGCTTGGCACCCTGCTTACCCAATGCCGAACGGGTGCCCTACACTGCCTCCAACTGTCACCCCACATCGGCGCTTTGTGCCACCTCCTGTTAGAACTCGTAGTGGAAACAACCACTAGCCGCCCTTCCACTCTGTCGAGGCCTCCCTTCAGCAGCTCACCGCTCTGAAGCAGAACCTCCGCCTGTCCTGGGTACGTCGGCACCACCCCACTAGAGAGCCTCCTCCCATACGACCCATCTTCTACCTCATATCCCCACGATGGACTCCCCTAGCTTGGGTGGTCTACACACGGACCGCCTCAGGCTAGCCACCCCGTCAAGGTAGCCACTCACATGCCATGTGTCTGACAACGACACAGTCGTGGAACCTCCGCCTGGCCTCTTCTCCCTTCCTGGGTGCACCTATTCTCTTCATCCACTCTCCCTCTCATAGGAACCACATCCTTCACCCTGAATGACTAACCCTTTACACTGCTGTTAACACTCCTTTTTCGTCACAGAGTCCAAAGAAATTTAACGGGAAATGACTTAGCACAAATTGATCCATCCTTTGAAGAAAATATCAAAAATCGATAAAAGAATGAATAAGGGATCAAAAGCACATGTGCCGCGCAAGTGCTATCACTGTCACGCAAGTCCACTTGCGCGATGCCTAGTGGTCGTGCAAGTCACTTGCGCGACCTAAGTGATAACCACCCGAGGTCTTCTCCTGCCTATCAATAGACCCTATGGGCCCCCATTCGAGGAGGATTTTTTCTAGAAACTCAGATTTGAGCTCCCGACGCCCTAGTCTCTTCTCAATGCTTCCGAAACACTTCTAAGGTAATTTCTTACCTAGAACAGAAGATCTAAAGCGGGGGAGGAAGGCCAAAGTGTTGAAATTCGTCAACACTTGCGCGCCTGAGTGGCCAGCCCTTAAGGGAAAAGAGCCACACTTTCGCGCCTCCTTACTCCTTCAATAGATCTTGTGCGCCCTTCTTTTGGAAGAACCTCAAGAGGATTCTAAAGGATTTAATGAAGAGTCTCTCAAGTATTACCCTGCTGGTTAACCGTCGCGCAAGTAAACCATTTGTCGCGCATGAATACCTGCGCGACCAGGACTTGCGCGTCCACGCAGTACCTGCGCGCCTACCCGGACTTGCATGCCCCTGCCTTTTTGGGTGCCCTTCTTGGGCATTTCACCCGTCTTAAGCCATTCCGCCTTTCCTATTCAAGATTCAGTCTTCAAGACACTCTTCAAAGCCATTTATGGAATGATTTCTTGATTTGACTTCCTTATCTGAAAAAGAATTCTGTGGAATATCTCTCAAAACCTAGTGATTTACACATCATTATGTCATTAAAGATTGAAATTTCATTCATTCAACCTCATCCTTTAAGATGAGAGAATCCTTAACTTGGGTCTCCTTTTAGGAATAATCCCCAGTCATAAGTCCTCTAATTTGGGAATCCTTCTTAGGAGTAATCCCCAATTCTTAAAGTTCCCAAATCTGGGCATCCTCCCTAGGAGTAAGCCCCAGTCCCCTAATTTGGGAATTCTCCTCAGGAGTAAGCCCCAAACCTTAATTACCATAACCTGGGCCTCCTTTTCAGGAGTAATCCCTAGTCTCAAATATGGGAATCCTCTTTAGGAGTAAACCCCAAGTCCCTTAATTTTTCAAATCTTTTATCCTGGGCCTCCTTTTCAGGAATAAGCCTCAGTCTTAATTTCTCTTAACCAGTCCTAATTTACCTTTGATCTGGGATTCCTTTTCAGGAGTAAAACCCAATCATATGTCTTCTCTTAATTTGGGCCTCCTTTTCAGGAGTAATCCCCAAGTTAGAGTATTCAAAATCTCCAAGAATCACATATACCTTTATAGACCATGTTCCTGGATTTCTTCCCTAAAGTAAATCCTAACCTTCATTTATCTGGGTAGTCATACATACAAAATCCCCACATTATTTCTTATGATTGCATCTTTCAAGGCACAATTGTCTAATTTTTACCAATACCTCTTGTTTCTCAAACCGAGCATGACTCACGTGAGATTAGAGTGTAAAAGTAATTGTGACATCCTTCTTGGAGCCACCAATCATAGACATCATACTCCCTTACTCGAACTACGTGGGTTATGATTCCTTTTCTAAACAAAGGATACCTAGGTAGCCCGTCTACAGGTTCGATCCCAACTCTAAAATAATCCATGTCCTTCTGAATGACAATAAAATTCAAGTGCCCCACTAAGTGGCTTTAAAACCAGCATGGTCATCATAATGACCAATATACTTCTGTATAAATGTGTCGAAGGATACCATTGACCAAGAATCTCTAATAAATACACATAATTCTCTATCGATGAAGAACCTCGAATACATACAAAAGATTCTCTAAATTTCCTACATATTTAATCATTGATTGTCAGATCTGAAGGAAAGCTCATTTTATACTTGGTAATGTAATAAGGATTCATGAACATAACATAAATCTATAAATAGAGTCCCAGAGTAGACAATAATTCTCCTAAAAAGGTGTGATGAGTCCAACCTCCCATCCTCTCGACCAATGAAAATTCCCAAGCCTCATCAGTCCACAAACTAATGAGCACTTACCTTTGGAAAGTAGGTCCGAATGGATGTGGGATCATTGGATGTTTCTGGTTCTACGAACAAACCCGTTAGAAACCGATCGGAATGTTTGAACCTCCCATATAGGCGGTCATCCCCGGATTCCAAGGGAAACAAAAATGGTGAACCCAACGTGAAACCTTAACCAAGTTAAAATGATGTTTTACCTATTTGTTAGGCCCCTATTTAAAACTCAATAAGAGGGCCAACAAAAATCAATCATTGACATATGTGCTAATCCAAAAGATGTAGTGGCTCAATTTATCTTGATTACGTCTATTATATCAAATAGGCACTCTTTTCCCAAGATCTTCTGCATTTCTAGAATGGTTTATCTCAAGTTCACACCTGTGAATACTACTGCTACAAATGCCACTGCTGCTACTCCTGCTGGATCGTCGTCCTCTCTTAGGATGATATCACCTACTCAGTGTCTTCAACTCTAGGTATCAAATGCACTGGTTAAGGAGTACGGTCAACACGGTACCATCCCAACTCTAGAGGTTTTCCGAAAATCCATCCAAGTAAACAACTCACATCGGTCGTCCTGATAACGACGACTAGTGATCAAGAAGCAGGCGGTGCTGACTACCGTCTCCAACCGTTTCAGGTCATTATCCCTGGAATGCAATCACTATTCGCTCCCTTATTCTGGGGAGGTGAATGAGCAAGTCCCTCAGGACCTTAATTCAAACAGACAAAAGTCCTTCCTGAGGGCTCCCACCAACAATCGCTGCCAGACTCATTCGGCAGTGTGCCCTCAACATGATGAGGGTACCAACTCTAGGCGTTCGGCTCAGGTTCCTCGAACCCGAGCAAGCAAGACGAACCACCAGAGGCAGAATCCGGTCAACAGTGAGCAGGTTATCATCTCTTCCATCTCTGGAGAAGTCCACCAAACTATCTTGGTGGAAAGCAACGAGCAGGCACATACACCTGCCCAATTTAATTCCGCTATCTAGCAGACTCATCTGACAGCATCACGCCAATCTCGTCAGGAAATTCTAGTGGAGTACTATAGGCAGGAACATACACCTGTTTATACATCATTAGCTAGTCAGCAAGCTCGTCTGACTACATATGATGGATCTCGTCAACCACATTTGGAAAAGTGAAATCAGAAGGCCCATACACCTACTAGTATTAATCAATCCTACCAACAGTCTCGCTTGGTAGCATTTAGACAAGTTAGTCGGAAAGCCCCGACAACGAATAGGAGGCAGACTCAACTCTCTTCCCCCACACTTGAGTACTGTCAGGATTCACTGATAGGAAAAGGAGGAAACGAGTAGGCACATACCCCAGCTCCAAGCTCGGAATGGACGTATATTCTCGTTCCGGCAGCTGAAGTCACCAAGCATATTCTATCAATGGTGAATGAGAAAAAGAAAATCACTTCTCATATTCATGATGCCTGCCAGGATATTATAACATATTCAGCGGAATCTCAGGGAATGACACATAAATCTATCCCTACCAGCTGAGTGAAACATCAACAATTCACTCCAGAACAGACACACACATCTGTTCCAGTCCAAGAGGGTTGTGGGGCATACTCCCCCATATCATACAGACAACCAAGTTAGGCACATACACCTGATTTGAGTCGAGATCGTTAGCCTAACTTGGACATCTTTCCTGATCAGGCATATACACTTGCTCAGAGCAACACTTTCATCAACAAGTGTTTTCCAAGGCGAGTAAGAATGCGTCTAAGAAAAAGATCTGCACAGCACAGTCAGAAGATCAAGATCTAATCTGTTACAAGGCCTTGCTCGATGCTGGAGTTCTTGAAGCCCTCAGACAATTATCTATTGAAATTCAAGATTCTACTCACTCATTTCCCATTAGTGGGAACATTAATCTTGAAGGTCTTCAACAGAAACTTCCTCATGAAGGCTTTCTTCATGACAATTCGGTCGATCTCGAAGTTTCATCTTCAGATGAGAGCCACAGGAACCCTCTATGTGGTCAGAAGACCAAGGAGCAAGAGATCTCATCTTTTTCTGTAACCCATTATGGTGGTCCTCCCTATGATGATGAATTTCGCTGCGAAAGTCCTCTCCGCAGTAGTGATGCACATTTCCCAGAAAATGCTCCAGTGGACAATGTAGTGCCGAGAAAGCCCTCTTATCTTGAGGCACTTGCAAATGAGAAACCAGTCATGTATGAAGCTTCATTGCTAGCAGGTGAAATACTTTCACAATCAAAAGATAGCCCAGGGTATAGGTCATTCTCCGAACCACCCCTAAGTCATGCATCTTCTAGTTTGATCAATTATTTCTCTACCAATCCTGTTGAATCCAATGATGCAACAAGGAAACACCAACTCTGGTCAAATCAGGTAGAAAAATCTTCATCAAATGATAATGAGGAAGTACTGAACATGATAAAACAACTAGCGAAAGGTGATGTTCCAGTCATGTTTTGGCCTCTGGCTGACTCTCAGTTTAATATTCCAGAAATGTTGACAGAAGATGAAATTCATGATATTCGTCTCAACATATGGAAAACTCTTTGTCAGTTGAAAAAGAAAGTATTATCTTATAATGAATAAGAAAATCATCTTAAGATAATAGAAGTGTTAAAACGTCAGATTTATTTGGCATCTCTATCAGTCTCTCAATATCTGAAGGCTGAAAAGAAGCAGAGAGCCCTTCAACGTTCATGCTTTGGCGCACTAAGAAGATTGCGTCAGTTAATTGCCAATGCCCCATCTAGTATTCATGTCAGAGGATGGGGTGTTCATGGAGCACTACATTTCATGATGATCTCCAGTCAGCAAAGCCCGCCGAAAATTATTTCATGCAATGTTATTGCCCATGGTCGGCCACAGTCAATGGGATTTTTTTGTAATCAAAATCTTGCCCAAGAACAGGCCTCAACTAGTTCTTCTCAAAATCAAGAATACAAAGAACAAGTTGTCGAATTACTCTTGCATCAAGCAAACGAGAATATTGAACATGCCTCTCGTTTAGAGAAAGCACGTCACCAAGTGACAGAAGTGTCGGAAATCATCCAACGGTCTTTTGAACCGGGTGATAAAAGAGGATACAGGTTAATGCATCCAGCTAATTTCTAGACTAAGGATCGCAAGATAAAGAGAAATTTCAAGAAAGTCTCAGACATAGCTTGTCAAGAACCACCCTAGCTCGCCAGACTGGGGACTCTTTCAAACTAACCCTCAGAATCAACAAAACGGATTCGGGGAGTTGAGCGAGAATAGCAGAAACAACCCCAGTCCACTGGATTGGGGACTTTTACAAATCATCAATCCCCTCCTCATAGAAAGTCGGTCATTTCTCGATTAGGGAAGAATCCTCAAGAGGAACGAAGAGCCAAATTATATGGAGATTCCCTCCAAATTATGGTTCATCAAGAAGTTCCTGAGGGATTGAATCAACAGAAGGAAATGTCTCATCAAAGACATGGAAGAAGACAATATCACAGAAATGATGATAGAAGGGATGCGATGAGTTATGCATCAATTAATGTCATAAATTCCATTGTTGCTGATCCACCAGATGAGGCTCACTCAGGGGACTCAGATGAAGAGGTTCCAGCTCAAGAAGATGTACACACCGACACAAATGAAGAAGGTGTGCGTACATGAAATCAAAGGATTACTCAGAACCTAGGTAATCCTTCGAGTAACCCACTTCCCCCTCTCCGAAAAGTATCCAAAAAAGGGAAGGGAAAGAACCAGGTTACATATCCTTCCTCTGGAGAAGGTCAATCTCTCTCACTAGAGCAGAGGTTTGCACAACAGGAGGAAGAAATGAAGGAATTAAGAAGGTTGAATGCAGAAATACTTCCGAGTAGTATTCTTCTTAAGCATGCTGGAGCTAGTCAACCAAAGGAATTTTTTGCAGCTACTGAGATGGATCAAGAATATCCTCCTCTATCATTACACCCTCACAGGTCTAATCCTACGAGTCAAGTGCAACAACAGTTGGCAGTGCTACCATCAGTTGCAGCACCAATCACCACATTTTTCCAAGCTCAAGTCATTGTACCTACCCAAGTCCAAGTTCAACAGGATGTTTCTCAAAAGTTAATAACTACTATTGAGTCATTAACAGCTCGGTTAGAAACAATGGAAGGGAAACGTGCGCAAGTTCAACCAGAAAAGAAAGTTTACCCAGAATGGGTAGATTTAATTTCTCCTCCAGCCAGTTTTGGGAACCCTGTATTCTATATTTTCAATGGATCAGGTGATCCTAAACAACATTTGATGCATTATGTGTCTTGTTGCGATCCTATGATGGGAACTCCAGAGCAGCAAGAAGTAGTGAATCTCAGATGCTTCATGCGAACCTTGCAAGGACCAGCTTTTGTTTGGTATACAAGCTTGCAATCCCGGTCAATTTCTGGATGTGAGGATCTTCACCAAAAACTCTTCCATCAGTTCAGATCAACTTTTCCAAAGACAACAGTTTTCGATCATACAAATTGTAAGAAAAGGGATAATGAAAGGGTCTCTGAATTCATTGCTCAATGGAATGGATTAACATATTCCTTGAGTTTAGCACTCCCTCAAGAAGAATTGTTTCCAATATTTGTGGGAAATCAGCGTGACAAATTATGCACGCCATTAATCCCTGTGAAATACACATGAGGGTTTCGAGACCTTACTTCAATCGCTCAGTAGATTTATGATTCCCTTATACAGGCTAAGGCTAAATCTCGTGTAATTCCATCAGCTCCAGGAAGGAGAATGGGTAAAGTTGAAAATGCTACAGTTATGCTTAAACAAGCACCTGTACCTATTTCTACCTCAAAACATTAATCTTCTCGAAGGGCTCCACCTTCTGAGCGCCAACAACAAATGCATTTTCATCCAGATGATCATAAAGAGCAAAGACGAAAACAATTTGAGGATCTGAAGATCAAAACATACTCTTTACGAAATGAACAAGTTCCTGGTTATTTCATTTCGGCTCTGGAAAAAAATTTGGTTCAATTGCCAATACCCAAGAGGCTAAATAAGAAAGGAGATGAAGACCATCCTAATTATTGCCCTTTTCATCAAATGTTGGGGCATCCCATCCAAGAGTGTTTTGTCTTCAAAGACCTCCTGCAAAAGATGGTCGACTTGGGACAAGTCACATTGAAAGGCTCCTCATCCTAGGTAGCATGTGTCACTGCTACAGTTCTAGAGGAGAAAGGTGAATGGAAAGAATTCAAAAGCAAAAATGCACAGAAGTATGATGATTGGATGGCCAGAAAGACAATCAATCGAACTCATGCTATTTTGCGAACACAATTAAAGAAACCAATTGTGTCGTCTTCCATGAATGTTGCGGCAAACCCCTCTTCATCAGAGGGAAAGTCCTCAATGAAACGAAATGATTCAAAGAAAAAAAAGAATCAAAAGAAGATGAGTATGTGTCAAATCCTAAGTTTTCTTTGACTTTGGAGGACTTCAAGCCATCTACTTCAAAGCCACGGGCACCGCCCCACCAAACGGCACAGCCTAAACATGCTAATCAGGCAGAGTCTTCATCAGACGATGAGTTAATCTTAGGTTCTGTTAATATGATTAAATTAACAGATCCATATTCCAATCGAAGTTTCGATTTCAATGAGCCTGAATTCCCTATATCAAACAGAGGAATCAGAGGAAGTTCCTGGGGCTCAGGATATAGGGGAAGACATGGATCTTTCAGAAGCTAGTATTCTAATTCAACCCTTGCTAGAACTGTGTACGTAGTAGAAACTCATGGTAGATCCCTTCAGGGAGCTCAGCAAGAACAAGAAAGTTATTCTACCAATAACAAATTCAGTCCTGGAACAGTTATTTTGGAAGACCGGTTGAAGGTTCCATATTCTTCCTCTCAGCAATTAAATGGATCTAATCGGTCTAATCTTCCAAAACCAGGAATATTGCCAACTCCTATCCCAATACAAGATGCATCAACTTCCAAAGCATCTGCTTCCAAGGGACCTGCTAAACCACATATTCCTATTGGGAAACGCAGACCTCTAGATAAAAAGTATGATATATTGAAACACTTGGCCTAAGTACCATCCAAGTTATCAATTCTGGATGCTCTGAATCTGTCAAAAGATATTCGGGAAGCACTCATCGAGGCTTTGTCAAGTCCTCAAGAGTTTGAAACTGAAATTGCTGCAGCTCAAGTCTATCACATAGAGAATAATCCTGTAGAATGCCATGCAATAATATCCTTTACTAATGAAGATGATGATGATGATGTGCATGGATATATTAGACCATTGTACTTGTCTGTCAAGGTCAATGGAGTGGATGTTCGAAAAGCTTTGATTGACAATGGTTCAGGAGTCAACCTCATGCCCATTCATACACTTCGTCGATTGGGCCTCACGGAATCTGATTTATCTCCTTCCACCATGATGCTATAGGGATATGATAAAAATGAACAAGAACCACTGGGTGAAGACACAATCAGAACTCAGTTTGGAGATCTTGTATCCAATTCAGATTTCATGGTTGTTGATCAAGACTCAGCCTTTAACATCTTGCTTGGATGACCCCGGATACATCAACATGTGGCTATCCCTTTATCATACCATCAATGTCTCAAATATTGTTTCGATGGTCATGTTGGGACATTTTATGGTGATAAGTCCCCGTTCAAGACATGTGAGTCTCAATACATTGAGGCGGAATTATATCACATGAAGCAAAGGGAGAAATCCATAACAAAGGAGATTACCAAAGTTAATGCTCCATATGGTTTGGAAAAAATTCCAGTAAATCCATTTACACATGTGAGAACAGATTATGTGTTGCCTATTAGTCAAATTGACAAGATAGACCCAAATCAAAATACTCTTATGGAATGATCCACAATGTCAATTACGGAAATCGAGCCAGACAACATGGGAGAAATTGGTAATCTACCAAGCAGTGATGAAAGCACAAATGGTGACGTCTTCATTTCATCTACTGAAATCCAACAAGTCTATGCTTCACCAATTAGGCCATAAGAAGTTATATCAACATCAGAGGTGAAAAATGATGTCAATTCTCAATCCATCATCTCCTCTTTATTACCCAAAGAAGACCCTTCATCATCAATCGGGTCGGAAATGGAAGCTTCTTCTTCAAGATATGCAAATTTTGACATCTCTTCGGATCATGAGAATTCTACTTTATCATCTACTATGCAGGTAGAAACGGAAGAAATAACAAATGATGAAGAAGAAGAGGAAGATCTCAGAGATGCTCCTAAAACATTTGAAGAGGGTATCTCTACCACTGTGGATGAACTCAGAGAAATAAATCTCGGTACAAAAGGAGATCCACACCCCACTTTAATCAGTGCGGCCATGAATCTTGAAGAGAAAGAGATGTATATTTATTTTCTAAAGCAAAATAAAGATATATTTGCCTGGAACTATACAGAAATGCCCGGTCTTGATCCTTATGTTGCTACTCATCATTTGGGTTTACCAGAAGAACATCGAGGATTTAAGCAAGCCGCAAGAAGAACACACCCAACTTATGCTTCCAAAACTGAAGCTGAAGTGGATAAGATTATCAAAGATAACTTCATCAGAGAAGTTCAATATCCCAAATGGTTGGCTAATATTGTCCCTTTAAAGAAAAAGAACGTACAAATTAGAGTTTTCATCGATTTCAGATATCTTAATCGGCATTGTCCTATGGATGATTTCCCAGATCCGATTACAGAACTTCTAATTGATGCAACAGCTGGCTATGAAGAACTTTCCTTCATGGATGGATATTCCGGATATAATCAGATCCGAATGGCCCCAGAAGACGAGGAATCTAAAGCCTTCAGAGCCCCTCAGGGTGTTTTTTTCTACCGGGTAATGCCCTTTGGCTTAAAGAATGCAGGTGCAACTTATCAGCGTGCCATGCATCGTATCTTCAAACCCTTCTTAGGGAAGTTTGTTGAATGCTATGTAGATGATTTGGTAGTTAAATCCAAACAACGTTCTAATCACTTGGCTGATTTGGAAGTCATATTCTGCAGGCTTCGGCAACATAATTTGAAGATGATCCCCTTAAAATGTGCTTTTGGGGTAACCTCAGGAAAATTTATCGGCTTTGTTGTACGTCATCGTGGTATTGAAGTCGATCCTGAGAAGACCAAGTCAATCCTTGGTATGTCACCTCCTCAAAATTTGACATTATTAAGAGGACTTCAAGGACATATAGCCTATATTTGGCGTTTCATCGCCAATTTAGCAGGCAAAAGTTTACCCTTCACCAAATTGATGAATAAGGGAGTCACTTACCAGTGGACTGAAGAATGTCAAGAAGAATTCGACATTATCAAGAAATACCTCTTGAGTCCATAGGTACTCATGACACCTGTTGAAGGAAGACCACTTATCCTCTATGTGACAGCTCTAGAGTGATCATTGGGTGCCTTTCTTGCTCAAAATAATGATTCTAGGAATGAAAACAGTCTATACTATCTCAGTCGAACCATGTATGAAGCAGAAACCCGGTATTCAACTATTGAGAAGTGCTGCCTGGCATTAATCATTGCAGTTCAGAAGTTGAGACACTACCTGCAACATCATGAGGTCCAATTGGTATCTCGTAATAACCGGCTCAAATTTATCCTAAGTCGTCCAATGCTTACAGGACGTCTGGCAAGGTGGGAAGTTATTTTGCAGCAATTCGACATTCAGTATGTGTCTCAAAAGGTGATAAAGGGCCAAGCTCTGGCTTATTTCCTAGATGAACACCCTTCAGGGGAAGACACATCTTCAGATATTGAACTCCCTGATGAGGAAGTCTTCTCTATTCAAGAAATTCCTTAGGCATGGGAAATGTATTTTGATGGTTCTTCCAGAAGTCCAACGGGGAGGAAAATGGAAAATCCTAAATTCAACAAATTTGTCTTATGAATTGTTCTCATTTCTCCAGAAATGGCAGTGTTACCTTATTCCTTTTTATTGTGGGAAGTTGGTAGCAATAATGAAGTAGAATACCAAGCTCTCATTGTAGGTTTGGAATTAGCACTTCAAGAACAATTGAATCACTTAAGGGTGAAAGGTGATTTAGACCTGGTAATAAAACATGTCAATGGGGATTATGCCATCAGAAAAGAAGAACTAATCCCTTTGTATGATTATGTCAGAGAGTTAATGGCAGAATTCCCTTTGGAACTGACATTTTCGTGTATCCCAATATCACAAAATTCTCAAGCTGAGGCATTGGCTAATATAGCCACAGCTCTGGAAGATCCAAATCAGGACGAGACAACCATCAGTATTGCCCATTGTCATGCAATTTCACCTTATGTTCGAATCAGAAAAGAGGAAATTAATGAAATTTGTCCCATTCCTGAACCGTATGGTCATACTACAAGATGGATGTCACGTATCCGGGAATACCTTCGAAATGGAACACTTCCACCTGATCGAGCTGAGAAAGAACAAATCCGGCGACGTGTGGTTAATTTTACTATTTATGATAGCCCAGATCACCTAGAGAAAATTCTCTACAAACGTGGTTTTGATGGAGTTCTCTTCAGATGCATCGATGGTGAAGTGACAATGGCTGTCATGAAAGAAGTGCATGCGGGAGTCTGTGGTGCCCACCAGTCTGGACATAGACTGTCTGATCAGATTCGAAGGCTTTGATAGTTTTGGCCTTCAATGATATGAGATTGTGTTGATTTCACAAAGAAGTGTCATTCATGCCAACTACATGACAGCTTCATTCATCATCCTCCAGAGTTGCTTCATACAGCTAAATACTCATGGCCATTTGCCATATGGGGAATGGATGTGGTGGGACCTTACCCTTCGGTTACGACCAAACAGTTTAAGTATATTCTTACTGCTACTGACTTCTTTTCCAAATGGGAAGAGGAAATACCTCTCAAGGAAGTCAGTTCTAAATTCGTTGTTAGCTTCATAAATTCTAACATCATTTCCAGATTTGGTGTCCCTCATACCATATTGACGGACAATGGCAGCAATTTCTGTTCATCCGAGATGAAGTAGTTTTATCAAGAATACAACATCAAATCTAACCATTCATCTCGGTATCATGCAGCGGCCAACGGCGAGATAGAATCCTTTAACAAGACTCTTTCAAATATACTGCAAAAGATGTTGGATAAAGATAAGAGTTCATGGCCTGATAAACTCTTTCATGCTTTATGGGCTTATCGGACTACCACCTGCACTGAAACTCGGTCAACACCATATTCCTTGGTTTATGGAATGGAAGCCATCTTTCCCATTGAAGTTAAACTACCCTTTCTCAGAGTTTCCATTTGTAATCAATCATCTACAGATGAAAAATCTCAAAAGCGATTTAATGAATTGGAACAGTTAGATGAGAAAAGATTGTTCACTTTGCACACTTGGAAGTCTATCAGAATCGAATAGCATGAGCTTTTAACAAAAAAGTTAGTCTTCGTTCATTCACTCAAGGAGAATTGGTATTTGTTCTTAGAACTCCAATGATACCAGGAAAGAAACGTCCCAAGCTTGAGCCAAAATGGGAAGGGCCTTATTCAATACATAGGGTCTACTCCAATGGAGCTTATTCATTAGTCTCAATGGATGGAGAACACATCACTACTCCAACCAATGCCATCTTTTTGAAGAAGTATTTTGTATAAAATGAAAAGTATCTTTTTCTTCCTTGCTATATGACGTTAAACTATACAGCAATGGTCCATACATATGACCTTAAACTATTTGTACTTTCATCCCACATGATGCTAAACTGTAAAAAAGTTCCCTAAATGGTCCTGTATGACCTTAAACTACATCAATGGTCCAATATGACCTTAAACTGCATCATCAACAGTCTATGCATATGAACCTAAAATATTTGCGAGTTCCTTACATCTAGAAAGACGTTAAACTGTGATGTCCTAACTATATGACACTAAACTATATAGAAGTGCCTTACGTCCGGAAATACGTTAAACTACATAATCATCAAAGGTCCTGTATGACCTTAAACTACACATTTGTCCAACATGACATTAAACTGCACCATCCACGGTCCACACATATGACCTTAAACTATTCTCACATTCATCCAACATGACGTTAAACTGTGGGGAAAAAATCTCCAATGCGTCCAACATGACATTAAAATGGTGCACTCTTTTGTCCTCACTGCATGACAATAAACTGCACAGTCCCCCCATTTCGTCCAACATGACGTTAAACTCTATTGTCCCCATCATCCTAACTACATGATGCTAAAATGTACAGAAAGTCCATGATACATCCTACATGACATTAAACTGTATTTTTTCCCTGCTACATGACACTAAACTGTGTAGCACCAACAGGCCTAACTGCAAGACTTTAAACTATATAGTCCCTTTATATGTCCTACATGAAATTAAACTATGCATCGTTAAGGTTGTTGTTACCTCTTATTTCTCACACAGAGTATGACTCAAGTGAGCTTAGAGAAAACCTCAACCATAACAGTCTCTCTAGGCCGCTAACCATGTGTAAGTCCTAACATAATTTTTAGGTCATTGTACCCAAGAACAACTTGATCATTAATTCATTCTTTAATTGAACTACACGGACTTTGATCCTTGCCTTCTAGGCTGGGTATCTAGGCAACCTCCCAAGGATCAAGCCCAAAAACAATCTCTTCACGTCGGTTCATCTCCATCTCATATGATGTTAATTCGTGAAACCTCCCTTATAATCAATATCTTTACATTGGTTCACTTTCGTCCTTATTATACGACGTTAAACTATACAACACTTTTGTCCAGTATGACAATAAACTACAAATTTATTTGATACCCTCACCTGAGAGGGAACCATTATTTTCATTTTTTTCAATCATGTTTCATTTCAAAGACTACGTGCATACATGGCAATGCCTGAACCTTTTATCTTGGGTTAAACCATCATTCCACTAAAGTCCCCTTTCACCCTTCACATGTACGAACCAAATTTGTATAGAGGGTATTTCTAGAACTACGTGGGCTTGATTCCCATCCTTATGGGATATGTAGGAATGTTCGAGTGTCCCTCTAATCCAGCCCCAAGTCTTTGGGCGTAACCCCAAATTTCATTTTTTAGTCCCTTGGCTAACAAGTCCCCATGAAAACACACACTGTGTATTTCTTATAATGGTCCAAGCTCTATGACCCTAAACTAAGATCTGTAATCCTTTTGTCCCACAAGAAATTAAAATGTAGTATAAGTACTACGTATGGCTTGATTCTCATCCTTATGGGATACGTAGTGAAGTCCAACATTTCAATTCAGGACCCAGCCACAACATGATTATGGCTAGAATTGATCTATGTATCTATGTATACATTGAACAATACCCATCTTTATGTGTCATAGTCCTAACCTTAAATATTTTCAGATCCTCATAACCCTTTCCATGAATTCTAGTCACAAAAATGTCAAACTTCTGAGAGTTCTTTTGTTTGACTATGCAGCACGTTCCCATAGGTGGCCTTGCATAAACAGTCTACATAACAGACTTGTTAGCTAAAAGATACTATTATTTGACTATGTAGCCAATGCCCTTAGGTGGCCCTGCATAATTCAACCCCCTAATAGGTTTGTCGGATAGTGGTAACTTCATTCTTGGGAAGAATGCCTCTTTTGTCCTTATTTGTCTTAAATGAAAGTATGTAGGGATCCGCAAAAAATAGTCATCCTTAACATATTTTTCCCATATCCTTTTTCATGATCTGAAAGTATTCAAGTCTATGGTTTATATTCTTCTTCCCTACGATTGGGTCAGACCTTCGTAGGAGTGATATTCTTCCAGTTCTTCGATAATCTTATTTGGAAATATCTTCTCCATACTCAAGTACCTCTTTATATACCAAAAACTCTATACATTGGAAGATTTGAATCTCCATAAACTTTCACTGGCTTTTAGCACTAGGAAAGTAAATTTCTGAGAGTTCTTTTTCCGGACTATTCAGCACGTGCCCATTGGCGGCCTTGCATAAATAGTCTACATAATAGACTTTTTAGCCAAAAAAGACTATTTTATTTAACTATGCAGCCAATTCCCTTAGGTGGCCCTATATTATTCAACCCCCTAATGGGTTTGTTAAATAATGGTAACTTCATTCTTGGAAACTAATTCTTCTAATGCCTTTTATCTCTTTTTCATATCATTCCCCAGATTGAAATATTCTTAAGTCATAGCTTACATATTTTCCCTCATACTTGAGTATGGTAATATGTTTTCAGATGAATTTTCAAGGAATTGAGTCAATTCTAATCCATTTCGGTCAAAGCTATTTCGACCTTAAACATTAGCCTCTTTTTTTTATGTCTGGCGTGCATGACTTAAAACGTCCCACAAAAGACAGGGGAACTCCGAATAAAAGTCAAGTTCCCAGCTCACTAAACATACATTTTGTATGATTTAGGTAACATTGAGCAATTAAAATGTTCGATGTTTGTAGGGTTATTTACATTAATCCTAGTAAAAATCAAACTATGCTTACTAGGCCCATTGGCTTAAGTAAAATATAAAGCATGTAGAAAAATAGAATGCAGGTACAAATGAGTGAGGGTGAGTGTGTTTTTCATTGATGCACACAAGATAGAAGGACATCCATAGACTGGAGTCTCTTCTCTTTTTCAAGAATTAGAAGTGGCTTTCAACATAACTCCTCATTTGATTTATGGCATCCTGAGCTTCATCAGCAACCACCTGGAATTCATTCATTCAACTAGATACAATAAGAGATGCAGTGATACCATCTCTTCTTGGAACAACTGTAAAAGGATGTTCTTGAGTGCGGTTTGAGAAACTTTTTTGCTGATCAAACAGTGACTCTGTTTCTGTCCAAGAGACTTGGAAGATGGATACATGGATTTGAGAATGGAGCATTGGAAGTAAAGAGCCATCTGGATAGAGTAATCTTTTCAGATATTTCTCTAATACCATGTTTGTCTTCTCTCCACCAACTGGTAGTGGAAAACATTTCAGCCCATGGGTTTTCCATTTTAATATCTGTAAGGAAATGACATGGAGGAAGAATTTGAAAGTTCACACCATTGTTGTTGCTCTTAATGCACAGCATAACCGAAATGGAGGAGTAGAAGTGCAGCTGCATTTCAGGTGTATAGTTCTTTGCATCTGGAACATTGACTCCATGCAGATGACCATGACCATATAGAGGCAGGTAGATGCTCTGTCAGAAATTAAGATGACATTTCTTCAAGTACATAGCCAAATTTGGGAGAGTGCTGTCGCAGATATCATAGTAATCATGGCCAATGATGTTCATCATGTCATCAATCCGCTTGCTAGCTAGTTCATCAGCCATTTTAATTCCCTTGGGAACCATTGAATCTGCACAAAAGTTGAATAAACTAATTCTAAAATGGGTTTATTTTCCATAAAATTTGTGAAATAATTCGAAAAAAAGGCTAAGGCATTAAGGTGCGCAAGTGTTCGTGTGATGTGCTAGTTTTTGACGCGCAAGTGTAAACAACGCAAGTACAAATACCTATACAGCAGCGCGACAGCAAAGAAACATCAGAAAACAGAGAAACCTGCGTGGCTAAGGTGACCTGTGTGGCGAGAGCTCGAAGGTTTGAAATCCGAAAATCCATATTCTTGTACGGAAGTGAGGCCCTCTATTTATAGACGCGGCCAAGACCCTGCGCGTCGTACCCTGCGCGATCAAGGGCCGTATCCTTGCGCGTCGAGCCTGGGCGCCTAGAGCTTATTTTCGCGCCCTAACCTTGCGCGCCCCAATTTCCTTTTGATTCTTGATTTCCTCAGAGGGAAATCCTCATTTTTTCAGATCCAACTCTGAGGGGGGACTTTTCTTAACCCTCATTTTCATCACAGAGTCCAAAAAAATGTAAAGTTAAATGACTTAGCACAAATTGATCCAACATTTGAAGAAAATATCAAAAATTGACAAAGGCATGAACAAGGGATCAAAAGCACATGTGTTGCGCAAGTGCTATCACTGTCACGCAAGTCCACTTGCGCGATGCCTAGTGGTCGCGCAAGTGAGTTGCGCGACCTAAGTGATAACCGGACGGGGTCTTCTCCTGCCTATAAATAGACCCTGTGGGCCCCCCATTCGAGGAGGATTTTTTCCAGAAACTCAGATTTGATCTCCGGGCACCCTAGTCTCTTCTCAATGCTTGTGAAACACTTCTAAGGTAATTTCTTACCTAGAATGGAAGATCTAAAGAAGGGAAGGCCTAAGTGTTGAAACTCATAAACACTTGCGTGCCTGAGTGGCTAGCCCTTAAGGGAAAAAGGCCACACTTGCGCGCCGCGTTACTCCTTCAATAGATCTTGTGCACCCTTCTTCTGGAAGAACCTCAAGAGGATTCTAAAGGCTTTAATGAAGAGTCGCTCAAGTATTACCCTTCTGGTTAACCGTCGTGCAAGTACACCATGTCTCGCGCAGGCATACCTGCGCGACCATAACTTGCGCGCCCAAGCAGTACCTGCGCGTCGACCAGGACTTGCGCGCCCCTTCCTTTTTGGGTGCCCTTCTTGCCCATTTCACCCCTCTTAAGCGATTCCACCATTCCTATTCAAGATTCAGTCTTCAAGACACTCTTCAAATCCATTTAAGAAATGATTTCTTGATTTTACTTCCTTATCTGAAAGGAATTCTGTGGAATATCTCTCAAAACCTAGTGATTTACACATCTTTATGTCACTAAAGATTGAGAATTCATTCATTCAAACTAATCCTTTAAGATGATATAATCCTTAACCTGGGTCTCCTTTTTAGGAATAATCCCCAGTCATAAGTCCTCTAATTTGGGAATCCTCCTTAGGAGTAAGCCCCAATTCTTAAAGTTCCCAAATCTGGGCATCCTCCTTAGGAGTAAGCCACAGTCCCCTAATTTGGGCATCCTCCTCAGGAGTAATCTCCAAACCTTAATTCCCATAACCTGGGCCTCCTTTTCAGGAGTAATCCCCAGTCTCAAATATGGGCATCCTCTTCAAGAGTAAACCCCAAGTCGCTTAATTTTTCAAATCTCTTAACCTAGGCCTCCTTTTTAGGAATAAGCTGCAGTCTTAATTTCTCTTAACCAGTCCTAATTTACCTTTGATATGGGATTCCTTTTCAGGAGTAAAACCCAATCATAAATATTCTCCTAATTTGGGCCTCCTTTTCAGGAGTAGTCCCCAAGCTAGAGTATTCAAAATCTCCATGAAGCACATATACCTTTATAGACCCTGTTCCTGGATTTCTTCCCTAAAGTAAATCCTAACCTTCATTTATCTGGGCAGTCATACATTCATAAGCCCTACATTATTTCTTATGATTTCATATTTCATGGTACAATTGTCTAATTTTTATCAGTACCTCTTGTTTCTCACACCAAGCATGAATCACATGATCTTAGAGTGTAAAAGTAATTGTGACATCCTTCTTTGAGCCATCAATCATAAACACCATACTCCCTTACTCGAACTACGCGAGTTCTGATTCCTTTTCTAAATAAAGGATACATAGGTAGCCCGTATATGGGTTCGATCCCAACTCTAAAATAATCCATTTCCTTCTGAATGACAATAAACTTCATGTTCCCCACTGAGTGGCTTTAAAACCAGTATGGTCTTCATAATGACCAAGAGACTTTTGTATAAATGTGTTGAAGGATACCATTGACCAAGAATCTCTAATAAATACAGATGATTCTCTATCGATGAAGAACCTCGAATACATACAAAAGATTCTCTAAATTTCCTACATATTTAATCATTGATTGTTAGATCTGAAGGAAAGCTCATTTTATACTTGGTAATGTAATAAGGATTCACGAACATAACTTAAATCTATAAAGAGATTCCTGGAGTAGATAATAATTACCCTAAAAATGGTGTGATGAGTCTGACCTCCCATCCTCTATGCCAATGCAATTTCCTAAGCCTCATCAGTCCACAAACTAATGAGCACCTGCCTTTGGAAATTAGGTCTGAATGGATGTGGAATCATTGGATGTTTCCGGTTCTACGAACAAACCCGTTAGAAACCGATCAGAATGTTTGAACCTCCCATCAAGGCGGTCATCCCCGGATTCCAAGGAAAACAACTACAACCCTACACTATCGAAGATCACCTCACCATCTTCTCTAATGCCAACAACAGCACCTCCGGTGGTCATATCCAGTGATACCGATGAATGATCTACTACCTCCACCCTCGTCTCACCCACTGGACTCTCGGATCTGGAAAGGTAACCCATGTGATGATCACATTTCCCCCCGAAAAAGGTCCCAAATAGGTTTTGGTGGACCTACCTAGCCATGAAATCCTCCACACAGGGTCGGGACAACAATGAATAATCCTATGCGTGTTTGGCCAAACCAACACAGGACCTTCCCGTGGTTTTTTTATCTAAGTAATATTAATTTACTGACAAATTAAATAAAATAATTAATTTAATTTCAACTCATAATTTAATAAGTTAAATATTAATTTGTGGATTAGTAATTAACAGAGAATAAATTAATTTCATTTGGTTTTTATGTAAATTAATTAATCAATTTAAATTTTAGTTTAAAAATTAAACTAATTGATCCAGATGGAATGACATAAATATTGAATTAAAAATATGAGTGAACTTTTAATTCAATTATAATTCCCTCATGTATAATATAATGAAAGTTTAATTTTAATTAGGCATTTATTTTTAAATAAATGAGTTAATGTGTGTTGACTAATCATGAGTTGTGAACTGACCAATTTATATTTAGTGCATTTTTATTTAATTAATTTATTGTAATGGTCTTGTAATAACTAGCTTAATTAAAAAGTGATCTGCGAATCGTCTCTGTGTTATTATATGTCTGAGGACATGTGTGTCTAAGTCAGAGTTGTATTTTTATTAATGATACATGCTTTCCTGTGTGTGAGTATTTTTGTATAATTATGAGATTATCAGGGATGCAGTTCATGTTGTGTAATGGTGACATATCTGACAGGAGTTGGATGAATTGGATGGAAGGATGCTACAATTTGAGTTGTAAGTGAAGAGACTCAATTTAATATCACTAGGGTCTAGGTTGGTCCATTATTCACACAAAAAATCAACGATTAGTAATGTCTCATGATCTAGTCATCATTTTATTTTTTCATGGTTTATTATTTTTTGGGTATGGGTAGTTAATGAAAAAACACATAGAGTAATAATAATGAAGAATTTAAGATAAAATAAACATGTGACTTAATAAATTTTTCTATTACTTTCATTTTTAGTTGTGAGTGTGATCACTTAGTACATGCTATGAAGATAGAAAATGATTTATTTCATCACATTAATAACACAGAAACCCTCAATAAAATATTAAGTCTAAATCATCTTCCATTATTCGACATTGAACAAAACTGGTTGTTTGGGATGCTCATCATGCCATAGTTTAGGGAATCTCTTTCTACATGGGAGATCTTATGAGAGTGATGTGTTGAATTAACTAAAATCACCGAAAATAAATAGCCAAAGCTATATTGTTGTAATTTTAGTAGAAAGTGTTGAGTAAATCAAATAATGATTTAAGAAGTTGGAAATTCACCTGACAAATCAAGGAACCGCAAGTTTAGGCGGTTGGCCAACCAAACACCTACCTTGAACCCTCCAAGTAGTGGCGTAGCCAAAGCTTGTAGACTACAAGGCATTGTTCGGGGATCCATTCCACTAGAATGCTCGAGTGATAGAGCATTTTGATTCTATCTTAGAGGGTTCCGAAAATTTGATAAAATAATGGGTGACATTAAATGATTATTTTATTAATCAAAATATCAAAATCGGTTGTCAAGATAAAAAGTAATAATATACTAAAATATATTTTTGTATAAAAATGGAATGTTATACCACATGTTTAAAAAAAATGTGATAAAAATTAGACAATGTAAATGTCCAAAACAGCACAAGTATCCAAGAATAGTACGGGTGCTTACGCATTGTACTATGATATAGGAAACTCAAGGTGTCACTATCCCCCACATCTATTTAACTACCTCCGGAAGAGAGGGTGAAACTGCTTACATGAGACTGATGTACAAAACATATGAAAGTTTTTTCATTATGATTTCATAAATGGATGGTGCTAGTTGCGGTCTCTACATTAGGACATGAATTATATAATATGAAGTCTCATCTCTGAGTGGTTTTCAAGGAGAAAGCAAGTAAATGTTATGAGTAAGTATTGGTTACAATGGATCTGTGTAAATTGAAAGGTGGGTTATTATCTTTCAATACATCTGATTCTGATATTATTTTCACCCCTTTACTCTAGTCTCCTTCTATGTTACAAAATGATAATGAATTGGCTAAATGCTTCATTACCTTTTAGGTAAGGTTTCTTAAGTGAATAAGAATTTTAAATACAGTTTTATCTTTATTTAATATGGTGAATAAATTGAAGGAAAATGAAAAGGAAAAAGGCATGTAATTCAAAGGGCACATTTATAATGTCCATCAATGAAATAGGTATTAAAAATTTTCATTTTCTTTGTATATCATAAAATTAAATAATGAACGCTTCAATATTAATAATATAAATTAAAGATTCCAGTTACCGCTTATTCTTTAGGAATATTCATCAATGTAATGTTTTAGTTTTAATTATTATTTATTCAATATAATATGATTGACACATATATATATTGATCTCCAGTAACAAAGTAATTATTGAAGTATTATTATCAAGTCAGGTGCATTCTCCAAGTGGCTGAGAAAAGGGTGATACCTAGGCCATTCGTGAGAAGTACGTGTCTTCTTTATTTCAAAGTAAAAGATTCATGTTGAAATATTATTGACTGTAACCCCAAATATTCATCCCACATATACTTTTGGAAATAAGGAGTCGTTATTCAATGTTCTGAAATGAATGTTGTTTGTGGTGCATCATACTCAACAAATAGTTCAATGATACATGAATCATATGAAATA
Organism: Viscum album; assembly: GCA_963277665.1. Classification (NCBI taxonomy): domain Eukaryota; kingdom Viridiplantae; phylum Streptophyta; class Magnoliopsida; order Santalales; family Viscaceae; genus Viscum; species Viscum album. Next base: position 518,975,204 of record OY728135.1, on the reverse strand, counting down.
AATGATGAATATAAAAATGTAAGACTTATAACCTGTTGTGTAAATATAATTATTTTTCAATCAATAATAAAAGTGGATGTTAATAATATAACCATTTTGGATTTTAGTCTCAACATAGATATACACCTTTGTTATTATTGACGTATTTAGTTTGGCTAATGAAACCTTAAAAAATAAAGGTATGACACAAAGAATTTGAAATTATTTCCAAAAGTGAGCATGAACTATTTCAAAGAAAAACTAGTGGTAGAGATATATGATTGATTCCTTTATGTTATTATGGAATGGTAAAGTGAAGTATGCGATATTCATGGTTAGAATATATGAATTTCTTTAGATCAGTATGCTGAAGAATATATTGACAAAGCATTCACTGATCATGATAATTTAGTGTGGAGTAATTCCTAAAAACACATTACATTATCTACATCACGAAATTGATTTTATTGAGTAGGATCAAGGATGAATCGTACATGTCAACACTGATCAAATAAATGTTTTGTGGATTATTTCATAAGCACACATTTTATACATCAAAATTATGATTTCAGGAATATCAATGTTGTAACTTGAAAATCTTCTATTATATTTCATGGCATGCTTCGCAAATAATAGATATTTCCCTTAACCTTATTCCAACTATTATGACTAATGGATATCATAATATTTGTATTATGATGGAAATCCATTATGTCATAAATACATGTGTGTGGATTAAAAGAGTTTTTAGGGCATAAAAAACATGCATTATGAGAAAAAACATTGTGCATCTATTGCAATTATCGTAAATGATTTCTTAGGATATTACATAAATCCATAAGATAGAAAAGTTTCTATCAACTGATTGACTACATTTTTATAATAGGGTCCCCATCGTTTTTGAGATAGTGGGAGCTAGATTGACCTAGTTTTAGTAAATTCCTATGATGCACAAATAATTATCATAGGAACCAGTTCCACAAGCGCATGTGCAATAGAGTAATCTAATGACACATACTACATAGGAAGGATAAAACCATAGTGATGGTTTTTGTATTAACTATGGTCAGAAATATATTATTCATTGTGAATAATATTTTCTAAAGCTAATTAGTATATAGAAATTATCTAAAATAGAAAAGGCTAATGAAAATTCAATAAATGGATTCCATGTATGTAATGGAAAAAAGGGGATTATTATTTTGAATACTGCGGTGGGTATTCAATTGAGAAGAAACATGTGAAGTACAAGAGAAATACCAATAAGGCTCGATTGTCACACCAGGACAGGATTCTTAAATCCATTATAATTTTACATGTCAAAGCTAATTTCAATTATCATTATATAATCAGGTAAGGTGTCTATACAATGAAAACAGAAAGGTATGGCCACGTTATATAATTCTAATATAGGTTGAATGTTAGTAATACCTAGTTTAGAATTTAAGTAAGCAATGAGATCGTATAATATTCATTTGGAATGAATGTATTACTTATGTCTACTAGAGGTTAGTGGGAGCACTGAGATTTTTCACTTAAAATATGTTTGACAACATATGGAAAATGGATATTGGTCTTACAATTAGTTAAGACCAAGATAAAAGTAATTATCCAATGATTTTATTAATGTAGCAACCTAAGTTATAGGGAACAAGATCTAATGAGGTAGATATAATGGTTGTTGGACCTAGTCAATCATACATATAGTTACATTGTATTGAAAAATACATGTTGTAACAATTCATGATATGAATTGTTTCCAGTGTCACATACCATTATCTCTCCAGTTCACATGTCTGAGGAACAAGAGATGTTAATGTAGTGAGTTGAAATCCATATGCTTATGCGATGGGTCTATCATGCATTCCATGATATATACCAAAATTCATATTTCCCATATATGATTTATAGTAAAAATATATCAATTAGATCCAAGAGAAATGCTTGTAAAGCAGTCAGAACTATCTGATTGTACATTAGAATGTACAAAAGATAAGTACCTGGATAGTGGAGAAGAACGAATACTAGTTTTGAGGGGACATAACTAGTCTTCCTAGTATCTGTGTTATCTAGTAGCACAGTTAGGATAAGGTGATGGGAAAGACAAGACCGTACAAGGTAGTGGTATCCATACCAACATTTATCGAGTATGTTGTAGCTTCTAAGGAAACTAAGAAGCAGTTAAATGCAAAGTTTTTTTTCCTATTTTTGGAATCATGGATATTATCTAAAGAATTATCATAGAGTAAATTATGATATTTTTACTAGACAAGATGTCATATTATGACAGTGTAAAAAAGGGATATACTTTGGGATACCATCTCTTGAGAAGTTTTACTAAAGGATATAGAGGTAGCAAATAGAAGAATAGCCACATAGAAGAAACTTGGTGGACCTAATAGTTAAAGAAATGAATTAACATAAACATGATCTTAATAGTGTGAGCACCTACCAAGTCTGGTTGGTAAGTTGGATTTAGTGCAAGTTGATGTTTTTAAATAGTGGGTGCCCTAAAACAAACTATTGGGTGCTTTTTATTACCATATCATATGTATAGTTAGCTATATATCATGTTTTCTTACCATTATAGGGTAGAAGTTTTTGTATCCACTATTTAATGGTAATTTCCATAGATTAATTGTCATATCAAAAATGTTATATAAGATCCCAAGAAACAATAATAACTTTGAGATACTACGACATTAATCATTAATATGTACTAGGGTTTAGATATATCATACTTACTAGACAAAGTAGATGTTTGACTATTTGTTGTTGGGGGCTCATAAGCATTGAGAATTCTTTTCACAAAGTTTACACTTGGAGATCTCTAGTAGTTAGATCATGAGGATTCACCTGTTAATACGAACCCCACATTTTTTGGGTGTTATTAGTTGTTCCTATATATGATCACGTGTAATGGTATCCTGGATTGAGATCATTTCTAATGTATTTCATTTGATTGCGTACTTTGATGCAGGAAAAAAACCATGATATTGAAATCGTGGTGAGGTAGTTTTTATTAGGTGTGTCATTGGTGGCACGATATTGATTGAATTATCAAGAAAGGATTTATCACATATAAGTTATGGAAGTAATATATCTTGGGCCACATTTATAAGGATGGTAGTACCTTCATTAAACCATGACCATGGTAGTCGTGGGTAAATCCATCTAGTTAGATCAAAAAATGATAAATCTTGCCAAAGGCGAGGAGACGTGACTGTGTCCTGCTTTATGAGATATTTAAAGACAAAGAGATTATATTACACAGTACATATTCATAGGTTGGTTGTCACTGCTTTGAAAATACTTATTTATTTATGGTCCATGATGGGTTGTTAAATCATGCTCTTGGTCTATTAATAATATTCACTACTTTCGAGATAAGGGTCTAGAGGGTTACACACAATAGCGTATTCAGGATTCTTCCCTATTCAGGTGAATAGGCATTTTTGGACATGGTGGGACCAAAAATTGGGTCCGGGTTTTGTCTATGTAGATACAATCATCAATGAAATAAATAATTTCATATTATCCATGTATAGAATAATGGGCATAGAATTCATTTATGAAATGTATTTACAAGCGTTCAAATAAATACATGAAACAATATTATTTGAATGAATATTAAAAATATTGAAGGTTCAATTAATATTTTTGGGAATGATGATTCTAGTTAATGACTCATTTATTATCATGTTATATATTTAATATATTACAAGAAAGTGATAATAATATTCATGACTCAGATTAGTAGTCATAAAAAATAATTTATAGTGCGTTAATTATTTGGGGGGGGGGCTGAAGAGGAAATTCTGAGAAATTTAATTACACATAATAAATAAAGGAGGGGAATTCTCCAAATACTATTCATGGAATATATCTCTCTACTTATCTCTATATAATTCTAGAGAGAGAGTCTATGGATCTAGGAGCTTGGATTTAGCACTCTCTGAGACATCAAAAGCTAGGCAATGTGGTGGTTGTCGGAGCATCAATGGAATCGTCAGATCTCTATGATATTACCTAGATTTCGACAATCGATGCTCCCGTATTTTTTAAAGCATGTGTGAATGATCTAGAGGAATACAACCCTAGATTCTTCAAGGATTGATCGTCAATTAAGATCATACATTGTGCATGGATTTAGATCTTATATAGTTATTTCAAAATTTTATTTTTGTGCTTAAAAATCTTCATGTGACATCCTCAGCTATAATCGAGTAGTTATTCGACAACATCGACGAGTTCATGTCGAACGTTAGTGATTTTTTTTAAAATACCTCTTTTGGGGCTTCCACTGCGTACCCAAAACCTTTACTAACTACCCAATAATACATGTTCTCCAACAATAAATCAATCACCCTTCGAAAATAAAATCAAATCCCATTAGGGGATCCATTATATGAAATTACTTGTTTCAAAAAAAATCATATTTCAAAACTCAATTACCGAAAAATAAAATTTCAACATGACCTTTTTCATTTCAAAACAAAATCATTATTTTTATAAATTTCATGACCTTTTAAAAAAATATTTCAATTAATCCATTTTATCAAGGATAAACATCTATTCAATTACATCAAATATATTTTCAAATCAATCCATCAATTTTCTCAAATCCACCCAAAAAATTTCAATTAAATTGAAATTGGAGGTTTTTAATAATTTCCATGCCAATATAAAAAAATTAAATCATTTAAAATATGGGTTTTTAAATAATTTAAATACTCATTTCAATTAAATCAATCAGTATAGGGTTTTAAATAGATGAAAAATTATTATGGAACCATCTATCTGTAATCACACAGTCAAAGACAACACCTGAAATGGGATTTCCAATGAAGAATGAGGTGAAGGAGATGAAAAAACAAAACCTAGAATCAAGATCCTTTGAAACAGAGTTTACATTCATCCATAAGATGATGATACATCAAACTATAAGGAAGATAGAGTAAAATATCACAATAATTCACACGATATAAGATCTACTTACATGACATAGATCAAATGAGATAGACTGTACTTCGATTTTCTAATAGAATGTGTTTGTGGAGCTACAAAATCAGCTTGTGAGCCTCTAAGACCAAGTGAATTAATTAGGGTTGAGTGGGGGTTGATTAACGGTGAAATTGAGTGTTTTGGTATTTTAAAATTAATTTTTTGTGGATTAAAAACCCACGCGGATGGCTAGTGGCATGAGACTCATATATAGTAATAACTATGTGCACTAATCATGTACCCTCCCTAATATTCTATTTTGGGCCAATGGTTTGGCAACATAATTACTTTATCCATTATTTAACCATGATAACCCCTACTATTTTAAGATTCACTATTTGAGAGAGAGGTCACATGGTTTGGAAAAACTGCTTGCCCCTTATAGTGGCTCCAACCTGGCCACATGGTTTCCTAGGATAAGTTGCATGATTTTCCCTAACCATGAACCAATCATGCACAACCACTGAAGAATCTAGAATTCTAAAATTTCTCCCTAAATAACAAATAAAAAATTCGAAATAAGTTATAAGAAAATTAAGTGTTAAGAAGTACCGGTAAGAAGGTAACAAGATGTTACAATGAATCTAAAGGATACTTGATTGTTTATGGTTTTGATAATAAGCATTATGGGGGGAGAATTGTATATTTTTATAGTATATATTTAATAAATATGTGACAATTTGAAGAATTCTTGTGAAAAAATGGTTCATGAAGTTATTTGAATAAGGGGGAGTAAAAATGACGGTGATACCCCCAAGGGAAGAATCTAAAAGACTATTTTAAAAATGGAAGAGATAATGGAGATGGATTTATATTTTATAGGATATTCTCAACAAAATCCAAAGGGGTAGAATGATGAAACTACAGTTTTATATGTTGGGGTTTTTAAACTATTTATATAGAATTATGGTAATGGAGTTGAATAATGTAATGGTGGAAAAGAAATGGATTTCATTCTTGTAGGACTATTATAAATCCATTATATTGTATATATGTATGGATTGTTGAATTATTTGAAATAGGTGGGCTGGTTTGTGGGAAAAAAGTTATATAAATATAGAGAAGGTCTTATGTTGGATACTCTATTTATATACATGGGGAAGAATTATAATTTGGAAATGTATTAAAATGAAGTGTTTATAAATTTTAACTAGGGTTTGAATAAGGCTACAACCAAAGAATTCACTGGATATATATGGAAAGGTCAATATTGATAGCCTCAACATGAGGTGGATAATTGTGATAGAGGAATGAGGATCCAGAATCCATGCATGTTGGAATGAGAATAGGAATTCCTAGGATGGCACATAAGTGTAGAGATTTGAATTGGGCATGTCGACCCTAAGAGTCTTATAATTGTATTTATGGAACTTCAAGGATAATAAACCACACAAAATCACATTTAAAACCATTATGTGGGATGATTTCATATGTTGTTACTATAAAATATATAAAACTAAACTCAAATATAATGATACAACATCATTCACCTTATCTCTAGATAATATATCGAGCAAAATTGACTATATGAATAATAGAAATATCAACTTTACTCAACTAATGATCATGATCAGCTTAGAAGTTTAATGATTAAATGAGACGATGATGAATGTTATTCCATGAAGGTATGGGTTGCAGAAATAATTAGTTATCCATGAAATATTGAATATAAATGAATCAGTTTGTATTTTAATAGAGATAAAAAGATCCAAGTTTTTCATGATCATTGGAGGAGGATGTTTAGAAAGATCAACAAACTATGATGAAAGAGAGTAGATGTATTAGTTTAACTAAAATGAAGATATTCTTAAAAGAAATTTTGAAGTGTTACTGAAAACTTTGTCCAAGTTTTAAGGTAATTTTAAATGAGGGTTTGAAAAAATATAAATTATATGATATTTAAGGATATGACATGGGGATTAAAATTGAAAATATATTGTGGTATTTTAAGATTGTTAAGTGTAGATTCTATACAGGTATTATTCTACAATACTCAAAATATTTAAATGGAGTTTGTTGAGCCATAATATTCCAAGAATTTGAATGAAGATTTTGAGAAGTTAGTATGTTGATAATTATATTATTTGAACATAGTTAGACATGGATATTGGGGATTTCTATTCAACTACTTTCAATAATCCATATGAATCAAAAAAAAAATAAGAGACAGAAATCTGTCAAATGTATGATAGTTTAATTTGGAAGGGTCATTTGAATTAAAAAAATAGATGAGTTGCATGAAAACATGGATATGATAATTGAGTGTAGGAGGAATAAATATTGACAAACAATATTAATGGAGTTACATGTGAAAATAACTGTTTTATATAAAGTTCTTTAATAAATATTTAGTAGAGGTGGGAGAGTAGTAGGCCATATTAAATTAACCAATTCAAAATGGAGAAGGGTCATGAGCTTCACTAACATATCTGGTAGTTTAGATATAAAGGTAAATACCGAAAAAAACACTCAAATTTATAGTGCATAACTGAGTTTGATTAAGGAATAATATGTTGAAGAAAAACAAAACAAGAACACTTTAGACATAAAAGTAACATCATAAAGGAGAAAAGAGAAAGAGGAGTGTCCTATGTAATATTTTTGTTCCTAGTATTAGTGAAGAGAGGAGGAATTTACATTATTTACATACCAGAAGGAAGACACAAAACTAATAATTAAAACCATTGGAATTATTTCTTATAGGAGTTCATATATATTAAATGGAATTTATATAATCAACATTCATACATGAGATGTTGGTCTCATTTAGTTTGAAGTAATATAGAAGAAACATGAATTGAAGATCAACGAGTAGCTACCATGTAATGACCTGACATCCCTAGACAACGAACCGAGTTATATAAACCCATGGGTCTAATATAATACAATGGTTTACTTCATAGAACAACATAGGATATTACCCAATGGGATTCTGCACAGCACTAATGACTATCCTCACAAGCCAACACATGTTCTTTCACCGTGATTTGTCCTCACTCACACAGACCCTAGGAAACTTCCCATAAGTTCATCTATCTAGAGGCTCATTTGATGCAAGAATGTTTAAAATTGTAGTTCTAATCAGTTAGGCTCCCAAAAAGAAAGGTGTACCTTGTTGACATGGATAGTAACATTTAGTATTTTATGTCTTACTTTTCTAGGGGTGTTACATTCTACCCCACTTTAAAGCATAATGGCCATGTTGTGGACCCCAAACCTGAAACCTAGATAGTCACACTACAATTCTGACATAGTATTTTTTCTAATACCATTTTTTACCCAAAATACTCAGGCAATGAACTAGTCCATATGACCCCATGGGTCTCCTGTAAAACCTTTGTTTCCCTCCCAACATGCAATAGATTATTACCCATTTGGGGACACATATCTGACTTATAACAACCCGCCTATTGATTACACAATTAAACATTATTTATAAAATGAAATTTCACTTAAGAAAACTATAAGGATTAATATTTCTACTATTTTGGGAAATTAGAAACATTATATAACAACTTAGAACACAAATCACAATATCTTTATTGAAAACTTATATTATATGATGACAACATTCCTTCATACTTAGCATTGGATGGGATAACCAAATGACATGCATAAGAAAATGGTGAGCTATAAAGCCCAGTAAGGGAGTAAACAAGGAATAACATAAAGAATATAATACATGTTAGGAAATAGTAATATCAACAGAGCACAAGAAAAACATAAACATAAAGACATGATATTGCATGATTATCATAACATGTAAATGTGGAATCAACATTTAACATGATATTAGAATGAGCCAAGGATCATTGCACATGTTAAACGAGTAAACCATAATTTCACTTGAATTATAATGATTAAAAACTCATTGAACTTGATGTATCATGATACCAATCTTTACCGAATACATTAGAGCACAATCCGGGAACACCCTTCTTAATAATTTCATTTCATGTGTAAGTGTGCCACACAGATCCTACAACATGGATTCACTAAACGTCATAATTTATTCCACGAACAAGAGATGTGAAATAATTAAATTTATGTCATCAATCAATAGGTACATTTTTATAAAGTTCAATACCCTAGATAGATGAATGGGCAAGGTATTCACTTAAACTATGATTTTGGCATGGAAATTTTGGTGTAACATCAGAATCCTAACGATGTCAAATAGAAATTGTAAAATCGGTTGATGAGAGAGAAAGGGTTATCTCATTATTTATAAATTAAATGGACAGTAAGGGGTTCATGGAACATAATATTCCAACATATTTAATGGAATTTAGATGCATAATATAAAATAATTTCTTGAATGTAAATGAGAAGAGAGAAAGTACTTAAAGAATTTGGACATTGTAACGGGTGTACATAGGAGGAATTAATGAGAGATAAAGAGGTATCTAATCATTAAAACATAAGGAGTGAAGTGTGGGGGAGGTTATAAATCATACCCATTATTTGTTTATTGAAAATAAATGGGTACAATAACATAAATAAATTTGGAAAAAATCCGAAAGGAAGAAATCCATTACTTGGAAGTGTGATCCCAAAGGCCTGGGAGAGGTCCAAGAAAGGATTCTAGGGTGCTTGGGGCACCTTTGGAGGATTATAGTGAGAGGAGGTAAGAGTTTTGTTGAGATACAATGGTTTTTAGTGAATAGGAATGGGATATTTAGTGGGTTTATATAGGAAAAACGATTAAATTCTTTATTATTTAGGTTTTGGACACCACACACTAAACTAATCAAAACCAAAAACCATCCCATGGGTTTTCCCATGGTTTTTAACAAAGTGGAGTGGGAAAAGGTATTTTATATGTCCAATGGCCGAACTTATTAAAATATTAGGATTTCTTATGTGGAGGTGACTCACACATTCAAGGAAATCATTTTAAAATGTTAAAATGTTTTATAAACCATGGAGGGTCCACTAAGGCTGTGTAAAATAAATAAAACATACCTAAAATCACATTATTTTAAAGTTAAAAAATATATTGGTCAAAAAACCATTTATAATATTTTATTAAATAAATATTGGGTCATTATGATGTCATAAAACAAATTCTATATTTAAACGATATTTAACTTTTAACCAAAAATTAGATTATCTCAAGAAATTATGAAAAAATTCACTGTGGGATAATTTCAACATCCTGATACAAAAAATAATTTTCATTTTATCTAAATAATTTTCTAAATATTTTAATTTTTTACTTTTAAAATAAAAACTGATATTTATTGAAAATTCATGGGTTTTGACAAAAACAGTTTTCAAACCTTAATAAAAATTACTAATTCATTCATAAAAATAATACAATCATTAATATTTAATAAAAGTAATTTAGTAATAATAGCTTATTAAAATATAATTTAATTTAAAAATCCCTTAATTCATCAAAATACATTTCTTAATTGAATATTAACTAAAAATACTATTCGTTCTTTAAAAACTATTACCAAGTGACAATAATAAAATTAATGTATATTCTTTATTATAAAAAAAATAATGAACATAATCATAGTGCTAGGGTCTTCTTACATAACCCCTTATAACACCCACATATGACCTAAGGGCAAGGTGTGCAGTGGTGATAAACTCTTGGGATGGATAGGATAACATTGCACGAGTAATAATATATATCAACTTCCACTTCTCCCATGGGTGGTTATGTTTAATATTAAGGTGTTGAAGCTCGACTTAGGATTGGTAGAGAGAGAATCCCAGTGCCACCACCTCCTTTCTTAGCTCTAAGAATTGGGCTTCTTATGAATCAATTCTACTGGGTGAGGCCATCACTTCCTTTTTCTGAGTAAATTGAATTTGTTAAAGCCCTATATTTCTACTAATCATGTGATCAATTTTCAATGGATATATTGGCAATGTTAAAAATTCTTAATTGTATTTTAAAATCCAAAAAAAATGTAAAACCAAGGAGGTATACATGTTTTATATAACCATTTTACATAACAAGAAATTTAATTATATTAATAATACTTTTCAATAATAAAAGTTTGGGTCGTTACAATCTCCCCCCGTTAGAAAATTTTTCCCTAAAAAATTTCTTTTCTCACACTAAAACAAATAATGGTAACTCTCCTTCATCACTTCCCCCAATTCCAACATTTCCTCTTCAAACTTTTTGTTTCACCACAACCCCTTGGCGAGGGCCATTGTATTATTTTGTAGAACATTTTCCCTTTGATCTAAGATTATCACTGACTTCTCTTCATTGGAGATGTCATTCTTCAATAGTACCACCTCTAGATTGAGTACATGTGATGGATCAGGTATGTACTTACTCAAGAGTGGTACGTGGAATACATCATGTACTTGAGATAGGTTCGGTGGGAATGCTTTTCTATATGTTACTACTCCAATGTGATCAAGGATCTCAAAAGGGATGATGTACTGTAGAATAAGATTTCTCTTCATCCCAAATCTCATAACTCTCTTCCATAGTGATATGTGGAGGAATAAAATGTCTCCAACATCGAACTCTAGGTCATAGTGATGATTTTAAGCATTTCTCTTTTGTCAACTCTAAGTATCTTTAATGTGCTGCTTGATGGTCTTAACCTTCTCCACCATTTATTCAACCATTTCTGGACCTATTAGTTTTCACTCACCAACATCATCCCAACATGACCATGATTTAAAACTCTTCCCATAAAAGGCTTCATAAGGAGATATTTGGATGCTTGAGGGGAAGCTGTTATTGTAAGAGAACTCGACCATAGTAAGATGTTGATCCCATCCTCCTTTGAAGTCCATCGATAATGCTCTCAACGTGTTCTCAAGAGTTTTGATAGTCTGCTCAGATTGGACATCAATTTGAGGATGATAATCCGTATTAAAGTTCAGCTCTGTATTTTGAGTGTGTTGGAAACTCTTCCAAAACTTAGAGGTGAATCTTGGATCTCAATCGGATACAATAGATAATGGTACTCCATGCATCCTTACCACTTCTCTGATTTATATCCATGATAGTTGATCCAATGAGAAATCCTCTAGAATTGCAATGAAGTGTGCTATCTTTGTATGTCGATCCACAACAACCCAGATAGAATTGTTTCCTTTGTATGTCTTCCAATGTTTAGTGACAAAGTCAAAGGTGATGTTATACCATTTCCATGTTGGTATGGGTAATGGTTTCATCACCCCATTATTCATATGACTCTCAACCTTCACTTAATGACATACTAGACACTTTGATGTATATTCAACGATATTCTTCTTCATGTTATCCCACTAATAATGATCTCGGAGATCTAGATACATCTTTGTGTTTCTTAGGTGAATGGAGAAATTCAAACTATGTGCATCATCCAAATGTTATTTATTTAACTTTAGATTTGATGGAACACATATTCTTGTCCCAATCTCACAATTCTTTCTTAATTAACATTGAACTACAAGTATTTCCATTTTCTGATAGATTCCACATTCTTATGAATTCCCACATCATCCTTTTGAGCATCCTTTAACCTTTCAAAAAGAGATGGTTAAGCAATCATTTGATAAAGGATTGATGATGATCCAATCATTAGGATTCCCATGTCCATATTCATCAAATCTATGAAGATTGGATTCTTTTAAATTCTCATTAATTATAAAATTATTGGGTCCTCTATACTTAGAGTGTCCTCCACCTTGTTCAATTTTTTTGGGTGGTAATGGATTAAATAGTCATAGTCTTTGATCACCTCTAACCATCTTTGTTGGTTCATGATCAACCCTTTCTGGGTGAATATATACTTGAGGCTTTTGTGATACGGGTATATTTCACACTTCTCCCAAAAGTGGTAATTTGTCCAAATTTTCTAAGTGAAGATTATTGTAGCCAATTCAAGATCATCTATTGGATAGTTTTTCTCATGAACTTTCAATTTCATTGAAGCATAGGCAATAAAATTTTCATTTTTCATCAACACACATCCCATTCCCTTCTTCAAATCACCACTAAATACCACAGAAAGTTCTCCACTTGTGGGAAGTGTGAACACAAGCACAGTCATAAGCCTCATTTTCAACTCCTTAAAGATTTCTTCTCATTCATCCCTCTAAGAAAACTTGAATAACTTCTGAGTAAGTGTGGGAAGAGGGTTTGAAAATTAAGAAAAATTTCTCACAAAATCGGTGATAATATCCAACAAACCCCAGGAATCTATGGATGTTTATCACCGATGATAGCCTCGTCCATCCCTCTATTGTAGTTGTCATGGAGGGATCCACAAATATCCCATTTCTTATGATGATATGACCTATGAATGAAACTTCCTTCAACTAGAACTCACACTTGATGTACTTTTCATAGAGTTTATCCTTTTTCAAGGTCTCTAGTATAATGGTTAGATGCTTTTCATGATCCTCCTTGGTTTTGGAGTATATTAGAATATCATCTATAAAGACTACCACATATTTGTCAAGGTAATATATAATGACTCTATTCATCAATTCCATGAATATTTCTAGAGAATTAGTGAGTTTGAAAGGCATTAATATGAATTTATAGTGCCTGTAACTAGTACAAAAAGCATTCTTGGGGATATCCTCCTTCTTCACCATTACATGGTAATATCCTGAACGTAAATCCACCTTGGATAAGTATTGTGTTCCATATATCTGATCAAACAAGTGATAAATTCGAGGCATAGGCTACTTGTTCTTTATCGTGATTTTGTTGAGATTATGATAATCAATGAAAAGGCGCATTGACCCATACTTCTTCTTGATAAAGAGGATCGGTGCACCCCATGGTTAATCACTATGGCATATAAAGCATTTATCTAGATTCTCCTGAAGTTGTTTATTCAGCTTCTGATTCTCTACAACAGCCATTCTATATAAAGTCTTGGATATTTGAAATGCCCCAGGTATAAGATCAATTGAGAATTCCACATCTCTTCTAAGAGGAATACCATGAAATTCCTTAGGAAACACTTCAACAAATTACCTCACAATAGGAATGTCTTCAAATATGGTTTCTTCCTTAGACTCAATCATCCGTACAAGATACACATGCTCATAGGGCAATAATATCCATGCTTGAGATAATGGTTCTAAGGAAGATTCATCCTCCTCCTGGAACTTGTACAAAATCGGGGGTTGATTCACCATATGGAGAGTGATTCTCCTTTCATGGAAATTTATTTTGGCTCTATATAGTGGAATCCAATCCAAGCCAATAATTGAATCAAATTCCACCAGAGGGAGTATGATGAGGTTTTATGGGAAGTTAAGACCCCAAATTGCGATAGGGGAGGAGTTATATTCCTGGGATGTAATAATTGTCCCATTTTATGTTCTCACTGAAATCTCTACTTCCATGATTTCTAGTGGTATTGGAATTGTTCTACTACACTTTTGGGATATAAAAGAATGTGTAGAACCAGAATCAAAAAGTATGTTCTCTAGTCTTGAATAAATAACTGGTGTACTTGTCACTAATTTTTTTTCGAGGTTTACTTTTGCGGTAGTGATGGAAATTTAGGAATATTACACAACAAATTAGAACATAAAACACATCATCTTTATTGAAAAATTCTTTTACATGACCACAACATTCCTTCGTACTTAGCATTGTATGGGATAACCTGAGGACATGGATAAAAAAATGGTGAGCTATAAATCCAAGAAAGGGAGAAATAAATGCATAACATAAATAATATAGTACATATTAGTAAATATGAATATCAATGGAGAACAAGAAAAACATGAACATAATGGCATGATATATCAAGATTATCATAACAAGGAAATGTGGCAACAACATTTAGCATGATATTTTCATGATCCAAGGATCATTGAACATGGAGCATGTGTAAAACCTTACTTCACTTGAATTATAATGAGTAAAACCTCATTTAACTTGTTGTATCATGATACCAATCTTTACCCAATGTATTAAAGCACTATCAGGGCACACCCTTCTTAATCATTTCATTTCATGCACAAGTGTACCACATAGATAACACAATATGGATTCATTAAACTTAAACATTTATTTCAAAAATAAGAGATGTGGAATAAATAAATTTAATAAATAAATAAAAAAGAACATGTTCATAAACTTTAATACCCTACATAGAGAAATTGTTATGGTATTCACTTACATGATGATTTTGGCATGGAAATTTTGGTGTAACTTCGGCAGCATGACAACATAAAATTGAAATTGTAAAATGGGTTGATGAGATAGAAATGGTTATATAATAATTTATACATGAAATGGATAGTAAGTGGGTAATGTAACATAATATACCAACATATTTAATGGAATTTAGATTCATAATATAAAATAATTTCTTGAATGTAAATGAGAAAAGATAAGTTCCTTACAAAATTTCAGCATGGTAACATGTGTACATGGGTGGAATTAATGGGAGAGAAATAGTTATATCATCATTCAAACATAATTAGGGAAGTATGGGGGAGGTGTAAAATTATACCCCAATATTTTTAATTGAAAATAAATGGGTATATCAACATTAATAAGTTTGTAGAAAAATGGGAAATAAAGTAATCCCTTACTTGGAAGTGTGATCCCAAAGGATTGGGACAGGCTGGAGAGAGGCTTATAGATTGATTGAGTTGCCTTGGTAGGATTATATATAAAGGAGGGTTGAGGTTGGTTGAGATCCAAATGTTTTGAGTGAAGATGAATGTCATATTGAGAGGGTTTATATTGGAAAGGAGAGGGAATTCATTATTAATTAGGTTTTGGATACCACACATTAAACTAATCAAAACCACAATCTTTCCCATGGTATTTTCCAATGGTTTATACCAAAGTGGAGTGTAAAACATTATTTTATAAGTCCAATGGCCTAAAATATTAAAATTTTAGTCTTTATTATGTGGAGGTGAGTCACACTATCAAGAAAATCATTTTAAAATGCTAAAATGGTTTATAAGTCTTAGAGGGTCCACTATGGATTTGTAAAATGGGTCAAACAAACCGAAAATCACATTATTTTAAAGGTAAAACATATATTGTCCAAAAATATCATTTACTTTATTTTATTTCTTCACTATTGGGTCATTATTATGTCATAAAACACATTATATATTTAAACGCTATTTAATTTCTACCCAAAAATTCAACTGTCTCAGAAAATAACGAAAAAATCCACCGTTGGATAATTTCGACGTCCCGATTCCAAAAATAATATCTATTTTATCTAAATAATTTTTTAAATATGTTAGTTTTTAATTTTAAAATAAAAACCAACATTTATAAAAAAATTCTGGGTTTTGACAAAAACAACTTTCAGACCTTAATAAAAATTACAATTGTATTCATAATAATTATATGACCATTTATATATAATGAAAATTAATTTAGTAATAATAATTTATTAAAATATTATTTAATTAAAAATTCATTTAATTCATCAAAATATATTTCTTAATTGAATATTAACTAAAAATACAATTTATTCTTTAAAAACTATTTACAAAGTAACAATAATACAATGGATGTATATTATTTATTATATACAAAAATAACACACATAATCATAGTAATTGGGTTTTGTTACATTACCCCTTATAACACCGACATATAACCAAAGGGTAAGGTGTGAAACGGTGACATACTCATGGGGTGACTCAGATAACATCACTCGAGTGGTAATCTCTATCAACTTCCACTTCTCCCATATGCGGTTTTGTTCAAGCTTAACGTGTTGAAGCTCGGCATGTGATTGGTCAAGATCAAAGCCCAGTGACGCCAACTTCTTTCTGAGCTACAGAAAATGGGATTTTATAGATAAATTCTACTGGATGAGGCCATTTCTTTCTTTGTCTGAGTAAATTGGATTTGTTAAAGCTCCATATTTATACTAATAATGTGATCACTGTTCAACGACTATATTAGAAATGCTAACAATTCATAACTATGTTTTAAAATCCAAAAATATAAAACCAAGGAATTCATATGTTTTATATAACCATTATAAATAATATGACATCTAATTATATCAAGAGGAATTTTCATTAATAAAATTTTGGGTCGTTACAAGACTAATGACTAACCCCATATGTCAAAATTTGATCATTGAATCTTATTTGTCCTTACTCAAACATACCCAAATAAAATACCCAAATGTTGTTTCTTGATGCTTGGGTTCTTGTCACCATCCCGTGGGGATCAGGAACACCCTTTGGGTTAATAGTGAATTGGGTCATATACCGATTTTTGTGATACTCCAGGCCAGTTTGTTAAAAATGGCATGAATTATGGGTTTTCCATAAAAAATTACTTTTCCATGTTAAGACCATCAGTTATTTGGGGCGAGTCATAGTATAAAAATATTATAAATGTTTTGGTTCTCAATATGAATGTCATTTGTGTGCACGTTATCATTAACACTTCACGATTAAACTTCAGTTACTAGGGAAAGTGGAGAATCAAGAATTTCATTTGAGTTTTTGGTCTCCAAATGATAAATAAGATTTAAATTCCTCATAACATTTTCTATTATTTTGTAAATAACTTATTATTTTTATGTTAGAAAATAAATATGACCTGATCCACACTATGCCTTCATGGTCTGGTAAACTTTGGGGAATTGGTGTGGCTGATCTGGAAGTCAATAGAAAATCTATTTTGAGGTTTGTTTTTGGTTTACTAGGCCATGTGGCCAATAAATTCCTAGTTCTAATTTAACATTGAACTTGAAAACTTTTCCATTTTCTTCCAAAATTACTTCCCTCAGATGGGGTTAGTCTAGAGAGTTATTGGTGAGGTTTATTTCGTGCTCTATTTTTGTTTCAACATTAATATCAATGGTTATGATTTTAAATCAGTGATGAGAAAAAAACTAGTGACATAGAAAAAAAATTATTTTACTTCTTTGAAAAGTGATTTCAATTACCAAAAGGTGTGTTTTTATGGAAATATGTGTATAGTAAATTAATTTCCAAAGTCTATTGTATGATGTGCTAAAAAAATGTTCGAAGAAGAAATTTCAGTTTTTAATGGGATTAAAATGGATATGGAATTTGAAAAAATTTATTAATTCTCTTGAAACCAAGGATGAATTTCCCTAATCTAAAAATGGACTATTTGTAACACTGGTGGAATTATATCAAGATTCCAAATTTTCAAGAAATGTATAATTTTTTATAAATTGAGAAATATTGAGTAATTTAAAACAATTGTGTTTTTATAAAAGTTTATTGTGTAAAAGATTTTTGATTGTCTGTATTTTGTATTAGGTTTTGGTTTAAACCTAATTTAATGATCCCATGTATCGATTTTTGTTTTCAAAAAAGATAATATTTTTTCACTGGTCTCATCTTGGGAGTATTCCTTTACATTTTCAGAGGTGGATTGTCATGTTGACGACTCTACCTAGACTCTGAATTGAGTAGTGGTGATAGAAACATTCTATCATTTGGACACTATCCATGACTTCTTGATTTTAGGTCCACCCTCTTATGGTGGCGAGATGGGTTATTTTGAAGTAGTGAACTGTCTTGAATAAGTTGAGGGGATCTTTGATTCTCTCAATAAACAAGTTTCTCTAAAGGTATAGACTATCAAATCCTTGTTTGGGGGACTTCGATGAGAGTGGTGGGAAGACATGATTCCATTATTTCTGGGATGAAATAATGTCTTGGTAATTATTAAATTTAGTATTCTATTAGTGGTAGTATCCTAAAGAATTTAATAAGGATAAATTTTATGAGATCTTGGGTTTTAGTAAAGATGAGATATATGTTGCGGTGTATGCCAAGAATTTCTGAAGTTTAGAATGTTTCTTAACTATCATTGTTGTTCATGAGACTCCCCTGAAGCTATCTATTTTATAAAAGGTCTTCACCCAGCTCTTGGAATTGTCTTCTCAATGAACCGTTCAACCTTTTATCTGATGGTTCTTGAAATGGTCTTTTCAACTAAGTTAGATCTATTAGAATGAAATAAATTAAATAATGTCTCATTCATTGTTGGTTTTGGATAATATGTCCCACATGGTGGATCGTGAGAGTTGGTTGAGTAGGAATAATCAACTCAGGGAAGGAATTTACATCTCATGTTCTTCGAGTGTGGAGCACCTGGCCATTATTAGAATTCATGATTGAGAGCTCTGAGAATTTATAAATGGGGGGGGGAAACATAGGACACCTTAAGAGGTTCTATAATTTGGACTACCAAATGGAAATGTTTCGGTTAGGTATCATCATCTATTAACTATGGGGAAGAAAATTATTCAAGATAACAAGTCTCCATCCATATAACATAGAGTAAAGATTGTCACAAAGTGTAGGATCTATTGGTGTTGGTGGATATTGATCTAACAATGTTAATGACATAGAAGTGTAAATAATTTGAGTTTTCCTTATTTTAGTTCATTAATAGTTTGTGACCTTCTTGTTTTTGGGATCTCTTTTGGCTTTATTTGTGTCCTTTGTGGAATTTATCTCATTTTCCTTGGTTGTTTTCATTATCGTTTTGTTTCCTTTAATTATTTATTATCTTACCTTGTGGATGTGAACTCTTGAATGATTATCCTTCACCTTGAATGGTTTTTGTCCCCTATGGTTTTTTGTTCTCTTCGGGATGGAGGTAAATTTTCTATTGAGAACCTCTATATGTATGGAGTTATTATCTATCAAATGATTTCATTTTTCCTCCTTATATTGGTGTGTTCTGATGGTCAGTGTTGGATACCATGTGGGTTTATTTTTGTTCCTTGCAATCCTCTTTTTTTTACCTAATGGTTAGAGATAAAATCATGATTTGATTAAAGATCCCCCTCATGAATGTGTAGTTCCCTATTTGTGCATTGAAATTTTAATTTTGAGATCTTTCGGGTTGAACCTGGATAATCCTTGAGGTTGTAAATGGTAACATGTACAATGTGAATTTATGATGGACCAAGCACCCATAGGTGCTGGTGGACGATTCGATGAGACCATTGAGGGATGAGTCTTGGTGTGGAAAATATTAGGTTACCATCTAGTACTTACACAATGTAGAAATATTTTTTTTTAATTATGTGACATTATTGTGGATGGTTGAATATTTTATGGATATTTAGAGTGTTGTCTCTTCTTGGGAATAATTGAGGTGTGTTGGATATACCATTCTGTAAGGTTCAAATTTCATCTCTTGGATTTTTCATTATGATGCTTGACCAAAGTAACTTATTTGTGTAGAATAGATGTGACTTGGTGTATGTTTTCCTAATATTCCACCATTTTGTTGAATATTTAAATGGCATGGAGACCTATGATGTGTCTATGGTTTTTTTCCAGTTTTTTTATAGTTCCTCATAGTATTATTGAGTTTTTTGAGACGTGTGTTTATATTGGAGTTGTTCCGAGTGGATTCTTTTTGGGATTGTAATATTCTGTTTCATAGACCAACAAACTCATAAGTTTATTTTAGGAGATCATTTAGTCATTTCTTTTCCATCTTTTGGACTGAAATATTCATGGGGACCAAAATTATTATGGTGGGGAGAATTATTACATCCTCATTTTTATAATAACTAAAGTATTTTATTTGGTTTTATTCTATAATTATTTTTTTGTGAGAATCCTTTTTTCCATAGAAATTACTCTTAATTTAGATTTATGGAGTTATATAAGGGTAAGGGTGTGTTTAAAAATGATGTGTAAAGGTAATAGCGTGTTTCCCTTAGTTGTGTAAGGGTAAACCCCGTTAAATATGTGTTGTGTTAGGGTAATATGGGGCTACAAAAGGGTAATCATGCTTCGTTTAAGGGTAATATTTTTCAGTGTAAAGGCAATCTAGGTTGGTTTGGTAGGTCAGAAAATCATTTTTAAGGGTTATGTAAGGGAAATGTATTAAGGTAATGAATTACATAAGGGTACCACATTAGGGTACTAACTTGCATAAGGGTACCATGTAAGTGTATTGTGTATCTCTCATAAGGGTAACCCCATTTTTCTAAAGGATTAATATGGGAAGACTTGAGTTATATAGGGGAAAACCATATTTCTAAAGACTACATAAGGGTATCCTAAAGTTACATAGGGGTAACACGTGTTATTCCCTGCTCACATAAAGGTATGTTATTAATGTGTAAGGGTAATTTCTATTTTGTAAGGGCTTGGATAAGTTTAAAATAGAAACCTAAGGGTAACCCAATACCCTTATGTGACAATAAAGAGATACATAAGGGTAAATCCATGTTACCATTACATAGTTCTCTTTTTATGAAATAAATAAATAAAATCTTTGTTTTCATTTCTTTTTCCTCTAGCTTAACCTATAACATTTTTTAATGGTTTTAAATGATGGAATTATGAAAATAAATTATTTAACCCCTTTAAAATTTTTATCCTCTATTTTAAATGTTTTTATAACCTCTTCACTTAATATTTTATCGTAACAAAAAAATTAAATTTTCTATATGGGGTTTTAATGCTGTAATTACTTTGGTATTTTAAAAAATACTCGATTATTGGTTTCCTTTGATTTTAAATATCCTCTTGGAGAGTTTTAGTTGTCCATATTCAAGGTGATATTTAGGAGTGTGTGAGTGGTGGGGTTTCCTTATTCACTACACATGTCCTCACTCACATCGTTGGTGTGGATTCTTTGTTGGATGTTCTTCACTTTTGAAAATTGAGGAAGGTGCTTTTAAAAAGTAATATTTATTAATTGAATCCACCAATTATTATTATTTTAAATTATTTTCCAATTTATTTGTAATTATTTGTTTTATATATTGATAAATTGTTTTTAAATGACATGAAGTGTGAAGGAAACCCTTAACAATAACTGTTTTAAATTAATTGTAGTTTTTCAATTAAATGTTCTTAGATTGTAATAATGATTTGTATAAGGACACTACTACAAATACTGCTTTTATCAGCCCTAAAAATGGCCTTTAACAGTGCTAGAAAAGCGCTGTTAATGCCAGCGAAGATAGGGGGTCCCCTTTATCAGCGCTCCAAAAAGCGCTGATAAAGACCCCTTTTATCAGCACTAAAAAAAGCACTGATAAAATGGGTCTTTTATCAGTGCTAAAACAAAGAGCTGATAAATGGGTCTTTGATCAGCGCTAACTTTTTAGCATAAATAAAACACAACTTTTAATAGTTCTTTTTTTAGTGATAATAAAACTAAAAAAATAAAAAATAAATAGAAATATACTCCCAATCTTAGGGGGGGCTTTTTACAGCACTGGATCTGCCCTTTTTCAGCGCTTTTCCACTCCTCCAGCACTCATACGCACTGCCTACACCCTTTATCAGCGCTAGCCCCTCTAAATTACCCTTGCACATGCGCCCCTACCTCCACCCGGATTTGAACTCGAGACCTCCCCCCTGCGCACCTAAAGCCTTTTCCACTCCCCTATATTGATTTGATCTCTTATTTATGATATATCAATTTATATATATATATATATTTAATCGTTTATTAATATATATTTATATTAATATATAAAGTTATATTAATATATATATTTAAAGTTATATTAATATATATATTTATAGTTATATTAATATATATATAGTTATTTTAATATATATATAACTATATTAATATATAGTTATATAAATATTCATATATTGGTATTTTAAATAAAATGGATATTATTTATTATTTAGATAATGCAAATATATTTTATATGTAAATATGTTTAATTATTTATTTAAAAAATTAAATTTTTAGGTGTGAATATATAAAAGGTGTGTACATATAGTTATATATTTGATTATAAATAGTAGTGCCTTATAAGAAACGATATAATCTCGAAGAAATAATATCAATATAAATGTAATAACTTGGAATAAATTCAGTCCCCACTAAACAAAGCCATGAATACCCCCTTAAACGAGGCTGAAAATCCACAAAATATTAAAAAATCGTGGTACCCCGAAAAAAAACTCAGTTTTGGAGGCATTCTGAGCCTTTTTTGGCCTGAAAAAAACCTTCTCCCGGGATCCCCTAATTATAATGACGTAGAACTCATCACAGGCTTCGATTTGATATCTGTTAGAGCTCAAACGGACACCCGGATCAAAAGTTATGGCCGTTTGAAGTTCGAGTTGCATTTTCAACATATTTTCGAACTTTTTTTAATTTTTTTAATTTTTTTATTCTTCAATTTGTTATTAAATGACTATTACTCCCTAATAATTAGAAAATTCTTAATAAAAAATATTTTTTAAATTTTTTATAATCCATTTTCAATAAATATATTATATATTAAGTATATTAAGTGTAAATGTATATTTATACTTATCTAAAATATATTTAAAAATTATATATTTTATTTATATCAATATAACTATATTGATATATTTATATATTAATATATTATTTTAATTAATTTTTTTTGAATTCGAACCCTCTATCAGCGCTTTTAAAAAAAGAACTGATAAAGGCCCACCCTTTATCAGTGCTACTAAAAAAGCACTGATAAAGGGGTACGTTTATCAGTGCTTTTTGTAGTGCTAATAAAGGTACCACCTTTTTTAGCCCTTTTTCGTTATCGCGGATAAAGGGGTGGTGCTGTCCTTGCCCTGTTTTGTGGTAGTGGGATTTTAGTAAAATGAAAAGGAATGACATATCTTAGGATTTTAAATGAGTTTATTTGATGAGTTTTTGATAAAATACATTTGGTGATTTTTTTTGAAATAAAATTATTGAGGTTTCTATAAAAACTATTTGATGTTGGATTTTGTAATAAAAAGAATGATTTGCAATAAAAAATATTTGATATTTGTTTTTTAAATGAATGTAATGTATTTTTTATTAAAACTATAGATATTGTTTTTTAAAATAAATTAATTATTTTTTTATAAAAACTATTCAATATTGGTTTTTAAATGAATAGAATGAGTTTTTTTATAAAAACCATTTGATGTTGGGTTTGGAAATGAAAAACATGTTTTTGAGACTTGAAATATGAGGTTGATTTAAAATTATTTATTTGAGGATTTTTGAATGATGGGAATGAAAATATAACCGTGATAATTATATGATAAATCTAATTCACATGACTGAATGGTTAGTTAGGAAGGGGATACAAATGTTAGAAATGACTTGATGATGATTACATCACTTAACTACCCGTTGGGGCATGAGAAGGGAATCATTCTATTGGTATATATTACTATTCTACCTAGTCTTGTGCTTAGTGATGTGTGAACACCCCGGTCATAACTCACTAAGATTGTGTGCACCTCATTATGTGAATTTACTATCCCTCAAGGATTATATCCATAGTTTGACTCTTGAAAATGATTTTATATGGAATGATTATGAAATGTTTTCCTCGGGTTTGTTTTGATGGATGTTCTTATTCATTTATCTTTGATAAAATGTTATATTCTCACCTAAGATGATTAATTATTCATTCTTTGATGGAAATTCACTATTATACGTATATTTTACTAGACATTTATATATTTTTTAAAGAATGTTTTGATATGAATTATGAAAATATTTCCAAGTGATTTATTAAAAAAAATCAATCATAGTTAGTTTATTTGTTAACAATTTATTATGAAATATTTGGTGAAATAATACTCTGCTTTGTTTCTCACACAATAACTTTTCCTTAAGGATTTTTTTATGATTTTATTATACCAGATTCAGGAAAATGAAAAGAACCACTCATAGGTGGTGAACGTACTTGTTTAACAGGACTTGGGACTTAGTGGTGACTAGTTGAGCATGCGATCACCTTACTGCATGATGTTTATGGGTTGAAGAATTCATGGTTTTTCTTAATGAATTTGGTTGATGTACCATTTTTGGGATTTGTATATTATACCTTTGGATACCATAGTTTGTTTTTATTTTTGTTCCACTATTTATTTGTTTATAATTTATTTTATATGGGAGAAAACATTCCCAAAGGTTATTTCATGATGCCAAAGTTGTTTTCCCCAACCAACGGGAGTCTAGAACGCATTTTAGGTTAGAGGAAAATTTTATTGGATAACATGTAAATACCCAGGCTTGATGTACATGTAAATTGCATTTATTTTTTGGAATAAATAAAAATGACACAAAAAACGTATGCATAACCTATTAGTATAGTGCCTTTGGATACTCAGAATATATTCTTCTAATCATGGTAAAAGATATTCAACATCTCCCATAAAGATCTACCCCTTTCTGTTTTCCTACCTAAAACCATTATTTATATACTAGGGAAAGGAAAACATAAAAAGTGTGAGCTTAAATTCTTATTAAGGGTTAACATGGAGAGCATAAAACATTAAATAAACATTTGAAAATAAAATCATGAATGTTATTTTTAAACATTAAAATATTGAATCATAAAATAAATCATGGCAGTATGTGAGGCATGTATCATAAAGGAACATTAAAAATGATAGAAAATCATTGGAAAAAAACATGTAATTATGGGAAACTAATAATCACATAATATTATTTCCATAGTAGCCAAGGCATTTCACCCAAGATAATCATAGTAGATGAAGTCCATTACTAAATAGAGTTTACTTGTCGTTCCAGCATTGTATTACAAAATAATATTTACTTTCCATTCCAAACATGTCTATCTAATAAGATATAAATCTTTACCCAATGCATTAGAGGGAGATATAGGTCCCACCCATCTCATAATGAAATCATTCTTACATGATCCACAATAACATAAATCATTCAGCATAGCATAACCCATGAAATAAAATGGGATTCTTAAACATCATGCCATCATAACATAATCCATATGAGATAAATGGACTTCTTAAAAATAATTCCATCATAAAAATAATCAAATAAAAGTAATAATAGGGATATAAAAATTACCCTACATCATCTTATATGGAAAATAATTTTGATAAAACCCTTGAACTTAATTCCAGAGGAAAATATCCTTTCTTCTATAAAAATGTTTCCTTTTCTCAAAATGCAACGAAATTTTAAAAGAAAATAATTTAGTTGAATATAAACATAAAATATTGTAGAGTAATATTCATGGAAATATGGCGTTAATAATATGTAAAAATCCATTCATACTGTATAAGTTTAAAAAACATTATCCTCAAACGTTTATCAGAAAAGTAAAAAATGTACCTTGTATGGTAAACAAATAAAGATTCCTTCTATACCATGTAGTAAAAGTCAAAAAATCGGTTAAAATAATTTTAAAAATACATAGAAAAATGGTAAAAAAAAATTAATATATTTGTATAAAACATGGACATGGTTGATAAAAATATCCCGAGAAAATACTTACGTATAAACAATCTCAGATAAAAATGAAATTGGAAAATTATCCCTTACCTTATGTCCGATTTCATTTGTATGTATCTGAAACTCCTATATAGTGGGTTTAAACATATTATTAAATTGTAATAGAACCATAATAATATTTATGATATCATATATGATTCACTTATGTCTTTATATGACATGTTCATTTTTCAATTCCATATTAAAGCAACGTTTTGTGTAATAATCGTTTCATTTATCGTACGTGTTTGGACATGTTATTTTTCATATGATTACTTATATATTGATATAATTAATTCCAGAATGTAAGACATGATTTATAAATATCTTATATATTAAGTATATAAATATATATATAATAGATAGATAAATGAAATGGAATACACCGTTCATGGAGACGGTAGGCCGTACGTACACATGAACACTGTTTTTGTTTCCTTATTGAATTGGATGTAAGTAAGTAAATGATATATATATATATATATATAAATCCATTATAATTATTATTTCATAGGTTTCATGATTATTTATTATATATACTTTATAATTATTCTTTAATAGTTAACATGGAGAATGTATCTCATCGCACCGTGGAGATGGCAAGCCATACATAAGCACACGTTATGATATTATTACCATAATTGTTGAATGGTATTGAATTTTTTGACGATGTATAATATCTCAGAATTTTTATCATGTTATAATAATCATATATAGTTATTATTTCCACCATTATACCCATCCATGTAAGGTGGTGGTGAAAAACAGATTACACCACATCGTGGAGATGGTAATCCGTACATACGCACACTCAGTGATTTTATTATTCATAGGATATATATAAGGTGAAATTGGGTTGTTTTATATTTATAATAACATATAAGTATATTTTTTATAGTGATTTAATTAATTTATAATGAAACAAACAAAGAATATGAAGTATAAGAAAGAAATAAATTTGAAATAATCGGTATAAGAGATTACCTCTTCCTTGACGCGCCTCCTTTAAATTTCATCTTATGGAACTAGTGTTATTATTTTGAGAAGACCAGAACATCTAGAATGTAACTCAGGAAGTTTAGAATAGAAATGGGTAGGTTTTGGCTGATATTGGTGGCTTAAAATAGAGTAAATAGGAGAGGGAGGAGGTGCCATTTTATAGGAGAGGAGAGGGTCACTTTTGTATAGTTCCAAAATATTAACTTATTATAAATTCAATTTCAATTTAAAATGGTCCAAAATGTATTTAATTATATGATAAGATGATATTGGTTCTAATACACCGCATACAATAATTTTGTGACAAGTTTTGAATATATTGTTTTATCCTTATCATTTTGGTTTTACCCTTATTTTACCCTTTTTAATCTTACTGTGATATCATGTTATTTACATATTACGAGTTAATGTAATTTACATATCATGTAATATGACCCATAAAAAGTAATTTATGACATATTTGGACTTATATTAATCATTTGGACTAATCATATATTTTTAGGAATTTAATACCAATTAATAAACTATTTTATGTTTGAAGTTATAAATTATGTCAATTTTGGACACTATTCATATTTGTCTTTTTTTTTTAAAATCATAAAAAACTGATTCCTTTGAAGGAAAGGCGTAAACTAATCCCTAGTATGTCAATTTTATACAAAAAATTCTTCGATGTCATCAAAATGTTTATTTTAATATTTATAAATTTATTTGTTTTAATATTTCATTAATATGGTAATCACTACATCATAATTGTGTCATAAATAAATAAATTTATCTAATGTCTAAACATTATGAATAAAATACCAGGATGTAGGAAATATTTTTATATTTCTAATTACTATTTATAGACATAGTTATCAGTTATAAATCCCTATATTATAATATATTTTGTAAAAGATATATGTTTCTGTTATAATTATATTTACTTTAAATTAATTCTTATAAAATGTCTTTTTCACATCCAAGTGAATCAATGGAGTCCCAAAACCGACTCAAGGATTCCCATGTATTGAAATATCTCATAAAATAAAATTAGGACATGTTTTAGGGTAGTATAATATTATTATAAAGTTATTTTGTTACCCTTATATACCAGATTTACCCTTTAACCATGGTAAATAAAATAATTACGGAAATTACTATTCATAATGTCTAGAAATAAAAGGTACCTATTTATACAATTTGGACATCCTGATTACAAATATGGAATATATTTTTCCAAATTCAAAACACAGAAGTTGTAGTAATTAATTCAAAATTAATTCCTGTTGTCAAAACCAAAAAATAGTTTTTTAGAAGTAATAACTATCAAAAGATTGACATCTGTTTTTGTCCAATTTGAAAGTGAAATTACATCCAATTACTAACAATATATTTAACGATAAAAATATAATCCAATTATAATTTAAAAGAAATTAAATTTACAATCTAAATATATAAATGAATTAGATAAAAAGGCAGTTTTGAAATAAAATGTTGTATTTTTCACTATTCATTAAAATTTTGATTTTATTATAAAAATATCAAAAAATCAAAAAAAATTAAATTATATGTGATGATTCCAAAGAATAATATTATCTTGTCAAATATAACTTATAAAAGTGTCAAAAACTTGATTTAAAATGGGGGCACCATCAAAAGGTGGTAAAACTATTTTTTTTTAAATATAATCCTTCTATTTGAAAAATTGATTTTGTTCTTATATCATGTATAAGATGAATGCTAATGTTATATAAAATAAAAAATGTGGTTAATACTATCCATAATGTCTAGTTTATATAATATTTTAATAATATATCGTTGATTTGTGAAACTCGATATTGTGTACAACATAAGCTATTGAGGAAGGTCTCTCTTGCATGTAACACAAGCCGAGATAGTGTTGGGTGTAGTTCAAGCTTCCATTGATGTTGTTTATAACATAATACAAACATAGTCATTTTTACATTAAACAAAATCAAACTCTATGTTGAGTTCTATCAAAATAACTTGAGATTTTGTGTAACACAAGCCAAGAATAGTGTTTTGTATACTGTAAGCTAATACAGTGTGGCGTATAGTGAAAGATAATCTTTGTGTTGTGTAAAACACAAGAAATAAAAGAAATTAAAAATAATCTATCTCTTAAAATCTCAAGGTGTTATATTATACCCCCCTTAAAATTAATTTCTCCCTCTAAATTTGTCGGGGATATAAATGGTTTACTACTTGAAAATTTATTTCTTAGAAACCCACATTGTAAAAAGGACTACTAAAACTTCTTCTCAAAAAGGAAAGTTAGAAACATAACGGTTACCCAAATTAAATATTCACCGGGTTTCCACATCAGAGAACATAGGTAGGATGTGAAAACATGGATATGGAAGACAAATCTAACCATCTTGTTAAAATGGATAATGATAGAGAATATGGTTTGGATAAAGTTAACTATCATAAATTCATAAATCCGCGATGATTTAAGGGACCATCTGATTCATCGAATAAGAAAGTACTAGGATAACATTTTGTTTTTATTTCAAGATCCTTTTCCTGAATATTATAAACATGAGAATAAATTATTACTTGATTTTAGTACAATATCACCATTGTTCATGACATGAACAATTTACATTTCATCTATTAAGAAAATGAAGTTGAATTTTTCCTTTGTGAACTGTTAGTAGATCATGCAATAGAATGATAGGTCATTCCATCTGTCTCTACAAAAAGGATAGAACATGTTACCAAATAAGAATAATTCCACCTATAGTGAGATAATACATTAATATAACCACATAAAATGGAAAATAACTTATACTATCCATATATGGATAACACTTCAATCCTTAAAAAAACTAAAAATATAAATCTTTTGATGGAGGTGAACTAAATATACTAAACATTTGTCTCTCATATCTCATAAGGTAGTTCTTGGTTGTCACATTCCAAACATGGTAATACTATAATCATGTATTCTCTTGAAACATGAATTACCATAGAACCTTAGGTAAAACATGAATGCTGTCAAAAGTTAACTTGTTCTACATACCAAGATCCCAATAATTCTATATAATCAAACTATGATATCTCTTTTCCCTTATATCATTTATGAGGTCATTAATACCATCATACATATCATTATCTCATTATCCCTTCCTTATGCGCATATCATGTTCTTTCCAAAAATATCTGAATAACCATTCATGGTTAACAATACCATTTAACATATACATTAAAATACTTAAGGAAAAAATAGTGTAACAATCCTTAGATGTTTCTTTATGCCATAGTACCATTAAATTTCTTATACAACATTACTCTTGATAAACATGAAATCATTCCACTATCCTCTTAAAACATTGGTTGAGCTTTATCGTTTTATTCCTCAACATGTATTTCATATCATATGTCATTTGTAGTCTCTTCATCATCATCAATATAAATACAACCCATATGACCTGGTTGATTCTCCTCATGTGATTTTCCCTTAGGTCATATATTTTCATAATGCCCATACATTCCACATTTAAATCATTTAGCGGTTGTTGATGTCATAGAAATACCATTATCCTTGTCTATTGTGTTAACAGAACCTTTTACATTGCAATTACTATATTTGTTTTCTCCTTTTCTGCACCCAAAGCATCTCTAGTTCCATTGAAAAATTCTCCTTGATGCGTCTTACCACATGATTTACATGTGGGAAATTGTACTTTCTTTCCTCTATGATCACCATGAAACTCTATCTTTCTATTATTAGTTGGTTCAGGAAACTCACCAAAGTTGAGATTATTGATCATATTATGATATTAACGATTAGGAATAATAATTATGTTTCTACTTACAACTCCCATTTAATTTTTTTTCTCCTTAAGAATATCACTCCATTTTCCATCATATTCTCCATTAACATGAATCCTCCTGTTTCCAGCCATTTTCTAAAACTGAAAAATAATAGTGTGAGTGGAAAAAATCATGCTTGGAAAACAACATAATAAAGGGGGAGTCCTCTAAATCTACAAAATCTCAATTTTAATCCTAGGTTATTCATGATAATTACCATAATTCTAGGACTGTAGCCTATACTAATACTCGACCTTAGGGACATACCTTAGAAATATCTCTAGGGATCTCACTAAAGTTTTCACATCCCAGTTTCCACATGTTGACTAAAAATTCACTCTGATACCAACTGTAGAGACCCAATCTTGACATACATAGTTATTACATTTCTTTTGTGGAATACTTAGTACATGAAAAAAAATTCCCAAAGACTATATTAGTTTATTGTCTTTGGAAACTCAGAATATAATCTTATAATCATGGTGAAAGATCTTTAACATCTCCCATTAATACTGTACCCTGTTTTGTTTTCCTATCTAAAACATTTCTTTATATCCTGGGGAAAAGAACACATAAAAAGGGTGGGATCAAAGGCTCAGTAAAGGTAAACACGGAGAACATAAAATAGTTCATAAACATTTGAACATAAAAACATGAACATAATGTTTAAACATCAAAATCTTGAATCATAAAATAAATCATTGAAGTACGTAAGGCATGGATAATAAAGGAACATTAACCATGATAGAATAGAATTGACATAAAACATGTAATTATGTAAAAATAATAATCACATAATATGATTTCCATAGTAGCCAAGACATTAATGCTAAGACCATCATAGTGGACGAAGTCTATTACTGAACCAGGTTTACTTGCCAGTCCATCCTTGTATTACTGAACCAGATTTACATGTCGTTCCATCCAGGTCTATAACGAGATATGAATGTTTACCCAATGAATTTGATGGAGATATAGGTCCCACCCATCTCATAATGAAATCATTCATACATTATCCACAATAACATAAATCATTTAGCATAGCATAACCCATGAAATAAAATGGGATTCATAAACATCATGCCATCATAACATAATCCATATGAGATAAAAGGACTTCATAAAAATAATTCCATCATAATAAGAATAAAATAAAAGTAAAAAAGGGATATAAACATAACCCTATGTCATCTTATATGGAAAATAATTTTGATAAAACAATTGAACTTAATTCCTAAGGAAAATATCCTTTCTTCTTTAAAAACGCTTTAGTTTTTCAAAATGTCATGCTATTTTAAAAAAAAGAATTTAGTTGAAAATAAAAATGAAATGTTGAAGAGGAAGCTTCATGTAAATAAGGCATTAAGAAGATGTAAAAATCTATTTATCCCATATAAGTTAAAAAATAATTCTCCTCTTACATTTACCGTAAAAGTCGAAAAGTGACTCGTATGGTAAACAAAATAAATATTCCTTCCATACCATGTAGTAAAAGTCAAAAAATGGTTAAAAATGACATTAAACATACATATAAGAATTGTAAAAAATTTATGAAAACATTTTTATAAAACATGGACATGGATGATAAATATATCCTGAGAAAATACTTATGTATAAACAATCTTATATAAAAATGAGATTTCAAAATTATCCCTTACCTTAGATCCAAATTCTACTGCATGTTTCTGAAACTCCTATATAGTGGGTTTAAAAATATTATTAACTGGTAAAATAACCATAATAATATTTATGATATCATATATGATTCACTTACGACTTTATATTACACGTTCATTTGTCAATTACATGTTAAAGTAATGTTTGGGTAATAATAGTTTCATTTATCTTACGTGTTTGGACTTGTTATTCTTCATATGATTACTTAGATCATGATTTAATTACATCCATAATGTAAAACCTGATTTATATATATCTTATATATTCATTATATATATATATAATATATAGATAAATGAAATGGAATACACCATTCATGGAGTTGGTAGGCCGTACGTACGGATGAACGCTGTTTTCGATTCCTTGTTGAATTGGTTGAATGTAAGTAAATAATATATATATATATATATATACATACATAAATCTAGTAGCATTATTATGTCATATATTTTAATGAGGATTTATTATATATACTTTATATTAATTTTTGAATGGTTAACATGGAGAATGAATCACATCACATCGTGGAGACGGTAAGCCGTACGTACACACAAGTGATGATATCATTCCCATAATGGTTAAATGGTATTGAAGTGGATGGTGTATAATATCTCAAAATTTGTATCATGCTATAATAATCATATATAGTTATTATTTCTCCAATTACATCTATTCTTGTAAGGTGGTGGTGAAAAAAAGATTACACCACGGCGTGGAGTTAGTAATTCGTATGTATGCTCGTGCGGTGATTTCATTTTTTGTAGGATGAATAAAAGGTGAAATAGTATTGGTTCATATTTTTAATAATATATCAGTATATAAGTGATACTGATGTTATTAATTTATAATGAAACAAATAAAGATGATGAAGTATAAGAAGAAATAAATTTGAAATAATCGGTAGAAGAGATTACCTCTTCCTTGACATGCATACTTTAAATTTTCTCTTATGGAACTAGAGGTGGTATTTTGAGAATAATAGAACAACTGTGCAAGTACTTGGTCCTTGGACGAGTCTCATACAACTCAGGGGATAGACCCTGGCCTCTATCTGAGCTAAAGAGCAGGATTGCACACTGCTAGAATTCTTCAAAATGGAAGATGGTCCCCCTTGGGAAAGGCTACTATCACATCCTCTTCAGTTCTCAAGATGAACTCGATCAGGTATGGAAGCTCGGTAATCTGCAGATGTAGCCTGGATTTCTTAGAATTTTGGATTGGGACCCTGCATTTAACCCATACACACGCAAAAATTATATGGCACAAGTATGGGTTAGAATTCATGGGCTTAATTGGTTTTATTGGCACCCAAAGATTTTAAATGACATTGCGTCTTGCATTGGATCCCCTATTAAAATTGATCATAGAACATTGAATGGGGATCTAGGCCTTTATGCTAGAATTATTGTTGAAGTAAACTTATCCAATGAACTTCCTTCTAACATAGGTTTTAATTCCCCTGATCTTAGATTAGAGCTCAGTATTGAGTATGAAAAGAAGCCACCCTTCTGTGGAGTATGCAAATTGATTGGGCATAACCATGCAAACTGTAGGGTTTTTAGGAAAAAACGGACCCTCATATTAATAATGATTGGCATGAGGTCAATCATTCTAAAAAAGGGAAGAATTTCATATTTAATACTGACCCCCCACAAAAAAAAGAAAAATATTTGGGTTATAAAATCCGGTGACCTTCTATCCCTAGAAGGAAAATCCTGGGGGGATTTGGTTATGGAAGAAGAGGCCCTACAATACAAATACAATCCAAATGGTCTAGAAAAACCAGTGGTTGAGGGCAGCAGAGGTAGTTCAGCTAAGAGCTACCCTTTAACTCTTTCCAATCCTCCCAATAATGCCCCTGCCTCTGGTACATCATGTTTAAATGAGAATATTTGTAGGGACCTGGAGGACACTTTGCCTTCAGTTCTCATAGAGAATTCTGCTGCTCCTAGCAAGACACAGGGTAAGGTTGTGAACACTGCAGATCCAGGTAACTCTGTGCTTTTCACTTCAAATGATAATCATGTTCCTTCTGTTTCCAATGCTCCTGTTATAGAGACTCAAACTGCTAATCCTACCTCTCCTGGAATTACTTCTACTCACATTTCATCACACACACTTGATTCTGCTTCCATATTGTTTATAGAACCTGTTTCAGTCGACAAGGTGGTGGCCAATACTCCTTTTGACATTCAGACTTCTGCTCTGTTGCAACACCAGTCTGACAACTCTTCTTCAGGTTCTGTTGAAAAAACTTCTAGTCCTATTAATGAATATGTCTTACAAGCGACTAGGATTGATCCTGTCATTCATTTGGCTCCCAACATATCACACACCACACTACCTGTCCCTGTTTCAGACCCTGACTCAATCCACAATCCTGCCTCCTGTTCGATGTTCAACATGGCACTCAGTCCTCCTACTGGCAAGAAGGACTATGTTGCTGTTCCTAATTCTGTTTTGGATTCTTTGATACCTGATGCACCTGAAACTGTCCAGCATGAGTCTGGTACATTTTCTCATCCTGTGCAACCTTCTGCTCAGGTTTCTGTTCTAGATATTGTCCAAACAAGACCTACTTTTCCTCCCGCTTCCTCATAAATTCCCCCTCCTATACCGACTACCCCGCCTCATTTCGCCCCATATAGTGATATTATTCTAGTTAGGGATGAGAAACAACTCTCATCTGAACAAGACACTTTTCATGGACCGGAAAAAAAATCACACTCTGAACTGTACTGATCTTATGAGTACTCCAGTTGCTGCCCCTAATCCAAAATCAGACCTGAAATCTGATTCCTCTCAAAGATCTGAAGCTCATGAGAGTCAACGGGAGTCTACCTCTTCCTCAATGTTTATGAGATCCCAAAAGAAGAAGGGATCTGGTAAATCTAAAAAAAGGGTTCTAACCCAATATGCAAATAGTAATGAATATCCTTTATTGGAACTATCAAGGTATAGCCAACAATGAAACCTCCACCACACTTAGGAGGATTTTAAACACTCATAAACCCCAACTCTTTGCCATTGATGAACCTAAAGTCATATTTAAAATGAACTATATGATATTTGGCTCTCTCAATTACAATTTTTTAGGAGCTTGCAAAAGTGGTCCTCATTTTGACTCTTTTTGGATCTTTTTCCACAACTCTTTAAAAAATGTCAACATTTTTAGAATTTCTGAACAACATCTTACCTGTGACTTCATGTGGAATGGTCGGAATATATTTTTCACTATGGTTTATCCCAAGAATAGAAACCAGGATATGAGACCTTTATGGCATGAACTCTTTGATATGGAGAAACACATTCAAGAATCCTGGGTTGTTTTGGGTGACTTCAATACCATCCTTTCCCCCTCTAAAAAAATTGGTCCCTCACACCTTTCTATATCCTCCAAGGAATTTAATTCTACTATTTATGACTCTAACCTTTTTGAAATCACTCTCATTGGTGCAAAATACACTTGGTATAGGATGCATCACAACAAAAACGTTGCTAGTAAACTTGACAGAGCTTTTGTCAACATGAAGACTCTTGACAACTGGGATAAAATATCCAGTGTAACCCTTCCGAGAATCAACTCTGATCATCATACTATCCTTGTTAGCATTCTTACGAATGATCGCAAGCCTATCATTCCCTTCAAATTTAATAATGCTTGTTCCTAGAATCCTGAATGTGTCACCTTTATCTATGACACCTGGAACTCCATGAAACACCTTTGCCTATTTACGCAAATTAAAAATTCTCAAGCAGGCCCTTAAAGGTTGGTGTAAAAATACAAATACTCAAATAGATCTTGATATCTCCTATCTTGAAGATGAACTCAATCGTATCCAAAATCAGAATACAAATTCAGATTTAAATATGGATCCTCTATTGGAAGCTAATATCTCTTCTAAACTTAATTCACTTATTAATTTTAAGGACAATATTCGTAAACAAATGTTCAGGACTAAATGGCTGAAAGATGGTGATCGAAATACCAAATTCTATAACTGCCTTCAAAGAATTAGAAAGTTCAATCGTCCTCTTACTATGCTCATTAAAAATGACTTGATCATTCATTCTGAATAATCCATTACGGACCATGTCACCTCGTAATTTTATAGCATTTTTAATGGTCCTGATATAAATATTTATCTTAAACCGTATATTATTCCTTTAATGGTAGATGAACAAGACAATGAGACTCTTTTAAGAACCCCTCTTGATCACGAAATCAAGGACACAGTCTTTGGTCTTAATCCTGACAGTGCTCCCGGTCCGGATGGATTCAATAATGGTTTTTCCAAAAACATTGGGATATAATACACAATGATGTTTGTAACCTTGTTAAGACCTTCTTCACCCATGGAACTCTACCTCATGGAATCAATGCTCAATTTCTAACTTTAATTCCTAAGGTTGATAATGCTTCTGAGATCCATCAATTCAGACCAATTGCTTTGATTAACACTATCTATAAAATAATTTCCAAAATTATTGCTAATAGACTTTCTCCTATCCGCAATAGAATCGTCTCTTGGAACCAATTTGGTTTTATTAAAGGAAGGTCTATCCAAGACTGTATCTGTCTTTCTTCGGAATGTACCAACAGTTTAAATAGAAGCACAAAAGGGGGATATGTGGCCATCAAACTAGATATCAGAAAGGCTTTTGACACCATAGACTAGAATTTTATCTTCAAAGTTCTTAAAAACATTGGCTTTATTGATTCTTTCATTGGTATAATTAAGACTCTCTTTCGCTCAGCCTATATCTCTATTCTGATTAATGGTACCCCTAGAGGTTTCTTCAATTTCTCAAAGGGTGTCAGGCAGGGCGAACCTCTTTCTGATATCATTTTCGTTATTGATGAGGATTACCTAAGTAGACTTCTTAACAAGCAGGTTGATCAAAATATTCTTAAACCTATTCAAGTTTCCAGGAATTTAAATTCTCCTACCCACCTTTTATATGCTGATGATATTATTTTATTCATAAAAGGGGATCAAAAAAATATTCATGTTCACAAGCAAGCGATTTCTCACTATGAACAAATCTCTATGCAAGTAATTTCTTGGAACAAATCGTATATCTTTTTTGGAAAAAAATTCCTGTAAGAAGGAAATCTAATATCACCACTTATCTGGGTATTAAAGAGGGTTTTTTACCATTCATTTATTTGGGTGTTCCAATATTTTGGGGTCGGCCCAATGCAACCTATTTTGCTAACATTATTGATCAAATCAAAAATCAACTCGCTAACTGGAAAGGGAAAACCCTCTCCATGGCTGGGAGAATTTTTTTGGTTAAATCGACCATTGTTTCTAAAATGGTCTATTCCATTATGGTTTATAAATGGCCCGTTAGCATCTTAAAAAAATTAATACTTATATTAAAAACTTCATTTGGTCTGGAAGCATTTTTGAAAAGAATCTTGTTACAATACCATGGAAATCTTGCTGTAAACCCTTTGCTAATGGTGGTATTGGCATAAAAAATTTAAAATTGTTCAATGATGCTCTTCAGGCCCGCCTCACTTGGAACATTATTAATTCCACTTCTAAGGCTACTGAATTCTTGAACCATAGATTCCTCTTTAAGCTTTTAAAAGGTAATTTTAATTTCATCAGCTCATCCATCTGGCCCTCTATCCGGGACTCTTATAATAGGATCATGAACAATTATAGATGGATAGTCAGTGATGATTCTTCCATAAATTTTTGGTGTGACAATTGGTGTGGTACTCCTCTTATAACCTTGTTACCCTCTAATAATCCTCCTGAAGATACTAACCAGACTATAAAGAAGGTCTTACAATCTCACCATCATGATCTCCCTGAAAATATTGCACAAATTATTGACAATCATCTTTTTTTCTCCTGATGGTGATTTCCTTGTTTGGGAGCCTTCTACTAATGGCATCCTAGATTCAAAAAATTATTGTAAGCATAATTTCTCTGATAATGACTCTAGTTTTCTATGGGTGAATCATTTTACCAAACCCTAGATTAAACCTTCTAGGCTCACCCTTATTTGGCGCATTGCCCATAATAGATTACCAACGGAAACTTGTCTTCAAACTTTTGGTTTTCAACTCTGTTCTAAGTGTCTCTTGTGTAATCAGCATAGGGAGGATGCCAATCATCTTTTTCTATATTGCGCGATGACCTCTGGTCTATGGAATTATATTTCTGATATATTTAATTACAGATAGTTCTTTACTGACTCAATTTCCTTGTTATTAAAAAATTGTACTAGATATGATATTTCTCTGCAGATACAAAATATTTTCCGGGTGGCAGTGGCGGAGCTTCTACATGAGATCTGGTGCGTTATAAATTCTCTCATCCACAATAATCACCCTCTCAATCTAAATGCAGGGAAAGCTTGGATTCTTCTTGCGGTTCATGAAGCTGCCTCAATACAAAAATACTGTTGTAACATCTCAGTTGGTGACTTTGTGATTCTTCGACAGCTCCATGTTCCTGGCATCTACCCAAATCCCAAACACTCATTTGAAGTGTTCTGGAAATCTACAATGCTAGGATGGACTAAAGTGAACATCGATGGAACCTCCAAAGGCATCCCAGGACCTTCCAGTTGTGGTTCCATCTTCAGAGACTCAGCTGGGCAGTGTCAGGGCTGCTTCTATGTTTGATGTGGTCACTCTTCTTCTCTGGAGGCAGAAATGCTAGGGGTCATTCATGCTTTTGATTTTGCGCTTCAAAGAGGTTGGAGAAATCTCTGGATAGAAAGTGATTCAACCACTATCATTCATGCCATCTGGAATGACAACATCTGTAACACCCCAAGCTTCCACGATACGCATCTCATTCAATAATGCAATAGCTTGCATTGTACGCAACTTTGAGTTCTAACACACCGCAACTAATCAATGTAGCCGTTATGAATAGTAATAACCACTTTTCAAATTTATAGAAATTTTATATTTCAAAATGGACTTCATTTTTGTATTCCTAATATTTAAATTAGCCTATGTTGAATTTTTTGTAATTTTCTGAGAACTTCCAAATTTTTATGAATATTGAAAAATACATAAAACAACTTTTTTAATCAAAATAATTTATAGTGATAAGTTATACTATTTAGTGGTTTTAAAGTATAATTAGAATATATTTTTACCATTTTGTCCAATGGTGGTCATTAGAATTAATTTAACATTGAAATTGGACAAAAACAATTGCCAATCTTTTGATATAAATTGTTTCTTAAAAACACGCTATTTGTTGTGACAACGGGAATTAATTATAAAATTAATTAATGCAACATATATGTTAGGAATTTTTTAAAATAGACATCATTTTTGAATTCGGAATATCAATTATAGCTTAGGGTGAAATTTTGGCCTTATTCTGAAAAACTTCAATTTTTTATGAATAGTGAAACCACTAAGTTGTAGTTAAATAACTGATTTTTCGTTTAAATGAAATATTACCACTTCTGTGATTTGATTTTCAAAAATCTGACATACATGGTTGTCATTAATAAGTAAAATGTGGTTCAATGTGATCAAAATATTTTGTTGGTGAATAGTAACTTTTAAGTTCTTAATCGCGATTAGAGGTAATTAGTGTAGTTTAAGGTAAAAATAATGTTTTAATAATATGAGATGAGCTTGACACTTGTCCTACTCCTATTGGATGAGTCATGGCCGACCAAGACAACCCATGGGTCAACTTTGGGACCCCATGGAGCCACTTTGGTTGGAAAATGACATTAATATATATTTATTTAATGTTAAAATTAAATTGACACAAACATGAGTTGTTTTACTAAAACAGACATTAAGTGGGGTTACACAAGTCCAAAGTTTGACTATAAATATTCATTAGAAAGATAAAAATATTTCCTACATAATAGTATTTTTTTTATAATTTTTAGACATTAAATAAATTAAATTATTTATGACATTATTATGATGCAGCGATGACCTCATTATTTAACGATTTTAATAAAATGAAAAGATAATGTAAAATCCAAGGCATACACTTGTCCAAAGACTATTGGATGGGTATATTTCGAACCCTTATCACCTTATCCACGAATTATATAAGTTTGGGACCTTTAGAATCCGAAAAGAATTGTGTAATAATGTAACATTTCAATCTTTCCAAAAGAGCCCCTCCTCTCCACTTATAAAAGGCCCCCACCAATCCCACCTTATTCACACCTTCAAGCCATTTGGCTCGTCCAACCTATGCCCAAATACTCTCCCAACTTCCCCCTCTTACTCCTAGAATCCTCACTTTGTGCAGAACGCTTCCTAAGGAAGCCTTTGGCTCAAATCAAAAAGAGTTACCCGATTTTGAGGTAATGTCTTTTCTAATGTTGTTTTGTTTTATTTTTCTTCTCCAACCCCCTAAAATCTTTTTATTCATTTATTTTGTAACAACACCAGTATCATAAATATACTAGGATGTTGTTATAATAAGTATTAAAGCTACACTTACACACACATACATCTAATGGTTAAAGAACATACGGTTTCTGTGGATGGCGAATTTCTGCCTCACGAAACGATGATTGTTCAACACTCATATAACACCTTCAAAGGTGGCCATTAAGATGTCACTATATTTATATATGATATAAAATATGTTTATGTTTTACTTATGCTTCTGTATTTCTCATTTATGGAATACTTTATGATTTCCATTATGGGTAAAATGCGATAATTTCATTTTAGGAAGTGCGGACTACCGCCCCCTCAAAGTGATTTGAATCGTTAATGTCATATGTGGGATGCATAAAGGATGGATTAAATGGTATTATACACTATATTATACTGTAATTATATTATAAATTTATATCATTATGATTTCATTCCATTAAATAGGAAATTGAAATGAAAGTAGCGTTCATGCGTACGTACGACTTACCGTCTCCATGAATGGTGCATTTCATTTCTTACCTCTAAATGTTACGTAATATTATAAATGAATGTATATACTGGATATATATGATATATATGACATATAAATCATGAATATAATTCTGGAGATAATGGATATTCTACCACATGAACAACATGTAATTATAAGAAGTTTATTGTTGACTCAAGTACCAAAGATCGACAAAACGACCGTTATTAACTTAAATAATTACATAATGTTCATATCATTGTAATAAGTGATATAAAAAGGATAATGAAATTGAAAACTGTTCTTAATAAGGTATATATTAACTCTAGTTTATTATTCAGGAGGTTAAAGAACGGTTGAGTCAAGTCAGACACGAGGTAAGGGAATTTCTTAACCCAACTTCCATTCTTTGGGTTAATCTCCTACTTTCAAATTATGTCATGATATTATTATGTATTATTTTGTATTTTTACTTTCTATATGTGTAACTATAGTGAATACACATAATAGATCTATTTTATTTTAAAAATGATCTTTTTAAGGACTTCGTCTCAATCTCCTTTCATTGAGGCATATTTGGTTTTATACACAAATTTCTTTTATTCGGTGTATAAACCCCTTTGACTTTTACGTATATTCAAAAGGAATCTTTTTTATACAAAGCATTTACTAAACGACAAAAGGGAATGTTTTTGTCGTACGTATGCGGCGAAAACGACTTCTACACCGCCGTGACCACCATTTGAGTTTCGGCTTCCTCTACAAGCCATCATTTTTTTAATGAAAAATAAATACAAAGTTTTAACTTTATTTTATTTTGGAATTGAAAATGGTTTTGAAAGCATTTTTATTATATCAATGTGTTGTATTGATATCTTGTGATTGAAATGTGGAAATTTTATGTTTCCTTTATGCACGTTTTATGTGATATGATTATGATATGGTTTATGATATGCTTAAACCTATTCATATGAGGAATGCATTGGACTTAATAAGTGACGGGTGGAGCCCGCTATAGCTCCTCGATGCATCGGTAGGTCTCATGAGACAACTAGACGTGGAATTGGCCGAGGCCCTTTCCCAATTTGATTTATGGTTTTGGCCGAGGCCTTAATCATTTTAGACGTCTTGGCCGAGGCCTTGACAAAATGTTTCAGAATGTCTGGAATTATGCATTCCATCATTATGAAAGTGGTTATTGATATTGCATGTGATTATTCGACCAGTAGAATATCCATGTGAATAAGTAATTGGCATTATCTCATTTTACTTTTGCCATATTATGTTGAAGTTCATGTTTAAAAGGCTTTTGTTTTAGTTATACATTTCCTTAAATGTTAATGTTTATTTATGAAAGCTTCTGCTATATTGTTAACCTTACTGAGCATCTGGGCTCACCCCCTTTCAATGTTTTAATATTTTTCCAGGATGTGAAGAAGTATTTTATGAATGACCTGCAGGGGTATTCAGAAAGGGATATGAGTGTGGACTATGAAGACCATGTTATTGTAGTTTGTTTACTTTTTGATGTAATGAAAGACTTATGAATGTATCTAGTGTTTCCAAGGCTACTAAACTAATCGGTCTTTCGAGACATGATCTTTTGTGATCATGCCAATGTTATGAAGTAATGCACCGACTCTGGGTAGCTGGGGTCGGGGCGTTACAGTTGGTATCAAAGGATGTTTAGTACAAACCTTGGAAGCTAGATTTAGATAAACTCTGATTAGAGCACGTAGACCTAAGA
Source organism: Viscum album (assembly GCA_963277665.1). Classification (NCBI taxonomy): domain Eukaryota; kingdom Viridiplantae; phylum Streptophyta; class Magnoliopsida; order Santalales; family Viscaceae; genus Viscum; species Viscum album. Next base: position 518,931,895 of record OY728135.1, on the reverse strand, counting down.
TGAACTTTGAGGATTAGTATAGAAGAACATCCTAGAATTTTGGTATTGTAGAGATTTTGTGAGTTTTCCGAGCAATACATCCCTGCCTGGATACGAGCAGGTAGAGGTGGCTCTGGCACAGATGTTCCTAGGGGTAAAACCCGAAAACACCGCTTTGAGCTAGACTTGAACGGGAACTGGTGCACGACAACGGGCCTTGCCGCACTCTTGGTTACGACACTCCCGGGGGATATGCTTAGGATAATTCCCATTTTCTTTACAAACCACTATGAACGGTTATGAGTATATACTTCCTCAAATAAAACCTTTTTATGATTATGGATTATATCCATAAATAGTTCAATTTATGTTAAGTATTTTACAAGTATGGAATTATGTATTTTGATTCATAAACTGATCTAGTTTATGTAATTGTTTAGAAATGGTGCCTAGTGGAAGAAATGGAAACCGTATCAATGCACGAACTCCGTGTAGGGATTGTCGTCCTGCTCAAGATAATTATTATGGATCTGGAGATACAACTGGTGCTGATCAACTTAATACCATACTGGGACAACTCACTCAGGTTATGAATAATAACCTTACTCGTATGGAGCACCCTGATCCAACACGTGGAGGATCAATGTTAGATTGATTCATGAGGCAACAACCACCAACGTTCAATGGGAGTACAAATCCCTTAGTAGCTGAGCAATGGATAAATTCCCTAGAGAAAATATTTCAGGCTTTGGGGAGCAGTGAAAGGGAAAAAGTTATCATGGCAGTTTACCGCCTCACTGGAGATGTTGATCAATGGTGTTCATTGATTCAAAACACAAAGGAAGATGATGACGTATCGAATATGGAATGGAGGGTGTTCAAAGAGCTTTTTTTTAGAAAAATACTTTCCTCGTGACCATCGAGCAGATATGGAAAGGCAATTTCTGAGTCTAAGGCAGAAGGAGGATGAGAATGTCGCAAAGTATGAGGCTAACTTTACAAGGCTAGCGAGGCACGCTGCCGATTATATACGTAACCCAAGGAGTAAGATTGATCGTTTCTTTGATGGGTTAAAACCATTTCTCCGTCGAGCTTTTGTATCACAATCCTTCTCATCATACGAAGATATTGTCTCGTGTGCTATCAAGACAGAAAAGGAATTCTCTACGTCTTATGACAACAAAGTAAAGCAAGAGAAGAAGAGAATGGTGGAACAAGAGACAGATAAAGGGAAAAAGGGAAAGAAGGATTTTCCATTATGTGATAATTGTGGGAAGAATCACCCTGGTACGTGCCTAAATGGAATGGGAGTTTGTTACAAATATGGAGAAAAGGGTCACCAGGCTCGTGATTGCAAGGGAAAGAAAGAGGCTATCAAAGTTGAATGCTACAATTGTAGAGAAATGGGTCATTATGCAAATGAATGTCCTAAGAGTCAGGGAAACTTACCTCAGAAAAGGCCAAGGGATCAAGGACAATCTTATGATGTTACTAAAGTTGAAGCAGAATAACTAATGTATTGGTGCTTTTGGACTCATGGATTATATTCTGGTTATTAGAATAATGTGATATATATATATATATAAGGATTGTACTACAGTACTTGTTGATTTCAGTAAGGTTTTAATATGATGAAGGTAATTATATTTTTAGTATGTGACAATAAGAGAAACATTACTTTGTTTGGGGAATCTGATAAATTGATTTTGGAATTAAGAGACCTTTTAGAGAAAGTCTGGATAGAGGTATTTTGGATAACTATAAAGGTTGGAGTGGATTAATTTGATCTTTGGATAGTATTGTTTAAGGTTAAAAATTTATGAAGATTATTTTTGAATATTATAATACTATAGTTTTAGGAAAAGGACAACCTCCAAGGTGGGGCATAACCCGTCACGTCGGACAAAGCTGCAGGAATCGAACCCACAACCATAGTGCGACATGCCTTTATTTCTTACCACTAGCCTACAGGAAGTCCCTGGTTGTTACAAAATAATTTTACTAATCTAAATGGTATGTGTTAACATTTGGAACCTTATACAATTAGGATAAGTATAATATTTTTGAGTTCTATTATCTTTTTCAGTGAAAGATGAGTTGAAGGTTGAAACTCTAATTGTCAAGCATAAATATATATATACCTATCTCTTATTCAATTAATAAATTAATTCTTAAACTTTAGTAAAGGGATATTAAAACAAAAAAATGTGTTATCCTAATACCTTATGTCTTGTTGAACTGATGATATTTTAAATCAACATAGATTGAAGGCTTTGAGGCCCTCAATTTGACAGTTGATTGTGATTGATGACCGCAATCACTCCCTACAAATATTTACGTTTTTCCTCCAATTATATGTCTCTAATTGCCACCAATGCTCTCCTAATCGAGATCATAATTGGTTGGTGACTTTTTCATTTCCCTTTCCCTCTTATTAAGGCTAAATTTTATTAATCTTATTTCCGATGTGGGTTTTCCACAAAGGTATTTTCTCTTTTCAACCTTTTATTTTCAAAGAAAAATTTCAAATTGCGAGGACGCAATTTATTGAAGGAGGGGAGAATGTAACACCCCGAGCTTCCACGATATGCATCTCATTCAATAATGCAATAGCTTGCATTGTACGCAACTTTGAGTTCTAACACACCATAACTAATCAAAGTAGCCGTTATGAATAGTAAAAACCACTTTTTAAATTTATAGAAATTTTATATTTCAAAATGGACTTCATTTTTTTATTCCTAATATTTAAATTAGCCTATGTTGAATTTTTTTTAATTTTTTTAGAACTTCCAAATTTTTATGAATAGTGAAAAATACATAAAACAACTTTTTAAATCAAAATAATTTATAGTGATAAGTTATACTATTTAGTGGTTTTAAAGTATAATTAGAATATATTTTTACCATTTTGTCCAATGGTGTTCATTAGAATTAATTTAACATTGAAATTGGACATAAACAATTTCCAATCTGTTGATATAAATTGTTTCTTAAAAACACGCTATTTGTTGTGACAGCGGGAATTAATTATAAAATTAATTAATGCAACTTATATGTTTGGAATTTTTTAAAATAGACATCATTTTTGAATTCGGAATATCAATTATATCTTAGGGTGAAATTTTGGCCTTATTCTGAAATACTTCAATTTTTGATGAATAGTGAAACCACTAAGTGGTAGTTAAATAACTGATTTTTCATTTAAACGAAATATTACCACTTCTGTGATTTGATTTTCAAAAATACGACATACATGGTTGTCATTAAGAAGTAAAATGTGGTTCAATGAGATCAAAATATTTTTTTGGTGAATAGTAACTTTTAAGTTCTTAATCGCGAATAGAGGTAATTAGTGTAGTTTAAGGTAAAAATAATGTTTTAATAATATGATATGAGCTTGACACTTGTCCTACTCCTATTGGATGAGTCATGGCCTACCAAGACAACCCATGGGTCAACTTGGGGACCCCATGGAGCCACTTTGGTTGGAAAATGACATTAATATATATTTATTTAATGTTAAAATTAAATTGACACAAACATGAGTTGTTTTACTAAAACAGACTTTAAGTGGGGTTACACAAGTCCAAATTTTGACTATAAATATTCATTAGAAAGATCAAAATATTTCCTACATCATAGTATTTTTTTTATAATTTTTAGACATTAAATAAATTAAATTATTTATGACATCATTATGATGCAGCGATGACCTCATTATTTAACGATTTTAATAAAATGAAAAGATAATGTAAAATCCAAGGCATAAACTTGTCCAAAGACTATTGGATGGGTATATTTCGAACCCTTATCACCTTATCCACGAATTATATAAGTGTGGGACCTTTAGAATCCGAAAAGCATTGTGTAATAATGTAACATTTCAATCTTTCCAAAAGAGCCCCTCCTCTCCACTTATAAAAGGCCCCGAACACTCCCACCTTATTCACACCATCAAGCCATTTGGCTCGGCCAACCTCTGCCCAAATACTCTCCCAACATCCCCCTCTTACTCCTAGAAGCCTCAATTTGGGCAGAACTCTTCCCAAGGAAGCCTTTGGCTCAAATCAAAAAGAGTTACCCGATTTTGAGGTAATGTCTTTTCTAATGTTGTTTTGTTTTATTTTTCTTCTCCAACCCCTAAACTATTTTTATTCATTTCTTTTGTAAAAACACCAGTATACTCAATATACTAGGATGTTGTTATAAGAAGGATTCAATCTACACTTACACACACCTACATCTAATGGTTAAAGAACATACGGTTTCTGTGGATGGCGAATTTCTGCCTCACGAAACGATGATTGTTCAACACTCATATAACACCTTCAAAGGTGGCCATTAAGATGTCACTATATTCATATATGATATAAAATATGTTTATGTTTTACTTATGCTTCTGTATTTCTCATTTATGGCATACTTTATGATTTCCATTATGGGTAAAATGCGATAATTTCATTTTAGGAAGTGCGGACTACCGCCCCCTCAAAGTGATTTGAATCGTTAATGCCATATGTGGGATGCATAAAGGATGGATTAAATGGTATTATACACTATATTATACTGTAATTATATTATAAATTTGTATCATTATTATTTCATTCCATTAAATATGAAATTGAAATGAAAGTAGCGTTCATGCGTACGTACGGCTTACCGTCTCCATGAACGGTGCATTTCATTTCTTACCTCTAAATGTTACGTAATATTATAAATGAATGTATATACTAGATATATATGATATATATTAAATCTAAATCATGAATATAATTCTGGAGATAATGGATATTCTACCACATGAACAACTTGTAATTATAAGAAGTTTATTGTCGACTCAAGTACCAAAGATCGACAAAACGACCGTTATTAACTTAAATAATTACATAATGTCCATATCATTGTAATAAGTGATATAAAAAGGATAATGAAATTGAAAATTGTTCTTAATAAGGTATATATTAACTCTAGTTTATTATTCAGGAGGTTAAATAACGGTTGAGTCAAGTCAGACACGAGGTAAGGGAATTTCTTAACCCAACTTCCATTCTTTGGGTTAATCTCCTACTTTCGAATTATGTCATGATATTATTATGTATTATTTTGTATTTTTACTTTCTATATGTGTACCTATAGTGAATACACATAATAGATCTATTTTATTTTAACAATTATCTTTTTAAGGACTTCGTCTCAATCTCCTTTCATTGAGGCATATTTGGTTTTATACACAAATTTCTTTTATTCGGTGTATAAACCCCTTTGACTTTTACGTATATTCAAAAGGAATATTTTTTATACGAAGCATTTACCAAACGACAAAAGGGAATGTTTTTGTCGTACGTATGCGGCGACAATGACTTCTCCACCGCCGTGACCACTATTTGAGTTTCGGCTTCCTCTACAAGCTATCATTTTTTTAATGAAAAATAAATACAAAGTTTTAACTTTCTTTTATTTTGGAATTGAAAATGGTTTTGAAAGCATTTTTATTATATCAATGTGTTTTATTGATATCTTGTGATTGAAATGTGGAAATTTTATGTTTCCTTTATGCACGTTTTATGTGATACTATTATGTTATGGTTTATGATATGCTTAAACCTATTCATATGAGGAATGCATTGGACTTAATAAGTGACGGGTGGAGCCCGCTATAGCTCCTCGATGCATCGGTAGGTCTCATGAGACAACTAGATGTGGAATTGGCCGAGGCACTTTCCCAATTTGATTTATGGTTTTGGCCGAGGCCTTAATCATTTTAGACGTCTTGGCCGAGGCCTTGATAAAATGTTTCAGAATGTCTGGAATTATGCATTCCATCATTATGAAAGTGGTTATTGATACTGCATGTGATTATTCGACCATTAGAATATCCATGTGAATAAGTAATTGGAATTATCTCATTTTAATTTTGCCATATTATGTTGAAGTTCATGTTTAAAAGGCTTTTGTTTTAGTTATACATTGCCTTAAATGTTAATGTTTATTTATGAAAGCTTCTGCTATATTGTTAACCTTACTGAGCATCTGAGCTCACCCCCTTCAATGTTTTAATATTTTTCCAGGATGTGAAGAAGTATTTTATGAATGACCTGCAGGTGTAGTCAGAAAGGGATATGAGTGTGGACTATGAAGACCATGTTATTATAGTTTGTTTACTTTTTGATGTAATGAAAGACTTATGAATGTATCTAGTGTTTCCAAGGCTACTAAACTAATCGGTCTTTCGAGACTTGATCTTTTGTGGTCATGCCAATGTTATGAAGTAATGCACCGACTCTGGGTAGCAGGGGTCGGGGCGTTACAACATCCATATGGCCTGGACACTTACCACACATTGGATGAATTGTCTGAATTTGGTCCATGAGATGGACTATATAGCTACTCATGCCTACTGGGAAGCGAATGCTGTTGTTGATGCTCTTACCATCATAGGAGTTCATCAGAACATGACTTGGATGGAATCTATTCCTTCTGACTTACTATACCTTTTTGATAGAGATTGTAAAAAAAATCCCATCTTTTCGCCTCTTGTAATCCTTTTTTGTTTATCAATAAATTGTGCTCTGGTCTTTGACCACAACATTACCCCTAAAAAAATTTAGATTTAAAATGGTCCAAAACGTATTTAATTATAAGATAATATGATTTTGGTTCGAATAAACATCATTCAATAATTTTTTGATTATTTTTGGATATATTTTATCCATATATTTTTGTTTTTACTCTTATTTTACCCTTTTTAATCTTACTGTGATATATTTTATTTACCCATTATGGGTTAATGTATTTAACAAATCATGGAAAACGACCCAAAAAAGGTATTTATTACATATTTGGACTTATATTAATTATTTTTCCAAATCATAAATTTTATGGAATTTAATATCATTTAATAAACTATTTTATGTTTTGAGTTATGAATTATGTCAATTTTTGACCATATTCATATTTGACTATTTATGAAAATTCATAAAAAACTGATTCCTTCAATCCAAAGGCTTAAAATCATACATAGTATGTAAATTTCATATAGAAAATTCTTTTATGTTATCAAAATGTATATTTTAATATTTATAAATTCATTTATTTGAATCTTTCATTAATGAGGTAATCACTACATCATAATTGTGTCACAAATAAATATATTTATCTTATGTCTAAAAATTATGAATAAAATACCATGATATGGGAAATATTTTTTGCTTTATAACTAGAATTTATAGACATAGACATCAGTTATATAACCCTATATTAAAATCAATTTTGTAAAAGTTGTTTGTTTAGTTTATAATTATATTTACTTTAAATTAATTATTATAAAATATCATTTTCACATCCAAGTGAATACATGGGGTCCAAAAATCGACCCAAGGATCCTCACTGTTGTATATATCTCATCAAATAAATTTAGGACATGTTTTAGGGTAGTTTAATTTTATTATAATATTATTTTGTTACCCTTATTTTCTAGATATAACCTTTAACCATAGTAAATAAAATAGTTAATGAAGTTACTATTCACAATATCTAAAAATAAAATGTACCTATTTACACAATTTTTACCTGTTGATTCGAAATATAGAATAAAATTTTCCAAATTCAAAACACAGAAGTTTCAGTAATTAATTTAAAATTATTTCCCGTTGTCAGAACCGAAAACTGGTTTTTTAGAAGTAATAACTATCTATTGATTGACACATGTTTATGTCCAATTTGAAACTGAAATTACATATGATGAACAAATGGATTAAATGATAAAAATATAATCCCATGATACTTTAAACCCAATTAAATATATAATTTAAATATATAAACAAATTTTATAAAAATGCAATTTTGAATGAAAATGTTGTATTTTTCACAATTCATTAAAATTTTAATTTTATTATAAAAATATCAAAAATTAAACAAAAGTATATTTTTAGGTCCTGATTCCAATGAAGAAGTTTATATTGTCAAATATAACATATAAAAGTGTCAATGACTATATTTAAAGTGGGTGTTCCATCAAAAGGCAGTAAAAAGGCATTTTTTGAAAAATACTTATTTTATCTAAAAAATAGATTTTTTTCTCCTATCACGTGTAAGATTAATTATAATGTTATATGAAATTCCAAATGTGGTTAATAATATTCATAACTGTTAGTTTATATAATATTTTAATAATATATCATTGTTTAGTGGAACTCGGAATTGCGTACAACGCAAGCTATCGAGGAAGGATTCCCTTGCGTGTAACACAAGACAAGTAAGTGTTGTGGTTATTGAAATCTTCCTTTGGGGTTGCGTATAAAATAATCCAAACATAGTTCATTTTTACATTGAAAAAAATATATAATTATTGTTTATTTCTATCAAAAGAACATGAAATTGTGTGTAACACAAGCCAAGAATAGTGTTGCGTATATTGCAAGCTAATACGGTGTTGCCTATAGCGTAAGATAATTTTGGTGTATTATTCAACACAAGACATATAACAAATTAAAATGAATATATATCATATAAGATTTTGGTGTTTCATTCTAGCCCCTGATAATAAATTTATTCTTCGAAATTCGTTGGGGTTAAAAATGGTTTACCACATGAAAGTTTCTTTCATAGAAACCCACATCGTAAAAAGTAATACTAAAACTTCATTTCAAAAAATAAAGTTAAAAACATAATGGTTACCCAAATTAACTATTCATAGGGTTTCAACATAGAATAAAATAGGTAGGAAGTGAAAACATCGATATGGAAGATAAATATAACTATCAAGTTCTGATGGATAGTGATAGAGAATATGGTTTGGAGAATGTTAACTACCAAAAATCCATAAATCTGCGATAATTTAAGGGAGCATATGATTCATCGAATAAGAAAGTAATATGATAATTTTTTTTTGTTTTCAAGATCCTTTTCCTAAAGATGAAGAACATTGGAATAAATACTTACTTAATTTCAGTAAATTCTCACCATTGTTTATGGCTTGAAAATTTTCCACTTCATCACTTAAGGAAATGAAGTTGAATTTTTCATTCCTGAAGTGTTAGCAGATCATGCGATAGAATGATAAGTCATTCCATCTGTCCAAAAAAAGGATAGAACATGTTATCAAATAAGAATAAGTCCACATATAGTGTGATAATACATTAATCTAGAAATCTTAAAATGGAAAATATCTTATTCTATCCATAAATTGATAACACTTCCATCTTTCCAAAAACTAAAAATATAAAACATTAGATGGAGGTGAACTAAATATACTTAACATTTGTGTCCAATATCTCATAAGGTAGTTATTGGTTGTCACATTCAAAACATGTGAATACCTTAGTCATTTATTCTCTTGAATCATGAATTACCGTAGAAGCTTTGTGAAAACCTGAATACTGTAAAAATTTACCTCTTTCGTCATACCAAAATCCCAAAAAAATTATATACTCAAACCATTATATCACTTTGTCCTTATATCAGTTATGAGCTCAATAATACCATCAAACATCTCATTATCTCCTTTTACATTCATTATGCCCATATCATGTGATTTCCAAAAATATCTAAATAACCATTCATGGTTACCAGTACAATTCAACATATACATTCTAATACTTAAGGAAAAAAATCGTGTAACAAATCTTATAGGTTTTTTATTCAATAGTACCATTATATTTCTTATACAACATTACTCTTGATAAACATGCATTAATTTTACTACCTTATTAAACCATTGAATGAGCTTCATCATTTTATTCCTTAACATGTATTTCATCTCATATATCATTTGTAGTATCTTCATCGTCATAAACATAAATACTACCCATATGACCATGCTCATTCTCCTCATGATGTTTTCTCTTAGGGAATCGATTTGCATAATGCCCATACATTCCCCATTTAAAACATTTAATAATTGATGGTGTTGTAGAAATAACATTATCCATGTCCATTGTGTTAATAGAACCTTTGTACTTTGAAATTAATGGATTTTTTTCCTTCTTTTCCACACCCAAATAATCTTCAAATTCCATTGAAACATTGTCCTTTATGTATCTTTCCACTTGATTTACCTGAGGAAAATTGAACTTTCATTCCTCTATGATCACCATGAAATTCCATATTTCTTTTATTAGCTGCTTTAGGAATCTCACCAAAGTTGAGATCATTAATCATATTACGGGATTGATGACTACAGATAATAATTATGTTTCTCCTTCAAACTCCCATTTCATTTGGTTTCTCCTGAAGAATATCATTCCATTGTCCATCATATTATCCATTAACATAAATCCTCATATTTCTACCAATTTTCTAAAACCAAAAAATATTTGTTTTAGAGGCAAAAATAATACTACAAAAACAACATAATCAAGGGTTTAACACCCCAATATTTCATAGTACGTTATCTCTTGAAAATAATTCAATAACTTGCGCTACACGCAACACCGAGTTCAAGCACACCACGACTTACCAAACCAGCTGTTCAAAAAAGCGGTTATGAATAATATTAACTGAATTTTGAATTTTATATACTTCATATAATTTTATAATGCATATTATGTGTTTCTTAGACATAATATAAGAAAAAATTAATTCTTTTCAGATAAATGAAGTATTTTTCAAAAAATGCAATTTTACCGCCTTTTAATGGAGAACCCATTTTAAAACCAAAATTTTACACTTGTATATATTCAATTAAAATGAAATTAAATTGTTCCTTAGAATAGGGGCATAAAATTTTACTTTGAATAAATATTTGCTACATTTTTTATAATATTTATATTTTGATGAATAATGAAAAATACTAAAATTTAATTGAAAACAACTTTTTTTAATAGAAATAATTTATAGTGTTGAATTATGAATTTTAATGGGTTTTAAGTATAATTAGATTATATTTTTATCATTTAATATAATTTATGTCATTATAAGTAATTTTACATTTAAATTTGACATAAACACATGTTAATCTTTTGATAGTTTTTACTTTTTTAAAAACCCGCTTTTTGGTTTTCACAAAGAGAATTAATTTTAAATTAATTAATGAAACTTCTACCTTTTTAATTTGGTAAAATAGAATTTATTTTTGAATTATAAATATCAAGATTTGTCTTGGGTGAATTTTTGGTATTTTTTTGAAAAAATTTAATTTTTGATGAATAGTGAAACACACTGCATTATTGTTTAAAACTGAAGTTTTATTTAAATAATTATTTACATTATTTAAATTTATTTTAATCCAAAATAGATATATAACAATTATATAAGTTCAATGTAATTAATTGGAGTAATTTTATAATAAAATTAGTTGTATAAAATATTATTAAACTTTTTAACGTCTTTTACCCACCTCCTAGGCACATTTGCAAATTTGCATAAAACATAATTTTACCGATTCTGTGAATTGAATTTTAAAACTTATAGAGACACATTTGATATCAATAAGTAAAAAAAATTTCAATAAGAGGAAAATAATTTTTGGTGAATAGTAACTTTTGACTTTTATTACCACAGTTAATAGTAAATAAGGTAATTAAAGATAAAAATGATATTATAATTATCCTAAAACATGTCATAATTCTATTGGATAACTATATTTCGACCAAAAAAAGCTTAGGAATAATATATTATCCTTTTGGTCCCCTTGTATTAGATTATGACTTTTATTATTATTTTATTTATATAAGAGTTAAAAGTGTAAAATTCAATGACTAATAACTAAACCATTTTTAATATTGAGTTATGCATAAGATAAATTAAGCTATAAATATTTATTATAAATCTAAAAATATTTTATACATCATGATATTATATTTATAATTTTTAGACATTAAATAATTAAATTTATTTATTACACAATGATGATGTAGTACTTACCTTATTAATAAAAAAATCAAATAAATGATATTATAAATATTAAAATAAATAGAATTTGAACGTTTTGATGTATTAAACTAATTTTCTAGGTTAATATGACATGTTAGTGTTGATTAAATAATTTTTTTTTGAAATTATAAAGTTGTTACGACTTTATAAAAAATCAAACACAAAATAGTGTCAAAATTGACATAAATGAGTTTTTAAAACAAATAATATATTATTAAATAATATAATAGTCCTAAAAATATAAGGTTCATCCAAAGGACTTATATAATAATAGATATGTAATTAATGAACCACTTGGGATTCTCTTGTCATTTAATAGTATGTTTATTAATGATATAATATAAAAATACTATGAGACATGGTAAATGTTATACTATTTAACTAAGAGTAAAATCTAAAAGATAAGGTTAATATGGTAACCTAAATTTGTCTAAAACCAATTGGTTGGTTTTATTTCAACTCATAACCACCTAATACTCGAAATAAATTCATTTTTAGCCATTAGAAACCGAATATTATTGTATAATAGAATAATATTTCATGTTATTTCTAAGGTGCCGGTCACCCCTCTTATAAGAGTGCACTTCCCCTTCTCTCTAAATCACACCTAAAAAGCCATTTGGATCGTCCATACCCTGCCCGAATTTCCTCCCATCCTCCCTCACATTATCCTATATTCCTTCCCTTGAAAATAAATCCATCCTAAGGAGCTGTTTTGTTCAAATCTAAAGGAAACACCCAAAGAAGAGGTAATTATTTTATCACCTCTTTCAAAGTTGTTTTTTTATTCCACTTTATTTTTCTTTTTTATTTCCATACCAAAATAATAAATCCAGTACCTTATAAATACTGTGATGTTATTATAAATATGGTATAAACATACTCATTATTCTATCCATCGTATGAATGATAATGTTACCATGCGTGCATACGGACGGCTTACCGTCTCCACGCCGTGTTGTAATTTGTTATTCACACTATTTTATTTGGATGGATATAATGGAAAGTAATATGTATATAAATAATGAAAATAACTTGATAATTTATCTGTACAATTAATATAACATCCAATTATATACCTTTTAATAATTAAGGAAATGATATCCTCACTCATGTGTACGTACGACTTACCGTCTCCACGATGCGATGAGATTCATTTCCAGGTTCACCATTCAACGATGATTATAAAAATATATATTGTTAATAATTATGTAATATATGAAATAATAATTCTACAGGATATATATATATGTATGTATGTATGTATGTATGTATGTATGTACTTACATATATCTTATTCACTTACTTCCGTTCAATATGATATGAAAATGGAAACAGCGGTTATGTGTACGAATGGCCTACCGTCTCCATAAACGGTGTCTTCCATTTCATATATATATATATATATCTATTATACATATTTACATTCAAAATATAAATTATATATAAATCATTTTTTATATTTTTAATTATTTAAATCATGATCTAAATGATAAGATCAAGAATAACCAGTTAAAACATGTATGATAAAGAAAGCGATTATTACCTGAAATGTTAATTTAAAATGGAAATCATTATTAAGTGGGTAGTATAAAGTCAGAAATTAATCATGTATGATATAATAAATATTAATATGGTTCTGGTATAATTTAATAACATGTTATGGTCATTATAAAAGAGGTTAAACATACCCTCGACCCAAGGAAAGTGCATGGTAATGGTTAATTCCTCAATCTCATTATTATCCAAGATTGTTTATGTGTAAGTATTTTCTGGGAAATGTTTATTATCCACGTCAATGCTTCATAAAATACATTTTAAAATTATTCTTTTAAGGTACTCTTTAACAAAAACATAATTTTAAATGTTTTAAATATTTATTCATCTAAATCTTTCTCATTAATGTCCATGTTTTCAAAATGGATTTAAGGATTTATTTATATGGACATAATTGTTTTAAAATGTTAATTCCTTTCAAAATTTTCAAAGTGGTATGAGAAAAATTTATTCAAAAATCTCTTTTAAAGGACTTTATTTATAAATGTGTGACTTTTAAATGATTTCACAAAAGGGATATTTCTCTCAAAAAGTTTTACTGTTTATTTTAAACTAGGCCAACATACTTTACTGAATATTATTCTTGATTAAGGTGGATTTATTAAAATACAATCATCCATATTTTATTGAATGAGTTATGATATGTATGACTGTTGATGTGATATTTTTATTCCCTTCCTGGTTTATGTTTGAAGTATTGGCATTTCGTATGGTAGATTTAATACGAATGTTTATGATATGTTTCGACTTTTTTAGACGGGGAAAGCAGTGGACTTAGTATGTGATGGGAGGAGCCCGCTAAAGCTCCTCGATGCATTCGTATGTCTCGTGAGACAAACTAGTGTCTTGGAACAAGTCCTTGACAAAAATTTTATTTGTAATCTTGGCATGAGTCCTTCACTATGTGGTAATGATGTCCAGCATTAGGAATTCCCTCATTATGAAATTAATTATTACATGTGATTATTAGACCAGTAAAATATCGATGTTAATGTTTATATGGTAAGGTTTGATTTATTTTCTCCATATTATGTTCAATTTAATGTTTAAAAGGTTGTTGTTTTTATTACACATGTTTCCTTAAATGTTTATAGATTTCACTAAATTATTTACCCTTACTGAGCATCTAAGATCTCCCTTTTCTTAGGTTTTGTTTTCCCAAGTTTCAAAGAAGTGTATTATGTTTGATATTCATGGTTAAGATGAGGGAATAATTTCATTATAAAAAAAGTATTTATGTTGTGTTTTATTTTTGAATGTGTAATGTAACGTTCATGTATATAATCTATTTTTCAAGACTACTAAACAGATCGGTCCTTCAGGACTTGATTCCTTGTAACAATGCTAATGTATTAAAATAATGCACAAGCTCCGGGATTCTGGGGTTGGGGTGTTATAGTTGGTATTAGAATAATTTTAGTACAAACCTTGGAAACTAGATTTAGAAAAACTCTTATTAGTGAACATTACCCTATGACAGACTTTGAGGATTCGTATAGAAGAATTCACTAAGATTTTGGTAATGTAGATATTTTGCGTATTTTCCAAGCAATACATTCTTGTCTGGATATGAGCAGATAGATGCATCTCTGGAACATATGAACCTAGGAGTGAAAAACCCAACAAGGAGTTTCGGGCTTGACCAAGGGTATCCAGGTACACGACAACGGGACTTACTGTACTCTTAGTTATGATACTCCTGGGGGATATACTTAGGATAATTTACATTTTCTTTATAAGGAATTATGAAGGATTTAGGAGTAAATACTTCCTTAAAGAAAACATTTTTTTTCTAATAGATTATTCGCATAATCTTTTCAATTTTATTTATATATTTTAGAAGTTTGGAATTATGCATTGCGATTTATAAACTAAACTAGTATATGAAGTTGTTTAGAAATGGCGCCCAGAAGAAGGAATGAGATATCCAGCGATACACATGATCCAAAGAATAATAAGGATCATATATTTCATGGAATTAAGCAAAAATTTAGAAGGGAAATAGTCTCCCACATATTCTCATCATATGAAGAAATAGTATCATGTGTTAATAAGATAAGTAAAGATTTGTCTGAGTCCTATGGATTTGAAAGGAAGCAAGAGAAGAAAATGATGGTATAGAGAAATATGGATAAACGAAAGAGGGGAAATAAGCATTTTCCCATTTGTGATATCTTTGAGAAGAATCACCTTGGTAAATTTTTGAAGGGAATGTGAATTTTTTATAAGTGTGGAGGAAAATGACACCAAGTACGTGATTTCAAGGGTAAGAAAAAGGTTTCAAATGTACAATGCTTCATCTTCAAGGAGTTGGGATAGTACAAGAATCAATGTACAAATCATCAGAGTATGACCCAAATGATGCTATTGGATAATAATCAAGTTATGATACTACCACAGATGAAGAGGAATGACTAGTGTTTCTATTTTGTTATTAAATAATTATTTAATTTTATTGTTGTATCAATGATGTAATAGTTATATGAATTATGGAAATAAATAAGGATTGTACTGTAGTACTATTTCATTGATGATTTGAGATTATATGGTTCGATGAAAAGTGACTCAATAGCAAGTTATTTTTTTTGGAAAATATATGGTTGAAGGAAAGATAAACCTTAATATGGTTCTGATACTGAGGTAGTAATTTTGTAATAAGATATGGCTTATTTGGATGAATTATATTCTATATTATTGACTACTTTGAAACAAATTAATTGTCTGTTTATTCCATTATTATTGGAGTTTACAAAAATTTTGGATATAAGGAGTATATCTAGTATTATATAATGAATAAGGGAGAATGAATCTAATCAATAATTCTTTATGATAATTTAGGGTGTTAACGTATTTTAAAAGAATACACGAGGAAGGTATTCACATGTTATTATGTGGAAAAAAATATTTTCATTATGTTTACCTTCCTTACAAATTTTGGACTGTGAGTTTGGACAGAAGTATTTTGAGGAAGTCTAAAGGATTATATAGAATACGTTTGACATTGGAAACTATTGTTAAGGTGAAAGAATTTCTTAAGATTATTTTTGGATTGTTATAAAAAGTACAACCAAGAGGTCAGGAGACAACCCGTCGCGTTCGACAAGGCCGCGAGACTTGAACCCTTAACCAAAGGGCGACAAGGGTGCATCACCTACCACTGGCCTACATGATATCTTGGTCTGTATAATGTAATTTTTTTTAGATAGTTTGAAAAATGAATTATAAATTCATTATTTTTGGAACCCTATACGATTAAGATAAATAGAATATATTTGAATTCTACGATCTTTTGGAGTGAAAGATGAGTTTGTGGTAGGAATTAGTTGAAGGATGAAACTCTACTTGTCAAGTATATTTTTTCCTCTTATTCAATGAATAAATTAATTCTTAAAATTTAGTTCAGGTATCTTAAAACCAAAAATTTGTTATCCTAATACCTTATTTTTTGTTCAACTGATGATATTTTAAAACATCATAGATTGATGGCTTTGAGGCACTCAATTTTACACTTGTTTGTGATTGATGACCTCAATCACTCCCTATAAATATTTATGTTTTTCCTCCAATTATTTGTCTTTAATTCACACAAATGTTCTCCAAATCGAGATCATAATTTGGTGGGGACTTTTTTATTTCCCTTCCCCTCTTATTAAGACTAAATATTATTAACCCAATTTCTGCTGTGGGTTATCCACAATAGTATTTTTCTATTTTTTAATTTTTTTTTCGATTTTTTTTTTCAAATTGCGAGGGTGAAATTTATTGAAGGAGGGTAGATTGTAACAACACATTATTTCATAGTATTTTATCTCTTCAAAGTAATTCAATAACTTGCGCTACATGCAACATCGAGTACGAGCACACCACGACTTACCAAACTAGTTGTTCAAAAAGCGGTTATGAATAGTATTAACTGAATTTTGAATCTTATATACTATATATAATTTTATAATCCATATTGTGTGTTTTTTATACATAATATAAGAACAAATTCATTTTTTTTAGATAAAAGATGTATTTTTCAAAAAATGAAATTTTACCGCCTTTTAATGGTGAAGCCTATTTAAAACCAATATTTGACACTTTTATATATTAAATTTAATGAAATTATATTTTTATTTATAATAGGGACATAAAAATTTATTTTTTATAAATATTTGGTACTTTTTTTATAACTTTTATATTTTGATGAATAATGAAAAATACTAAATTTTAATTGAAAACTACTTTTTTAATCGAAATAATTTATAGTGTTGAATTATAAATTTGAACGGTTTGGAAGTATAATAATATAATATTTTTATAATTTAATACAATTTAGGTACTTTTTAGTAATTCCACATTTAAATTTGACATAAACACATGTCAGTCTTTTGATAGTTTTTACTTTTTAAAACCCCGTTTTTTGGTTTTGACAACGTGAATTAATATTAAATTAATTAATAAAAATTATATGTTTTGAATTTGGTAAAATAGAACTAATTTTTTATTTTGAAATATAAAATTATCTTATGGTGAATGTTTGGTATTTTTCTGAAAACCTTCAATTTTTGAGGAATAGTGAAAAACACTGCATTATTGTTTAAATCTGACATTTTTATTTAAATAATTATTTATTTTATTATATTTATCTTAAGTAAAAATTGATATATAATACCTATATAAGTAAAATTTAATTCATTAGAGTTATTTTATTATAAAATTAGATCTATAAAATTTATTGAACTTTTTAACATCTTTTACCCACCACCAAGGCACATTTGCAAATTTGCATAAAACATAATTTTACTGCTTCAATGAATTGAATTTAGAAATTCCAAGATACATGATTTAAATCAGTAAGTACAATGTGGTTCAATGATATGAAATATAATTTTTGGTGAATAGTATCTTTTAACTTTTATTTAACACAATTAAAAGTAAATAAGGCAATTAAAGGTAAAATGATATTATAATTACCCTAAAACATTTCCTAATTCTATTGGATAAGTTTATATCTACCAAAACCAACCTTAGGAATAAAATATGATCCTTTTGGTCCACATGGATTTGATTAGGACATTTATTATTATTTTATTTAAAGAAGAGTAGAAAGTGTAAAATTCAAAGTTTAATAACTAAACCATTTTTAATATAGATCAATACATAAGTTAAATTAGACTATAAATATTTATTATAAAGTTAAAATTATTTTATAAACCATGTTATTTTATTTATAGTTTTTATACATTATATAATAAAATTTATTTAGGACACAATGATGATGCAATAATTACATTATTAATAAAAGAATCAAATAAAGTATATTATAAATATTAAAATAAATATAATTTGAACGTTTTTAGGAATTACACTAATTTTATAGGTTAATATGACATTTTATTATTGATTAAATAAATTTATTTTGGAATGATAAAGTTTTTACGTCTTTAAAAAAATCAAATACTAAATAGTTTCAAAATTGGCATAAATGAGTTTTTAAAACAAATACTATATTATTAAATTATATAATAGTCCTAAAAATATAAGGTTCAGAAAAAAGGACTTATATAAAAATTTTATGTCATTAATTAACTACTTTGGGGTTATCTAGTAATTTAATAGTATGTTTATTAACTATATAACATAAAAATACAAGGAGATATGTTAAATGTTAAACTATTTAACTAAGAGATAAATCTAAGAGATAAGGTTAATATGTAACCTACACTTGTATAGAACTAATTGGTTGAGATGGTTTAGACCCATAACCACATGAGTCTAGAAATAAATTCATTTTTATCCCCTATAAACCAAATATAATTTTATAATAAAATAATATTTCATGTTTTTCCTAAGGTGCCCCTCACCCCTCTTATAAAAGGGAACTTCTACTTCTCTCAAAATCACACCACAAAAGACATTTGGATTGGCCAAACCCTGAAAAAATCTCCTCAAAACATTATTCAATTCGACCTAGAGGCATTACCTTGAGCAGAAAGCCAACCTATGGAGCCTTTTTGTTCAAATCAAAAGGAAACACCCAAAGAAGAGGTAATTATTTTATCACCTCTTTCAAAGTTCATTTCTTTTTCCACTTTATTTTTATTTGTTATTTACATACCAAAATAATTACTCTAGTACCTTCAACATAATATTATTTTTTAAAATATGGTACAACCATAATCATTATTCTATCCATCCTATAAATGATAATGTCACCATGTGTGCGTGCGTACGGCTTACCGTCTCCACGTCATGGTGTAATGTGTTATTAAAAACTATGTTATTTGTATGGATATAATTATGAGTAATACGTATATAAATAATGAAAATAACATTGTAATTTCTCTTTAAAATTAATATACTATCCAATTCCACACCTTTTAATCATTAAGAAAATGATATACTCGTTCGTGTGTACGTACGACTTACCGTTTTCACGACGTGATGAGATTCATTTATTCAGGTTCACCATTCAATGGTGATTATAAAAATATACATTATTAATAAGTATATAATATATGAAATAATAATTCTACTATATATATATATATATTTATGTAGTTACATATAACATATTCACTTACTTTCATTCAATACAATATGAAAACAGAAACAATATTCAAGCATACGTACGATCTACTGTCTCCATAAACGTTGTTTTCCATTTCATATATCTATCTATTATACATATTTATATTCTAAATATATATTATATATAAATCATTTTTTATATTCTTGAAGTATTTAAATCATGATCTCAATGATACTATCAAGAATAAGAAGTTAAAACACATATGATAAAGAAAGCGATTATTACCCGAAATGTTAATTTAACATGTAAATCGTTATTAAATGGGTAGTATAAAGTCATAAGTGAATCATGTATGAAATAATAAATATTAATATGGTTCTGGTATGATTTAATAACAAACTATGGTCATTATACAGGAGGTTAACCATACCCTCGACCCAAATAAAGTGCAAGGTAAGGGTTAATTCCTCAATCTCATTATTATCCAAGATTGTTTATGTGTAAGTATTTTCTAGGAAATATTTGTTATCCATGTCAATATTTCATAAAAAAATTTCAAAATAATTATTTTAAGGTACTCTTTAACTAAAACATAATTTTAAATGTTTTAAATATTTATTCTTCAAAATCATACTCATTAATGTCCACGTTTTCAAAATTGTTTAAGTATTTATTTATATGGACAAAATTGTTTTAAAATGTTAATTCCTTTCAAAATTTTCAAAGAGGTATGAGAAACGTTGATTCAAAAATATAGTTTAAATGAATTCCTTTATAAATGTGTGACTTTTAAATGATTTCAAAAAAGTGATATTTCCCTCAAAACGTTTTACTGATCATTTCAACTATGTCAGTATCCATTAATTGAAATTATTCTTGATTAAAGTTTATTTATTATAATAAAATCTTCTATATTTTATTTAATGAGTTATGATATGTTTGGTTGTGGGTGTGATATTTTTATACCCTTCATGGTTTATGGTTTATGTATTGACATTTAATATTCTAGTTTCATTACGAATGATTATGATCTGTTTCAACATTTTCATATGAGGAATGCAGTGGGCTTAGTAAGTGACAGGTGGAGCCCGCTATAGCTCCACGATGCAATGGTAGGTCTCATGAGAAAAATAGTTTCTTGGCACAAGGACTTGGGAGAGATATAGGTACCACCCTTATCATAATGAAATCATTCTTACATGATCCAAAAAAACATAAATCATTCAGCATAGCATAACCTATGAAATAAAATGGGATTCAGAAACATCATGCCATCATAACCAAATCCATATGAGATAATTGGACTTCATAAAAATAATTCCATCATAAAAATAATAAAATAAAAGTAATAATGGGGATATAAACCCATCCCTATGTCATCTTATATGGAAAATAATTCTGATAAAACACTTGAACTTAATTCCTAAGGAAAATATCATGTCTTCTTTAAAAACATTTTCTTTTTTCAAAATTTCATGAAATTTTAAAAGAAAAAAATTTAGTTGAAAATAAAATTGAAATATTGTAGAGGAATATTCATGTAAATAAGGTGTTAATAAGACATAATATTCTATTCATTCATTATAAGTTGAAAAAAATTCGCCTTGTACTTTTACAGGAAAAGTCGAAAATTACCTCGTATGGTAAACAAAATAAAGATTCATTCTATACCATGTAGTAAAAGTAAAAAATGGGTAAAAAAATTTAAAACACATATATAAATGTTAAAAATTTTATGAAAACAGTTTTATAAAACATGGACATGGATGATAAAAATATCCCGAGAAAATACTTAAGTATAAACAATCTCCGATAAAAATGAGATTTCAAAATTATCCCATACCATAGGTCCAATTTCTTATGTATGTGTCCATAACTCTTGTATAGTCTGTTTGAACATATAATTAACTTGTAAAAGAAACATTATAATATTTAATATATCATATATGATTCACTTATGACATTATATTACCCGTTCATTTGTTAATTCTATATTAAAGTAACTTTTTGGGTAATAATCATTTCATTTATCATACGTATTTGGACTTTTTAATCATCATATCATTACTTAGATCATGATTTAATTACTTACAGAATGTAAAAACTGATTTATTTATATCTTATATATTTATTATATAAATAAATATCTATAATAGATAGATAAATGAAGTGGAATACACCGTTCAGGGAGACTGTAGGTCGTATGTACGCATGAATGTTGTTTTCATTTCCTTATTGAATCGGATAAAAATAATTAAAATATATATAGATATATGTATATATATAAATCCCGTATCATTATTATGTTATATATTTCATGATTATTTATTATATGTACTTTATAATCATTATTGAATGGTTAACATGGATAATGAATCTCATCACGTCGTGGAGACGGTAAGCCGTACGTACGCACGAGTGACGATATCATTCCCATAATTGTAGAATGGTATTGAAGTGGATGGCGTATAATATCTCAGAATTAGTATCATGATATAATAATAATATATAGCTATTATTTACACCATTATACCCATCCAAGTAATGTGGTGGTGAAAAACAGATTACTCCACAGCGTGGAGACGGTAATCCGTACGTACACATGCGCGATTATTTCATTTTTTGTAGGATGGATAGAAGGTGAAATAGGGTTGTTTAATATTTATAATAAAATATATTTATATGATAGATACTTATGTTATTACTTTATATTTAAACAACTAAGGAATATGAAGTATAGGAAAAAATAAATTTGAAAGAATTGGTAGAAGAGATTATATCTTCCAAGGCATTCCACCTTTAAATTTCCTCTAAAGGAACTAGTGTTTTTTGAGAAGAACAGAACCACTAGAGTGTTACTAGGGAAGTTTATAAGAGAAATTTGTAGGATTTGGCTAATATTTAAGGCTTAAAATAGAGTAAATAGGTGATGGAGGAGGTACCCTTTTATAAGAGAGGAGAGGGGCACTTTAGGAAAGTTCCAAAATATTAATTAATTATAAATTAAATTATGATTTAAAATGGTCCAAAACATATTAAATTATATTATAAGATTATTTGGGTTCTAATACCCTCATACAACGTTTTTTTGAAATGTTTTGAATACTTTTTTATCCTTGTCTTTTTGGTTTTACCCTTATTTTACACTTCTTAATCTTACTATGGTATCATGTTATTTACACATTATAGGATAATGTAATCAACATATCATGTCAAAAGACACTAAAAAATTTATTTATGGAATATTTGGGATTATATTAACCATTTGGAAGAATCATTTATTTTTAGGAACATAATATCATTTATTAAACTATTTTATGTTTAAAGATATGAATTATTTCAATTTTGGACACTATTAATATTTGACTTTTTTAAAAAATATATAAAACACTGATTCCTTCAAACCAAAGGCTTTAAATAATACCTACCATTTCAATTTCATCCATAAAATTCTTGGATGGAATCAAAATATTTATTTTAATATTTATAAATTCATTTATTTGAATCTTTCATTAATGAGGTAATCACTACATCATAATTGTGTCATAAATAAATATATTTATCTAATGTCTAAAAATTATGAATAAAATACCATTATATATGAAATATTTCTAGATTTATAATTAATATTTATATATTTAGAGATTTTTTTTATAATTCTATATTAAAATTGATTTTGTATAAGATATATGTTTTGGTTATAATTATCTTTACATTAAATTAATTCTTATAAAATTTCATTTTTACATCTAAGTGAATCCATGGGGTCCCAAAAATCGACCCAAGGATGACCATGGTATGAAATATCTAATAAAATATTATTAAGACATGTGTTAGGGTAGTTTAATATTATTATAATATTATTTTGATACCCTTATTTACCATATTAACCTTTTAACCATGGTAAATAAAATAATTACTGAAGTTACTATACATAATGTCTAAAAATAAATGGTAAATATTTACACAATTTGGACCTCCTGATTTCAAATATGGAATCCATTTTTTAAATTCAAAACTCATAAGTTGAATTAAATAATTTAAAATTAATTCCCATTGTCAAAACCAAAAAGCAGTTTCGTAGAAGTAATAACTATCGAAAGATTAACATCTATTTATGTCTAATTTGAAATAGATATTATTTCTGATAAAAAACACAAGATTAAATGATTAAAATATTATCCAATTATACTTAAAATCCAATTAAAAGTACAATCTACCTATATAAATAAATTAGATAAAAAATCAGTTTTGAATTAAAATGCAGTATTTCTCACTATTCATTAAAATTTTAATTGTATTATAAAAATATCAAAAATTCAATCAAAGTAATTTTTTATGTCCCTATTCCGAATAATAATATTACCTTGTCAAATATAACTTAAAATTGTTTCAAAAACTAGATTTAAAATGGGTGTGCCATCAAAATGCGGAAAACTACATTTTTAAAAAAATACATCTTTTATCCAAAAAATTGGTTTTTTTCTCATATAATGGGTATGATGAATGATAATGTTATATAAAATTAAAATTGTTGTTAATAATATTCATAAATGATAGTGTATAAAATATTTTAATAATATATCGTTTTTTAATGAAACTCATTATTATGTACTACGCTATCTATCGAGGAAGGTCACTCTTGCGTGTAACACAAGCCAAGTCAGTGTTGTGTGTAGTGATAACATCCTTTGGGGATGCATATAACATAATCCAAACATAGTTCATTTTTACATTGAAAAAAATCTATACTCAGTGTTTAGTTCTATCAAAAGAACTTGAAATTGTGTGCAACACAAGCCAAAAATAGTGCTTCATATACTGCAAGCTAGTAAGGTGTTGTATATAGCGCAAGATAATCATGGTGTAGTGTTAAACACAAGACATAAAATAAATTAAAAATAATATATTTCATAAAATCTTGGGGTGTTAAATAACATGTTAGATGGTTCTTCTATTTAGTTCATTACATACCTGGAATTAAATATGAAACCAGTTCATTCTATGACGGTCATGAATATACCCTTAAGTCTTTAAATTGTCTCATTCCTCACATGATAAAATAATTAGAGTAATTTAGAGGAATTTCTCTTGGGATTTATAGTGTTCCCTTCCTAAATATATTATAACATCACTAGTAATATTATTAAATCCCTAAACACCAACACATCTTTGGATTGTTCTACTTGGATTATACCATTTGTTAGAACCAAGTAAAATCCAGTTATCCCTTCCTATTTACTTTATACTTGAATGTGATGTGGATTCATAAAAAAAGTAAACAAATTGAATGAATGTTATTATTAACCCATGAATAATATCCTGGGAGAAAATAATATTAATGAAAAATTTTCAAATTTTTTACAACCTCATTAACCCGCCTCTTAGGGTATCTCTCATTCCAATAGATATCAACAAATAATATATATCATGAATTTCATATTTTGTGTGAAATTTATAAACATGAAGTATTTATAGAGAAATTAATTTTTTTTTCAAAATGAATTAAATATTATTGATAATTCTAAATTATTTTTTATTAAGAAATTTTATTGAATTATTATTAATTTTTGGGTTTTGACGTAATGATTTAACAAATATAAATATAAAAACATGGTAGAATGAAATATTTAGTAGAAAAAATATATATCCAAAAATGGTACTTGATTATTAAAAATAAAAATTCATATGAAATATATGAGTGTCACAATTTTTGTTTTCATTATTAATTAAATATGATATCATCATTATTATTATTTAATATATATAGATGAAACATATATGAATTATATATTTTATAATATAATATTATATTATGACACACACACACACACACATATATATATATATCTGTATCACATTACTAAAATTGTGTTATAGTATACAAATATATATGTATATATATATATTACTAATTTTTGGCATGTCATTATTGGATTATGGAATATACATATATAACACCGTTATCATGAAAAATTTGAGGGTCCATCTTTCACTAAATTATTCAAAATCATGGTAACCTATAAGATTTTATATATTATGTGAAAATCATGGATATGAGTGACCAAGTGATGAACCAACTATGATATTTTATTGTTACTACTCTACATCACATTTGTATGGCTATAAATAGTTTCTAGTTGGAGGGGAATAACTATTACTTCAAGAGAATCATTCCAGGTATTATGAGATATTCATGATGGATTCCAAGATGCATATAGGATGAATGAATAACACAATAGATAATTTTATTATTACCAAACTATTGGGTGTTAGTGGTGTGCCTCAGAAGCCTATCCAACCTAAAATTTGGAGGTGGATCCCACTAATTCCTTTATCGATAAAAGTCAATGTATATGATATAGATATTTTTAAACCTATCCTTTAAAGATATAGTAAAATATTTAAAAATAATAGGGGATTCATTAAGGGATTATTTCAATAATTCATTGGCACCTATTTTTAATTTTAAGATGTGATTTGGGTGGTCATTCATGTCTTTTACTACATAAATAAATTTGGATGGGATGATAAATTCATTGAGAGTGACTCCTTATTTGTGGTAAAACATATTAGGAGTAGTTCAACTCTAGCTCCATGAAAATACTTTAGTGGGTGAAAAAAGTTTTTGGTTTTTTTGAAGAAGATATATTTTACAGATTCTCACATTTTTAAGGAAGAAAACATAGTGGATGATCCCTTTTTGAACATGCAGTGGAAGATTAGAAATATTTTTGGTAATTTTTTATAAATGATTCCTTCATAAATCATTATTTCAAAAATGTTAGGATTTATTTGTACAACCATCATTAATTCCACTATACTAAAACTCTAACTTTTTATTAATAAATTTAAGGGGAAATGGGTCTTCATGGACCATTACCCAGACCTTCTTGGATTATAAGTATCATTATTGAACTTGGGACACTTCCACATTGAATGGTGTCATATCATTTTGGGGATGGATTTCGTCACATGGAAACAATGAGGGAGACTCATTATTTCTACATCATATGTGGATCATGGGAATTATGATTTTTTTATTGAGTTGGAGAGATCGACAGATTACCACATGATGTGGAGGTGGTGGGTTGTGGGTTGTGTTGCTCACAAGGGCTGTGTATGGGGAAGTACTTCTGGGGATCTCACATTATTCATAAATTTGGACGGAGTTGATGTAGGGACATGTTTCTAAAGTTCACGAGATATAATAAAAAATCAATTTTTTGAGTGATGAAAAGTTCAATAGTCAACTTTGAATCATGGTAAACAAATTATTCACTTTATATTAAAAATTATTTCAGTTTCATAGAATTTTTTCAAGGTTTTAAGGGTTTTTTAAGTCTTCAACTAATTGAATAAATTTTATTAGTTCATAATCAACCCACTAGTGGTTTTATTGAATAGGTTAAAGAGTTAATCGATTCCTAGGAACTCTCTCTCTCACATCAATGTGTGATGAAGTGTGACTCCATGAATCTGAGTTCCATTGATCATGAAAATAGATTTATAGCCCAATATTCGGGGTGATAGAGTTTTGTGATAGGTTTATATGAATGTCAAGTTGTGCATGTTCATACCCAATAGTGATTTCAAATCCCTACCATGCACCTTGATTCATGAAATCATGTTTTAAATGAAGAAAAATGGATATCATTTTTGATATCATATTGAATATCATAAAGAATTATATAGATTCTAATTTTTGTCTAGTTTTATGATATATGATATCATAAATTGTGATGGAATCCCTTTGTATGATATATCATATCGTGATAAGAAATCGATTTCAATGCTTTGGTTTTTGATATATCATAACATATGATATATAGAGTCATAACATATGATGTCACTATGTTTTAATATACATACACAACAAAATAGAGCATCATATTATTTAAGTGAAATTAGGTACGTCATAAAAAATGATTCCTAAGAATTGAAGGACTAAGAAAAAGATTATGATAAATAATGATATCTCATTCAATGAAAAATAATTCCTATATTATCCATCACATGTTGCTGATTGGTAATTTTATTAATGGATATAATAAAACTTCCATATCGTGTCTTACGACAATATTTATGTCATAGAAATTGACAAATAAAATTTACGATTTTTCTAATTTTTCAATTAAAATAGAAATAAATAATTTAATAAATGTTTATAAATTAGAAGGAATGATATTTTTACATATTTATTTAATTTATAATTTGGTTATAAATTAATAAATCAAAACTTCTTTATAACTAATTAATAAATGTTTATGAAATATTAAAAAAATGTCCATAATATTAATTTTTATTATTAATACACCTTTAATTTATATATAAAGACTTATAATTTTAATATAAATTGTTATAAATTATATGGTAATTTATAAAAGAGTTTTGACATTACACAATAAGTATAATTATAATGATGTTTATACGAAATTATTAATTGTTCATAATTCTCAATCTTAAATGTTCTAAATAAAAGGCATTATTTAAAGAAATTATTTGAATCATATCAAAATGAGTATTTATAATTGATATGATCAAGATTGAAATAAAATTATGTATGTGATATTTTGATTATTCAAGTTGTCTACATAATAGATTTGGAATATAAATTTTTTATATTTCATTTAATAGAATATATTAATTTAAATTCCATATAAAATATAATATAATAGATTTAATATTAAACATAAATATAATGTGTTTATATTTATTTAATAACATAATTTCTATAGTGTAAGGTTCAATTATAATGTATTTATAATTTATTTAGTTATAAATTGTTCATAAATGATTATTTCATGTCTAATTTTATGAATTCATAAATTTATTTAGCATTATTCCATGCATTATTCAGGAATATAAATGTTATATTATAAATGGATGTATGATTTAGTTCAAATTGTTAAAAATTCTATGAATTATCATACATGCATTTTTGGAGTTACATGTAATATATGGTAACCAATTTATTTTCATTTTACCTTGAAATTGGATTGAACCAGGTTATAATATTGAGTTATGAACTTAGTTGTAGTTTATTCTTATAAGGTATTATAATTATGTTGGAATTATAGTCTATCTAGAGTACATAACTACATGTAAAAAAACTTTACGCCAAACTACACACTAGAATTAGAGCTCTAGATCTCTCTAGAAAAGTGGGGTTTAGATGCCTGTCACCCCATGAATACTGCTATGTTTTTTTGTTTAATAGGATTCTAATAATTTACATGAAAGGGTTTCATGTAACTTATTCATGTGATGCATCTAGATATGTTCAATTGTAGTTGGAATTTAATTTGGTTTAGTAACACGAGCTATGAGTTGTGTAACAAGTTACACATCAATATAGTTTGAACATACTGATTTGATAAGAGGAACATGATTCAAAAATAAAATCATTATAAGCATGCATATAAGTAAATAGAATACATGACAGAATATGGTGATATTATAAATCCCCTTAAATTACTAATTGTTATATTTTTTTTCTAAAAAACACATTTTAAGACCTCGATCATCAAACTGTGAAGGTTCATGTTGAAGATCATTGTATATGGATTATCCTATATATGATGGAAAGTTATGAGTGAACCTAGTAATTAGGTTCTTGTATTTGGTGTATGCATTGGGTTATACTTGGAAACCCAATGAGATAGGATATCCTAGGAATAAAGTTGATTTTATCCATATGATGGATTGGGAAAGTAGTTTTTTTTCAACTATCCAACATTCATATGTGATATAATAAATAACATGTCCTATCAAAATTTCTATGTAATGATATGAATACTAAAGTGGGATCATTATTTATTAAAATATGGATCTCAACCACAAATCAATATAAGAATAAAGGCATTTAGTAGTGGTTTCTAAAAAGAACTGTATAATTTTTTTTAAGATAATCGTTTCATGGATGTTTTTAGAAATATTGTGAATCATTTAGTGTAGTTTTCTATTTATTATATAAATTTTTTATTAAAAATGAAAAATTTATTTCTTTTTAAGAAAATAGATTCTTTAAAATTATATAATTTTATGTATTTAAAATATATACTTTTAGTTTAACGACCCATCGTTTCATGAAGGTACAACTCATTTTTGTGGATTAAATTCTTTTAAACCACCCTTATTATGTTACCCAATGGAGCAATGGAGGTGGTGAGGGTTTTTGGGGATTGTTCAATGCACTGAACCGTAGAATTTTAGAAAATAGACTAGGCCGCACAATTAGTCGAAACTGTGCCGCCAAACCCATACGGTCTCTACTAACAGTACAGGGTGCGGTAGCAGAGAACCAGGGGCTCCCAAATTATTTTGCAACCATGAGACCCAAGGAGGACACCTATGTGGACCATCGGTAGTTTTTACAGATTATTTTTTCATGGTTTGTACGTGCTTAGGGAAACTTGATCCTTAACCGTTTAGGGTCTTCCCATAGATAGTAAAGGGAGAAAGATGTGGCCAAACCATGTGGCCAAACCGTGCACCCCAATATTTTGTGGTGAAATTACTTTATCTCCATTAATGACCCCAATTAACCCCTTTATTATCTCTTTTTTCCTCCTTTAGTTTTCTCATATTCTCCTCTCATATCTCTCCCTCAAGCCTAATCTACACATTGAGATAAATTTTTGATCCAATTTCCAAATCAAAGACTGTTGAAGGAATATGATCAATCTCAGTAAGATATGCATTATTCACAATTTATATCTCAGCTTATCTTTGGATCCATTCTTCTATTTATGTGCAATCTCATTTGGCCAATTTTTTGTGAATTAGATTATTTATTTTATTTCTTCCAATCTAGTTCAAATATGCGGCCTTCGTTGAATGGGGAGTTATTAATGGTCCTGTGTTAGGTGGTCTTGTTATTTTCAACAAAAGTTTTGGTGTTTTTATAGCCGCGTCACAGTTTCACATAACTTCCAACATCTCACATCACCATAAAATCAATTTTTTCATCTTAAATTTGCACACACACCTTCTTATACCCCCTTGGATCATTGTTTAGTTGTTTAAGGAAGCCAACCTAGATCATGGACACCCATTGGGGGTATCAGCTTGAATTTACCCTTTATAATTAATTAATTAAATTCCTAGAATGCCTTATAAATGTTTTGATTGGTTTATAAATTTAATTTCCTCTTTTATATAGATTTTTATTAAACCTAATAAACTTCTAAGTGCTTGGATATTTTTAGAAATGAAATTTACCTAGTAAGTAGTTTCCACGTTTCCAATGACACCTTTTATGTTCTTCTTTGAGACGTGAAAATTAAATTTCCATGTGTTGGTTAATTAATGGGTCCAGTTTTATTGACTGGACAAATTTATGATGGTAATCTTGGTTAAATGAATTAAATGGTTTACTAGAAATGAATTATTAAATGGTGGCAAGGACATGCTGATATTTAAATTCTTCATTATGTTCTTTATATGAATTGTGATGACTTGATTGTATTTTGTATTGAATAATAAAATGCATTAGAGGTAATGCCTCATGGATATTAATATTAGTATGATTACACCTTTTATATTGGTTTTCCAACGATGGTAAGGGTTCTGTTTGGAATGAAGATTCTTTCTCTCTTACACCGGGTGTTGAGGATGACGTCTCACACCCTTGACACAATTTGGATGGTGGGCATGTCAGACCACATCCATTGTTTTAGAAGTTGACATGAAGACACACCCAACATCCCTGGTGTCAATCATGATTCCTCTCACTCTTCACAGTATGTAGGGAATGTACCCTTTTTTTGGTTCTTATAGTCTCATTTAGGCTGGTTATATATGTTTGAGTTATGCCCTGATCCAACAAACACTTGGTATTCAAGGTATATAGCCACTTACGGCCACACGTACTTGGTCCATATAGGTGGATGAAATATATAACTATACTATATATATATATAGTTTTTTATAATACATTCATTCTAGTGATGAGATAAATTAGGAAGAGCAGCCATGTGTCCTTTAGGAACCTAGCCATGATGGTACTT
Organism: Viscum album; assembly: GCA_963277665.1. Lineage (NCBI taxonomy): Eukaryota > Viridiplantae > Streptophyta > Magnoliopsida > Santalales > Viscaceae > Viscum > Viscum album. The sequence goes on along the minus strand of OY728135.1, from coordinate 518,899,957 downwards.
ATTTATCCAGAATTTTTTATTATTCCATTTATACATACACAAAATTTATCTATGATTACATCTTGGATTAATTCTAGATGCCATTGATGGTGGCCTACTAGAATTTTATATCAAACCATACATGGTCCACCTTTATTACCCAAGTAGAGTACTTGTCAATAAGAATGAATACAGGGAAGAACCATACTATTGATTCTTGATATGTTTTAAAAATAGATGGATCATAGGATCTCAGGACTAAGCATATTATTGAGATTCTAGTGGAGTATAATTTTTTTTTTTTGTATTTTTTATATAGCATGTTTTATATTCATATCCCCTATTCCTGCCTTTTACATGAGAATTCCATGTATTCATGTTTTTGATACATCCTAGTGGATTTTGATATTGATATTCAGTTTTTCATTTATTTATGATTCCACACTTGTTTACGATATCTATTATATTTTGTGTTCTCCAACGGTGGGTTACTAGTCTAGTATTCAGTGTATTCTTACATTGTGCTACTATTTTTGCCTATTGTTTAATGATATTGTATCCACTATGCCACTCTAATATGAGGGTATAGTCTCCCCACCATGCGACCTTTAAAAACTTCCTACTAGTCAGTATCATCTTACATACAAGGATGCATGATTGAGGCCATGTGACCCACCATATAGGGGCATGGTTTAAGTGGACCCTGAGCCGGGATGTTACAAAGTGGTAATAGAGCATCATATTACTTTTCCTTATTATTTGGTCATTAGAGAGGATAATGGGAGTTAACAGAATTAGTAAATGACACCATGGCTGGACATAGCTAACCCATGTATATGGAAAACCCAAATTATCTAGGATGGGAAAGCATAGTTATTTATTATTCCTATTATGGTTGATACAACTTCATCATTGGGTGACACAGATGTATTATGATAATATTGATATTGGTATTATTGATGTTATAATTTATTTTACCTAGGACTGATGAAATTAGGTGTTTTCATTACATGAATCCTTATAGTCATAATATGACTAAAATTCATATGAATTTTCCATGCCACATATATTTATAACATGAATTTACATGTTGAATTTTGTTAGTGCCTTGATTATGAATGGAATTGTGATGACATTACATTTATGGTAAAGAAAACATAATTGAAACATGAAGTTCTTGCCTTAACCTAATAGTGTTTTCCTGCATAGGTTATAGTAAACACTTTAAGAAATCAATTATGGCACAATGATCCTTGGACCACTGGTCACAGAGGCTAGAAAATTTTATGATGTGGATTAAGTGGATGCCATATTTTCATTCATGAGGAGTATGGTCCCTTATGGATCAGATATGGTTATTCAACAAATTCGACCATTAAAAAAGATTAAAATATTTTAGTATGTACAAATTTATAACAAATATGACTTTCTAAGATAAAATATCCATCTGATACATATGGAATATGGACCAAGTCCAAAAATCGGCCTTAGTAGTGGGTAGTTGGTGTGTCTCTTATGTTCTTATGGCCTGCTATGGTCATTCTCTATTACCCTGTTCTGGATTTAGGAGCAGGCAGAGGGGTATGATCTACCCATTGGAAGTTTATTCACATAACCACGTTTTTTATATATAATATTTTTAAATGATTTTTTTTTTCTGAGGCACGAATTTGGTATTGTATTATTGTGCCTCCACAACATCCTCCAATCATAAAAACTGAAGGAAGTGATGATCATGAAACATAGGTGGCGATCCCAGATCCACCACTGATTCCTACTTCAGTACCACCTGTCGAACCTCTTCATATTCTTGATATGGGAACTTATTCCTAGTATCGAGATGGATTTTTACATATGTTATGGTCTATTCAAGGTGTCGATTGAGCTGCCCTTACCATAGAAGAGTTTCCTCATGAGTTCCAGCAGTAACATCCTACCACCTTTTCAGTGGATGGAGACCACACACTGCTAAGTCTTGGCTCGAAGCTATTCTTTCTATATTCAAGCATTTGAAGATGCCTCCAGATAAAAGTATAAGGATTACATCTCATATGATATATGATTATAAAAATATAGGGTGGGACATTATTATCCAAACAGATCAGCATAGAGATATTGTTTGGGATAATTTCTAAACTATATTCTATGAATATTACTTTCCTCAGACTATGAATGATGAAAGAGATAAGGAATTCATGAACCTGTAGTAGGGAGGTGAGTTTTTTATGGAATAATCTACTAGATTTAAATAGATGTAGTGGTTCAAACCAAATATATAGGGGTGATAATCTTTTGATTTCCAGACAATATAAGGATGGTATGGTATACACCATCTAATACTAGGTCAATGTCTTTTGGTTAAGGACCATATCCAAGTCAGTCAAAAATGACCTTATTATAGAGTAAAATTTGAAGGAAATAGATGGTGAGAGTTAGGGATGTTCAGAACCTATATCTATTAATGTTTATTCATCTAGGTGAAGTAGAAATTTTGAGGCAACTCGTGGAGTTTATAATAGTTAGACTCCTCATTCTGACAAATTTTTGATATATCACCGTTACGGGAATCCCAGACACATGAAACTTCAGTGCTTATGTGATCCAGTGGAATTCAGAGGTTGTGGAAGGATGGGCCATATCCCACATTTTTGTATAACATTGACATCAGTTCTAAGAGAGTAGGGATGTAATCATACCCCACTTCCAGAGTGTGTCTAGTTGGATCATGCTGGGAAGGAAGCTGGAATACCACCGAACGCTCAAGCCTTGGTGGTGGTTGAGTAACAGGTAGTCCGAATCATGATTCTCAATGCCAAAGAAGTTGTATTTCTCAAGGAAGTCAAGAAGTGACTCAAGGACACTTGTATAAGTCTAGTTACATGCAATCCAACATATACTGGAGGAGCAGAGCACCTGATCTTCTACTATTTGGGGTACTATTATAGTAGCCTCCACATTAGTGTATGCTTTGTTTAACACATACACGTCTCACTCATTTATATATGAGGCGATCACCTGGAGTTTGAGACCCATTATAGAAAAAATTTATGGTGTTATAATTCTTGATACCTCATTTGGTATCCAATAAGACAGAGTTCATCAATATAAGGGTTGTCTACATGAGATAGGCAGATACCTCTTCGTGTGGAAAATTTTTATACTAGACCTGACATTCTTTGATGTAATCATCACAATGGACTAGTTAGTTCCCTATCGTGTATATATTGACTTATATCATCATATTTTATGTTTAAATCACCATAGGGTGCTGGAACATGCATAAGGGATAATAGAATGTTTATTTGACTGGAGATGGTCCTGAGAAGAAGAGGTTGGGTAGTGTGACAACTCAAATCGTCAATATTTTACGGGATGACTAGGGGTTAAAACATTATATTTTCCCTGCTATAGTTGAGTGTTTTAGGTATGTATTACTTGATGGATTTTCTATCCTACCTCCAATGCAAGAGGTAGAGTTTACCATTTAACTAGTGTTAGGAACATCACTAGTGAACATTCCTCCATATAGTATGGAACCTATTGAGCTTCAATAACTCAATAAATAATTGTAGGATTTTGATGATAATGGATTTATACACCCTCATAACTTTTCCTTGGGGTTCACCAGTCCTATTATCCAAAAAAAGGATGGTAACCTCAGGATATGTGTGGATTACTATAGATTGAAAAAGCTTACGTTAAAGAATTTTTATCTGCTACCTTGAATAAATGACCTATTTGATCATATTTGGGGATTGAGAGTGTTTTCAAAGTTAGATCTCTGGTCATTCTATTAATAGGTGCATTTCAGGTCATTTAATATACCTCACACATCATTCAAGAGTTGGTATCGTCTATATGAGTACTTGATCATTCCATTCATACTCACAAATGCACCTATAGTTTTTATGGCTCTAATGAATCAGGGTTTTTACCCTTAACTATTTTCATTCACGGTGGTATATTTTGATGAAATATTATTGTATTCATGATCTAGACAGAACCATCTCAATCATATTGAGATATTTATTAATACACTAAGATAGTATCATCTTTATGCTATGATCATTAAATTCTACTTTTGGGTTGATAATGTTAACTTCCTGGGTTATATCATCTCAGAGTTAGGAGTTTTAGTAGACACAGAAAAAGTTAGAGATGTATTTTCATGGGAGATGGCCAAGAATGGATTTTACATCTATATTTTCTTGAGGATATATATGTATTATAGACACTTCATCCAGGACTTCTTACATCTTGTAGTGCCTCTTACGGTCTTGAAAAATAAAGGTTTGAAATTCGTATGGTCCAAATCTTATGAAACATACTTTCAAGATTTGAAGGGAAGATTGACTTCAGTGTTGATACAAATTATAAAGGATCCAGGAATGATCTATACTCTATATTTTGATGCATTAATTATTGGTATTGGATCTGTTCTATTGTAGGATGAGTGAGTCATCATGTACATGTATTTTTCAATTGAGGCCTCAATATCAGAATTACATGATGTAAGACCCTGATCTGGCTGCTATAGTTTATGATCTATGTTTTTGGAGAAACTATCTACTTAGAGAGATTTTTTTGGTATACACTGATCACAAAAAACCTCTAGTACATATTTACATAGAGGGATCTTAATCTCAGGTAGTTAATGTGGGTTATGTACCTATAGTCGTATGATATCGAGCTTACATACATACCTGGTAAATGAAATTCCATAACTGATGATATGAGCCAGAAGACTCAGATATAGGTAGTTCATGAGGTCAGTGGAAAATGGCAGCTTATGGCCTTGTTTTTAGAGATTCATATTGAGGTTCAACAGGTTCATGGTTAGAATATACTCATAACCTTATCAGTGACTTCTACTCTTCTAAAATAGGTATTAATGTGGAAAATATCTGACCCCGAAGGAATTTTTATAAGGTAAAGTGTATTGGATAATGATACAACTTGAGTTTGGACCATGGATAGGGATGATACTCTATTATTCCATGGATGTCTATGGGTTCCAACTAACATCATACAGGAGTTGATTCAGGAATTTCACACCTCATCTTCGGCAGTATATCTCGATGTCACTAAGATTTATTGGGATTTACAGTGCCAGTATTGGTGTCCTGTAATGAAATGGTAGATTTCTGGATTCATCAATTTTTGTTCCAACTTTTAGTAGCAGAAGATGGAAAAAATAGTGGCCAAAAGGGATTTTATATCCATTGTCCACTCCTGAGTGGAAATGGTATGGTGTTTATATGGAGTTCATGACTAGTTTACCCATATCACCTCATGTAAATGATGTAGTGTGGTTTTTCATTGATTTGTTGGAGAATGTTTCACACTTATTAGCTCTATGAGAGAACTTATAATTAGATGAGCTAGAGAAGCTATATTCCATAGAGGTCATACATCTTCATGTATATCCTTGTTCTATCATTTGTAATATATATTCTTTATTTACGTCACAGTTCTATATGGGGTTATATATGGCCTTGGGTAAATAGGTGCTTCTGAGCATGACCTGTCATGTTTAGACCGATAGACAAATAGAGCATATGATTCAGGTGTTAGAGGACATTCTCTATGCATGTGTCCTTAACTTTATAGGTTTCTAGGATAAAAACATTCCTCTTGTTGTTTTTTATTATAATAACAACTTTATTGCTACCATTGAGATGGATCCTTATGAAAAATTATATGCTAAGCCTTTCTATTCAACTATATTATAGATAGAGGTAGGGTATGTTGCTTTTCATGGACCATGTCTTATTTAGGAAATGACAAAGAAGGTCCATTTGATTAGAAAGTACATGATAAATGCTCAATCTAGATAATATCCGTATGACAACCAATACAGATGACCTCTTAAGTTCATGGTCAGAGATCATGTTTTCTTTCAAGTCTCACCTAGATTGGGCCATAATGTTATTTAGAGGTAGGTTAATCCCTCACTTATAATTGTTGGACCCTTCAAGGATGTGAAATATATCATACCCATGGATTACTATTTAAAATTTCCTCAGATATTCTAGTCTATACAAGATGTCTTTCATGTATCAAATCTCCATCATTATTACACATACCCATCACATAACATTTATCCGAATGAGGTTGTGTTGAAAATGGATTCTTCAATTGAGGACTATCCAGAGAATAATGTGGATCAAAGCATGAGGGAACTCCGAGGCAAGTCAGTTCCTTTGGTATGGATGCGATGGTTGCACAACCATGTACATGACAAGACCTGGGAGTAGAAAGCTGATATATAAGCTCAGTGGATAGAACTCCTTATTTGTGATATCTCTTTACCCTCAGAAGGCCAACTCAGGGATGAGTCGCTTTTATGAGAATAGGTTGTAACGACAAGTCTTTTCATGAATGTAACGTTGTTTTGTTTTTGGATTAAATTACTTTAAAAAATCCTTAAGATGTTACCCAATGGGTCATGGAGGTCTGTTTGAAGATTAGAACTCAGAAATTTTGGAAACAAAATTTGGCCGCATAGTTAGTAAAAAGCATAAAACCCATCCCACATGGTCTCTACTAACAGTGCAGGGTGAGGTAGAGGAGACCTATGGCTGCATGACTTTTCTTCAACCGTGCGACCGAAGGCGTACTCCCATGTGTGCCATCTGTAGTTTTTGAAAAAATAATTCCCTGATTTGTGTATGGTTAGGGAAACCATGAACCTTAACTATGAATGGTATTCCCTAAGAAAGTATGCGAGGTATAGTTTTCACATGATTTGGAAAAATCATGCAACCAAATCGTGCACCCCTATATTTAGGGCTGAAATTAAATTTTCGCCCTTAATGAACCAAATTAACTTATTTCTTCATTCATTCTTATTTTATTTATTGGAAAACTCATCTTCTCCTCCCATAGCTCTCTTTAAAGCCTAATCAGGGAATTGAGATAACTTCCCAATCTAAAGTCCAAATCAATCACTACCAAAAGCATCAGATCCATATATGAAATATCTACATTCTTATCCATTACTATATCAGTTTATATTCAGATTTGTTATGCTATTTAGGTGCAAGACCATTTCCCTTATTTTAAGGGAATTGGACTGCTTCTTTTATTTCTCCCAATCTAGTTCAAATATGATTCCTCCAGCAGACGGTGAGTCATCAATGACCCTAAAGTAAGCGGTCTCATAATTTTCAGTAAAAGTTTTGGTGCTTTAATAGTCGTTAAATTTTGCAGCATGTTGACCTTCACTACACCTCACCCTAAAATAGATATATTTATCTTAAATTGGTATATGCTCCATGTTATAGTCTCGTTGATCATTGTTTAGTAGTTTGAGGATGTCAACCTCGATCAAAGACACCTCTTGGGAGTGAGATCTTGAATTTAACCATTATAATTAATTGATTAAATGATTTGAATTCCTTTTAAGCATTCATCTTGGTTTATAAATTTAATTGACTCTTATATATTTTTTTATTTTACCGACACTCTTCATAAGTTTCTTTCGTGAAAAATTGAATATCCCTAGTAGGTAGTTGAAACATTTCCAATGATACCTTCTATGTGCTTCCTTGAACCTTGCAGAATAAATTTCCATGTGTTGGTTAATTAAATGGTCAGGTTGTATTGAATTTCCTTCTTCATGATGGTAAGATTTCTTAATTGAACTAATGGTTTAATGGAAATGAATTATTAATGTGTGGAAAGGACATGATGATTGTTAAATGATTTATTAAATGATTTATTTGAATTGTGATGTCTTGATTGCATTTGGGCTTGACTAACAAAATTCATGAGAGATAATTCTTCTAGGATATTAATATAAATATGATTATTCTTTTGATATAGATTGTGGAACTATAGTAAGGGTTCTTTTGAGAACGATGATTCATGCTCCCTTACAACGGGTGTTGAGCATGACGTCTCACATTGTTGACATTATTTGGATGGTTGTAATGACACACCCCAACCCTTGTTTCAGGTGTTGACATGAAGTCTCACCCACCATCCTTAGTTTTGAGCATGATGTTTGTCACTCTTCATGGGATGTAGGGAATGTACAATTTTTCATGAGATTATAGGATCCTTTAGAATTATTAAATATGTATGAGTTATTCCATTGTCCAGCTAGAACCTAGTATTCTAAGTATATGTCCAGTTAAATCTACATGTACTTGGTCCATATAGGTGGATGCAATATATAACTATAATATATATATATATAGTATTACTATATATAGAGTTTTTCATCAGAAACTCATTCCGACCATGAGCCAAATAAGGTAGATCCGCCAAGTTTCATTTAGGAACCTGAGTAGTTTAGTACTTATATATTTAGAATTATATATTAATTAATTTATACATGAACACTACTTGATAATGAAAATTTCTTGGATTACTTCTAGACATCATTGGTGGTGGCCTAAAAGGATTTTATCTCACATCCTAATTGGGTTTCCTTTGGTACCCGTGTAGATTACTCATTTACAGGTATCGATAAGCGGAAACACCCTATTACCAATTCTTCATATGATTTACCTATAGATGAGGCATATGTGGTGGGAATAGAACATATTCTTGAGATGTCAGTGGATAATCCTTTTGTTCTTTTTTGTATAGCATGTTGTATATACATGTCCCTTGTTACCTTTTTTGTACGTCAACATTCCATTCATTCATATATATGACACTGCCTATTAAATTTTGATATTGTTACTCATTTGTTTAATACATCTGTTATATTCCTCTTTCCACTACAGCAGTTTACTGGTCCAGTATTTAGTGTCTGTTTATCTTGTGCTCCCACTATTTCTTATTGCTTGATGTCATTATATCTACTTTTCCAGTCTGATATGATGGCATAGCCTCCCCACATTACCAAATTTATACCTTAACTAATAGTCGGTAGACTTTGGAATATGGGGAGGTTCTCTTGAGACCATGTGACCCACCTCGAGGCACAGGTTAAGTGGATCCCAAGTTGAGATGTTACATTTATTTATTCTCAATTAAGTATTTATTTTAATATATTTTTATACATGGCTGTAGGGTCCTTAAAATTGAGAAAATGGAAGGGAAATACTACAAAAGGTTTGGTAAAGAAGATGGATTCATGTTTGATAACAAATTTGAGAATAAAATTGAAGAAATAAAATTTTGTAAAGGAATCTGGCATGGCTACATACCATTGCCAGAAAAGGTAAGAAAAAGGCATAAAACACAAACCACTGGTACGTGGATGGCCTATGGTGAGCTGGCCTGTGAGGCATTGGCCAGTGAACGAACCTATTCGGGGTGAATTTCCACCCACGAGTTGAAGCCACCGTTAACCATTTTCTTTGGGGAGAATATGATAGAGGTAAGCCCTACACACCATCCCTACAAATGATGTGGTTCACGGATGATAAGAAGCAAATGACGTAACACATCTCCACAAACCCCATTTGATAGAGTCTTCAATGGGTTGAGATATCTATTCATGGGATTCCAAAAATGGTGTCGCATGCCCATAGATATGATTTTCCCAATGCACTATAAAAGGAGAACAGAAGAAGAAGAAGACACGGGGGAGATCTCTGGAATGGGTGAAAAGTGGATGAAGAATTTAGAGGGTGCGTGAGAAATTTTCCCCACACCTGAATCAGTTCGTGAGACTTTATCCTTTATCCGAAACAGTTTGTGGAATCCATCCTTTAAACCATATGCAGAAATTAGTTCACAAAAGTCCTCCATAATAACCATATTTAGAAGACCATCCTCATCCATCCAACAAACCAAAAAATATATAATAAAAAACTGTCCATAAATGCCCATGTGGGAAGACAATATGTAGATTCCCATATGTGGAAGAAAGTATCTGGGCCCCCTACGTGGAAGACAGTTCACAACATGCTCCTCCGCATACCATCTTACGCAGACAACTCCTCCACATACCATCCTAAACCGCCATCTCCTATGCTTCCATCTATTCTGTGGATGACCTATGCAGAAAACCATTCGCGCCCAGCGGTCCAAACCAAGGGGGTTGTGCCCCCACACACATGCTCGGGATCACTGTTGGGCTGCGGTCCCGGCCCTTGGGGATGGTCCCTTCGCTACTGTCACTGACCCCCATGAAAAATGGAGGGTCTCACCATGAACTTTTTGGGTCGGTTGGATGACAATTTCAGTTGTGCCCATATGCTGCCCAATCATCCGTCCCATTAATACCATGAGAAGAGACATTCCTTATAATCCTCCCAAAAAACCCTATCACCAGACTCATATTCCAGGTTGACCCAGAACTCCATGGAAAATCACAACCTAAATGATTATTAAATTCCAGAACACATCCTTTCCATACATAAAACTTTGTGTCTCTATTGATTCCAGATCCTCATAAACCTCCATGGATATCAAAAGAGGAAGGCCAGTGTGCTGAGGACACCTCTTCATGACTATGAAAATCATGCCCTGGTGGATCTTCATATGTTTCCCACAAAAACAACCACCAACCAAAGGAAAATTCATCCCCAGGAGAGTCCTTTCTTATCTCTATATGCCTCAATGGATTCCATGCCCCACATCATTTATCCTGATATGAGAATCCCTATAGTCACAGTTTACACTTTCCTTCCCTCTCATGTTTGAGGCATGTCAGAACATCCCAAACCGATTGCCCTACATCTAATCATGGATTTGTTAACAAGTGGTCCAAACTATATGACCTTAAACTATGCGTTATCATCCTTACCACATGACGTTAAAATGTATGGTACTAGTCCTAAGAACACTACATTAAATAGTGAGGTCATAATCTTAGATATATGACTTTAAACTATAGTATACCAGGTGATTTTGGATTTTCATAAACATCCCCGACCATCATAAAAGGAGGTCCAGTGTCCAGAGGACACCACTTCTTGACTATGAACATCATGCCCTAGTGGCTCTACATATGTTTCCCATAAAAATAGCATGTCAAATAGAGTAAAATTCATCCTCTGGGGAGTCCATTCCTACCTTTATACGCCTCAATGACTTCCATGCCCCATATCATTTCTCCAGATCCGAGATCCTCCAGAATCAGGGTTTTCACGTTCATTCCCACTCATGCTTGAGGCATGTTGGAACATCCCAAAAATATTTTCCTATAGTTAGTCATAATCCAAGATATATGACTTTAAACGGTAGTATACCCCATCTGACATTCAAAGGGGCCCTCCCACTTAGGTATGTCTCCAATATTCCATGGTCGAGACGTGCAAACTTTAATGCCATTTCACATGGAAAGGTTCATTTCTCTACGCCCTCTCCCATGGTCTCCCAGACCTCTTCCACTGAGGGCTCCCCCTCTCCCACCAACAGGAGAGGAGGCATGTGATTTGTTTAATCTTTGACACCCACTGGTTTATCACAATGAGAATTAATCACGGGGTCTTAAAGGTTTGAGATGATTACAAAATCTACGTGAATCTGAACTACGAGAACTCTGATTCCTGATAAAACCAGGATACGTAGGACGCCTACCAGAAGGCCCGAGATCAAAAGGGTTCCATTCCAAAAGGTTTCACCCAGTCATGTATCTTCAATGTGAAGCTTCTATGCAAAAGCCCTAGTACTTCTGAACTATTAGAACTCTGATTCTGAATCAAACCAGGATACATAGGAGGCCTACCTGAAGGCCCTTGCTCAAAAGGGTTCCCTCCCATACAGTTTCTACCCAATCATGTCTCCTTAAATGGTCAGCCCCCATTCATAATCCCCAACACATATGAACAATGAGAAATCTGATACCAAAAAGAACCAAGACATATAGGATGCCTACCTGAAGGCCCAAGATCAAAAGGGTGCCCATCCAAAAGGGTCCACCCAACCATGCCCCTCCAATAGGCAGCTTCTATGCGTAAGCCCCAACCAATCCGAACTACACGAGATCTGATTCCCCTCTTGAGGATACATAGGAAACCCATTTTATGGTTCTGATACCAACATTAATCCACCTTCCACCCCCTGTATTACAATAAACTCCAGAGCACCTTATTATATGGCTCATGTCAGCATCACCTCCTTATCATCAAATATATGCATGCATATGACAATCTTTCAAATCAAGGGTATCCTATTGACACACTCTTCAGGAATGATCCAAGAATTCATGAACATATGAACATGAATTACATCTATAAGAGAGTCCTGAAAAATGAAATAATCTTCCCCCAGAAGGGTGCGGTGAGTCTGACCTCCCATCCTCTAGACCAATGGAGTCCTCAAGTGTTGTTGACTGAATCATCAATCAAGGAGTGCCTTACTTTGTAATGACGGTACATGAATCATGTATACTAGGGATGTTGGGCATTCGTGGTTCCACTAATAAACCTGTCAGAGACTATCCGAGGATTTTATATCCGAGAAGGACAGATTGCAGAAGTACTTGACCCCACATAATCACCCGCTGGGACCGACTGATTGTGGCATCTCCTTTGAAATATGAAAGGGGGTAAGTTGTCCAGTACTAAAAGGGTTAATAAACCCTTCTTTAAATAATAATGATGCAGAACAGGTCGAAACAAAAGGAATGGTGAAATTGATAGGAAACTGTCTCCCAAAAAACGGTCGGGTGATGATCCCCATCGTACCATTTCCGCACCACCCGAAACACGCCACCTCGGAGGCGGAACAATGGAACAACAAGTTCCCTAAAGGGAAATCAACTTTATTATACTCCCACTCATTATTTCTTAACCCACTAAGTAATAATCACTTCACCAAATTCATTTACATCTATTAGTATGTCAATAAATGTTATTTAACCTACTCGTTTCTTTGTTTTTTACATTACATAACAACTTTTTAAGAGGCCACCCACCATTACCCTACTCTCACACATTATCATGCAACTCCTTAAGTATTAACCCCCATATGAGTTTACATGTAATAATATGTCAATAGATTTTATTTAATCCAATTGATTAAAAAATTACATTATATTAACAAAAAATGAATAAAATTAAAAATTCCGAAAAAATTAGTAATTATATAAAATTTAAAATTATCAATACCAGCTTATTAAAATGTTAAAAGTATTAATATATAAAAATAAAAAATAAATTATTTAATTATTTATAAATTTATTAATAAATTCCAATTATTAATTTATAATATATTAATAATAAATAATAATCACCCAACAATGAATAAGAAATAAGTAATAAAAAATTTATATTATATGTAATAAATAAATATAAGTAATTGATAATTAATAATTTTTAGTAAATAATAATTAATTAATATTATTATTATTTAATCAAAAATAAAAAATTAACGATTAAAAATTAAAAATTAAAAATTAAAAATTAAAAATTAAAAATTAATATATTTATGTTGTTGAAGGTTATATGAAATGACATGGTACACACCCACTGGGCTAGTAGGATAGATCACAACCCCTTTAAGGGTTAATCCACTCCACAGATGGCATATTACATTTTTAAATCCCAAAGACACCAAGTTTACATCATATGCTCTGCTAGGGTGTACCTATGTATACACTCCTACATACGTCGTCGCCTGCATCATCTTCCATAAATGAAAAAAATCCTTTCCAAGGGAGGTTGTAAGGATTTGAAACATAGTAAAATATAAAATTATGAGGTGATTAATTAAGAATTATGAATTAATAAATAATTAATAAATAAATAATATTTTCTAATTACAAATTAGTTGCTACTAATTAATAATTAATAATCATTTATTTATTTTAAATAATTAATAAATAATAATTATAAATAAATAATAATAAAAAATTAATAATAAATTAAAATGATAAATAATAAATGATTAATGATTAATAATTAATAATTATTTAATGTTTTAATTATATATTATTAATATTATTAATTATCAGTAAATACTTACAATTAATTAATAATAAATCCATTAATAATTAGTAATTATGAATTTAAAATTCATTGAAAATAAATAATAAAATGATAAATAATTAATAAATAATAATTAATGATTAAAAAGTAATTAAAATTTTAAAAAACGTAAAATTAATAATTTTTAATAAATGAAAATTGATTATTAAGAATTAAATAAATTAATGCTAATAAATAGTAAATAATAAATAATAAACATTAAAAAACAAATAATAAGTAATAAATAATAAATAATAAATAATAAATAATAAAAAATTAATAATAAGTAGTAAATCATTAATAATTATTAATATAACTAATAACTAATAATTATGAATTAATAATTAATAATTAGTAATAAAAATTAAAAAATAATTAAAATAAAAAATAAAAATTAATTAATAATAATTATTATAATTTTTTTATAAAAAGTAATTTTTTAATTATTAATAATTAATTAATAATAAATTCAGAACAAATTGTAATTTTCTTGACCTTCCCCCACTAAAACCCCTCCTACATTGGAAATGAAGAAGATCATGATCCTCGTAGCCTGTGTCCAACAGGTCATTGGTTAATGACAAGCATTGAGGGTATCTTCCACATGTATGGAAGAAATTACCTTCATAATTATTAGGAAAATAAAGAGAATCCCCTAATCAACTCTATATGTATTGTGAAAGGATTAATTGTAAGATCCCTGCTTTGGATAGGGTCGAAAATTCCCAAAGGGGATTGTATTTTCATTTTGGGGGAAGAGAATTTTTGCAATTATGGATTTAAAATGCAATCCAAGAGTTGGAACAACTAAATGTGTTTTTTGGACGAGTCATTAGGTCTGAGAGGTGTCTTGGGTGTTTGGATGAGTTTCAAGAGCTTCGTCCTTTGAAATACCAATTTCGGGAGAAACTGAACGGGGCACATGGTTGGCACTCAATTTTGTACTAACCGTGAAACCTATTTTTTTATGGAACATGTTTTTTTTGACCATGTGAGAAAGCCCAGTTAAACATTCATGTTGATTAAATGATAAAAAATGTGTTGGTCGGAGTGGATACTCAATAGGGGGTGAATTGAGTTCCAATTAAAATTTCTGTTAAAAATATTTCTATTAAAAATCCCCCAAATTAAAATAAAAAGATAAACTGTAGTGAATTTGTAATACATTAAAGGGTCAGTTAGGTTCTCAAGAGATTGATTAGTTCTTAGTTAATCTAATCTGATGATTAGATTAACTTTTGATACTAACCTAATGATTTACAATAAATACAAACACTTTTTAGTTTAACTATCATAGTTACTTTAAAAAATATTTGTATTTAATGTACTTAGAAGTGGAATATTCAATAATGTTTAAATCAAAATAAATAAGCACAAAAATTTTAACCAAGAGGTTCAGTCTCAAGCTGAGACTTAGTCCTCTCAAACATTTTATATAAACATTGATCCACACCCTGGATTGGGGTTTATAACAGTACACATATTGTCCAAGTACTAAGACCTATACCACAGTTCTTCATGGAAAAACAAAATAATAGCACACATTCTATCCAGATCACACTTGACCACTACCAAAATTCATAGTGGGAACTAAAAGGATTCAGATCGTTTGAGTGAAGATTTTTGATATCCTCGTGCTATGGTCAGGAGTCAGTGTGTGTCTAAAAAACAGAGCACACACACTGCTCAAAATGTGAATAAATGAAACACAATAGAGCTAAACAAATATAGATGTGTTTAGAATGATCTATATGTTGTGAGTGAAGATATGGACTCCTCATATTGATGAAGATTAAGATTTAAGTCCTTCTTTAGAGTTTGTAAGGAAAATAGAGTGTCGTGGTTCAGTTCCTTCACTTTCAATGTAGGTGTTCAGATCGAGTAAGAGAGTATTCTTTGTAACACTTGAGATTCTTCTTTGAAACTTCTGCTTGATGTGTATGACTGTTCTTTGATTTATTCTCATGTTCTTCTTTATTAATTTAACTTCAGGTGTCACACACTTGCACGTATATTCCTCTTCTATTATTCATTTTCTTGATCTTCCTTTTATACCTTGATCTTGGGAAATGGGAATGATTACCTTTTTACAGGTACAAGGTATGGTTCCCTGACATGCCAACAACCCTCATTAATTAATAGTAGTTTCATTAAAAACATAAAATATAACTGTTGCTAAATAAACAATTATAAGTAGGGTTTAGAGATATAGTTACTGGTTTCCATCGATAACTCCTAGTATCAGAGATCTTGTAACGGTGGACTTGAGTCATTAAGTCTTGTTTCAGTAGCTGTTACTCTTTATAACTGTAGCTCTATGTATCTATAGTTATTTCCATCAGTAACTCCTTTTGTACTGGCGGCATTCTTGTATCGGTAGACTTTGTAGCAGTAGCGATCTATCTGTATCAGCAGACTTGTATCGGTAGCTGTCTGTCTGTATTAGCAGAATTGTATCGGTGGACTTTGTCTGTCTTTATTGGTGGACTTTGTATTTGAATCGGTGGACTTCATATCACTATATGTCTATCTATCTGTTTGTATCTGTAGCTGTTTGTCTGTTTGTATTGGTAGCTGTCTGTCTGTTTGTATCGGTAGCTGTATGTACCAGTTACCTTGTGTCAAATGAAGATTGGTCTATCATTTACCTTTACTTATTGGTAGACTATGTACCGGTAGTTCTGTATCAGTGACTCTACACTTAAGACTTATCTGTTCTATGCAAATCAGATCCAGATTGAGTTAGTAACATTTCTAAACAATTATAAACGTAGATAACCATTGGTTTACAAATTCCTATGATCATTTTGATATTTTATCAACTCACCTGTAGGATGTCATAGATTGAAAGAATTAATATATAGGTAAACATTATTTGAGATCATCAACTCATATTGAAACATAATTGAGATTATCAAATCATATTAAAGCATAATTGGGATTATCAAAACATGTGTGGTCAAAAATCTCCCATTTTTTGATAATAAAAAATTTTGATATTATAATCCAAAATAATCAGTAATATATTAGAGGATATAGTATTAAATGTATCAGAGGTAACAAATGTACTAGAATTATAAAACAAATGTATCATAGCTAAAATAGAATGGTTCTTCATATCATAGTTATACCCCTTAAATAAATTAAGCTATGTTATGCTCATTGCTCATATATATTGTGCTCTTATTTATCCCCCTTTGTGATTAGAAAAAATAAGTAAACAATGATGAGAAAAGGAAACATAAATTAAGAGAGAATGAAAGAATTTATCTATTACTTGAGGCAAAAATAAATAGAAATACTGAATTGAACCAAAAATAATAAAAGTGATTCCTATCAAAGGTCCTAGCCACTAATAAATACACCTTCTGAATGTACACTTTGGTTTTGGATTTTGGTTCGGAGGTAGACTCAGGCTGGGTTGCTTCAGTAGAAGGCTTGGGAATTCCAGAAAGTACTACTAGAGGTTGAGCAACAAATACTGTTCCTAGTATGTAGTGGGTACTCCTCAGAGTAATCAATGGTGTCAATATTCTAATAGCTTGAGCCGGTGTTATCTGAGGAATGGAGGTAGACTGGGCAGACGCAGGCAGAGCTAGACATGCAATGATTAGAGTACTGTCAACATGAAAAAATGGCAGCAACATATTCCTAAAGTCCCTAATGATTCCTCCTCTTATTTACAAAGCATAAATGAAGTCATCCTCTTTCTCCATAAATTTATCTAGAGGAGGAGTCAACTCCCTGATCTTGCTTACCTTTTCTCTGAAATCCTTAGTGACTGGGGGTAGTTTCAGGTTTTCTAACAGAAGCTTGAAATGATTGCTCAACTGTTGCTTAGTGTAGATCATTTGGAAATAGAAATCCACTTTGTCTTTGAACACTTTTTGAGAAGCAGTGGCCTCTCTCATAACATTATGAACAATTTTCCCTATATCCCTAGTTGTAGTTACCACTAGGTTCAAAGCAACAGAGTGTACAGAGCCACTGGTAGAAGACTTTCTAATCTCTTCTCTCATCACAGCTCGAATCCGATCAATATCCAAAGAAGGATTGGTAGAACTTAGAAGTGAAACAGTAAAGGCTATTATTTCCTTGAAGGATTTAGTCATCCCACTTATTATATTTTTCACAAGAGAGTCCTGGGTGTTGACATTCTACTCCATGGATTTCTTAAATCCCTCAAAGATTGATACCATATGGCTAACCACACTTTTTATAAATGCCAATTCCTTGTATGCTTGAGATTTAGAGGTCATAAAAGATTCCAGAGAAACAACTGATTTCTTTTGAGATTAAACATCTTTTTCCAAGATTGAAACTTGATTCTGGAAGGTATTGACTTCATCCAAAACACTACATACCAATTCAGTCATCACAGACTGAATAGAAGATACTAAATAGGTTTTAATTCATTGTATTTCATCTACAAAACTAGCCTGGAGATCAGACTTCAAAAGGTTGGAATCATATTTTCTTACTATATCCTCA
Source organism: Viscum album (assembly GCA_963277665.1). Classification (NCBI taxonomy): domain Eukaryota; kingdom Viridiplantae; phylum Streptophyta; class Magnoliopsida; order Santalales; family Viscaceae; genus Viscum; species Viscum album. Next base: position 518,881,610 of record OY728135.1, on the reverse strand, counting down.
GGTAAAGTGTCACAAATGAGATTATAAGTGAAATGAAGTCTATTGATGGGTGTCTAATATTCTGAATCAGGATAGTCTAACCCAAAGACTAAAAGAACTAGGTCTCCAGTCGAGTCTTCAATCTCCTGAGCAACTGAAACAGTACCATGTCTGTTAGGATGCTCCCCCTCAATCTTTGCATTCACATGAACAAGTAAATCAATAGTAGCCTGAGTAGGCAGGTCTTCCTTAGAAGAATCATACATAACCATTTCCAATTCAATAGCAAGAGGCTCCTCAAGAATAGGTCCAGGTATTTCTACTTTGACAATTTTCTCTGAAGGCATTGAAAAGTGCCCAATCAGTGGACTGAGACTCAAGCAGGTAGAAATAGATGCTTCTATTTTAGATTCTTCTTCTTCCTCATTATCTGGAGCTGGCTAGTCTTCCTCATCAATATGGGCTTCTTTATTACTTGATTCCATCACATTTTCCTTTCCATATGAAACAAATTCAGTAACTGGACTAGGAGGAATGTCCGGATCCCCTCCATTAGCTACAGAGGTATCCTATTCATCAGTATCATCATTATATTGAGGTTCTTCTTCATCAGTTCCTAGACCTGGATCCCTTCTTTCCCTTGGCCTATTAGGATGTTTAACATGGTTGAACTTATCATAAACCCTCTCATCATTAATAACCCACTACCTTTTCCATGGGTTCCACCCAATTTTTATATATTTATAAACTATTCTTGTGATGCAAAATTTTTTCCTTGCCACCATTGTCTCATCCTGAGACTCAGCTACTTCATTCACCTTGATCATAACCGAAATTAACTTAGAAACGAATAAAGTATTGGACTTTGATTTGGGACTGGTCATATCCTCAATCTTAATCATTAACAGTCTACATAGATTCACCTTGACACCATGTCTTAACAGATGCAACAAATATATATCTTGATATCTCAGATTTTCAAAGTCCCCTCTTCTTGGACTTAGCACATGTTGGATGAACATGAACAACAATCTATTTTCTCCATCCATCTCTACAGCCACTACTTTCCATTGTTTTCAACTTCCGGTGAGCTCTTCCAAGGAAATATCATAATAAAAAATGTCACCGGTAGGCGGAATTGCCTTCGAGAAATACCCAAAAATTCCTTCATGTGGGACTTTCAAACATTCATCCCATTCAATAGAGGAAAAAGATATTTCCTTTCCATTCACAACTAAAACCATTCTATTCCCCTCTTCAGATTCCCCAAAGCATATAGATGCATAGAACTCATTTATCATCTTAGGATAACAGGGGCCATTGTAGTTTGAGAAGAATTCAATCCATCCCTGATCCTCCAATACTTTTAGAACTAATGGCTTAATAGACATAATCCATTGTACACAAAGTTCCTTCTCAATTAAAATTTATCTATTATGCAAATGCAGGTTCACTACATTCCTTCCGGACCTTGTTATACTACCACTTCCACTAGCTTCAGGTCCTGTTTTCTGCTTCTTCTCATTCAGCTCGTCACTCTCATCCCTAAATTTTGGTATTTCTGTGTTTTCAATATCTGATCGAAGAATCTAGGGTTCACGTGAAAATAACGGATTCGAGGAGTTTGGTTTGAGAGAGAGGAGTTTGCGATGTATTGAAATGTGATCTAGGCTTAGTTTTTATCATTTATAAATCAAAATGTAATAAAAAAAATATACTGAAAACCATTAAGGGTTTCGGCTAAAGAAAATTAAAAATTAGAGCACAATACATATCAGTGATAACTACCGGTGAGCATCCTAACGGTGAGATTTAGCTATTGGCAAGGTCTCTAACAGTGAGGTTTCTAATGGAGAGGTTTCTAACGGTGAGGTTTCTTAGTGGTGAGGTTTCCTAGTAGCGTGGTTTCCTAGCGGTGTGGTTTCCTAGCGGTGATGTTTCCTAGTGGTGAGTTTTCCAAGCGGTGAGGTTTCCTAGCGGTGAGGTTTCTAATGGCGAGGTTTCTAACGGTGAGGTTTCTAATGACGATGTTTCTAACGATGTGGATTTGGATCTACAATGTTTATCATTCCTAACTCATCTATAATGTAACTTTACCTATCTGAACTTAAGGGATTGGTGAAAATGTCATCTAATTGATGTTCAGTACCTATAAATTCAAGAGTAATATCACATTTTTGGTAATGATCTCTCAAAATTTGGTGCATTACATCAATGTTTTTGGTCCTAGAGTGAGATACATGTTTCTTAGAGATATTAATTGCACTAGTGTTATCAAAGTTTATTGATACATGTCTGAATTGATATCTATAGTCCAGTAATGTATGTTTCATCCATAGAATTTTTTAACAACAACTACAAGCAGTAATGTACTCTGCTTCAGCAGTAGACAATGCAACAGAATTCTGCTTTTTACTCCACCATGATACTAAGGACTAACCTAGAATATTACATGTTCCAGAAGTTCTCTTTCTATCTAACTTGCAACCAGCAAATTCAGAATCTAAATAACTTATTAAATCAAATTATTGTCCTTTTGGATAGAATAATCATCTGTTAGTAGTTTGTTTTAGATATTTGAAAATTCTTTTAACAACAATAAAATGTGACTATTTTAGATTAGCGTGAAATATGGCACACATACCCACACTAAACATAATATCTTGTCAAATAGTCGTAAGATAAAGAAGACTCTCTATCATACCACTGTAGTTGGTTTGATCCACTTGTTTTCGAGTTTCATCAGCATCCAATTTACAATTAGTACTCATTGGTGTATCACTTTCTCAATATGATATAAACCAAAATATTTTAAAAGGTCTTTTGTATATTTACTATGATTTAAGATAATACCATTTTCATTTTGAAAAACTTGAAATCCAAGAAAATATTTGATTTCTCCCATTAAACTCATTTCAAATTCAGTTTTCATACTCTTTGAAAAATCAATACACAAATCATTAGTAGAAGATCCAAAAATAATATCATCATCATAGATTTGTAATATCAAAACATCTTTGGAAATTCTTTTGATAAAGAGAGTTGCATCGGTAATCCCTTTAGAAAAACCTTTTTAAATAAGAAACTTACTAATTCTATCATAACAAGCTTGTGGAGCTTGTTTTAGACCATATAGAGCTTTAGAGAGATTAAAAACTCCATTTAGGAAATTGAGGAATAGTAAATCCTGGTGGTTTTTCAACAAAAACATCTTCAATTATAAAACCATTTAGAAAAGAACTTTTAACATCCTTTTCATATAACATGAAATTTAGATGACCATGATAGGCAAGTAGAATCCTAATAGCTTCTAATCTAGCTACAGGTGCAAAGGTTTCCTCATAGTCTATTCCTTACTCTTGACTATACCCTTGTGAAACTAACCTTTCCTTGTTTATAACTATATTTCCAGATTCATCAACCTTATTTATAAAAACCCATTTAGTGCCTATGGTCAATGTGTCCATAGGTCTGTCAACCAATTCCCAGAGTTTGTTACTTTCAAATTGATTTAATTCTTCTTGCATAGCCATTACCCAAAATTCATCATTGATTTCTTCATTGATATTTTTAGGTTTTAACTATGAAAGAATGGCTTGATGTTCAACTTTATTTCTTAGATAAGCTTTAGTCTATGTCCCTCTATCAATATTACCTACAACAACATCTAAAGGATGATTCTTTAGAATCCTAGTTGATTTAGTAAAGGTAGGACTAGAAATTTTAGGTTCTTCTCTATGCTAGGGTTCACTAGGAGCAGATTCTGGAATATTTCCAAAACTGGTTGTCTTTACAACCAGTTCAAAGATTTTATCATTATGGTCCATAATAGACAAGTCTTCTTCATGATTTTCAAGAGAATACTTAGGTTCATGCGGATCAGTTTCATGAAATTTGATGTGAATAGATTCTTCCACACATTTGGTTATTTTATTAAAGACTCTATATGATTTACTCGTTATATAGTAAACTAGAAAGATTCCATCATCAATTTTATAATAAAATTTGTCACGATTATCCTTAGTATTATGAATAAAGACTTTGCAACCAAAAACTATGAAGTAACTCACTTTAGGTTTCTTATTATTCCATAGTTTGTATGGGGTTTTTTGAGAACATGCCTAATCGAGACTCAATTTATAATATAACAAGTTGTATTCATAGCATCAGCCCAAAATTAAACAGGTAAATCATACTCATTAAGCATAGTTCTTTCAGTTTTTTGAAGGGTTCTATTCCTTCTTTCAACTACACCATTATGTTGAGGTGTCCTAGGGGCAGAGAAATTATGATTATATCCATTATGTGAGCAATAGGTTTCAAAATCATGATTTTCAAACTCACAGACATGATCACTTCTCAGGGTCTTAATCATAAGTCCACCAAGGTTCTCTACAGACTTGGAATATTTCATAAAATAGAAACAAGCTTCACTTTTGTGAGCAAGAAAGTATACCCAAGTGTATCAAGAAAATTTATCTACTAAGACATCAACATAGTGCTTCCCATTAAAACTAGAAACTCTAGATGGTCTAAATAAATACATGTGAAGCAACTCAAGAGTTTGAGAATTTGAAACTTATTTCTTTAATTTGAATTAAACTTTATGTTGCTTTACCTTTTGAAAGGGAGTACACACTTTGTCTGATGGGAATTTTTGTTGAGGTAGGTCTCTATCTAAATTTTTCTTAGTCAGTTTCTTAAGTGAGTGAAAATTTCAGTGTCCTAATCTTCTGTGCCATAGCCAAGACTCTTTATGAAAATCATTTAAACATGTAACCTTTTGGTTGGATAAAGAATTTAAATCTACAGTATATACATTTTTATTTCTTAAGGTAGTAAATACCAAAAAACTTTAGAATCAAATACATGGTAAGCATAATTTTCAAATTTAACACTGAAATCATCATCACACAACTGAGAAATGCTTAACAGGTTGTATTTTAATCCATCTAGAATTAATACTTTAGAAATTAAAATTGAATTAGTGGTACCAATCTAGCCTAAGATGAAGATTTTTTCTTTTGAATTATCACCAAAGGTGACATTCCCTCCATCAAACTTGATTAAAATTTTGAAACATGAGTATTCTCCAGTAATATGACTTGAAAATCCACTATCTAAGTACCATATATTCTTATAGGAACTCTTCATACAAGTATCCTACAAAACAGGTTTAAACAGAAAATGATTTTGGTACCTAGATTTTCTTGGGTCCAGACTGGTTAGCCAGAAAAACTTTTGGTACCTAGATTTGACTAATGGGTCTCATACATTCGATAGATTAAAATGATTTTGAAAGATAAACTTTGTTTGATATATAACTATGTGAATAGCTAGTTGAGGCATAGGAATTTCCATATCTGGAACTGGTAGCATACTTTCCAGATTTAGGAATGAATTTATTCATAACAAACTGTCTCTATACAGGCTGATAGCCCCAATCAGTAGTATACTTTGGTGATACTTGTTTGCCTAGAATTTGTGTAAGAGTATTCTTTCCATAAATGAATTTTTTAGATCCTTATTGAGTATCCCATTAGAGAGTTTGAGTTATGTATTTTCCTTTAACAGTTGAGAATTATTTTCTCTTTCTATACTAAGATCAGATATAACAGTACTAGTCAAGGCATACAGTTTCATTAAGGTGTTATACATATCTTTTAGCTCATTGCGGGTATCATCTAGCATGTTACAGTATTCAAATAATTCTTCACCAGTCATGTTTTCAGAATCATAATCATCTCCAGAATAATGTAAATTTAAATAATGAGTATCCAATGTTACCTCAGATGTGTTTTTCATGAAACACATATTAGATTTTTGAGATTTTTCATCCTGAGAGGAATCAGAATCACTTGAACTGTCTTCTAAAGCACTCCAGGTTTCATTAATTTAATTCTTATATTTCTTATCCTTATAATCATATTTCTTCATGAACATCAATTTTGGATAGTCAGCCTTAATGTGTCCTTTCCTTTTTCATTCATAACACACTATCTCATCATCCTTATCAGATTTCTTCCAATATTTCTTCCAATCACCTCATTGGTCATACTTACCCTTATAATTTAGTTTTCTAAAAAATATCTTTTCCTATAGAATTTATTGAATCTCCTAGCTAGTTGAGCCATATCTTCATCACTATCAGAATCTGATCTTCCACTTGTTGAGCTTTCAGTAGGAATGTGAACTTTCTCCTTGTCCTTGCTCTTTGAGACAGTAGACGTAAATTCCACTAATCTCCTCTTACGTTCATCAACATCCTATTTATTTACCTTTAGCTCTTCTTCATACATCGTAAACTTACCAATTAGCTCCTTAATAAGCAGTGTACTAATTTCACATGATTCTGTTATTGAGACTGATGTGCCTCTCCATCTTTCTGGCAGACATCTTAGTATCCTCATGATTTTCACTTTTGCAGGAACATCTTTTCCAAGTGAGCTCATTGTATTTAAAATTAATTTGAACCTGAGATACATGTCAGAAATAGGTTCATCATACTTCATTTTAAAATTATCATACTTAATAGTGTAGGTAATCAATCTAATTTCGTTAACGTTGGTTGTTCCCTCATGAGAAATAACCAAAGTATCCCAGATTTCATAAGTAGTTTTACAAGCAGATATTTGATTAAATTCTTAATCTCTTAAAGCACAATACATGGAATTCATTGCTTTACAATTATTATTGTAAGAAGTTTTCGCAGGTTCATCCCAAGTAGTTCTTTTAGTTTCTAGAATCTTATACTGAATCTCTATAGCATTCTAGATATCAAATCCCATACTTTCTAAATGAATTTTCATTTTCATTTTTCATTGGGCATAATTAAAACCATTAAATAAAGGTGGCCTATTGGTAGCATAATTTTCTAATCTATTATCCATAATTAGATTTTAGAAAATATATTTAAAGAGATAAAATTTAGAACTAACAAAAATTTAAGATCTTTAAGATACAACTAAAATCACATTTAAAAAACCGAGTGTTTCGAAATCCGTTATTAATAACATCCTATGATACCAAATGTTGGTTATAGTGGATACTCAAGAGGGTGGTGAATTGAGTTCCAATTAAAATTTTTGTTAAAAAGATTTCTATTAAAAATCCCCCAAATTAAAACAACATGATAAACTATAGGGAATTTATAATACAGTAAAGGGTCAGTTAGGTTCTCAACAGATTGATTAGTTCTCAGTTAATCTAATCTGAAGATTAAACTAGCTTTTGAAACTAAACTAATGCTTTACAATAAATAAAAACACTTTCTTGTTTAACTATCAGATCTACTTTAAAATAGATTTTTGTTTAAAGTACATAGCAGCGGAATATTGAATATAGTTTAAAACACAAAAAACAAGCACAACAGTTTTGACCAAGAGGTTCAGTCTCATGCTGAGACTTAGTCCTCTCAAACAGTTTATATAAACTTTGATCCATAACCTGGATCAGGGTTTACAACAGTACATAGACTATCCATGTACTAAGACCTCTACCACAGTTCTTCGTCGGAAAAACAAAACAATAGCACACATGCTATCCAGGTCAAACATGACCTCTACCACAGTTCACAGTGAGAACTAAAAGGATTCAGAAGGTGTGAGTGAGGATTTTAGATACCCTCCAGCTATGTTCACGAGTCAGTGTGTGTCTATAAAATAGAGCACACACATTGCTCAAAATGTGAATAAATGAAACACAATAGAAGTAAACAAATAGAAATGAGTTTATAATGCACTATGTGTTGTGATTTAAGCTCTGGACTCCTCAGATTGATGTAGATGAAGGTTTGAGTCCTTCTTTAGAAGTTGTAAGGAAAAAAAGTTCCGTGGTTCTGTTCCTTCACTTCCAGTGTAAGTGTTCAGCTCAAGTAAGAGAGTATTCTTTGTAACACTTGCGCTTCTTCTTTGAAACTTTTTCATGATGTGTATGATTGTTCTTTGAGTTATTATCTTGTTATTCATTATGAATTTCACTTCAAGTGTCACACACTTGCACGTATATTCCTATCCTTTTCGTCATTAGCTTGATATTCCTTTTATACCTTGAGCTCGAGCAATGGAAATGATTACCTTTTTACAGGTATGAGGTACGATTCTCTGGCATGCCAACAACCCTCATTAATTAATAGTAGTTGCATTAAAAACATGAAATATGATCATTGCTAAATAAAAAAATATATGTAGGGTTTAGAGATATGGTGACGGGTTTCCATCAATTGCTCCTAGTATCAGTGAGCTTGTAATGGTGGACTTGAGTCAATATGTCTTGTGTCAGTAGATGTTACTCTTTATAACAATAGCCCTATGTATCAGTAGTTATTTCCATCAGTAGCTCCTTTTTTACTGGTGGCATTCTTGTATCGATAGACTTTGTAGCGGTATCCATCTTTCTGTACTAGCAGACTTGTATCCGTAGCTATCTGTCTGTATCAGCAGACTTGTATCGGTGGACTTTTTCTATCTGTATTGGTGGACAATGTATTGGTATCGGTGGAATTCATATCAGTAGCTGTATGTCTGTCAGTTTGTATTGGTAGTTTTCTGTCTATTTGTATCGGTAGTTGTCTATCTATTTGTATCAGTAGTTGTTTGTACCAGTGACCTCATGTCACAGGAAGCTTGTCTATCAGTGACCTTTACTTATCGGTAGACTATGTACCATTAGGTCTGTATCAGTGACTCAACACTTAATACTTATATGTTCTATGCAAATCATATCCAGATTGAGTTAGTAACATTTCTAAACAAGTATAAATGTAGATAACCATTGATTAACAAATTCCAATGACCATTTTGATATTTTATCAAATCAACAGTAGGATGTAATAGATTGAAAGAATTAATATATAGATAAACATTATTTGAGATCATCAAAGCATATTGAAACATAATTGAGATTATCAAATCATATTAAATAATAATTTGGATTATCAAAACAGGTGAGTTCAACAAAATGGATATTCATGGTTAAAATGTAGTTGTTCTAATTGCATGTTGTAACCATGCTAGGTGCATTGTTCTTGGGGTAGTGGCTCCACACATTTTGATCAGAATTTGTAAATTGTGTGGTCCAACCATGTGACTTGGTGGGTACATGGATCGTAGAACCACATGGTTGACATATATTTTCCCAAACCATGTGTCCAAACCATGGGAATAATTAAAGGGGATTAAAATTACAATTTTCCCTCATTGTTAAATCCAAATCACCCTTTTTTCTCTTCATATTCTCACACTTAGCAGCCACTCAAGCCTCATTTGGATTCCTACTATAATTTAGTGTATATAACTCATTAGGAATCATAATTGAACACCATTGGTTGTGTTGGAAGCCTCTCAGTAAGTCCCACACTCATCTTAATTTTTTTATAGTTTTTGTTTCTATTTTGGATGCTATTTACATGAAATATTATATACTCTATTTTTAGGAGGTTTTTTATTCTTCCAAAATCTCATATTTTAGCTCGAATCAAAGGAAGATAATGGACTATTGAAACTTCCATGGTATAAGGTTGGTGGTCTATATTTCTTTCACCTAAAGTTGTACCATTTATAAAATGTGTTTTTGTGCTGTGTATCATATTTTTTGTGCATCTCCTCTATGATGGTGAAATATTTTAATAAATTGTTAGAAACCTGACATGGTTGTACTTGAGACCCAATTATTTCAAAGGGGTAGTATTCATTGACATAAACCACCCTTTAGGGTTTATTGAGTTAAATGACTATGAATTCTATATATTTAAACCACCATCTAAGGATTATTGATTTTTCCCTTTTAAATGATATATTTAAATTAAATAAAATGAAATGGTTGAATACCCTCAATTGACATCCTTTAGGTCAATCATGAAGAAATACTTTGTAGTATTAATTGAATTCAATTATGAATCATTTATTTAAATAAATCATGATGGTTTGTATAATTATATTGTATAAATACCTAATGTCGGCCTTGAAATATTATGAGCATGCCTTGGTTATGAGATTAAACCACCCACATTCTTTCTTTTGGGTTCTTTTAAATGAATGATTAAGCAATGATGGATATAGAACTCATCATCGATTACCTGAATCTATTAGACATGGATTTCTTTATTATTAATATTAAAACTAGTTGGAAATTATGTTCCTTATTATTTTCTATATTAGAAGTAGATAGTAAAGGCCCTCATTATCACTTCTATTTTATCTTTTTTGGAAACATAGTTCCCTATTAGTATTATTATTATTATTATTAATATTAGAACATATTAGATATGAAGTTCCCAATAATTATTAATTGTAGTTGCGGGAAATTATGTTCCTTATCATTAATTATGATTGAATATTGTTGGAACTCTAATTTTAATGATCAAAATAATCATGTTTATTATTTTATCAATGGGTTTTATGTTTTATGATAGCATTTTATACTATAATGAAATTTGGTGAAAATTTGGATAAGTACAAAAATGACGCACCATTGAAGATGAGTCACCACCATAAATTACCCACCGTTGAAAATGAATCACCGTTAAACTTTACCTATTGTTAGTATAGAATTTTGGAAATATACTAGAAAGACCTACCACCAGAGAAAAGTTACTGTCAGAAGGAACATTTGGCTAGGTATGGAAAATAACTACCACTAGAAACAATTCACCATTGAGAATTAATCACCACCATACTATCTACCATCATGAAATTTAGTAATGCGTTGAAATGAACTACCACTAGGATGAGTTAATTTTGATCATGACCTACCGGTTTCTTAAATCACCATCTCCTTTACTCACATACAAATTGATTCACCACTAGGATAACTCACTGCTAGAGTTGTCTCACAATGAGAAGAGTCACAGTCACTATTTCTGGGATATTGAAATTAATCACTTCTAATGGATATATTATGAAATTCGATGTTGATGATTATTTTAACTATTCTTCTTAAACAATTTTTGGGATTCATTAATATTTATGTCATAGATAAGTATTAGGATGAAGAAGATCCATATGATTGTTCTTCATATAGCTACTCCTGCATGCCACTGTTAAATTCTAAAGTAGGTACCCTTGTCTACATACATACATGTGAAGTGTGTTAGAATTGAATTAAAAGAACCAAAATAGTACTACGAAGTATGAGATTTAATAGAGAGCTTAGAAACTACATCTTTCCTACAAATGACTATGATAAAGTAGAGAATAATGAAAATTCAGATCCTTTCCTACATATAGAACAATAGAGCTTACTATTCTCTATTTTATTGTGTTTTTCTTAGAAATGACCTGAGACTATAGCCAAGCTACATCTGAGGAGTATCAAGCTTCAAAGAACATTAGATAGATAAAATCCATCCTTTATTTATCCTTACACATTATCTTTCTATTTATTGCATTTATATTTCGAGCAGTGTTTGGTTTACACTAAATTTTAAAAACACACTGACTACTGCACATTAAATGGAAGAAAAAAGATATCTTTTTAACTCTCTCTTTACATTTTTCCATGGGTGTTGTGGAAGAGGTACCTGCATGGCTAATGTTTATATTATTTTTCCATGTTTTTTTGGAATAGGTCCCTACGTGGCATATACCACTTGTTAGTTATTGTGTATATCTAATATAGGTTGTGGATATAGATTATTTTAAATAATCTTCTTGGAAGAATTTGGTTTCCATGTGAATTGGATTAGGTCTCGGTTTGAGGCTAAACCTCCTGTATTTATTCTAATTTGTGTTTTTTTCTATTTCATTTCAAAGCATTAAAATGAATTTTTGTATACCATAAACAAACCCACTACTTTTATAGTTAATCTTAATTATTGTTTTTATAAGTTTTTGATTAAGTAAATTTATTTCAAAAGTTAAAACAGTCTTCATACTGTTTTAGCTGATACTTAATAATTATTTGAGAAATATTTTAAAAGATCCAAAATTATATTGATCTGTTATTTTGGTTAATAGGGATATTCTAATTATTTTTTGGATTTTATTTAAACATGTTTTAACATAAATTTTTATTGAGTACTCAATTCACCCCCCTCTTGAGATACACTACTGGAAAAACAGCCTATACCCACGGTTCAAAACCGTGGGTATAGCCCCCAAAACCGTGGGGATAGCCTATACCCACGGTTTTGGGAACCGTGGGCTGGAACGGCGTCGGTATAGGTCCCCAGCCTATACCCACGGTTTTGGAAAACCGTGGGTATAGGTGTCCTGCCACCGTGTCACCGAAACATAGACAATTTCCACGGTATCAACGGCTTTTACCCACGGTTTCAAAACTGTGGGTATAGGTCCTAAAATAATACAGCCGCCGAGTTTCGATCCCGGAACCTCTTCGCTGCAAACACCGCGTCTAACCACTACCCTAACTTCACATATATGTATATATATATATATTTAGTTAAATATAGTTATGAAAACCGTGGGTATAGAGGGAAGAACCGTGGGTATAGGGTTCCCGCCAAAAAAAAATTCCTTCCCGCGGAAAATTTTTTTTCCCGCGCACACAAAATCGACCTATACCCACGGTTTTTCATAACCGTGGGTAACCGTGGGGATAGGGACCCCTATACCCACGGTTTTGGGAAACCGTGGGTATAGGTGAATTTTCAGGACCTATCCCCACAGTTTGCCAAAACCGTGGGGATAGACCCCCCTTTACCCACGGTTTTGGAAAACCGTGGGTATAGGTCATGAAAAGTCACCTATACCCACGGTTTTGGAAAACCGTGGGTATAGGGGGGGTCTATCCCCACGGTTTTGGTGAACACCGTGGGGATAGGTACATTTTCCAGTAGTGATACTCACCCCAACTGACATTTGGTATCAATGGTTTTGCAAAATATTTTCAAATGTGATTTTAGTTTTGTTTCAAAGATCATATATTTATATCAAATCTAAATTTAGTCCATTAAATGGATAATTTAAAATAAAGTAATGCTACTAACATACCTCCATTTTTAATGGAAACAACTATTTAAAAAGGAAAATAAAAATGAAAATGAATGGTGAAGGTATGGGTTTTGAAATCTGGTCATAAGTAGAGGATAAATTTGAATTACCTATGGCTGCTAGAAACACATGGGATGATGCTACTAAACATACTTAAAATAATAATTTAAAATCCATGAATTATCTCTTCTGTGCCATAGGAGATGAAGAATTTAATAGGTTATATTCCTGTAAATCTTCTTTTGAAATTTGGGATAAATAATATTTTTATCATGAAGGGTCTATTAATGTTAAAGAAATGATATTTAACACTTATAAAATTAAATATGATACATTCAATATGAAACCCGATGAGATGATTTAGGATATGTATCTCAGGTTCAATGAGATAGTGAACACAACGACCTCATTGGGTAATCCAATTTTAGATAGAGATCTAATCATGTGACTACTAAGATGTATTCTAGAGAGTTGGAGAGGTACCTCCATTCCAATAATAGAATAGTTTTACAAAAGTAAACTACCTATAAAATAATTTATTGAGAAGCTTATGATGTATGGGGAAGTTGTTAAAGTCAATTGCTAAGAGGATGATGAACCTAGGAGGATATATATCACCTTCAAGATTAATGCATCAAAGTAGAAACAAAAACAATAAGTCCAAGATGAAATCTCCAATGATGAAGAATCACCAACCAAAATTTATTAGCACAAAGATCATTTTGCTAGATGTTTTAAGAAATTTTAAAATAAAAATAGATTATTAAAAAACTGAGCTATAAGGGAAAGTATGAAAACATTGGAAATTGGAAGGACTAGAAAAGTGATGATAATTCAAATGAGACTGCCTATGATGAGTGTAATAGAAAAGGACAAGTAACAGACAACTCTACCAAGTTAAAGTATGAGAAGAAGTATGATAATTATGAAAAGAAGTATTATAAATCAATAAAAGACACATGGAGTGCCTCTAAGTACAGCTCTGGTAACTTTGAATCAACTAATGAGGATAAGCCTGATATAGAAAATTTTTATTTCATATTAAAGATGTTTAAGGTACCTACTTAATCTCTTATACATAATTATAATTATTCTAGGGATGACTAAAATGATGATGATTTGTCCAAATTGGAAATTTTTTAATATAATAATATTCTTGAAGATACTTTTATTTATCTTAAAGAAAAATAAAAAATTATAAATTAACATCATGATTTATCTGCTAATATCAAATCTGATATTTCTATAGAGAAAGAAAGATTGATCAATTATTAATATAAATTATTGAAGAAAAGTTTTGAAATGAGAAGTTAAAGAAAGACTTATAGAGACATATAAATAGAATATAAATTTTCACTCAAATATTAGGGACAAAATTTATACAAAATATATTACTGGTTTACATTACCAACATGGTTAGAGAAGAGTTATTAAGAATACTTTTTTCTAAAAACCTATTCTCGAAATTCTACTAAATATTTTTATTCTAGTGGACCAAAGAATGATTTTATTTGAAAATATTACAATATACTTATTAGAAACCTATAAAGAAAATATATGTTCTAAAATCCCTAATCTATAACATATCTGGACACAAGAGAATCTGGGTAACAAAATCATTCTTGTTATAAACATTGTTTTTTAGGTAAAATGATTCATTAGATCCTATATAAATCTATAGTAGTAGAACAATAGATATTTTATATATATTACATGAGAAAAATTTATCTTTAATAACTTGATAAAGTTTGATAGTGGACATTTCACCTTTGGTGACAACGCTAAAGGAAAAATTATTGGTTGTAGTCAAATAGGTAACTCAAATTCAATTTTAATTTCAAATTAATTTTTGTAGATGGTTTAAAATAGAATTTTCTTATCATCTCATGGATATATGATGATGGTTTTGATGTGATGTTTGAAAAAAATTATTGTAATGTTTTTAATTCTAAAAATATTTTAGTATTTACTACATTGAGAAATGATAATGTATATGTTGTTAACTGTGATTCTTTAATATCAAAAAATGCTTCATTTTTAAGCTAATTTCTTAGAGAATCTTGGATTCGACATAGGATACTAGACCACTCAAATATCCAGTCACATACAAATCTTACTAGAAAATGGTTAGTCAAGGATCTACCTAGACATGAATTACAAAGTGAAAAAGTCTGTAACCCCTATCAAAAATGGATAAAATTATTTTAAATTTATGAAATAAGTTTCAGGTTTCCATCCTCTTGTGTTGGTTCATATGGTATTATTTAAACCATCTAGAGATTGGTTTAAATGGGATGCACTATATCTATGTACGTATAGATGAATTTTATAAGTATACTTTGGTTTTATTCTTAGCTCATCAGAGTGAAGCTTTCCCTTATTTTACCAAGTATGATAGATTTATAGAAAACCTGAGTGGACATGGAATTAAAACCATAATATGTGACCATGGTCCTCAATTTTAAAATCAAGAAATTGAATCATTTTTCTCAAAAAATTGATATAATCATTACTTTTATACTACTAGGAACCTTCAATATAATTTATTTGTAGAAAGAAAAAATATAACCCTTCAAGATATTGGTCAAATAATGAATAATGTGTATGACTAACTTGTCTAATTTGGGGCAGAGGCTTTGAACATAGTCTGCCCTATAATTAATAGAGTTTTAATTAGAACTATTTTGAAGAAAACATCCTATGAAATTTGGAATAATATAAATCCAAATGTAAGTTAAATTAGAGTTTTCGAGGGGAATAGTATTTATTTTTAACACTAAGGATAATCTTCACATGTTTTCCTCAAAAAGTGATGATGGAATATTCTTTGGTTATTTAGCTACAAGAAAATCATATTGAGTTTTACCAAATGAACCATGAATATGTAAGAGCATGTCCATGTCATTTTTAGTTATATAGATCCACAAAAACCAAAGGCTCATTTAGAATATAATTAGGATGATTTATCCACTTTGAGCATAATTGAAAAACATTATGATACTATTGAAATATATATATATAAATCATCCAATTCTAAGGAGATTTTAGAACCTAATGCAGAACCTGTAGAAAACCATGATGTGGACAACACATATTTTTCTAGAGTTTTTTGGACTCTTAAATTCCATATTTTAGATGTTTCAGATGGATAATTAGATAGAGTTACACAAACTAGAGATTTTCTAAGAAACCAGGTTAAACATAAAGCATTCTTATCCCAACATAAATATAAGAACATCACCAATGAAATAAATGATGAATTATGGGTAATGGATATGCAAGAAAACCAAGTCATTTCAAAATAAATAAATCTTGGGAACTTGTTCATATACCTAATAACACCATGACTATAGGAATAAATGGGTGTTTAGAAAAAAAGTTTATAAATCTGGCATAATAGAAAGGAAGAAGGTTGGACTAATTTCATAAGGGTATAGTCAATAATAAGGTATATATTATGTGGAAACCTTCTCTCTTGCATCCAATATTTAAGCCATTAGGATACTACCTACATAAGTATCACGTCTATATTTAAAACCATATCAAATGGATGTAAAAAGATAATTCTTTAATGAGTATATATCCAAGCGTGTTTTTCTAGAATAACCCCTAGATTTCAAATCCCTAATTTTTTAAATCATGGTTTTAAATTAGAAAAATCATTATATGGGTTAAAACAAGATCATTGATATTGGTATTATAGGATCATCTATTTTATTATTTCAAAAGTATTTTGAAAAGGGATAGTTGATCCTAAATTTTTTTTAAAAATAATTTAAAAAATGATTTAGTTGTTCCAATCTGTATAGATGATGTTATCCCTGGATCCTCTAAAATTTGTTTATATACTAACTTTACAAGGTGATGAAAAATGAATTTGAAATGAGTTTAATGGGAGAACTAAATTTTTTCTCATTTTTCAGATTTTTCAAAATAAAGAAGATATTATTTTAAATAAAAGTAAATATACTAAATACCTTTGAAAACGTTTTGGCTTGGATAGAAATAAGATTAGTGACACTCCTATGAGTACCACCAGTAAGTTGGATTTTTATGAATCTGGAAAAATAGTAGATCGAACCAGTTATAGAGGTATTATTGAATGTATTATCTATTTAACTACTAATCTAACTGACATTATGTTTAGTGAGTGTATGTGTGCTCATTTTAAAGATGACCCAATAGATCGAAAATTAATTTATTTAAAAAATTATTTTTAAATACCTAATGTATGAAACCAATTTAGGATTGTTTTACCTGGGAGGAAAATCATTTTTCATAGTTAGATATTTATATGATGATTTTGTAGGATACAAGTTTGATAGAAAAATCTCTTCTATAACATGAAATCTTTTGGGAAATTCAATAGTTTTTTAATGTAGTAAATAATTTTTTTTATTTCAATCCCTACTGCTAAAGATGAATACATAGTTTCAGGTAGTTTCAGTTCTCAAGTTGTGTGGATGAAACACACTTTAATAGAATATGGATACCAATTATAAAATGTCACAATAAATTGTGACAAAATATGTGCTATGAATATTTCTAAGAATCATTTATATCACTCTAGAAAAAAACAAATTGATGTATGATGTAACATTTTGAGAAACAAATTTCAAAATGGAGATATAAATCTTGAATACATTGGTATTGAACATTATCTTGATGATATTTTTATTATTATGTTGAATTATGAGAGAATAAACTACATCAAACATAAGTTAGAAGAGATTAATTTTAGTTTATTTTAATCTTATAGAACCCACCAATAGATTTTTACCCACTGTTGGAGTTTTACCCATCATTGGAGTTTTACCCACCATTGGAGTTTGACCCAGCTTTGGATTTTTACCCACCATTATAGATTTACCCTCCCTTGGAGTTTTATTCACTAGTGTATTTTTACCCACAGTTGGAGTTTTATCCACATTTAATGTTTTACCCACCATGTGTTTACCCACCATTGGTTTTTGAGACACCACGGATAATTGTTATTTACTATTTATTTATTTATTTATTTCACCTTGATTAAAATTTTATTTATATTTTATTTTTCCAATTTATAAATCCTGAAATTCATAAATGATATAAATTAGACAAATGTCTATGTTCCGACGCTCTCTCCCTTGTGCGTTTGTCTTTGAAAATAACTACAACCATTTCTCTCCCATAGTCGATCCATCTGGCTATTGAGCCAGTGGACCCACATCTCACGAATGAGTCAGTTTTACTTGATAAGAAAGTTCGTGTCGAGTGGTTGTTGTCAATAAAGTATTTAGTGATTATAGTTATGAATGATTGGGGATGGGTAGAGTGGTTCTCTAATAATGATAGGACCTTATATTCGATTTTAGTTCATCTGTTCTTTCGGTATTTCAGGTTTATCATTACGGAAGATGAAGACTAGGTTATAAGTAGAAGAAACGGATATAAATTTGTCTTCTCATTAGGAAACTGGGATAGATGTCTGAAAGTACCTCCTGAAGGTGTACGAAATGAATACTAAGGATCTATTCTGAGTGGAAGTGATAAATTCATGTATTAGGATGCTTTATAAGATCTAGTTAGAGATGGAATTGTAAGAAGACCAGCTGCAACTGAGCTTGATGGTTAATGTCATTTTCTTTTCAATTTTATTTAGTATATGTTTTGTCTAAGGAAAGGTGATTTCACCAAAACGAGGTATCATGATATATATATCCCATGTATTATGGAGAGATGAGAAAATATTCATTTGAGAAAATACATAATGACTCATATGATGGAGATGTGCAAGAAATATTCTAGAAAAAACCCATTATCTACCCAAAATTAATTATAGACATGTTGGAGAAAAAGTGATTGGTTAAGGGGGAATACGATATATTATAAAAAATGTATGTTTTTAATTAAAAGATCATTTTTAAAATAATAATGATAAGTTAGAACCCCTGGAAGAGGAAGCGGTTTGATGATGTTGATAGGCACTATGAGGATTTCCATCCTTTTGATCACCCATCTAGGCCGAAGAATCTTTTGGATCCTAGATTGGACTAGGATGTTGTGGCTAAGTATTCTAAAAAGGAACAAGAATATGACTGGGAGGAAGAGTTATAGTTGATGATGGTAGTGACCCAGTTAATCCCAAGAGACCATATGTTGTTTCTTATGGTGGTCCTATTACTCCAAGATCTAGCCTTATATGAGAGTCTATTTTAAAAGAAGGAAGTGAAGAGGAATATACTAAACCTTATTATTAGGAAATGAATAAAATAACTTCAAAATCTTGTGATGAGAATTGATAAAATGGATGTGACTATATGAATGGTGAGAATGGTGAAGAATAAGTTGAAGAATAAAATGGATATGATAGTAATGCTGATTCCTTCCACAATGGTTCTAATGGATGCATATGTACTAGATTTTTTGAGATACCCCAAACAATTTTTTCTTCTCTAGTATAATATGTTAAATGTAGATAGGATGAGATATTTAGCCTATTTGAATATTTTTATAGAAATAATAGAGATGAGATAAAAGCATCTGTGAAGGGGGAGGAGTCTCCAAGCCTCTTTAGTCGCCCTCTCGATCTTGTTGATTTAGTCCTTGCAGATCCTGTAGTTGATAAGTAGATAGTTGTCATTGACACCATTGTTGATAAATTTTTTTTGTTGACCCTACAATTGTTGAGCCTATAGTATCTGATCCGGTAGTATTTGAGCCTCTAATTGTGTCTCCATCCATATTGGATGTCATATCTTTTGAAGAATGTGAGAAATACCCTATCTATATCGGATTTAGACTAGAGTAAACTAACTCAGATGATGAGTGACCTGACTTTCTTATAGATATTGATGCTAATGGATCCATGGTATAACAGATAAATGATTCAGAGGAGTTACAAATATTTTATTTAGATATTCCTGCCAAATATAAGCATGTAGAGGCACTTTTTGTTGCTTTTGTATCCTTTCCTACACCCACTATTGCATTTTTACCTATTTATGTGGTTACCTTATCTGACTTAGTGTCCTTTAGAGAGAGGATTATGTCTGATTTTGGAATTTTGTTGAAAAATAAATCACCACTTATGATTAATATTAGTGAAAAATATGTAATATATTTATCTAAAAATGTTATACATCACATGCATCCCAAAACGATGGATAAAATTAAATAAGTGGAAGTAGAAAACAAAAGACTTTCCAATGAGTTAGAGTCTTTGATAATAGTGATGGAGGAGATATATAATACCTTTTCTACCAGTACAAATGCTTTTATAGAGAG
The DNA here is from genome assembly GCA_963277665.1 of Viscum album. NCBI lineage: Eukaryota > Viridiplantae > Streptophyta > Magnoliopsida > Santalales > Viscaceae > Viscum > Viscum album. The sequence goes on along the minus strand of OY728135.1, from coordinate 518,861,415 downwards.
GTTTGAGGGTATGCCTTCAGCACCATCTAGTTTGAGTGCCACAAATCCTCCTTCTTTAGATGTTGAGTTGATCATATCAGTGGATAAAGAAGACATTTGTGCTTTTTTAGGAGTGTTCTGGACATTCCCTGGGAATTTTTGAGACAAATATTTCATAAAAGTGATCATGTGAATATGATGGTAATAGAATATATGTAGTATATAAAATGTAATAGATAGACAATTAAAAATCCTGTAAAGTATTACCTTATGAGGATTTATACTAAGCAATATTTTAACTCTTATTTTAAGTTCCTTACCAAGAACCTCAAGATGCCTACAATCACTAAATACTTCAAAGAATATGTTAATTCCTTGAAAGTGATGACCCTAGTGATCAATTTTGTTTATGATGATGAAAAAGTATTTTTTTATTTCTTTGGAAAGAATAGTAAATATCATCATGAACTTTATAAATATATTGAAGCACTTTCTTCACGTTTATAGCACCGCAGCATTGTCTCAAGATAATATTATAGTCACTTCTCATCTCACTAACTTAGCTTCTAATTTATAGTTTTTTAGAAAACGTGTTACCCAATATCCCAATGTACCCATACCTACTCATTTTTATCCTTTTAAACTAACTCTGAGAGAAGCTGTCCATCATTTCTGGCGCATTATTATTAGAGATCGACTATCTCTATCTGATGTCCCTACAGGTGCCCCATAGTTTCCTCTACTTCTGCCTTTATTCCCTCTACCTCTTCCAAAGATAAGAAAAATAAACCTCTTATTCATTTTAATCATCTTTTGAGGCATTTATATAAGACTTATTAAGTCTTTTATTGGGATTTTTTATTCATTTTGGTGTATCTATTTTTTAACATAAATGTAAATTCTATTTTTATTCATATTTTCTTTCTCTCCATTAACTATTTTTGTTTTCACTTTTTTCATAATCCCAAAATGGGTAAAATTAATTTATAGAATTTAATGGAATTTATTTACTCTTTTTAGAGAAATGTTATATTTTGATACCATCTTTAATATTGTTTTAAATGGGAGAATGAATATGTAATTTATTTCTTTTTTACGGAACCACTATTATTTGATACCATTAATAATATTGTTTCTTTGATATCATACCTTTTATTCCATATATTTTTGGATTATTCATTTGATACTATATTAATTACCTACTTGTGAAAATATTTTCTATTTAATATCCCGGATACCATACATAATTAAATTTCTTCCTTTGATACAATTTTCATTAATTATGAGTATTTAATTTTATGGTTATGTTATATTTTCATAACATCCTTTTTTATATAAAATCATTAATTCTTTTTTGATTGTTTTAACTTATATTATAAAATACTATATATTTTTAAATTTGTAAGTTGATCTATTTTAAACCCATCATTATTATATACATTGTTTAAAAAACTCCATCATTTTTTATCATAAAATGGTGGAAATTGTTGGAACTCTTGTTTTGATGATAAAAAATAATTTTTATTATGATATTAATGAGTTTTATATTTTAGGATGGAATTTTATACTATAAGGATTTTTGGTGAAAATTTTGATAAGTATAGAAATGACCCACCGTTGAAGCTGAGTCACCACAAAAAAGAACCCACTATTGATAATGAATCACTCTCAGACATTACCAACCATCAGAATGGAATTTTGGAAATGTACTGAAAATACGTACAACCATGGGTGAGTCACCGTCAAAATGAAAATTTTTAGAAAGTATGGAAATGACCTACATTAAAAAAGGATCCACCATTTAGGATTTTTCCATGCAGTATGATACACCGTTTGGAAATTTGGAAAAGTATTGAAATTACCTACCACTGAGACGAGTCACCATTAAGAATGACCTACCATCTGCCCGAATCACTATTCTCCTGACTCACCCCCAGCTTAATTCACAATAAGGATAACTCACTGCCAGAGTTATCTCATTATCATAAGAGTTACATTCACCATTTCTGGGATATTTAAATCAATTGTTTTTTATGACCATATTATGGAATTTATTATTGATAATTATTTTAACTACTGTTCTTAAACTATTGTTGGGGTGAATTGAATTTTATGCTAGATAAAAGTATGATGTTGAAGAAGATAAAGATGATTATTATTCAAATAGATATTCCTGTATGATAATATTGAATTATAAAGCAGGCTCCGTCATGGACATATGTACATGTGAGGTGAGATGGAACAACATTAAATAAACAAAAAGAGTGCTATGAAGTGAGATATTTTCTAGATATCTTACATGATACATCATTCCTACAACCGACTATGAGAAAGTGGATAATAATGGACATTTAGATCATTTCCTATAGAAAAAACAATAGAGCTTACAATGCTCAGTTTTACTATATTTTTCTAAGAAATGACTAAATATTATATCCATGATACATATGAGGAGTCTCAATATTTAGAGAAAAACTGACTAAGAAACTCCATACTTTATTTATCTTTACAATTGATCTTTCTATTTGTTTCCGTTATATTTTGAAAAGTGTGAGGTTTATCGAATATATTAGTCACATAGTGACTCCTGAATGTTAGAAGTAAGGTACAAGATATCTTGTTAAATATATATTCATATTTTTTCCCATGGGTGTTGTGGATGAGGTCCCTACTTGTCTTGTGTTTATATTATTTCCCACTGTTATTGTGGAAGAGGTACCTGTGTGGTCTGGATATCTTGTTAGGTGTTGTGAATACTTGATCAAGGTTTTGTATCAAGATTATTTAATATAATATACTTAGCATCAAGAGATTGACATGTATAGGGGACTAGGTAGTGGATTGAGGCATAACCTCTAGTATATATCAATGATGTGTTTTGTTTCATGTCAAACCATTAAACTAAATTTGTTTTAAAATGTAAAAATAACTAATTTTATAGTTAGTCATAATTAGTGTTTATATATGGTTTTTATTAACTAAATTGTTTTAAAAAATTAAATTATTTTTCATATTGTTTTAACAAATACTTTTTCATTTTTTGAGAAATATTTTACAACATTATAACATATATTGATATACTATTTTGGTTAAAAGTAATGTTTTAATTATTTGTGTGATTTTATTTAAACTTGTTTTAATAGAAATTTTTATTGGGTAATAAATTCACTACCCTGTTGAGATACACACACTGACCAACAAACATATTGAACATGGTTGTATGTTTCATCACTAGTATTATTTTAATTATCATACTAACTATTGGGAATGGTTCCCCTTATCAATTACAGAGAGTTTCTATACATGTCATCCACTATTACTAAGTTTAGAATTTTAATTGATGTGTCTATTTAGATTGGAATCCCATTATTAATATAATTATACAAGGATTCCTATCTTTCAAACCTCGGATCTGGAGTTATTTATATAGAATATAAATTCTATGAGAGATTACAACTTAGTCTGAAGCAGGTATGGTTGCCCAGGTGTCCTATGAGGAACCTGAGCATGACATGGTTTTTTATACATCATTTACCACTTAAAATTTATTGATTATATATACAAAACAATTCATTTTATATTCATTCAATGGATTTTTATTATACACCATTATTGGTGGACTATTATATTTTACTCACATCCTATAAGGATACTATTGTGTACCCGAATAGATCTCATGGATTCAGTTGACGATCTTGGATTTTACTTTTTACCATTACTCTTTATGGACTAGAAATTGACATATATTAGGAAGTTAAGAATGTTCTAGGTATTCCTATATGCATTAGGTATTTTGTTTATTTAATCTTTGACCATCTAGTCCCATAGCATGTATTACCATCCATATGTTGATTGTTTTTATTTTGGTCTTACCATGTTCTTGCATGGATATTTATTTGGCACTTGATAAGTTATCTATTTATCACTAATTGTAAATTATGATTATATTATGTTTTGTCTATATTATTTCTTTTTATACAATAATTAGTGTTTATCTAGAGGGTATAGTCTCCCAATTTTACAACCTTTATATCCTCACTCCTAGTGAGTATCCTCTGCCATATGAAGAGGCATACTTAAGGCCCTATCACCAACTAGTTTGATTACTATTTATTGAGTGAAATAGGTCAAGACATGAAAAAATGGTATTATAGAATGATTTTACACTAAAATAGGATAATATTTATTGTTTATATTATAATATTAATGTGGTTATATGTTCATAAACATTAGTTCTAGTGCCTTTTACAATTTAAAATAATTTTCTAAACATTTTTTTAATTACTTATTAAAATACCCAATTAAATGGTACATTTTTAAACACCATATAAAACACCCAATGGCCTTGATTTTATTTTAATTTTTCATTTTCAAGTCTCCAGTTCAATGAAAAGCATTATATCCATCTGAATAAATTAACTAATCAATTGGGATGACAACTAATGTGGGATTGGTACCAAGAACAATCTTGGGTGAAGTGAACTGGATAACAACCCAATAAAAAGACTATTGAGACCAAGATAAAACCCAAATTAAGATAAAATTTGAATTGGTTATAGATAATATAATATTAAGTATTTCATAAAATAGTGAACAAAGATAATTTTTAATTTTGAAGGGATTTCGAGGCGAACTAACTTTAAGATGAAATTATGGGACAAATACTATGCCTGAGAAAAACATACCTCCATTTCAATCATATCTAGAAAAAAATATCCAATTAGGATGAAATTTTATAGTATAATAGGATAAATTCATGGATTCAATTTATTATTCTATGACCCACTCAAATTTTAAAATATAGAAGCTCGTTTCGACACATTTGTCATAGGTTTGAAAGCCAGATCAAATTTCGGGCCAGGGGTGGAAAAGTACACATTCCAAAAATTTACACCACTATAGAACTACCATAATCAAGTGGGAAGACTTTTAGTATGAAAGTCTTTTCACAATACTCTTTAAATTCATTTCTAATATAATGGTGGTGAGGGATTGAGGATATTCTGGGTGTTTTGTTTCATTATAATGTTATATTGTAGCTCTATCTTTATAACATTATTTTTTCAAATATAAGTAATTAGAATCACATTAATATCTTAATAAAACATCTTATTACTATAATTTTCTATTATTTATAAATGTTTTGTACCATTTAATTAACGTATGAATTTATTCACCTAGGGAAGAGAGAAATTATTTACACAACAGTGGAGTGTTCATTATTTAACTATTTCTCTTCTTCATTTCCAGCCTCATGAGTCTACTTCCCATTTTCATTATGATAATAACATCAATGGGAAGATAAAACATATATGGTTTTATCTAAAGAAGTAGAAAATTTTTTATTGGATGTTATTTATCAATCTATAAATGTTTAAAAATTTCTTTTATTTTAGTTTTTCATTAAATGATTTTCTCTCATCTCTCCCTTATTGAATTTTATCACTACACTTTTCAAATACTAATAAGAACATTTACCTTAGATCAATCATAAAATTGTTACTCCAAGTGTATAGGTTATTATCATGAGTTTTTAAAGGTGTATAACCATTAATTTATGGTTCTATATTGATTTCATCGAATGAATCATTCTCAAGTTAATGAAATTAAAATAATTTAAAAATAATTTCAACCAATCCATCCCTTGTAATAACCCAGGAACAACCCTTTCTCATAAATTGAATTCACTTAGGTCACATAGTGTTTATTTAAACCATCTCAAAATAAACAAAATTTGGTCACATCATATCCAAATCTCCATCTTAGTATGAATGTGTGTTTAGGTTTCCTCTCAGTTTTATGGGGATTCGACAACTAGGGCTACTCTACAAGAGACCACGTCAACCCTAAAAATTGAGTAAATTTGGGGGAGGCAAAATTGTGGCACTATTTCTGGGGACCCAATTAAGACATATCTAGACTCATTATATTCTTTCGCATTTCTCTTTTCTCACCTCAATTTGTCTTATCTTTCCCCTTGTTTTCACTTTTGTTGGTGCATGCCCACCTATACCCATGAATGATCAAACCAACATGTTACGGTGGATAGTCATATTGTAGGGGAGTTAAGAAAACCTAATTCTATCTTCCCATTAGATCTTAATATTATTTATACTCTAGATTAAAAAAATTTCAACTATTCCAAAGGAGGGTCTTCAAATAAACCAACTCATATATCTGGGAAAAAACCAAAATGGAAATCTAAATGGGGTAGCCCCTAACTTGGGGAATGTAGTCCATCAAACCATGAATGAATACCTAATACTTGTCAAGATGAATAAAAACTATTTCATTAGGCATGATTCCCTAGGATGATCTCACTATGACTTAAAAACTCAGTTCCTAAACCACCTTCCAACCTTTCATGGCATAGAATCAAAAATTTTATACCTTCATGTAAAGGAACTCATCTCCATTATTGAAACAATGTTCTACCCACATCAAATTGAGTATGATAATATGAATATAATTTATTTCTCATTTAATGATCTATAAAATAAATGGTTATACAATTTGATACCTATTTCTATCCACTCTTAGGACCAATATGTGGAAAACATGACCAGAAGACCAAAAACTGTCCAACCATACCTTCTATAAAGGAATTTATTTTAGTAGGACCACTAAAAAAGGTCAACGATTTGAACATTCAAAATCCACAGTACCAAAACACTTTCCATCCAAAGTATAGGGACCATCCAAGATTCCATTTGAATGATAACCAGTTATCCATCAAATAACCCAGTCATCCACAAAGACTAAAATCCTTCCCACCACATAACTTTCAAACTCATAATCAATTCCAATAAAAACTAGTCCCATAACAACATCCTACGATACAATACCAACAAAACATATAGAAATCCATTCAAAAATAAATCCAATAACCAATGTATTCACCTAGGATAAACCAACTAACACAATCCCATACCCAATCTATCACTATCCCAATCCTTGAAATGTTGTGTCAATAAATGGCGAAAATGAACTCAAAATTCTCATCCCTTAAACAATAATTTCAAACCATTAAGACTAGAAAAAAACCCATGCCTACTCTGGTTATCCCATCCTCAACTGAAAGGGGAGAATCCAATTACATAGAAATTAGTCAAGAACAACTAAATTTTTTGGTTTCCATAAAAAGTGGAAAATCCATTTAAAAACCTGAAAAACCCATTCCAGAACAATTAATATCTTCAATATCATATGAAAATGTTGATATAATCCTCTCAGTATCTAAAAAATGCAATGAGAAATTGAAGGAATCAAAACCACAAAAAACATCAAACAACCTACTCCCGTCCCCCAATGCTTGAGAGGAAAATATAAACCATAACTGAATGCAACTTTGAGGGAAATATTATCTATCCTTATATTTAACATTATTGTTCTCGATTTAAAACAAACCATACTTGTATACTCTTTGTAATAGAAGGACCTATGCACATGTAAAAATATGTTCTCATACAAAAACCAAGTCATTTTTACAGCCAATGTGAGTACCACTATTCAAGGGAACATTCCTCTCAAGTTGAAAGACCTGAGTTGTCCATAAATCACTATTGAACTATGGGTAAAAAATGTTTTCAATTCCCTTTGTGATCTAGGAGCTAGTTTTAGCCTCATTTCATATATAATGTACTTACAATCAGATATTGTAGAGATCCATCCTACTTCTATCACACTCCAACTTGCTGATCAAAGTGTTAGGGTTCCCAAGGTGTTCATAAAGGATTTTTTTATAAAAGTTGAGAATTTAATTTCCCATCATGACTTAAGTTTAATTTAAAATCAACCATGATTATGTCATAGGTAGAAAATCCCCATCATCATTGTTCGTTATTTATTAACAGTCAAATCTGTCATCCGATTTAGGAATGGGAACATGAAAATAACTTTGGAAACATAATCCTTGATCTAATCATTTATAATGTAAACTCCCAAATTGAGAATGATAAAGAGAAGCATGAAGTCAATTGGGCAAGAAGTGTTGATAGTTTAATATAGTAACATTAAGGAATAATTGAATTATGTTTAAGTCAAGATGATATTTACTTCCTTTGTTCAAATGAGTGAAATATTTCTCATTGTCTTGGATCTCTTTTAGATGAATCCTTTGATTATATGTAAGGATCACAGATCAATGATAACATTGGAGAAATAAAAAACATCAAGTCCATATCCATTGTTGAAAATGATCTGGATAATGTGTTGGATAATATTCTCTTCAAAAGGAACCAATTTTATTAATAAATTTGGGGAATGAATCCGAGTTCATTGGAAAGTACCATCCTTATTTTGAAAGTGTTAAAGAAATTTATGGTTCTGCATTCATCATTCATTTATGAATTTTTAGGGTAAAAAACCCCTTCCCTATAATAAATTATTCTTTTATTGAATCCAATAAAGATAGTATGATTCTCGATGTTCTGGGGAAGCATAAGAAAGCAATTTGATGGACCCTGTCTGATATTTATAGGATTATCGCCCTCATTGGAACTCATAGGATTATTCTAGAATCAAAATCCAAACAATTTATTCAACCATAGAAGAGAATCAATTATATTCTTATGGATGTGGAATGGAAATAACTTCTAAAATTGTTGAAGGAGGGTATCTTCTACACCATTTCTGTGAATGAGTAGATAAGTCCAATTAAAGTTGTTTTGAAGAAGGTTAAAATAACTTTTATTACCAATGAGGATATTTATATTCTCTACACAAGGTTCAATAGTGTATTGAGAGTGTTTATTGACTATATTAAGTTAAACTCATGCACTATGAAAGGCCATTAACTTTTACCCTCAATTCATCAAGTCTTTAAGAGAGTGGTGGGTCATTAGTTATAATATTTTCTAGATGAATACTCTGTGTACAATCAAAATGACATCTCTTTAAAATATCAATTAATAACAACCTCCACCTATCCATTAATCAGTTTTGACCTCATGTTAATTCCCTATTGGTAATGTAATTCCCATTATACCTCCTCGCAGTGCATTATGTGAATCTTCTCTAACAAGATAGGGAATTCTTAGAGGTCTTTATGGATTAATTATTCATCTTTGGTGATACATTTGATGGATTTATTCTAAATGTTGAAAGAGTTTTTCCATGAGGTGAGGATATTAATCTCATCTTAAAATGGAAAAAATGTCATTTCATGGTAAATAAAATAATATTTCTTGGTCGTGTGGTCTCTAATAGAGGGATTGAAGCAGATAAATATATGGTTGATATCATTCATCACCTTATAACTCCAAAAAATATCAATGAAGTTAGGTCCTTCTTAGAAGATAATGGTTTCCATATACATTTCATTAGGAATTTTAACTCCATTTCCTGACCACTTTCTGCTCTACTAGAGAAAGATTCCCATTTATGTTGACAAAAAGATGAGATGAATCCTTATCACCACTCAAGTCATCTCTTATCTCTCCACCTTCAATGAAATATCCCAATTGGAAACTTCCATTTAAACTCATGTGTGATGTGAGTAACTTTACCATAGGAGCTGTCTTAGGAAAATGTTATAATAAAACCCCACATATCATTTATTAAGAAAGTAAATCATTAAATGATTCACAAATCAACAACACCACCACTAAGAAATAGTTAATATATGTTATATTTACATTATAAAAATTCAGGTCCCATATCTTAGGATTCCCCATCATTTTCTTCACCGACTATTTAGCTCTAAAATACCTTTTTTAAAATTAATATTATAAGTCTAGATTAATTAGGTGGGTCCTTATTCTTCAAAAGATTGATATAAACATTAAGGATAAAATGTGTGTTGAAAATATTATAGTTGATCATCTCTATAGGATGCAGTTCAATGACAACTCACATAACCATTCTATGTCTGATTCTTTTCCTGATGAGTAACTCTATTATGTGAGTGATTTACCATGGAATGATGACATAAAAAACCACATGGTTACAAGTGTCATTATAAAATTTATCAGGGAACGAGATAAGAGGAAATTTATTTCTAATTCCAAACACTATGTGTTTGATGGTCCAACCTTTTTATGTTATTTCCTGATAAATTCATTAAGATATGTTTTTCTGAGTTTGATAAATATTCCATTCTTAAATTATGTCATGGAGAGGCATGAGTGGAACACTTTTCAACAATGAAAACCAAAACAATGTACTCTAAATTGGTCTCTTCTAGCCGAACCTTAGTAATTATTCCTACACATTCGGTCAAATGTTTCTCCAGTGTCAACAATTAAGATCTAAAACCTAAAGGATTCTAATTACCCGTACTCCCAATCAATTTGTTAAAATATTTTATTTCTGGGTAATTAATTTAATGGGACCCATCCAAAATATCTAGGGGATATATATACATCCTCTTATCCATTGAATACATCTCAAAATGGGTTGATTTTACTCCAATCAAGTCCAATGACCATCAAGTTGTGATTTTATTCCTAAAAGAGCATATCTTTTCAAGATTTGGAATTCCTAGGTCTATCCATAGTGATCAGGGATCTTATTTTTGAATCCATCCATTCTTATCACTCATGTATATGTATCGAATTTCTCACAAATTTTACACTACCTACAATTCTAAAACCAATGGGAAAAATGAGTTTTAAACTAGTGAACTTAAAAACTTCTTGAATAAACTATTAATCTCTCTTGGAAATATTGGTTTGAGAAAATCTTGGATTCCCTTTGGTAATATTGTACTACATTCAAAACCATCATATAAATGTCATCATATAGATTGGTTTATGGAAAATAATTTTATTTACCTATTTAAAATGAAACAAGGCCTTTTAATAAATAAAAAAAATAAATTTTGACATTTATTTGGATGAAAAATAGGAAATTTTACCTTAATGAACATGAGGAACTTATGATAGAGGTTTTTTAAAATTCAAGGATCAAAGAAGTTATAATTAAATACTACCAATCTAGGAAAATCAATTTAAAACACTTTCACCATGAAAATTCATGCACTTGTATAGTTTTAAACTTCAATTACACCTAATAAATTATAGGTCTAGATGATCAGGGCTATACATAGTGCAACATGTGTAACCCCATGAAGAAGTAGAGATACATGATAGCACTAGTTGTCATGTCTTCAAAGTCAATGGTTATACGTTAAAACAATTCATTCAATCATTAAAAAAATTAATGAGAATTTAAATAATCTAACCTATGAAACAAGCAAAGGTGGATAGATTTAGGGTTCATGTATTGCGAATAACATTAAAAAACACTTTACAAGAGGAAACTCAACTTTTACCTATACATTGACTTAGTGTTTGGTGTTACAAATTTAAAAGTATGTTTTTTATCCTCCACATATATTTTTTTTTTAGTTAAGGGAACATCAATTGGTTTCTATTATGTTCTCATTGTGTTGGTGTATAAGATTTATGTGATTTTTAAGTTGATGTATTTTTAGGGAAATCATATTTCATCCAAGATTTTAAAGTCGATATTTTATCAATAGTGAGGTGTCTCCAAGTGACATGTAGATTAAAGGAGTAATCATGAGAATCATGAACATCTTAATCAATCATATAGTGATTTCTTTCCATTTTTCTTACTTCAATTTCTTTTTAGAACTCCTCTTATATTCCGATACACCCTTTTGAATTTTCTTTTCTTTAAACATTGGGCATAGTTTTTTTCTAAGTTTGGGTGAGGTGAAAAGAAAGAATTTTTTTCCCGTGTTAATGAAATGTTTTTATTTTTCAATGGAAATTAATATTTATTTAAAAATTTATGTGATAATATATTTTTCAAACATTAAAACATAATATAATATAATATTACTTTCATTGATTTTGATTTTAATTCATGTTTATGTTCATGAGAATAGATTTTGTAAAGTGTGGTTGTCTAATTTTAGTTTTCACCATTAACAGTTTCATCATGTATATTCAAAATTTCACTTTTCACATAATTTGGATTATGGGATATTATTTTGAGTTCATGGGGTCCTTCAATAAATAGCATAGGTTTGGTGATCATTTTAATTTTTACATGTGTATTTTAAAAAACAACAATAATTTTTCCTATTGAGAAATTGAATTACCTAATGCGTGGCTTCTGGAACTAGGGGATCATGAATCCATATTTTCTTAGAACAGTGTTGGGAATTTTACTTCTATTTTTGATAATTGTAAATTTTTAATTGAGTTAACACAAGATGATTCTTGAGTATATGAGCTTCACTTGGTTCCCTAAGGTCTTTGAGTTTGGGAGTTATTGACAACATTTTAATATAAGGGCTGATGTGATTGTGTTAAATTTCAATTATGATGGAAAAAGTGAGAAAATAATCATCTTAACATTAAAATATGATTCCACTAAGTGCTTCACTCTTTTTCCCCTTAAATAAAAACAAACCTCCATGTCTATTGTGATTCCTGAATGGCCCGGAGGCCTTCATTTTTATTTATTTTTTGATAACCCCTCTTTGAAGGGATGAGGGGCACCCTTACAAGGCCCATAGGCTCAGAGATACATGGAATGTAGGCTAGGAGATTACATGACCCAATGGTCTTAAGGAATTCAACCAGACTATCTACAAGGAACTGCCCCTCCCCCGCATCTACATCCTTATAGTAGCTCTCCACCTTTACATGACCGTCTGGATAAGATTTTCGTGCAAGCACAGGCTGGTACCGATGGTATAGCCATACCCTCTCATTCTGACAGTCCATTTGGCTCTTCTTTGGTGAGTTCACCTACACTGAATCCTCTTCTAGAGATTCCCCTTTTTTGTAGTGTGTATGGGGCCTGCATTCATGTGGCCCGAAGGCCTTGGGTGGCCCTAAGGCCTTAAGGTGGCCTGAAGGCCTTGAGAATCAACTGGACTGATGTCCTTGGGTGGCCCGAAATCCTTACAGGACACGAGGGCCAAATTGGAGGCCTAAAGGCCCAGATGGAAGAATAGTTCTGGCTGCTATAGTACCGAATAGTGCCTGCTATAGTGCCTGCTACAGTAATACTACATTACATGGAAATATACCTCCACTTGGATTTGATCTCGGGTCTTTTGGATGCACCTAGTGATCCTCACCAACTGAGCTGAGGCTCTTGTACCATTTCTATTGTGATGCACACCACATCATCTTTTTTAATTGAAATTGGAAGAAATGTGTTGATGAATTTTAATAATACAATGGTCTTGGTCTTTAGATATGATTATGAACCTATATTTTGTTAAATTATTTTGAGGGTTCTCATAATTGTTTGATATGATGTATTTTGGTGATCAATTTATGTTATAATATTTTGGAAAAAGGGAATTCAATTTCATGTTTTTGAGATACTTTTCACTAAGAACTAAAAAACTATTACTGGGGATGCTATTAGCTACTAAAAGAGTCTAATATTAATTTTTTATATTATAATATTCATCTTATTCAATGTTAAAAACATTTTACCTAATCATTTTACAATTTGAACTACCTTTCTAAACATGGTTGTAATTCCTTCTTAAAATACATAATTACATGGCACATTTTTTTACAAATTATAAAATAGCCAATGGTAATGATTTTATATTAACATTTAATTTATAGGCCATCTATTCTATCAGGAATATTCTATTATTCTTTAGAGATTGAATATTCAATTTTCAAGATAACTAAAGTGGGCCATGAACCAAGAACATTCTCGTTGAAGTGAACTAGATAGAATAAAAAAAGACTATATAAGAAAAGATCCAAGAAAAATGAAGCTAAAATTTGAACTTGACATTGAGGAAATCATTAGGAAAATTTAATAAAATAGTTAACATATATAATTTTGAGTTTTGAAAGGAGTTACAGGCGGCCCAATTTGAAGATGAAATTATTTGCCAGATACTATTTCCCAGATAAACAATCCACCATTTGAATCATATCTAAAAATATTAAATAGGGATGAATTTTTAATGGAATTTAGGGGAAATAAATGGATTCAATTTCTTCTTCAATTTAATACTCAAATTCATCCACATAAAAGCTCATTTGGACACATCTATCAGAGGCATGCATGATGCCTCCCATTTTAGGTCAAGGGTGGAAATGTCCACATTCCACAAACATTCCATCACCCTAGGCCTACCATAAGCAAGTGGAAATACTTATAATATTGAATTATTGACCAAAGACTATTTAAAATCATATTTAAGGCAATAGTGTATAAGGAGTTTGGGTAAGATTAGCATTTTGTTTCACTGTAATGTTATGCTATCGCTTTTTCATTTTTACTCTCTTCTTTCAATTGTATTTTTTTAAAATCACATTAATCCCTTGATGGAACTGATTATTATTATCATTTTTTGTTAGAAAATTTATTATATTTTATTAATTTGAGAATTTATTCACATATATAATAGATAAATCTTTTAGACAAGGGTAGAGTGTCCGTTATTTCACTGTTTCGCTTCTTCAATTACACCTTCCTAAGTATACTTCCCATTTCTATTGAAATGATAACATAAATGGAGGGATAAATATTTTATGGGTTGATCCTAGAGAGTATAAATGGGTTGTAATGGAATCTATTTATCAATCTATAAATGTTTTATTTTTTTTTATTTTTTTCTGATTCAATTGTTTTCTATCTTCCTCTTCCTTATTGAATTTTATTTCCACACATTTCACGTGCTAATAATATCATTTACCTAGGAGTTCTCATAAAAATAATCCTTTAAGTTTATATGTGATTAGAATGTATTTTTATGGTTTTAAACAATATGTTATGAGTTATAATTATTTCATTGAATGGATCTTTCTTGAGTTAATGAAATTGAAATAATTTCAAAATTATTTCATTCAATCAAGCCCTTTTAATAACCTAGCATCAACCCTTTCTGATAAATTGAATTAACATATGTGTCTTAAATTTTAATTAAAGAATCTAAAAGTATACCAATGTTTTCCACTTTATTGTAAAACATCCCTCTTAGAGTTTATGTGTCTTCATGTTTCTTCTTAGGTGTCCAAGGATTTGGAAACTCAAGATACACTATAAGTGACTGCTTCAAGCCTAAAAACATGGTTAAAGTTGGGTGAGACCAGAGCACTTATTTTTTCCTTTTTCCCTTTTCTTACTATTTCATTATTGTAGAAAGGAGAAAATTAATGTACTGGAACTTGGTAAATGACTCATGTATGGTAATGGATAACACAAACATAGGGAGAAGATCTTGTTTCCGGGATTGGGATTGTTGATCATGCAATTTGTTATTATAGTAGATTATTATTTCATCTTGAGTGATTGATATATTTTCAACAACTAAGGATTTTTGTATTTGACCATTAGACTAGTATGGGAAGGATGTTTTTTTACATGCATCATTGTAGGCACATAGAGATTCACATGCCATTTATATGACATTTTGTGTAGATGAATCATTTGAATTCACAGTACTTATTAGATGTTCTTTCTCAGATTATGTGCCATGTTTATCTGTATACCCTACTTAGGAGATTATTTAGCATGATTATCTATATACCATGATCATGTGATTACTAAGAATGCTTATCTATATTCCATTATTTTATGATTATTTTAATTCTTACCTATATTCTTTAATGACGTGATACCATTTCTTATTATTGTTATGATGTAAGTTTGCTTAAATAAAGCTTGAACATCAACCTAAATGAAAATTTCCCATATATCTTCATTATTGAATTCTATATAATCAACCCATTATTAATAAAATAAAAAAAATTAACTAGAAATTGAATGTTAAAAAATGGAAAGGAATTGCTTAGTTTTTAATAAAGTATAGTTATTGCTTATAGATTTCAGTTAAATGGTGTTCCAATTAAAACATCTAAAGGCTTATACCTTCATAACATGGAACTCGAGACCCATATAGTTGAATCCTTATATGCTTGACTTAAGATTTTTAGGTGAGTTTTAGAATCAAATACCTATGAGATAACCCTACCAAGGGTGTGTTAAAATTATGATGAACTAACTATTAATGGGATCCACTAAAATTAGACTCCAATTTTAAATTATATATCTTTGAATTCATAAATTTTTAATGGATACCCATATAACATAACCCAGGATAGAATGATGGGACCCTCATAGGTCTCCATTAACTTTATATGCTTTGGTACTTAACCCCTTGGGGGTATTCTTATGATAAATAATGATGACTATTTAAAGTTTTAGTAGCCACTTATACGGTGTTTCATATAAATATTTGGTGGAATCCTACTTAACTGACCCCCTTGAAATGATACAAGACCTTTTTTTTACTTTTGAGATTTATCTTTAGGATTCTTTTTTTAATTAAAATGAAAATTAAAAACAAATGGGTGTTTTTCAATATAGATGGGAATTGAAATTTTCATTAACTTTGAAAATTGTGATAACTTATGGATAAATAAATGGTTAAAAGGATATTATGTGATAATTTTCTTAAAGTGGTATGATATGTTAGTTAATAATGGTCCTTGTATAGTTTATCTATAACAGGTACTTGAATTTTCTTACATCTAAGCCTCTTAACTGTTACTATAAATGTGAGTTGATGAAAATTGATGAAATAAAAAAAATTTGGTTATGCTAGTAATGAAGGACCATTATGTATAAGGTAGATTTATATTTTCCTTGAGAGATGTGTAGAATTAGAATATGGAGGTTTCTCATGAGTCGCAAGTGGCTTCATTCCCATTGTTTCTTGAACCAAATGGTTTGGAGGTAGATCCTAGTGGCCTTTTAGGCATGGATAAATATTTATATTAAATGCTTTATGTTTAAAATTAGGGGCTATTGTGATAGTGGTATCTACTTGGTGATATGAAAGTATTTTATGCTAAGCCCAATTCCTAGGCATGTTAAGTGCCATTTTGGATTATTTGAGTCAGGTAAGACTCACAATTTATAGAATGAAACCCATGATAGGTAGGTGGTCATGTGATTAGATGATCCATGTTAGGGATGTGATTATTTTATAAAGATCAAATTCAGTGTGTTAGACATTCCCAAGAAATGGTTGGTCACATTAATAATTGTGCAATCTTTCAACTTTTTTGATTGATGACTCATAGGATTAACATCCAGGTTAAAAGTCATATGCGATAATATAGATCTGGTTTAATACATTATCTAGGATATTTCTTGCTCGTATGCATAGTTACTTTGGTCCTATAATTAGTAATATGGGCCACCTATTATGCTGTTGAGATATTGAGATATAATAAATTGATGCATGCAGTTCCCCTTAAGTTAAAGTGTGTTAAAACGATCCATGTATAGTCTTGTGACAAATGTTTATGTTTTAATGGTGTTAGAGTAATGTGGTCATGGAAACAACTTGATCTGGTTAATTTACGACCACTTGGAGAAAGGGTTGTGAGTTCTTAGAGGCAATATTCATGGGTCAAATTCAAAGTAGTGTGACCTAGTATTTAAACAGTTGTTACCAGCAAGGTATAATTGAGTTATTAATAGTGGGATGGGTTATTCTAGTTCTTGGGTTTTATGATATAGAAATAGTGATGTATGAAGTTTTTAAAGGAACATAGGGTGCTTGGGAATAAATACTGGATTCAGTGGGTAGGACTATTAAGGTACCTCCTCTTACTAACCAGTGTTTATTAAGTTGAGGCTATAATTTATGAAATTATATTTTGAGGTGGGAAATCATTTGATAATTCATGAAACAAGTAGGTGCCCATTTTCTTAATAGGAGTTCCAAGGTATCACTTGGTGTGTTAATTCTGACAATACAAGTAGGATAGTTAGCTTGGAATTAATTATGTATTACTCACTGAAGCATAATGTAGTTCTTGAACTAGGTGGTATTTGACGTACACCCACTTGTATGGAGACTTTAGTTTTCACCAGACGCACATGGTAAATAGTAAATATGGAACATCGATGAGTGCCTAGGTATAATTTTAGGATCGATGGTTTCAAATATGAATAATAGAATCTTTTTGAACCAAATTTTTGGATAAATTAAAAATAAATTCATGTGATGATGATTAACTTGGAAATAAACTAGGTTCCACGAGATAGTTGACCCATCCATGGAACTTGAAACACATTGTCAAGAGACACGATGTCGAGGGTTGATTAAGGTATGTATACCCTACTTTTATGTGAGCATAAACCTGGAGAGTGATACATCCCTATCAATGAGATCTTAGTGTCTTTTATCATGAAAGCATCAAAATACACCGAGAGATCATTGGCTATATGGGGAGATACCTAAATATATTTTATTTTTTGATAGAGGGACTCTATGGGTGTTACACTATAAGAGTATTTCTATGTAATCTATAAGGTGAGGAGTATTAATTTGGCCATTTGTGGGTAGAGACACACATTTTGAGTTGAACCTTTGTGAATGCCTATAGAACTATTCTCGGGAAACATTAACAGCGGATGGGTGATTGTAGACCCCGAAAAACGCGTCCACAAAATTTTCCAAATGCTTCCATACATGATCCAAGATCGTAGTCCATTTCGCAAGCTTCGATTTGGTAGGTCGTAGGGCCAAAACGGAGTTACGGATTAGGAGTTATGGACGTTTGAAGTTGGGCTGGAAATCTGGTTCGCGAAGCCCATTCGCGAAGCCCCCTCTGTGGTCGCGGAGCGCGGCCGCGAAGCAATGAAGCGAGAGGCTCCGCGAACCCGTTTGACGTTTGCGATGCGCCGCGAAGACCCCTCGCGAAGCACTAATGCGAAGCACCAATGCGAAGCACCCGTGCAGTGCGGTCCCGCGAAGCCCCGCCGCGAAGCGCCCCGACCATCGCGGCCTCGCGAAGCTTCAGAGGCGGTGATGCTCTGCGAAGGCATTTGACGTTCGCGAGCCGCCGCGAAGCACCAGAGGCGGTGATGCTCCGCGAACGCATTTGACGTTCGCGAGCGCGCCGCGAAGCTTCTGAGGCGGCGCGGATGTTCTGCTTCGCGGCGCCCCTGCCTATAAATACCCAGCTCACCCCCCTTCTCCGGAGGACGGCCACGGCCACTTCGCCCCTTGGGCGGCCGAGCGGAGCTCCGCATTGCGGTTCCGCGAAGCCATGCTCCGCGAGCAGCTTCCTTCGCGTTGCTGCTCCGCGAGCCGAGACTCCAGGAGTCCATGCTCCGCGAGCCTATGCTCCGCGATGCTGCTCCGCGAGACCATGCTCCGCGAGAGCCCTTTCCTCCGCGAGCCCTTGCTCCGCGATGCTGCTCCGCGATGCTGCTCCGCGAGACCAAGCTCCGCGATGCTGCTCCGCGAGACCAAGCTCCGCGAGACCCCTTTGCTCCGCGAGAGACCATTGCTCCGCGAGGCCATGCTTCGCGAAGCTACTTCGCGAAGACCCATCCTTCGCAAGGATCCTACCTTCGCGCCCACCGGTCCATTCAGCGGGGGCTGCTTGTGCACTTGCGCATAGGCACATACCTCAACCCACTAGTGAGTTGGGATGCCCTCATGGCCATATATGAGGAAGACATTACGGGCAGCTTCCTAGAGTAAGCCCCATTCACCAGTGCCACTCCTTAGGGGCACCCGGGCAGCTTCCTAGCGTAAGCCCCATTCACCATTGCCGCTCCATAGCGGCACCCGGGCAGCTTCTTGCGTAAGCCCCATTCACCAGTGCCACTCCTTAGTGGCACCCGGGCAGCTTTTCTAGCGTAAGCCCCATTCACCATTGCCGCTCCTTAGCGGCACCCGGGCAGCTTCCTAGCGTAAGCCCCATTCACCAGTGCCACTCCTTAGTGGCACCCAGGCAGCTTCCTAGCGTAAGCCCCATTCACCATTGCCGCTTCATAGCGGCACCCGGGCAGCTTCCTAGCGTAAGCCCCATTCACCATTGCCGCTCCTTAGCGGCACCCGGGCAACTTCCTAGCGTAAGCCCCATTCCCCATTGCCGCTCCTTAGCGGCACCCGGGCAGCTTCCTAGCTTAAGCCCCATTCACCAGTGTCGCTCCATAGCGGCACCCGGGCAGCTTCCTAGCGTAAGCCCCATTCACCAGTGCCGCTCCTTAGCGGCACCCGGGCAGCTTCCTAGCGTAAGCCCCATTCACCAGTGCCCCTCCTTAGCGACACCCAGGCAGCTTCCTAGCGTAAGCCCCATTCACCAGTGCTGCTCCATAGCGGCACCCAGGCAGCTTCCTAGCGTAAGCCCCATTCCCCAGTGCCACTCCATAGCGGCACTCGGGCAGCTTCCTAGCGTAAGCCCCATTCACCAGTGCTGCTCCATAGCGGCACCCGGGCAGCTTCCTAGCGTAAGCCCCATTCACCATTGCCGCTCCTTAGCGGCACCCGGGCAGCTTCCTAGCGTAAGCCCCATTCACCAATGCCGCTAGGAGGCACCCGGGCAGCTTCCTAGCGTAAGCCCCATTCACCAGTGCCGCTCCTTAGCGGCACCCGGGCAGCTTCCTAGCGCAAGCCCCATTCCCCAGTGCCACTCCATAGCGGCACCCGGGCAGCTTCCTAGCGTAAGCCCCATTCACCAGTGCTGCTCCATAGCGGCACCCGGGCAGCTTCCTAGCGTAAGCCCCATTCCCCAGTGCCATTCCTTAGAGGCACCCGGTCAGCTTCCTAGCGTAAGCCCCATTCACCAGTGCTGCTCCATAGCGGCACCCGGGCAGCTTCCTAGCCTAAGCCCCATTCACCAGTGCCACTCCATAGCGGCACCCGGGCAGCTTCCTAGCGTAAGCCCCATTCACCAGTGCCACTCTTTAGCGGCACCCGGGCAGCTTCCTAGCATAAGCCCCATTCACCAGTGCCGCTCCATAGCGGCACCCGGGCAGCTTCCTAGCATAAGCCCCATTCACCATTGCCGCTCCTTAGCGGCACCCGGGCAGCTTCCTAGCGTAAGCCCCATTCCCCATTGCCGCTCCATAGTGGCACCCGGGTAGCTTCCTAGCGTAAGCCCCATTCCCCAGTGCCGCTCCATAGCGGCACCCGGGAAGCTTCCTAGCATAAGCCCCATTCACCAGTGCTACTCCATAGCGGCACCAGTGCCGCTCCATAGCGGCACCCGGGCAGCTTCCTAGCGTAAGCCCCATTCACCAGTGCCGCTCCTTAGCGGCACCCGGGCAGCTTCCTAGCGTAAGCCCCATTCACCAGTGCCCCTCCTTAGCGGCACCCGGGCAGCTTCCTAGCGTAAGCCCCATTCACCAGTGCTGCTCCATAGCGGCACCCGGGCAGCTTCCTAGCGTAAGCCCCATTCCCCAGTGCCACTCCATAGCGGCACCCGGGCAGCTTCCTACCGTAAGCCCCATTCACCAGTGCCGCTCCTTAGCGGCACCCGGGCAGCTTCCTAGCGTAAGCCCCATTCCCCATTGCCGCTCCTTAGTGGCACCCGGGTAGCTTCCTAGCATAAGCCCAATTCACCAGTGCCGCTCCATAGCGGCACCCGGGCAGCTTCCTAGCGTAAGCCCCATTCACCAGTGCCGCTCCTTAGCGGCACCCGGGCAGCTTCCTAGCGTAAGCCCCATTCACCAGTGCCCCTCCTTAGCGGCACCCGGACAGCTTCCTAGCGTAAGCCCCATTCACCAGTGCTGCTCCATAGCGGCACCCAGGCAGCTTCCTAGCATAAGCCCCATTCCCCAGTGCCACTCCATAGCGGCACCCGGGCAGCTTCCTAGCGTAAGCCCCATTCACCAGTGCTGCTCCATAGCGGCACCCGGGAAGCTTCCTAGCGTAAGCCCCATTCACCAGTGCGGCTCCATAGCGGCACCCGGGCAGCTTCCTAGCATAAGCCCCATTCACCAGTGCCGCTCCATAGCGGCACCCGGGCAGCTTCCTAGCGTAAGCCCCATTCCCCATTGCCGCTCCTTAGTGGCACCCGGGCAGCTTCCTAGCATAAGCCCCATTCACCAGTGCCGCTCCAGAGCGGCACCCGGGCAGCTTCCTAGCATAAGCCCCATTCACCATTGCCGCTCTTTAGCGGCACCCGGGCAGCTTCCTAGCGTAAGCCCCATTCCCCATTGCCGCTCCTTAGTGGCACCCGGGCAGCTTCCTAGCATAAGCCCCATTCACCAGTGCCGCTCCATAGCGGCACCCGGGCAGCTTCCTAGCGTAAGCCCCATTCACCAGTGTCGCTCCTTAGCGGCACCCGGGCAGCTTCCTAGCGTAAGCCCCATTCACCGGTGCCGCTCCTTAGCGGCACCCGGGCATCTTCCTAGCATAAGACGCATTCACCGGTGCCACTCCTTAGGGGCACCCGGGCAGCTTCCTAGCGTAAGCCCCATTCACCAGTGCCGCTCCTTAGCGGCACCCGGGCAGCTTCCTAGCGTAAGCCCCATTCACCAGTGCCGCTCCTTAGCGGCACCCGGGCAGCTTCCTAGCGTAAGCCCCATTCACCATTGCCGCTCCTTAGTGGCACCCGGGCAGCTTCGTAGCGTAAGCCCCATTCACCATTGGCGCTCCTTAGTGGCACCCGGGCAGCTTCCTAGCGTAAGCCCCATTCACCATTGCCGCTCCTTAGTGGCACCCGGGCAGCTTCTTGCATAAGCCCCATTCACCAGTGCCGCTTCATAGCGGCACCCCGGGCAGCTTCTTGCATAATCCCCATCCGCCGTTGTGATCCTATGCAGCGGTTAGCCGTTGACATCCCTATCCAGCGGTAAGCCGTTGTGAGAAGAACTATGTGGTCTTTGATCCATGTCAAGGCATGGTACGTAGGAAGCCTCTTCAAGGCTCAAGCGCAAAATCAAGATCATCCTTTTCTTTGGGCCTCCATCCCGGAGTAAGTCCCAACACCATGGGCCGCCCAACGCGTAAGCCCCTCTTCGCTTCTCACGGACGCACCCTTCGCGACGTGATCGTCAGGTCCATGCAACCTCTTGTTTCTCACACCGAGCATGACTCACGTGGGCTTAGAGTGAGCACCGACCCTGACAAACCCCTTCTGAACTACGAGGACTTTGATCCATGTCAAGGCATGGTACGTAAGAAACCTCCACGAGGTTCAAGCCCACCCGTCGCTCATTCACGTCGGGTCCCATTCCGGTCCAGTGGTAAGCCATTGCGACCCACACCATTTGAACTACGAGGTCTTTGATCCATGTCAAGGCATGGTACGTAGGAAGCCTCCACGAGGTTCAAGCCCACCAATAGTGGACCAAGGTCTACTTTCACGTCGGTTTACCGGCGAAACCCATCCGAACTACGAGGTCTTTGATCCATGTCAAGGCATGGTACGTAGGAAGCCTCTACGAGGTTCAAGCCTGCCCGTCTTTCACGTCGGGTTTCACCCCCGTCCAGTACGACGTTAAACTACAATTCCGGTCTAGTGGTAAGCCATTGCGACCCACCCCACCTGAACTACGAGGTCTTTGATCCATGTCAAGGCATGGTACGTAGGAAGCCTCCACGAGGTTCAAGCCCACCAACAGTGGACCAAGGTCTACTTTCACGTCGGTTTACCGGCGAAACCCCACCTGAACTACGAGGTCTTTGATCCATGACAAGGCATGGTACGTAGGAAGCCTCCACGAGGTTCAATCCCACTCGTCGTTTATTCACGTCAGGGTTCACTATCGTCCTGCAAGACGTTAAACTGTATTCTCCGAACTACGAGGTCTTTGATCCATGTCAAGGCATGGTACGTAGGAAGCCTCCACGAGGTTCAATCCCACCAACAGTGGACCAAGGTCTACTTTCACGTCGGTTCACCGACAAACCCCACCTGAACTACGAGGTCTTTGATCCATGTCAAGGCATGGTACGTAGGAAGCCTCCACGAGGTTCAAGCCCACCAACAGTGGACCAAGGTCTACTTTCACGTCGGTTCACCGGCGAAACCCACCTGAACTACGATGTCTTTGATCCATGTCAAGGCATGGTACGTAGGAAGCCTCCACGAGGTTCAAGCCCACCCATCACCAAATTCACGTCGTGTTCTACCTACGTCCAGCATGACGTTAAACTACATTCTGGTCCAGTGGTAATCCATTGCGACCCAACCCCATTTGAACTACGAGGTCTTTTATCCATGTCAAGGCATGGTACGTAGGAAGCCTTTATGAGGTTCAAGCCCACCAATAGTGGACCAAGGTCTACTTTCACGTCGGTTCACCGACACACCCACCCGTCGTTTCATTCACGTCGGGTCCCATCTTCGTCCGGCATGACGTTAAACTACATTCTGGTCCAGTGGTTAGCCATTGCGACCCAACCCCATTTGAACTACGAAGTCTTTGATCCTTGTCAAGGCATGGTACGTAGGAAGCCTCCATGAGGTTCAAGCCCACCCGTCGCTCAATCACGTCGGGTCCCATTCCAGTCCAGTGGTAAGCCATTGCGACCCACCTCCCGAACTACGAGGTCTTTGATCCATGTCAAGGCATGGTACGTAGGAAGACTCCACGAGGTTCAAGCCACATTGCTCGGTCGTTCATTCACGTCGAGTTTCACCCACGTCTAGCACGACGTTAAACTGCAATTCCCGTCCGACGGCAAGCCGTTTTGACCACCCCGAACTATGAGGTCTTTGATCCATGTCAAGGCATGGTACGTAGGAATCCTCCCAGAGGTTCAAGCCCAACTCCCATCGGACCAAGGTCCCTCACTTACGTCGGTTCGCCGACACCCACTGCCCGTCGTTTATTCACGTCAGGGTTCACTATCGTCCCGCATGACGTCAAACTGTATTCCCTGAACTACGAGGTCTTTGATCCATGTCAAGGCATGGTACGTAGGAAACCTTCCCAAGGTTCAAGCCCACCATTAGTGGACCCACGGGTCTACATTCACGTCGGTACGCTGACGATGCCCATCGGACCAAGGTCCACCTTCATGTTGGTTTGCCGACGATGTTCATCGTGCCAAGGTCCACATTCACGTCGGTTTACCGGCACCATCCCGAACTACGCGGACTTTGATTCCCTACCACAGGGATACGTAGGAAGCCTCCTCAAGGCTCAAGGACAACTTCACCGTCGCCCCTGCGATGGTCCCATTTCATCCTCCTCCACTTCACTCATCCATCCATCACCCATCCTGATTCTCACCCGGGCCGCCACATCCCGGTGGAATCATGCCATCCACCTCCTCGCTGCTCCTAGCAGCGCATGGGCCGCTTTCCATATGTAAGCCCCATCATATCTCCGGGTCGTTTTACTCTATGTACACCCCGATTCATCACCCTTTTCCCCTCTAGGGAGTTCACTACTTCGGATCCGTCCTCATTGGGCGTTCTGATCCATCCATCTCCTAGATGTTCTTCCTTTGGGATATACCAATCTGATCCGTCTCTATGGGACGTTCTGATCACCCTCATTCCGTCTCCGCAAGACGTTAAACTCGCGGCCTACCTCGTGATAAACATGAGATGCCTGAGGAAAACCTCGGATGACACGCCTTTGGTGTAACCATCTCTGATAGACGTTAATCATGCAACATACCCTGTGTTAAACACGGGAAGCTGAGGAAAACCTCAGATACATGCCTCGGGTTATGCACCCTTGAGATTCCCTCTCATGAGGAAGAATACAGGTTCCCCTGTGTCCACGCACCCAGAGATTCCCAGACATTCCTGATGTTGCCGTCTACTCTGACCGAAGGTCGCTACCATGTCAAGACCCTATGGAAAGTCTTGACAGAAGTAGTGTAATTAACCGGCGTCCATGACGATATGGCACCGGGAATGAGATTCACGAACAACGTATTAAATCTATAAGGGAGACCCGGACTAGGTGATGAGTTCTGAGGAGGAATCCACAGAAGGAAGAACCGACATCCCATCATCCCGTTTCGATCAAGGAGCAAACGTACCTGAATAAGGAACGAATGTCGCCCGCCTTTGGAAAGCGGGAATGCGGGGCAACAAAGCCACGCGTCCTTCGCAGACGGATGCGCGCGCCCCGGCGAAAGCGTCGGAAACAGTGATGTTTCATTATTGATCTGGGACGAGTGGGTTCTTATCCATTAAATTTGTGATTCATTTAAATGTATGGGTTAGAATTTATGGTAATCAAAAAAAATTCGCTGGTATGCTAAAATAGATTCTCCTAAGGTGGCGAGTAGGACGTTGGTCGTTGGTGGGGGAACCTCATGTGAGAAAAGTCAAGGGACTTGAGACTAGTCAATGGATGGTTGTTTGGATCTTTTACACCATTGGATAAATGTAATTATGTACATATAGTATTTTTCAAGAAAAATTACTAGTATGATCTAAAGGGATTCCATGTAATATATGGGTTTTATTATGCTTGACTAAGGTCATGGACTTAGATATCTATATAGTCATGGACATTCCCAAGTGACCCTTGGAGCCCTGAGAAAGAATACCTTAGACCAAATCAAGAACACTTGAAAATTTGTTACTCAAATTTCGGATGAGATACCACCCTTGGTTTTAATAAATTTTTCTAATGTGTGGATTCCTCAGTCCTGTACCGAATTACACTTCAAAAATCGAGAGGATGGCTTACCATGGAGGAGTTACTTGGATCTCAATAGTTTTATTCTGAGTATACACATGCTTATAGTCTGACTTCAGTGAGAATACATAAAATGATTCTAGTTTTCCTTGGATAAAAGGTGTCGATATCTATTTTTTTATGATTTAACTATTGAAGATGTGTGTTTATGGAAATAGTTAGCTAGAGGTGGTTTGACTTGTGTTATTTTGAGAAGATGTATGTGGCTATTTATGAACTGTGATTATCCTTCCACTTAAGTGAGATGAATGTGTTATAAGGGATGGGGAATGAATTTAAAGGAAAATCCTATGAGAATAAGTTAAGTGTGATTGATTTTAATTAGGCCATTTAAATTTAATACGGAATTGTGAGTTTTCCCTCATGAGTTATCAGTTGTATGGTGCTGAGAAACATGATAGGAGAATCATAGGACACTAAGGATGTTATATAGTAGGAAATTATAATGGTTTAAGTGATATAAATTGGAATTAGAAGTTGTCAATGAGAATATATAGTGGGAATAACCATAATAAGATTGATGATAGTGAAGTTAAAGTGATAATGTCTCAGTATTTATGAGATATGGTACGCTCTATATCTATATTTTTTATTTGGATACAAGCATTGGATCAAGTTTTAGATCCTTATATACCATATATTTAATGTGAGATCTAGTGGTGTGTTGGGAATTTATAAACACAAAAAATCCATTTAATATGTTTTTATGTCCAAATTAGGTCAGGTGATGTTTATATTGTTCCCTGAGGCTTCTCTAGGATGATAATTTATAAGGTGGTGAGGTTGTAAGATCTTGTTCTTTGGACTGTGTTGAAAATTCTAAATGGAATTTAATTTTCATTTAGGTGGATAATCATTATTAAAATTTAAGTTTTAGAACATAATTTCAATAGCTAGTACACTTTAATGTGTTATTTTTAGATTATTTTCAAGGAATACGAGGTGTCTCTAGTTTTGGATGAGTTTAAGGAGTTTAGGGATTTATAAGCCTAGTTTTGGGAGAAAAATATATCTGCACACGGTAGGAAGATATTTAGTGCTTACTGAATGTATTATTTTATTAATAAATATGATTTTTTAATCTTGTGAGGGAGACCAGAAAAACATGAATGTTCATGTAGAGGTGTAATAAAGATCCACATGATTGGCACATAGTTATTCTAATAATTCACTATAACTCTATGGGGTGGAGTGTGATTGAGGTTGAAGCTACACAAAGTTGGAGCACAGTTTGTAGACTGTGTGAGCCAACCATGCGACTTAGTGGGTGATTAGATAGTGGAACTACACGGTTGTTGCATAGTTTTCCAAACTATGGGGCCAAACCATGTGGTTCATTAAAGGGGAGTAAAATCCCAAATTACCCTTCTTCATCTTAAATAAAAAACGCACTTTATTATCTTCTCATCATCACACCCAATAACCACTCAAGCCTCCTTTGTATTCCTTATAGGATTTAATCTATCTTCCTCTTTTGGACTCTAAATCATATGATGTTGGTTATGTTGGAAGCCTCTGTATAAGTATAACACTTCCCTCACTTATTTTATTAGTTTAGATAACTGTTTGGATGCTATTTCCATTCAATCTAATATACCATATTTTGAGAGTGTTTGTCTTGCCCGAATGGATCAAAGGCCTACTATTTTATTGATTTTTGGATAACCCCCCAATCCAGGGATGAGGGGGAACCCTTACAAGGCCTATAGGCTTAGAGATTATATGACCCGTAGGTCTTAGAAGAAATATCCAAACTATAATTAAATATAAATGCTCCTCCCTAGCATCTTAATCATGATATCAGATCTCTAACATCGCATGGATGTTGGCTAGGCTTCCTGTTCATTCACAGGCTGGTCCTGATAGTAATTCCATACCCTCTCATTCTTCAACATTCGTTAGCTTCTACTTTGGTGAATACACTTGCTCTAAATCCTCCTCTAGAGTATGCTCCTTGTAGAGTCTTCCTGGTCTATTAAGCACAAATTCCAGTGGGCCGAAAGCCTTGAGGTGGCCTAAAGGCCTTAATGTGGCCCGAAGGCCTTGAGGTGGCCCGAAAGCCTTACTGGCCCGAAGGCCTTGGATGGCTCGAAGGCCATGAAGGACCTTAAGACCAAACCAGTGGCCCAAAATCCCAAATAGATGAATAGTTCCAGCAACTACAGTATCAAATAGAACATTCTACAGTGGCTACTACTGTAATGCTACAGTACCCCGGAAGTATTTCTCCACCCATTTTTAACCTTATGTCTCTTGGATGCACTTGCTGAGTCCTCACCAACTGGGCTAAGGCTCTTGTGATGAGAGTGTTTGTATTTTTTTTAAATTTCTCTCGTTTTTTCTTGATTCAAATGAATATAACTTATGTGTAAATATTTTATGGTATATAGTAGGTTGTCTATATGCTTTTTCCTTAAAGTATTTGAATTTATTAAATGAATTTTTGTGTCATGCCTTGTATTTTCAATGTGTCTCCTCAAATATGAATAATTATTTTAATAAATTATTATCATCTCAAATTGGTTTTCCTAGAGACTTAAATTCTTATTACCAGGGTTGTCTACCATTATGTGAACCACCATTTAGTATTTTTTGAGTTAAATTCCTATGAACAATATAAATATTTAAATATTTAACAAAATTCCAAGGCGTGTTGGTTTTTCTCTCTTAAATGGGTTATTTAAATTAAATTAAATGAAATGGATGAATACCATAAATAGAACCCATTAAGACCAATCAAAAATAAGTGTTTAGTAGTTTTAATTTAACTGAATTGGGAATCATTTAGCTTAATGAATAATGATGTTTTGTATAATGATATGGTATAAATGCATAATACAGCCATTGATAAATTATGATTTTTCATTCCTTATGAGATTGAACCACCCTTATATCTGTGTTGAGTTTCCACTTTATAATTATGATGATTAATTGAACTAATGAAGTGTGAATGGTATGACAATATCATATGCCCATTTTTGGGGACTTAATAAATGAATGATTAAGTGGTTTTGTACATGGTTCTCATCATCGCTTATATGATGTCATTGAACCCAACGTTTATTATTATTATTATTTGAATTCATTATTAATTGCATTCCTTATTTTTTTATGTATTATAAGTAGATAGAAATGATTATCATTATCACTTATATTTATTCTTGTTGGGTATGATATTCCCTGGTTTTATTATTATTAGAACTTTATGGACCTACCATTCCCTATCATTAAAATTGGAATTTGAGGGACATAACATTCCTTATCATTACTTTTTATTGAAAGTGTTTAACCTGGTAGTTATTTTCATCACTGTTACTACTATTATTATCACACTAACTATTGGAAATGATTCCCCATTTTAATTATTGGGAGTTGTTGGTTATGACTCCCACTATTATATAGTTTATACCTTTAGTTGATGTATCCCTTTAGATAGGAATCCCATTATAGATATCATTATACACGGATTCCTTGGTTGCATACATTGGGCCTCAGGTGTATTTATATAGAATGTAAATTCTACATGACATTATGGATTAGGCCAAAGTAGGTATGGTTGGCCAGGTGTCCCATGAAGAACTTGAGCACGACATTGTTTTTTATATGTTATTTAACATATTGTCTTTATTGACTATACCTGCACAATACTTAATTTTATATTCACAGATTGGATTTTCATTATACACTATTGGTGGTGACCTACTGAGTTTAACTCACACCATGTTCGAGCCACCGTTGTGTACCTAGATAGATATCGTGACTGCAGGTCGAGATCATGGATTATGTTTCATATCATTACTATTTATGGACTATAACTTGACATGGAGCTAATGTCTGAACATGTACTCAGGATACCTATATGATTTGGGTATTTTATTTATTTATTTTTTAAGACTAATCCTTCTTCTTGTATTATTATCCATTTGTTGACTATTTTTATTATGGGCTTGGCATGTTCATTCATGGATATTTATATGAAACTTACTGAGTTATTTGTTTGTTAGTAATTTTTAGTTATGATTATCTCCCACTGAATTTATTTTATTTATTCTTACACTATATTTTATATTGATCTAGAGGATAAAGTATCCCCATTGTACCACCTTTAACCTTCACTACTAGTCGGCAGCCTCAGTCATACAAGGAGGTGTAGTTGAGGCCTTCTCACCAACCAATTAAGTTCATATTTAATGAGTGAACCTGATTGGGTCATGGTAGTAATTCCCATACCCAAAATACAAATATATGACAACTTACATAATTCAATCAATGGAAATGAAAGGCCATCCTAAAGGATCTCCACTCAATCTACTAGAACACCACCACCCCTATCTCCTTGAACTATCTTACAAAACAAATTAGAAAAATGTAGAGGGGTGATCACCTTAGAGTACTCAATAATATCATACTTCTAAAAAATAAAACATCCATATGAATTAAATGTGTTAATATAGACTTGTGTGTAATCGGCTAAACAAAATAAATGATGAGATCAAGAATAGGTCTCTGAAATACACTCATAACCAAACATCCATGGCTATCACAAACTCTAACTTTATTTACCTTTCCTATAACTGCCCATTTACATAAAAACATAAAAAACATCAATCTATAAGGGAAATATCATTAACAATATAATAAAATAAAAGGGCCTAGAAAATTTACCATCACTCTTAAATGTTATTTAGAAGGCCGCACCAACTCATACTAGTAGTTAACTAGTATGACAACCCCTCACTAACTGATTTGGAAGATAGGGATGGAAAAAAACAATATCAAAAAAATTTCCCATGTCTCTATCCATCAATTATATAATCCTAACCAAACCAAATATGATAGAATCATTTTAATGATGGATAACCAAATTTTAGTTATCTAGCATCATGGTGGTAAAGGTAAAATAGAAATCATCACTATATCCTAAAAGATATCACATTAATGTGATCCTAATTACCACCATGAATATTATAATCTTACTAGTTATTTATTTTCTCAATACATTAATTACCAATTTAATGTAATCCAACCTATTATTATTTAAGCATCTTATTTAGCATCCCCTGAAATTCATAGTAGTGGACTAAATCATTTAATTGCATCACTATTTATTTGATTAATCACAACACTATGTAAGTAGTCAATCCAATTATTTATTATATTTCTATATTTACTTATTTAATTTATGAAAAAAACCCACCACTTTAGAAAACCACAACATTCACCCCAAAAACTATTAGGTTATTCAAAAAAACC
The DNA here is from genome assembly GCA_963277665.1 of Viscum album. Lineage (NCBI taxonomy): Eukaryota > Viridiplantae > Streptophyta > Magnoliopsida > Santalales > Viscaceae > Viscum > Viscum album. The sequence goes on along the minus strand of OY728135.1, from coordinate 518,829,798 downwards.
CAAATCTAGACTTCTGATATGGAATCTTTTCAATTTATCTTAAGCTATTATATATAAAAAAGTAACCCCACTCAATACCTACCTATAAAACATTACAAATATATCACACATAATTAGATAACTCACTAAAAAACAATCATACACTTCTTTTTTCTATACTAGAAACTCTTATAACCATTCTTTAAAACCTAACCAGTAGCACCACCCTAAGACCACTTAACAATCACCCTTGAAGGATCACTAAAATGTCACCATTTAACCTAAGACTTAAGAAATCAGTATAGGGAAGTAAAATAATTACACGTAAATGAACATACCTAATGTGATAAAAAACAAACTCCCCATAATACCTAATGATTATAATTAACCATATAAAATCCACCAAAACAAAATGAAAATAACCAGAATATAATCTTGATCCCACCTTGATCTATATTAATAGACAATATATTACAAGGATACAAGTACTCAATCATCTTTAGTGACACCCCAAATATATATTTCCCAAATTAAATTAATTTAAATCATTATTAATATTATTTAATATAAAAAGTAGTAGAAAAAGTTGATTTAGCATCAGATGTTTTCCATACTTTTTTTTATAGGATACGTTAAAAGTATCATGGGATGCATTTGACATCATATTTTTATAAAACTGATGTTAAACGTTCTTCAAAATAACATTTAACATTATTTTTGATGAAATATTTATGCAACCCTCATCCCATAGACTCACGATGACACCCAACCATAATTGATTTTCTACATTATTTTGATTTTAAACATTTTTTTCATTTCTTATCCTAAATATTCCATCCCATTTCATTTTTGTGTAACCCTCAACATTATTCAGTTCATGAAATCCCTAATATTATTCACTTAGGACTTCACTCCATGGGTTTTTTCAATCTATTTTCTATTTTTTTTCAAACATTCATCTTAAATATTTCATCATTTTACCTATTTCCACCACCATCGAGTGAATTAATCAGAATTAAGTAACTATTTTTTATTATTTGAATCCTTATTTTATAAATTATTTTATTTTTGGAAGATCAATTAATTATTTATTAGTTATAATTTTAATTCATCCATTAATTTGTTTTATGTATCTTATAGTCATATCTATTTTTTTGTAAAAATTTGTTTAACATTATAAATTTTTAGTGAGTATAATTTTATTTTTGATTGTAACATGTATTTGGTTATAACTGTTTATATTTAAAATTGATTATAATTATAAATTTTTTCATCATTATCATTTTATATTTTAGTTCAGTTTTTTTTACAATTTTTCATTTGAAGACTATTTTTTTCATTTTAATTACATTCAACTAAATTTATTGTATTCTTGTAATTTGTTTTTCGATATTTTATTTTTTAAGTTACAAATTATATGTTAAAAATTTGTACATGTTTTTATATATATATTCATAGATGTTTTAATTTTATTTGATTATATATAATTTTAAATGTTTTTGTGTATTAATATATTCATATATATTATATTGTGAATTTTTAGATGATTTATAAATCATTATTTTATAAATTCATGAACAAATATCGATTTATATAAGAAATGTGTTAATAATTTCGTGGAATATTTTGAATAAAATCATGAATAAAAGACATGGTGAGAGTAATAAATTCATAAATGTTTTAATTTTATTTTTTTATAGTTTCATCAACTATTCTAAGATTAGTTAAGCTGAAAATAAGACATAGCTGGAGTGATAAATGTTTGACTATATTGACGGAAATTTTAAGAGGGAACTTCTAGAAGGAAATGAGATTATATATTATAACTATGAGGAAAAAATATTATGTACAATGATATTGGAGTATAAATAGATACAAGCTATAATGAACACACACAAGATAAATTTTTTGTAACACCCCGAGATTTTATGAAAGATATTATTTTAATTTCATTGATGACTTATATTGTATGCTACACCATGATTACCTTTCTCTATATGCAACACCGTATTAGCTTGCAGTATACGCAACACTATTCTTGGATCATGTTACACACAATTTTGATAGTAGTTATTCTACGCAACATTGAGTGTATATATATATACATATATATATTCAATGTATAAATGAAATATGGTTGGATTATGTTATAAAAAACAATGAAGGAGTCCTGCACCACACGCAACCCTGACTTGGCTTGCATTACACATAATCACAATCTTCCTCAATAGCGTGTGTTGTACGTAATATTAGGTTCCACTAAACAACGATATAAGGTTATAATATAATTATAAACTAGCCTTTATGAATAGTATTAACTAAATTTTGAATTTTATAACATTATTATCCATCTTACATATTTTCTAGAACATGGTATGAGAACAAAATAAGGTTTTCGGGTAAAATAAGTATTTTTCAAAAAAATGCAGTTTTTCCGCCTTTTGATGGGGCACCCACTTTAAATCTAGTTTTTGACATGTTTATAAGTTAAAGTTGAGAAAATAAACTTCTTACATTGAATCAGGATATAAAAATTTAATTTGGATAAATTTTCCATATTATTCTGATAACTTTCATATTTTGATGAATAGTAAAAACACGATATATTTTAATTAAAAACAACTTTTTTAATTGTAATTATTTATATGGTTAGATTATCTTTTTAATTGGTTTTAAAGTTTAATTAGAATATAGTTTTACTATTTAATCTAATGATGTTCATTGGAATTAATTTCACTCTGAAATTGGACATAAACAAGTGTCAGTCTTTTGACAGTTATTGTTTCTTAAAAACACGCTATTTGTTATGATAAGGAGAATTAAATATAAAATTAATTAATTCCCCTTCTATGTTTAGAATTTGGAAAAATAGACATCAATTTTTAATTCTGAATATCAAATATATCTTAGGCTGAATTTTTGGTATTTTTTTGAAAAACATCAATTTTTGATGAATAGAGAAAACACTGAGTTTTTGGTTAAAACCATCTTTTTATTTAAATAATCATTTATTTGATTTAATTTAATTTTAGGTCAAAATAGATACATAATACATATATAATTTCAATGAAATTAATTGGAATAATTTTATAATAATTTTAGATTTATAAAAATTGTATTGAACTTTTCACCGTCTTTTACCCACCTCCTAGGAGCCTTTGCAATTGTTCATAAAACATAATTTTACCGCTTCTGTGAGTTGAATTTAGAAAATACGAGATACACGGTTAATATAAAGGAGTAAAATGTGGTTCTATTTGATAAAATAATTTTTGGTGAAGAGTAGCGTTTTACTTTTATTTACCACAGTTAAAAGTAAATAGGGTAATTAAAGGTTAAAAGAATATTATAATAATTCAAATTTACCTTAACACTTGTACTAACCTTATTGGATGAGAAATTGACGACCATGGATATCCTTGGGTAGATTTTGGGACCCCATTGAACCACTTGGTAGTGATAATGACAATTTGGATTAATTAATTTAATGTAAAGACAAAAATGACATTAACAAAAACGTTTAGTAATTAATTTTTATAAGGGCCTATATAAATTATCATTTAGACTATAAATATTCATTAGAAAGATAAAAATATTTCCTAAATTTTTTTATTTTTTTAATAATTTTTAGATATCAAATAAATTAAATTATTTATGACACAATAATGATGCAGTATTTACCTCATTAATAAATGATTTAAATAAATAAGATTATAATGATTAAAATATTATCCAAAACCTGTCCAATTACTATTAGATGATTTTATTTAGAATATTAGTCATCTTATCTTCGACAGTAATGTGTTTTGGACCTCTTGAAACCGAAGATAAGTTGAAAATAAAATAATGTTATCACACTTTCCTAAAGAGCCCCTCCTCTCCATTATAAAAGGAGACCACTTCTATGAAATTCCACACACCTCTCAAGCCATTTGGCTCATCCAAACTCTGCCCAATTAATCTCTATACATCCCTATACTCCCCCTAGAAGCCTTAAATTAGGCATAAGGAACTTCAATAAGTCCTTTTGGTTCAAACCAAAGGAAGATACCCAAATTAAAGGTAATAGTCTCTCTTAAGTTGTTTTCTTTTATTCTACTTGTCCAACCCCTAAACTCTTTTTAATCCTTTATTTTGTAAAAACACAAGTATCTTCAATATACTAGGATATTTTTATTATAATTATTCCACCTAAACATACACACACCTCCATATAATTGATAAAAAACATAATGTTTCTGTGGATGGAAAACTAACGCTTCACGAAACGATGATTGTTCGATTTTCTCCTACCACCTCTCATGGTGGCCATTATGATGGCACTATATTTATATATGATATATATAATTTTTATGATTTCCTTATACTTCATTACTTTCTAATTATATCAAGACTTTATGGTTTCCATAGTGGGTAAATACGATGATCTCATTTGAGGAAGTGTGGACTACCGCCCCCTCAAAGTGATGTGATTTGTTAATGCCTTATGTGGGATGTATAAAGGATGTATTTAATGATATTATATATGTTATTATCCTGTAATTATAATATAACTATGTATAATTATGTTTTAATTCCATTAAAATAAAAAAATAGAAATGAAAGTAGCGTTCACGTGTACGTACGGCTTACCGTCTCCATGAATGGTGCATTTCATTTCTTACCTCCATATGTTATGTAATATTATAAATACATGTATATACTGGATATATATGATATATATGATATATAGATCATGAATATAATTCTGTATATAATGAACCTTTGACCACATGAACAACATGTAATTATAAGAAGTCCATTTTTGACTCAAGTACCAAATATCGACAAAACAAACATTATTAACTTAAATGGTTACATAATGTTTATAACATGGTAATAAGTGATATAAAAGGACTAATAAATTTTAAAAAGGTTCTTAAGAAAGTATAAATTAACATTGGTTTATTATTCATGATATTAAAGAATGATTGAGTCAAGTCGGACACGAGGTAAGGGAACATCTTAACCCAAATAACGATTTTTGGGTTGATCATCTCTTTCTTGTTTATGTCGTTCTTTGATTATGTGAGAAATGACTTTTTATATCTTATCATGTAATTATAATTTCTTTATTTGACCTTATAGTGAATACACATAAGTGATCTATTTTATTTACAAAAAGATTTTTTTAAGGGACAACATTTCCAATATCATTTTTATCCGAGATTGTTTATTCGTAAGTATTTACTGGGGTTATATTTATCATCCATGTCCCTATTTTCTAAAAATGATTTCATGTATGTTTAAAGTCCTTTTTAACCATTTTTTACTTTTAATACATGGTATGTAAGGAATAATTCTTTTACGAGGTACTTTTTGACTTTTCCGGCAAAAGTACGAGAAGAATGTTTTTTAACTTATAATTCATGAATGGATTTTTATAGTTTTATAACGACTTATTTTAATGAAGATTCCTCCAAAAGATTTCATGACTATTTTCAACAAAATCCATTCCTTTTAAAAATTCATGAAATTTTGTGAAAATAATATTAATTTAAATGATATTTCCTCAAGAATTCATTTCAAGTGTTTTATCGAAACCATTTCTCATCTAAGATGACATTATTTCATATGTGTATGTTTCAAGTATAATGTCTCTATGATTTATGTGGTTTCACTTTTATTATTATGAAATGATATCCATTTATTTTATATGTATTATTTGATTATGGGATAATGTTTATGAAACCCATCTTATTCGTTGGTTTATTATGAATGATGTATGTTTATTTTTTGGCACATGTAAGAATGATTTCATTCTGAGATGGGTGGGACCTATATCTCCCTCCACTGAATTGGGTAAAGATTTATATCTCATGAGATAGACAAGGATGGAACGGTAAGTTAATCTGGTTCAGTGTTACAAGACTGGAACGAGGAGTGAACTCGATTCAGAAAGGGACTTTTGTCTACTAAGATGGTCTTGGCAAGAATGCCTTGGCTACTATGGAAATTATATCGTGTGATTAATGTTTTTCCACAATTACAAGTTTTATTCCCATGATAATTTATCATGATTGATGTTCCATTATGATCTATGCCTTATGTACTTCCATGTTTTATCTCATTGCTCAATATTTTCATGTTTAAACATTATGGTCATGTTTTTAAGTTCAAATGTATATGGTTTGTTTTATTTTATCCATGCTTACCCTTACTGAGCATTTGAGCTCACTCTTTATATGTTTTCTTTTCCCCATGATATAAAGAAAGGTTTTAGGTAAGAAAAAAAGGGTAAGATCTTTATGGGAGATGTTGAAGATCTTTCCCCATGATTAGAAGATCACGTTCCATGTTTCCAAAGACACTAAACTATTATGGTCCTTGTGTGTCTATTTTTTTATGTATTAAGTATTCCGCAAAATTAATGTAATGTCCATGTACGTCATGCTTTGGGTCATTATATTTTGAGCCAACACATGAATTGATTCACTACTATCCCAAAGGACATTCATAATCCCCATGGGCTGGTGACAAGCACTTGGGAATCCAATAGAAGGAAGTGGGACTGATTCCTCCCAATAGCCATAAAAATAAAAGAGATAAACATTAGAATGAAAATACCAATTAGAATATATAATCGATTGCACAATAATGAAAAAGATACAAAACCACCAACATCCCCTATATAAGTGAGGAAACACAACCTCCACCTCCATAAAATATCGAATCCATAGATATAGGAATATACACTACTTCCAGGAACCTATTAAATATATAATATATAGGAGTGAGTAAAAAGTAAATTTTTTATCGACCCACTGACCTAAATTAAAACACATTAAAACAGTATCCTAAACATGGAGGTTTGGAAACAAGGATAAAAAATAATGTTTTTAGGATTTTCATTAGTAAATCTTGTATCATCCATTTTATTTGAAAACGCTGATTTTATTTGAAACAATACCCTTTTTCCAAAATAAAACCACAATTTATTTTATCATTTAAAACATTCATTAAATGTAGTTAAAATTAGTTTTGAAGGTAAAATAAAAGAAAAATAGGATGTAATTTTACGGATTGCCAAAATATTCATGCCTTGTAAAGTAATCACAAATCGTCATCATAGAATCCAATGGTGCTAATGGGAAATAATCTAAAAGAGAGATAACATTGTCATTAATTAAAGAAGACAATGTGCTAGAAATTCAGTAAACAAATAAATTTAGCTTAGACCAAACACATAGTATTTCCCTATCCTTTCTAACTGAGTGGAAACCCCTTAGGTCGACCTAAGTCCCACATAAAGCCACTATCCCAATCATTGTTATAAACTAGTTCACATTTGTACATAGAATTTCACCTATAAACCCATGTCCTTCAATGAAAATAAAAAAAGGTGTGAATTTTATATATAATACCATACCAAATATCTTATCATATCATATTATCACATTTTTAAATGAATTAGAATTCATTCTCATTGATCTGAACACCAACATTGGAAAACTGCACTTTTTTAAAGATATAAATTCAATTCAATTCAATTCATCTTCCTCAAAATGGGAATATCATTATATTCATTTAATTATCCATCATTATCATTATATATAAAGGGGTATTCCCTATTGGTCTTCCATTTTCCAATAAATCATTTAAAATGTGAATAATACATTTTACAGTCTTCTTAGATTACCAAGAGATTCAAACAAATCAATACCATTTATAAAATACTTATTAAATAATTTTAATTTAAAAAATTCTAGTTTTTAAAACATCATCTAAAAAGGGTCAAATAGACTTGAGCTATTTGAAAAAAATCCTCATCATTTTGGAAATATGTTTTTTACAAAAATCTGATAAATTTCTCAAAAACAAACAATTCATTTCAAATTCCAAAGAATGAGTGAATACCATTAATATGAATTTTACATAATATCACATCCAAATCCTATTTTTAAAAATTTATCAAAACCTCAAGAATTCAACAATATTTTATATAACTACTATATATATGTGGATAATAATAAAGGAATTTAAATATCATGATTAAAGAACAAGAAATCACTAGTTCAAATTTAAAGGGAGATAATTAGAGCATATACCTCAGAAAAATGGACACTCCAAAAATTCCATGAGATTTGTACAACAAAGAAGATGGGGGCTCCATGAAAAAATATATGTACCAAAACCGAGAATCTCGTAACATCAAAACTAGATTCAATGATTCCAAAATCAATGGGGAATAAACAGATAACTTAATATAGAGATACCAATGATTCACACAATTATAAATCAGGATATTAATGATTCCACCTCTTAAAAATCATTTTTTTCAAAGAGAAACCCTATTATATCATAAAATATACTATAAATCAGGTGATGAAATACATGATCTAGTATTCCTTTCATGGAAAATAAGAGGCATTTAGAGAAATGATATAGAAAAATAGATTCAATTCCATTTGATTCATTGTGATCAATTTATAAAAGTGTTAGAATCCCCAAAATCACCCAAGAAACACCTCTCGTTCAAGAACCTAATGTGAGGGTGAAAGAATTAGGTTAAAATGAGTCATTTAGAGTATTAAAATTAATTTTTGTAAAAAATAATTATTGTCAAATAGTTTTGATGCACTATTTGGAAAATCATTTTCCCCATCCTGGGGGGACTAGAGGATCTTCATGGTTTGGATGCATAGTTTGAAAAATAGTGTTCCAACCATGTGAAACACCTTTTTCTTAAGATTCATAGGTTACTAGAGATTATTTAATGGTTTGAATTAATCATGTTATTACCTTACACACTCTTATGGGACCCCAAAATGAGCTATATGGTTTCTCAGACATGGTGATTGTTTTCCCCTAAAATAATGCAACCCAAAAAACTCCAAAGTTCAGAAAACAGTTCAACAAAGGAGGGTAATACCAAAGGGAATAAAAATTTAATAAATCAATAGATTTATCAATGGTTTTGATGTGATAATTACCCCCACTATAATTCTTTCTAGCCTAAAAAATATCCAAGGATATTGGTCGACCAGGAAAAAAGAGAAACAAATATATCTAAGAGAAAAGACATCCCAAGATACTATAATGAAACCTAAAAAAATATAGCATCACTAAATGGTCCCCACTATTAAACAAAATCTATAAAGTATCTTAAAAAAACAAATAACTAAAACAATATCTATAGATGACCACATCTAAGGATATACTAACCAAATGAAACTACAAAAGCAACCTAGATAATTAGTTTAGTCAAGGATAAGAAACTCTCCAGAGAAGATTGTCCAAGTTATCTACCTACATTACATGGATGAAAATCCCTCAACAACTCCCTGGTAAGGAATAGAACTTCCAAAATCTAATAAAACCTCAAATTCACTTTACATAGAAATCACTGACACTAAACTGAAACAAAAGGCTTGATAATTTTACCATTTCGAGTGAAGAAACCCAAAAGATCATGAGAGAGGACTATAGAGAATAATTGTAATTTCACCAAATAGAAAAATAACTCATTAAATTCTATATAGTCTAACATTATTCCAAGTGAGGGTATCCCAATACCACATTCTTGTAACATTGGATTCCAATAATTCGAAGAAAAAAACAATATATCATTATCAACACTACCACTTTGTATCCCTAACACTTACCTAATATCTCCAATGTACATCAAGATATTATAACCACAAACCCTATTTTGAGTCCACGTCATGTTGTGTTAATAAAATAATAATAAATACTAAGGAACATGTATTTCTAAAACAACTATTGTTCCATAAGGATTAGTCAAAGGAGAATGAATGAAAATGAATATGCATAGATCATCTTAAAATAAACCAATCCTATACATTGAATAATTTCCACTGGGATTACAAAAAATCATAAAGTTAAGTCCTCCCAAAGAGACTTTTCATCATCTATACACTAAAAATCACAATCCATTCCCTGGGTTTATAAGGTTTTGTAAGAGTAATTCCAATGGAAGAGAAAGAAAAACCATTAAATATGAGAAATTCAATATTTGTGATGTCCCCACTATATTGGATTTCCCTCAAACTACACATATCTAACTCAACTCATTAAAAACTAGGAAATATAAAAAAGAGAAAGAAAAAATTAATATATGAATAAACAAAATTCTTATATCACCAAGATAAAATGTAACAAATAGATTGGAAAAAATAAAAATTTAAAATAAAAAAAACAAGGTTGACTAGAAAAACAACTTTAATGGCCACAAGGTCCTCAATAGGATGATATTCGTCAACAAAAACTCAAACTCTATTTACTCTGACATTGAGAGTAAGTAGAAAGACTGGAATCCACTCCCAATGATTTCTCCTCTACTATATGTTTATGATTCACTATGAGGAATATGGTTGGAGTTATTTTGCCTTGAATTTTTTTCTATACTGCAATTTTATGAGGATCTAAATTTCCATGATCATGTTGAGATGTAGAGAAACCATGATAGAATCTATGTAAATCACCTAGAATGATTTTAAAATCTTTTAGAGGCTCCTCAAAAGTGCACGTTATATAACAATCCATTCTATACTCATTTTGAAAAAATGCTTCTTACTAGATAAAACTGGTGAAAATAAAAAATATTCCCTTTCAATAATAAAAATCATAGGTTTTTTCCTAAAATTATTCATTTCTACCTTATTGGATCTTCCTCTATCACACCCAAGTATATGAAAAAATTTCTAATGCACTTAGTGATCTTTCCAAGCCTACTTCAACAATTAATAGATAAATTAAAATACATAAATAAGATTAATGGTCGGGAGAAAATAGCCTAAGAAAAAACAATTCAAAGGCCTTATTAGAATCAAAAATTTATTAGAGAATCATCCATGATAATATAGGGATGATATAATACCAACTAAAAAAAGGAAATCATACCATAACACAATTTCATAACTTTATTAGATATCAATAAACTATATAGAATTCTATAGCTTCATTGAATTAGTTTATAAATCTTGAATGAATCACCCCATGAAGCTACCCATGAATGGGTCTTCGATGGTTTGTGTTGGATAAAATAATTCAAAAACTTCCACCCCAAACTCTCGATCGTGAAATTCGCAATCTTAACATTGAGGGATTCTGGAAAATCAAACCTGTTAACAATCTCCTCAATATTCTTAAACAACATCACTACTTACACGGAACTATATTACCAAAATAAACGAGTATGATTTAGTATTAGACTCCCTAAAACAAAATTCTCACATTAATTTATGATAGGATGAACTTATGGCCCTGATACTGGAGATGAATGATCTAACATTCTAAAAGAATCTTGAATTGAAGAGTCAATTGAATCCAAATAGGGGAATACTGTATAAAAAATGAAAATAACCCAAATAAAAAATTTATGAAATAAAATCTCACATGTAAAATCTTGAAACAAAAAATGGACTTAAAACATAGTTTTAAACAAATAAAAATATGACACTAAACAAAACCCCACTCTTAGTTTTTTTATGAATGAAACAAAACCTCTTTGACCTATGGGGGTCTATCCAGAATTCATTTTAAAAAGAAACTCTATTATTTTCAACAAAATTGTTACACCCTTGAAAATTTTTAAAGACAAAACTCTTATAAATGAAATGTCTAAAATTTAATTTAAAAGAGTTCACATTTAAATTATTTAAATAATTCCAATTAAACAACATCAGCACCACATGGAAATATTGAAATCAACTAGGACTCTAATCTTTTCTCCTAAAGCATCAACCCAATTTTCCAATAACCATTCATCATTCTAAATTTATAATATTTCATGATTAAAAGAAACCAAACACCAAATTGAATTTAAAACATTTTTGAGTGAATTATTCATTTATAAAAGAATTTTTTTTTTCAAAATAGGGAAAAATATTAAAATATTTTTTGAAACATTTTCAACACTTTAAGAAATTAAATACACCTTTTAAATATCCCTAAACTACCATAAACTAAAAAATATATAAAGGGAAAGAAACCCCACATAATTAAAGAAAAATAAAATCATAAGAGATATCATCTACGTATGATTTGGATGCATGGTTTGGAAGACATTGCACCAATCATGAAAAGTATATTAGGAGTCAACTGAAGCTAGTAGAATAGTATATGAATGGTTTTCCAAAACATTTTAATTATAATGAACCTATCTGATTTCCTTAAAAATTTATTATTCTCAAAAAAACTCATGAACTCACAATGTCACAAAAAAACACTCAACACAATTTTAATGTGCCAAAACCATTTGCTTACCAATATTAGTTTCGAGACTAACTCATCTTAAAAAACCATGGTAACCCAAGAGTCACCTTGGATGGGTGTTGATCAAGAACAATTATATAACCATGTAATTTAATGATGATAGTCCAACCACCAAACAAATAAACACCAAAGAACAAGAAGGAAAACCCTATTTTTTATAATTTGTAATCAATTGACCTAGTATACCATCTGAAATCTCCCACAATTTAATGCACCACTAGAACAAATGGAATTATTTATTCATATGGATTAGAAATAAGAAATCAGTCATTAAAAAATAATGATGTTAGAATTATATATCTCAACAACCACAAACATATAAGAGATAAACATCATATAGAAAATCCCAACAATCATACTCTAAGTTATATAAAATAATATTGTATGACTGATTGGACAATAAAGAAAAAGATTATAACCACTAATATATCTATGTATAAGTGAGACACCACCAAATGCACATCAATCAAAGCTCAACCACATAGATATATAAATATTCACTATTCTAAGAAACCTATTAAACATGTAATAGATATGCGTTAGCTAAAATACCAATATCTCACCACCTGATGACCTAAATAATACCACCTTAAAAGAGAAGGCCTAATATGATGGTTTGAATATAAGGATAAAAATAAGTTTTTTAGGATTTTCATAAATAAATAAATTATCAAACATTTTCCTTCAAATCAACCTTTTTTTTAAAACCGAACATTTTTTTCTAAAATAAAACCACTATTTATTTTTTTATATTAAACATTAATAAATTATAGTTTAAATTATTTTTAAACGTAAAATAAAAGATAAATAGGATCTCATTTCATAGATTTAAAAAATATTCATACCTGGGGAAATATTCACAAATAATACTCAAAGAAATCAAATGTGCTAATGGAAAAAAATCTATAATAGAGATTTCATGGTCATTGATGAAACATGATAGTGTGATGGCAAATAAATCAACACATTAATTTAACTCAGCATCAGCACCCCATTTTACCCTATAATGGCCCAACTATTGGGTATTCCCTTAAATTTACCTATATCCCACCTATGGCCACTTGACGCCACATGATTCTAAACTAGTCCACATGTGTTCCTAGAATTACATCTAGAAACTCAATTCATCCCATGAAAATAAAATGGAGGTGTTCATTTCAAAGATAGTATCACACCACATATCACTCATATAATCATTCCTGGAAACAATTTATAATTATTTATCACACCACCAAACACTAATATAGGAACAATCCGCTTTATTAATCATATAAATTCAATTCAATTCAATTCAATTCAATTCAGTTCAATTCAATTCAATTCAATTCAATTCATCACCATAAAAAGGGGTATATTATTATATTCATTGAAGCATCCGTCATTATCAGTATACAGAAATGGGAAAATACTATGGATTTTCTATTTTCAAATAAATCATTTAAAGTACTGAAGGGGACTTTTAACATTCATCTCAGATTAAGAATTCAATCAAATAAATCAGGTCCATTTATAAAATAATTTATAAATATTACACTTTAAAAAATTGTAGTTTTCCAGAAAAACTTTCAAAAAGGGTCAAATTCACCCAAAATTTGAAAACCATATTTCTATCATCAGTTTGGAAATAATTATAAAATACACATCAAATACATTTAGCAAAAAAAAACCCGACAAAGCATTTCAACTACCAAAACATGATTATCTACCTTTAAAATGATTTTCACATCATATCACATCAAAATCCATTATTATACATTTATAAAAATCTCAAAAAATCAAAAATATTTGACATATATACTACATTTAAGAAGAAAAAAATGAAGGTATTGAAATCTCAAGATGAACGAACAAATAATCATAGGTTCAATTTTAAAGTTAGATGAATTGGAAACTTACCATAGTAAATTGAAAACTCTAAAAATTCCATGAGATCCACACACCAAAAAATATGAGGGATATAGTAAACAAGTGAATAATGATAAAAATAACCTCATAGCATCAAAACTAGATTCACAAATCCCAAAATCAATAGAGAAGAGAGAGATCACCTACCAAAAAGATCTCAAATATTTACACAACAATCAACTTAATTCAAAAGGATTGCACATATTCTAATGATAGATCTATGAGAAAACTTGTTAGATCATAATAAAATCCTTAGATTATTGGATTAAATCCATGATCTAAGTTTCCATTAAGAGAAACAAGGAAGGATATAGAGAAACAATGGACACCGATGAATAATGGTATCATAAAGTTGAAAAAATAGATTCCACACCACTTGGTTCATCAAAATTAATATTTGTAAGGGTTGGGTTCCCAAAAATCACCTAAGAAACACCTATGGTTTGATAACATAAAGTGGGGGTGGAGGAATGAGGAAAACTAGAGGAATTTTAGGTATTTAAATTAACTTTTAGAATAATTTATTGTTGTCACACTATTTTTCAACATGGATTATAAAACCATGCGATAATCATGTTCCCCTTCCTGGATTACTGGATGAATTATACGTTTTAAAAAACTAGGTTACAAACATTTGAAACACCTCTGTCCGATGATACATGGTTTTTTAAAGATAGCATATGGTTTTAAATAACTATGTTATAATCATAGAACTTCTTATTAGACCCTCAAACAATATGTGTAGTTTCTTTGAGATGGTACATGGTTTTCTATAACTCTGCACCAACCCTACACTGCCCAAAACACTAAAAAGTTTCTTGAAAAAATCCTAGAACATGGGTGAGATAATAGAGAATCAAACGTAAACAAATTCATTGAGTTATCTTTGTTTTGGATGTGAACCATACTTTACATAACAAGTGAGTTCTGTATAGGATGGAATATTAATGTTTACCATAATGTCTTAAATGTTGGACATCATGATATAAATGGATGAAAAATAAAATTGTGATTCACTACCAATAGAAATAACCAAACATCCCAATGATAAAATCTAGTATCTTCTAATAATTACTTATCTGAAGTGTATATTTTTAAAATCAAATGATGGAAAGAGGCTAATATGGGATACTAATGAGTTTATCTCTAATGAAAACCTATTTGGGCCTCTTAATTTACTGTAATGGAAATTATTTGATAATTGTTTTTATAATTTTTGAAATGAAGCTAGAAATCATAAAATGGGCTGACAAATAGATAGAGTGAATCCATATCTGAGACTTAGAAGTCAATAATGTTCATGGAGTTTTAATGTTTTTTGTATACAACCCCCGTAGAAATATATGAAGAGGAAATATGTGCCGATGAGATTGATTATTTAGGGACTAAAATATCCTAGAAATTATATTAATGTTCATTTATTAACATTAATTGGTGATTTTAAATTTCTATGGGAGATATGTGTTGCAAAATTAGATTTATATAAGGGAGAGTTTTTTTGGTTTATGATAATGTTTACTATTAAAAACTTTCCTTCATATGGAATGTTATTTGGATACAGTGTTAAATTACATAAATATTTTCCTATTTGAAAATAGGGAACTTCATATCATCAATTTTATAATGAAATAAAAAATATGTACATGGGACATCGAGTTTTTATTTCAAATTGATCATCATTATCGAAGATTAAAAATGGAATTTAATAGCTTACAAAAGTGTGATTGTCCCCAAACCACATTCATCTAAAAAATATTATGATATAGTTAAAAACAACAATTTCAAAATTATAAACAATTCTAGTTATAGTTTTTAAACAAATATTTGTAAGAAAAAATCCAATTTATTAAAGATTCCTTATTAGAATTTTTTGAATGTAAAACATAACATTTATGTTATTCATGTCAAGGGAAATATTTTTTTCCTATATAATTGGAACATTATTAAACATAAAAATTAAGAAAAAATATGTATTTAAAGAATTAATTGACTTAGTAACCATGGGAATATATTTGTAGTTATCTCCCACAATGAAAGGAAACATAAAATATTTTCCTCTGGCTTGTAATACATTAAAAAAGAGTGATAATTTTAATTTTTTTCAATGCTAGTATAGTATTAATGTGACTATTGGGTTTTATAAAAATGATAAAAAAATATTCATTGAAGTATTTAAATTTAATAGGTACGAAATCCCATGACTAACATGTACTAATATAACAATTTCAACTAGATTCATTGTGTGGTATATTGCAAATACATGTCTGAAAGTCTATTATCATGTGGTGTTTATTTTTCAATTAAATTTTCAAAAAAAATTATATGTACAGGTTTTTTAAATTTGTTATAGAATTAATCTATCCTTATACTTTGTCAACTAGAAATGTATTTTCCGCCATCATTTTTTATATAATGGTTTTTCTATCAATTCTTTTGTTGTGGTAGATGATAATATGTGGGCATGTTTTTTAATATTGGATATATAATTTTGAAATTTATATGAGTATTTTGATGTTATATATTAAGAATAAATACTGACCAACGTCGTTTATTGTTCATAAATATATATAACAAAATAGGTAATTAAGTTGTGTACTAATTATTTTTCTAAATTGTATCACATTAGTCTCCCTATATCTTGATATTTGATAGTTGATAGTGAATTTATTGGGATTCATGGTGTAAAGGTAATGTTAATTCCATGAGACGAAGTGATGCAAGTACATTTGTATATGTTGAACAACGTATGTGTTTTTAATCATATATACCATCTAATATTTCCAGATTGAAGGTATTACATCTGAAGAGAAATGAAATTTCGTTGATTAATTAACATAAAACACATTTTATTCATGGTATAATGAGAAAATCACCACTAATTTATCCATATTATAAACATTTAAATGGTTAGATGTTGGAAAAATTACTAAAGTGACCATATGGTGTGGGTTTGATATTAATGGATACACATTTATATATTAAACCATCAAAACAAGAGTACATTTAAAAATTGTGGAGTAATGGTTGTCATTGATGAATTGTATTTTTCAAGTTCCAAAGATAAAAAAATAAATATCAACAACATATTTTGGATTTGTCGATGACAAAATGAGAGATCAATTATATAAAATTTTGGTTATCTATATTTAATTATAACTAGGTAGACAATAATAGTTGTGTGAAACATGATGAGTACGTACATTAAATTGTTGGTTAAAATAGATTTAGTTGTATGTAAGAATCATTTATTGTAGAGACATATGAAAAAATATTTTATTTTTTGACCCCTAAAAAGATCAGTGGTCCATTTTTTTGCAAGTGAAAAAAAATCATTTGTGTGATGTGAATATTTATGATAGTGAAGGATTATATGGAATTCCATTATCTATTACATGATTATAGGATTATAATAACGACTACAATGTGTAAATTGTTCACACAACATTAAATAATCATAAAAAATAGATATGATAAGACACTCTTTTACACTTCTATTTATTTAGGTAATTTGTTTTTGTATGTGCAACCAACAAAGCTAAAAACATTATTTTTTTTAACTTTTATATTTGAATATATAGTTTTTCAACATTACTACCATTTTTTAAATATTCTTTACATTTATTAGATTCATATATATATATATATATTTAAAATCCATAAAATTTTTAATTCATTTTTTTATTACGAATTTATTATGTTATATATTTTTAGGTATACAATTTTATTCAATTTAATATTTATAAATTGTGTTCATATTTTAAATATTTATATTATTACTTATAATATTTATTTATTTCTAATCAGAAACATGTACATAAAATCACACGTTTTTAAATGATAATAATTTTTTTATTTTGTTTCTTGTTAATTTAAATATTCACAAGATTTAGATACACTTTTGTTGGTTGATAAATATAACATTAAATGTTTTTTTTCTATTGTAAATAATCAATTTTTTATTTATTATTTTTATTTTATTTTAATCAAATATAGGTACACAAACTTTTTCTAAAGTGGAAAACATATTTCCCAATAAAAGAAATAGAGGAAGGAGAACCCATGTAAATATGTTTTCTCATATAAATATATTTCTATAGTAATAAAATTATTTAATATAAGAATACTTATATTTCTTAAAATAATATGAATAAATTATTATTCTCTATATAGGATAAAACATAATGTTGGTATGCATCAGATTACATGTTTATAGAAATGTTCATTAGCACACGGGGAGTAGAGGATGAGAATTAACTTTGATGATAATGACTACAATTCTATCCCAAATGACATACAATTTAGAATATAATTGACTATGCATAGTCATTATAGGATTGAAATTTTATTCCTTAATTTGAGGAGCATCAATCGATCAGTCGAAGATCATTTTTGGGATTCTATATGGGTAGAATTTATAAACTTATTTATTTAGTGTTTTAATGGTTTAAATGTTATTAAATTCTCAATATTTTTTCTATTCAATTACAAAGTAAATTTTACTATTAATATATGAAAGAAATAATGAAAGAGATTCATTAATTTTTGGAAACTAGTTGGGGATATTTTAAGTCAATTTTTAGTTCATTTAATATTTTTTTGAGTAAAAAATATCAATATCTATGCTTTATGTATGAATTTATAGATACAAAGACATGAAAAATGTCTTTATACAGTCAGAGGGAGGAAAACATTATAATATATATTTTTTATTTTTAAACATTATTTGTTTAAAGAATTTTAATTAATTGACAACTTATTAACTTTTTATTAGGTAATGGGGCTCTAGGAAACCTCACCAAGAGATAAAATCCTAGAATTTATACCCTTATAAATTTTAATGTGGAGGGAATCCTTTATTATAGATGAAGATGATAAATTAAGATTTTAGTTAATTAATATCCATGTCACATAGCATCTCTTAAGAGGTTCCATACTACCCTTCACACCATCTACCCAAAAAATAGAAACGTTCCGGAATTAAAAAAATGGGATGTATAGTACCAATACCAGAAATGAAGTTAGTGATTAGATTGTAAGTAATTAATTATAAATTATCTTCAACATTAGTATTTGGTCAATTTATCTTACTAATATAACATTTGAAAAATTTATTTTTGGATTCCTAACAAGAGAAAATGACCTAGGAGAACATTATCCCTGAGGGTAGGATGAATATTCTCACAACTGATTTAGGAAAGTCAAAACACCTAGGCAGTATCAAAGAGTATAATAATGGTATAAGAATTAAAATTATTTTCGGACGAACCCATAGTGTGAAATTAATGGGGGTGAACATAAAATAGAAATATATTCCTTGAAGTAAGATATGTGACAATTAAATGAGTTGATATAGGTTATAATTAAATCATATTTAATGGTTATTCTTATAGAAGCGATGAGACTGAAATAGACTGTGGATATTGGTATACCAGCTCACCATTCAGACCCGATCACGTACTCTGAGTTGCATGTTTGGGGATCCCCAAATATGTGTTTTAACATACATAAGTTTACATAATATGTGGGATTATGTAAAACAACATCTTATGAAGTTGGTTTAGGTAAGAGTAGATATAAATGATATTTTTTATCAAACTTATCTAGTTCTAGTGCCTGCTAAGGTGGTGTCCATAGTTGAATAATGTGTTGGTTATTATTTAATTTGGCTAGATAATATTTGTTGTCAGCTGAAATATTAGGTATGATTTATTTCTCATTTTTAATTTATTTTTAAATTTATAATTACTTATAATATAATCTTACACTTACCTTATGTTTTAGTATCTCAAATAGATTTATTCACTACAAAGTAATGAAAAACATGAGGTTACACCACCTTTAGATACTCATTAGGATATTGATGGGGTATCAAAATTATGAAACCTTTTATCTATATTAGATAATTATTTAAAATTTCAATTTGTATTGATATATTTTAAAGATGTTATACATTAAATATATTTTAAACCAACCTCATGGGTGTTTTAAACGGTGAGTAGCTCACATACCTGTGTAGTAGTTTATTTTTATTTAAGAAAATTTCAATTATTAATGCAGTTTATTTAAGTAATCAAATGTTATAATAATTATAATAATTTTTTTATAATCAAGTATCTCTATACTATTTTCATATAATATAATTTCACTTTAGTTTATTTTTCCATGGATCCAATATATATTTCATCAATCGTGCAATACATAGACCAAAAATCTATAATTGAAAATATATTTTAAAGATTAAAAAATTAACATATTAAAGGTCTTTTACACTAGTGTAACTTTATATTACATTTCTATTCATATACTCATTCTCAAGATACATAAAAGAACATGGAAGCTCATCTTAAGGATTTTGATCCTGGGGAGGGGACGTTATTTGCAAATTTGAATTGGATTGTTTTTAGCATTAATCCTTTGGAATGTGGGGCTTGACTGTTTTTTATGTCTTTGAAGTCTGTTGGGTTCCCCCTTATCAATTAAAAGGGGGAATATCTTAATAAAAAATTAATTTTCAATCAAGATACTTCAAATTAGATTAATTTAATTCCAAATTTAAACTTCCATCATCATTTCCATTATCCAAATATATTCTAGACCAAATTTTTCATATGAATAAGGAAAAGAATATAAATAAAAATTACCAATTAGAATATAAGTAAGGGAATAAAAATTTAGTTAATCAACCTGATCACCTTTTCAATTCTTGTTTATATTCATGTTTACAAGTCCTATAAAGAATATTTTGTAATGTCTAGATGTAAAAATTTAATAATGTATACAAGTGAAGAAATTAAACGAATTAAGAAGAATAATTTTAATAAATAATATAGATAATTTAAAACCTTTCATCTGGAGGGAAAACATTATCATCTTCATCTAAATCCAAACAACAACACATAGCCCAATATTAGTGGGTATGGAAATAAGAGAAGGAATAAAATGACCCCTTCCCCAAGACAAAAACCTTAATTCAAAGCCCAAGGGATGAATTAGATAATGAAATTCATAAAGTAAAAAAGATTACCCTTACCTTAAACCAAAATGTCACCACCAATTATGTGGGATGATTATAAATGTACTATGTTTGAAGGATCCTCTATAGTCTTAAAAATGGGATATTATCAAAGGATAATGTGGTACAATAAAGGGGTTACAACCTATGGAATTAAATAAAAGTGTTAAAATCAGAGGGGATGATCATAAAAATGTTTGAGGGAAAAAAATAAAGGATTTACAATCATTATATTAGAATAGTATATCAATCTAAATAATTTAGGGTCAATAAGGGAAAAGTTATAAGGATTCACAACATGTCATGGTATATAAGATTTTATAAGATATTTGAAAAGATAATAAATTCTCTATGTAAATGAATTCAAGAAATTACCCATCGAAATATCTGAATTCAATCCAAAAACAAAATCTACAAGAAGACTCCATAAACTTGTAACATCACATTCATCACCAATCCATCGGCCAAAATCCACTATAACAAAGAAAAAATGCTGTCAGAACCATTCCGAGAAGAAAGAATAAGATGGAAAAATGGAAAGATATTAGAAGGTATCCCAGATTGAAGGAGGATAATATAATTAATTGAGAGGATATGATTTTTTAAAGGGCGGCCAGAATTCTCCAAAGAGGGGCCTCAGAATTGATTATGGTTTGATAGAAATAAGGAGGATTGATGTAATGAGATATTGCATCCACTATTTAAAGGTAAAATTGACTGAACTCCACCAAAACCATTATGGTCTCAGTAAAATCTAGTTCATAGTTCCACATCTTCAAAATAGAATATGTACCTTTATTTGAAAACTATTTTATATTTTTTTAAAATGGGTTTGACCAACACCATGACTTGAATTTTCCCAAAAAAAATTTGTATTTACCTCAACCATGACTCTACTCAAAGATCCACCATAGTGTTGCAGAATTACTCTCACAATTTCTAGTATATCTACAAAAAATTCACCAAACCTCAAAAAACATCACAATGGCTCCTAAAAAGAGGATTCCACCCTTCAACATTTCACATAGGGAAAACCTCAATATACCATGAACACTGAAATATACAATAGCATGACCTGATGATATCTTCATAATTTTATGTATCATAATGTATTATAAAATATATTTTACCAATTATGATTCACCAATACATAAGGATCACATATGTAAGGTTAAATCTTGACTCCTCATGACATGACCCAACTCCCCATGATGTCGTGCCACTAAACCCACCTAAATGGCCACTTTAATCCCAATCTTAACCAAAAAATCTAAAATCCCTCAAATTACCATTTTATACAATGGTTCTTCTATTCATCAAAATAGATAATGTTCCAAACCCATAGCCCTAAAATGGCCTCCACTGCAGCCTTCAAAATAAGAGTTTTGTAACATAGAGAGTCAGAACTCACCCTATCACCTCAAAACTACCGTCCAAACCCCCAAATATATATAAAAACTTTTGAATGAAAAATATAAGGTCCATAAAATTCATGTCCCTTAATTTATACACCTATCAAACAATTTTTATCTTTTATAATCAAAATAGTACTCGAAGAAGGGGAAACCAACCCAAGTAAAGGATATGGAACCCCGAGTAGTCACATTAAATACCTCTCTATTATTTCTCACCCCATAATAGTCATAAAAACCCACATATATAAAACAAATCAAAGATTAACATCCATAGTTTGATACCACTCAAACAATAACAACTCCATCAAGAAAACCAATTATATTGAAGGAAGACCACAACATCCGCCCTAACTCACAATATACTCCTTACTAACTACCAACTAACGATTGAGAAGAATATTGAAAATTATGAAGATCGTACCAATGACACCACATAATATTATAGTGGAAAAGATTATTTAATTCCGAGACCCACTTCCCCAGATCCAGTGCTCATAGACACATACTTTACATTCATTATTTGATATTAGCTATAAAATATTAGATATAACTATCCATAATTACAAAATCAATAAGAATTATTGAATCCCTTACATCTGAAGGATCTTTTAGGGTTATAGATTCTAATAATTAAGAAAAAACATAAACAAAAAACCCATGTCTTTATCAATTGATGTATATATTCCCCCTAAAATATAAGAAGTTACTTAATCCAAAGTAAGACTTCAAAAAATCCCATAAATTATTTCACACATTAAATCCTTATAAACATTTCCCTATCTACTAAATTTCAATATAACATGGGGAAATGGAAACATATGAAGAGGTGAGATCAAAATCCATGTAATGGAAACATATAACCGAATTAGTCATGGTATAAATATAGAAAAGAAATTACAGAAATAATAGTCAAGAAACCTGAATCTATATCCATCATGAAAATGGGAGCATTTTATATTCATGACAGTAAATGAAAAAATGGATATCAACAATAATTATATCATATATATGGAATGAATAATTATAATAATAAAAAATAAATTATCAAGGTCTTCTTTCATGTCACTTTAATTATCATAGAGACCATAGGGAAGACATCTGGGTGAGTTGGGATGACATACATAAAATATCAAATACTTTATTGATTAATAATTCCTAATGATGCATCGAGGGTCTATATAACTCTGATTCCTAACTTTAACCTTATTAAGTACAATGCAATCACTATAAGAGTCATTAATACCTTTCATATAGTTCCCTCTATATCCTATTACTGAATAAAACTTATATTTCTATAGAATGAAGAATACATAATATCAATACATGATCAACCTTCATTAGTGGTCAATAATCATAAAGAATAAAAATACTTTCCTCCATGTAAATAAAAGGGATAACATGATAATAACCCAAACCGATAAATAATTTGAATTTTCAAACAATTAATATTCAACTTTTTAATAATTGTCCATATTTGAATAACAATGTATGAAATAGAAATAATTTTCCCCATGTTAATAAAAGGGATAACATGAACACAAACTATCTAGAGGAAGACCGTGTATAATTATACATTACATAGTAAAATTTTAAATAATCATCTGTATTGCAATAAATCATATAGAATGAAAATACTTTTCCATATTTCAATATAATAACATTCATTCAAGGTGAACATCATACAATTAGAATTATATAAAATTTGATATTCACAATGTATAGGGAAATGAGTTTATGACTCATTAAATAATTGAGAAACATGATCGTAATCCATCCATGTGAAGGGGTGGATGGTTTCAAAATAACACATCCCCCATGATATAAAGGAAACCTAGAATGATGTTGACATAGATAAAAAAAATCCCCATAAAAGAATTTCTGACCGATACCACACAAGAAGGGATCATGAATTGGATTGTTTTGTTAGTGAGTTCAGTCCACCAAAAATATATATATGTTGGATTATAAATATTGGAACATAAAACCTGTTAGGGAAAAATCTTTTGAAAATTTATTGGGGGGTGGATGTTAAAAAATAAATGATCTTTATTTTTATTAAAGAGTGATGTAAAAGAGGAAGTTAAAGGTTACTTATAAAATTATTTATCAAAAAGGAAAAGTGAGAACTAATTTTAAAACATTAATTACATAAGAATATCTAAAAATATATCCTTTAAAATGAATTAAGATCTTATATAATAAATATGGATCCGAAATATTTGATTATTAACGGGACATTTTAGTTACTTGAAATTTATTTTACATAAAACAGATATTATAAAAACTGAAATACAACTTTCTTTGTATTAAAGATTAATTTTCCCGAAGAGGATTATATTATAATATATAATAAAATATCATGGTGCTAAAACTAAATCATAAAATAAGAATTTCCATGATAAAACATTATTACTAAAAGGGGTAGACTTAAGTTACTAAAAATTCGTACTACAAGAGAGAAAATTATATTAATAACACCATGAATAAGGGAAAATTATTTGGATAGTAAATCCTGAGAAGAATAAATTTTATGATAAAAATTTATCCATTGGTAGTGAATACACAATATAAATAATGAATAGTTCATAACTTGTAATTGTCTCAAAGAATTATCAATAAGACCAAGAAAACTCTTGCTGCTTGAGTAAAAATTTAAACTAAACCCTATGAAATAGGGGGAATGTAATTAAACCTAAAATAAAATTATTAAAATATAATTCATGAAATTATATTTCAAATATGTAATATATAAACCAAAAAATTGATTTATGTGTATAACGCTGAATATGTCCCAAAAGGGTAATTTGAGAAGAAAACCTATACCCTATTACAAATTTGAACTACGCACACACCTAACATTATAAATTATAAAATTTATATTTTTATAGACTTTATTTGGAACCATATTATTATTTATTTAATTTTAAAATTATGATTTATTATAAAATTTTATTTATTTATTATATATTTTTCTTCCACACATTTTTTACTTGATTTTGTTCTGTCAATTATTTTTTAACACCTTATATATGTTTACCTGGGTAGAAATAATGGTAAAAACAATTCATAATATCTAGAATATAAATAGTGTTATGTAAATAAATTTTATATATTAGATTAATTTTTAGGAAAACCATTTTGGTTTGTGATGAAAAATGAAACTCATTTCTTGTCGAGGAGATAGTTTGCACGTACACATGATTAATGTTTCCATTTTCTGAGGAATGAGTGGGAAAGAGGGTAAATGATAATTTAAAATGTCAGAATGATATTTATATTACATATATCATATTTATTCATCCATTACATACTTTTCTTCTTGGAATAATGGTGGCGATGAAAAATATAATACATCGCTTTGTGGAGGTAGTAGTCCATGAAACAAACTAGCCACACTTTTAATTTTCTTAGAGGATGAAGAGGACAATCAATGTCTTTTCATTTAATATAATAACATACATGGATTATAATTATACTTATTTAATTATATTATTTGGATATAATATATTTTATTAGTAATATTATGGAGATAAACTTCTGAAAAATATAATACTTACGTTGGATACTTGATCCTTTCATGGAAATATCCTTTGAATTAAAAGGATTAGGAAAACATAGTGTGATCAAAGGATTAATAACATGTGAGTTAATTCTAGTAGAGTGTAATTTGGAATATTTTTTTGATAATTTTTAATGGTAGGTGTATGTTTTAATGGGTGTAAGTGACCCCCTTTAATAAGAGAGGAAAATGGATCTTCTGGAAACACCCTTTATTTTTTAATAAATCCATGACAGTATTCCGAGGATAATAGCACTAAAGATTCAAAATAATGGATTTTGGGGTGTATATTTGTCAATAAATCCTCTAAAAGTTAATTAAACACATTTTTTAAATGTTATTGGGATTTTACGATTATTGTTTTACATTTTATCTAATACTTTCAAACTCGGAAACTAATTTTTAATCTAAGTGATTTTAAATATTCTTAAATATATAACATAAAACATATAAAAAAATCTGGGTGTTTGGTAAAACAATTTAACATATATTTAATAAAATTAATATTCTATGAACCAAAAATCACTTCAAAATAAAAATAGATAATGTGTAGACAAACTATTTTAGTAGAAAAATGACGTTTTGACCATTATGGATTCTATATTTGATTTAGTACTGATTACCAATTAAACAAGTTTAAATATATATATATATATTTATGTGTTTATAAATAATATTATATTCATTATTTAAATTATTTCAATTTAATTAATCTAATAGATATTCCATGATATTTATAAAACAATAATTTAAAAAAATCACTATTATCGAGGTCCTTAGCATTAATCCTAAAAATATAAATTGGTTACCTAAAAATAAAACAATCCATATAAAATAATATTAAAATTATTATATCAATTATAAGAATAATTTTATCAAAATAAATTTTTATCTGTAGGGAAATTAATCTTAACATTATCACATGTAACACGTACATACCATTTTTAAGAAAAGTTTATTTTTATGTATTATGATTATGTATTTGAAAAAATAATCAACGAAATTTGTAAAAATGATATTAATAATATTATTATTTTTCAAATAATGGTTATGTAGCATTATTATAAATCCAAATACTAATTTCCTCACCTGTAAATTTAATTAAAGAAATAGAGGACAACTAGTTTTTTATAAAATATAACTAGATTTTCTAAAATGTTATTCATGGGATTTATAAATTTAAGGATATTTTTTAAAATGTTTTATTTTAATTTATAAATATATTTTTTTTATTTCAAAATTGATTCAAATTTTTTTTATCCAAATAAAAGTGACAGTATTAACAAAAAACTATTTTTTTCAATATTCGCCTAAAAACCAATTATTACTGAAATTATATAAAAAATTATTATAAAGATAATTTTTATATGATAAATTCAAAACTCTGGTTTATTTTATCTAATAAAATTCTATTTTTATAAAATTTATATTTTAATGGGAGATGAATAATATAATGAAAGTTCTTTATTGAAAACACCCTTTTTCAACGTCAACTAATATTATATATGTATCTCCTAAAGGTAATGGTTTTTAATCGATTAACTTATTCCGTTGACATATAAGGTTATTATAATACATTTTGGATCATTTATATCTTTTTTTATGTGCAAGCAAACTTATCAAACAAATTGACTTATTTAATGGTACATAGAATTTAGGGAGTTATATCCCCCCTCCAAATAAATTGCATCCTCACAATTTAACCCCTAATATTAGAGTAATTTATATTTGGAAATTATAATTAAACATACACTAATATATGATCGTGGGTTTATTTACGACATTGAATTAGATTTATATTTATGAAAAATCCATATAATCACTTTATAAAGAGAGATAACACATTCCTAATTTCGAACATAATTATTCTAAGATATGCAGATCTTGATTTGTAAGTAATAACTTCCCACAAGCCCTAAAAAAATTTATATGATAGTCATACAAGTAGGGTTTTTTAAAACTCTATATCTAGTAGTTGGTAAAAAAATTTATTAGAAAATATATAGTGAAACTCATTATCATATTCATTAGTAGTTGTTGAATAGTATTTTCCTTACTTACATAGTTGTTGGATAATATTTAACTTATTGTCCCTTGATTGATACATTGTGTCACATAATTACCAACACAATTTAAATTAAAACAATAAGTTTTTATCACTATTATTTTATCCTTACACTTGTGTGTTAGATGACCTTTGTCACTTGATCATTTGTGATACTATGTCTTTATTTTCTTCGGTGTTATGGAGACTTTGAATATGTTTAAATTGTTAATAATATTTCATGATATTTATTTCTATATAATCATAATATTTATTTATCCATATCCAGTTTTGTTGGGTTATCCATTCAGGTAGTCTGTGCACTGTCCCTTTCACACTTGGTTAAATCTAGTTCCATCCATTACTAAAACCAAAAGTGTTAACTTGAGTTATGATCATTATAAGTGATCATTTAAGTGAATTAACATAAATAACCATAAGAAAATTTTACCTCAAGATGTATCAATTTATAAAAATATCATGTCATCCTATATTTCTTACAACATTACTTGAATCAGATTCAGTTCAACCTATATCACTCTCAGTTTAACAAATATCATTCTTGGTTCAACCTAGGTTACTTTGAGTTGGGATCTCTTAAAATTATTAACCTAAAAATTATAATGAATATCCCAAATTATGATTCAAATTCTTAAAAATTTATAATCACGATAATAATTGATATTTATTCAGATAAAATATAATTTATTTGTAAACAAAAATATTCATTCCTAAAATCATATACCCAATTATGTATATACTCTAATTATATATTCCCAATAACAGACCTTTCTAAAACCTATTTGAATCTCTAAGAAATTAAACCACAAAGAGATTATATATAACTATAAAAATTATCTGTATCTTTTACCCTCAAATCATATTAACCACTCATTCGTAAGGTTATACACCAGTCAATATATATCATAATCCAAAAAAATACGATGAACTTATCCATAAATATCATAAATCAACTATCAATCCTGGGGTTACCAATTAGTATATAAAATAATTCCTGAAAATCAAACCACCCTCATGTGTATATTAAAGTTATGAGTTATATATAACTCAATAATTTTTTATTTAATAGGTATTCTAAAAATTACAAAATTTCAATAAAATATTTTTTAATGTTTATTAATACCATTTAATTTATGTTTCCATTCCTTTAAAGTAAAAAATTTAATAAAAATCCTATTATGATTCATGTAGTCCTCACAAATTTTACCATATAATAGAATATTGTTGGTAAATATCACTCAATAATGAAATTAGATAAGAGTTTAAAGATTATATCAGTCAAACAAACTTATATAAGACATTGAAACTCACCATTTTTATCATAATAATAATGTAATAACATTCACAACCATTTATGTATGATACCTTATTCTGTTGTAAGACATAGTGGTTTCTAACTACATACCTTCTTTAGATTCATTTTCATTATTCTGTTTCAACCAAATACTAAAAATAAAATGGTTATGATAGTATCCAAAAATCATTTAAAACATAAATCTAAATATATATTCCCTTATAGAAATATTACTCTTAATAATTTACACTTTCATATCAACTTGTGGATATTATTGTTCAGTCCTTTGTTATCCAGGGTTATAATTCTATTAGGATCTCTAGCCTAATTAGTTAACATCATTGAAAAATTATTTATAGTGGTTTTTGAAGAGAATATTATTAGACAAACAATATCCCTCAGAATTTTCTTTCTTGATGTGTAATCTTAGGCCCACTTTTCATGCATCAGGGTGATGATTTAATCCATGCTCAACCAACCCTTTCCAGGATGATTACCCCTCAATGAATTTTTTCTAGAACCACATTCACATTTCATTATCCACATAGAGGTGTTTTTTAGGGGAAATAATATAATTTATAATTTACTAAAACAACATGATTTTTTCCAATACATTTAATTATTCCTATGGCTTTCACTATTTTTTTCTTGTCCTAATCTGCAAATAAAATGAACATTATTACCTTATCATTAAATCATATACTTATCCAAAAGGGTTATCTATAAATTTAAAATTTCAAATAACCTAAACTTATAAAATTGAAAATTATCCTCTACAGGAATCTTAATCTCTAAAGCTATCTAAACCTTTCATTTAATACAAATTGTGAGACCCCAAACCCGCACTCTCGAATCCGATGCACATATATACATACTTTTTATGATTTCATTGATAACAACTATAAAAGCATGGATATAACCATCCATAATTAAAAAATAAATAAATATTACTGAATCTCTTATATATGATGTTAATTTTAAGGTTTATATATTTAAATAATTAGAATAAAATGTTATAAATTACCCATGTCTTTCTCAATCGATGTTTGTTTTTTCCAGAATACAAGAAACTACTTAATCTATATTAACTCTTCAATATTTCCAATAAATTATTTCACACATGCTATCCTTATAAACATGTCACATGTACTAATTTTCTCTGTAACATGGGGAAATGAAGAAATAAGAATAGGTGAGCTCAAACACTCAGTAAGGGAAACATATAACTAATGTAATCATGGCATAAAATTGGAATAAATATTATGGAATGAGTAGATAAACAACATGAATCCCAATCCAAATTTAAAAGGAGTGCATTATATATCCATGATAACAAATTAAAATATAGATATCAATAATTCTAATCTTATACAGATGGAATGTATAATACCGGACAACAAAAACCGGTGTTTAAGGCCTTATTTCATGAAAATTTAATTTTCATCAAGACTAAAGTGAAGACATCTTGTTGAATTGGGAAAGCATACAGTAAATACCCAAACCTATTTTGGCTCATGTGACATATTGATGCATCAAGGAGATATTTAATTCTAAATGCACCAATCACTTGATTATATCTAATTCATTCTTCATAATATTCATCAAGACGTTTTATAACATTCCACAAGGAACCTCTTATTGATAAAAAATGTACTATCTGTATAACAAAGAATATGAAATATCAATACATGATCAACCTATGTTGGTAGTTGATAGCCATAAAAATATCCAATACTTCTCTACATG
Organism: Viscum album; assembly: GCA_963277665.1. Classification (NCBI taxonomy): domain Eukaryota; kingdom Viridiplantae; phylum Streptophyta; class Magnoliopsida; order Santalales; family Viscaceae; genus Viscum; species Viscum album. The sequence goes on along the minus strand of OY728135.1, from coordinate 518,798,547 downwards.
TTAATAGAATGGATAAAATGATCGAAACCTATCCTAATAAATAGTTTTTATGGTCAACCAATACATATTAAACTTACGAATAGTGTTCGATATCAGAATAACAATATACAGAATCAAAATACTTTTCCACGTGTATATAAAAGGGAAAACATTATTATAACCCAAACATTAGAATAAAGTTGTCGGATAATCATTAAATAGTCAAATTTTCAATAATAATTTGTATTTAAAAAATAATATACCTAGTGTTAATACAATTCCCCAAGTCAATAGAAGAACATTTTTTCTAGATGAACACCATCCAATCAGAGTTATGTAATGTGTGAAGTTCACACTATACATAAAAATGAGTATACATAAAAGTAAATACATTAAAATCATGATCATAATACATCAATGGGAAGGGGTATAATGTTTTAAAATAATACAACTTTAGTGTATACATGGAAACCTAAAAAGATGTTGATATAGATGAAAAATATCCTTACAAAATAATTCTTGAATAATACCACCCAAGAAAGGATCATGAACTGGATTGTTTGTTATCATGAGTTCATTCAACCAAGAAAATATATATTATTAATATAAATAGTGAAAAAATTTCTTAGATAAAACTATTTGATAATTTCATGGAATGTGGATGTGAACACTTAAATGATCTTTTAGAAACCATTTTTAATATTTATGTAAAAGAGGAAGTTAAGGGCCATTAACAAAATTATTTTTGAAAAGGTGAAGTGAGAACTCATTAAAAAAAATTAATTTAAGAATAATATATAATAATATATCATTTAAAATAAAATAATGTTCTCTATTGAAATATTAGATCCAAAACATTTCATTATGAACTGGTCATTTTTTATACTTGAAAATTCCTTTTTTAGAAACCAAAAATGTAAAATAAGTAATAAAAAATATTTTTATTAAAACATATTTTTCAAGAATAAGTTTATAAAATACCATATAATAAAATATTATGGTGGAAAAATCCAAGAACATAAGAACAACGTTTAATATAAAACATTATTACACAAATAATAGGATTTGAGTTACAAAAAATCCTTACTATTGGGGTAATAACTATATCAATAGCCACTTAAATAGGGGAAAATTATTAGTCTAGTAAATACAGTGAATTAAAAATTGTTTTATTAAAACATATTTTCGGTCAGGGAATACCCTACACAATGAAAACATGGTGCATAACATGTACCATGTCTCAAAGAATCAGAATTGAGACCAAGATATCTGTTACTACTTGAGTAACATTTTAATAAAATCCCTATTGAAGAGAGGGAATTTAATTGAATGTAATGTACCAAGATTTAAATATAATTCATTATATGTCATTTTAAATAGTATTTGTTTACACTAAAAAATTAAATTAGGTGTATAATAAACAATATATCACAAAGAGAGGAATTTCTGAGGAAAACCCTTACCATGATTTAGATTTGATCTGCACACGTACCTAGAATCATGAATAATCAAATAAATTTTATTAAATACCTTATAAAGAACATTATTATTATTTTTCAATTTAACATGGACCATATATGATGTGAGACACATGGGGTGGCCCGATCTTCATGGCATAGGGTGGTGGATGAAGGATATAGTTCGGGGCTAAGTGGCGGATGTTTGGTATGGATAGCGGATGCAAGTAGTCAATAAATGAAATAAAGAGCGTGGCCTACTGCATAGAAAACACAATCAAGAGAGGGATGTGATACCCAATCCACACAACAACACACTTGGGTTGAGGCATGGAATTGGGGGCTTTTTGATCTTGGATCACCAATCTAACTTGTAGATTGACAAGGTAATAATTCACAAGAGCAAGTGGTAAAACAAGGAAAATCCTCACACAACAGAGGGAAAAAAATCATAAGATCTCAATTAATTCTTGAATTCCATAGAAGTTCCATGGTGGTGGCTATTTATAACCATCGAGGTGGTACAATAGTCACGGGTGTAATACCCTAAATTCATAAAAGATAAACTACATTGTTCCCTTAAATTCAAAAACATAAAATCTACCAAAGAATTTTGGAAAAGTGGCATAAATATTTCCAACTATAGGCCACAAAATTTGACATTGAGTGCATAGCCCACCAGATTTGACTCTGGTGTTTCAAGATGCCTTTTCTGGAGTCCTCTATGTGGGAAAGGCTTCCAAATCCGTGCAACCATGTGGGCCAAGCTTTAAGCATCATGTTGTGGCTTGAATAAGTGATATAATAGGCCCATTTTCTCCATCCATGCAGGGAAAGATCCATTGGGACATTAATGAAGCGAGATAGGCACCCATTAATGCATTAAACCTCTTTAATCTCACACGCATCATCGGTCCTTGCAAATCCAACTCCTCCACTCGGGTAATCAACTCGGTGCCTTCAACATGGTTCATATAATCCTCCCTCTCTTGAAATGGAGTCGTCCTCGAGTCTTAAACCTCTCCACCCAAAAAAGGATAATGATCAGAGATATTTAAAGTGGCACTTACACCATACTCACATGGAAAATTTATCTTATAAGCATTGTTGTTAATCTTCTCAAGAAATCAGAAAGGTCCATCACCTCGTGTCATGAGTTTTGATTTCTGATTATCAGGAAATCTTTCCTTGCACACATGAACCAAGAATAGGTCACGAGAGTCAAAAAAATTTCTTGTGACCCTTATTTTCATGATCAATGTAATTCCAGGTCATCCACTCAATATTTATCCTCTCTTTTTATGGATTTTCTTGATGAATTCTGCACTCCCTTTCGCATCCATATTAGCTTGTTCCTGCAAAGGAAATGGAACTAGATCAATAGGGTAAAGGAGGTTAAATCCATAAACAATTACAGTTGGATAATATTGAGTAGTGGAATTATTGGCATGTTTATATTCTAATTACATACGTGGCAGACAATCCTCCCCATTCTTGATGTTCCTCTTCATAATGGTTCATAGAAGGTAAAATAATGTCTGATTCACCACCATAGTTTTTCCATCAGTTTTCGAATGACAGGTAGTGGAAAATAGTAACTATGTTCCTAGTTTGCTTCATAATGTCTTCAAAAATTAGTATAGTAATTTTTTGTCTCGATTTGGCACAATTTTCCTTGGAATTCCATGAAGTTTGACAACTTCCTTAAAGAAAATTGTGGAAATGTAAGTGGCATCATCAGTTTTGTGACAAGGAATAAAATGTGCCATTTTTTAAAACAGATCCACCATAAAAAATTAAATCTCTCCCCATCTTGGTCCATGGTAACACCACAATAAAGTCCGTTGATATGTGCTCCTAATGGGTGTTGGGGATTGGTAAATTAATATATAGTCTATGTGGGTTCAGTTTCTCTTTGGCTTTATGTCAGACAATGGACTTTCCCACAAATTTTTCAACATCTCTAGATATCCTAGGCCAATAAAAATTCTCACTAAGAACACTTAGAATTTTTTCAACACCAAAATGACCCATTATCCCACCCGAATGTGACTCTTTCAGTAAATGTACATGGATAGAGAAATTGGTAATGAAAAACTTATCAATCCGGAATAAGAATCCATCAGGTAAATAGAACTTTTACCAACTAACTCCAGGTTTAAAATGTTTATAAGTTTCTCTAAAATCACTATCAATGGCATATAAATCCTTAATGAAATCAATACCAAGGAGTTTTGAATTCAATAAGGATAAAAGTGAATATCTACGTGAAAGTGCATTAGCCAAATTATTTTATTTACCATTTTATTCTTGATGACATATTGAAATGATTCAATGAATTCTAGTCATCTAGCATGTCTCTTATTTAGTTTATGTTGGATCCTGAGGTATTTAAGATCCTCATGATCAGTGTGGATCACAAATTATTTAGGCCAAAGATAATTTTTCTAGGTTTCTAACACTCTAAACAATTCTTACAACTCGTTATCATATGTAGCATAGTTTATTGTTGGTCCATTTAACTTCTCATTAAATAACGAAATATGCTTAACTTCTTGCATGAGTACTCCTCCTATGCCAATTTTTCTTGCATCAAATTCAGTCTCAAAGGTCTTACCTAAGTCCGGAAGTGAAAGTAGAGGGGCGTGGGTTAGTCTCTCTATAAGTTCAGGGAATGGCTTCTCTTGAGCTATCCATCATTTTAATGAATCATTCTTCTTTGTCAACTTTTTTAATGGTGAGGCTAATGTTCTAAAGTCCTTCACAAATCTCCAATATAAACTAGAAATCCCATGAAAACTTCTTACCTATGTAACATAGGTTGGAGTTGGCCATTCTTTTATTTCTTTGATCTTCTCAGTGTCGACCTCAACTCTATTACTACTCACAATGAATCCAAGGAAAACAATATTTTCGAGAAAAAATTCACACTTATTTATTTTTCAAAATTGGTTTCCTTACTTAACACCTCTAGGACTTTTCTTTAGTGATATAAATGTTAAACCCTGTTCCTACTATATACCAAAATGTCATCAATGTAAACCACCAAAAATTATCTAATATATGCTTGTAAGACATGATTAATTAACCTCCTAAATGTGCCAGGTTCATTGGTGAAACCAAATAGCATGACTAACCATTTATAAAGTCCATGTTTTTCCTTAAATACAGTTTTCCACTCATTTCCTTCTTTCATCCTCATTTGATGGTAACAACTTCTTAAATAAATTTTTGAGAAAATAGTTGAACCATTTAATTCATCTAGCATATCATCTAACCTAGGTATAGGATGACGATACCTGACTATGATGTCATTGATGGCTCTATAGTCAATGCACATTCTCCATGTTCCATCCTTATTTGGTACTCGAAGCACCGGTACCGGAAAATGACTAAGGCTCTCTATCACATACCCCACATCCTACAACTCTTGAAATTTCCTTTGAATTTCTTTTGTATCCTCTGGGTTGGTTCGATATATAGGGAAGTTCGGTAATGATGCTCTAAGTATGAGGTCAATTTGATGCTCAATACCTCTAATAAGTGGAAAACCATGTGGAACCTCTTCGGGAAACACATCTTCAAATTCCTATAACAAAGACTAAACAACATGTTGCAAAGGAGATGTTAAGTTGTTAGTGTTTGACATCACCTCTTTGTACATAAGTACTAAAAGGTTTATTCAAGAAATTAATGCTTCCTTAACCTCAACCTTTTTTCCAACATCACACTTTACTCTCCTCTCAAATCTTTTTCCCCTCTTGATTTTTCTTTTCTCTCTATTTCTTTTCTTCTCTCATTTCCTATTTTCCCCTCATTATTTGCTTTTTAATTTTCTCTTTTTTGTCTTCATCACTATTTTTTTTCTTTTCTCTCAAAATGTGATCGCTCAAAATTTTCTTGGGGGACATGGGGTTGAGGGTTATAGGTTCCCCTCGGAGTATAATAGAGTTATGACTCCAAAAACCATCATTTGTAATGCGCCGATTGTACTGCCACTATCTTCCCAACAACAAATGACAAGATTTCATAGTAAGAACATCGCAAAAAACATTATCTTTGTACCTATTAATACTGAAAAATACCTCCACTTTCATGGTGACCTTCAGATAGCTATAATCATTCAACCACTAAAGTCAGTATGTATTTTGATGCCTCAAATTGGGGTGTCCCAACATCTCCACCAACTCAGATATAGCCACATTGCTACAACTTCCCCTATTAATAATAACGCTAAATACCTTCCCATTGATATTGAATCATGTTTGGAAAATGTTCTCTTGCTTCTCCTTCTCTTCAATGGTCATTGGTGCACTTAAAACTCTCCTGGTGACAAGAATATCACCATCTTTTACGAATTCTCCACTATCAATTTCTTAAGATTCTTCCTCTTCCTTTTTCGAGCTCTCTCTATTGGTCTCCCATTATCAATACTTATTGATGGTTATGCTACACTAGTTTGGGAACTTGATAGCAATGTGACACCATCCATAACATTTGTAACATCAAATATCCTGATTCATATTTTGGTTAACCTCAAAAGTACGTTTATTAGGTGGAAGAGTTACCTTTTCACTTTTGCGATCAACCACCTCTTTTGGATTTGATGATTCTCCAATATCCTTACTCGGATTTCTCAATGGCGTGAAAGGGGTAGTGGGTTTCCTCATTTTGATTGTCATTTTTATTTGTTTCTTGATCTTGGTGTCTTGGTGATTCATATGTTGTATATCTACATTATGGTACATCTCTACTTGATCGGAAATATACCAATTAAGCCCATGTAAGAAGCGCGCCATAGTTACCTCCAGATATTCATCATTGTTGACTCAAATCATGGAAATTTTCATCTCCTTGTAGTAATATTCTACAATCTTACTCCATTTGGTGAGACATTGAAGCTTGTTGTGGGGATCTCTATGATAGTGTGAGGGAACAAATCTCTTCCACTTGGCAAACTTCATGTCTTCTAAAGTATGGATATGACATCCTCTATATCATCATCTATCCTTCTGAACTTGATCCCACCATATTAAGGTATAATCAATGAATTTATGGGCTAAAAGTTTTACCTTTTTTTCCTCGGAATAGTTATGACATGAAAACACCTTCTCGATCCGCATCTCCCACTCTAAGTATGATTCCAGATCATTTTTCCCTTGAATAGAACATGCCTTCACCTTGATCCTTCCAAGTAGGTCATAATCATGTGGTCTCCTTTTTCCTCCACTAGGTTATTGGTACAACCTCCTACTTTGTAGGAAATCATCATGATCATCATAAAAGCTCAGCATTTCTTCCTCCCTGATGTGGGGATGATGTGGTGCTGGAGCACATCATGTGTTATCATGGAAAATCTTTGGGCTTGGTGTATTCTCCAATTCATCAATCCTCTCATGTAGTAATTCCAACTTCCTATAAAGAATCTTTTAGAATTGTCTCACCAAAGCATTCATTTGGAGTTGGGTAGCTTTGGGTGTAAGAGATCTACTTCGACATCCTTCGTCGCTAACATGATCACTTTTCTTCACATGATCTTCTGCCATGATAAGTTACGCAAACAAAAACACACACCGGGGGGAACACACACAATGATACACAGTTACTCTCACATGTGAGATTCACACACACACAATATGTACACACACAGATACATAAGGATACACAATCATTCATTCAAGATATACACACTCACAGACACAAGATTCACACACACATGAATACACAACAAGATGCACAAACTCGCACACACAAGATATTTTTGTGGACTATTTCTCTCAACTCTCAACACTAAATTCAAATTACAAGCTCTTATGAAATATAATACCTTGTTTAGGGTGATCACATGCCACCAATACTTCCTCAAACATGATTGTGTTGGGGGTTGGTTTAGTAGAACCCGCTTGAGTGGTTGAGGGTAAATGATGAAGAGAGGGTAGAAAATGGATAAATGGTGGGTGGAAAAAATTATTAAAAATGTGGTTTTTGGGTTTTTCCCGATTCTACACAACAAGAAATATTAATAACAATTTGAGCCAAATATAATATGGGGATGAAATATAATGATGGAGAAGGTAATGTACGGAAATGGAAAGTGCTAAAAAAAGTAAAGCACAAAGAAGTAATTGTATCCCCATTTTTGGTTGAATCTCCCCAAAAAGTGTTGTTATTGAAGTTTTAAATCACAAAATGATTAAACAGAGAGTAGAAAAATTTTATTTGAAATATATCAAATAATGGATGTGCTTAATTTTGAAAATCACAAAATGATGAGTTGAGAAAATTTTATTTTTTCCCAGATAGAGATCATAAATAGCGAATAAAATGCACAAAGAAGATGAATGATAATTTGGATTAATTTATAATAATACAATGTTGCTCAAACTAGTCCAATTAGAGAGGCTTTCAAGAAAATGGATTTTTTGTTGAAAGGGTGAATGATATGGAATGATGCAAAGGTTAATGGAAAAAAAGTAAAGTAAATGAATGGATAAATGCGTACTATGACAACCGAAGCTCTGATACCAAATAATGCGAGATGCATGGGGTGACACAATCTTCACAGTGTAGGGTGGTAGATGAAAGATGCAGTTCGAGGCTATGTGGTAGATGATGGGTATGGATAATGGATGTAAGTAGTTAATCAATGATATAAAGAGTACGAGCTGCTATATAAACAACACACTCAAGGGAGGGATGTGATATCCAATCCACAAAAAAACACACTTAGGTTGAGGCACAAAATTGGGGGCTTTGTGATCATGGATCACAAATATAAATTTTAGATTGACAAGGAAATAATGCACAAGAGTAATGGAAAACTGAGATAATCCTCAGACAACGGAGAGAAACAAATCATAAGCTCTCAATTAATTATTGAATTCCATACAAGTGGCATGGGGATGACTTTTTATAGCCAAATAAGTGGTAAAATAGTCAAGGGTATAATACCCTAAAGTCATAAAGGAAAAAATACCATGTTCCCTTAAATTCAAAATGATAAATTCTACCAAAGACTTTTGGAAAAGTGGCACATAACTTTCCAACTATATCCCACCAGATTTGACATTGAGTGCCTAGCCCACCGGATTGGACTTTGGTGTTAAAAGATGCCATTTCTAAAATCCTCCATGTGGGAAATTCTTTCAAATTGGTGAAACCATGTGGTCCATGGTTTAAGAATCATGTTTTTTAATGATTAAATGAGTTAATATTCCCAATTTCTCCATCCATGCAAGGCAAGATTCATCGGGCCTTTAAAGAAGCAAGATATGCACCCATTATTGCATTCAACCTCTTCAATATCCCACGCATCATTGGGCCTTAAAAATCCAGCTTCTACACTTGGGTAATAAACTTGGTGCCTTCAATATGGTTCACATCAATATATTATCAAATTGAATTTTTTTATTATATCATTTTTTCCAACGTGAGTTACTTGAGAATGTTCAGTTAATATTTCATAAATTCTTATATATGATAACCATGTAAGAAATTATTTTCAAATATATTAATAATTTATGTAATATTAATTGTCTTATAGACATAAATTATTTATATTGGACATATTTAAGGTCATCCATGATGGGTGGTGATGAAAAATAAAACTCATTTCCCGTAGAGGTGAAAGTCTGTACACACGCACAATTAATGTTTCTATTTCTCAATGAATGAGAGGGAAAAGGGTAACTAATAATTTGAGATTTAATAATCATGTATATATTATATATACCATATTCATTCATTCATTACATGCTTTTTTATTATCCATTAATTATAGTGATAAAAAATGGAAGACGTCACATTGTGGAGGCAGTCATTTGTGCAACACACTAGTGATTATTTTATTTTTCCTATCTAATGGATAAGAATAAATAATGGTTGTTAAATTAATATAATAACATGTAAGTATGATAATTATAGTTATATAATTATATTTTTATTCATATATAATTTTTTTAGAGGAATATTTAGGAGAAAAACCTAAGAAAAAGATAATACTTATGTTGGAGACAAGGTGTCAAAGCCTTACAAACAAGAACAAGAGACGTGCCTTGGAAAATCCTACTATATTGGGTATATATCCCTGAAAATATATCTCTTATTAAATTAGTTATATCACATGTGTATTGAGAATAAAACCAAATGGTGTACATCCTATCAAAGAAGGCTGTCATGGAGATGAACATGATGTGGTCCTTTACAGCACATAATTACTTTTCTCCAATTGTGGTTGCATATAAGTGTGGTACAACTCATACACGTCTTTGTAACAACCACTTGAATTGAATAAATCTAATTTTTATCTCTTAATTATATTTCCTCAGGACAAGAATTTTTTTGGATTGGAGACTTTTTTTGGGTATGTTGGAGACTTAGTCCTTCATTTTAGAAATCCTTGGAATTGAAGGGATTAGGCTAAAATAGTGTGGCCAGGGGCTTAAGAAAGTGTGATATAATTATATTCTAAGATATTTTGTTAGAGTATAAAGTAAATTTTTAATTTTAGGTGTATGTTTTTAATGGTTTAAGTGACCCCTTTTATATGACAGGAAAGGGAACTTTGGGAAACATAATTTATATTTTAAAAATGTTCTCACAATTCCAAATCAATGGATCCAATATTGTAAAATAATGGAGTGTGGGCTGTATATAGAACTATAATGACTAAAACAAGGATCTATAAAAAGGTTTTAACCAATCATTAGGGTTTTTATTATTAATTGTTTTATATTTAACTATTTTACTTTTAAACTAGGGAACTCATTTTTTAACCAAGTGTTTTTATATATTATTAAAAATATAACTTGACCCATATAACCAAATTATGGTGTTTTTACAATAAATTTACCATATATATAATCAAATTTTATTTATATAAATTATAAAACTAATTTTTTAATTAAAATATATAACATGTAGAAAAACAATTTTAGTAGAAAAAATGACATTTTAATCGTTATGCATTCTTAATTTTAGTTAGCATTGAGTAGAAATTAAATGAGAGTTATTATATTTATTTATGTTTTTACACACCATATTATATTCATTATTTAAGGTATTTGAATTAAAATTATTGGATATATGTAAATTTAATATATTAAAACAATAATCCTAAAATAATTATTTCACTGTTATCAAGGTAATTAGCATTAATCCAAATAATATAAATTGTATACATAAAAATATAATTTACCATATTAAAGAGTACAAAAAATATTTTATAAAATATAATAATACTATTATCAAATTAAATTTATATGTTTAGGAAAATTAATCATAACATCAACACATGTAAAGCACCAAAACATGTTTTTAGGAAAAGTGTATTCTAAGAATAAAGTTTATGTAAAGTAAAAAAATATCAATACTGATAATTCAAATGATATTAAGAAAATTATAAAATTTTAAGTAATTTTAATGTGAAATTATGATAAATTCAAATCCAAATTTTCTCTTTCATAAGTTTAATTAATGGAATAGATGAGAAATATTTTTTCATGAAATATTAATTGATTTTCTAAATTGATATTAATGGGTTTCATAAACTGAAAGTATTATTTTTAATTATTTATTTTAAGTTATAAAATATTTATTTTTTGAAAAATTGTTTAAAAAACAAATAAGTGATATAAAAGTGATAGTATTAGGAAAAACCAATATTTTTATTTATTCACGTAAAAACTAATTATTATAGAAAAAATATTAAAATTCAAAATAAACATATTTTGGTACTATGAATTAGAAATTGTGTTTTAATTTATAGAATTAAAATTTTAAAATATTCAAACTAATCTTTTAATGGAAATTGAAATATATAGCGAAAATTATTTTTTATTGAAATTACACTTTTCAATATTAACTAATATTAACAATTTATCTTCTAAAGATAATGATTTTTTATGGATTACCATATTTGTTTTATTAAATATTTTATTCAAATATTATACGGCTAATTTACATCAGGTGTTATTTGAACGACATATTGTCGAACACATTGACTTATTTAAAGGATATTAGAATTTTAGGGTGTTATATATGAACATTACCAACATAATATATATGTATCCATTTATACACAAGGATTAAATCAATGATCTAAATGTTGAAGATCACCTCAATCATCTCTTTTGTGGATCTCGAGACCAACAACTCAAAATATTCATATCAACCTCTCTAAGAACTCGAGAAGTATCTTTATTGGATTATTATCCTGGGGGAAGGCCTCTCTCTCCATGACTTTTTCATGATCCTCACAGATTACCAAGACATACACTAAAAGTCCACAACAGGTTTATGAATATATTGTTTTAAGGTATACTCAAAATGTTACTCTTACTCTTCTTCACTGGCTAGGAAACATAGAAATGGATCAATCAGGTCCATAAAATGGTTCTCAAAACCATGTACAATATTTTCCCCTACTGTAACTTTGTCAGAGCCTTCATGAGGATATTCATATACAAATGAAAGATAAAATAATTCCTGTATATTTCAACAACGTCTTCCAAAATCATCCCATACCAGTTTCCATGATTTATTTTATACCATCTTTGAGCTACCTTATGAAATAATCGTACTGCTAAAGTGACTCAGAATCAATCAAGTTTCCTCACCAAATCAAAGGAAATACCAATCAATTTTAATGATAACATAGCCTAATAGATAGTTGATCCACTAAGGAATATCAATAATTTATATCTGTTAAACTTATATTATATTTTATCACAAGTGCCATCTTTATTATTCAATTATGAAATGTCTTGATTATGTTTTAATGGAATATATTTGATTTCAAATAAAAAAACTAGGTAATAAAATATTACATAAGTTATAAAAATACTAAAAAGAACATCATATGACATAATAAAACATGTCTAAATTCCAGGAATACTAATTAATACAATACTTCCCTTCCACACCATCAATTGAGACACCTTTCAAAACAACATCAAAATAAATAATTTCCATTCCTCCCTATCATCCATATCCATCATATATCATCATATAAAAATAATATCTAGGTTATCAAAAAAATTATAAAAATAACTTATTCCACCTAACTTTACCAATTCATAATCAATCAATTATTAAGTTATCTAGACTTGAATATTTAATAAAAACATATTATCTATATATTACTATTAGGAAAGTGGTTGATAATCCAATAAATAATATTTAACCAACATTAACTATAAAATTTCCTGGGTAAATCCTAATGTAATCATTTTAAACTACTATTAACATGAGAAAATTATAACATTTGCATCATATTAATTTTCTAGAAACATAATAACATGTTTCACCTCCATGATTTATACTCAAATGAAACACGTAATTCTTATTAAATGGTATTATAAAATATAAATAACAAATTGTTAAAATAATTAAAAGAATGGAATAAAAAACATGTCATATATCTTAATATTATGATATAGAAAATTTCTTATAGTATCTGAAAATATTTGATATATTTTCTACAAAAACTAGTTCATGTACATCACAATACATTTTTATTTAAATCATACATCATTAATTACTTCTACGTATTAATTGTAATAGGATAATGTTACAAAATTTCATTATGTCATCGAAGTTATGTAACAATAATTCAAAAATCAATAGAACTCTTTAATTAAATAATACATTTCCTATAACATGTATTTAAATCCAAAAAAATCAAGATTATTAGTTTGAATTAGCATAAGGAAACCATTATTTTTTTAGAAACATTTAAATTTATAACATTTTTCAAGTTATTTCTTTCTAAAAATCTTTTAACTTGATTAATAATTAATCATCAAGGTAAATCTTAATCAAAAAGTCACTATAAAATTATTCACTAGAATGACTATTTCCCTTGATAAACAAGGTAGGTAAAACTAAAATAGGGGTGGGGGTGAATTGTAAAAAAAATAAAACTATAATTTCACCTCCCACTCAAGTATCTTGTTTATCAAAATTTAAGAAATTTGAAAAAACTTATAGATAAAATTAAGTAAAATCCCATGGAAATTATATAATTAATATAATACACAAAAATTTAGTTGAAATACAATCAATTAATAATTTATTAGGAAGAATAAAAATAAAATTCTAAATGATATAAATATTATAATAAAATAATAAGAACAATAGAAATTGATAAAAAGAAAATAGAATTGGTTGATAATACAATCACTTATTTAAAATATATTATAAAGGAAAAACAATATCTAGTTAAGGAGGTATTGTCTTTAACCCAAATATGAAAGGGATTATTTAAACTAAATCTAGGTACCCTATTTCTGGAACAAAAGTCCTAAAAAACCTCTAAAAACCACATTTCATCCACATATATCTCCTTCAAAACAACAATCATATTAGATTCATACCACTAGGATATCATCATTAAACTTATAGAAAAAATATTATTCCTTTCCTCGTATTTATCTTGATCAAATCAATCAGTAATATATCTATATTACTTATTGGAAAAACTTGACTCAATTGTCAGGAAATATCTGTATTCCTTATAGAAACCATCAATCACACTAATGGGAAGAAAAAAAATACAACTATAGTTATTAGATAATTTATAATTAGAACCTCCTAAATGTATTCTCTAATTAGAAACACTCTTAAATAAACCTACTATAATTAGATGTTCATTTATCATTGAGATGGAGCAATATCCATAAAGAAAAAATATTTTCCATTGTCATTCTCTATATTTTTTCCTTATATACATTAAATAATAACATTAATTTATAGACACATGTCCAATGTTTATATTCTATAACAGTTAGGCATAATTTTCATGAAATCAGAAGCCACAACCTCCATTTTTCAATAAATTCAACAAAGATCTAAATATTAAGATTATATTAATTTCCATTTCTACATTACATGAATGTAAAATAAATGAAATTTAGTGAGATTGAACAGTTCACCATTTTGTCACATTCTTTATCTTAGAGTAAATTCGTTGAAATTATGTATACCTTATTTTTAATCTACACCAAACTAAACAAAAAGAAGACTAATATTAAATAAAATTTAAATATAATTCTTTCTTGATTAAAAAAAGGATACAAAGGAGTCCTTGTCTTATAATAAGCCCAAAAATATTCACTATTTTAAAAATAACAAGTCACTAAAATAAATTTAATGTGATGAATGAATTTAAAAATAAGTACTCCCTATAGAAATTTAAAGGAGCTATTTACTCTAACTTTTGATCAATGAATTAAAAGTGAAATTTTTTTATCCTAAGATAAAAAACATATTATCCAAATATAAATTCATTTCCTTAAATTTAACAAAATACTATTTAAAATCTCACCCTTTAGAATTTTTCTATAAAATATTAAAAAAACATAAAATAAATATTAATTATTACCCCTCTAAGATCTCTTCCCTTACAAAAATCTCCACCTTGAAAAATGAATATAACCAAGAAACTATCATATCTTCTTACAAAATAAAGAAAATAAATATCACATCTCTCCACCTTTTTTATTTAAAAATATTAAATAAAGAAGAAACAATTATCCCCCATTAAACATAACAAAGTATTAATAATATGAAAAAAATCTATGAAAAGGATAATAATGATGATACTTTTGGAAGTTACCAACAAATAACTAAAAGTTATATTTTTTTTACAATGATGGTTGTGCAGAATATTCAAGCTAATTTTTTTTAACTTCTACAATATAAATGTTGACTACTGTAGACATAAATTAAAAGAACACTTCCTTCTTTGTGAGAAATTTAATTTTTTTTGATGGAATTAATATTTGAGAGAAAAACTGAATGAATTTATGTAATATAATTCATATAATTTAATCATTAAATAGTATATAAATTAATATATAATATATCATAATAGTACTAAAATAATTATGATTAGTGAAAATATCTAATTATGGGGTATGTTTGAATAAATATTCAATTAGAGAATTTGTAAAGATTTACTTCAGATAATGTTTAAGGAATGTTGACATATTTTTAAGAAATATTTCAATATGATGTAAATAATACCTATAAAATTCATCATCTATTAGATTTAAGATGTTACTCTTTTTGAATTAAATTATATATAATAAAACTTCGATCATCTAAATTTAAAACACATAAAGTTACTTATAAAAAGGCTTTATAAAACAATATAATAATGAATTACCTACCTAATTTTCATGGAGATTTTCAATATAATAATATATTTAAAATATACAGGGATATTAATGATCTCTTGAAACTTATAATACATTGAATCTGTTTATTATATTTAAAAATTTAAAAATTTAGAGTCTTAATTAAAATACGACCAATCATATAATCAATTATACTTTGTTTGATTATTATATCTCTTTTTTTGTGTGACCCCGTTTTAAATAGTTTCTTATATCGTATTAATTCTTAAATTGGGGTTGTGGATGGTAAAAAATATCAATTTTTCTATCATTAAAAATGGAATTTTAGATAAACTAAACCCCAAATTCATGAGTGTGTGTTTAATCCACAAATTCTAGCTACAATATATTCAAATTCAGAAATGGATAGTGAAAATTAATGTTGATTATATCTAGACCAAGAAAGAAAATATTATATTAGAAAAGAAAAAGTTCCAAAATAACTCTTTTGATCTATCATACAACCTCCAAACTCAGTATCTTAGTAACTATTAAGTATAAATTCAATCTAGAAAGAATAAAAGTGGTCTGGTTCTAGTGTACCATTTAGATGATAAAAAGTAAATTTAACTACTTTTAAATGATATTCATTCATATTTTCTCAAAGTTTTACATATAAAAATATTGAAAAATATTTCTTCTTAACTAGTTTTCAGGTATAGTAAATTTCTGATCAAAACCTTATAATTTTTTTGCACAATTAGTTTTAGAGATTCCTCAATATCAAGTTTAAATAATGTTTTTACCAGAGTAGTAATAATAAAATAATTTTCAAAATAAAAACATTTAAATAATTATATAATATATTTATATTGAGCTTAAATATTTCAATTCAGTTTCTATGAAATTTTAAATCCAAGGAAAACGTTAATCTCGCACATTATGATCATTTCAAACTTATTTTCACAATTTCAAAAAATCCATTAGAATGATGTTTTTGAATTGAACCAAAATAATATCATCAACATAAATTTTAACAATAATAGTGTATTTAAAAACATTATTGGTAAAATGGTTAGATTTAAATCCCCATTAACAACATTATTTTGAAGTAAAAATCTAGTTAATCTATCATACTATGCTCTTGAATCTTCTTTAAGGACATTAATTATTTAATTAGTTTATATACATGTTTTGAAAATTTATCATTATAAAAAACATGTTGTTTTGTCAATATAAACCTCCCTATCAACATTTATATTAATAAATTACTTGTAATATCCATTTAGAATAAATTAAAATTTAGATGTACCGCAAAGGATAATATGATTTAAGGATACTTGATCTTAGATGCCAATGAAAAAGTGTATCTATAATATTTTCCTTCTCCATAAAAATATACCTCAGTAATAAGACTTGATATATTCATAATAATTTTTTAGTTTTCATCAAATTAATTTATAAGAACCCATTTTACTTTTTGTACTTAATGATTTCTAGGATTTTCAACTAAATTCCAAACTATATTTCATTAAATGTTTTTAACTCTTCTTATATGGACACTATAAAAAATTTATCACCTAATGAATATCATATGGTTTTTTATTTATAATTAAATATTAATTCATGATGATCACATTCATTTGAGAAATAATTACATGGTTTGATAGGCTGACATACATCTACAATAATATTATTAGTAGGATGATGCCTTAATAATGACTAGTTTCACGGGAAAAATTACTTTTTTTTCTTAAATGTTTTTTATAAAACATATGTTTAAAAATATTTGAATTTTTTTTAATTCCATTGGTATAACTTCTAGAGTATTTATAAATAGTTTTTTTGGTTCGAGTTCTAATAAATGTTCAAAATAGATTTCAAACCCACCATACAGGGGATTTACTTCATAAAATTTTACCAAAATAAAAGGATCGGTTCAATTAAAATTTACATTAACTATCTCCCCAACAATATTATTTATTTTATTAAAATATCTATATTCCTTATTTTTTGTATAATAATATATAAAAATACATTTTTCATCAATGGGATAATAATTTTTATGATGATATTTGGTTTTCAAAATGAGTACTTTAAACATAAAAAATATAAAGTATGGATGTTTTTTATTTTCATTCAAAAAACAATTCATAAGCAATTTTATTAAAAAATGACCATTTAAAACATGATTTATAGTATAAATAAAAATAATCATAGCTTCATCCCAAAAAAATTTAACAATAAAATATTTAGGAAATAATGTTTGATTAATTTCCTAAATAATTCTATTTATTTTTTAAACCACAACATTTTTTGAGATGTTTTAGGTGATAAGTAGTTCTGAGTATTACCCTTCTAATTTTTTTTCAAAATTATAATTTATTAAATCAATTTCATGATATATCTATATAGTAACTAAAGGTACATTTTTCTCATTCTTAATAGAAGCATGAAAATTTTTAAAACTTAGATGACAAATATTTTCTTATTAGAAAATACAAATAAGTAAATATAGTATAACCATCAACCAAGACATACATAAATCTTCTCTCCTTAATACATACAGTTTGTGTAATGTCAAATAAATCCATGTGATATAATTATAAATAGTTTGCACTCATGACTTTATAGACATGTTTAAATAGATAATTATGTTTCATACTGAATTGATAATGATCAAAACTTCTGGATGAGTTAAACTTATGCTTTGGTAAATCCCTTTCACAACCTTTAAAAGAAAGTTTAGAAAAAATTAAAAAAATATAATTTCCCAATATTCTATTCCAAAATAAATATAAATCATTTTTTTACTTAAATATATTGATTTCCTGTTTTTATGGTTTTTAAGTCTAGTGGGTAAACATTTTGAAGCCTATCATTAGTTATAATAAACGGTCCTACCAAACCTTAAAGAACATTTTTATCATTCATCAAGTTAAAAAGGTGACCGTGAAAATATTTTTGACTAATACTGCTAAGGTTGTGATTTAGTCCTAGAACATATTAAAAGATCTAAATTAAATATTCACCAATAAGTGATACGTAACCAATCCTAAAGACATCACCCTGTGCATTGTCTCCAGAAATATTTTAGACATCATTAAAACTTGTTCATGTTGTGGAATATAGTCTTGTATATGATTATATGTAGAGAAAATCTTTTACCCTTGTAATAATTTTCCTATATATAGGTACACAAACATTTATCCTAAAAATAATACTATGATCTTTATACCCAAACATGATTAGGTTTGGTAACGTTAGCAAATACAAATTTATGAACAATTATGTATCCAACTACTCTATATTGAATATTTGTACGAAATTCAAAGATAAAAATATTTATGAAATAATATAACTCTATTTTAATAAAATTAACCTTCCTAGTGAAATATTATTATAAATTTTGTAAAAAAATGTTTACTTTCCAGAAAAAAAATAATCTAACGAGTAATGTGATTTTCTAGATGTATAGAATATTCTGAAATATTTTTTATATGGTTTAAAAAATTTTCATATCTAATAAAACATTTCCCTACAAGAAGTAAAATTAGATAATTGTTTTTCATAGCATTGAATTTAGAGTTTTTTTTACAAAAAAAATCTTATCATTAGATGATGAACTATAATGACATTTACAATATAATTCTAATGAATGTTTAGAAAGCTAAGAATCTAGTTTTGAAATCACACTATTTTATTTATCATGTTCTGGATTAGCATAATAATTTATATTTATTAACTTGGTATTTTTATTTTCAATAAGTGGTACATATCTAGAAATTTCATTAAATATATGTATATCATCCTTATCAACTATTTAAGTATATTTTTAATCTTATGAGGAAGTTTACCATTAATTATATGATGATGTTGGACTTAATTCATCATATGAAGACCTATGAAAATTATAATTTAATGAAAAATTAGAAATGGATTTAATATTTACATTATCCATAAGATATTTATCATTCTTATGAATGTTTGCATAAAATACATCAATCTTCTAACTGTTATCAATATCATTTTAAGAACTATTAGAGGTTTTTTCTCCACCAATTTTACTCGAAATTTACATGGATTTAATGATATTATTTCATCTAATTTTGGATTTTTTTTATTTATCTAATACCTCTTAAACATTTTAAATTTTTTAATTATATAAGTTGTCTTCTTGCATTCATAACAAACCAATTCAAACTTGTTTTTCATTTCATGCATGTACTTATAATCCATTCCATTTTTATAACTGTGATTTTTTATTTCCAATAATATTTTTCATCCTTATTTAAATTTTGAGCTTGGTCATCTCCAATTTCATCATAATTACAATGATATCAGTGACGTTTACACTTATTCTTTGATGTAGTAGCCTTTGAAATATTATCTCAAGAATTAATAACCCCCAACATAACATTATTGAATATACAAGAAAAAGATTCTTTATTCATTATTTTCTCATTTTCTAGATTTCATTTAAAATGGTTATCATATTACATTAGTGTACAAGTAATATTGTAAAGATTTGACATCATAAGGTGTTTAGTGTCATAGTGAGCTATTTTCCTAGTTTCCCATTACATTGAAATTATATCATTAAATTTTTTAACCAGCTGATCATATGATAATTCTTTCACACCTATATATTAAAGTCCCTTAACAACTGTCATAAATACTTGATTCATATATGGTAATTATTAACCTAGTAGAAAATAAAATTCATGATAATTTTCTCTGAATATAGTTATCAGAGATTCAAGAACTATAAATGTCCCCAAATGAGTGATCATTAAAATTTTAAAAATTCCATTTTCTATTTCATATGAAGATACTTGACAATACATATTCTATGTTATAGAATATAATAAATAATTTTAAATATAATTAGATTTATATTCCAATTTATCATCAGGATTGAAAGTTGATAGCTCCTTCTTTAAGATGTGGTAATTTTTGTTCAGTATATGAAAATAATTCACACATGAATAATAATAAAAAGACTTCATCTGATCGTGAAATATTGATAGTTAGAACCACTAAAAATAGTAGGATTAATAGGATTTAGATTATACAATATCGTAACTAGAAACTATGTCCTAACTTTTTCCTATACCAGGAAATATGTGTAAGGAAACTGAGATACAAAAATAATAATAAACTAATGTAAAAAATATAAAACTAGACTCAATCTCAAACATAGAGATTGGATCTGATGCCAAATATTATCCCAAATAAAAAATTCTTGTAAAACTACACACAAGGGAGAATTATAATAAAAAAGAAAACTATAATTTTTAATACCACCGAAGATTTTATTTTATCCAATGTTATGAAAATATAATAACATACAAATAAAAATAATTAAAATACATAAATATTGATAATTAGTAAAACCAATGTAAATATAGTTGAAATAAAAAAAATTTAAATTACATAGTAAGTACATAAAAATTAAAATTTTGGATGATGAACACATTCAATAAATGTTAAAAGAATAGTGGAAATTGATTATAATACATGACTTACCAGTTGAAATTTATTTACTCCTTGAAAGGATATTATAAAAGGATATCACCCTTTAATTTGGGAGGTCCTCTCTTAAACCAACTGTGGCAAGGGAGTCTTTGAACTAACTATAGGAATCCCATTCCTATCATGTAATTCCTTGAAAAAAATATCAAATGCATCATTTCACAACCACCATATTCTCCTATGACACTATGGTCTGCAGGGGATTCATACCTCTATAATCTAGTCATCAACATGGTAGAAAAAACATGATTCCTATCCCTATAATCCCCCTTGACCAAAGAATTCAGTATATGATCTATCCTCCACACTAAAATCACTCAACAAAATGGTTTTAATATATATATCCACCTTACAAAATAAATTAATAAAATTGATAGTCATAAAAATGATTACAACCAATTAACTCAATGAATTTTATAATGAGAAACACTAAAATGTATTCCCTGTGAAAAAATAACTCTGATGAAAAATATTATAGTTGGGTGTGCACTCAACAATAAGATGTTTCGATCTGGAAAATGACTTGTGGTTGTATCCATAATGTTTTGAAAAATATTTTTACTTCATCCCTCAAAGTATCATTTTTATTTATTGACACACCTACAATGGTCGGATTCCAGAAACATTAAATACAATTGTAACTACATAAAAAGACACAACCTATATCTTCTGATGGATTTAAAAAATCTTGACATCTTCCAATGAAATAAATTTTTATCACTTAAACACATGAACAATTGTTTACTGAAATATAACAAGGCATGTAGGTTTAGTATATTTTAACATTTTAGTGCTCATATTAATTTTGGTTGAAGATAAGTTTATTGAATCTACAAATATGGAAACATAAACAAGTTTCAAGTTAATTTATCTTAAAATATAGGTGTATTGTGATTTCTAAATAAAATGATGCAAAGGGTTCACTAACTTACAATCTCCTTAAAAATAATATTATATTTTAAATTCTTCACCATTAATGGAAACATATTGTAATAATACTTAAATAAATTTAAAATTCACTTATATTATGATCATGATCTCATCTACTTTTTATTTTATGTGAGTTAAATGTTTAAATTATATGAAAAAATTACTTATTATTGAATGAAAATAATATGTTATATAATGTCCAGAATTTATAATAAAGTATTTTTAAACTAGGATGAATCAATTTTTTCAAAATTAATTAAACTTAACTAGTAATAATAAAACATATCAATATATGTTATCACAGATAAACACAAAACGAATAATCATAAATTAGAATATTAACTTATATGAACTAAAAATAACGATGCATGCACCCTTCCTAAATTATCTAAAATGAAATAAATTTATCTATATATAAACATGATTAATAAACAATCAAGGTCCTTAGAAAGAATCACAGGGAGACCTAAATACCTTTTTCTAACGTAGTCTTTACTACCTACCTCACATGTTAGTTTATATGAATCTTTTTCCCTACTAAACTCATGAAATCATCACTTGTTCCTAAAATAAAAATACATCATATATCTTAAAAAAATTATTTATACCACTTTTTCATAACCCATTCCCTCTAAAACCCATCTTGAGATGTTAGTGAAGATGTGTGAAACTCTCAAATCCTACCTCCAAAAGACCACAAGTTAGGGACTAGCAAAAAGGTCATCTGTCCCACTTATGGGAGGCAGTACTCTCATAATTCCTATTGTTTAGTGTCTACTTACCACTTGTTTTTGAAACATTCCCTAGGGTGTGTGGACTCGTCTGTTTCAGAGGATGTGCAGTTATTGCCCTTCATTCCCACTTTACAAAGGTGGGAGGAATCTGTCACTTGTTCAGGGAAGTTTGCTCCTTGATCGAAATGGGATGATGGGATGTCAGTTGCTCCTTCTGTGGATTCCTCCCCCGAACTTGTCACCCAGTCCGGGTCTCCCTTATAGATTAAGATGTTGTTCGTGAAGCTCTTCCCAGTGCCATGTCTTCATGGATGCCGGTTAGTTATGATGCTCCTGTCGGGACATTCCATGGGGTCCGGTCAGGACAAAAACCATTGGTTAAGAGGGCAGTCATGTTGGACATCACTGGAATGTCTGGATGCTAGAACACTGATGTGTCTCGGTTTCTTCCTTTCATTATAGGGATTCTCGAGGGCACAAAATCCCGAGGTATCCCACGTCGGCTACGCACAACATTCTACATGGCACACAGTTTTCCGTGTGCTGTACAAAATATTTCTTTATCACATAATTTTATGTGTCGCGGGATGGTTTTATGGACTCTACTTGGATATTTCTCATGGCCTTTCGGGCAGTCTTGGACCGGTGCCTTCGGTCAAAATTCACCTTTGTATTTCCCCAAATTTCAGTCTGAGGCCTTCGACAGATTCCAACGTCTACACCACTATAGTTATTTATGTTTTTATAATTAACAAAACCTTATTCATTACTCTAAATTTATTATATTCATTATATTTTTTATGAACTGATTTCAAAAAATATTATGTATTTTTACTCTTACCCATTTTAAATGATATTATTTTTAATTTCATATCTATATGGTTAAAATTTCTCATAACATTACTTACATATTAGTATGTATTGTAACATCCTAGGTTTTCCCTCAATGACTATGATGAACGGCCCGATACGCCATAAGATAGTTGTAGAATGGCGTCTTTTGATCCCAAATAGGGAAAAATCATTTAATGTATGTGGATCCACAGAGAAAAAAGATCAATCAATGATGGTTGGAAAGCCCAAAGGGATTTCCATTCTCGAAGATCTCAGTGGATCAGACCTGCAAAATCCAAACTCAATAAAGCCTTCATGGTGTATGAAATTAGAGGATGGACGCTTTGCAGTTGAAGCTAATCCAGAAGCACTACATCAAGAATGAAAATGTGTAAGTACTCAATTATGGGACAAATTTCTTATATAAAGGGTGACAGGCCATGGTCGACCCTGGATCATAAACTAAGGATCACTCACTTTTGGGGATTCACATATTGGAAGATTATCCCTATTGGTAGAGGATATTTCCACATTTTACTTAGATCATAGGACAAGCTTGATTGGGTTTGGAAATTGGGCAATGTTCACCTCAAACCTGGTTTTCGTAGATTATCCGAATGGGATTTTTCTTTCAACCCCCACACTACTAGGAATAATATGGCATAAGTCTGGGTGTGATTACATGGGATCAACTGGTATTTTTGGCATCCCAGAATCCTAAACGACATAGCTTCCTGCATAGGTAAACCTCTAAAGATTGATCATTGGACGTTAGATGGGGATCAAATGATTTATGTAAATGTTATGGTAGAGATCAACCTAGAATCAAAGCTTCTGAATGTTGTTTCCTTTAATGCGAATGAGTATAAAATAGAAGTTCAGATGGAATATGAGCACAAAACTCCATTTTTCGATCTCCGTGAGATTGTTGGACATTCCCTATTGAATTGCAGGGTGATGAAAAATAAAGAGTAACAACCAATAGATGATGAATGGATGCTGGCTCAAAAGAAGAAAATAGATAAGATAATAGAATACGAGAAGCCTGAAGTACCGAGGAAAAAAATGAAGTCTGGATAAGGAAAATCCCTCTCATGTGTTAGGCCTCAAGTATGGGTTGGGTGGATATGGTTGAAGATGAATATAAGGAAAAAATGGAAGAAGACATTTTATATGAGATTGGAAAGCTTGTTCTGGACACATATAAGAAATTCCAATCTACTTCGGATGTAGAAAACACTAATAGGACCGATACTATAGCTTCTAGAAAAGCTCAAGAGAATGTAATAGCATCTCATGATACCTATGAAAGAACTGAGATATTGTATAACAAGGAATAGCTGGATCCAATCCCAAAATTGGACACTGCAGTTTTGACAGTAGTTGCTCCCACAAACACACAAGTAAAGATTAGCACTGAAAACCTAGAGATGATGGGAACACGGATCACTGCACCTGTAACTGTGTCTAATTGCTTACCTAATATATAGGATAAGAACAATCTGAGCCTCCAAAAAACAACTCAATGGTCACACATTTAGATGTTGATGCATATTAAGTAACACAAATTGTTACTTGTGATAAATTAGAGGCAGTGTATACTCAGAAAACTGGCTTGGTCAGTGCTTCTAACTGATTTCCTAACTCACAAGACAAACACCAAAAGCCCTCAAAGGACAGCTCAATGGAGACATCCTTGATTGCCAATGTTTCTGAAAAAGTTTAAGGTACTAAGGAAAATGGTACTCTTATTGAAATTTTTGTCTCCTCTAGGTGAAAACTAGGAATGAAAACTAGTCCAACCTCTCCTCAAGATATTCGAAGATCAAAGAGTGGGGGTTGACATGGATAGCCCAAAGAAATGGGTTCTAACTCCAAATGCTAGTTCAAATGAGTTTCTTATTTTGGAATTGTCAGGGGAGTGCTAACCCTGAAACTTATACTCTTTTGAAAAGATTTCTTATGACTCACAAACAAAAACTTTTTTCTATTTTTGATCATACAATTAACTTTTCCTCGAAATATATGCATCTTTTTGCTTATGTTTATAATTTCTTAGGTGTGTGGAAAAGTGGTAACACTATTGAGCATCTTGGGATTTTCTATCACTCTTCATTGCAGAATGTTAATGCTTTCAAAATTACTGAACATATGCTTACAAGTGACATTATCCTTGAAAGTTTACACATTTTTTGCACTATGATTTATGTTAAGAATTGATACCAAGAACAATGATCATGTTGGAAAGACCATTATGCTTTATATAAAAATATCCATAGGCCTTGGGTTGTGATTTGGGATTTTAATGCGATTCTAACATCTTGTGAAAAAATTGTTCTGTCACACTCTTATATATATTTAATAGAATTTAGATCTTCCATGGAGGCTTCTAATCTTATTAAAGTTAATATGACTGATGCTAAGTACACTTAGTATAGACGACACTACAACAGAGTAGTTTCTAGAAAACTTGATAATGCTTTCACTAAAATCATTTCTCTTGATAAGTGGGACCCCATTTCTAGCGTCACCTTAACCCATATTAACTCATACCATCATCCTATTCTTGTCAATCTCGTAACCAAGGGTACCAAATCCACTCTTCCATTCAAATTTAATAATGCTTAGTCCATGGATCCTCATTGTACTAGCTTTATAAAAGACTCTTGGGAAATCATGAAGCATCAAAATGATGCGTTTTCTTGTGTTCATAAATTAAAGTACTTAAAAAACATCTTAAAATATTTTTTGGATCCAAATCTATGAAATTTGACATGGATATATCAACTCTTGAGAAGGAGCTTAATCAAATCCAAAGTACCAACACTAGCCTTGATTTCACTTTTGACCTGCAACTAGAAATTGATACCTCTATTAAGCTCAACTCTCTTCTTCTCCTTAAGGATAACATGCAGAAAAAAATATTCAAAGATAAATGGATTGCAGATGGTGATATAAATACAATGTTCTATAATTATCTTCAAAGAGTTAGAAAATCCTATAAACATCTTTCTCTTCTTTGAGATGAAAACAATCTCATGGATACTGAGGAAGCTATTAAAAATCATGTGGTCGCTTACTTTCAAAAAAAATCAATGGTCCAGATGTCAATAAAGATCTCATTACTAATATCATTCTGAATTTAGTGATCGAGGAGGATAATAATTTTATTTTAAGCAACCCTCTTGATCATGAAAATAAAGATACCGTTTTTTGTCTTAAGTCTGATAGTGCACCGGGTCCTGATGGATTCAATAATGGTTTTTTCCAACTCTATTGGGAGATTATTCATAAAGATGTTTTCAACCTTGTGGAAGCTTTCTATTCCAATGGTGTTCTCCCTTATTATTTAAATATACAATTTCTCACTTTAATTACTAAAGTAGACAATGCCTTTGAGATTCATCGTTTTCATCCTATTACTCTGACTAATTTTTTTTCAAAACTTCTTTCTAATAGACATAATAAAATATTCCATAGAATTGTATCTTGGAATCAATTTATTTTTATAAAATATAGATCTATTCAAGACTGTATCTGTATCGCATCTAAATGTACCAATATCCTTAACAAAACTACAATAGGAGGTAATGTTTCCATTAAACTAGATATTAGGAATGCTTTTGATACCATTTATTGGAGTTTTGCCTTCGAAGTCATAAAAAGTTTCAAATTTAATGACTCTTTCATTAGTATGAAAAAATATTTATTCAGCTTGTCCTTCATCTCTTTCCTGGACAATGGTACCCCCAAGGGTTTCTTTAAATGCACCAAGGGGGTAAGATAGGGGGACCCTCTCTATGCCATTTTTTTGAAGTTGCAGAAGATTATTAAAGTAGACTCCACACTTTCCTTGTGGATCAAAACAATAATAAACCTATTAAGGATTCTATAAACTTAAATGTTCCCACACGTATTTTATATACTGATGAAATCATCCTTTTCTTTAAAGGGGATAATAGAAACATTCAAAGTCTCAAGAATGCTCTATCTCATTATTAATGAAATATCTGGTCAAACTATAAGCTGGTACAAATCCTTTTTGTTCTTTGAGAAGTTTTTTTCTTCTATTAAAAAAGGTAATATCATCTGTTATTTAGGCATCAAGGAAGGCTCTTACCCATTCACCTATCTCGGAGTGCCAATCTTTTGGGGAAGACCAAAATCCAACTACTTTTCAAACATTGTAGACCAAATTATAAATCAACTTTCTTCATGTAAGGGTATATCCATCTCTATGGCTAGAAGAATCTGCCTTGTCAAATATACTATTGTCTCCAAAATGGTCAACTTGATGATGGTCTACAAATGGTCTTCTGGTCTTTAAAAAAAATCAATGTTCGCATTAAAAAAGATTTATGGGTAGAAAGCACGCTTGAAAGGAAGCTTGTGACCATACTGTGGGCTGCATGTTGTAAACCTTTAGAAAAAATTGGTATTGGCATCAAAAATTTGAATCTCTTCAATGATTCTCTTCAATCAAGAATCACTTAAAGGCTGCTTAACAACAATTCTGAGTGCATTTATTTCCTCAAAAAAAGATTCAGTGCTAAGATAAATAGTGTCAATTGGAATTAAATAAATTCTTTGATTTGGTTGTCCATTAGAAAATCGTAGGCCATCAATATGAGAAATTCTTGATGGTTGGTAAGCTCTAATTCATCCCTAAATTTTTTGTTTTACAACTGGACAAGAACTCTTTTAGTTTCCATGCTTCCTCCCAATTCATTTCCTGAAAACAATAATTCCACTACAAGGGAGGTTCTAAATTCCAATAACATACCTCTTCCTAACACCATTAGAAGTGTTGTTGATAACTCTCCATATTCTAACACTGAAGATTTCCTCATATGGGAACCCACTTGTAATGGTATTATTGACTCCAATGTTTATTATAATCACAATATCATTGACTCGGACTCTAGCTTATGTTGGCTGAAATCCTTTAGCAAACCTTGGATTAATCCCTCGAGGCTTACTCTTGTTTGGTGCATTGTGCATAATAAAGGCCCCTCTGATTTTTTCCTACAATCATTTGTGATCCAATGTTGCTCTAAATGTCACATGTGCAACCAACATAGAGAAGATACTAACCATCTGTTTTTGTCCTATGTTACAGATTCATCCCTCTGGAATTTCATCTTTGATATCTTTGGGTGTAGATGGTTATTACAAAACTCCATTAACTCCCATCTATAGCATTTTGTTGTTTTTGAATCATCTCAGCAAATTAAAAACCACTTTTTTACTGTTGTTTCTGAGATCCTACATGTGATCTGCTATGATAGAAAAAACAATCTCCATAATAATTTCTCATTTAAGTTTAATGAAGGTAAGGTGCGAATTCTCATTGCCACTTACGATGCCGCCTCGATTCAGAAAGCCCACTATGAAAACACCATTTATGTCATTAAAATTATTTATCAACTATAGATTACTAGTCTTTATAAGTTTCCTAGATTCACCTTTGAAGTATTCTGGAAAGCCCCGTTTCCGGGATGGATCAAGGTGAATGTTGACGATGACTCCAAAGGCAATCCTAGACCTACAGGATGTGGTTCAATATTCAAATCTCATCTTGGGCATTTTTATGGATGCTTCTTTAGGGTATGTGGTATATCTTCATCTCTAGAAGCAGAAATGATGGGGGTCATCTATGTTGTTGGATTTGCAATGGAAAAAGGTTGGAATAATATTTGGATTGAAAGTGACTCAACCACTATTGTCAAAGCTATCTGTAAGGGTGTGTTGTATCTTGCTTGGCCACTTACTTCTCATTGGATGAGTTGTCTTGCTATTCTTTCTAAAACCAATTACACTATCATGAATGATTTTCGTGAAGAAAATATGGTAGCTGATGGTCTTTCCAATAAGGGAGTCAACCAGGGCATTACTTGGAGAGATGAGTTTCCTGGGGAACTGTTGCATTTTTATGAAAGAGATTGTAATAATATTCCATATTTTAAACTCATGTAATCCTCCTTTATTTTTATTTATTCAATAAATTTTTCCTTAAAAACACTTTTCTTGATTAATGTAACCAAATTATGAGTGTTTCCATGACCCGGGGAAATTTCTTAGATGGGTTTTAACAATCATAAATTTACTCGGGGTTTCAGTTTGGTTTTTGGTGCATAGAAGGATGAGCACCTATCATTTTGGGGTTTACAGACAAGGGCACTTGGTTAGGAAAACCCATGTGGCCTCCAAGGTGTAACTGTGTGGACATCAAGGTGTTATTATCATAGTTTGACAAACCATGTATGGGGGGGCACATAACCATGTGGAAGATTTGTAATTGTTTTGTAGAGATTCACACATAGTATTTGCACGGTTTAGAAAACCTTACATGAAAACCGTGAAAGATGACCCCTTTTGACAGAGGGTGTTTCACGGTTGATAAACTGTTATCCAAACCATGGGAACCAACCATGCACCTCATTAATGTTCAAAATTTTCCTTTTTTACTCTCTCATCTACTTACGTTTTCCACATTTTCTTCTTCTCCACCACACAAACAATAAATGGGAGACACATTTCAAATCCTCCTCAATGATTTGAGATAGATATCTCATAAATACCCCATTCTTCAAGTTGTTAGGTGTGTTGGAACGTCTCTCTTGGGATCTCGATTTCTCTTGCTTCTCCATGATTTTATGATTTTATTGGGGGTAATTTCTTGAGTGTGACTTTTGGAAGAACTAGAAAGACCCCCATTTAATTAATGAATTGTCTTTAATTTAATTAAATGATCACATGGGATTCCCATGGATATGTTTTACCTAGTCTAAAAATGGTATGAACATTGCGAGAGGATTCATACATTGGGAAGATTAGGTTGGGGTGTTTTTTTATTTAAATTAAATTATTTTTTAAATATGATGCTTATAATGGTTCCATAGAAACATGATAGGCTCATCCTGAGGTTTGAGATGAAATTTGACATCTAGTATGAGGTGATGTTATCATCTGGTTGGGTGAGGCCAAGAATCTATTTGTGATTTGATAAATATGTGAGAGATATGGTTATCATATCAAGGTTATTAGGTCATTAGTTAGTGGGAATTCCCTATGTTATTTGGATGGTACTGACCATCATATTATGTGGAATGGTTATAGGGGATCAAGGTACTAGATGATAGGGATTAGAGACTTATTTGAGGATTTCTGCTCACCCATGTTTTCCAATACACTATTGGAATCGTGTGCACATAGACAAGACTTAGATGATGAGGTGGTCTTGACAACTCAATTAGGTAGAGGAATCCATTAGTTATGGCTTTGGATGGTATTGATCATCAAAATTATTGGAGGTGATTGTTTTAGTAAGCCATGAGGATGGTAAGGATCCATTAGTTGATCGTGTTGAGACCGTCATATGGGGTATAAGGATCATTGTACTTGAGTCCGTTCGGCCTAGACTATTTGTGAGGGTGGACATTGGTATTCCTCATGATATCGGTTATTGTGTCGACAATGTTATTATTAGAGGAAATATATCACTTTTCCTTAGACATCATGATTTTAGTTGATGGGATTATTTATGAGATGAGGGATACGGGACCAGGTATCTGTCTGGGTGTGCCTTTGGGACATCTGATATTGTTGGAAATTATTTTTTAGTTGGCATGAGGAGCTAGGTGATTCTATTAGATGTGGAACCTGATTTTTCACCCGGTTCGACTATCATCAAGGGTTTCCTAGGTAAGGATTCTAAGGATCCACTCCACTACCATTATAATGGTGATGGATGATGTAATTGATTTCTTCCCTCTGGTTTTCAGCACAAGGAAAGCAATTTTATTTATGTGATGTCATGTTCTACCTTATTTATTTTAATATACACATATGTAATCATAGATGTAATAAAAGCAGGAATTTATGGTGGCCTATTAAGATTCTTTCTCACCCCCTATATAGGACCTTCGAGACACATATAGAAATTTTGGTTTAGGATAAGGCAATGGTTTAGGCTCCAGAGATATATCTTAGTGATTACATCAAAACTTTTTCATGAGATATATGGAAAGGGTTCCTAAGGATCCAAAATCAGCTGGAGTTACCTTTTTTACTATCATTTATCTAATAGTGTGATTATTAAATGTACATACTGAAGTCAAACATGGGAAAAAATCATTTATTTATTGTCTTGTATGATATGACTTGTATTTCTGTTCTAAAATTTTTATCTTTTGATGTTTTATTATACAAGTTTCATGTTTTATCCTGTTTTTTAATACTACTACTATCTTTTATGCCTATGCATTGGTTAGGTTATTGGTCTTATTTTCGGTATTTTTTTGATGTTATGTTTATATTGGACCATTATTATATCATTAGAAAATAGTATAGTCTCCCAACTATCACCCCTTTACACCCTGTCTGCTAGTCAAAAGCCTTTAGGGTATAGGGTTGCACGCCTATGGCCTTGTGGCACTCATCCTGTAGCACTTTTTTTATTGGAAAACATGTTAGGGCACTATAAATGATATCAGATGAGTATATTTTACCTCTTTATTTGGGTATTACTATTTAGGTTTATGGTGTAAATGAGATTGGGATGTTTTTTGAACTGGGTTTAGATCTCGTTTTTGGGTGTGTGCTGACCCACGCATGGGGGAAGAACCAAGTTACCAGGGGAGGAAGTTTAAATTCTTTATTGTTATTTTTTAGTTATATTATTTCCACCTCGAGTGGTGAACTTGGGTTTTATCATTATCTGTTTTGACATGTGACTCTTAGCTTGGTATGGAAAGGGAGTATTTTGTGACCCTTGGTGTGGTATGGAAAGGATTGTTCATTTATGATTTTGGTCTAGGCACACATGCCTATTTATATACATGTGTTCCAATGTTAAATTGATTATAATATGTTAAATAACTATACGTATGGGCCAAGATCCTATAAGATAATGTAGGGATGATGATATAGGGTGATTTTAATCACCTGGTTGGGTGACTAGGTCATCAGATTGAGGTGAAATGGTTGATCAGGACTAGCATGGATCAAGGCATTTGAGAGGTGGGTTGCTTAAAATGTCAAAATAGGAAGTTAAGTTGTGTTTTTATCATATATTATCTTTGGTGGAAATTCAGTTAGCTACCTCTAACTCATACATGAAACCTAACTAAGATGTTGGTAGGCTAGGGGCCATGAGGCCAGATTTATATGTCATACAAGGCTCTAACATGGAAGGGTAAGGGGACAAGAGGCCAGATGTCATGTGACAAGGTTTTGATGGGGGAGGGTAAGGGTAGTGAGATCATGATTCCTATTACTTTTTTCCTATATGAATTATATATATATATATATATATATATATTTGTTATTATGGATGTCTGGCCAATGTATTGGTATTCAATAGGATTCCACCTAGATGTGCACTGATGAAGCATCAGGAGGGTGGAGATTTGGGGTCACAGGAGAAGGCATAGGTTGAGAGTACCGAGGGTTTGGTTGAGGCCCCATATGGTTAAGAAGATCATGGGCATTATGTATAGTCTCGGGAACATGCTTCAGTGTAGGTAGGGAAGCCGTTCAATTTGATTGCTTTTGGGTCATGGCTTGAAGAGAATATCAGAGTGAGTCTGGTAATTTTCAGCCAGTGGATTGATAGGGGAGCACAAGGAGAATCTCATTACCTAAAATACATGACATTAGAGTTCCATTTGTCCAATCCACAACTATTTAATGGTCAGGGTAGACCACATGAAATTGGTAACTAGATCTAGGCAATGTAGATTATTTTTTATAATAAGGAGCCACCCCCAAGATAATGGGTGAAGTTTGCTACATATATTCTCATTGGATTGGAAATGTGGGGGTGGGAAGTTCAGTTTTACATAGGCAAACACAAGGTACTATCCTAGAAGGCCCTTTTGACCAATTTCTTCGAGAACATTCCTCTAGAAACATTGATGGTAGAGAGAGCATAAGAGTTATTAAGCCTACAATAGGGATACATTTCTGTCATGGACTATGCAGTGACATTCATTGATTTGTCTTGTTTCACACCAATTATGGTGGGAGAAAACACCCTTAGGGTGAGGCATTTTGAGGATGGTTCATGGAACTCCATTCATGTGTAGGTAAACATATCCATATTGGACTCATTCTCGAAGGCGGTGAAACAGGTTCTGGTAGACATGAGTAATTTGAAGGACCAGTCTTATTCAAGTTAGGTAATAGATTCAAGTGGTTATAGTGCTGATGCTTTATATTTCCGGATGCGAGGCAAAGAGGAGTCTTAATTGGGTGTTTAAGCAATAGACTCAATTAGGCCACCTTAGTGTGGGTTGTCGATGGTGTGATTTCAGTGTGGGAATCTAGGACATGTGATAATGTAGTGTGATAGAAATACTAAGGAATTATGAGCATGAAGATATGTTGGGTACCTTGAAAGGTTCTGCGGGAAGCCATCTCAGATAGCTAGAAGCCAGGGATCGAGCAGACTCAGTTGTCTAAGGTCGGATTAGGAGTGGTGCAAGGAGATGGTAGCTAATATTCAACTGCACATGGAGGCCATTGAAGAGGTTGTGGGACCCAATAGTAGGGTATATGGACAATGGATTGTGGCTGGTGTAGCACTGTAGGGATTCCAAGACATAGGTAGCTGATCTTTAGGTCACGTTTATGCAGTTGTTCTCTCTAGTGTACAGAAGACTAGGTATCCGGTTATAGTTAGTGGTACTCCATGGGTGTAATTATCTTTTTTTTTTGTTTTATTTTGGCATGTTACTTATGTAGGCATGCCCATTTTGGTAGCATGATGTGCGTTATATGTATCTATGGACTAACCAGAAGTGGGTTAGTTGGTTGGAATCTGTTCAGATGCATTATATATAAATGAGGTGTGTGGAACCTGGATTTATATGCACGCATCGGTGGATTTGTGGATTTTATGAGGCACACTCTAATACGGGAAATGATGCGATGTGGGTTACTTGAGGTTCATGTCACCAAGACTGATTATTGGTATATATCGAGACGTGGGACCTTATAGCTAAATGTGTGACATGGGAACAAGGTGGGAATCTGAGTAGATACAATACATTATGGGTTTACAATGTGACACATGCATGATGTGAGGACCATTCTTGGTTTCAGAGTGGTGATGCATCACATGAGCAATTTTGAGTTTAGGGGTGGTTGGTAAACCATTGGTTATATTTTTGTTTTGGGTCAAGAAGTTACTGAGGTAGGTAACACATAAGGTGGGGAGCACCTTCCGTGAGTTTACCTCTATTTTTTTGACAAGGTTAGTTTGGGTTAATTTTTAAAGAGATGGGTATGTTTTGTACCATATATAGGTTCAGATTGATAGATTAGGGATGAACTATGTTAATGTGGGGAGATTGTATCATCCTAGGTTTTTAGAGATAAGCCTAATTCTCAACCTGTTTGAATTTTTAGAGTTTGCTTGGTAGAACAACTCCTTTCTTGATTAACAGAAAAAAATTATAAGAGTTTCCATGATCCAAGGTAATATTTTTAGATGGGTTTTAACCCTCTGTAATTTTCTAGGTGTTTCAATTGGGTTTTAGGTGCCTCAGAGGCTGAACACCCAACTTTCTAGGGTTTAAAAATAGGGTTGTATAGTTTTGACAAACTTTCCGGCCTCCCAGGTGTAACCGTACGACCCTCTATGTGCTTTGTGCAAGGTTTGGAAAATCACGCGGGAGGGGTAGCATGACTCTATGGGAGATTTTCAGATTTTCATAGTGGCTCACACAAGGTCTCCACAAAGTTTAGTAAATCGTGCAGGAAAACTATGTGAGGTGATCACTTTGGATATAGGGCGTCACATAGTTGATGCATTGTTAGCCAAAATGTTCATGAAAAGTATAAACCCTGTTAAATAAGTGAAATTACATTTCTAACCTCTATTATATTTACATTTTCCATCATTTTCTTCTTCTCCACTACACACATAGTAGAGGGGAGCCCCATTCCATTTCCTCCAGGATTTGAGCTAGATCTCTAATCCAGACTCCATTCATCAAGATGTCAGTTTTGTTGGAACCGCGCCGATTATATCGTGAAAAATATTAATTATATTTTATTTTTATATCTCTATACAGTGTTCTCAGTCAATTTTATTTTATTTATCTACTTTTTAGGGTGTTCATCTAAAAATCTAATTTCTTCCAAATCATCTAGAGTTAGAGGCTAAGATTGGATGTGTGAGAATTTACCAACTCAAGGTATGTGGTAGTCATCTTTCTATGTGATTTTATGGTTATTTTGGGGAAGTTTTCTTGTGAATTCCTTTAGGTAGACTGAGTGATACCCTATTTAATTGATTCATTATTGTTACGTAAATTTTTAGATCCCATGGGATTCCAATGGTATTTTCCCCATTCTACAAATGGTATGATCCAATTGAGAGGCTTCAGACCTTGGGCATATTAAGGTGTGGTGTTGTTTTATTTAAATTATTTTTTAAATGTTATTATTATGAAGTTTTCATAAGGAATTTATGATATCAGCTAGAGTATTTAGATGGAAGTGGCCATATGGTATGAGAAGATGCGATTTTCAGGTTTGATGTGGCCCGAATTATATGGGTGATGTCGATCACGAGTTTGAAAACATGGTCATCGGATTGAGGCAATGAGGTTATGGGAATGACATGAGTGGTTTGGATGGTATTAGACATGAAATTTAGAGACCCTATAATAGGGACATGAGTTTATGAATTATCTGTCTTAGGGATTTATTTTGTGATTTCTTCTCACCGAAGTTGGCCAATGTTCCATTGGATTCATGTAACAAAAATAAGACTCAGATGATGAGGTGATGTTAACCACTTGTGTGGGTAGAGGACTCCATTATTTGTGGATTATTAGGGTATCGACCATTACAATGGATGGACGTGATTGATATAGAAATCCTAGAGGATGGTGAGGAGCCATCAGTTAACAGTGTTGAGACCGTCAGTTGGGGATGATACTCTCCGTACATGAGGTCATTTGGCATAAACTATTAGGGAGGGAAGACATCGTCATTCTTCTATACATTGGTTGTTGATCCAACAATGTTATTTTTGGGGGAACGTTATCATTGTGCCTCAGACAACATGCTATGAGGTGATTATGATTCTTATGAGCTAATGTTTGAGGGACCATGTATCAATTTGGACGTTCATTCGAGCCGTCAGATGGTGTTAGAAATTACATGTAGGTTGGTACGGGGTGATATGAAATTGAATTAAACGTGGAACCTAAGGGCTCAACTGGTTTGACTTTCATTAGGGGATTCCTAAGGTTGTATGCTAAGGATCTTCTCCACTACCATTATACTAGTGATGACTGAAGTAGGTGATTCCTTCCTTGTGACCGTGGAGCACAAGGGTTGTAATATTATTTATGTGATGTGATGTTCTACCTTATTTATTTTAGTATACTCCTACATAATGATAGATATATGATAAGATTAACTTGGTGGTGGCCTATTTATTTTCTTTCTCACACCCTACATAGACCCTTTAAGACACATTTAGAATTTATGGATTTATGACAAGGTATAATTTTAGTCTCAAGAGATTGATCATATTGATTATTTACAGCCTTTTTCAAGATATTAATGGAAATGGACTAGAGGTTCCTCCAACAACTAGAGATTACTTTTTAGTTTCTTTTATCTAATATCATGCTTATTATATGTACACACTGAGGTTTTCTACGAGAACCGAAATTGAATTCATATTCAAAAAATGGAATCTTGTGATGTTTTATTCTAAAAATGGAATGTTTGAGCTTGCCATTTATTTCTTTTATATATTTTATTCTTTTTCCATGGGTGGTTTACTAGTCCTATGTTTATTATTTTTTCCGTTTCTATATTTATATTATATCATTATTATATCATCACTAGAGGGTATAACCTCTCCCTATCACCTATTTACACCTTCAATACTGGTCAGTAGCCTTTTGAATATGGGGAGGCATGCCAATGGCCCAATGGAAGTCAACCCATACACTATTTGTGTGGAAAAACATGTTTTGGCTCTACATGTATAATGTTTTTTCTATAAATAATTTTATGGTTAATTTTTAATTACCTAATTTTTTATTCAATTAAATTTCAAAATAATCATTACATAGTTATGAAATGGTCATTATTGAGTTTATAAGTTCATCCTTATGAACTATGGAAATTATCCTTATGGGTTTTATAATATCATACTTATATAGTTACAATTCATCTTTATAATGAATATATTTATCCTAATGATGTATTTTTTTGATAATATAATGATCCCATTTAAGATTAAAATTATTCTTGCATATAGTATAATGATCATGTAGAACCTATTTAATCATTATATGGAATAAATTTTGGTTTAGGAAATTTTTTTCTTATTTAAATTTATGTTTATGCAAAATAATGTTTATGTGAAATTCATGTAAATAAATTTAATTTACCTAATTTTTTAATTATTTATATATCCTTACATGAAATCTTTATATATGGTGATTTTATGATTATATAAAATCTCTCCATGTGGATCACGCATATTTGGATTTATGGTTATGTGATTTTTCATGTAAACATGAACTTATAAAATATGTATTTCATATTTTTATATATTTATATTACAGTGATTTGTTTTATTTTTATTTTATATTATAATCTAATGTTCCTATTCAATTATGATTCACAGTTTCTAATTTAGTGTTTATATTTTAAATATTTTGTATGTATATAATGTATGTTTTTAAAATGATTTTCTAATTTCAAATTTTATATAAGGAAAGTATATTGTGATATTTATGGGATCACTTGAATAATTATTATAGAGGATATTTCAATGTTAGTAAATAAAAAAATTATGAAATGGGAAATTATAAAGTAGTTTTTTATTTTTGAAACATGAAAAATAATCATGGAAATTATTCTAGTGTCGATAATACTATTATTTTGAATTATTTTAACCTTTGTAGAACACTATATATTGATTTCATATTCTATATATGTGAATCTAAAGATTTAGAAAATACACTAAGATACACATAAAGATACTAATAAATATACATATACATGAACTATAACATACCTAACTATTTCACTTTTAATTGAATATTGTCAGAACCCGTGTCAATAATTTTTTAACCAATAGAAGGACTCTCAATGATGAACAGAAATAGTATAATACTTTCTAACATAGGGAGAGGTATTAATAAAATACTCTAGAACCATTTGTTTTGATTTAACTATTCTCCATTGAATTATATAATATTGTCTATTTTATTACATACATAATTCTTATTATATTCCTTCTGTGTTCTTCAATATTTGGTTTATGCTTTTCTATTCGAAAAGCATTATTCTATTGGGGTTTCACTCTCAAGATAAAAATTCAAATATTGATTGTGTATATTGGAAAAAAGTTAGTGTTGTAATTGGTTGGTGAATATCTATTTATACTAATTTTTCTTCTGTGGTCTTGACATTAATAGAAAAGTTAGGTTGTAATTGGGGCTATACTCCCCTTTAATATTTTGGTCATGTAAAGACTTGTTTTTCCAAACTATTAAATGAGAAATTTTTTGAATTAATTATTCTAAATGATTATAAAGAGTAAAACTGAATTTCCCAAAGAATATGATCTCAAATTATTTTTATAACCACTATGTTGTTTCCAGAATATGATGTATACCTCGAGATAACAGTTTTAGGGAAATTTGAACTGTTTAAATTTTCATGAATAATTAGTATTTAATATTTAATTTATTAAATATTGCATCATTTTAAAAAATTTGAATAGTGATATCATTTAAATGGAGAATTCTATTGAGATTCAATTTTCATGGTTTAGTACAAAATGTGGGGTTTCTACATGTTTAGGTGTAAACTCCTATTAGGAATCAGAGCCAGACCTAGGCCCCATTATATATTGTTTTCAATTTCATTATTTTACCTTTTTAGTTAATTTTATCCTATTATACCCTATATTCTCACACAAACACCCTTGTCCCATCCATTAATTATAGTCAAGAGAGGTATAGGGAGATGGGTAGAGGGAGGAGCCGCCACAGAGATCAAGAGGCACTGGATCATAATGTGGAAGGTGTGGAATACTGATACTAGTAATGATTCGGAGAGTTGCACCCATAGGTAGGATGGTTTCGAGTTTTAAGACTTGATCCCCATATATGTTTATTATTTAGTTTTTAAAACACTTTTATGAATTCTAAGGACCCCATCGGGGTCGATCAATTCATAATCCTGTAAATCCCAATCACACTTTGTGTAGTTCAATGAACACACACCATGTGTTCATCCAATTTGAGGTATATAATTTTTTTTAATGTACAAACCATATAATTTGAGTCACCTTGTGTTGTGGTACTTGGAAATGTATCCATGTACATGGGAAGATTGATAATTTAGGAGTACACATCGAGTACTCAGAGTACACTTTGCGTAGTCATACATGTCCATGTGGATGGGTACTATGGTATAAACCCCAAATAATTGGGAAATGGACATATAATAGAATATGAAAAGACCCTTGGTTTTTTAAGGTCTTGTATTAGAATACTACCGAACCCCATGTATTCCTTGGCCATGTAGTAGTACATGGCCAAACCCTGGGTACACTAAGGTCATATAGAAGTACAAAGCCAGGGAGGAGGTCTTGGAGTACACACTGTGTTCTTGGGGTATACATCATGTACTACACCCTTATTGGATATTTGAGGGTTTTTAATTTTACACATCATAATCAAAAATTGAAAAAAGATGAGACCATTTTGAATATTTTTCAACATAGACTATGATTGTTGAACCCTTGGGGAGATTTGTAGACTCCTAAGAGTAGTTTTAGTGTGAGAGGATTTTTGGGAGAAGTTATTCTTATATTTTATGGTTTTAGAGGTCTCTACAGAGTTATATGTGGGATGAGACATAAATGATGGTCCCAATAATAGTTAGTGGACATGGCATGGGATGAAAAATATCCTTAAGGTGCTAATTTTGTTTTCATTTTCAAAAGCTAATTTATGGGTTCCTGGTACCCCACTACATGATTCCAATTCAACCAGTTTCAACATACACAAAAACATCATAAACCAATGGAAATGACCAAGAAACCACGAACCAGGGCACATGAACATCAGAAATGCTGGCCAAACCTTAGAGAGGGACGAAAAATGCCTTTATTTAGTGGTTTACTTGGTATTATTCATAGTTAATGGGATTGTGATACTTCTTGAGGTGGGGGATAGGTTTGGTTTTCAAGAAAACCTTGAGTGGAAACTTTTAATTGAGACTAGCAATCAATTATACCCCTAGACCAATGTTTAGGTTAATTTCCCCTTGATACCAGTATTCTATATTTGTGTGTGTGTTGTCACTATGAGAAAATGTGTTTTCATAGAGTGATAAGAATTGGAACGAGAGACAAATTTATAATCATGTAACCCAAGAAGGATAACTACTTTTATGATATGATCTATAGGATCCCATGTGGGATGCATCCACTTTAATACTATTTACAAGGGTCCTAAGGGATATCAATTTTTGTATGTACTAATTTTGGGGATACAAAGAGGGATTCCTCTACATAAGGATGAATCAGAGGATCCCTAAGGGATACCTCCAACTACATGTTTCCTTGAGGATTTAAGAAGTGATTTCTCTCCTTTGTTTGACCCAAGGAACCAAAATGGGTACCCTAATAGCTATCTGTCCCTAGGAAAGTGCATTATTGACTTAGATATTGATGGTGGAGGGTTTCTCCTTTGAACCCATAATGAACACGTGATACCTAGGGGATATGTAAGTGGTGATTGGTTTATGTCTTCATCCAATATCACTATTTAATAATGATTTCATTCGGTAACAATAAATGTAACTATGATTTCCAGATGTGCTTCCTAGAACTCATTCTAAATTTCTGATGTGATGCGATAGAATGGTGGGGATTCCCAAAGATACTTTATAGGATTATACATACAAGACTTATTGATTTAATGTTAGTTTAATTGGAATTATAAGTGTCCCCATGAATCCTCTCAACATAGGGAACATAATGTATGTTTCCATGTTCATCTTAGAACCCTTATTACATAGTGTGTAGCCCAGGATTACTCGTTTCCTAGGATCCAAGTGATGTTATATGTTTTTGAGTGGCCACATTTCCCCCAAGCACTAGATGATTCTGACATCCCCATGGATTGAAGAAAATATCCTCCATCGATGCCTAAGATACTTCTTTGGATAAGGTGAACGTACCATCATTACATTTCATATAGTTATCTAGGAATGTGAAGTGGATCCATTTATGGAATTATGTTGAGTTATTATATCAGATTATAAGATTGTTCCTTAACATTTTCTTAAGGTTCACCCACATTAGGAATTATCCTTATTTCCAATGTCTTGATTTTCTACGAACTAAGACCTAGGAACTCGACATTATAAGCAATTAAGGAACATCAAGAAATTTAATGGGTTCTACTAGTTATCCATGTTTTGATTAGTATGTCTACGAATCCTATAATATATATATATATATATATATATAATACTTATTATTAGGATATGTAGATAGTACCTGGAATCATGCATTTTATAGTGGAGGTGAATTCGAATAATACCATGGCTAGGACATGAATCCCCCTATGGTGATGTAGCTTGCTCAGAGGAATTTCATGTACTACCCAAAGATGGCATGGTTGATTGGATCATAGTCCCAAGGTTTTACAGTTGATTTATTTTATTTATTTCATTCTAGTTATGTCAGGTCTAGGATTGGAACATTTCATGAGAATTCATTTGTGACTTTAGGTTATAGGTTTACCATTGGGGGTTTCCTAATAAGACTTATTTCTAACACCCTATTGGTGAGAGTCAGTGTTAATTAAGAAATTATATATATATTGGTGGAGAATAGATGAACAAGGCATAAGGTGATTCCCTAGGTTGTATAATTGAGCAGAGCCACTCGTGTGGGTTCATATCGTCCTGCAAAAGTAGTTCAGCCGGGTATTTGTAGACCGAGAATGTGGTTTATCATAGAGTATTTGAGAATCGTTTTGTATTTATTAGTTTACTTATTCTAGTATATGTGATTAGACCAAAGGGGATTTCAGTGTTGTATGCATGACATGGTTGTTTGGGCCTTTACTACATTCCATTTATTGCTGCCTTGTTTAAATTCTTTTCTATAGTTGTCAGATCATTTACTAATATTGATGATGTGATGTTATTTAAAATATTTTGATTTATCTGATATAGTGGTATAATATCCCCACAGACACACCCTGGGATCTCAATGCAAGTATGTAGCCTCTGGTGTTTGGGGAGGCATGCTTAAGGAATTTTCGCTAACTGGTTGAGATTTTGTTCATAGAGTGACCCGGGGTGGGTATCAGAGTACTTCCTTCCAGATTATCTTGCAATATGTGATTGGGAAGAAATAATTATTAGGAATATTTTCAGATCTTATGATGGTTATTGTATAGGTTCATCGATAACACTGTTTTGGTTAAACGTATAGGTTGTCGGGTTGTGGGATTAATGCTCTTGTTTTGTAAAGCTATAGTTGAGTATGATTTTTTACTTTTAGAAACACAAATTGTGTGAGTATTTCATGATAAATATAATATTTATGGATCTAATATCATTATTATGAT
Source organism: Viscum album (assembly GCA_963277665.1). NCBI lineage: Eukaryota > Viridiplantae > Streptophyta > Magnoliopsida > Santalales > Viscaceae > Viscum > Viscum album. The sequence goes on along the minus strand of OY728135.1, from coordinate 518,755,318 downwards.
GCCATTGATTGGTTTTGACTCTATTTTGAGAGAGTCCAGAGGCATTTGATCAAAAATCATATATAATAGCCCAAGCTCGTGCTTAAGGACTCGGTACACTTAAATGATGTTTAATTTTTTTATTATAAAAACTGAATAATTACACAACTAATCACAACAATTATGACCCTTTCTAGTCTAGGTTTTGGCAGATTAGACAACACCTTATATTTATCATAGTTGAAACAAAAATGGAACAAATGCCTACTACGCTTTCACTCATTCTAACACTAAAAGTTTCAATGACCATCTTAGAGATTCTATGATTCTGGGGGAAAACATTTAAAATAATGGTATGAGTATTTAATTTCCCCATAAGGGTGTTTAAAATTGTTGAAATAACTTTCAGTAAATCATTCATTGAAAGTAACTTTGATAAATTATTCTGAAATAATAACATAAAAAATACTCTTCAAAATACCTTTTGAAAACATAATTTAAATTACTTACTCTTTAAAAAAATAGACCACTTTTGAAATTACTTATATATAAAAAATTATTTTAAATAAAATCTAGTTATTTTTAGAAATAGTAACACAAACTTTTGAAAACAAAACACTACGGAAAGTTAAAGCATTTAAGGCTGTCTTGGGCCTACACAATTACTGAGGGATGGGTTCACTCTCCAATTCCCTACCATATTTACAACATTCAAGTTTCTGGTTTTATAAAAACATTTTATTCTTTATTTAGATATATACATATATTTCCATTGGAGAATCTATTTTAAAAATATGAAAACATATTTTGTAATTTAATTGTTTATATATATAATCATACATGAAATACATATTCTCAATTTTAATTATATATTTAAATATATAAATATAGATCGTCATTGGAAATTACATGTTTGACTTGTTTTGACCAAATATCATGATACATAGACCTTTCATAATTACATGGATGATTTATTATCACCCACATAGTTATAATTTCATTCTTAATCCCATAAAAATACATTTTTTAATGTTTATTCAATTCTAATGAGTATATGAATATACCTATATATACATATTCATGTGTGAAGTTCCATTGAACATCATTGATATATGGTCAAAATTATGATATGTGTATGACATGAATGTAGATCAACCATTTAAATTGATAAGATTCCATAAATAATCACTTGTTATAAATCATAAATAAATAATTATTCAAAAATAATTATTATAATTCAAATAAAACATAATTTTAATATCAATATCCTATATGAAAATAAAATCCATTATATGTATATATATATATATATTTGTCATACTACATAGTTTGATTAATAATAAAATTAAACCCATAAATATAAATAATGGATTAAGAAAAAAATTTAAAATAAAAATTTTCATTAAAAATTATTAAAACATGAAGGTATATTCATATATATTTACAAGATTAATTATACATATATATATCTTGTAAAATTAATCAATAAAAATTGAACTTTTACAAAATAAGTTTGACCATAAGTACAATGTCATAATTTGATGATAATTAAATAATCTATACTAATTCAAAGAAAAAAATCTAGAAATATAGCTTGATAACACCAACATCATCACCCTTATTAAAAAAATTCAAACTTTAAAAACTAAAATACATGTTTGATTTTAATTTAAAGAAACCCAAAAAAAATGCTTGAAAAAAAATTTCCTTCAAAAAATAGGATTTCAAATATAAAACCGCTTAAAAATTAAATATTCCCCCCTTTCCAATTACAAAATAAGGATAAAATCCTTATAATTATCCCATATGGAATTGTAAGACTTTCAAAACTAAAAATACTACAAAACATAGAGAAACAAGGAATTTTTACTTCCTTCTAGACTACCTCTCCCCACTCTATTTATACACTCACCATGAAAAAATAATTTATTATTTAATTTATAGTTACAAATAAATTATAATTCTGAGATTATTTTCCCATGAAAAAAAGATATCAATTTTATTTGTGAGATGAGATATCAATTATAAAAATAATATAAGAAAGGGAAATTCAATACAATAGATAACTCTTGGAGAATGTAAACTTGTATATGAACAAAATTGAGAAGTTATGTTTGTTTTATAATGTGCAGAATAGGAAATAGATATAAATAGACAGATAAAAAATTCAATGACAATGAATAGAAATCAGTTGAATTCTTGAATCTCTCATTAAAGGAGAAAAAACTAACCGATAATGATATAATGAATAAATTGAAGGAAAAATGAATACATCACATGATCAAATACGATCGAAGAAGAAAAATGGAATCTAGGTATTTAATATACCTGGAAACAAATATAGAATCAAGATTTAGATACCTAAATCAACAAAAGATAAAACCCACATGCATATCACTACAAATAAGAGGAGATAGCCACAATCAAAGGTCTCATTTTTCCAAATCTCGTTTGGAACTACACGTGACTCATCTAAATTTAATAGGACATCAGACTCATATACATATTCTAGATCCGGACACTTATTTGGCTTCCACCATGGCCCATTTGAAAGCTCTTGGTCGAACTCAGATCGACCCTCACTGGCTTCATTCACACTAAATCTATGACCTCTTCCAGGGTCGTCCTCCTGAAATGAATCCAACAGCTTTGACTTCCTCTTTCACTCAACCTCGTTTGGTCCATCTCTAATTACAATGAAACCCTAACCTGAAAATTTTATTCTTAAACAATTTATCATTAGTTTTCATTTAAATAATTTATCATCTTATTATTATATATTTAATAAAACAATTATCTTTTTGAACATATATATCATTAATGTAAATTAAATTTATATTAATCGTAAGTTATTTTATTCATTAAAAATAAACCATTATTAACATTCATTCTTCAAAAATAATAGATATATATATAATTAAAAAAAATATCATTATAAAAAAATTGATAAATAATTAATAATAAGTCTGTTTTTTTTTAAAATATTTTTCTTTTAATTATTATTATCATTATTATTAATTTTTCTTTTATTTCAATGTTTTATTAGTTATAAATATAATGTAGGTTATTTTAATTCAAAACATTATAAAACAAAATTTATAATACTATATTACTTTTAATATTACCTTTAATTATTTTCATTTTTTTTGATTTATTTATTAAAAAATATTAGAAAATATTATTTCATGATACTATATTTTTATAAATGTATTTTTTAGTCTAGGTTCTGGAGGATTAGACAACATCTAACATTTATCAGGGTTTAAACAAAAAAGTGAAAAAATGACTACTACACTTCCGTGAACTCTAACTAAAAAATTGTTGATGACCATATTAGAGCATCTATAATTCCTATGAAAAAATTTAAATTAATGGGATGGGCATTTAATTTCCCATTAAGGGATTTTAAAATCATTGAAATACCATTTAGGAAATCATTCTTTAAAAATAACATTGATAAATGCATTTGAAATAATAGAAAAAAAATTCTTTTGAAAAGACCTTTTGAAAACATAATGGATATTACATATGCTTTAAAATAATATACCACTTTTTAAATTACATATATAAAAAAGCTGTATTAAATACAATACAGTGATTTTTAGAAAACATTACACAATATTTTGAAAACAAAACACTATGGAAACATGAAACATTGACGTTTATCTTGGGCCTACCCACTTACCGAGGGATGGATTCTCTCCCAAATTCGCTACAATATTTACAATGTATTAGTGCTGGGTTTTAGGAAAACATCTTAATCTTTCTTTATATAAGTACATACATTTCCACTGGAGTTGATTTTTTTAAAACAAGAAAACATATTCAGTACACACACACACAAACACACACACACATATATATATAATCATACATGAAATACATATGCTCACTTTTAATTATATATATAAATATATAAATATTGATATTTTTTAGAAATTATATATTTGACTTCGTTCCACCAAATATCATGATACATAGACTTTTCATAATTACATGGAAGATTAATTATCATCCATAATCTTAGAATTTCATTTTAGTTCAATAAATTATATTTTTGTAAAGTTTATTCAATGCTCCTGACTATATGTATATACTAATATATGCATATTCCTGTATGAAGTGCCATGAAAAATCAATGATATATGGTCATAATCAATATATGTGTATCACATGCATGTAGATCAACTATTTAAATTGATAAGATTCCTAAAATAATCACTTTCTATATATCATAAAAATATAATTATTCGAACATAATTATTATAATTCAAATGAAACATTATTTTAATATCAATCAGCTATATGAAAATAAACTCCATTATATATATATATATATATATATATATATATATATATTTCATACAACACGATTTGATTTATAGTAAAATTAAACCCTTGCTTGTAAATTATAGATTAAGAATTATATTTAAAATAAACATTTTTATTACCAAATTTAAAACAATAAGGTAGATTAGTATATATTTACATGAATACTTATTCACATATATATCTTGTTAAAATTAATAATAAAATAAAAATTAAACATTTTGAAAATAATTTTAACAATAAATATAAAATCATAATTTTAAAATAATTAAACAATCAATACTAATTCAAAAAAAAATCTAGAACTCTAGCATGGAAACAACTTAAACATCACCCTTACTAAAAAAATTATCAATATTTCAAAACTCCAAAACATTTTTTATTTTGATTTAAAGAAACCAATAAACTAACATTTACAAAAATAATTTTCCCTTACAGAAACGAGATTTAAAATAAAAAGTGCTTAAAAATTAAATATTTACCCCTTACCAATTATTGAATAATGCCGAAATACTTCTACTACTCTCATATTCCACTGCTATAATCTCAAAACTGAAAATCCCCAAAATCATAGATAAATAAGGAATTCCGACTTCTTTATGGTTTACCTCTCCCCACTCTATTTATATACTCACCATGACAAAAATAAGTGATTATTTAATATCTAGTTACAAATAAATTATATTTCCTAGATAAGATTTCCAAAAAAACAAGTTCTCAATTTGACTCATGAGCAGAGATATTGATTGTGAAAATAACAATGGAAAGGAAAATTCAATGCACTGGACAAATTTTTTATAATGACAACTTTTATATGAACCAAATCGAGAAAATTACGTTTTTTGTCTAATGTGCAGAACAAGAAACATATATGAATCAATAGATATAAAATGGACCGATAAATAATATAAATAAGTTGGATTCATGAAGATCCATTGAAATGCGACAAATACAACCCATAATGATAAGAATAAGAAATTGACAGAAAAATGAATATGTTACTAGATCAAATACGACCAAAGAAAAAAAATAACATCTATGTATTTAATATAACTGATAACGAATGTAGAATCAAGATTCAGAGAACAAAATCAAAGAAAGATAATACATACATTCATATATATAAAATGAAGAGGATATATCCACAATCAAAGGTCGATTTATCCTGAATCTGATTCAAAACTTCACATGACTCATCCGACGCGAAATGGACTTCAGACTTAGATCCATATTCCATATATGAAGTCTTGTTCAGATTCGACCATGGTGAATCTGAAACCTCTTGGTTGAGCTCAGATCCACCCTTGACAGCTTCATCTGAACATGATCTAAGCCCTCCTCTATGGTTGTCCTCTTGAAACGAAGCCCACATCTTTGAATTCCTCCTTCGCTCGAACTCTCTTGGCCTATCTCTAATTGCAATGAAACCCTAACTCTAAAATTTTATCCTTACATGATTTATCATTTTTTTATATTAATTGTCTATCATCTTATTATTATTTATTTAATAAAACAATAATCTTAGTTTATATATGTATCTATATGTATAAAACATTTAATTCATAAATGTAAATTAAATTTATATGAACTATAAGTTATTTCTTTTATTAAAAATAATCATTTATTAATATTAATTCCTTAATATATATATATATATAATTACAAACATAATTCATCATTATTAAAAAATCCATAATACATAATAATAAGTCCATTTAAAAAATGTTTTTATTTTAATTATTATTATTATTCATATCCGTTTTACCTTTATTAAAATGTGTTATTTTCTATAAATATAATGTATGTTAGTTTAATTCAAAAAATTATAAAATAATTTTATAATAATAAATTACTTTTAATATTACTTTATATTATTTTTATTTTGTTTTGTTTTATTTATTGAAACAATATATCAGAATATATTATTTAATGATACTATACTTTTATAAAATTGTTTTTAATTTTATATTTCATCATATATTAAAAAATTATCAATTTAAATAATAAAAATTAATGTAAATAAATTTCTTTTTTCTTAAATTAACTTACATAGTGTTATAAATGATATTTCATAAAATTATTCATTTAAAATATAATTCATTTAATAATTACTTATTATTTTCTTGGGATGTTACATCATATTTGTCACATAGGGTCGACATGTTATATACCCTATAGTGTGTGATTTATTTTGCTGATAACTGATGAAAACTATCTGAACTATCAGAAAACCTAAATGGTCTTTTAGCATATATGTTCTTTCTTGCATTATACTCATTTGGACCACCTTATTGAATTCCATTATGGAAGGCTATGTTGACTACATGGTGATGTGACTTAACTACGATGACATTAAAATAGTATTCTGTACAGGAGGTCCAACCACCCTTATTAGGTCATAATGGGTACTTAGAATCTCTTTATTAACACTGATAGGTCTCCAAAGAAATTTTACACCTTACATAGGCTCCATTAGGAGAACTATGTTGACTTGGATGACTAATTCAATTCTAGTAGACCCATTGTTGGTGAATCCATTTTAGGCGTAGTTAGATAAATATTCGTAAAAACTACATGTAGTTTTCCCATGTTTCTTTCTAGGAAATTTTACTTAACCAACCTTTATTTGTGATTATCTAGTTAGATCATATAGTGTGATGAAGATAGGTACCCATACATTCATAGTGAAATTGAACCACAATGAGGTATTTCCATATACAGATGCACGATGAGGATATATCCATTATCTACATTCTCTTTTACATAATAAACCTTTAGGGATAACTCCCCTATGAAGATGCTCAAATAGGATTAGGCCTGGAAGGTTGATTCTAGGTTGGTGATTCCATAAATTATTAAGGAACATAGAGTTATTCCTTAAGTAATATATTACCAATGGGGTTCACTTAAATGGAATTCCAATTAAAACATCAATGGGTGTTTTCCTCTATATCATTTAATTTACCAACTAAATAATTGAATCCTTGCTGATAGGTTTTTACACTCTTAGTTTTACGATCTCTTTTCCAACATTCAGTTTTAACAATTTTAGAGTGACTTGAATGGTGTATTAGATGTTATGTATTGATACTAGAGCATGGGTGACACCCCCTAAAATTTGATCCCATGAATTGGGGGATGGACATGTTGATTTCATTAGTTTAGATGGGAGTGTGGATGATGTTCAGTGAAACGTGACTTGTTGAGATAGGTGGGAGAACAAAATATTCCCTTATTTTTGACTCAGAAACTTCTAAGTCAACAATTATTTTGATTGAGGACAACCTATGAGAGGGGTTGGATTAGGTTTATATATGTCTATTGAGGCATTGATATTGGTTATACACTTATGAAAATATTGATGGATGAAAGGTGATATGGTATTCTTATATAGGAAGGAAAATTCCTTTGGTTTCGAAGAAATCACCTAGGGTGTAGAGGGGTAAAGACTAGATCCAACAAGCCAGAACGTTCAAGTTCCTATACTAGTTGACCAGTGAGTGCCTTGTTATCAATGTGGTCAGAGTGTGGGTGGATGCTTGTGAATGGAATAGAATCATATGGTGAGAAATAATGATTATGATATTTACAAGATTTGGGCCAAAGATGTATGCCCATGGTTTTGAAATAATGATTTGAGGTGGTTGTCATGGAATGAATCGTGGAATGTTTGAGGTGATCGATTTTGAAAAGGACTTAAAACGGAGATCTTATAGTGTCATGATTGACATGTTCTATGACATAGTCAGCTTGGATAACCGAATTTGTGACTAACATGAGCATGATCCAGGTGTTGGGTTGAGTGATATGTTATTTTACACTTGTTGTGTTTGGTTATATAAGAATGAAATGTTCCAATTTCATGTGGATTTATTTAATTAATTAATCGATGAATATTTATATTTTATTCGAGGATCGATGGTTTAAAAGAAATGTCATGGTCTTGGTTTCATGAATCTTTTTAGAAAATAAGAAATGTATCTTCATATATAGAAGACACAAAGAATAGATTGGTAGTGGTGGAATGTCGATATGGATCAATCTTGGTCATGTATCAAAAGGACGATGAGAATGGATTATTTGGAGAGAAATATTCATAGTGGTGGAACCTATTAAGGTTTCACACATGGAGTGGTATCAGGTAAATCATATGGTGGGGGTTTCACCATTGGTCATTTCAGGGTGGTGACCTTCATTAAGAGTTTAAATACTCCATCACCCCTAGAAACCATTCGTAGGTAGTACTAATGAGTGATGTTTTGTTGTTGCAGGTTGGTTCTCATGAATGAATGGGTTTGGTAACACAAGTCATTAATTTTATTAGGGTACAGACCACAATCTATGAAACATGGAGTTTGGTTTTGGGGTGATGATAAGGATACTTCTATGGGGTAGTATCATAATGGTCTTGGTTGAATGTATCTCATTTTTGGATGTAGTTGTTAGTGCTATGGGACAAAATGTTAGAATGTTCAAGATATAATAGTTATGCAGTTTCTCAAGATAAGATCATGGTTATTGGTTGACCACCAAGGCTTCTTAAGGATGAAAAGGGTGATATTCGGGATCTTTTAAAGACCCATGTTTTTCAAGACAATGAATGGAGTAGAAAATTGATTTTATTTCATTCTGATTCGTGTATGGGTTAAATTGAATATTTTCCCTTATATATGATCTTAGATAATTTTTTACCACTCTGTTGGTCCAAAAATATGGTGTTTGCCTTATTATTGGAGTTTGGTAGAAGTCTGAACCATTCAAACTTTCACGAAATTATTGGTATTTAATATTAAAATAATTAATATTATATTATTTTAAAATTTCCAATGTTGATATCTTTTAAATAGATTATAAAATTGATATTTTATTCCGTGGTCAAGTCTAGAATATGTGTTTTTACACAGTTTAGGAATAAATCTCATAATGCGCCTTGGATGGGCCCCATCCCCATTTTCTTTTTCTTTTCTTTTTTTATCTTTCCTTTTTCCCATTTCTTTTCATTTTCCTAGGTTCTCCCCTATATTATAAAGTATTCCTACTTGAGGATTCCAGTCATTGTGGTTGAGAGAGGTAGACATAGAGAGAGGGAGGTATGGGGGATTGAGGTTCCTCTATAGACCTCAAGAAGGGTCAGATCATCATGTAGTAGTTGTGGGACATGGATACAGGCGAATGTTCAACAGATTCCACCCAAATGTAGGATGCTTTTTTTTATTTTTAAGCCCTGATCCTACATAGATGTTTCATTCTTGGATTTAAATTCATTCTATGAATGTTAAGGACCTCTTAAGTGTCGATCTATGCTTAATCATAGAAAATGTTGTTTTCTGGCCAATCGCAAGGGTTTCCCGTTTGGAAATCCAGATTTTAGGACATGTGGTTTCATGAACACATGATATATCTTCTTCTTGTTTGGAGAGTTTAATTTTTTGAAAGTAAACTTAGTTTAGTGTTACTTGGCCACATAATCGAGTACATGGGATGATAGAATTTTTGGGGCTACATGTTGTGTACTCGAATTACACGTTGTATAGTTGTACATGGTCATGTTACCAGATTATTGGGCAGACACACTATATAAGGGGTACATGGTTGTGTAGTAGACCATAGAAAAACCCTATGTGTGTCCAATAAAAGTAGTATTACGTAACCAAAACCTATTTATACCAATTCCATGTATAAGTACAGGACTAAGGTGGAGGTTTTTGAGTAAAAGACGTGTACTCAGGGTATATGAATTATACTACACCGTTATTTTCCATCGGACTTTTTGTATGATTTTATGAACCTGAGTTATAATTGGACAAAATAGGATCCCATTTTGGCTATTTTTTCACTTATATCATGATGATGGAACCCTTAGTGTAATTTGAGTACTCTTAAGAGGCATTTCTGGGTGGATGATTTTTATTAGAGAGGTTCTTCCTTCAGTAGGTAATTTCAAAGGTCTCCAGAGAGGGATACATGAGGTGAGACTTAGAAGAGGGTCATGGGTATAAGTTTTGGACATGGAATGAGATTTCTTATCTCCTTATTGGGTGTTGTTCAAGGTATATTCGCTGGTTAGTTGGACAAGGATATGTTCTGAGGAGATAGATTGGTCAGCCATTTGGGCCAACCTAGAGTGGAGCCTTGGAACTAACATGGTCCATGAGTCATCCCCCTAAACTGATCTTTATGTTAATTTTCCATTCAGGATAAGAGCCTATTTTTATGTGTGTATACTTATAGAAATCATGTTTACCCTCAGAGAAGGGAATTTTTCTAATATAAAAATTTATAACTGAACACCCAAGAGGTATTCTTCCACTTAAGATATGATCTATAGGTTACCATGTGGGATGCCTCCACTTACATACTGTTCCTGAGGGTCCCAAGGGTGTTTTGTCTACCTTTTTACTAGTTATGAGTATCCTAAGAGAGATGCATCTTCTTATGTTTGACATAGAGGATCCCAAGAGTGATACTTCCACCAACGTATTACCTCTATGATACTGAAAGTGATGTATATTCTATGTTTGAACCAAGGTACACCAGTGGATTCCCTAGTGGCTGACCAATCCCCAATAAGTGCATTATGGGATTGGGTAGAGATAATAGTTGGTGTCACCATAGATCCTATACAAAACATGTGATTCCAATGGGTTTTGGCGATGGAGAATTGTTTGGGCTGTAGACAAACTTCAGTATATAATTATTACTTCACTCAGTTATTGTCGATGAAACTATGATTTATAGATGTGTTTATTGAAACTCATCCTATGGGAATAATATGAAGAGATTCTATGGTGGTGATTTCCATTGGAACTTACTAGGATCTATCTTATGATCTTTATTAATTGTATTATACTTTCACTAGAATTCTTAGTGTCATTGGGATTCCTCCCTATACAAGGAACATATTAGAGGTTTCCCAGTGCATCTTAGAACCCCTTTTATATAGTATGTTTCCTAGGCTTCAATGATTTATAAGATTGAGGTGATGTGAATGGTTTCCATGTGTCCACATATCCCTCATTGACTAGATTCTTGTGACATCCCTAATGATTGATGATGACCTCCTTGATCGATTAGTCATATAATACTCATGATAGGGTGGGAACACAATTACTGCATTGACCAGAGTAATATAGTTAATTTCTATTGAGATAGTTATTAAATGATTCTGACTTGTTATCTATGATGAAGAAGTTTTTTCTTTAAATATTTCATAAGGTTCACTCCCATATTAATTATCCTAAATTCTAATGTATTGGTTGCCTACAAACTAGGACCCAGGAACTTGATATGAAATGAGATTAGGGAATGTTAAGACATAATATGGTTTCCACTGATTACTCAGGGATTGAATGGTATGCCTAGGATTCCTAGTATTAATATCTATGACTTTTTTATTAGATATCCATTTGATACCAATAATCCAAATTTTCATAGTTGAGGAAAGGGTATGTGATCAGAGGGATAGGGGTAATATCCCCCTCTGGTCTCATTTATTTCGGTGAGATATTTCCAGCAGTAGATGAAGTAGGTATAGTCAATCAGGATAAAAAATCCCAAGATCTATGATGCATTTATTTTATTTATTTCATTCGAGTTATGGAATTTCTAGTTTGGGAATATTTCATGAGTATACACATATGATACTAGGTTATAGGTTCACAGTTGGGGGTAGCCTACTGTGATTTATTTTTAACCCCTATATCTTCACCATAAGGTGCATGTAGACCTTATGTATTATTTCAGGATGATCATAAATTCATAATGGATAGGGAATGTTCTAGGGTTTCATGATATATAAGATTAGATCATGTGGGTTCTTATGATCATGTTGGATCATCTTACTAGGGTCATTAGAGAATAGTTATGTGGTTCTTCAGGGAGTATTAGAGGATCCTTGTGTATTTATTTCACTTAATTATTTTCTTTAGATGTGATCTTCTTGGTGGAAATAAATGTTGTATATATGAAATGGTTGTTTGGACCATTACTCCATTCAATTTATTACCAACATGTTTATAAATATTTCTTCTGCACTATGATTATTAATTTCTCTAGATGATGTTATGTCATTTATGATATTTTTATTACTTTGATATAAGTGCATAGTATCCTTATATAAACACCCTCATCCCAAAATTCTAGTCGGTAGCCTCTAACAGATGGGGATGTCTACCTGAGGCCTTTTTGAAATCCATTTTGGATAAGAATAATATATTAAGTCATAGCAGGTCCTACAAGGTTATTTGGATCATACTATAGCTCTCATGGATTATAGTAGTGTTAAGAGAATATGTAGCATCAGTTTGATCTGAAGAACTATAAAAAATCCTTTTGTTTATTACTTTAATTTTCTAATTTCTTAATATATTACATGATTAACTCAATTAAACATTTTTAACTTCAACAACAAATAGATTTTAGATTAAATTAATTTTATCTTATATTTTTTGAACTTTTATATTCATCCCCTCTCTAAACCTTTTTCTATCTCAATGGGGTCCTAAAACGAAGAAAAATAAAAGCGAACCCACCAATAAACTCTACACACACAAATATATATATATATATATATATTAAAATGATAATAATTTACATACCCAAACAATCTATACATGCCAATGTACATAATAAAATCAAAGATAATACAATATTGTTCATATTGGGCTCTACTCTATCTCCCTAAATTAATAAATACACAATCTCCCTCGATTTCTCTTAAAAAGTGACACATGAAATTATGGAGGGGTGCGAACTTTAGAGTACACAGTATATTCATACTTCTAATTAATTTGACATCCATGTGAAATAAATTTAATTATTTAGATATGGGTGAAACCAACTAAACAATGGAAAATATAGGATTATGAATAGGTTTCAGACAAAAACTCATAACTACATGAGATATATAACATTTCTAGATATCACCGACTTTATAATTATTTACTTTTCCCACAATCATTCCTTAACATTAATAAATCAAAACCATTAATCAACAAGTGAAATACCATTAATAATTTAATAAGACAAAGGGGATCATAAAATTTTACACTACTTTTACATATCAATTGAACTTCCATACCAACTTAAATCGATAAATATCTAGGAGGAAAACCTATCACTAACTTATAAGAAATTCAAGAATGAATGACAACAATATAAAACAGCTACTCACGTATCAATTAAACCAAAATATCTTCATAAAGAAACCACACAGGTTATAATTATCATAACCATGTATAACCAATATTTAATAATCAAGAACAATGGTAGTAAAAGTGAAATACAAATCACCAATATATCAAACATGATATCACATCAATGAAATATTCTTTAACCCCATGAATATTATAATCATACCAATTAATCTATTTACTTAATACATCAATTATTAATATAAAATAATCCATAAATTATTATTTGAATATATATATATTACTTAAAAATAATAATAATAATTGAAACAATTTAATTATTTAACTATTAATTTGATTAAACATAAAACTATTATAAGTAGTTAATCCATTTAATTTTTCTACTTCTATATTTATGTAGTAAATTCAAGTCATCGAACCACATCATTGGAAAACCACAGTATATACACCATTTCATATCATGATATCTCAAGGAAAAATCTATTACATACTTGTGGATATATAAAAATTAAAGATCTATTAACCTATTAAATTCCCAGAAGCAACCCCACTCAAAACATACCTCTAAAACATTCCAAATCTAGAACCTATAATTACCAAAATCGCCAATAAAACTCTCTTACAACTCTTAATTATATATTATCTGCTCCAAAAACATATATTTATAATGAAACCAATAGAAAAAACCCAAATATAATTACACATTATCATTTAATGTACCTCTAAAACACACTATTCAACCCAAGACTCAATAAATCATTACAGGGAAGGAAAATACCTACAAGTAAATTAATATATCCAATGACATAAACAATAACACTCCCTATCAAACCTATATGTTGTAACCATACCTAGATAATCCACTAAAACTAAATGGAAATAAAAATATATAATATTAAAAAATAGATGATCTCTACCACAAGATAATAACATCTACGGATACTTGTACATGGTCAATTTCAGCATCAACCAATCTCTTTATGTTCCCAAATTTCTTTAATTTAAATCATTGTTTTGTATTAGTAAATGTTAATTTTTTATTAGCTACCTATTCATATTTCAATTATAATGATACTTGTTATGTCATAAATTTAATTATAAATTTATATATTCTTATTTATTTCAATTCACCACACATATTCCAACCCAATTTTCTATGTCAACATAATATAATATACAAATATGAATCACTAAATCACCATATCAATAGGGAAATAAAATGGAATCAAAGAAATGTTATCACATTTTCACTTCCATTTGATATTCAAGATCATGTGTACTATAAATCCTATTTTATATGTGTTTAAATAAAACAAAATAATTTTTACTAGTACAAAAAAGGAAACTAGATTAAAAATAAAATTATTAAAAAAAGAATAATCAATGTAAAATTATTCAGAATGATGAAACATACAAAATCTCTTTATCCTAGACCAAACCCACAATACCGATCATAGGATAAGATAATTTGGAAAGAAAATAAAGCATACAAGCACCCATTCTTCCAACTGAAAACCACAATATTGATCTTGAGGGGAGATTTTGATATGGAATGAATAATGCAAATATAAAACCATTAACTCAGACCAAACTATCTCCACTAAGCTCAAGGGAAGAGTATGAACCATTAATATCATGAGGCGCCTCTAGGTCGTAGAAAAGGGGAAGATTATTTACTGATGAATAGGTAAAAGAATGGTTTTCATCATAGAGAATCATGTGGAATGGATATAATTAATTTCTATTAAAGTATTTTGTCTAGTTGTGTTTTTTTCATTATTAAATTGTTTTTATGATATAAATTATATGTAAAAATTTCAATCATGTTTCTGTATGTATATTCATAGATGTTTTAAAATTATTTATCCATATATATGTTTAAATGTTTATATATTTTAATATATTAATATTTTATATTGTCAATTTTAATATAATTAGTCGATCATAATTCACAAAAAATCTATATAGGAATATGAGATGTGTAGATAATTTATTGGAATTTTTTGAATGAATTATTGAAAAAATTTGATTTTCTATCCATGCGTGAAGTTTTTTGGATATAAGAAACTTAGTTTATAGTGAAATCAAAGACCATTTTATTTGATATTGTTTTATTCATATGTTTAAATAATGGATCATGGATGGTGAAATAAAAAATAAGTTAAGATCTAATGACGATGAATATGCTCAACATGGGATAGAGGATCATATTGAATTATTAATTTTTGATGTAGTTGTTGAAACCTTTGAAAAAAGTGTGGAGGGAATGTATAAATATAATGATAAATCACTATTCTTAGGTTGTACTAAAATTATAAAATTATCAACCGTGATGAGATTTTGGTAACTTGAAAATAATACATGGTTGGAGTGATAAATGTTTCAATACATCAATTGATCTTTTAAAAGGGAACTTCTATAAGGAAAGGAGATATCATATTCTAATTAGCTGGAAAAAAAATATTATGTCCAATGGGATTGGAGTATTAAAAGATACATCACATAATGAAAAAAAACAAGGATGCCATTTGAACCATCACTCGAATCAACACTGTACCAGCCCAAAGGGAATTCTTAATCTCCATGAGCTAGAAAAAATAATTCATGAATTAGAAGGAATGAAGTGGGAATTATTTTTTCCAACAACAACAAACATAAAAGATATATATAGTACAATAACAATCCGAACAATAATACAATTTTATATACTAAATATGAAGATACAATCGGCTGTAAACTAATGAAAAAGATACCAAATCACAAAATTCTTCCATAGAATTCATAAAAAATAACATCCTCCTAGATAAAATATCAGATCCATATATATATATGATTATCCATTATTTTGAGAAACCTATTAAACAACAAATATACTAGAGTGAGTTAAAATTACATTTGTTTTCCACCTTCTAAACTAAATTATAAGAATTTTAATGCGTATAAAAACATGTAGGTTTAGAAATAAGGATAAAAAATTAGTTTTATTGATTTTTCATCAATATATCATGTGTTATAATTTTTCCATAAAAACACCATTTTTAATTAAAACCATGATATTTTTCAAAAATAATTCCAAAATTTATTTTTTTCATATCAAACACTCATAAATTTTTGTTTAAATCTGTTTTAAGTTACAATAGCATAAAAATATGATGTCACTTTATAGATTTCCAAAATATTCATTCCTTAGAAAATATTAAAAAATCATTGTCATGGAAACCAGACATCCTTATGGGAAATAATCTATAACAGAGAGAACATAGTTATTAATGAAATAAGATCACATGCCTAAAAACCAATCAACACATTAATCGACCTCATTCCTATCACACATTCTTGCCCTATCCTTTCCTAACTAAGGGGTAACCCCTTAGGGTTACATAAGTCCCGCCTAAGACCACTAGCCTACGAATTATTCTAAACTAACACACATGTGTACCTATAATTACACCTAGAATCTTAGGTATTCCCATGACATTAAAATTAACGTGTTCATTTCATAGATACCATCATACCACATATCTTATCATAACACCACAATTAAAAGTTAATCACAAATCTTTCACACACCTATGAATATCTACATAGGAACACTCCCCTTTACCTACAATATAATTTTAATTCTATTCAATTCATCACCCTCAAAAGTAAAATGTAATTACATTCATTAAATCATACATCATTTTTGTTATATATAAAGAGTAATGTCCTATTATTTTCAATTTTCCAACAAAATCATTTAATGTTCCAATTAGTCATTTTCACATTCTCTTAGATTATTGATCCATCTAAACAAATCAAGGCCATTTATATTTCTTTAATTAATTATACATTAAAAATTATAGTTTTTAAAACAACCTCTTAAAAAGGGTTAAACAAAACCGAGCTTTGAAAACCAAATTTTCCTCATCATTTTGGAAATAATTATCATAAAACCCTAAAATAAATTTCTCAGAAACCAAATGGTAATTTCAAATTCCAAAAAATCAGTATATATCTTCAAAATTATTTTCACAAAATATCACAAAATAATTCACTTTTTACACTTCTATCATAAGATTATGAATTCAAAAATCAATGATATAACTACTAGATATAAAGGGAAAACAATGAATACCTTGAAATATCAAGATGAATGAATAATTATAATATTTTTAATTTTAAATAGATATGATTGGGACACATACCTAAATAATTAGAAACAATTAAATTTACATGAAATATATAAATAAAAGAATATTAGGGATCTAGGAATCAAGAGAATAAATGAAACCAATAATCCCATAACATCAATACCAGATTCAATGATCACAAATTCAATAGAGAATAGAGAGATCACTTAACCTAAGGATCTACAAGATTCACAAAATGATCAACTGGGATCTTAAGGATTACACCTATTACAATGACTGATCTAAGATAAAACATGTTAGATTATATCAGAAAAAATATATCTGATGTTGAAATTCTTAATATAATATACCATGCCAGGAAAATTGGGTGAATCTAGATAAATGAGGGAGAAAATGAATAAAATTATTCAATCATTGAAAAAATAGATCCAATGACATTTGATTCATTAGAATAAATCTATGAAAGGGTTGGGATCCAAATAATTTCTTATGAATCACATCTAGTTCATTAATCTAAATCTAGGGTAAATGAATTAGGTGAACATGAGGAGTTTCCTCTTATAAATGTATTCTTTTTAATAAATAATTTTTTGTCAAATAGTTTGGATGTACATTTTGTAAAATCATGAAACTATTAATGGGATACTAGAGGAGGTACATGGTTGGGATGCATATTATAATAAACATTGTTCCGACCATGAGAAACACCTTTGTCCCAAGATGCATAGTTTCCGAGAGATAGAAATTTGGATTGAATTAATCACGTTCCAACTGTGTACCCTCATATGGGACCCCAAAATGACTTGTATAGTTTCCCGCAGATGGTTCATGGTTTCCCATTAACATACACCACGTAGAACACTCAGAATTTCTAGGAAGACATATAAAAGGATGGTGTAACAAGAGGTACTCCAAAGTAATTTAATCCATATATTTATCCACAATTGCGATGTAACAATTATCCCCACCCAAATACTTTCTTCCCACAAAAACCATCAAGGAAATTGGTTTATCAAGAAGAATGAGGAAATGAGATATCTCAAGCGAAAATAAAATACATGATACTCTAATAAACCCTAAATAACATATTTAAATGATTAATTATATGAATTATAGACTAGAAATAATATTAATAAACACATGGAAGAAGCCAATATCTAATGAAAACCACCAAAATTGAAAGATTCACCAAATGAGACATCAAAAAAGAAAACTAGAGAATTGGTATAGTAATTGATGATAAAATATCCAAATCAGATTCTCTAAGTGACCTCCCTTCATTACCTAGTGGAAAATATCTCAACAACTCCACAATAAGGAACCTAACCACCAAACTCTAGTACAAGCTCAAAAGAACCTCACCCTGAAACCTATGAAACTATACTAAAACAAAAGGACTAAAAAGATTAATATTTTATGTAAAATAAACCCAAAGATTATGTGAGATAAATATGGAGAATAATTGGAATTCCACCACATAGAAAAATTCCACATAAAGTTTTTCACAGTGTTGGATTATGTTAAGTGGGGTTATCCCTAGACTATATTCTTGGAATACCGATTTTAGATAATTCCATGAAAAATAGAAGATCATCATCAATAATGCCTCTTAGTGCCCCAACACATACCCAATATATAATATATACATCATGAAACTATAAACACTAACCTATCTCTGGTCCCACATTATGATGAGTGAAAAAGAGAAACAAAATGCATTGAGGAACATGTATTTCCAAAACAAATGTGGTCCTATAAGTAATAGTCAAAGAAGAATGCATGAAAATAAACACATAAATATCATCTACAAATAACCCAATCCCAAACAATGAATAATGAACACTAGTATTATAGATAAAAAATATATATCTTTCTATAAAGATTTTTTCGTGGTTATACAATATAAACCAAAATACCTTCCTCGAGTCCACAAGAAAAACAAAGAATAATTCCCATAGAAGGGAAGGAAAAAACATTAAATAAGATAAATTCAATATTTTTTATCCCCCAACCATATTGTATTTCTCTATGAACCACACTTATTTGACTCAACTAATCAAAAACTGGGACTCCAAAACAAGTAAAATGAAAAATGAATATTTTAATAAACCAAAATCATACGTAACCAAGAAAAAATCTAATGAGGAGACTATAAAAAATAAAAAATTTCCATATAAACACTGGGTTAACTATAAAAACAACTTACAATGTCATAAGTTCCATAATATTAAGAGAATAAATTAATGAAAACTCATATGGTATTTACTCTGACATCAGTATCAACAACCCAGATTACAATCTACTCCTAATGATAGCTCCTCTATTGCATGTTTATGATTCACTTTAAGAAATATGGCTGGATCTTGGTTGTCTAAAATATTTTTCTATAGTAAATTTTCCTTAATATATGATGATCCTCGACCATGTTGAGATATAGAGAAACCCTGATTGAACTTATGCTAATGATCTAATTGGAAAAAAGATCTATAAACATTATGAGGCTTCTTACATGTGAAATTTTTATGATCATACATTATACAGTAGTTTCAAAAAACATATTTTAGCCAAGATGAATATAGTGAAAAGTTATAATTTCTTTTAATACCACTAATCACCAGCTTTGACCGGACACACATCTTTTTTCCCTTATTGGAGATTATTCTATTACACTAAGGAATATGAGAAATCTCTATTTCATATGGTTCACTTTAAAGCCTACTTCAACCTATATGTCATATATTATAAATGTTCTATAATAATAAAGGATGAGAAGGAAAATATCCTTAGATAGGGATGGTCTGAGAAAAATTTAGAAACAGAAATCCATTATCAAATTATATATTGAAATATGGGGAAGATACAATAATAAAACAATAAAATATAAAGAATAATCCGATACCATTTCATAACATTATTGGGGTGAAATAAACTCCATAGCTTTATGTACCTTTAATGAATTGGTAAAGAAATATTGAAATAATTACGCCTTGAAAGCAACCCATAAATGGTCCTTCAATGGATTGCACTGGATAACATACTTCCATTACTTCCCTCCTAGACTCTCAAAAATGAACATTTAAAAATTAACCTTTAGGGATTCTCAAAGCTCAATATTGGTGAAGATATCTTTAATAATCATAATCCACACTACTACTTCTTCATAACTGTATTTACCAAAATAAATAATGAGGATTTAGTCTTCAAAACCCTTAAACATAATTTTAATACGGAGGTATGAGAGGAAGAATATAAGGCCCAGAGATTAGAGATAAAAAAATATATCATATTAGGAGAATCTTGATCAACCAAAGTGTATATTGTGTCCAAATAGTGGAATACTCTATAAATAAGAAAAATAACCCATCAAAAAATGTTAGAATTAAAGTCTCATAATGTAAAATATGATACAACAAATTTCTTTAACACCTAATTTTAAACAAATCAATGTACAACACTAAAGAATCTCAAGTCTCAATTACTTTATGAAATAAAACATCACTTTTACCCAATATGGGTTTTAAAAAATTATTTTTAAAAAGAAACTAAATTATTTTACCAATATTTTCACAACCTTGTAAAATTTTAATGAAAATGTTCTGATCATTGCAATGTTAGAATCTGATTTAAAACAATTAACACATAAATAATGTAATGATTTTCAATTAAATAATATCGTCATCACATTAAAAAATATGAAATAAAATAGTACTCTAATATTTTTTGCAAAATAATGAACTAGATTTTCGAAAAAAATATTTCATCATTTTAAATAAAAAATACTTCAAAAATACCAAAAACCAAAAACCACATTAAATTGGAAAATGTTTTATAAGATAATTCTAAATTTACCAAATAAGAAATCTTTTTTTAAAATAGGAGAAATGATTAAAAAAATTAAATCATTTAAAAAACTCAATGAAATTACCAAAACATTTTAAACAAACCAAAAACTAGAGTAAAATAAAATAAATATAGAAGAAAAGAAACCCCATACACAAAAAAGGAAAACATAAAAGTCCAAATAAATATATTATGTGCATTATTTGGACACATGGTTAGGAAGACCATGAAACAATCTTGTGATGTATATTAGAAGTTGAACAAAGATGACTAAATGGTATATGATTTGTTTTATATACTATGAGTATCATGAACCCATTTGAATTCCCTAAATAATATAATATTCTCAAAAAAACACATGAACTCATAATTTCATAAAGAAAAAACTCAAAAAAAATATAAAAGTATCAAAATTGTTTAGGGATAAAACTCGATCATGAGAAAAAATCCTCAAGAAATATCATAGTAACCTAAGTGTCACCTTTGATGGGCGGTGATCAGGAACCATTCGGTAACTAACTATTTGAATTCTGATATACCTACCTCTAAATTACCAATCATCTTAGAATAAGAAGTAAATACATACTTTTTCGAATTTTGTAATGAACTGAATCAGGATACAATCCAAACTAGCACTTGAATTGATGCAACATTAGACTAAATGAAATCTTTGATTCTCATGGCCTAGTGGCATTCACCCAAAAATCAGAAAGAATAATGTAGGCATGATTTTTCACAATTGAAAAAAATATAGAAGAGATAAACAACAGAACTAAAATCACAACAAGAATGCTCTAAGCTATCTAAAAGATGAAGATATAACTGATTTGAAAATTCTGAAAAATATACCAAACCACCAATATCTCTATATAAAGGTGATAAAAACCCACATGCACCTCCATAAAAGCTCTAACACAAAGGTATAGAAATATTCACTATGTCAAGAAACCGATTAAACCTATAATGGATAGGTGAGATCTAAAATCCCATTTGGTCTCAACCCGCTAAATTTAGTAATAACACCTTAAAACAGAATTCCTGACATGAAAGTTTGAAAACAATTATATATAATACGTTTACTAGGTTTTTCATCAATAATTAAATTTTAAAACATTTTATTTGAAATAATACATTTTCTTTGAAACCAAATCATTCTAAAAAACAAATTCAATTTCTCATATCAGACATTAGTAAATTACTATATAAATTATTTTTGAACTTTCATTAAGGGAAAAATAAGATGTCATTTCATATATTTTTGGAATAGTTATACCTTGGAAACAATTCACAAATCATCATCATAGAAAAAAAAATTCTAATGGAAACAATATATAATTGAGAAAAGATTTCCGTTGATTAATTGTGGTAGTGTGTTCAAAAATCAATCAACACATTTATTGACCTCAACCCAAACACCCAATCGTAACCTATATTGTCCAAACTATGGGGTAATCCCTTAGGTTGAACTATATCCCACCAAAGGTCACTATCCATAGCATGATTCTAAACTAGTTCTCATGTGTGACTAGAATTATAGCTTGAAACATAAGTCTTCCCATGAAATTAAAATAGAGGTGTACATTTCAAAGATAGTATCATACAACATACCATATCACATTATCATACTTTCAAATAGATCCTAATTATTTCTTAAATCCCAAACACCCACATAGAAAAACGTCTCTTTATCATGGATAGAAATTCAATTCAACTCAATTCATCACCCTCAATATAGATCTCTCATTTCATTCATTAAAGCATCCATCATTATTATTATGCATAAATGGGAATGTACATGTTCTCCATTTTCCAATATAACATTCAATGTACTAACCAGGCCTTTTCAAATTCCACATTGATGATTAACCCATTCAAATAAATCAAGACCATTTATAAAATCATTTATATATCATTACACATTATCAAATTCTAGTTTTAAAAAAATCCTATAAAAAGGGTCAAATAAGGCCAAGATTTAAAAACTATATTTTCATCATCATTATAAAAATAATTCTCAAAAACACCTCAAATACATTTAAAAAAACCAACTGGTCATTTCAATATCCAAAACAAGGGTATATAACTTTAAATGACTTTCCCATCATATCAGATAAAAATAACCATTTTCCTTTTTTATTAAAAGATCATGAATTCAACAATATTTGATATAGCTACTAGATATAAGTATAAATCCCAAAAGTAATTGAAATATCAAGATGAAAGAATATGAAATCATAGGTTCAATTTTAAAGGCAGATTATTGCTAAAACTACCTAAAATAATTGGAAAATTTAAAAAATATATAAGGTCTACTGTAACGCCCCGACCCCAGCTACCCAGAGTCGGTGCATTACTTCGTAACATTGGCATGATCACAAAAGATCAAGTCTCGAAAGACCGATTAGTTTAGTAGCCTTGGAAACACTAGATACATTCGTAAACGTTACATTACATCATAAAGTGAAAAACTACAATAACAAAGTCTCCATAGTCCACACTCATATCCTCTTCTGACTATCCCTGTAGGTCATTCATAAAATACTTCTTCACATCCTGGAAAATATTAAAACATTGAAAGGGGTGAGCTCAGATGCTCAGTAAGGATAACAATATTGCGGAAGCTTTCATAAATAAACATAAACATTTAAGGCAATGTATAACTAAAACAAAAGCCTTTTAAACTTGAACATCAACATAATATGGCAAAAGTAAAATGAGATAATGCCATTTACTTCTTCACATGGATATTCTACTGGTCGAATAATCACATGCAATATCAATAACCACTTTCATAATGATGGAATGCATAATGCCAGACTATCATAACCACGTAGCCAAGGCCTCGTGCCAAGACCACAAATAAAATTTTGTCAAGGCCTTGTGCCAAGACACTAGTTTGTCTCATGAGACCTGCCGATGCATCGAGGAGCTATAGCGGGCTCCACCCGTCACTTATTAAGTCCAATGCATTCCTCATATGAATAGGTTTAAACATATCATAAAACATAACATAATCATATCACATAAAACATGAATAAAGGAAACATAACATTTCCACATTTCAATCACAAGATAAATACAACACATTGATATAATAAAAATGATTTCAAAACCATTTTCAATACCAAAATAAAAGAAAGTTAAAACTTTGTATTTATTTTTCATTAAAATAAAATGATGGCTTGTAGAGGAAGCTGAAACTCAAATAATGGTCACGGCGGCGGAGAAGTCATTGTCGCCGCATAAGTACGGAAAGAAAAACATTCCCTTTTTGTCGTTTAGTAAAATGTTTCGTATAAAAAATATTCCTTTTTGAATAAACGTAAAAGTCAAAGGGGTTTATACACTGTACAAAAGAAATTTGTGTATAAAACAAAATATGCCTCAATGAATGGAGATTGAGACGAAGTCCCTTAAAAAGATCATTTTTAAATAAAATATATCTATTATGTGTATTCACTATATGTACACATAAAGAAAGTATAAATACAATATACAACATAATAATATCATGACATAATTTGAAAGTAGGAGATTAACCCAAAGAATGGAAGTTGGGTTAAGAAGTTCCCTTACCTCGTGTCTGACTTGACTCAACCGTTCTTTAACCTCCTGAATAATAAACTAGAGTTAATATATACCTTATTAAGAACCATTTTCAACTTCATTATCCTTATTATATCACTTATTACAATGATATGAACATTATGTAATTATTTAAGTTAATAACGGTCGTTTTGTCGATCTTTGGTACTTGAGTCAACAATAAGCTTCTTATAATTACAAGTTGTTTATGTGGTGAAATATCCATTATATCCAGAATTATATTCATGATTTAGATGTCATATATATCTTATATATCCAGTATATTCATTCATTTATAATATTACGTAACATTTAGAGGTAAGAAATGAAATGCACCGTTCATGGAGACGGTAAGCCGTACGTACGCATGAACGCTACTTTCATTTCAATTTCATATTTAATGGAACTAAATCATAATGATATAAATGTATAATATAATTCCAGTATTATATAGTGTATAATACCATTTACTCCATCCTTTATACATCCCACATATGGCATTAACGATTCAAATCACTTTGAGGGGGCGGTAGTCCGCACTTCCTAAAATGAAATTATCGCATTTTACCCATAATGGAAATCGTAAAGTAAGCCATAAATGAGAAATACAGAAGCATAAGTAAAACATAAACACATTATATATCATATATAAATATAGTGACATCTTAATGGCCACCTTTGAAGGTGTTATATGAGTGTTGAACAATCATCGTTTCGTGAGGCAGAAATTCGCCATCCACAGAAACCGTATGTTCTTTAACCATTAGATGTAGGTGTGTGTAAGTGTAGCTCGAATCCTTCTTATAAAAACATCCTAGTATATTTAGGATACTGGTGTTGTTACAAAATAAATGAATAAAAAGAGTTTAGGGGGTTGGAGAAGAAAAATAAAACAAAACAACATTAGAAAAGACATTACCTCAAAATCGGGTAACTCTTTTTGATTTGAGCCAAAGGCTTCCTTGGGAAGAGTTCTGCCCAAAGTGAGGCTTCTATGAGTAAGGGAGGAATGTTGGGAGAGTATTTTGGCAGATTTTGGCCGAGCCAAATGGCTTGAAAGTGTAAATGAGGTGGGATAGGTGGGGGCCTTTTATAAGTGGAGAGGAGGGGCACTTTTGGAAAGATTGAAATGTTACATTATTTCAAAATGCTTTTTCGGATTCTAAAGGTCCCACACTTATATAATTAGAGGATAAGGTGATAAGGTTTCGAAATCTCCTCATCCAATAGGATTTGGACAAGTGTAAGCCTTGTATTTTGCATTATCTTCTCATTTTATTTAAATCGTTAAATAATGAGGTCATCGCCACATCATAATGATGTCATAAATAATTTACTTTATTTAATGTCTAAAAATTATAAAACAAATACTATGATGTAGGAAATCTTTTTAGCTTTCTAATGAATATTTATAGTCAAAATTTGGACTTGTGTAACCCTACTTAAAAATTGTTTTAGTAAAACAATTTATGTTAGTGTCATTTTCACTTTAACATTAAATAAAAAGTAATTTATGTTATTTCCCAACAAAAGTGGATCCATGGGGTCCCCAAGTTAGGCCATGGCTTGTCTTGGTCGGCCATGACACAACCAATGAGGTTGGGACATGTGTCTAGGTCATTTAATATTATTAAAGTATTATTTATACCTTAAACTACCCTAATTACCACTAATCGCGATTAAGAACTTAATAAGTTACTATTCACCAAAAAAAATTTTTTTACCCCATTGAACCACATTTTACATACTAATGACAACCATGTATGTCGGATTTTCAAAATTCAATACACATTAGTGGTAAACGTTTATTTAACTGAAAATCAGTTTGCTTGATTACCACTTAGTGGTTTCACTATTCATCAAAAATTGATGTTTTTCAGAATAAGGCCAAAATTTCACCCTAAGCTATAATTGATATTCCGAATTCAAAAATGATGTCTATTTTACAAAATTCCAAACATAAAAGTTGCATTAATTAATTTTACAATTAATTCCCGCTGTTACGACAAATAGCGTGTTTTTAAGAAACAATTTATATCAAAAGATTGGCAATTGTTTATGTCCATTTTCAATGTTAAATTAATTCTAATGACCACCATTGGATAAAATGGTAAAAATATATTCTAATTATACTTTAAAACCACTAAATAGTATAATTTATGACAATTAATTATTTTGATTAAAAAAGTTGTTTTAAGTATTTTTCACTATTCATAAAAAATTGGAAGTTCTCAGAAAGTTACAAAAAATTCAACTTAGGATAATTTCGATATTACGAATAAAAAAATGAAGTCCATTTTGAAATATAAAATTTCTATAATTTTAAAAGGTATTTATTACTATTCATAACGGCTACTTTGATTAGTTGCTGTGTGTTAGAATTCGAACTTGCGTACAATGCAAGATATTGCATTATTGAAAGAGAGGCGTATCGTAGAAGCTCGGGGTGTTACATTCTCCCCTCCTTCAATAAATTGCTTCCTCGCAATTTGAAATTTTTCTTGGAAAATAAAAGGTTGAAAAGAGAAAATACCTTTGAGGAAAACCCACATCAGAAATAAGGTTAATAAATATATAACATTAAAAGAAAGCAGGATAATTACAAAGGTCACCCGATATAGCCCATTCTAGGATTATATAAAAATATGGATATGGAGGAGAAACAAACCATCAAGGTCGGATGGAGAGTTATAGAAAACAGGATTAGGAGAAAGTTTAACCACAAGAAAATCACAAACTTGTGATTGGTTAAACGGTCATTGAATCCCCAGTTGGAAAAGTTAACCGACAACATTTTTGTTTTAAGTTACCTTTTATAATGTTGAGGAATTTATTTAGAAGATTTACTAAGAACGTAAGGGAATATACATACTTGTTATGTATACTTTCATTCGTTAATAAATTTTTACCACAAACCCAACTTTTACTCCAAATGGTAACGGAACTCAAAAATATTCTATTTATCCTAATTGTATAAGGTTCCAAATGTTAACACATACCATTTAGATTAGTAAAACGATTTTGTAACAACCAGG
Organism: Viscum album; assembly: GCA_963277665.1. Classification (NCBI taxonomy): domain Eukaryota; kingdom Viridiplantae; phylum Streptophyta; class Magnoliopsida; order Santalales; family Viscaceae; genus Viscum; species Viscum album. Next base: position 518,727,265 of record OY728135.1, on the reverse strand, counting down.
GACTTCCTGTAGGCTAGTGGTAGGAAATAACGGCTTGTCGCACTATGGTTGTGGGTTCGATTCCTGCAGCTGTGTCCGACGCGACGGGTTATTCCCCACCCTGAAGGTTGTCCTTTTCCTAAAAATATAGTACTATACTATTCCAAAAATAATCTTCATAAATGTTTTAACCTTAAACAATACTATCCAAAGTTCAACTTAATCCACTCCAACCTTTATAGTTATCCAAAATACCTTCATCTAGACTTTCTCTAAAAGGTCTCTAAATTCCAAAATTAATTGTAACATCAGATTCCCCAAACAAAGAAAAGTTTCTCTTATTGTCACATACTAAAAATATGATTACCTTAATCATATTAAAACCTTACTGAAATCAAAAAGTACTGCAGTACAATCCTTATATAGATCACATTATTCTAATAACCAGAATATAATCCATGAGTCCAAAAGCACCAATACATTAGTTATTCTGCTTCAACTGTAGTAATAGCATAAGATTGTCCTTGATCCCTTGGCCTTTTCTGAGGTAAGTTTCCTTGACGCTTAGGACATTCATTTGCATAATGACCCATTTCTCTACAATTGTAGCATTCAAATTTGACAGCCTCTTTCTTTCCCTTGCAATCACGTGCCTGGTGACCTTTTTCTCCACATTTATAACAGACTCCCATTCCTTTTAGGCAAGTACCAGGGTGATTCTTCCCACAATTATCACATAATGGAAAATCCGTCTTTCCCTTTTTCCCTTTATCTGTCTCTTGTTCCACCGTTCTCTTCTTCTCTTGCTTTACTTTGTTGTCATAAGACTTAGAGAATTCCTTTTCTGTCTTGATAGCACATGAGACTATATCTTCGTATGTTGAGAAATATTGTGACACTAGAGCTCGACGGAGAAATGGTTTTAACCCATCAAAGAAACGATCAATCTTACTCCTTGGGTTACGTATATAATCGGCAGCATGCCTCGCTAACCTTGTAAAGTTAGCCTCATACTTTGCGACATTCTCATCCTCCTTCTGCCTCAGACTCAGAAATTGCCTTTCCATATCTGCTCGATGGTCACGAGGAAAGTATTTTTCTAAGAAAAGATCTTTGAACTCCCTCCATTCCATATTCGATACGTCATCATCTTCCTTTGTGTTTTGAATCAGCGACCACCACTGATCGGCATCTCCAGTGAGGCGGTAAACTGCCATGACAACATTCTCCCTTTCACTACTCCCCAAGGCATGGAATATTTTCTCTAAGGAATTTATCCATTGCTCAGCTACTATAGGATTTGTACTCCCATTGAAGGTTGGTGGTTGTTGCCTCATGAAACGGTCTAGCATTGATCCTCCACGTTGCGGATCAGGGTGCTCCATACGAGTAAGGTTGTTATTCATAACCTACGTGAGTTGTCCCAGTACGGTGAGAAGCTGATCAGCACCAGTTTTATCACTAGCTCCACCATAATTATCCTGAGTAGGAGGGCAATTCCTACACGGAGTGCGTGCATTGATACGGTTTCCATTCCTTCCACTAGGCGCCATTTCTAAACAATGGCATAAACTAGATTAGTTTATGAATCAAAATACATAATTCCATACTTGTAAAACACTTAACATAAATTGAACTAATTATGGATATAATCCATAATTATAAAAAGGTTTTATTTGAGGAAGTATATACTCATAACCGTTCATAGTGGTTTGTAAAGAAAATGAGAATTATCCTAAGCATATCCCCCGGGAGTGTCGTAACCAAGAGTGCAGCAAGGCCCGTTGTCGTGCACCAGTTCCCGTTCGAGTCTAGCTCAAAGCGGTGTTTTCGGGTTTTACCCCTAGGTACATCTGTGCCAGAGCCGCCTCTACCTGCTCGTATCCAGACAAGGATGTATTGCTCGGAAAACTCATAACATCTCTATAATACCAAAATTCTAGGAAGTTCTTCTATACTAATCCTCAAAGTCTATCTTCGGGCTATGTGCTCTAATCAGAGTTTATCTAAATCTAGCTTCCAAGGTTAGTACTAAACTGCCTCTGATACCAACTGTAACGCCCCGACCCCAGCTACCCAGAGTCGGTGCATTACTTCGTAACATTGGCATGATCACAAAAGATCAAGTCTCGAAAGACCGATTAGTTTAGTAGCCTTGGAAACACTAGATACATTCGTAAACGTTACATTACATCATAAAGTGAAAAACTACAATAACAAAGTCTCCATAGTCCACACTCATATCCTCTTCTGACTATCCCTGTAGGTCATTCATAAAATACTTCTTCACATCCTGGAAAATATTAAAACATTGAAAGGGGTGAGCTCAGATGCTCAGTAAGGATAACAATATTGCGGAAGCTTTCATAAATAAACATAAACATTTAAGGCAATGTATAACTAAAACAAAAGCCTTTTAAACTTGAACATCAACATAATATGGCAAAAGTAAAATGAGATAATGCCATTTACTTCTTCACATGGATATTCTACTGGTCGAATAATCACATGCAATATCAATAACCACTTTCATAATGATGGAATGCATAATGCCAGACTATCATAACCACGTAGCCAAGGCCTCGTGCCAAGACCACAAATAAAATTTTGTCAAGGCCTTGTGCCAAGACACTATTTTGTCTCATGAGACCTGCCGATGCATCGAGGAGCTATAGCGGGCTCCACCCGTCACTTATTAAGTCCAATGCATTCCTCATATGAATAGGTTTAAACATATCATAAAACATAACATAATCATATCACATAAAACATGCATAAAGGAAACATAACATTTCCACATTTCAATCACAAGATAAATACAACACATTGATATAATAAAAATGCTTTCAAAACCATTTTCAATACCAAAATAAAAGAAAGTTAAAACTTTGTATTTATTTTTCATTAAAATAAAATGATGGCTTGTAGAGGAAGCCGAAACTCAAATAATGGTCACGGCGGAGGAGAAGTCATTGTCGCCGCATAAGTACGGAAAGAAAAACATTCCCTTTTTGTCGTTTAGTAAAACGTTTCGTATAAAAAAGATTCCTTTTTGAATAAACGTAAAAGTCAAAGGGGTTTATACACTGTACAAAAGAAATTTGTGTATAAAACAAAATATGCCTCAATGAATGGAGATTGAGACGAAGTCCCTTAAAAAGATAATTTTTAAATAAAATATATATATTATGTGTATTCACTATATGTACACATAAATAAAGTATAAATACAATATACAACATAATAATATCATGACATAATTTGAAATTAGGAGATTAACCCAAAGAATGGAAGTTGGGTTAAGAAGTTCCCTTACCTCGTGTCTGACTTGACTCAACCGTTCTTTAACCTCCTGAATAATAAACTAGAGTTAATATATACCTTATTAAGATCCATTTTCAACTTCATTATCCTTATTATATCACTTATTACAATGATATGAACATTATGTAATTATTTAAGTTAATAACGGTCGTTTTGTCGATCTTTGGTACTTGAGTCAACAATAAGCTTCTTATAATTACAAGTTGTTTATGTGGTGAAATATCCATTATATCCAGAATTATATTCATGATTTAGATGTCATATATATCTTATATATCCAGTATATTCATTCATTTATAATATTACGTAAAATTTAGAGGTAAGAAATGAAATGCACCGTTCATGGAGACGGTAAGCCGTACGTACGCATGAACGCTACTTTCATTTCAATTTCATATTTAATGGAACTAAATCATAATGATATAAATCTATAATATAATTCCAGTATAATATAGTGTATAATACCATTTACTCCATCCTTTATACATCCCACATATGGCATTAACGATTCAAATCACTTTGAGGGGGCGGTAGTCCGCACTTCCTAAAATGAAATTATCGCGTTTTACCCATAATGGAAATCGTAAAGTAAGCCATAAATGAGAAATACAGAAGCATAAGTAAAACATAAACACATTATATATCATATATAAATATAGTTACATCTTAATGGCCACCTTTGAAGGTGTTATATGAGTTTTGAACAATCATCGTTTCGTGAGGCAGAAATTCGCCATCCACAGAAACCGTATGTTCTTTAACCATTAGATGTAGGTGTGTGTAAGTGTAGCTCGAATACTTCTTATAAAAACATCCTAGTATATTTAGGATAATGGTGTTGTTACAAAATAAATGAATAAAAAGAGTTTAGGGGGTTGGAGAAGAAAAATAAAACAAAACAACATTAGAAAAGACATTACCTCAAAATCGGGTAACTCTTTTTGATTTGAGCCAAAGGCTTACTTGGGAAGAGTTCTGCCCAAAGTGAGGCTTCTATGAGTAAGGGAGGAATGTTGGGAGAGTATTTTGGCAGAGGTTGGCCGAGCCAAATGGCTTGAAAGTGTAAATGAGGTGGGAGAGGTGGCGGCCTTTTATAAGTGGAGAGGAGGGGCACTTTTGGAAAGATTGAAATGTTACATTATTGCAAAATGCTTTTTCGGATTCTAAAGGTCCCACACTTATATAATTCGAGGCTAAGGTGATAAGGTTTCGAAATCTCCTCATCCAATAGGATTTGGACAAGTGTAAGCCTTGGATTTTGCATTATCTTCTCATTTTATTTAAATCGTTAAATAATGAGGTCATCGCCACATCATAATGATGTCATAAATAATTTAATTTATTTAATGTCTAAAAATTAGAAAACAAATACTATGATGTAGGAAATCTTTTTAGCTTTCTAATGAATATTTATAGTCAAAATTTGGACTTGTGTAACCCTACTTAAAAATTGTTTTAGTAAAACAATTTATGTTAGTGTCATTTTCACTTTAACATTAAATAAAAAGTAATTTATGTTATTTCCCAACAAAAGTGGATCCATGGGGTCCCCAAGTTAGGCCATGGATTGTCTTGGTCGGCCATGACACAACCAATGAGGTTGGGACATGTGTCTAGGTCATTTAATATTATTAAAGTATTATTTATACCTTAAACTACCCTAATTACCACTAATCGCGATTAAGAACTTAATAAGTTACTATTCACCAAAAAAATTATTTTTACCCCATTGAACCACATTTTACATACTAATGACAACCATGTATGTCGGATTTTCAAAATTCAATACACATTAGTTGTAAACTTTTATTTAACTGAAAATCAGTTTGCTTGATTACCACTTAGTGGTTTCACTATTCATCAAAAATTGAAGTTTTTCAGAATAAGGCCAAAATTTCACCCTAAGCTATAATTGATATTCCGAATTCAAAAATGATGTCTATTTTACAAAATTCCAAACATAAAAGTTGCATTAATTAATTTTACAATTAATTCCCGCTGTTACGACAAATAGCGTGTTTTTAAGAAACAATTTATATCAAAAGATTGGCAATTGTTTATGTCCATTTTCAATGTTAAATTAATTCTAATGACCACCATTGGATAAAATGGTAAAAATATATTCTAATTATACATTAAAACCACTAAATAGTATAATTTATGACAATTAATTATTTTGATTAAAAAAGTTGTTTTAAGTATTTTTCACTATTCATAAAAAATTGGAAGTTCTCAGAAAGTTACAAAAAATTCAACTTAGGATAATTTCGATATTACGAATACAAAAATGAAGTCCATTTTGAAATATAAAATTTCTATAATTTTAAAAGGTGGTTATTACTATTCATAACGGCTACTTTGATTAGTTGCGGTGTGTTAGAATTCGAACTTGCGTACAATGCAAGCTATTGCATTATTGAAAGAGAGGCGTATCGTAGAAGCTCGGGGTGTTACATCTACACCCTAATGAAGATGATGGATTTAGGAAATAAGATATGATCCAAAACCAAGAACCCCATAACATCAACACTACATTCACCAATCCCAAAATAAATAAATAATAGAGAGATCTCCTTCCAAAAATATCTCGAATATTTGTACAACAATCAACCCAAATCTTAAGGATTCCACATCTTTTAACAACTAATCTAAGAGAAAACATGTCATATCATAATAATTACCTTATATCAGGTGATGATATCACTGATCTAAGATTTATTTAATGTATAAAATGAGCGATCTAAAAAATGAATGTGGAATGTTGAATAATGGGATAATATCATTTAAAAAATATTTCTAAACCAATTGATTCATTAAAATCAATATTTGAAAGGGTAGGGTTTACCTAAATCACCTCAGAAACACATATGGTTTTAGATCTTAATGACTTGATGAAGAAATGAGGGAAAAAAGGGAATTTCATGTTATAAAATAAAATTTCAGAATAATTAATTTCCATCACACTATTTGGACACATAGTTTGGAAAATAATTACTAATCATTTTCCCCTTCCTGTGTTATTGGAGGAGTTTCATGGTTTGGATACATATTTTTTAAAACCATTTTTAAACTATTTTAAACAACTATGTCCCATTCTACATGGTATCCTAGAGATAGATGCATGGTTTGAAATAATTATGTGCTGACCATGTACTCTTTTATAGAACCCTAGATGAGGTTCATAATTTCTTGGATATGGAACATGGTTTCCCCTAATTGTGAACAAACCATGGACCACCAAAAACAATGAAAATATCGACGAAAAATAATCATATAATTTGGGGCAAACAAGACATACTCAAAAGTAAATAAATCTATATAGTTATCAATGTTTGGGATGTGACACATGATTTCCCAAATGAGCGTCTGATGTATAGGATGGAATATTAATGTTTATTAAGATGTACTAAATATTGGAAATAATGATATTAAATGGAAGAAAAATACAACTATGTTTCATTATGAAGAAGAGGAACAAAAAATACCACTAAAGATATCTGTTATGTTCCAATAATTCCTTATTTGAAGTTTCTCTATGAATTTAAATTATGAAAAGTGGACAAGATGGTATAAAAAAGAGAGTATCACTAATTGAAACATGGTTCATCCTAATAATTTACCATAATGGAAAATATTTTATCACAAATTTACAGATTATGGAAATGAAGTTAGAAATCATAGAATGGGTATATACATAGATGGAATGAATCAATATAAGAGACCTAATATTCAATATTTTTCATGTAATGTTATGTTGGTATTCCAAAACGTTTCCTCTAGATATGTATGAAGATGAAATATGTGGTGATGAGCTTGATTATTTATAGACCAGAACAAGATAGAAATGATTTTAATGTCAATTTATAACAATTTATTTATTATTTTATATTTATAAGGTATAAATGTGTTACAATATTTGATTCATAGAGGAAAGTTAAATTTATAATGTTTTATAAACTAATGTTTACTGTAATTTGTTTTCTTTTAAGGAAAATTTATCTAGATATAGTGTTAAAGGACATAAATATTTTCCAATTTTCGAAGAGTGGATTTCATATCATCAATTTTAGAATTGATGAAAACAATGTACATGGGAAATTAGAGTTTTTGTATATAGATCATCCTTATAAAATATTAAAAATGGAATTTAAATGTTTTCAAGTGTATTATTTTTCCCTAAACCTATTTTTAGATGAACAATATTTTTATAAGGTGAAAAACATAAATTTCATGTTTCGAAATAATTGAAGTCATGGTCATCAAAAAAAATATTTTAAAAAAAAGATCCATTTTATTCAAGGTACCTTATTTGAATTTTGTGGAATTAAAACAAAATTTTTTTGTTATACATGTTGAGAAAAATATATTTTACTGTCTAGTTGAGAAATTGTTATATATAAAAAGGTAAGAAAAAGATGTATATCATGCATGACTAGACTTAACAACCATGGGATTATGTTTGAAGTTATCTATCACAATGAAAGGAAACATAACATATTTTCCTCTCTCTTGTCACACATTAAGCATGGGTGAGAACATTATCTTTTTTTAAAGCCCATATGCTATTAAATTAATTTTTGGTTTTTCTAAAAATATGTGTTATTTTGTTTCATTGAAGGATTTAATGTTAATAGGTATGAAATATCATCGATGTCATTTACTGACGTAATAATATATACCAGCAGGATTGTGTCAAATATAACTAATACCTGTCTAAATGTATATCATCAAGTTGTGATACTTTTTCAATTCAATTTATAGAAACATTATAGATATATATTTGTTAAATGAGTTTTAGAATAAATCCAACCTCAAACATTATCAACTAGAAATTTATTTTCCATAATTTTTGTTGTTGATATAAAGGTTTATATATCTATTCATTTCCTATGAGAGATAAGAATATGTGGGCATATTTATTTAGGTTTGCTATATAATTTTTTTTACAAAAATTTATATACATTTTAAGGGATATGTTAAGAATATAAATTGAACAGAGGCCTATATTGTTCAAAAATATATATCAAAATAGATTATTTTGTTCTGTAATAATTATTCTTTCAAAGTGGTGCACATTGGTGTCCCTATATCTATGTATTGGATAGTTTATAGTGAAGCTAAGGGGATTCATCACTTAAAGATAAAGTTAATTCCATGTGATGAAGTGATGCATTGACATTTAAAAATATTTTACATCATATGTGATTTTTAACCACATATATCAGCATGTATTTATGAAATAATGGTATGATATTTGAGAATAAATGAAAAGTGGTTGATGAATGAACATAAAAACACATTTTCTTCACGGTTTAAGGAGAAAACTATCATTAATTTATCTATTTCAAAAACATTGAAATGGTTAGAAGGGGGGCCAAGTGTCAAAATGATCATGTGGTATGGTATTGATATTCATGGTTACAAAATTTACATAAAATGACGAGACAACAAGATTAAATTTTAAAATAGTGGAGTAATAGTGGTCACCGAAGCACTTCACTTTTCAACTACCAAATATAAACACATAAATTTTAGATCAACAAAATATTTAGGAGTTGTTGAGAATAAATGAGTGATTTATTATATAAAGGTTTGGGTATTAGTATTTATGTGAAACTGTGTTGAAGGTAATGGTTGTGTGAAGAATTATTAAAATGGATTTTTTGTTTTTTATTTGAATAGATTTATTTGTGAGGAAGAGTCACTTATCTTGGAGACACATTAAAAGAAAATATTATTTGTTTTTTGACAAACCATATTATCAGAAATCCATTGCTCTGAAAGGGAAAAAACCATTTGGGTGATGAAAATATTGATGATGTTGATGTCCTATATGGAAGTTCTTTATCTATTACAATCATATATGAAGATAAAAATGAATTATATGTGGAATTTTTCTACGCAACCTAAAATAATCACGTAAAGGGGATATGGGAAAACACTCCATTACTCTCCTAATTAACCAGGAAATCTATTTTTCATGAGAAATTGACATATATAAAATCATAATTTTTTAAATTTGATATTTAAATATATATTTGTTAATTATTCTAACAATTTGTGTAATATTTTTTTTCATATTAATTAGAATTATATATCGATTTTTTTGTGATAAGATTTTACATTCATGATATTTTTATGAATTTTTATTTATATTATTCGTTTTTAGGAATACACTTCTATAAAGTAAAATAGTAATAATTTTATTCCTATTTTGATCAATTATATTCTAAATTATGACATTTATTTATTTGTAATCTAAAATAGGTACATAAAATTCGACATTTTTAAATAATAATCATTTTTTAATTTGTTTGTTGTTAATTTTTATATTAACTTGTTTTATATAGACCTTTTTTTGGGTGAACACTCTAAAATTCAATCTTTTGTTTTATATTATGAATAATAAATTTTTTAATTTTTATTGTAATTTTATTTTAATCAAATACAGGTACATATACATTTATTGTAGTAGAATATATCTTTATAAATGATAGACATTGAGGGATGGGAACCTATGTATTTATGTTTTCTCATATATATATACAATAATATTATTATTTATGAAAGTAAAATGATATTTCATAAAATAATGTGAAGTTATTATTATTATCTAGAAAGGATGGTACTTAAATATGGTAGTCATGGGATTAAATTTTTACCAAAACATTCATTAGTATGTGGATATAAAAGGTTGATATTTAACATTGATGATAATAACTACCCAACTAGCCCAAATTCCATGCAATTTTTTACTTACCTATCTATGCATAGTCATTTTAGGATACATATTTTATTCCCTAATTTTTGTAGCATAGACCAGTCAATGATATATTTATTATGGGGGTTTCTATTGTTTAAATATTATAAAATTCATTATATTTTTTTAATTCAATTTTAATGTTCATTTTACTTTTAAGAGATGAAGGGAATTATGAAAACAGTTTCAATCTTTTTTGGAATCCAAATGAAGATATTTTAAATCAAATTAAAATTAATTTTTTATTTTCTGAGAGTATATAAAATCAATAACCATTCATTAAGTATGAGTTTATAGATATTAAGATAATAATTTTTTTCCAGTTGACAGGTGGAGGAATTTATGGTATGATTTTGTGGTTTATAAATTTTATTTATTTAATTAATTTTAATTACTTGATATGTGATTTCTTTTTTATTAGGTAACAGGTCTCTTGGAATATTCACAATGAGATAAAATACTAGAATTTATACCCATATACGTTTTCATGCAGAGGGAATCATTTATTAGATGAGAAAATGATTGCTAAATAATTTACTGAATTGAGAGCCATGTCACATAACAACTACTAAGAGGTTCTACAATACCATCCATATCCTCTCTATCATCCTAAAAAATGGAGAGGGTGGTAAACAAAAAAAAATAGAAGTATATTACCAATCTAATAAATGATGATACATATATGATTGTAATTAATTAATTAATTTTAAATTTTATTCAATATTACAATTTTGTAAATTTAACTCACTAATATAACATTTGAAAATATTTTTTCAGGATGTACATTAGGAGAAAATGACATAGGGGAACTTTATAACTAAGGTTATGGTTTATATTATTACCACTACTTTATGAAAGTTGGAAAACACAATAATCATTAGAGCGTATAAAGAGGGTATCAGCCTTAAAATGGTTTTAGTCATGCCCCTAGTATGACATCGATGAGGGTGGAATATAAGAGATAAATAGATTCTTTGAATTATAAGATTTGACAATTGATTGATTTGATAGAGTTTATGTTAAAATCACCTGTATCGACTATGATTATATAAGTGTAGATATAGATGTATCTTATGCATCCTAGTCTGCCACCTCCACATTCATACCTAATCAGATACTATGAGTTTCATACTAGACCTCCCCTTATATGTGTTGTAACTTAAAATTTGTTAAATCATATAAGATATTATGTATAACATCAGATTATATAGATGTTGTTTTGTTGGAAAAGATACAAGTTGATGGTGATGAATCATGATAGAAGAAAAAAATGGTCCAATGAAAACTAGGAAGACTATCCCTTTTTATATTTTGAAGGAGATTTCATAGTGAGATGATTTCATGTTAGGTTCACCATGTTTATTTTACTAAAATGTTATAGGAGTCTTTTCCTGATTGATTGATTAGGGGGTTCAATGTATATACAATCATTCACATCGAGTTCACCATTATTTTTTACCTTTCACAAAGCTCCAAGCGATTCCCACATCCATAAATGGGTACAAAACTTATCTCCCAAGGTGGGTGGTCTATTGGGGTTTCATACCCAATGTAACATAGGCACTTGCATTGGTCTAGAGGAGAGAGTTTGGGTTCATCACACCCTTTTGATTGGAATCATTTCCTACTCTATGACTCTTATATAGTTTAAAGATAAGTTTTTGAAACTTTTAATAATCCCAATATGGGACCAGTTACACTAAAAAAATTATCATATGATAAATCCTTTTATTATTACAGGGTAATCTATTAGTCAATCCATATGTATGTGTCTTAGTTTCTTCATTAATTTCCTAATAGAGGGTAGCTTCTTATATGATTAAGTCGTATTACCGGGAACTTTAGAATGTGTTGTCATCCAAGGAGGTGATTAGTATATCAAGGATGAGATTGAATCTCTGTGAGGCTTCCTACATATCCTATTTCTAATAAGAATCAAAACCCACATAGTTCATTAAAACCATGAAGTTTAACATCATATGGAAATGACTTATATTGGGGAATTTAGGCACCAGGTATTGAGATTGAGCCTCCAGGAGGCATCCCACATATCCTAGTTATAGAAAGAATTATATTTATCATAGTTAATCCACTACCTTGACACATACCCCAATGTTGGAACCCTTATATAGAAGTAAACATATCATTTCACTAATAATGGCTTACACATTGATGTTTTCCTAGTAAGTGGAGTTTCATGAAGTGAATGATAAGATCATTGTAACTCCCTAAGCCCACATGAGCCATGATTTAGTGTGAGAAAAAGGGATATAAATAAATATTTTTCCCTTCACATGTATATAAGAATTACATATTAAGACATACCTTAGGATATTTAATATGAATCTTAGTCTTTAAGAAGGTGCCTTAGGTATCCAGATTACCTAAGTAATAAGAGTCAACATAGTTTAGTTTCCTTTTAGATTTTTTGATGGATGTGGAAGGATAATCAGACCCTATGAATGATTGGGTCCCGATGGTTCGAATGTTGGGGACATAGTAGGGATTACACCAAGGTGTATTCCTATTTTATCTCCGGAATTATGAAGACATACTATGAATTGTAGTTATATAAGAATGTAGTGTCATACTATTTCAGTGGATCAAGATTTTCACTCTAAGGTTTCCCATATATGGGGGATATCATATCATGTCGCCGATAGAGGAATACACAATATGGTTTCCCTTATATATGGGCATATAATATCATAATTCTGAATGGGGATTACACACTGAGGTTTCCAATATATGGGGGATACCATATCATACCACTCTCTGAGGCTTAAACACTATGGTTTCCCTCATATGATAGAATATCATATCATGCAACTGATCGGGGATTATAAATAGAGGTTTCCCATATATGGGGGAATATCATATCACGGTGCTGATTAGGGATTACACACTAAGGATTCTCTTATACAGGGGAATATCATATAATTCTACTAATTGAGGATTATAGATAGAGGTTTCCCTATGGATATTCATAGGATAAGCTTATCATGTCTTGGGATGCCGGGTCAACATTTCATAATTGTTTGCTCGACGTTCTCTAGTTTTTTAATGGGAATGTTCATGGATGTATGGAAATATGCTAATTGACTATAGGACATGTCCAAAGACAATCATATAATCCAGTTGACTTATCCCAAGGACATCACATGATCCAAGCTAACGTGTCCAAAGGATTTCACATAACCTGGTGGGATTTTCTGAATAACAACACATGGTATAGGATAATGTGGCCAAAGGATGTCTCACACCAAGTATTGTTTTTCTAGAGAAAATTTTATGGTTCATGATGACATTTCTCAATGTCTCCGTGAGACCTAGCTGACTTTTTTTGGCTTCGCCGCTTGAAATGGGAAACATGACTAGATGACATTGCATGGTTTTGGCCAGAAAGGCTAGAGTTATTCTCAAAACATGGGTGGCATACATAGAGGGTATCATGTGAGTTTAAATACATGTCCACATGACATATCATTATCTATATAGTATATAAAGGGAGAATCATGTGATTTGAGTGACATGTCTTACTACAGTTTCAAAATCTGGATGAATCATGAAAATAATATAAGAATTAGTGTATATTTTCTTCATATATGTCTCCAATTACATAGTCTATATTCCATTATTTCTTAAATATGTTCTCTAGGTTTCTCCAGTGTTATCTTATTATTTATGTTTTGAATGACCCAGTCAATATGTGGGATTCACTTCGCATGATTTGGTTATCATGCCCGAAGTCCTTCACATGATCTATAATGGATCACTTAATGTATTTACACATGTTTTGTGATCCCTCAGGTCATTCTCCATATCTTTACCAAGTGGAAGACCTTACAATCATGTGATTGGACACTCTGAGATGTTCTCTTCTATTCTTCCATATGTGATGAATTATGGATGCATAGTCCTTTCTTTGAATTGGGTGGGGGGGAATTTTATGGATTTATTTACCCAATTATACACCCCCTTTCATGGATCATATCTTGAAGATTTGGGCTAGTGTTAGTAAAGGGATATGGTTTCATACATTTTTTCAGATCCATCTATAGGTCATCACAGAGGGTCACATGATTTCTAGTGGCTGCAGGAGTGTCCCCTAAGTGCCACATTTATTTCTCTTTTCAAATCAATGGAACTTTTACAAACCATGTGGATATGCTAAGGATTCTTCACATGGTCATATCGACACATCTAGAAGTCTTCATGTGATCTAGAAGCATTTAGAAAAGCTTTCACATGATCTGAGATACATTGTCTGGGGTTCTTTAAGAGACAAAGAAGACTTGTTTGGGTTCATTTGTGAGACCAATTCAACATGTAAAGATGGATTATATGGGATCACACTAACATGTCGAGGGGGCCTTCATAAGATCAATGTTGATTTTCCATGGTGGATAAACCATTTAACAAGATGATCAATGTATCCTTTCTTCATGAGAAGCCTCCATATTTTCTACTTCAATTTTATTATTTGTTTAAAAGGATTGGGATCTCAAGAATTAATAGGAGTTTTGTCAATGAAAAACACTCTCCCCATCAGTGATGCATCACATGATCGATAAATGGACTTGGGGTAGTCCATGAGAACTATCCTAAATAAACCCTTGGATTTCTTATGGAGATGAACGCATGACATCATGATATTTCATGATAATATGGGTATGCCTCTTGGGTTTCTGTGGTGTATTAAGAACCACTTTATCATGTCACATGAAAATTTATGGCAGGAAGATTCATTCATGTTTTTCATATTTTTATTCTTTATTTTACGTGGTTTTTTGGATGGTTATCAGGTTCCTGACAAATGACAAGCCATGTGATGTGGAAAAGATCCCTTGGAAGCTACCACATGATCAATGAAGGTTTTGGGATGCTTTCTCAAGAATAAGAGTATAATCTGAAGGGGCTCCAAATGATCTATGGTCATTCATGAACTGCACATTTCCCATTATCATAACCTTTATAATGTCCTTCTATCAATATAATTTGTTGGTTTACATGATTCATGAGTCTAGTCCACCTCCCCTTAATTTTTTATTCAAATAAAATAATACCCATTCTTCAAGAATTTATTCCTGTGTTGTTTTTATGCCCATTTATGTGATCCAAAAATTCCACACCCCCTTAGATGTGACATCTGCAAGTATAATGGATCAGTTCTAAAGAAATTAGATGCCCACCTGAGTCTTTGGGATTTCTCCAGTCAGTTTCTTCGGTGATTTTCAGTCTTCCAGGTGAAATTTGGTATTACATGAAAGACCCTATAATTAGGAGAGAAGAGGGAGACTCATTAACTTACTAATCCTATTATCTAGATCATTTATGTTATTACTCAGCCACATAACTCCATCACAAAACTATCCATAAGTACCATTCACAAGACCTATTTATAATACCTATATATGAGTACTGATCAAAAGATCTATTTCTCACAGATGCTTCATGAGAATCATTTATTGAGATCTGTTTTCCTCAACACTTACATGAAATAATCATGAACTATATTTTGGTTATTTACTAAACCATGTCTGTATGGCTATATGGTTGTATTTTTTAGTTTAATAGGATCCTCTAGTTTAGTCACATGATCATTCAAATATTATGTAGATCATATGACCAGGTCAAGTTCACATGATCATATATCTTATAAACAGTCATGTGGCTGTGAGATGCCCTATGGATTTATATGGTCCACTAGAGCTTAATTGGATGGTCCAAGAGTCCTGTATTAGGTCACGTGATCACTAAAAACCTTATGGGTCATGTGATTCAGATGATGCAGCTGATGTTATGAATTTATTTTTATGGCGTTTATCAGTCATCTGACTCAAACATCATGCTTTAATCCATATGGATTCATATTTCTATAATAGTTCTTACACCATGGATAATCAAAGGGTTTTTATTGCTGGTAATTGTAACACTAACCCTCAATATCATGTGTAATCTAACAAAGAGGTTATGAAAAAAATTATCACATTATAACTTCATTATTTTCCTTTTTCACATAGGCTTATGATCTATGTGTTGGACCAAGTAGATGATGTTGTCATTCCTTATCTGAACCACACCTTTCTATATTAATAGGTGTCAAACTCTGAATATGGAATTCAGATGATGGTTTCTAAGGATTTTCAATGGGTTGTACTATAACCCCAGAGGTCATCCATTATGCAAGAGAACTCCCTTATGGGTTTATATTTCTACAATTATTTTCACCAACCCATAGCTCAAATTTACTCAAGTATATTTTTCTATTCTTTGAAGAACTCAGGTGGTGAATGGATCTCAAAATGAGAATTTCACCTGGTAGAAAATTTTATGATGAATGGTAACAACCATTTGTTATAATAAAAGATACATAAAATGTGCCAACCAGTTACACACTATCCATATTTATGATGTAGTATGGGTCTTTCAGTTCATAATTTACCATTAGTCAGAAATTATCAGATAACTGATTAGACCTTTTTCCCTAGTACCAATTCGTTATATATATCCCACGACAAAATAGGAATCAACCTTGAGGATATTTATCTACTGGGAAGGATATCCCCCTTTGGTGAAATGTATGAAGAGTTCCTTCCTATCATGGACATCCACGATAAACCCACTAAGACTCACATTTTTTAAATGGAGATGATTAACATGGAGAAAGAGAAGTTATGGAAATAGATGAACAAGAACTCACTCATTTACATTATGTAATGGATATAAATTTTCTTCTACCACAGTGGAGATCAGACAACCACTATATTCTCTAATAGATTCCCTTCTCGATATTTTTTTAACTGTAAAAAACATGACCCCATTTTCTGAAGCTTGTGCCTTATATTAAGAAATTGGTATGGTTACAAGGACGTCACATCCCAGAAGACCAAATAATTTTACAATTTTGGAAACTAATTTACATAAATAAACATTACATTACCAAATCAAAGGTAAAAATAAAATAGAAACTCCATTTATATCACCTAATAACTCTTAGATTAACCCTACCAGTTGTTCATAATATACCTCTCTGAATCCTGGGGAAAAAATATGAAAGTTCTGATCATAGATTCGTAGTAAAGGTAAGAAATATAGTAGAATATATTATATACACAATATGTAATGATGAATAAATAATAACATGTGCTATTAAAACATAATATTGACCATAATATGACATGAGTAAAAAAAGAATAAATTATTCCATATAAATAATCACATAAATCTTCACCATAGATATTATATTAGTCGAATAATCAAATTATTTATCCATTAATAATGTCATAATGTGGGAATGAATATTCCATACCTCATAAACCAATAATCAAGGCCTCATCTAAGACTACTAAAATTAAATGGTTAAAGCCTCGACCAAAATTCATTTTTGTTTTGTCCCATGAGACCTACCAATGCATCGAGGGGATATAGTAGGCCATACCCATCAATTTCTATTTCCAAAAAAGTCCTCATACCTCTATTAATAAGATATCATTAAATAAAAGTGTCCCATGCCACTTTTAAATAATTCATTCATAATCATATATTAAAATACTCTAATAAAATCAATGATAAATTTTCTATGGAAAATAATCATTAAACATTCCAAAGTGTCCCATACCAATTGAAACATTTAAATCATAATACCTATTAAGGGATTACATATAATTTCATAATAATAATAAGACTCATGATTTGATACATAAAAGGTAAGTACACACATCAATTGAAAAGAAATGAGTGGTGAATGAGGAATATATCTCATAGAGGTAAAAGTGAGACGAGAAAAACCCTTTTTTACATTTCTAAGAAGAGTTATTTTGGACAATAATTTGAATTTTCCCTAAAATTATATTTTAAACATGTGTATCCCAAAAAATAATAGTTAAGGACATTGAAATTATATTTTACGAATAAATTTTATTCCATTAATGTGAAAAATTTTAAGAAGTGTTTTTTATAATCATTAGAAATAAAAGATTTTATTGCGGTTTAAGGAAAATATTAAATAGATTTTAAAGCAGAGAGGAATTTTTGTTTTCATAGAACCAAAAATGAACCAAGATATTTTATCATGATAAAATTTGTGATTTTATAAAAAAAATATGGCCTAAAATATATTATATATTTCACTTGTAAATGGGTAAGAATTTGGGAAGATCTCTTTAATCAGGATCACTCAACGGAAATAATTGAGAAGGCAACCATATAAAAAATTTATTCTCCAATAAAAGAATGGTGAAATGTTTTTGATATATTATTTTGGAACACACACACACACAAACACGCACACAAATATATATATATATAGTATAATTGCATAAAAATAATGAATAATTACATTGGTGTATAGAGTAAGAAACCATGACCCGAATGAAAATGGTGGTTCAGGAAGAAAACCATTAGAGATATCACATCATTTGATTGATGATAACTCAATAACATAATTAGGTATGAAAAATATAAATCTAAATAAAATAAGTGGATATTAATTATAAAACAATCATATTTCATTAATATATATTCTTCAAAAAACATGACCAATGACATAGATGATTAACTCAATGAATAGAAATTGAGATAAGATGTCCCTTACCTCGTGTTTTACTTCCTTAACATTTGATCAATCCTCCGATGTAATAGTTTTAATAGTGTTAAAAATTTATTACGGAACTAAAATAAGGTTTATAATACCTTACATAATTTTCTTATAACATTTCACATAACTTTATTATCAATATATTTTTTATTTACATTCTTTCAGGTGTGTTCATTTCATGTTTTCCAAGGTCGTTTTATTATGGTATTTCTTGTAAAAAACAAATAATAATACACAAGTCGAAATATATATATATATATATTTCATTTTAAATTATTACATGTGAATGTAAACATTTCATGATTTTGGTAAAAGGGAAACGAAGTATCATCATCCCTGAAGGTGTTGAATTGATGTACCACAGGCGACGATTTCCTTATTTAAGAATAAAAAGATTATATGAGATATTTGTTTTGATAATTTACACATAAACTCAAAAAAAATATAATATATATTTATATATGTTATAAATTATTTCTCATCAATCATTCGATAATAGGTGGGGATAATGTAGATGTGATAAGTAATTTCAATAGGATGTAGAAGATATCTTACTCCTTGAAAATTTATCTTTGAAGACTTACTTAAGGCTCATGGAAGTGGTCCATTTGTAAGACCGAAAGCACTATAATATGGTAAGGTATGATTATTATGGAAATTAGAATATTTTATACATTAATTATAGCTTAGGGGGATAGAAATTCATTATGGTGGGGGCCTCCTTTTATAATTGAGGTGAGGTGTAACATAGGGATTTCTCAAATTATTAAAGTATAATATATTTATTACATGGTTTATGACTTCCAAAAGACCTCAAAATCATTTGATATTCCAATTTAGTCGCAATATTATCATGTTTTGGATTTTTCATTATTTTTATATTTTTACACCATTTAATAAAATATTTTATTCATGAAAAAATAATTCTGTCAAATTAAAAACTATTCACATAAATGACATTAATGAAATGAAAGAAAAAATTTCAATTAGAATTAAATTTTTTATTATATCTTATACATATTATACATACCTATATAAATTTTTAATTGACTTAAAAATATCATATTATATTTACTTTACTATATTTAAAATGATTAATTTGTTTGATTCATTAATTAAATATTTAATACATCATCATTTCTCAAGACATTAATGTACTATTTATTATATAAAAAATAAAAAAAAATTCTTGAAGAAGATAATTATATTTTATTTGAATATACTATTCTTGATGGAAAATACTTTTGAAAAACCTCATATCAAAATACTATACTAATTGAAAACTATAGTGTGAACAGGTTGTCTTTGTTTTTAATAAAATAATATAAAGGGATTAGTGTGATCCATGTAGATCCAAACTCTCCCCAATTAGAATAAAAAGGATATATTAGATTAAAAAAACATAAAAGTATATTTATATTGTTTATGGGTCAATTAATTATTATTATAAATTTAAAAAATATAATTTATTTATTTTTTCGTCTACTTGCACAAGCATTGCATCAACATTGCGTAAGCATTAAGGTTAATTATTTAATACATAAAAATTAAAAAAGAATAAATTTCACAACAATAATTTTATTAGGCACAACATAAAATTATATATTAGCTCATTATAAATTTTCACTCATATATATTTCAAGAAAACTTATTAAATTTGTTATTTTCTCTTTTCTTGCCCTGCGCAAGGATTGTAGAAACATTTAGATAATGTTAATATTATATAACTATAAAATTTGAAATTATCAAAAAAAACATCAATTAAAAATAATAATTAATAATAAGGTCCTGAAAAGAATTTTTAGCTCTTAATTATTATTTTTAAGGAACCAAATTGGGGTTTTTAGCATGATAGAGACATTGCATTGACAATAAAAATAGTTCTTTTATACATACAAAGAAAATTTTAATTTCTTTTTTAGGAATTATTTATATAAAAAATTTCTCTTATAGAATACTTCTTTATTTATTTCTTAAGTTCTATAAATTAGATATCATAAATATCTAATGAATTTGTCACAAAAGTATAGTATTTTCTTAAAAAACTGTATTTGTCACTATTCACTAAAAATTCAACCATTTCAAAAAATACAAAAATTTATCCTAACCAATTTTCAATGTTTAGAATTAAAAATATTATCTATCTTTTATGAAAACAAGTTTCTTAATAGGAGAAATTAAAATTTTAATTTAAATCATCATTTACTCCAAAAATTATTTTTTTAAAATTATAACTGATTTAATGGCACTTTGAAAAATTAACTAAGGCCTCATAAAATTATCTTATAATCATAATACATAAAAATATTAACTTATGATTTATAGAAATAAATTTTCTTTATAATCATTATAAAATCATAAATCAACATTCATGTTTATTTAAAATACTTATTCTTAATTAATAATTTCTAAAAGATTTATTTACATATACTATGATATAATAATATCATAATTTCATTAACAATGTTCCTAAATTTAATTTATAATTTCATGGATGAGGTTATTATTCATTTCATCAGTTTACTATTTACAAGGGTCATATTACAATTCTAATGGGTAAGATTACTGTTTAAATGGGTCATGTTACTATTCACCAAAAAATTAAGTTGATCTTATAAGACTCTAAATATATTACTAATTGAAAATGTGTATTTCTGTTTTTCAAAATTAAATTCCCAGATGCAGCAAAATTATGTTTAATGGCTAGGTTATAACTATATTTTTTAAATTATTATAAAAAAGTGTTGTTTTGTAGAGACTCAATGTTGTGTTTATTACATTCTATATTAAATTTAATTGTAAATCCTTTTGGTGTCACATTTTCCCCTACTAAATTAAATTGTGTCCCCAAAATTTGAAATTTCACTTTGAAAACGGAAAAAAAGACTGATACAAGAAAATACCTCTATAGAAAACCCACATTGGAAAATAATTTATTAGGATAAATTTTTTTATTCAAGGTCTTTTCCCCGAATTTGAGATATTATTTCACTGTACAATAATGTAATGAAATATGAGTACTTTATATGTTTCTATAAACAAAATCTTATCCTTCAGTTGTGCCTTTAACTATTACTACTTCATTTCACGAACGAAGTTGTATCATATCGTAAAATAATCTCTAAAACATTGTCCAATGAGAAAATTCAACCAATTTAAAAATGGTTAGCTTTTAAAAAATTTCATGATCCAATACTTTAGAAATAAGTTCAATGAATTTCCATAATTAACTTATTAAACAACATGAATCAAATCTTAATCATCACATAAAAACTGTTGGATCTGAATCTACGGATTACACACAAGAGGGGGGGTGAATTGTGTCTTTTCAAAATTATTACAATCTATTCAATTTAGACAAATTCTGTCCACTATGCTTTAGAACGATTAAATATGCAGCGGAAAAAGTAAAAGCATGAACACACGGATGTATAGTGGTTCGGGGAACAAAAGGCCCCTAGTCCACTCCACCAACGCTCAAATCCACGAGCTTGGCGATTTTCACTATCTGGTCCTCGTTTCCACAGACCTGTTCACAACTGAGTACAGGCAGTTGACACCTTTACAAGTTTCAGGCAAACACAGCCTTCCTGGTTCAAACACGAACCCACACAGCTTAGAACGAGAAGCTGATCACTCAAAAATAAAAAGGGTTTCGATAAAGAAAACACTTCTGCAGTTGTTCTTCACAATTGCAACAGAATGCAATTGACAGTAGATAGATCGTCGTCTTCAGAAAATAAAGATCTGTAATCAAAACAGTTCTGAGTCGATCCTGTTGCAATAGATATTACAAGAAACTTCACAACTTCAGTAGCAGTAGATTCACAACAGATAGTCGATGTAGAACACGTGAATCTGCTATCAAGATCTTCTTTCGGTAATAAAGGTTTTACACTTCTTCTCGATCACCAGAAAAGAACGCCTTCACACAGTCTCTGTTTCTTGCTCGTTAAAAGATCAATCTATATATTTCATACACTTTCCTGTGTATATATATATATCCAAAGTTTCCAAGATAGAACATATATATTCAAATCTGAGAAAATCTTCCACATAAATAGATCCATGAAAATCTCCTTTAGATTCGCGATATTAAAAAAAATGAAATAACCGAGCCATTGTAACTCCCCTGAAGAATCGGCATAAAAAGCTCCGTTTAAATCAATCATTAATCCGTTAAAAAAACGTCTTTGATTCAGTCAAAGTCGTACTTAAGAATCGGCTCGAAATCCGCTTAATAATCCGCCTGTTTGACCAATGCAAAAGGAAATATCGCCTGTCAAAAATATGCCGACGCCAAACGTAGGGTTGATGACTTGGCTCCAAATGTAGGGTTCACAAACGTAAGGTTCAGAACGTAAGGTTCAGAACGCAAGGTTCAGAACGTAAGCTCAAACGTAAGGTTGAACATACATACTTTCTCTTCAGCATTCAAACGTAGGGTTGATTATCCATACTTTGTCTTGCTTCAACTCTCCAAAGAACGTACGGTTGATTATAAAAGTAAGGTTGATGATCCATACTTTTGAGAAACAAACTCAACACTGAAAACTAACGTACGGTTTCTCTTCCATACTTGTCCAACAATAAAAACGTAAGGTTCCTTCCAAACGTAATGTTCTTCTTCCATACTTTTCAACAACGTAAGGTTCATTAACCATACGTTTCAAAATAACATAAGGTTCCTTAACCATACGTTCCTTTTAACATAATAAGTAAAATTTTCATCCATACATTACGTTCATCAACGTAGGGTATGAACAGTGATTCCAGTACGCGCTAAAACTGATCTCGCGCTACAGTGATTCCAGAACGCGCTAAAATTGATCTCGCGCTACAGTGATTCCAGAACGCGGTAAAATTGATCTCGGAATAAATGAAGTATGAAATCTCGTTATATGAAATAAATAAATAAAATAAATTCCTGCAAAATACTCAACGAAATAATTAGTAAATAATTAAGGGTATTTGTGAGCATCAAAATCATCATAAAGAGACAGAGTATTATTTAAAATAATCTCCCCCCTTTAAAAAACATTATTTTGAATTGTTTGAAAACAATACATTGCTCAACAATCTCCCCCTTTTTGATGATCACAAAACCCATAAAATAATAGAACTAATTTAATTGCAATCTTTATTGAAAAATTAGTTTTATAAAATTTTAGAATTTTGAAAGGATTAAAACAATATTTAACTATAATAAAATTTCTCCCCCATAAAAATAAATTTTCAGCTAAAAATAGATAAAAGATAAATGTCGTATATATCCAAATTCTCCCATATATCCAAATTTCTTCATAGGAAACAAATGAATTTAAATGTTGTGTTTATCCAAATTCTCCCCCTTTTTGTGATATCAAAAAGAATGAAAAATTATGGATTTGAACACATTCAATATTGCACTGAACTATAAGTAAATGCTATAATTAACTGTGTATGAATAAGTGAATTTGTTATACTGGCTAACTCAATCATAAATCAATAAACAACAAAACAAAAAAGAAGTAAGAAAAGAATTTTCATTCACAAGATGTTATATATAAACGATTGTGATATACAGAGGAATCAAGGTTCATAGATAAGACAGGGAAAAAGGTGTCTATCTCCTTTGAATCGTAGTCTTTATCTCTGTAAACTGTTCTCTGAGCCTCTTCATCATCCCATCTCCTAACTTGATGATAAGATCTCTGTTCTCTTGAGTCATATGAATATCTTCAATCAAATTAACTCTGAAAAACTCATGCATTCTTTCTTCTTTTTCAACAAAAAGAGCCAGTTTTTCTGATAACTGATTCAAAAGAATCCTAATCAGTTGCTCTCCAGATGTCAACTGATCCACTAAAAATCTCTGATTATCTAGCAAAACTGACAAAGGGGCACTATTACACTGAAGATCGTGTAATCTGTCACTCATATTACTCATTGCTGCAGTAATTGCTTGAAATCTCCTAATCAAATCAGGTGAAGAGCCTGATCCACTTACAGCACTGTTTGCAACAGACTCAAATTTATTCTCCATGTAAATCTTCAACTCAGACAAATCATCTTTCTTTACCATCTCTGATTTTAACTGATCAACAGCATGCAGCATATCAGTCTTAAAAAAATCTACTTCCTGTCTTAAAACAGTACATTCTTTCAGCTTCTGAAACTTCAACTGCTCTAAGTTCAGAGAATTTCTGAGACTAACATTCTTAGATTCTAACTGAGAGATACGCTTGTACAACTCAACAACTTCTTATTTTCTCGAATCAGGGGAACCCTGTGCTCGATTCTCATGTCCAGAATTAGGTTGATGAAGCAGGGCAAGTGGTAAGAAATCTGCATCTGACTGTTCTTTGTCCTTTTCCTGACAAGGTTGATCCACTGAACTATCTTTTGAAGCCTGAAACTCTTCCACTGAAAAATCTTCCTGAAGTACCTCTGTATTAGCTTCAGAAGTATGTTCATCATGAACAGTAGTCTCTCTGACTTCTACTGATTGGTCAAGAACAATATTTTCATGTAAATCTTGAGGTCGGGCCACTTCTTCACCAGGCACTGCCTCCATAAGTTGTTCTTGTTGAATTACTTTTTCAACAGCCACAGCAGCAGATTGAGGTTCTTTTTGAGTTTCTGTTTGAGCTGCTGGTTCCTCTATCGGTGCAGTCTGCTCCACAACAGCTTCTCTCACAAATGAATAAGAAATTAACGGTTCAGAGGATTTCAAGGCAGGAGAGATAATTTCTTCATCAATTGACCTCTTCCTTCTAGATTGAATTCCTTCTTGACTTCTCTCTTCCTCAACTTCCTCCATCGCAAAACGAATTCTCCTTGCCACTGTACTAACTCTTGATTCTGCTTGTCCCTCCTTGGACTTAGCCGGTTGAGCCTGAGCACTCTCCGAGTTTTCCTCAGCTCCAACAGGTAAGAGTTTTCCTTTAATTGTGCTCCAGAAGTATCCTACTTTCCTCAAAGTTCCAGCATTAAAAACATTACTGTGGTGACATTTCACCCCAGCATCTACCAATCTGATCATTCCTCTTTTAAACAAAAACAAAGAAATGAACCTTCCATAAGGGAAAAAGGTCATTCTTGCTTCACTCTGACAGCAGTAACTCAGATATCTTATCATAAACCGAGGAAAATTAAACTTAATATCACACATCAGAAGATACATTATGTACATGTCCGGGTATAGGATTTTCTCCATCTCAGCCATTCTTGGTGCTAAACCAGTCTGAACAAATTTTACCAAAATTTTCTGATCGGGCTCCAAATCCTTAATAAACATCTTCTTTATCACTCTGGTTCCAAACAGAAAAGACATAATGTCTTCAGACTTATGTACAGAATCTCCAATATTCCGTAAATCGAAATGAAAAACTCCTTCATGAGGGCAGTTAAGAATTTGACTTATCTCTACAGATGATATTGAAAAGTCCTTATCCTCTATTTGAGCCAATAAACTATCCTCTGTATCTCCAAGGCTAAACTGAACAGTTCTAAAGAAATGTCTCATTTCTGCCTCATATAGAAACTCAGAATTTTCACTATTAAAAGCTTGCTCAAGGCTTTGAAACGACAACGCTTTCTTCAACAGTAAATTAGTTTCAAACAGCCACTCTAAATCTATGACTTTACCTTGCAGTATTTTCCGACTAACTACCTTAGGTTTCTTTGCAGCACTGCTCTCGGCTTCATCTGCACGCTTAGTCTTTGCCATTCCAACAACGATTTCTGAAGGTTTGTAAGTTTAGGGTTTGATGATTCAGAAAAGGGTTTTGAAGCAGATGTGCAGTTTTAGGTTTTCGGAAGGGTTTCCGGAAAAGGTGAAGCAGTTTAGAAGGTGAAACGGTTCTGACAGCCTTGATTCCCGTGTAATCACTAATCATTACTTTTATTTAAAACAAAATAAAATTACTTATAGCGGGAAACAGAAATTAAGCAGAATTCGAAAACAGAATAAGATTTAAAAAAAATTATTTAAAATTAAATAAACCTAACTCCCCCTTAATAAATTCAAACCTTGCCGTGGGAAGTGGTTTAGTAAAAATATCTGCTAATTGATTTTCTGTATTTACAAATTCAAAAAATATATCTTTTTTAAACACATGATCTCTTACAAAGTGATGTCTTATATCAATGTGCTTAGTTCTAGAATGACTAATAGGATTTTTTGAAATATTAATTGCACTAGTATTATAACATAAAATAGGTGTATTATTGAAATTTAATCCAAAGTCCATAAGAGTGTTTTTCATCCACAACACCTGTGCACAGCAACTACCTGGAGACACATATTCTGCCTCGGCTGTTGACAGGGAAACTGAGTGTTGTTTCTTACTAGACCATGATACTAAAGACTTCCCTAAAAAGTGACATGTTCCTGAAGTACTCTTCCTATCTAATCTACAGCTTCCAAAGTCAGCATCTGAATATGAAATTAAATTAAAATCAGAGGTTTTTGGATAAAGCAGAGATTGATAAATAGTACCATTTAAATATCTAAAAATTCTTTTAACAGCAGTTAAATGGGATTCTTTGGGATTTGATTGAAATCGAGCACAAAGACATACTGAATACATTATATCTGGTCTACTAGAAGTAAGATATAACAAACTACCAATCATACCTCTATATAACTTGTTGTCCACTGATTTTCCAGTTTCATCCAAATCATGTTTTATATTAGTACACATAGGAGTTGTAAATGGCTTGCTGTTTTCAAGTCCAAATTTCTTATGTAAATCAGTAATGTATTTGCATTGATTTAAAACATTTCCAAAATCTTTTTGAAATATTTGAAGACCCAAAAAGAAATTTAATTCTCCCATCATACTCATTTCAAATTCTTTTTGCATTAATTCTGAAAATTCATGACAAATAATTTTATTGGTTGATCCAAAAATTACATCATCAACATAAATTTGAACCAACAAAACATTATTTTCACAGTTTTCTTAAAGAGTGTTGGATCTGCCAGTCCAACAGTAAAATCATTTTTCAAAAGAAAAGAACTTAGTCTTTCATACCAAGCTCTAGGTGCTTGTTTAAGGCCATAAAGAGATTTAGTAAGTTTGAAAACAGAATCTGATTTTTGAGAATTTTCAAAACCAGGTGGTTGCTCAACATAATCTTCCTCCATTAAATAACCATTTAAAGAGGCAGATTTAACATCCATCTGAAATAATTTAAAATTCATATAAGATGCATAGGATAAAAGGATTCTAATGGCTTCTAACCTGGCTACAGGTGCAAAGGTCTCATCATAATCTATTCCTTCTTCTTGATTATATCCTTTAGCTACTAATCTTGCTTTATTTCTAGTTATTATCCCTTGATCATCCTGTTTATTCCTAAAGACCCATTTAGTTCCTATTACTGGATAATCATGTGGTCTTTCAACTAACTCCCAAACCTTATTTCTCTTGAACTGGTTCAATTCATCCTGTATTGCTATTACCCAGCTCTCGTCATCTAAGGCTTCTTCTATGGTCTTAGGTTCTTGTTGGGATAGGAAAGCAGAGAATTCAACTATGTTTCCAAGGTTTCTTCTAGTTTGAATACCAGTCTCTAAGTCACCTATCACAGATTCTAAAGGGTGATTCATTAAGGTTCTAGACTGTCTAGGCATTACATTCAAAGGTTCTTCAGTGTCATGTTCTTCTGAACTGGACTGAATTTCTTTTATATCATTTTCAAAATCATTCTTTAAATTCTCAAGTCTCATGTTTTCATTAGAATCAGGTTCATCTATTTGTTCTATCCTTTTCTCAAAAGGATCAGATTCATCAAATTTCACATGAACTGATTCTTCAACAATCCTTGACTTTTTATTATAGACTCTATAAGCTTTGGAGGTTGCAGAATATCCTAAGAAAATACCTTTATCAGATTTTGGATCAAATTTACCAAGATTATCTTTGGTATTCAAGATGTAAACCTTGCATCCAAAAACTTTAAAGTAATTTACTTTAGGTTTTCTGTTATTCCATCGTTCATAGGGTGTCTTTTTCAAAATAGGTCTTATTAAAATTCTATTCATTATATAACAAGCTGTATTAACAGCTTCTGCCCAGAAATATATAGGTAGGCTATATTCATTTAACATAGTTCTAGACATTTCTTGAATAGTTCTATTTCTTCTTTCTACAATCCCATTC
This sequence comes from Viscum album, assembly GCA_963277665.1. Lineage (NCBI taxonomy): Eukaryota > Viridiplantae > Streptophyta > Magnoliopsida > Santalales > Viscaceae > Viscum > Viscum album. The sequence continues at coordinate 518,698,452 of OY728135.1, read as the reverse complement.
TGTTGAGGTGTTCTTGGAGCAGAGAAGGTGTGTTTAATACCCATGTTTGAGCAAAAGGAATTAAATTCCTGGTTCTCAAATTCTCCACCATGATCACTTCTCAATGAGATTATATTAAAACCTTTTTCATTTTGAATAGATTTACAAAAACCTTCAAATAAACTAAAAGCTTCACTTTTAAATTTCAAAAAGAAAATCCAAGTAAATCTAGAATAATCATCAACTAATACATAAACATATAATTTACCAGCTAAACTTGCTACTCTTGAAGGTCCAAACAAATCCATATGGATAAGTTCTAGAGGTTTAGTTGTAGCAACTTTATTAACAGATTTGAATGATGATTTGTGTTGCTTGCCAAGCTGACATGCATCACAGAATCTGTCATTTTCAAATTTGAGACTAGAAAAATCAGAAACTAGATGTTTCTTAGATAATTTATGTAAAGCATATATATTGAAATGACCAAGTCTTCTATGCCAGATCCAGGATTCACTTATATTAGCAGATAAGCAGTTTACTTGTTGTTTACACAAGGAATACAAATCCAAAGTATAAGCATTATCAGTTCTGGGTGCTCTAAACTTAAACAGTTTATCTTTAGAAACAGTACAACTATTGTTAGTAAAATCAACAGTGTATCCATCATCACAGAGTTGAGAGATACTTATCAGATTGTGTTTTAACCCTTGTACATAAAGTACTTTGTTGATTGAGACTGTCTTTGGATCTCCAACTGTTCCAATACCAATAATCTTTCCTTTGGCATTGTCACCAAAGGTGACAAGTCCTCCTTCCTTTCGAGTAAGAGAAGAGAAATTAGCTGAAGTTCCACTCATGTGTCTTGAGCAGCCACTGTCCATATACCATATTTCTTTCTTTCTTTGGTGACCTGCTACCTGCAAGGACATTCAAACACATTGCTTTGGTACCCATATTTTGTTGGGTCCAGGAGTGTTAGCAAGCAGTGATCTGGGTATCCAGATTTGCTTTGTTTTCTTAAAATTGATTGAATCATATAGATCATTGGAAATATAAGCTTTCTTAATTCCACATATTTGAGGTTGTCTTAGAAAACAGTTTTTAGCTATATGACCTTTTGTTCCACAGAAGTTACAAATAACCTGTTTAGTGCTAGGAACAAAATAATTTTTGTATAACTTAGGTTTTTCTCCTTTACTTCCAATTCCAAACCTTTCCTTTTTAATTACAGTTTTTCCAAGTATTTCATTTAAGGCGTTTTCTCCTTTTGTAAAAACTAATGCAGCCTTTTTATAAGATTCTACTTCATCCTGTAGAGTTTTTATTTTTGATTCAAAATTAATTTTATTTGAGTCAGCAGAGTTGTATTTGTCAATTAATTCCTTATGTTGTTTTAGCAAAGTATTTCTCTCATCTGAAATAGCTTTATGCAAGTTCTTTATAGATTTATATTTTTTAAATAATGAGTCATACCTTTCTTCAAGCATATTGCAGTAAGCTGCAAGTTTTTTATTTGAGAAGCTTGTTTCAGAGTTTGATTCATTATTTGAGTCAGAGGAGTAGTATGAGTGTACCTCATCAGTTTCATCCATGAAACACATATTTGATTTTAAATTGGCTTCCTCCTTCTCTGAGCTTGATTCAGATGAATTACTTGAGTCTTCAGAAACACTCCAAGTAGCTTTCATAGCTTTCTTGTCTTTCTTCTCATAATCATCTATTTTGAAGAATTTCTTCTTCTTTGCATCATTCAATTTTGGGAAATCCGGTCTGATATGTCCCATATTTTTGCATTCATAACATCTCACTTCCTTGCTATCCTTCTTGAAGGATTTCTTGAAGTCTTTCTTCTTACTGTAGAACTTTCTGAATTTTCTGGCTAGCTGAGCCATTTCTTCATCCGAATTTGAAAAATCAGAGCTTTCTGATTTAGCACTTACTTCTCTGTTCTTCATCTTTCTATCCTTTTGTTGAGAAGTCACTTTCAAAGCAGTATTTTCCCTTTTTATGTAGACTTTATGCTCATTTACCTCATCTTGCATTTCAGCCTCGTACATCATCAATGTACCAATCAGCTCTCTCATAGTTAGATCTTTAACAGAAGTTGATTGTCTGATTGCTGCAGAGATTCCATTCCATCGAGTAGGAAGTACTCTCAGTACCTTTAACGCTTGATCAGCCTGCTTGATTGGTTCTCCTAGAGCTGTTATATTATTGACAATTTCTGTCAATCTTCCATTCATCTGAGTGATGCTCTCTCCTTCAATCATTCTGAAAGTATCGAATTTTAATTTAGCAGTTGCATATCTCATCTGTCATACATTATCTGTTCCTTCATAAGCAACAGCTATTGTTTGCCACATTTCATATGCAGTCGGGCATTGAGATACTCTGTTAAATTCATCCGGTCCTAGACCACAGATGATTGCATTCATAGCTTTTGAATTCATGTCATACTAAGCCTCTGTAGAAGCACTCCATGTATCGGGATTTTCAGGAATTTCATAGGGATTCATAATCTTTGAATAGACTTTGTAACCAAGATTTTTCAGATAAATAATCATACGTGATTTCCAGCAGCCATAATTATCTCCATTAAAGTAAGGTGCTCTGACCATTGACATTCCCTCTCTCGTATCAGCCATGATACACTATGTATAATCTTTAAATACTTCTAGCTTAATAAGACTTTAAAAATAAGAAGCTCCTCCTCTGATACCAATTGTTGGATCTGAATCTACGGATTACACACAAGAGGGGGGTGAATTGTGTCTTTTCAAAATTATTACAATCTCTTCAATTTAGACAAATTCTGTCCACTATGCTTTAGCACGATTAAATATGCAGCGGAAAAAGTAAAAGCCTGAACACACGGATGTATAGTGGTTCGGGGAACAAAAGGCCCCTAGTCCACTCCACCAACGCTCAAATACACGAGCTTGGAGATTCTCACTATCTGGTCCTCGTTTCCACAGACCTGTTCACAACTGAGTACAGGCAGTTGACACCTTTACAAGTTTCAGGCAAACACTGCCTTCCTGGTTCAAACACGAACCCACACAGCTTAGAACGAGAAGCTGATCACTCAAAAATAAAAAGGGTTTCGATAAAGAAAACACTTCTCCAGTTGTTCTTCACAATTGCAACAGAATGCAATTGACAGTAGATAGATCGTCGTCTTCCGAAAATAAAGATCTGTAATCAAAACAGTTCTGAGTCGATCCAGTTGCAATAGATATTACAAGAAACTTCACAACTTCAGCAGCAGTAGATTCACAACAGATAGTCGATGTAGAACACGTGAATCTGCTATCAAGATCTTCCTTCGGTAATAAAGGTTTTACACTTCTTCTCGATCACCAGAAAAGAACGCCTTCACACAGTCTCTGTTTCTTTCTCGTTAAAAGATCAATCTATATATTTCATACACTTTCCTGTGTATATATATATATCCGAAGTTTCCAAGATAGAACATATATATTCAAATCTGAGAAAATCTTCCACATAAATAGATCCATGAAAATATCCTTTAGATTCGCGATATTAAAAAAAATGAAATAACAGAGCCGTTGTAACTCCCCTGAAGAATCAGCATAAAAAGCTCCGTTTAAATCAATCATTAATCCGTTAAAAAAACGTCTTTGATTCAGTCAAAGTCGTACTTAAGAATCGGCTCGAAATCCGCTTAATAATCCGCCTGTTTGACCAATGCAAAAGGAAATATCGTCTGTCAAAAATATCCCGACGCCAAACGTAGGGTTGATGACGTGGCTCCAAACGTAGGGTTCACAAACGTAAGGTTCAGAACGTAAGGTTCAGAACGTAAGGTTCAGAACGTAAGCTCAAACGTAAGGTTGAACATACATACTTTCTCTTTAGCATTCAAACGTAGGGTTGATTATCCATACTTTGTCTTGCTTCAACTCTCCAAAGAACGTACGGTTGATTATAAAAGTAAGGTTGATGATCCATACATTTGAGAAACAAACTCAACACTGAAAACTAAAGTACGGTTTCTCTTCCATACTTGTCCAACAACAAAAACGTAAGGTTCCTTCCAAACGTAATGTTCTTCTTCCATACTTTTCAACAACGTAAGGTTCATTAACCATACGTTTCAAAATAACGTAAGGTTCCTTAACCATACGTTCCTTTTAACATAAAAAGTAAACATTTCATCCATACGTTACGTTGATCAACGTAGGGTATGAACAGTGATTCCAGTACGCGCTAAAACTGATCTCGCGCTATAGTGATTCCAGAACGCGCTAAAATTGATCTCACGCTACAGTGATTCCAGAACGCGCTAAAATTGATCTCGGAATAAATGAAGTATGAAATCTCATTATATGAAATAAATAAATAAAATAAATTCCTGCAAAATACTCAACGAAATAATTAGTAAATAATTAAGGGTATTTGTGAGCATCAAAATCATCATAAAGAGACAAAGTATTATTTAAAATAATCTCCCCCCTTTAAAAAACATTATTTTGAATTGTTTGAAAACAATACATTGCTCAACAAAAACATGTGAGTAATTTCACTTTATATTCTCTTAAAGCATGGTAATATCATGATTTATTATAAAACCTTATTGAATACATTTATACATCCTCATTACTTATGTAAAACATAGGAATTTGGATAAATTACATAATTCCAAAATGTTGTAGACTCTACCACATTGTCGATAGTAAATTATTTAGATCCAAGACAGTAAGTGCTATCAAATTTACATTATCCAAATCAATAATCATATTATTATGAAATAAATATATCAATGTTATGAATATATTAAGGGTTTTATTTCCCTCAACAATATATTTTTCCAAAATATTAAGTTTCGACTGAGTCACTTTTCTGTGGTACCATTAATCATACAGCCACAAATCCTTATTGAAATAGCACTGAAGTATTGTCCTTATATATTACGTATTTTTTATAACTAGTACATTATTGATTATAGTTAAAATATATATATAATTATTTATCAAAACATATGAACATTAATCATTCCACTTCATCCGGGGTAGTATCATAATCACAACCATGAACTATTATCTTTTTTTGGTGTATATTCTTTTGATGCATGGGGTATTGATTCGAATAGTGTTCAATCTCCTTACAGTTAAATCATTTTTCATTGTACAACTTTTTTTACCCTACAAATCACAATAAGGGATGCCTTTATCTCCACACATTTAATATACTCCCAATTCATGAAATAATATTCCAAAGTTATTCCTTCAATAATTATCACACGTGGTAAAATACTTCTTTCACTTCATACCTTTATCCATCATTTTCCCAGTTATCCCCTTATTCTCTTTCTTCCTTCCAAATCCATAATACAGAGAAAACTATTTCTTCTTCTAATTATGACATTATACTACCTCCTCAAATGATGATAATATTTGAGCAACTAGTTCCCTTTGAAATAATAGAAAAAATCCATCGAATAAATGATAATTATAACTTATTGGATCATGTGCATTAATGTGGTTCACATTCTGTCTGGAAGGTTTCTTTTAAAAAAAATTAAATACTCTATATTAGATCAAAACATTAGGAAACATAATGTATAATCCCAATAACAGTGAAATACTTAACTTATATTGAGAAATTTATATGTAGCTAATCTCATAATCATAAGCATGGTTTCTTTAGAGAAATATGTACTTTTAAATCCTTCACAATGATTTGTAAAGTAAATGTAAATTATCCTAATAATATTTATATAGAGTGTCAAACTAGGGGTGTAGTAAGGACCATTTTCATGTACCAGGTTACCCTGAGTCAGGCCCAAGGCACCTTGTCTGAGTTGTTACCCTTAATTACATCTATATCATAATGACATCCAATTGTAGTATCGAGACATGAATTTATTTCTAGGAAGATCCACATGATCTCTAACATACCAAAATTTCTATTAAATTCTCATAATATTGTCCTCAATGTAAATATTCGGGTTATGTTCACTAATCTATATTCCCTAAATCTAGTTTCCATGGTTTCTGGTAAACTTCATCTGATACCAACTAAAAAGACCCCGACCCTATTTTCCAAAGCCAATATCTTATGTTAATACATTGGTATGTTTACAAGGATGATGAAACCTGAAGGACTGGATAGTTTAGTAGTTTTGGGAATGTTATTACATACATAAAAAACATTAAAAATTTAAAGTAAAAACATTATTGATTCTCCATTGATAACACCTAATAACTCTTAGATTAACCCTGAAAATAATTCATAATATACCTATCAGAATCGTGGGTAAAAAATATATATGAAAGGGGTGACCTGAGATGTTCATTATGGGTAATAAATACAACATTATATATAATATAAACAATATTTAATGATAAATAAATAATAATTAATTCCATTAAAACAGAATCTTGAGTATAATATTGAATTAATAAAAGTTTAATAAATAATCCCATATAAATAAGCATATGAATCATCACCATGGATATTCTACTAATAAAATAATCACATGATTTATCAATTAATATTATCATAGTGGGGGATACATATTATAGAAATCATAAAACATTCATCATGATTTAAACCAAGTCTTCTGAAAATAAATGGGTATGGCCTCGGCTGAAATCCATTTATGTTTTGTCTCATAAGACCTACCGATTCACTGAGGGGCTATAACTGGCCCACTCGTCACACCTAATTCCAATTTATTCCTCCTATGTCTAATAAAAAATGTATTTAAATCAATGTTTTCTATACCACATTTAAATATTTGATTCAAAATCTTAGATAAAAATACTCAAAAAATCATAGGTAAATTCTATAAGGAAAATATTCTTTAAACATTCCAAAATTTTCCATACCACTTGAAATATTTAAATCATAATCCCTATTAAGGAATAACATATAATGTCATGAGAATAATAAGACTCAATATTTGATATATCAAAGGTTATTACACAAATCACATGAATGTAATAAGTGGTGAACGTGGAATATATCTCATAAATGTAAAAGTGAGATGAGAAATAACCTTTTTACTTTGGAAAGAAGTGTTCTTTTAGGAAATCAATTTTATTTATCCTAAAATAATATTTTAAACATTTATATCCTAGAAGAAAAAATATAAGGACATTGAAATTATATTTTAGTCAGAAATGATGTCCCACTAAAGTGAAATCATGTAAAAATAGTATATTAAAAACTTTACAAATAAAATATATTAGTGCGGTTTAAAGAAAATATTAAAGTTATTTTAATGAAAAAGGCATGTTTGTTTTCATAAAACCAGAAATGAAACAAGATAATTTTTCATAATAAAATTTATGATTTTATAAAAATAATTATGCTTTAAAACATATTATATAGTGCACTTGAAAATGGGTTAGAATTTGGGAAGATCCCTTTAATTGGGATTGCTTAACGGGAATAATTGAGAATGGATCCTTATAAAAAATTTATTCTCCCAAAAAATATTGATGAAATGTTCTAGATATATGATTTTGGAACATATATATATAAATTAATATAATTATATAAAAATAATGAAGAATAATGATGGTGTGTAGCGAAAGAAAACATGTCCAGAATGAAAATGGACGTTTGGGAAGAAAACCCAAACAAGGATCGCATCATTATAGTGAGGATAAATAAATTAAATAATTATGTATGAAAAATATAAATCAACAAAATACAAAGGGATATTTAGTATAAAACAATAATATTTCATTCAGACAAATTATTTGAAAAAAATTGTCACGACCCGACCCTACCGATCTCGAGCCGCAACTACACCAGGTCCACCTCCATAGGCCAGGGGCTGGCGACAAGCGCCAAAGGTGTAACGTTCTCAGGGAGGCCTTCTCATAAGTACTTGTACACACACACAAAACCCACTCGATGCAGAAGTGCAGAGTAAAAAATAAATCCAAAGGACAAAAAACTATAACCCAACCATAGTCATGCATAAACTTCTAAATAGTACAAGTAAATTGCTGAAAAGTACTGACAAGATAACTGAATAGAAAAAGGGGAGAACACACAGCCAACTAGAAAGGTGACAGAACCAGGAAACAGGTAAATGAAAGTAAACAGCTGGTGAGTCTCACATCTGGAAATCCTACTACGTCTACTAAATGCAGCCCAAGCTCTTGTGTCCTCTATACTCCTCCATAGTCTCGATCGACCAGTCTGTCATCTGCAGGGGAACACCATGTGTGGTCAAAGCCCAAGTAGGGGTGAGTATAAAGATATTCACTAAGATGCCCCAAAAGGTTTAAGGAACAAAAAAGGAGATACTACAACAATGATTAATTGACAGATCAAGAATAGTGTAAGAATAAAATATAGAGAGTTTAGCTCAACCCAACAAAAGGAAGGAAGTAGACTCATCCAATCCAAGAGGAGCTAGGCATGGAAATCTTGTGTCATACCCCATGTGTCTTCGCCCCTCCTAGAAGGAGAGTAACCAAAACCAAGGAGTGGAAACAAAAGTAGGGTGTATATATATATGCTCAACAAGAAACCTGAACGAGTGTGTAAGGGGATCTCTATCTTCAAGCGTAGCCCATGAAAAGTCACCAATAGTTCTAAGGGTAGCCATCACTAGTTCCCAATGATCTCGTATGTTAAGAGGCCTCATCGCTAAACCATACAACCAAGGGTCCTGATCCTGTAATCATGGAGAAAAGTCACTGACTAGCCTCATAGAAAGGACTGAGTCTGAAAGAAGTCGCCGGGCAACCTACTACCCAGCCCAGCTGGAGGGTAATCTCCAAGAGGTTGTTGGGTAACCCACTGCCCAGCCCTGCTGGAGGGTAAACCATAAGGTTACCGGGTAACCCACTTCCCAAACTCATTGGAGGGTAAACCCTATGGCGAATGTGTAACCCACTTCCCATCCTCGCTGGATGGTAATTTCCAAGAGGGTGTCGGGTAACCCACTACCCAGCCCCGCTGGAGGGTAAACCCTAAGGTTAACGGGTAACCCACTACCCAACTTCACTGGAGGGTAAACCCTAAGGCGAACATGTAACCCACTGCCTAGCCTCGCTGGTGGGTAAACCCGGAGGTCAACGGGTAACCCACTGCCCAGCCTCAATGGAGGGTAAACCCAAAACTAGTCTGATATCTCCGCACTACCCGTGCTATCACTGGGTGTCACTAACATCACTATCGTGCATTGGTTCAGAGTGCATCAAAGTATCCTATTACCAACGCCCATTCATGTTTCCACATTTAATGAGATCTCGAAAGAGGCTCCACACACCAAAACATATTACACGGTTGCAATCCTTATGGAAAAACACGCGAGATAGACTACTTAATCACTGGGAACGGACACCCGACGAAAATGTTATTCAACACTGCTTTATACCCATATGATGTCTCATGGGGCCCACACCTCGGTCTCAAAAGATTTCAGGTTAACTACGACATCGCGATGCTCTCGAAAAAACATGTCGAATTGACTATTCATACGCCCCAAACGGATGCCTGATGAAAAAGTCACAGGACGCTGCACACTGCTTAAAAACAGCTCGTGGGGCCCATGCCTCAAATCTGGCTTCAATGCCTGAAACAACCCAGGTCAACATCATCTCAATTCTAGGGTCACAACGCTGCTGACGAAACCTAAAACAGACTCCGGATACAAAATCTACAACTCCCCGCATTATGAAAACTAGGCCCTGTGGGGCCCACACCTCAACCCCGAACACACCATGCATATCCTACCATTTCGTTCCATGCAGATAACCACGAGGTGTATGCTATTAATTTTTCCTGAAAGGACTTATGAAGCATATGTTGTAAAAATGGAGCATATGTCCGAAATCCGCCTCGTGGGGCCCATGCTTCGGGCCCGAATTTAGGCGGCCGGATTGCGTCGTCACAATCCCCTCGGAAGAATACTCAGAAAGGAGTGCTCAAACACCCCAAATGGAGGTCGGGTGAAAAAGTGGAATTTCACCGTAAAATGTGTGAACCAGGCCCTGTGGGGCCCGCACCTTGCCTCCAACCTGAACGCTTCGGAAAGCATCTCAAAAAGTCCGCATGATGACTGGGGTCACGCTTCCACTGATGGCACGTTAAACAAACATCCCAATCAGGAGTTAGGTCCGATTCAAGAATAAATAATTAATTAAATAATAAATTAGTTATTCTCATTAAGTGTTTCTTTCCACCGAGCAATGAAACCAAACTGCAAAGGGTCTGAGCCAACTTTGGACGGACCTTCTCAACTCCAGGGCCATAGCGCCTCTGACGGCACGTCAAACGGACGTCCGGCTCACGAATCACGTCCTTACGGAGCCTTAATAATAATTTAATATTATTAAATTAAAGCATATCGGGTCACCCGCCCACTGGCGCAGAACCTAAAAACCACAAAATCCACTTCAAAAAGCTCGCCTCGCAGACACAAACCCACAGCCGCTGATGGCGCATCAAACGAACACGCAATTTAGGAGATATTACCCCTTGACCAAAAGGGGCCCAAAAATGGGCCGGTCCAGATAGGCCGGCCCGACTCGTCGTGGCCCGCTGGCCGTGGCCCACTCCAGAAACACCGGACCTTCATTGGGTCTGATTCTTCGAATCAGACTGGCCAGTTGGCCAGTCTTCTCCGCGTTGCCCATAAGGACCCGCGTTCGGCGAGTCCTTGTCGCCTCCGCACACCCGAGGTCTGCACCTCAGGTTCCCCCTACCGAGCACGACAGGCCACCCATGCCATGGCCACCTCCTCCCCGATCCACCACCGGGTGTACCACCATGATTGGTTGCCCAGGCTGCGGTCGCCTGGGTTCTCTGCTCCACCGGCTGAGCGAACCTCTCGGCACCGGCCGCTCGCGCCGCGGCTCCTCCGGCTCAACCTCACCTGACGCCGCTGCTCCGGCCACCTACTACTCAACATCGCCCGATGCCACTGCTCCGGCCACACCCGCCGCCGGCCCTCTGGGCTCCGCCTCGGCTTACCACCCTCAGTTCTCCTCCACGCCTCCGACTCAACCTCCGACCGGTGCCCCATGTCAGATCCGGACTTTCCGCCGGTCCCCCCGACCACTCCGGTGGTCATAAAAATTATCTGAAGACAGTTTCGGAATCATCGGGGCCGGATCGTCACAATGTCACCCCTCGCTTGTCGATCAGTCACGGTTTTGGCGTGTCTGAAAATTGTGATTCATAATGCCCAATAAAAAGTATTAATAACGGAGCTCGGGCATTGGCCGTGTTCGTTCAGCCATCTCCCCCATTCTAAAATTACAGAATTTAAATGAGTAAATTGGAAAAAACTCATGAAATTGGCGATGGTGCGAAAAATAATCAGAAATACTACCTTGAATAGGTCATGCGTCGTTGGTGGCATGTCCACGATGCTCCCGCTTCGATCCGCCAAAATTCCGATAGAGATCGGTCCTCGATCCGACGAAGAATGGAGAAGAACGCCGAATAACAAGAGTGATATATAGAGAGAGAGAAGGGAAAATTAATGTATTTCCCTTAAATCCACCAATTAAGTTAATTTATAAACTCTCTGACACTCTACCGACATGCGCGGATTCTGAAACCTCCATGCCCGCTTATTTTATATCACACCTAAGCAAAACACCCCATTTAAAACACAACAGAAGTCTCAGATTTCCATTCTAAGGCTTCGTTGGAAAGTTATTCGAAAAGAACATCAGTGTTAAAAACCAATAAGTCATTATTTTAAAATGTCGATATTACCCCTGGGTGACATCTCCAACAGCAGGTCCACGCCCGCAACTTTTACACCCTGCCAAGGGTAAAAGGCAAGCTTTGGGCGCAACTGTGCCCTCGAATTTCCAATCTGAGCAACCATTTAGGAGGAAACTCAAACTTTCCATGTGCATAGAATAAAAACACTTATTATTTTTATAAAATTAATTCTTGGCACCCCGGGACACGGAATTGCAGGTCATCTCAGCTTCTAGCTCTGGTAATATATATAGAAATATTACAAAGTCTTTCAGGGAAAAAATAGAGTATCTACATTATTCCCACCTTAAAACTTTTCATCCCCAAAAATAAAAACTAGGAAAAACTACTCGGGATACAGATCTCACACCAAGATCTCCCACTCCCAAGAAAACTTGCACAACACCATGCTTCCACAACACGTGAACCAACGGGATGGTTCGTACTCATATGGTCTACTAATTTTGATGAAATGCATAGAAACACGCATGAACATCATCAGCTGTGACACGTGGAATACGATGTGTGCCCACTCCTACTATTGGGAGGGTAGGGAAAGATGGTAGGCAACCTCTCAATCCCTTACACAATTCCCGAGTGGCCCAAAGAAACTTGGGGGACTTCCCCAGCTGAACCTCTACGTTCTACATCGTGACCGAAATCACGATTTGTTCCTGGAACATGGTCTCGTGATTCCCTCCTTCAGAATACCCATCTAGTGAAACACCCAAGGATATCCAGTCACAAAATTTTTCAAAATCAGTGCATCACAACCGAGAATCTCTTAAATGCTCAAAAGTGGATGAGTCAACACCCCTGACTGAAGAAAAGTTGCACCCTCCTGGTCCAACAGGATCAATTGTAGGGAAGCTAACTACCACAAAACTTCCCAAACCTGACGAGTCTGGGACTCTCTGTTAAGGGAACCTACTACAACACTACCATTTTCCGGAACACAGACTACCTCAAAGTAATATTCCTACAGAAAGTTCAACCAGAACTGTCGTCTCAGGCTCAAGTCTCTCTGGGTTAGTGCGCACCTGAGACAAAGGTGGTCTAAGTAAACCACAATGCTCTCTCCCAGAAGATAGCATTCTCACATTCTCAGCACAAGGACCACCACCACCAGCACCACATAGTGAAGTGCGTAGCTCTGTTTATGGGGTTTCCATCCCCTCGACCTTTACATGATAACAGTATCAAGATTGACATTGAGCATGCAAGGTACCAATGGACATGGAAGGAAAACAACTCATCCAACCATCAGATTCTAGACACAGAAAGCACATGGCATACCCCATGTGTCTTTTCCCCTCTTAGAAAGAGTGTAATCCCCAAAAAAGGCACTCTTCCAAACCCACTAGTGGATCCTCAAGCAAAGTGGGTCCAAGCATAAAATCCCTACTGTAAAATATAGAACCTTCTCTGACACTCCACCGCACAACCCCGCCATGAATGCACATGTCAGAGGGGCTCATCCACCACAACCCAATACTATCTTCTTTGGGTGGTACTGACTCTCCCTCAAAATTTTGGCCACATTACAAAAATTAATCTCAGTGGGGGAAGAACCCCTCTTTCTTGTGCATTCAATGCTATGTTAGAAAACACAAACCCATGGTTACACCGACACCCTGTATCACCCTTGGTAACCCCTCTAACAAGAAGTTAGACGAAAAGAGTACCTCACATAGTGTCTAACATGTTCTACTGAGAAAATTATAAAAATGACACAGAGCGTACCTCTTATCATCTCATGTGTTGCAGGATTATAGACATCCCTGGCACACAGCTGCCTGCTGCCCTGTCTGTCACCTCCCTGAGCCTGACATGGGCTGCCTAGTGGTGGTGGAAAGACCTTGAAACATCATCTACCAACCAATTTTCTTTCTGATCTTCTTCCGAAACCGCCTCCCTAGAAACCACCCTGTCCTCACCTAGTAGTTATCTTGATCATGACATTGTCTCTGTCGTGGTGGTGCATCTACCAAATATCCAGAAAAGTCAGCACATTTGGTCAAGTAGTCTCATGCCACATGAACTCACACATGAAAATCATAGAAATAGTCCTCCATGGGACATCTCGGCGCTCTACGTTGTCCACGACCATGTGCCCGAGTCTCATCAAGGGGAGACCCCTGACATCGAGGCCCTGCTAATTGATGTCCCTCTAACAGAAATTTCTCTGTCACCAGTCCCTGCTCCAGCACCCTAAGATGGGTGAGGATGCACAAGGGAACTATGCTGGAACGAATCTCCAATACAGAGACCTCAATCAAGCTTTTGTGCTCGGAATTTTCCATCATGAACCACATCCAAAGAGCACCGAGTAAGGTCTGCGAACCCAGTCGTGTACTCAGACAATGCCATCCCTCCCCACTGAAGCCCCAACAGCTCCTGAAACCCTATAAAGCGTATGTAGGAGGGTTAGTAATCCTCATGAAACAGTTGCTAGAAGTTATCCCACGAGAGTATCGACTCATCATGAATCTGACTAACCTTGGATCTACTAACGCAAAACTAATTGGTGGAAAAAGACTGGCTTTCAAAGCCACCATTTAACCTGTTAGTATCTGAACTATCTTGAAGAGGTGGACCACCGACTCTACCCAACCCTTCACTGTTTGAGGGTATGGCTCACTGCAGAACCTTAGTGGTATCTAATGCTAGAAGTCATGTAGCGTGCCCAGTCTGCACTCATCATCGGCCTTCGCTGCCGGTACTATCTGCTACACCACATGTGGAGGTTTCGTTACGTGTCCTCTTGGAGAAAGGGTAATTGTATGATGGATCTTAAACTGAGGACTCAACGCTCATAGATTCACTTTCAAGAACCGGATCTAGAATCCTGGCTGGCTATCATCGCGAAGACATCCTAAATCCAATCAAGGAGTACTACAGTCAAATTAGCATATATATACCAACAACGATGGGGATCTGACTCAAGAAGTACAGTCAATGACTCAAACCTATATGATGCATGAACCAAATTCCCTGCAAAAAGTGTCTCAGTGTGCTAAGCCGACAAGTGGGTTATCAGGGTCCTAGTGAATGGATACGTCGGACCTTGCACCATCACTGGATTCCCTAGCCTGAGAGCCTCTCTCGAGACACATTGATGCTATTTCCCCAAAACTCAACCAATTCTTTTTTAGGGACGTATGAACAACTCCCCAAGAAATGAACCACCTCTGATACCATTTGTCACGACCCGACCCTACCGGTATCGAGCCGAAACTACCATAGGACCGCCTCCATAGTCCAGGGGCTAGAGACAAGCACCGAAGGCATAACGAACTCAGGGAGGCCTTCGCCTAAGAACCTATACACACACACACCCCCCACAAGATGAAGAAGTGTAGTGTAAAAATAAATACAAATGACATACAAATATACCCCAACCACAGTCATGCATCAACTTCTAAATAGTACAAGTGCTGAAAAGTACCGACAAGATAACTGAACATAAAAAGGGGAAAACACGTGCCCAACTAGAAAGTCACCACAACCAGGCAACAGGTAAACGAAAGTAAATAGCTGGTGAGTCTCACATATGAAAATCCTACTATGTCCACTGAACGTATCCCAAGCTCATGTGTCCTCTACGCTCCTCCGTAGTCTCGATCGATCTATCCATCGTCTGCAAGGGCACACCAAGTGCGGGCAAAGCCCAATCATGGGTGAGTATAAATATACTCATAATGATGCCCTGAATGCTCCAGGGATCAACAAATGAGATAGTAAAACCATGAGCAGTAGAAAGATCAAGAATAGTTTAAGAGTACAATAGAGAGTGTGCAGCTCAACCCAACAAAAGTAAGGAAATAGACTCGTCCAATCCAAGATGAGCTAGACACGGAAAGCAGGTGGCATACCCTGCACATATTTTCCCCTCCTAGAAGGAGAGTAAACGAACACATGGAGTGGGAACAAAATTAGGGTATATATATATATATTCTCAACAAGAAACCCAAAAAAGTTTGTATGGGGATCTCTATCTCCACGCTCAGCCCAAGAAAAGTCACCAACAGTTCTAAGGGTAGTCATCATAGATCCACAACAATTCTGTACGTCAAGTGGCCTCATCACTAAACCATACAACCAAGGGTCCTACTCCGGTAATCACGGAGAAAAGTCACTGACTATCCTCATAGAAAGGAATGAGTCTGAATGAAGTGATCGGAAAAACATACTGCCCAGCCTAGCCGGAGGGTAATCGCCCAGAGTTTGTCAGGTAACCCACTATCCAGCCCCCGCTAGAGGGTACACCATAAGGTTAACGGGTAACCCACTACGCAGCCTTGAAAGAGGGTAAACCCTAAGGAGAACGGGTAACCCACTGCCCAATCTTGCTGAAGGGTAATCCCCAAGAGGTCATCGGGTAACCCACTATCCAACCCTGCTAGAGGGTAAACCCTAAGGTTAACAGGTAACCCACTGCTCAGCCTCACTGGAGGGTAAACCCTAAGGTGAACGGGTAACCCACTACCCATCCCCACTAAGGGTAAACCCTATGGTCAATGGGTAACCCACTGCCCAACCTCGCGGGAGGGTAAACCCATAGGACATCAGGTAACCCACTGCCCAACCTCGCTTGAGGGTAAAACTAGAACTGGTCCGATATCTATGCACTACCCGTGCCATAACTGGGTGTCACTAACATCACTACCATGGTTTGGTTCAGAGTGCATCAAAGGAACCTCCGACCAACACCTTTTCATGTTTCCACATTTAATGAGATTTTGAAAGAGGCACTGCATGCCCAAATAGATTACACAATTGCAATCCTTATGGAAAAACACGCGAGATAGACTACTTAATCACTGGGAACAGACTCCCGATGAAAAAATTATTCAACACCACTTTATACCCATACGACGTCTCGTGGGGCCCACATCTCAGCCCCGAAAGAGGTCGAGCGAACTGTGACATCGTGATGCTCTTGAAAAAACATTCTGAATCGACTATTCATACGCCCCGAACAGACACCTGATGAAAAAGTCACAGTACGCTGCACATAACATAAAAGACGGCACGTGGGGCCCACACCTCAGCTCTGACTTCAACCCCTGAAACTACCTAGGTCAACTTCGTCTTGATGCCAGGGTCACGACGCCACTAACGACGCCTAAAACGGACTCCGGATTTAGAAGCTGCAACTCCCAGTGTTATGCAAATGGAGCCCTATCGGGCCACACCTCGACCCCGAACACGCCACGCAGATCATACCATTTCGTTCCTTGCAGATAACAACAAGGATTAGGCTGTTCATTTTCCATGAACGAACTTATAAAGAATAAGGCATAAAAATGTAGCATACATCCGAAAGCCGCCTCATGGGGCCCATGCCTCGGTCCCAATTTTTGGTGGGCGGATTGCACCGTCGCAATCCCCTCGGAAGAATACTCAGAAATGAGTGCTCAAACACCCCAAATGGAGGTCGGATGAAAAAGTGGTGTTTCAACGTAAAATGTGGGAACCAGGCCCTGTGGGGCCCGCACATTTTTGCCAACCCGAACGCTTTAGAAAGAGTCTCAAAAATTCGGCCCGAGGACTGCGGTCACGCTGCCGCTGACGGCGCATCAAACGGACATCCCAAACATATGTTAGGTCCGATGCAAGAATAACTATTTAATAAAATAATTAATTAGTTATTCGCATTAAGCGTTTCGTGCCACTGAGCAATAAAACCGAACCGCAAAGGGTCCGAACCAACCATGGAAGGACCGTCTCAACTCCAGGGCCATAGTGCCTCAAACATCACGTCAAACGGACGTTTGGCTCACGAAGCACGTCTGTCACAAGCATTAATAATAATATAATATTATTAATGTAATACATCTCGGGTCACCCTCCCTGAGTATTAGAACCTAAAAAAACCTCAAAATCCACTTCAAAAAGATCATCTCGCTGACTTGAACCTACAACCGCTGATGGCACGCCAAATGGACGTGTAGTTTAGAAGATATGCCCCCTTGAACAAAAGGGGTCCCAAAATGGGTCGGTCCTGACCGGCTGACCCGGTCCGGACCGGCCGGCCCGGTCTCGACCGCTGGCCCACGGCCCATCTGCGGGGCAGTCCCGACTTGCCACGACCCTCTCCAACAACACTGAACCCTCCTTAGGTTCGGTTCTTCGAATTAGACTGGCCTGTTGGTCCGTCTTCTCCACGTCGCCAAGAAAGACCCACGTTCGGCTGGTCCTTGTCTCCTACGCACACCCAAGGTCAACGCCGCGGGTTCCCCCTTCCGAGCACGATAGGCCGCCAGCGTCACGGCCGTCTCCTTCCTTCTCTGATGCTTGGTGCACCACCGCGATGGGCCGCCCACGCCGCGACCGCCTCGGTTTGCCGCTCCGCCGGCCTAGTGAACCACCAGGCACTGACCGCTCGTGATGCGGCTCCTCCGGCTCGACCTCGTATGATGTCGTTTCTCCGACCACTTCCGGCTTGACCTCTCCCAATGCCGCTGCTTCGGCCACACCCAACACTGGCCCTCTGAGCTCCGCCTCGGCCTACTGCCCACCGCGCTCCACCGTGCCTCCGGCTCACCCTCCGGCCATCGCCCCACGCCTGAGCCGGACCTTCCACTGGTCCCCCCGACCACTCCGGTGGTCGGAAAAATTATCTGAAGCCGGTTTTCGAATCTTTAGGGCCAGATCTTCACAGCTCTGCCCCTCTCTCGTCGATCCATCATAGTTATGGTGCATCTGAAAATTGGGACAAAGAATGCCCAAGAATGAGAATTAAAACGGGGCTCGGGTGTTGTCCGTGTTCATTCTGCCATCACCCCAATTCCAAAATTATATAATTTAAACGACGAAATTGTAAAAAACTCACAAAATTGACTAAGGTGAGAATATTAATCAGAAATCCTACCTCAAATCAGTCATGTGTCATTGGTGTCACCTCCACGACGCTCCCGTTTCGATCTGCCAAAGTTCCGGCAGAGATCGCTCCTCGATCCAACGAAGAACAAAAAAGAACGTCGGAGAACAAGAGTGATATATATATATATATAAGGTAAAATTTATGGCTTTTCCTTAAATCTACCACTTAAGTGAATTTATAAACTCTCTGACACTCTGCCAACGGGCGCGGATTCTGTAACCTCTGTGCCCGCTTATTTTATATCAGGCCTAGGCAAAACAACACATTTCAAACTCAATGGATGTCTCGGAGTTCCATTTTTAGGCTTCATTCGAATGTTATTTGAAAAGAATGTCAGTGATAAAAATTACTAAGTCATTATTTTAAAATGATGATTTTTCCCCTGGGAGACATATCTCATAGCAGGCCCGCACCCGCAACTTTTACACCCCTCCTAAGGTAAACGAAACGCTATGGACGCAATGGTGCCCTCAGATTTCCGATCCGTTCAACCGTTTATGAGGAAACACAACCCCTCCATGTTCATTGTAACGGCCCAAAATTTTGAATAAAACTTGTTTCCTAATTTTGGTGTAGTTTTATTTTATTTCACAGTCAAAAAAACTTTTTCATTTAATAAAGTGAGTATAATTAAAATGAGACTATTGGGTTTTGACTATTACATGACCATTAGTCAGTATGACCATTGGAAACTAAATGTTGCCACTATTGTCTCTAAATACAAGTGATCTTGGTTTATTAATATAAAAAGAAGATTCGATGGCCTCATCCAGTAGTCTAGGGCCAATCAAATCCCATCTAACAGAACTTGGGAAGGAAGTAGCACCACTGGGATTTTCTCTGGACCAAACCCAAGCCAAACTTCATCATGTGAAGCTAGAATGGAATCGCCTTCCTGAGAAGTTCAAACTGATATAAATTACTACTCGTGCGATGTTGGTTGAGCCGCCCTCGGATTCTCTCACCTTATCACACCTTACACTTAGGTCCTATGTTGGGGTTATTAGGGGCTATGTTAGGAGACCATAACTTCTTTATGTAATCCATTGATAAATAAAAATTGTGATTTCTTCTTATGATGAAGTATGTGAATTTTCAAATGTCCGAATAAATATTGTATGCATTTTTTTGATGAATTCTAGAAAATTATATTTTAATATATATTTTTAAACCTTAAATAATTAATGAGGTGTTATGATTTTCAAAAAATTGTCTTCTGCAAATGTGTTCAGTAAGAAATTTAGAGTCTAATAAGATCAACTTAATTTTTGATGAATAGTAAATTATGAATAGTGATTTTATGCTTAGGATTAGTGATGTGACCAAATGGATTAGTAATCTCACTTAAAGAAAGTATTAATATAATTCAGGCACCTTGATTAAGTAGTGTGATTCAATAAAATAAGTAAAAAACGGTTTCATTAATTATTAGTCAATTATTAGTTGTTTTGGGGTGAATAGTATTTTTAATTAAAAATTAAATTAAAAATATATAGAAAATTATTTTTAAAAAATGGAATTTAGTTTTGAACTTATAGAATCGATATTATGTTAAGGTAATTTTTGGGGATTTATTTGAGAAAAATAAATTTTCGGTGAATAGTGTTTTTATTTAAAAATTAAATTTAAAATATTTTGAAAATTATTTTTATAAAATAGAGTTTATTTTTGAATTCGTAGCATTGATATTATGTTAAGATAAATTTTTGGGAGTTTTCTGAAAAAGTTGAATTTTCAGTGAATAGTAAAAATACAGTTTTAGGGTTTCGATATGTTTAATGACAGCATAACTGTGTCATGATGATTTCATGAGATATTTTAATGGTTGGAAGACCAAAGGTGATGAATTATTGTATGAGGAGTCCCATGTGGCCAAAACCATGGGCAAATACCATGGGAAAGCCCATGGTTTTTCCAAAACCACTAGTGAGGTGTCCCTTGAAATTATTAAAATATCACCTCCCTTTCCCTATAAATACCCACCCTTTCCTCCTTTAGTATTCACTCCCAACTCTTCCCCAACAAAGCTATGGTCTCATTACCTCCTAAAGAGTCCTCCCAAGGTTCCCCCAATCCCTCAAGGTCCCAACCATTGAGTTTTAAGAGTTACATTTTAAGGTAAGGGATCTGACCTCTCTCTTTCTTTTCAAGTAATCTCTTTTATGTCATTTCTTTTATGATCAATGTTTTATATTGGAGTATATTTTTTTATATTCATAATACTGTCCATTTAATTTTCATATGATGAGATACCCCCTCTTTCTCTCATCAATTCATTTTAAGAATGTTTATGTGGCGTCGTTAGGCTGCCGAATTTTTAAGGGATTCTTTCACCCTTCTCATTTTCACATTCTATTTTCTTGTCAAGTCTTTCAAGTTCCTTTTTATTATGTTGTGGTATGATCTCTATATCTATCATACTGATATTTTATGTTCATATGATGAGAGAACCTATTTGATCTCGTCAATTCATTTTTATGAAGTTTAAGTGACACTGTTAGGCTGCCGAATTTTCATAAGAGAAATCTTATTTTTGTCTTCCTTTCATGTTCTTCATTTAATATGGTATATATTTAAAATTTCATTAACATGTTATTGTATCCATTATATTCTGTCCCCTATAGGTGTATGGATCATTTATGAGTTGGTGACCCATGTCCCCTCTCTTTTCAATGTTTTCTATAACCCTACAACATAGTCGTTATGCTGCCGAATTTCGTCTCAAAATTTCTCTCTCTTTTTTTCAAATTATTTTATTTTATTAAGGGAATACTAAAATATCTTTATTAGAAAGGGGTATTAACATATATACCAAAATGTTCTATTTTAAATTCTAGTATTTACATGCATGAAACCCTCTTTCCTTTCCATGGGTTTAAAGTGACATAAAGATCATGTCTTTAAAGCAGTTTTTAAAACATTATGATTATAAAAGGAAACTCATTTATTTTATGATATATGGGTTATTTATGAAATTTTTTATGATGATATTTGTGTCTCACATGATAATAAAGACAAATTTAAGGGTGCGTCCTGATAGCGCCACATTCCATTGGGTAATGATATAACCACTAGAGATTACAAATTTTAGGGTGCGCCCTGATAGCGCCCCATTGCATCAGGTAATGATGTAACCACTAGAGATTACAATTTTCATGATATCTTGGTGAATAAACATTGTAATTTTCAAATGACCCCTTGGGGATGGACCTTGGTGATATGATCATTATTGTCTATGTTAAATGTTGTAGCCACATTTTCAAGTTATGAAATATGCTATTTTTATTATGATATGCATCAGGATTTCTTTTTCATGCCTTGAAGTTCTATTTCATTAAATTACTGGTGTATCTCAAGTTCAAATGTAAAATGTTTCCCTTGTTTCCCTTACTGGGCCTTCTACTCACTCTTTCTTTTAATGTATGTCCCTAGGTAATGAGATGCAGTAATGAACCTAGGATGAACATAAGGAGAAGCCTTTCAAGTGTTTAAGAAGAAAGTTTTATGTTTTCATGTTTTAAGTTCCTGGTTTCCAAGACACTAAACCTTAAAGATCCTCGGTTTTGTATTATGTAATGAATGTTTATGTGATAATAAGGTGGGATGTTATAGTTGGTATCAAAGGATGGTTTAGTTATTTGTTGAAATTAGGATATGAAATCTTTAGGAAGAACCCTATAAAAAAGTTTAAATATAGGAAATCTTCCTGATATTTTGGTGAGTATTGAGTATGTTTTTTATCAAGGAAATACATCCCTATCTAGATACGAGTATGTAGAGGTGGCTCTGGCACATATGTACATAGGGGTAAAACCCGAAAACACTGCATGAGCGAGACTTGAATGGGAACTGGTACACGACAACGGGCCTTGCTGCACTCTTGGTGACGACACTCCCGGGGGATATGATTTGGTTAATTCATAAGCATAGTATGAACCATTATGAAAGGAACAAAGTTAAAATAAAACAAGGATTCACATAAGAATATATGATCATTGATAACCTAGATTGGAACCTATGGGATCACGAGTTAGTGTATACTTTTCTTATACAAGTTTATCCTTATATGCTTTAAGTTTCATTTTCATGATTATTGGATAAGTATTTAAGCCCCCTAATTATACATTCTTTTCTTAGTTGATGGTGGGAAATGGAAGAACATGTCCCAACAACCAATGTGATAGGAAATGTGACTATTACCCTATTAATATGACAGAGATTACGCGAGATCAAGTTGAACATATTGTGATTATTCCAAACCAGCTATCAAAAATCACAATTAATAATTAGTACCTAGTTGAATGCCCAAATTCATCAAGGAAGAAGAAGAAGAAGAAGACTCAAGGATGTTCATCTGATAAAGATGATTAGGGGATTAAAAGATTATTGTTATTTTGGAAGACGTTCACTATTTTGGGAACCCTATATGATTGAGGTAAATAGATTACTATGGTATTTTCTTTGAGGAATAAAGGTTGACTTATATTTTCAAGAATCGACAAATTTAAGGTGAACTTATAGTAATTTAGGTTACTCCTGGAAATGATTAACCCATCTTGGGAAAAATATGTTTAGGTTAGTTGCTTTTATTATTAAGATGTTAGGATTGGTTGATGTTGTTTGGAGATGAATGATGAAGTTTATTTTGGAAGACTATGTTATCAAATCCTTCTTGTATTTGGGTTTCAATCTTAGTTTGGTTTATTTTGAGGAATTTTAAGTATAGTTATTTATGGAATGGTCTATGATGAACTTTGGGTAGTACCGTGGAACTTTAATGATTTAAAATAGTTTCCCTTCCTATGGGGTTCTTTCTTTTTGAAGAGTTGTTTTATATTACCCTTTATTTTTTTGGGATAAATGTTTAAATATATATAGTTATTCTTTTTTGGATTACATGATTCTCTATAAGATGATTATTGTGCTTTGATGAGACCAATTAGTTTTGAAAGCTCTTTGATGGGAGAAAAGATTAGTCTTGGGGAAACTTATTAAGGGATGAAACTCTACTTGAAGGTAAATATATTTCCTTGTGTTTTTATTCTATATAATAAATGAATTCCTAAAATTTATTAAAAGGAACATAAAACAAAAATGTTGTTGGTTTAAGTTTCCTACTGGGTAATCAACGACCGTTTACACACGTAAGAAGTTTGTGATTTTCTTGTTGTTAACTTTCTCTTAATCATGTTTTCTATCACTCTCCCTCCGAACATGACCCTTTGATTTCTCTTCCATGTCCATGTTTTCCTACATGGAATCCTAGTATGGGTTAACTCGGGGGACCTTTGTAATTTATTTCCTTTATTTTAAATTAATAGGTTTACTGACTCTTTTTCCGATGTGGGACATTCAATGAAATTTCCATGCCCAATTTTAAAAATTGCGAGGATGCAATTTCTTAAAGGGGTAAGATTGTAACGACCCGAAATTTTGAATAAAACTTGTTTCCTAGTTTTGTGTGTTATTTTATTTTATTTCATACTCACCAAAACTTTTTCATTTAATAGAATTATTATAATTAAAATGAGATTGTTGGATTTTAACTTTTATATGACCATTAGTCAGTATGACTGTTGGAAACTGAATGTTGTGACTATTGTCTCTAAATACAAGTGATCTTGGTTAATTTTTATAGAAAGAAGATTTGATGGCCTCATCTAGTAGTCTCGGGCCAATCAAATCCCATCTAACAGAACTAGTGAAGGTGGTAGCATACTAGGCTTTGCTCTATACCAAACCCAAGACGAACTTCATCGTGTGAAGATAGAACGAAATCTCCTTCACGAGAAGTTCAAACTAATAGAAATTACTACTCGTGCGATGTTGGCCGAGCCGCCCTCATATTCTCTCACCTTATCACACCTTACACTTAGGTCCTATGCTGGGGTTATAAGGGGCTATGTTAGGAGACCATAAATTCTTTATGTAATCCTTTGATAATTAAAAATTGTGATTTCTTCTTATTATGATGTATGTGAATTTTCAAATGTCCGGATAAATATAGTATACATATTTTTGATGAATTCTAGAAAAATGATATTTTAAATTATTTTTTTAAACCTTAAATAATTAATGATGTGTAATGATTTTCAAAAAATGGTCTTCTGAAAATGTGTTTAGTAAGAAATATAGAGTCTAATAAGATCAACTTAATTTTTGATGAAACGTAAATTATGAATAGTGATTTAATGCTTAGGATCATTAATGTGACAAAATGGATTAGAAATCTCACTTCAAGAAATTTTTAATATAATTTAGGCACCTTGATTAATTAGTCATATTTAATAAAATAGGTAAATAATTGTATCATTAATTATTAGTCAAGTATTAGTTTTTTTGGGGGAATAGTGTTTTTTAATCAAAAAATAAATTAAAAATATTTAGAAAATTATTTTGAAAAAATGGACTTTATTTTTGAACTTAGAGCATCGATATTATGTGAAGGTAATGTTTGGGGATTTTTTTAAGAAAAATAAATTTTTAGTGAATAGTGTTTTTATTTAAAAATTAAATTAAAAATATTTAGAAAATTATATTTATAAAATGGAGTTTATTTTTGAATTCAGAGCATTTATATTATGTTAAGATAAAATTTTGGGAGTTTTCTGCAAAAGTTGAATTTCCGGTGAATGGTAAAATTCAATTTTAGGGTTTTGGTATGTTTAATGACATCATAACTGTGTCATGATGATTTCATAAGATATTTTAAGGGTTGGCAGACCAAAGGTGATGAATTATTGTATGAGGGGTCCCATGTGGCCAAAACCATGGGCAAGCCCATGGTTTTGCCAAAACCACTAGTGAGATGTCCCTTGAAATTATTAAAATATCACCTCCCTTTCCCTTTAAAAACCCACCCTTTCTTGCTTTATTTTTCACTCCCAACTCTTCCCCAACGATGATATGGTCTCATTTCCTCCCAAAGAGTCCTCACAAGGTGTCCCCAAGCCCTCAAGGTCCCAACCATTGAGTTTTATGAGTTGCATTTTAAGGTAAGGGATCCGACCTCTCTCTTTCTTTTCAAGTAATCTCTTTTACGTCCTTTCTTTTATGCTCCATGTAATTATGTTGGAGGATGTTCTTGTATATTCATACTAATGTCCATTTCATGTTCATATTATTAGATACCCCCTCTTTCTATCATCAATTCATTTTAATAATGTTTAAGTGGTGCCGTTAGGCTGCCGAATTTGTAAGTGATTCTTTCACCCTTCTAATTTTCAAGTTCTGTTTTATTGTCAAGTATTTCAGGTTCTTTTTTATTATTTTGGGGTATTATATCTGTATATATCATACTGATATTTTATGTTCATATGATGAGGGACCCTATTTGATCTCATCAATTCACTTTATTGAAGTTTAAGTGATGGCGTTAAGCTGCCGAATATTCATAAGAGAAATCTTATTTTTCTCTTCCTTTAATGTTCTTCATTTCATATGGTATATCTTTCAAATTTCATTACCATGTTATTATATCGATTATATTATGTCCCCCAACTGTTTTATGGAACATTTATGAGTGGTTGACTCATGTCCCCTCTCTTTTCGATGTTTTCTAAAACCCTACAACATAGCTGTTATGCTGCCGAATTTCTGTCACAAAATGTCTCTCTCTTTTTCTCAAATTCTTTTATTTTAATAACTGAATACTGAATGATATTTATTCTAAAGGGGTATTAACATATATACCAAAATGTTATGTTATAAATTCTGGGATTTACATACATGAATCCCAGTTTCCTTTCCATGGGTTTAAAGTGACATGATGATCATGTCTTTAAAGCGGTTTTAAAACGTTATGATTGTGAAAGGAAACCCATTTATTTTATGATATATGGTTTATTTATGACATGTTTGAGGATGATATATGTGGATCTCATGATAATAAAGACAAATTTAATGGTGCACCCTGATAGCTCCCCATTGCATTGGGTAATGATGTAACCACTAGAGATTACAAATTTAAGTGTGCGCCCTGATAGCGCCCGATTGCATTGGGTAATGATATAACCACTAGAGATTACAATTTTCAAGATATCATGGTGAATAACCTTGGTAATTTTCAACTGACACCCTGGGGATGGACCTTGGTGATAGCTTCATGATTGTCTATGTTAAATGTTGTAGCCACATCTTCATGTTATGAAATACGTTATTTTTGTTATGATATGCCTCATGATTTCTTTCTCATGCCTTGATGTTCTTTTTCATGACTTTATTGGTGTATCTCAAGTTCACATGTTAAATGTTTCCCTTGATTCCCTTACTGGGCCTTCTGCTCACCCTTTCTTTTGATGTATGTCCCTAGGTTATGAGATGCAGTAATGAACCTAGGATGAACATAAGGAGAAGTCCTTCGAGTGTTTAAGAAGAATGTTTTATGTTTTCATGTTTTGAGTTCCTGGATTCCAAGACACTAAACCTTAAATATCCTCAGTTTTGTATTATGTAATGAATGTTTATGTGATATAAAGGTGGGATGTTATATTCATACAATAAAAACACATATTATTCTTATAAAATTAATTTCGGGCACACCAGGCCTCGAAACCGCACGCCATATCAGCTCCTAGCTCTGGAAATATATGTAGAAATATTCCAAAGTCTTTCAAAGAAAAAATATGGTCTCTAAAAACATAACCAATGACATTTATCTTTAACTTAATGAATAGAAATTGGGTTAATATATCCTCTACCTCGGGTTCAAATTCCTTCATTTTTTTTAAACTATTATTGAATGGTTAGAATAGTGTAATTAATTTATTAATGAACTAATATCATGATTTTAATACCATATATAATCTTCTTATAACATTTCCCACCAATTTATTAACAATATTTTGTTATTTCCATTGTTTGAGGTGCATTCTTTTCATGGTTTCCAATATCAGTTTATTATGGTCTTCCTTGTCAAAAAGAAATAATAATACATAAGTGATAATACGCACACACACACACACAAACACACACACACAAAAACACACACACACACACACATATATATATATATATATATAATTTTAATGTATTACATGTGAATTTAAACATTCCATGATTTTTTTAAAAGGGAAAAAAAGAATCATCAACACTGACGGCGTTGAATTGACGCACCACATATGAAAATTTCATTATTTAAGAATAAAAATTGAAAATGAGAGAGTTTATGATGATTTATTCCTAAAATATAAAACATTAAACTATATATATTATACTTTAGTTCTGACAAATCAATGGATAATAGGTAGGAATATGGTAAAAGTGACAAATAATTTGAAATTGAAGAAGAAGGAATCTTTCCTTTTGAAAATTTCTATTTTAAGACCACTTTATGGCTCTTGGAAGTTGTAT
This sequence comes from Viscum album, assembly GCA_963277665.1. Lineage (NCBI taxonomy): Eukaryota > Viridiplantae > Streptophyta > Magnoliopsida > Santalales > Viscaceae > Viscum > Viscum album. Next base: position 518,670,521 of record OY728135.1, on the reverse strand, counting down.
TTTTGTGAGACCATAATTACTATAATTTGTTAATGGATTAGGAGGAGGTAATTTGGTAGAGGTTATCCATGGAATAATGCTTATGGTGATGAAAATTTCTGAAGGGGGAGTCTCCTTTAAAAATTGAGGTGATGGGTAACATATGAGTTACTCAATTTTTTTAAAATATAATAAATTTATTATAGGGTTTAAGACATAAAAAGGACTCAAATTCATATTATATATAATTATAGAGGGAATGTTATCATTTTTTGACTTGTTCATGATTTTTTTTATTTTCACATAATTTAAAAAAATATTTTATTTACGGACAAATAATTTTGTTAAATTAAAAACTATTCACAACAATGACTATAATCACATCAAAACCATGTTTAAATTTCGAATTAAATTTTTCATTATATCATATAAATATTATACGTATCTATATAAATCGTAAATTTACATAAAAATATCAAATTATATCTATTTTACTATTTTTCAAATCACTAATTTTATTTATTCATTAATTAAATATTTACTTAATAATAGTTGTTTAAGCCATTAATGTAATTATCTATCACCTAAAAATTAAAAATAAAATTCTATAAGAAATATAATTCTATTAGATTTAAAAAAATATTATTTTTTGGAAAAAACATCGGTAAAATGTCATATTAAAATACAATATTAATTGAAAATTATAGTGTGAACAAGTAGTATTTCTTTTTTATAAAATAATATAAAGGGACTAATGTTATCCATGTGGTTCCAAAATGACCCCAATTTGAATAAAAAAGGATATATTGGATGTAACTTCTACATACAAGTAAATTTATACTGTTTATGGGTCAATTATGTTTACTTATGAATTTAATTAAAATAATTTTATTATCTTTTCTTCCGCTTTCAGATGCATTACATCATCATTGCGTAAGCATTAATGTTAATTAATTTATATATAAAATTTTCAATATAATTAGAAGTCAAAAAAATAAATATATTTGTTTCAAAATAAAATTCTATATTATTTCAATATAAATTCTCACTCACATATATGTCAAAGAAACATATTAAATTTTTTAATTTTTTTTCTTGCCATGTTCAAGCGCTACACGTGCATTTAGATAAGCTTAATATTTTACAAATATTAAATTTTAAATTATTGGCCAAAAATATCCATTATAAAATAAATTAATAAAAAGGATGTTAAAATAATTTTTAGCTCTTAATTATTATTTTTGAGGAACCAAAATGGTTTTTTTCAATGCAACACAGACACGGCGTCGACAATGGCAATTGTTCTTTTATAAATACCCAGAAATTATAATTTATATATTCTTGAATTATTTATTCACAAAAATTATCTTATAAAAAAATTATTTATTTATTCCATAAGTTTAATAATTTTTATATCATAAATATTTTTCGACGCTGACACAAAAACAACCTTATTTTCTTAATAACTATATTTTTTACTATTCATTGAAAATTCAACTATTTCTGGAAAAATAAAAAAAATTCATCCTAACAATTTTTTAATGTGCATAATTAAAAAATGAACAAAATTTTATTAAATTTTTTTATTAATATGATAAATTAAAATTTTAATTAAAATCATCATTTACTATAAAAATAAAATTTTTAATGTTATAACTCATTTAATGAAACTTTGAAAAATTAACTAAGGTCTCATAAAATTATATTATAATATTAAGACATGAAAATATTTACTTATTATTTATATAAATGAATTTTATTTTGAATCATTATAAAATTAAAAAAACAATTATCATTTATAAAAATTTTGATACATAATTAATAATTTCTAAAGAATTTATTTACTTATACCATGATATAATTGTATCAAAAATTCATTTAAAAGAAGCCTAAATTTTATTTATACTTTCATGGGTGAGTTTATTATTCATTTGGATGGTTTAATATTCCTAAGGGTCACATTACTATTCATAAGGGTTACATTACTATTCAAAAGGCTCAATTTACTATTCACCAAAAAAATTAAGTTATTCCTATCAGTCTTTAAATATCTTATTGATTGCAACTGTGTATGTCTATTTTTTGAAATTCAGTTCATAGAAGCGGAAAAATTATGTTTAATGGCTTTGTTATTACTAGTTTTTTAAATAATTATAAAAAAGTGTTGTTTCATAGAGACTCAGTGTTGTGTTAATTACATTATATATTAAATTTATTTGTAAATCCTTAGGGTGTTATAGAGAAAGTGAAATTTCATATTGGATATTCTTGGATGCCAAAGAACATACCTTCTAGGACTATCGGGTGAGGCTCAAAATATCTCTAAGCCTTAGGTAGATGGGTTTTATGGCCATGTTCATGAATGTGGGGATTTTTCTTACTGGGGATGTGTTGTTTGGAATAAATGTTAGAACACTTAAGATGGATACACAATTAGTAGAGGGAGGACCACTTAATCTTGTTGTATTGTCTCTTGCATGCATGTACTATCTTTTGGGTCACATTCAATAGGGTAACATTCCTTACAGGATCAGTTGTGATTTCTAGTTTTTATTCTATTGGATAGGGGAGTACTTATAATGTTACAAATACTAATAATCTACCAGGATCCTAGGTTCCTTGTTTTGTCATAGGTTGTTGGATATTTACACTGCTGAAGAAACACTGTTAGGCCACGATGTGGCTGCCAATATGTTGAGATGATCTGATCTCTTTGATTTCATGCCTTATCATTCCCCAATCGAGCCAATTGTTGATAATGGAACTTTTTATATTCATGAAAGGTTATACAATATCTCCCTTCATGATGGGGTTCATGCATACATGACGTATGAGATGATTATTTTTTATTCATACACTACTTACTGGTTTTCTTATCAGTTGGTTGTATCCAAAGGGTTTCTCCCATCCTTTTGGTTGGCGTATAGTGAGAATGACACCCTGGAATTATACACCAATTTTGGATATCATTGGAATGTGAGGACACCAATGAAAATATTATCCTTTCACATGTGGTCTCCCTTGACCTCCTTGCTTCTGATTCTACCCAATAATGGGTAGAAACCTACCCAAGTGTTGTGATGAACAGACTAGTTCGGTAAGTGAAAAAACCATTTCCTCACTGACCACATTGTTTATAGTGACTGTGGAGCTATTTCAAGACTCAGGAGAGTCATCGAGGAAGCGTCTCCATCCTAGAGACTACCATTCCTTCAGGGAGGTAGAATCTACTGATGAAGATTTCACTTCATCCTGAGAAACATAATGTGCTTTTGTTGAGAGAAGAATATATGAGGCTTCCTCTTCTACTTCCTTGTTTGCTCACCCAATTGCTCGATCTTCTGAAATACCCACTCTAAAATCTACAAAAGTTTACCATACATGGTGTAGGATGATCTAGAGGTATATCGTTTATTTTTTCACCAAAAATCCCTTAGAAACTATTCATGATCATGTAGAAAATATGTATCATTTATTTCATGACATTGGGATATACGACTTTGACCACAAACCATTATATGAAATCATGTGATAGGTCATCCTGGCATGGAAGGATTTGGCTATCAGCAACATGGTCTTACATGATCTTGAATAGGGGACTCCCCTATCCAAAGATAAGGGAATCCTCATAGGAACTGTAATGGATCTATCAGTTCATATATGAGATGCACACCAAAATATATGTCTTGAGAAAACACATAAGGAGATATACATAGATCTTATCTTGCTAAAATTAAAATATATTATAATCATCATCATCATTGGAAACCACTCAAAAAATATTTCAGGATTTGTATACTCTCATTCAGACCCTTCTCCCTCAGGTTGAAGTATAAGAAACTGGGCTGGTGGAATTTTAGCACTCAATCAATACTTCTCATCAGACTCTTTCTAACCTGGATAATTCATCCAATAAAACATTATTATACTTTTAACATATATGTATATTTTTTTGTTTCAATTGAATCCTTAGAGAGGCTCCAGAATGTGTAGATCTCTCTTTTTTCTTGCTATCAAGGAACAAAGCATCTTAACATTCTAGGTTGTTGTCTAGTTTTATTTCATTCATGATTTTCATGCCATTTGATTGATCTAATATTGTGTAGATCATCAATGGTAACCATCCTTTGTATAATATCATGTAAACATGAATTTATATATTTAAATTTCTAAACCACGACGGATCTTTCTCAGGAAATGCTCATGAATTCCCCTACCTTAAATTTCTTATTGATGAATCTGCGTCAGCTATCTTAAGGTTACCTGATTCACGAAACGATAAATTGGGTATAGTATGTGTTATAGAGAAATTATGATCTATCATTGGATGAATTCAAGAGACTTATCCAGCATAGCGATATTTTTTCGAAGGCCACATAGTGGGTCCCACAATCTTTTTATCTCTTTATTTATATTTCCTAAACTTTTTCTTAGCCTTCATACAGGGGAAGACTTAATTGGCATGGAATCAGTTTTTTCCTATGATTTTATTACTATGTTTTCATTCAAGAATGTTCTATGCCTTTTTCTAATATAACTAACTAAATTGTTATTGTGCTATATCTTAGGTCCTTTTAGTTTAAACCATCTACTTCAACAATTTTATATCTTTTACCTCAGACATTCTATTGTTGTAGTTTAGGGTTTTTTAGCTCAAACATTCTATTATTGTAATTTAGGGTATTCTAGCTTGGAAATTATATTGTTGTAGTTTATGGTCATTTAACTCAAACCTTTTTTTGATTCAGTTTATGGTCTTTTAAATCTAACCTTGATTTTCATGAACCTTAAACTTTTACTTTTATGACATGATTGTTGGTCATAAAATATGAGTTATACATGATAGGAACGAGCAAAAACACCTTATCTTAATGAGTTCTTCCATAGTTTTGATAGGTCTCATGATGATTTTTGTTCTTTTCCCACAAGGAGGGGATGCCTATGGTTCGAATGTCAAAGCCCTTATGTGTCAGCATAATGGTAAAACAGATGTGTCCCCAATGTTTTCCTTAGGATATGACAGTTTATATGGTAAATAATGGTTGAGGGAGAAATAATTGGTAAGTTGAGTCCACTTGGATAGTTGGAATGTGGGGGATGTTAGTCATAACCAAAAATCTTTAGTCATTGAATATTGGATGGGGAAGATATTCCAAGAAGGACACGTAATTCCCTAAGGTTTCAAGTTCATCCAAGGTCTTACAAGGGACCATAAGGACCAATGTTTTTTTCATAAAGGAAAGGATGACTCTATTTGTTTGGGAAAATCCCTTATGCATCAATTTCATGGTTAAATAGAGGTGTTCCCACTCATTTTTTAGGTTCGTTAAAGATTTTGAGGACTCAAACATCTGGAAAAGGATGTTGAGTACGAAGATAAATCTATCCAAGAAGGCTTCAAGAACCTTAAAAAATTCTAGCTCATTAATTCTGAAGCTTGAGAAATATTCCCTATGGTCTCAATTCATGATATGTTTTCCACAAAAAATGTTCATGAATGGAGTGTTGCATACTTGCATTAAGAAATGGTACAAAAATGGTGACATATCATTGAGTATGTCAAATACACTTTAAATTTTTTGACATGGAGATTATAAAGCATGGACCAAAGAGCCCGGGTCATGAGGATGGTATAGGAAATTTATACAGGGAATGAATAATAACACCCTTAGGTGTTCGGTTCTTCCATGGGGATGTCATGCTCCCAAGAATCAGAAATCATTTTTACATAGGGCCAATATGTCTATGTTTGTTTAGTGTAAACCTTATGCATAGATAACATGGTCAAACTGAGAGATATCTTTTAATTTACAAGTGTTGTGGTGACCCAATGCACTAAAATCAAGAAGTATGATTTTGGGAGAATGTAATATTTAATAACGGTTCAAGAACCCCAAAAGTTGATTAACCTCCCAGTGAATATGTTATCATGGAAAAGAGATGTAGTAAATAATTAATATAAAATTATTGTAGGTCAGGGTGTATAGTGAGCATGGATCGACCTTTATTAGGGATATATTGTCGACCCTATGAGATTTTATGCCTCAATTTTTTGTGACCTAATTTATACCTTAACTCTATAGATGGATTTTTTATCTGTGAGAGACCTAAATTCTGATCAAACCACCCTTTACAAGTTTTCAACCTGGAATGTTTCATGTATATTTAACTAGTATATTATTGTCTTATGATCTAGACTATCTGAGGCAAGAGTTTTAGGTTATGTAGATTTGACCAAAGGGCAGGAAGTTTAAGGTCATGACACACATAGAAATAATACAAAGAGAATGTTACAGAAGATCCCATTTAGGATACCCAAGGTCAGGAGTATTGAAAAATAATTTTGGGTGGGGATAAAAATGTTCTAAATCATGGCTTGATGTTCTCTTGTATTTTGTAGTGATATAGTACAATCATGATTAGGATGGCATAGAATACCCTATGATTCTATGTTCTTCCATGGTGATGCCAAGTTTACAAGGATTAGAAATCCATTTATAGAGGGACTAGATGTCTCTATTTTTAAAATTATAAGACCTTATGAATAGATATAATGGTCGAATAGATAGATATATTTTCCTTAAAAGGGTCATGAAAGGTGTGCAATGACCTAAGACACTCATATCATAAAGTGATATTTTTATAAAATGTAATATTTCAGAAGGGTTTGGGAACCCTAAATGTTTTTCCACGACCCGGTGAACATGTTATTAGCACAGAGAGATGTAAAAAATAATAAATCTAATTTTTCCTAGATCATAGGATGCAAGGTGAATGAATTGACTTTTACTAGGGATATATAGTAGTCCCAATGATATTTTATTCCTCATTTAATTACACCCTAATTTCCCCCTAAAATCTAGAGATGAATATTTTCATGAGTAGGGACTCTACATTATCTTCGTCCACCATTTGTGGGGATTCAACCTTTTTTTGTGAATCTTTAATTAGTAGTTTAGTGTCTTATGATATGGAACTTATGAGGATAAAGTTCATGGTCCTTTATATTTTACCAACTTGAAGGAAATTTAATGTTTTGAAACACATGGACCTAATACAAGGATACTTTTACCTAAGATCCCAATTAGGATACCTATGGTCAAGAGTATTCCAAATTATTTCTGAGCAAGAGATGAATATGTTGTAAATCAGGACTCAAGGTTCTCAAGTCTTGGGTAGTGATATGGTAAAATTATGCCAGGGATGGTCTAAAATACCCTATGGTTTTGAGTTCTTACATAGTGACATTATGCTCATAAGGATAGGAAATCCCTTCATATAGAGACAAGATGTCTATAGTTGGTTTGTCTAATCCCTTATGTATCGATAGAATGGTCAAATTGAGAGATATATTTTTCCTCCCAAGGTACATGAAAGGTTTTCAGAAACCCGAGGAGTTCAAATCATGACGTGTGATGTATGAGATGAGTGATAGGATACTACAAGCGCCTCAAACTCTAGTTGACCATATCCAAGATATTTTGGTCATTTTATAAGGAATGATGATGGGTGAAGAACATAACCTTTTAATTCCATGTACTTGTGATGCATTTTTCATGTAGTTTTAATGTCATGTGACTAGGATATTTTCCTTCTTGTTTAATGTCTTGTAGTAAGGATGTTTATTTCCTTGTTGTTTAAAATCATTAAATAAGGACATGGGAAATAATGTGAAATGTTTTGAAAGGTGTTCTTGAGGATACTTTTCACTATTCTATGTCATTTAAATACTGGGGAAATCTTTTATCCATGCACAAGATTATTGGTTGGTATCTATATGATGAATCCATTCTAGTGAAGATATATCTTGTCACCAAGCTCATCATATGTAAATCAGACTCAATGGTTGAAAAAATGAACAAGTATGGCTTGAATCCTTTCAGAAAAGGGGAACATACAACTTTTTTTCACGTAATATAATGTCACATAGATAAGAAATTTACTGCATAGGTATTTCCCATATGCAGTTAGGGGTGAATTTTAATGTTGATTATTGCAGTTGGGACAAGGATTGAAGATATTTTCACTACTATATATTATGTATTTATAGCAATCAAGGAACACATAGTTCTTTCGAATAAGTTTAATATAAAGGTCTGACCTATATGTAGGGAAGTGAGATATTTTTTTATCATGGATAGACCCCAACAATCATAGATCTGGCCATCAATACATACCCTATGATGGTAGGAATCAATAAAAATGTAGTTCTTGAATGGGAAATTCTCTACATAGTTCCAATGGGGGGAATATTTTCTATTGATTTTTGTAGTTGAGCCTAGTATTACAGAAATTGGTGTCACTATATATCTTATCATAATAAAAATCAAGCCGCACATAGTTTGATAGAAACCATTTAGTTTAACATCATATGATAAGGAATTTGGCTCCCATATATGAAAAGGTAATAGTGTGACCGGGCCCCAGAATTATTGTTTTGGCATTACTATGTATCCTATAATGATATAAATCAATCCACACGTATTTATTGAACAAATGTGTAGTAGGATTCAAACATCGAGGATAGTGGTCCTCTATGGCAAGGTCCATGGTAATTGCACAATTTTATGTCATGAAAGAGACATAAAAATGATGTTTAATGTAATGTGTCATGGAATTATTGTGTGACTGTTAAGGTATTACATCTAGAACCATGATAACCATGTTGTGCATTGAAAAGTATTTTTTTGTGGGTAATCCCCTACAAGAATTCCTAATCTCAAAAGATAAATGATCTTTGTGAGAAATAAAGAATCGAAAAGGTTCTTCTAATTATGAAGAGGATATTAATGAGAGGACAGGGGAATTTTTTTTATCATTTGGTTGATGGACAAAGATGTAAAATTAGGGTGTACTTGTTTATATAATTCAAATGAAAATTAGAAAATATATAGTTATAGAAACCTGTGAAGTTTAATTTCATGTACAGAGGAAATCAACCGTGTTGTTTAACATCATGCAGTGAGGATAAAGGTGAATCGATGTTAAATAAGAGTAATGTTGTGGCTATACATATGAATGGGTGTTTGTGTGTCACTATGCACCCTATGATGGTAAAATTCAATCCACACATAGTTCTTGAGAAAACATACAATTTAATGTCATGTGGTGAGCACATCAGCAGTGTAGTTTAACATCATGTGATATGGATGAGGGACAACCATCATTAATGAAGATGAAAATTGGAGATCCATGTATTTTTACATCATTCAGTGTGGTTGTTTTTCATACAGTTTAACATTACTTGGTATGGACTAAAGATACTGTGCAGTTTAAATTCATTCTACTCGGAAACGTTGTGTTGTTCAATGTCATGAAACTAGGATGATTGACCCATGATGGTAGCTATGAAAATCATTTCGTAAGAAACCTTTCATTGGTGGGGGTGAATTTTCCCCCATCTCCTATGGAAAGAGATTTTTCTCAATTATCATAGACCTTGTGTATGATATAAGTAACTTCCCATTTAGGTTTCCTCTTTGTGACTTGTTTCCTGGTATCATTGGCATTTTGAGAGACAATACTAGTTCTTCTTAAAGGAATGAAGGAATGATAACCTTTTTATTAAAGGTTTTTGTGATCTGATTCTGATGGATTACAAGGTTATGAAACATATGGAACCTATTCTCATTGATCCATTCTAATTCATCTTGCTGAATTTATCATTTCTCTTCATTTGAGGTGTTCCAAAATTGTATATTAAAAGTAAGGGGAACTTGAATTCTATGGGAAACACTACTTCGGTTTCGTAATCCTGTGATTATGGACATTATTATATAGCGGTACATGTTGTTGTATTATAGGCTTATAAAGAAAGGGGGATCATATCCAGAAAAGATTTATTATACTTATTCACCATAATCTAGAGTATATTTGAAATAGTCTTATTTAAGGACTCTATCTACCCATTTTCTACTACATGATAGCGGGATGGGTGATTGAACTCATAGTTTTACACCTGGTAAAATTTCATCAAATTCATGGAACATAAGTTGATTCCATTTTTAGTTAATATCATCTGATGAACTCTGAACTTGGTAATGATTTGGTACTTCATGAAGTTGATGATATTCCTCCTCCCAACATTCTTGGCGATTGTTGCATCATCCCATTTAGAAAATAATTCCATATTAGTAAGGATGTTCTTGAACTACTTGGCTATGAATGGGGGGAATAGCCCCACAAAATCCATTCCCATATAGAAAATGGCTAGGAATATTTATCTGCATATAGCAATTATGGGGATTTATCCATGGTGATATCATGAATATGGTAGGCTTAAAATTTCCTATTGAATTCCACCTTGTCCTATATCATGGTTCTCCAATAGTAACACATCCTCTTGATTTGGTGGGAGATCTTGGTTCCTGACTGGTGAGAACCATAGTAGCTTCCATGGACATCTTCCATGATGATGAGAATCTATCTTTCTATTATGCCTCTAAGGAGGAGTCCATCGAATCCTTACTTGTATAGGGTTCTTTCATTTGGAACATCCCAAAACAAAATGTTTTCTACCCAACACCATGTCTATTAAATTCATGATTTTTTTGTCTTGAGAGTATCCTTTTGGATATAATTAATAATAGGCTCTATCAACACATGGGTGGATACTAGTTTATAATGCTCTTGGGTGGTCCTGACCTAATTGATCTCCGCCATGTCAAATATAGTGATTGATGAGACCATCCTTCAGCCTATGTTGAGGAATATTAATTTATCTAGAGTAGGATTGACCAATAATATAGATGAATTACCCAATACATCATCATAAACATGTTGTGATTGGAGAATGTGATAAAACATGGGATCAACAGGGAATTATTACATTAGTCCTATGACATATCCAGTGAGAGGGGATAATTATTCTCTTTTAATGTAATATTCACCATTGATCAACTTGATCACTAGCTCTGAATCCCATTTTCTGTTCATGTTGTCTATTTACACCATTAGGGCTAGTTCTAAGAAAGTGACGAGGGATTTTTTATTCAGCTTTATTATTTGTGAAACCATCAGATTGTGAGAAAGAGTTGGGGATTTTTTTTTCTGGAGAAACAAATACAATCTCTAAGCCAACCTGATTGAGTTTTGGGAAATTAATTATATTTACAATAAGAATTTAGGAGGGACTATCAAAATACACATCACATGTTTGGGGGTGTAATTGGCATAGAAAAGATCCATATTTAGAGGTTAGGTGTCCAATAGTGTGTTTTTTGGAGTGGGGTGTGCCTCAAGAAAATCATTCACGACCGAACATTTCACTAACTTTTGTGACATGAAATGAATGTCATATTATTGTATAATGACATCCCATATGGAAAAAACCCATTCGACATGGGATGAAAAAGGTTTTATATTAGAAATTCCATATGAGGGACGAGGTTGTATTTATTGTGCTACCAGTAATGCCTCAGTTTTTTACTACAAAGATGAATGTGAGGTATTACTTTTCATCTTTGGAGTATAGGGTCTTCATACATAGCATAGTTCAGATGATGTATTTGATACTTTTCTGACTCCCCACATCATTTTTCTAGGTGAGTAAGGTTCTAAGTGATTGTTCCATAGTGGCCACATATAGGTTGAGTGGCCTCCCCTCCACTGGTGGAATCAAGAACAGTGTGTGCAGCAAGTACTACTTGAGACACCCAGAGTCTTATTGTCAGTCCACATCCCATCGATAAGTGATTTCCTTCATAATTATTTTCAGGAAGGGAATATATTTTTTGTCCATGTTAGCTATGAGAGGCCGAATGTAGGTGAGGTTCCCTTGAACCCCTACAATTTCAATAGGATTTCACTATAATTCTTAGGTCAAACCTCAAATGTTACAGTGGTGTACTGAAAAACCAATGAACTTTTCGAATGTTAGCCCAAAAGTGAATTTCAATGGATTCATCTACAGATTGTGCTACCACAACTTATCGAATACTTTTTTGGGATCCATGAAGTGATCACCTCATTGAAGAGATATTAAAACCATATTTTTGACATAAAATTTGGATATTCATCCTAATATGGGATTAAATATATGACGCATAACATATTGATAATTAGCTCTAGCATTCTTCAAGACAACAGACATGACCTGATAGAAACAAATCCCCTGGGGTTCTCTAAAGGTAGTGTATTCTTCATATTTAGGGGCCATATTTTTCTAATTATACACTGAGTACCCATACATAATGGAAAGGTCTTTGAAACCAAAATTTTCATCGATGAAGTTTCTATGATCGATAATGGGAATTTTTTATTTTGGAAGTGTTGATTATGGTCTCTAAAGTTGATGTAGACCCTAATATAATTTTTTTTTTCTTTATAGGGATGATGTTGGAGATTGAAATTTATTATTCCACTTATTGGAAAATATTTTCTGTCATGAATTTTTCTACTTACACCTCTACATTTATAGTATGATAGGGGTTTATCCTGCTTTCTTATTACTTGAAACATTGATGGTCGTTATGTCAAACAAGATATTGTGTTTTATCATTTGGATTGAATCCAATAATTTATGTATAGTTACAAGATAACAAATATCAATGTTTCTTTAGAAATGAGATGTATATATATTTCTTTTCGAGAGGTGTGAAAAAACGTATATGTTTCAACTGTGGGTCTTCTTTCATTCCTAGATATATTTTCCCTTGCTCATCAATGGTGGCAGAGAAGCCTTTCTCAAATGAAAGAGGTACATTCCTGAGGTCATCCTATTTATCCTCCATCTCTGAGTCTGTGGAGACATTTTAAGATGAATTAAACAATCCGCGAGCATCTCTATCACTGTGAGGATGAAAGAGGCCATAAGAAGAGGTAATTTCATCCCCTACTACAAGATTCAATTCATAGAGATTCTTGGCATGATATTATTTTATTCTATCACACAGCATAGAAGGGTCTTGGGCATATGGGATCAGTTCCATTACCTAAAATTTTTTATGGGAAGAACATAATCATTGTTGATAATACTATAAGGACTCTAAGGGGTGGTCCCCAAGTCACTAGTGGATGAAACCTATATATTTTCATCTACCACGTTTTTTACCCACCCTTTTTTAGAAATATACCATAACATATACAGAATCACAAGACTCAAAGAGGGAACTGTCAGTATATAGTTTGTCGACACCTCCATTGATTGGGTATTTCAAACATAGATGGAATGTTGAAGGTAACACCATGTGGTTGTGGATCTAGGGCCTTCTAAGTAGGACATTGTATGCAGTGTCTTTCTAGATAACCATAAACTGGTAATTTGATATGACAACCCCAAAATGAGCATTGATATTGATCTTGCTAATAGGTCTTTTCTCATGATAATCATACTCTTGAATGTCTAACATTGTGGGGGAATGATCCCCTTTACTATAGCCCAAAATTTGGAGGATCCAAATTTGTATGAGGTTAATTCCTAAAATATTTTCAATATTGTCGTTTTTTAAGTCAACTTTATCGAGTATTGCTAAAACATATAGAGGTTTGATGTTTCCTTGGATAACCTCTTCTTGATCTAACTCCATGAATGAGACGGAGACATGGAATTATGATGGAATGGTCTCCACTCGATAAACCTTGGCTACAAAAATTTTCTATCTCAAACTACTATGGGATCTATGAGGGATTCAACGAATGCATCCATGAGTTATTTTGAAATATGGAATGAATCATGGATTGAGTTTTTTTCTAGGAAAAAATCAAGATTCATTATAATTTCATACCCTTTCACTAGAGTTCGACGCTTTTCGATTTGAGGCATCTCATTACTATATATATCCAACGATGGGAAATATTAGGTAGATATGCCTATTTATTATGCAAAGGTCTAGGGAGAATCTTTTTCAAGTGGCATATATTGTGTTGGCCTTCGCTGTTGTCTACGATGATTAGATAATCAAACCCCTACTTGGTAGTTATATAAGACAACTAGGTGTGGATGACCATCAAAGGGTTATGGGACACCTCCATGTCTTTTTGGGTCATGATGGAGTGATTTCTCATGAGTCTTAGATATAAATATGTTATATTGGGGTTTATTACCAAAGTATTGGCTTAGACCATGTGTTTATTATCCCATGTATCCATGGTTCTTGTGCATGAAACCTTATATTCCCCAATCAAGTGGGGGAAAATCATACTTGGAGGCATATTCATCATCAAATGTGGGTTCCTCCAAGTGTATCAAGTTAATAGAGCCAAAGATTTGATTTTAATCTAATGAGGGTTCCGTTTGGTGGGGTGGTGCCTATGTTTCAGATGTTATAAGGAGGTAATCTTCAAGAGACATAGCTTGAGTTAGAGCAGAATATGACCCACCATCTTTTATATCTTCTTGTGTTTGATGAATGTTTCCTCCCTTTTGAGGCATATTCAAAGTAACCTCCCTAGGTGGTGGAATAATTATGTTCCTGAGAAGCTATTATAAGAGGATGGAATGATCTCAGTGTAATATTTTTCGAGTCATCTGATTGTTGAACTTAGATCTACATCAATCCAAAACTTTTTTACAATCACCTTATTCTTCTGATTGTGGAATATTTATACAGGTCACTTGTTTTGGGGAGTTACCCAACATCACCTTTCCAAAATTGACCATGATTTGTAGGATGTATTAGAATAAAAAGAAATCCTGGATATTGTGACCCAGCCTTCTATGAAGGTGGAATTATTCTGAATGATGGGTTAGGATGAACTGATTTAGTTTCTTGGGATATGGAAGCTTGACTAGGTTATTTTCCATGTCGTTAAATTAATAATATAGGACTCGATCATTTTTGAAGGCGTATTCTTTAATCACTCATTCCTAAAATCCCATGTGACCCTAATCTCTTTTGGATTCTGTATGAGGGTGATTTATTATTTTTTTCCATAAACCAAGAGGTGCCTAGATGTTTAGGACCTCCTTAGTTTCATGGATGAGCAATACTACAATTTTTAGAGTAAAAATGACTTTATATACCTTATTGATCCTTTTACCCTATGCTATAGGCATTATACAAGATTTAGATTGGTTCTTCTAAATATTTTATACAAAATTTTATTCTATTTTTGTGAACATAGGGAACCCAATTGGATACTTCCTTGGGACCAGTGGTGTTGGTAGCTTATCATGGATAGTTTTAGCACAATCTTCCAAAAAAATTTCTTATGAGAGAGGGATGCTAAGTGAGTAGGTTAAACCATTACATCTGAATATGAACTCAGACACCCTCTCATTTTCTCCGTGCTTTCAGTTCATTAGGTTAAAAATTGTCATCTTCATCAATGTAGAGCTGAGCTGATTAATGACCTAAAGATGATGGTCTTCCCATCATGAAATGGATCATTCAATAGGACTATTATACAAAACAAATACTGACCCGATCAATGTCTATAAATACACCTCATCTTGTTCCGCTCATGTTTATATTGGGGGCCCACCATCTGATTGTTGGAACCATGGCCGTTCTATGAATGAATTAGAGTATGTTTTTTGTTTTTTGTCAATCCTCATTGTATGTTTGGAATATGTTCCAGTAAAGTGATCATAAAGTTCAAGTAGACAACCATATTGAAGGTGGCGCCATTATCTAGTGTTTGCCAAATTTTTGGGCCTAAAATCGAAAAATGGTGACATGGGTTGTTGGCAAAAGGAGGTGCGCACAAAGAGGAAGTGGTGCGCGAAATAGGTGAGTTGTGCGTGAAAAACAGTGCGGTGTGTGAAATATTGGAGTGAGGTTTTTTGAAAAAGAAGTGATTTTTAATCAGAACATCAAGAAATGGAAAAGGAATGGGCTGTGAAAAAAACATGGAGATGTGCATGAAAAGCGATTCCTACGGGAAAATTATTGCGTGCTGATTGAGAGGTTTTTAGCGCCATGATGGGTTTTGCACGCAGGAGTCGGCGACACCTATAAATAAGAGGTGACCCCCCTCATTACTCATGGATGAAGACATAGACAAGATCCAAGTGCTGATTTGTGTAAAAGGTTCATGTAAATGGAGTTACACGAAAGATTCCGAGTTGCGCGAAATATTCCGGCTTGTGCACAATATTCTGGCTTGTGTGAAATATTCCATCTTGCATGAAAAATCACGAGGTTCTAGAGAAATTCAATATTATGCAAAAATTTATGAGTTTCATGAAAAATGAAGAACTGCACGTAAATGTTGAGGTTGCACGTAAAAGTCCTAGTTGTGTGAAAAGGGTGATTTTGCGGAAAATATTTTTCCACGCGAAAAGAAAATATTGCGCTCAAAAGTGAGGTCTTAAGTGTAAAGGGTAGGTGTTGCGCGTAATTGTCAGTGAAAACTGTTTTCATTTTCTGATTATTTGGTTCATTTGTTCAGTGCATTCAAGAGCATGAATTCTGTACTTCGATGCTAGCATAGTCTCGTGAAAACTAGAGGCAAAGTCATCAATGTGAATCTATTGAAGAGACCTTCACATCTATAAACTGATTGGGACTTCACCAAAGGCAGTGAGCCATGGGGAGTCAACAAGAGTTACCTGATGGACATAGTGGTCCTAGCATAGAGTGACTGTAACCAAAACTTGTAATCCATAAACTAGTGAATATTAGTGGATTTTGATACGACCTACACAATGTCGTCGTATGCTCCTTGGATGTAGCCATTTTTTGGCGAACCAAGTAAAAGTGTTGTATAAACTTCCTGCTTTCATTTTTTTGATAGATCTAACAAGTTCTTACAAACGTGGTAACAAGATCCACGACATTAAAAAGAAATGTTGACACCCTGATTCATCGCTCCCCTCTCAGGGTGTTCCGGGTTGCTTCATAGATCGCATCGGGATTCTATGTGCCTGAGATGCTATTCGGGGTCTCCCACATAGTCAAAATTGGAGATGGTGGGATTTAAGAAATTATATGGGGGAAAAGATTCATCAACCCATTTTAGATATAGAATCTTCTCAAGCTACATATATACACATTTCAATTCCATGGATTCTATTAGAGTAAATTGGGACTCAATTGAATTGATGTATTCTGAAGGTACTTCTACCTGAGCCATCTCACATAAGCAAGGAGTTAGTGAGGATCTATGAGGGCTCCTTGTTTCCATCTCCCATTGATTCTAGGCCTATGAGAAGAATGAGTTATTAACCTAGTAAGGGATAGGTTTTCACTGTAATGGAGGGAAGTTCTGATCATTTTTGACTTCCTCATTTATGTATACCATCTTCCTGGAACAAGATCTAGTTTGATGGTTAGATTCCACTCTTATAGGGGGATCCAAACTTTTCATTTGTATAGAAGGACAGATATTCATCTCATCCTAATGATGATACCAAGTGGGAATATTTCTCATGGGTAGATATTTGTTGAGATGTATGAGATTTTGTATCTCACTCTCATATTATTCCTTTCATTCCATTGTGAATGTAATTTGAACTCTTCTGGGTAGTGATTGGGATGTGGCCCTATCTTTCACATTATCCTTAGTGGTGTTTCATCACAGAGTTGGAAAACCAATATTAGGAGGTGACATGATTTTGATTGTCCTCTGGTTTTGGGTACATGTTTCATTATTAGGTGAATCCATATCTTCCTTTTTGGGTATATTTTATGAATTATTAACCTCTTCATTTATGTCTTCATCCACATTATCTATTGTATTGATAGTGAAAAAATTAAATGAGGTGTATCAAGTAATGTTAGTTGTCCTATTACTCCAAACACAAAATGATGACTCTACACTACCCTCATTAGGGTTGTTTCATGAACCCTTGGACATATTGGGCCATTTTATCATGTGACCCCAGTGGGGTTTGATGGCCTTGGCCATACGCTCCTCCTATCTCAGCCTATGTGTATTGACCTTGAGGGATTTTCTAGTCATGATTACCCAACATGCCCCTAATAGATGATATTTGTCTTATGGTGGAAGGAATAAATGGGATGTATATCATTATTATTTACCTCCCAACCTAAAGAAGACGTATTCCCTCTATATTGATGATGATGAAGAGAATTCCCCTAGCCCTATAGGCTGGGGACTATATTGCCCCACCATTGGTATTGGTTGATCTTATTGTTGAGGATTCAATGATTCATGTCGATAATTTGATGACTCATAATATGCAAATTGAGATATAATTTTCCCGAAACCAATGAGATGTGGTTGATTTGGAACTACCATTGATTTCCCTAGGACCCCCTCGAGGGATGATAGACCATGTGATGGAGATTGAGATATAAATTCTCATAACCCAACAAGATGGGGTTTGTTTCTAGCTACATTCAATATTTCTTAAATACTCTTAAGAATTGATGATCTAAGGGGTGGAGGTGGTAGTAGACATTCTCCCAGAACAGGGGTTGGGTTTACTCCTAGATGGCTGTTATGAAAGCTACTATTGTGATCTATTTAATGTGGCACAACTATGATCATGTAGTAGTAGGGTGAAATGGAATCCCATGATTAAATTTAGTTTCTATGAGAAGTTATCCGGTTTCACTACTACAAAATTGGCCTATAACAGAGCTAGAAATTACATTTATCAGCGCTAGAAAAGTGATGAATACAAGAGTGAGGTTAAAATCCCTAATATATTACTAGTTCTAGAAAAATCATTAAATAATGATTGAGGTTAAAATCCATGATATTATATCAGCATTGGAAAAGTACTAATAAAAGGGATTTTTATCATCCCTAAACAAGGCAATGATAAATTGAACCATTATCAGCACTTTTAAAAGCATTGATAAAGGACCGTTTATCAGCGAATTGAAATTGCTAATAAATTAGACCTTTATTAGTTTTGTTCAAGGAGCTGATAAAGTTTCCCTATATCTTCACTTTTAAAGGTGCTGATAAAGGGACATACTACAGTGTGTAATAATAGCGCACTACAGCACCATTGCAATGTGTTGTAACATTACATCCCAACACCAAAAACACACAAGATATCAATATAAATAAGTGATAATACCAGATTTAAATGAAATGAAATTTAAAACACAATCAAATGAAAAAACACTATTTTATAGAAATCTCAAACATTGATTTATAAAATTACATAAACAAAAATTATTACATAACAAAAAAAATCAATGTTCTATTATATTTTAATACTAACCTGACTCATGAAATTACCAAAAAAAACCCTTTCTTGATAAAAGGAATACACCTTCATAAGGATTAAATATTATGTTAGTAACAATATAAAGAAATAAATTAAAAGATTGTTAATTTTATTAAAATTGATGTCAATTTTAAATAAAAAGAAACACTTGGAGTCATACCGATCGCATCGTGCATCTTATTGAAGTTTGGCTGATTTCAAAATGTCTCAAATAAAATATATATTATTTCTCTAAAGTATCAAAATAATATTAATGTGTTTTCATCGTTTTGAGTATATCATTTGTCTTTTTTAATAAAATGTCATTTTAATTTGGAAACATAAAATTTTGACACATCCTGATCACATCATGTATCAGTTTGATGTAAAATATAGTCTTACACATCAAAAATTATTTATTAATTGTCTTCTTAAATTATCAAGTAAATCCTAGTGCATTTAATCGATTTTAGTGATTGATACTTTTTTGAACTAAAATGTAGATTTTAAACTGATAACATACACTTTGATTCATATTGGGAACATAGTGTATTGTATTGCGGTGTGTATGATTTATAGATGTCAAAATGGCATGTGGATCATTTTATTAATGTATCAAATAAACATGAATGTGTTTTCTCAATTTTAAGTAGGATAATTGTCCATTTTACTAAAATTGTTTACAATTTTAAATAAAAATATGCACTTTGGGTCATACCAGTCACACCGTACATTAGATTGAGGTGATTCTAATTCCTACATTTCCCAAATTACATATCGATCTTTTCCCTATGGTTTCAAACAAATAATGTGTTTTCTTTGTTTTTACCACGTCACATGTCTTTTTTACCAAAATGTCATTTTAAAATTGAAACATGAACGTTGATTGATACTAGTAAATTTGTGTATCATATTTAGGTGAGTATTATTCCTATACATCCAAAATTAATTATGTATTATTTTCCTAAATTATTTAAACAATGTGAATTCATTTTATTGGTTTTTTAGTAGGTCATTTGGCTTTTTTACTAAAACTACTGACAATTTTAAATAAAATGATTTATTTTGAGTCATACTAGTCATATTGTGTGTCACATTTAGGTGAGACTTATTCTTACACATCCAAAATGACTTATGTATAGTTTTCCTAAATCTTTAAAACAATCTAAATGTGTTTTCTCAATTTTGAGTATGACACTTTTCTTTTTTACTAAAATGTAAACTTAAAATTGAAATGCATTCTTTGACTCATACCAATCACATCATGTGTTGGATTGAGTTACAGATGATTCTAACACATTACAAATGACTTTTGGATCATTTTTCAAAAGTTATTAAATAATGTGAATGAATTTTCTCAATTTTGAGTAAGTCAGTTGGCCTTTTTACTAAAATTGAAGTCAATTTTAAATAAACAAAACTTGGAGTCATAATGGTCACACCATGTGCCAGATTGTGGTGTGGATGAATCATTCATGTCTCAAATAACATGTGGATCATTTTCCTAATTTATCAATAAAAATTGAATGTTTGTTCTAGGTTTTTAGCACGCCACTTTTTCTTTCTAACAAAATTTCATTTTTACATGAAACATGATCTTTGACTCATATGGATCACATCGTGTTTACATTTGATAGAGACTAATTCTTAAATGTCTGAAATGATTTATGGATTGATTCCCTAATTATCAAAAAAAATCTGAGCGTGTTTCCTTAGTTTTCAGTTAGTGATAATTTTAAATGTGTAATGTTGATTTTAAACTGATAACGAACACATTGAGTCATATCGGGCACAACACATATCAGATTCATGTGTGGTTGATTCCTACATGAAAAAAATATCTTATGTATCATTGTCTTAAAGTATCAAAATAATTGAAATATGTTAGCTTGGTTTTGAGCTTTTCAATTGTCATTTTTTCTAAAATCAATTTCATGTTTAAATATAAAGAATTAATTAGAGTCATATCGGTCACATCATGTGTCAGATTGAGGCGAGGATGATTCCTATACATCCCAAAGTCTCAAAACAATCCTAATTAACAATGTTACAATGATTTCCATTTACTTTGTCTATCTAACTACCAACACTACATGAGAATCTTCAAATAAACCACATCACTAAAAAAGAATCCACTTGTATAAGAAAACAATTATTATGAGTCGTACTAGAAAGAAATATATGAAACATAATTGTAAATAATAAATTAGTTTTGTGGAAAATTATTTTGCTATGAAAATATCTATTTCACCTCTATGATTGAGAAGTGGATGGAACATAAAGGAAAGTGAAAATTTTCATCAATGTAGGGGTGAAATATTTTTAGGTAGAATATGTTTTTAGACGTTTTGGTGTAGAAAGGCATTAATGATAGAGAGATAACCCTAACTCAAATGAAATAAATCACCTGTATAAAGAAAAAAATATTATATGAGTAATACTAAAATGAAATAAATTAAACATAAAATAGAAATAATACAAAAATTCTACAGACAATGATTTTACTGTGCCAACATCATGATTAACTCTATAATTGAGCATATGCAGCTTCGTTTCTCTTCCTCCCAAGTCAGTGGGGAGAACTTTAATGAAATTGATAAATGAAACTCTATAGGTATAAAAAGGTTTTGAGGGATAATAAGCATGAATTTTGGAAAGAGCACCACATCTCAAACAAAAAAAATCAAAAAATATAAGAGAAAAATTATTATGAGGGTAATATTAAAAAGAAATAATTTAAATATAAATATGAAACAATACATTAATTCTATGGAAAATTATTTTACTGTGAAAACATCATAATTATCTCTGCCATTGAGCATAGGTAGCGTTGTTACTAATCCTACAAATTAAGTGGTGGTAACTTTAAAGAAATTGATAAATTAACTTCTATAGGGGTGAAGAGGTTTTAGGGGAGAAGAATCATGCGGAAGTTTTTGTGTAGAAATAGATGAAATATGGAAATAACTCCCAAACTCGAACAAAATATTCCACTTATATAGGAAGCAATTATTATGTGAGTAATAAAAAACATAATTATAAAACAATACATTAATTCCATGGACACTGATTTCAATGTTCAAACATCAATATTACCTCTAGGATTGAGTAGAGGCAGTGTTTTTTCTCTTCCTACAAATGCATTAGAGAAAACATTAAAGAAATCAATAAATGTGACACTACATTGGTGAAATGGTTTCAAGGGATAAGTAGCATGATTGTAGGATAGAGAACCCCAACATGAACTAAATAGTCCACTTGTATAATAAAAAAATTATTATGTGAGTAATACAAAAAACAAATAAATTAAACATAAATATGATATAATATATTAATTCTACTGACAATTATTTAGCTATGAAAACATCAATATTACCTATGTAATTGATTATAGGTAGCATCTTTTCTCTTCTTGCAAAGGTAGTTGAGGTAACTTGAACTAAATAAATAAATGAAAAACTGTAGGGGTGAAAACTATTTGAAGGAGAAGAAGCATGAAAGTTGGAAAGGGAACCTCAACATTAACAAAAGAATCCATCTATATAAGAAAATAATTTTTATGTGAGTAATACTAAAAAGAAATAAATTAAACCTAAATATGAAACAATACATCAATTATATGAAAAATGATTTTAATATGAAAACATTAATATTACATCTACGATGGAGTAGATACGACATCATTTCTCCTCCTATAAAGTCATGACACAAGGTCAAAAATCATCTAAAATAAATGAACTGTGTATAGAAAAATGATAATGAAATCAATGTTTCATTATGTAATTTTTTAGTAAATTATAGAAAGTATATCATAATATTAAATTTACATCTTTCAAAAGGGTTTTCTTCATCATAGTTTGTTCTTCCATCATGTGTAGAATACATTGCCTTCTTGAGTAGTTATCCATTTTTTTGGATTATGTTAATGCAATAGATAATATATAATATTATGAAGAAAACATAATATATTAAAAAAATAGTTCCACCTTCTCATTGAACCCTCTTTATTTTTTAATGGGTTTAAGGATTTGATTCTTCTAAAGAATCAAAATCCCCTCTTTGTGGTCCCCTATAACATAAAATACATTGTCTACATTGGGACTGCCATGAACTTATTGTCATGTCCTAATCAAAGGGTCAACCTCAATTTTATTTTCATCTGACTCAATATTTTGTTTAGTCACCAGTAGGAAAATCAACCGATTCTTATTTATTAGTCAAGATACATAAAATACTTCACTGCTTGTGATGCCATTATAAATGGATCATACTTCCCCCCTTGCTCACCTAAATTCACCTTCACAAAGCTCATTTAATTATCTTTCACTCAATTGATATTTTCAACCCATCTGAAATCGAAAATCATCACATGAAATGTTGTACAATTCAACTCAGTTATCTATTCATCATAAACACTATAATTTTTATTATTAGGTAAGGAGAGCTATAGGGAAAGAAAACAACCAAGACCAATGGAGGCCAGAAGTAGTGCAGACCAAAGGAAGCATCCTGAATCTAGTTCAACCCTTATCTTTATGTAATGAAACATTAGAGAGGCTACTATCCATGGTACTAAGGAATTCTAGGGAGGCCAGTATTCCACCACTTTGTTCTCATATATCTATTTGATAATGCCAATATATGAAATATTTTCAAAACATAGGTTTCTATCCATTGTACTAGATATGTGCATCGCTTCAAACATAACTGTAACACCACTGTTCTGCTTTACACTAAAGTCATCATGTTCTTTTGTATTGAACATATAAATCTTTATGGAAAAGATACTATAATATAGAACATTGGAATTATGTTCTCGGGATAGCCAATGAAGTTATTCGATAATTGAATTTGGATTTTCAAATAACTCTTATAAATTTATATCTGAACCATCCTATAAATTGTTGATTATTTTTATTTTATATCCATCCTTGATCTCTCGAATTATTAAAATATCTATGTATTTCATTGTGTTATTCAATGTATGGATCAACATATTTACTATTATGTAATATATAATGATATGCTTTCTCCCACTGAATCAAAGTAATTATAACAACATCTCTTCTGGAAATCCCTTTACCTATAAGGCATTCGATGTGATGAGACATTGGGAGACCAATGCTTTCAATATATGATAGGTAATAGGTATATAATTCAGTAGATTCTTTAATAATATATCATTCTACAATACAACTTTTGGGTCGAGTTTGATTCTTAACATCCCCTTTCAAAATCATCATATACCATTCACTGGGGTACAACCATCTGTAATGGACATGAACACAACGTTAAACCACTATAACCAATTAAACCATTAGGTTGACTATTATATCAAATAATGATGGTGGGAAGAACATATCTAAGTCACATAATATGACTGAAATCACCTTCTTCATGATTGGAAACTTCGTCGGGCCTAAAAATTTAATGTATATGAATTTGAAAAAGATGTGTAGTATGGTTACTGTATGGCATACATTTTGAGGAAAAATGCAACATAAATCAACAAGCATTAAATATTACATCAAAACATGACAATCAGGTGATTTAAGTCCTTATAACTTTAAATTAGTCATTAACATGACATTATTGATATTTTATGAACACCCATGTGGAACTTTTACACTTGTAAGGAAATGAAAAAACTAAAATTTTTCCTATCTGGATAGTGTGTAAGCTGTTGGAAGAAGAAAAGTAAATCTTTTACCCCCAATCAGTGCCAAATCATCCCATATCCTAATTTCAATGATGTCCAGCCTAGCCTTTATACCATCTTTCACTCTTCAAGGAACATTTCGTAACGTGCCAATAACACTATCTAATACAATGTTTTCTATATTCATAACATCAGGAAAATGTATAACATACAAATGATTCTAAAATGATAATTATTAGAAAATTGATCTCTTCTTCCAACTTGATTTTTTAAGGTTTTCGAAAATGGTTTACTGAAAATAGTGTCAATATTTTTTACTTTTTTTTACAGTTGATAGGTTGTGGCTAGAGATTGTGGTGTACCTTGTTTGATATTCGCATCAAATGATGTCATCCATGATCAGTATTTTGGACATCGAGGTAAAAATTTCGGATTTCCTAAAAACCCATTTTTCATGGAATTTTTCAACCGAACTGAGTATGTGTGTTTTTGACAAATGGTACACCACAATTTTCTTCTAATGCTATATCTAGATAAATTTCCATAAGTGGGAAAGTAATTTATTTTTCAATACAATATGGACCTTAATGTGAATTCTTCACTTTTATGAGCATCATATATTGGAACACCTATATCCCACATCAATTTTAGGTCTTAGATCAATGGATCCAAATACACATAAATATCATTACTTGGTTTCTTTGGTCCAGTTATAAGCAGAGAAAACATAATATATTTTTACAAAATAAATAACCATGGCACAAATATATACTTTATCAAAATGAAGGTCAATTTACTATGAGTACTACTCTATACCCCAAAAGGATTTATTCTATCTATAGATAACTGAAGTAAAAAGTATCTCAACTGATCTCTAAATTCAAGAAACTCACAATCAATTGTCTTCCACTATGGAGAATCTTCTAGATAACGTAGGTTCTCATATTTAATTCCTATATATTCATGGAATTTTAACTCTCTCATAATTTCTTGACATCCATATATCCATTAAAGCGTGGAATGGTAGGAAAGTACTATACAAATATCAAAGGACATGATTCATTTTTTTTATATCGATATGTACCACACTTAGGGAATTTTAGGAGTGATTCATGGTCCTTGAGAAACAATATTAAATCATTGGATAAGAATATTTATTTTTAAATATCATTAACATTGAATGTAACACTCATTTAGCGTTATATGTTCAGCATGGTAGTTCATATTATTTTGGTAGTATATCTTTCAGAAGAACATGTAGTTCAGTAAAGCTGGTGTCATTCCATCCACTGCCAGCTTTCAAATTATATAACTTCAAAACAACACACAATGTTGTGTATTTATTAAAATTGGTATAAAATGGTTTCTTAGAACAATTATTTAACTCCTCAAACATATTTGGACAATCATGAAGGTCATATTCAATTTCCATTATCATTTATTCCCTATGATCTCTACCATATTTTACAAATGTAATCATATCAAATGATTCATAAACCATAGTATCATCCCAATTGATGTACACATTCAATTTTATATATGTTTATTCCATCATTAATATCCTTGACCTATTTCGTGACAAATCAAATGTTCTTACAACTCTTCCAGACTAATTTTTATTGAATAAAAACAATGTAAACATGGACATTGGATTTTAGAATGGCCATTAACATGCTCTCTTGACAACTTGATGATCTCTATAACTCTATATTCATATTCATTTGTCAAATGATTAACATGAATCAATTTTGAATTCATATCCATCTTATTGGGTTCATAAGAGATTAATTTAAAAATGTAAATTAATAAATAAACATAAGATATTCATTATCAAAAATGAATGTTATAGACAATTCTATCAAGGTAAACTAAACATTTGATTATTTCAAATAATTTCATTTTGTTGAAGAAAATGAGTAATTTAATTTTAAAAAAATAATTACTCTGCAAAAAATCATTCTTAAATCCCATAAAATACAAAAATATAAACTAGGTAATGAAGGATTAATAAGAAACTCAAATATGGTAAAAAAGAATAGTAAACTCTCATTCAGTGAACTAGAAGATATAAAAATGTATTGGAACAAGTGATATAGAAACCAAAGGAATTATTATATTTATATTTAATGGTAAATCAATATTTTAAAACATATCAAGACTATTGGGATGTCATATCACCACACCAACCCATCCTAAAGAAATTCCAGGTACTATAACTAGATGTAAAATTAGCATTTACTAATGGATTACATGAATATGAAGTTTACATCAAGCAAAAATATATCATTCTCATTCTTTATATAAGAATAATGTTTTTAAATTGACATAGGTGATGTATGAATTGAAACAAGAAGTAAGATCATGGTAGTAATGTTTAGATGAATTATTAAAGAAACGTTAATTTAAAAAAATAAGGAATTGATCATAATCATTACATAAAACATAATTTTAGTGGTAGAATAAAAGTGTGTATCAATGTGGATGACATAATATTAAGAGGTCCAAGAGGTGAACGATGATAATAATTTTCTACATTAATAATGACCAATGTTTAAATGTTGGTGATTAGTGAGTTCAAATTTTACTTAGTGTATAGGAAACTCATGGAATTCATGGGATATTTATATCCCAATCCGTGTATGTGAGGGAAGTTTTTTATAGATTTCAAAAGAAATATTTAAACCCTATGTTGAAACCTATTGAAAATCGAATAAAATGTTACAATTTTCTGGATGGAATGACAATCTATATCATGGAGTGTGGGAGATTCGATATATGTTATCATTTTTTATAGTATAATGGTTTGACATATTATTTTTATGCAAGTCATATAGCAGGGTATTAAATAGATTCCATGTAAATCCACTTGTTATTAGTTAAATATTTAATCAAAAAGGGGGTAAAAATATTGAAAATCAAAATTTGTCACCATCAAGTTCAAAAACCATAATATCTCAAGGAGGGATCTTGATTTGAATCAAAATTGGAAAATGCGAAAATTGGAAGGCCGATGTCACTAGTATACAATCCCCATACCACAAATAACAACATTTTCAAAGAAGAAATAAAAAAACTAAAAATACACAAAAGAATAAGAAGGCCTACTTCGCTAGTTTGAAGAAAATATAAAACCCTCTTTAGAAACCCTAATTTCAATCGAACACCAGATATCAGACAAGATGTTTGAGATGCAGTCATGTTGTGTGATTCGAGGTTCGATTCACCAAGGAGGAGCATTGATAGTGGTTGGCTTCCACAGAAAGATTCTAATATCATGATGTCTTCGCAAATAGTTAAGGGTTTCTAATTAGATCGGGAAATATTTATCAACACTTACAAATAAGCACTGATAAAGGTAGGTATTTATCAATGCTGAAAAACACTAAAAAAATAAATTTTTATAAGATCTAAAATTATAACACTAGTAAATGGTTATTTTATCATCAAATTTTTAGCACTGAAAAAGGATTTATAATTATAAGTTTAAATGAAAAATTGATATTATTTTTATATAGTTAATAAATGTATATAAATATAAATATAGTTTTTATATTTATTATAAATTGATAACTATCAATTTATAATTATAGAAATATTTTTTATGTCATTATATATATTTATATAGTTATATGTATATATAATAAATATATATAAATATAGAAAATATAATCATTATTTATGTAAATTTATTTTAAATAATAAGATTATATAAATATTTATTTATCATTATATAAATTGTTTTAAAAAATATATATTTATTTATAATTATAAATATATAATTGTATAAATATAGTAAATATAAATTTATAATTATTTTTATTTATTTTTATTTTTTACAAATATATTATTTACTATATTAATGAGTATCTAATTTTAAGTGCATGCATATTTGTTAAAAATGAGTGAAATTGAATAAATTAAGAATATATACAGTTTAGCAATATTGAAAAATGGATACGTTTTATGTGTGTGCATTGTATATAAAAATGCTCTAATTTCATATATGTGAAATCAATAAAACACGGATTTAATCTATGTGAAATTATAAAATCAAATGCAATTCAATTATATGTTGAGGATTATGAAATTAGTCAATATTTTTAATTCAAATTTATATTTAATTATAAAACATTAGTCAATAAATATATGACTATTTAATTTAAGGCACATAAATATTTTGTAATATATATATCATATTTATATACATCAATATGTATATATATATTTAATATGTTCAATTTAATAAAATTAATTGTCATAATTTTCTAATTAATAAATTTTTTTATATTTGGTAATGTATAATAAATTTATCCATTTTTATCAATAAATATTTAAAAAAAATTAATAATTTTTTAATAAAATATTTTTTTGTTTATTTAATTATTTTATTTTATTTATTCTAACATTTATTAGTACTAAAAAATTGCTAGTGAAAAAAATATTTATCAATGCTAAAAGTAAATCACTCATAATGGTTTCTATTATCAGCATCAAAAAATTAGTAATATGAGGTTAACTTTATCAGCGCTTTCATTAGCGCTAAAAAATATTCCATTTATCACTGTTTTTTCAAGCACTGATAAAAACCAATGTTTTGAAATGTGGGATTTGTATTAGTGTTGATTGTATATTCATCTTCTGTGTCTAAGTTGTGTTCATGTTGTTCTAAGGGGCCCCTATCAATGAACCATGGGCTATGCTCTACCTCTGCTCAGGATGTCTTGACACTGTTGAAGCAGTGGAATTATTCTGTAGTGACCAAATTTCTTGTTAATTACCCAATCCCCATATTTTTACGAAGTCTATGACATTTCAAAATATTATATCTGATGGGATTTACTGTTCTAGGGGTGCAGTGAAGTGTAACAATCCATACTTTCCCCATCCTCAAATATGGATCCATGATATGGATTCAGTTATCACTTTTCAAAGATTTTTGAGGCATTTGTGGTAATAATTATATGGACTTGTTCTATGATTTTCTATTTTTGGGTCATGATCCATGGAAATAGTAGCTTGGTCTCACAGAAAATATGTCATCTTGATGGTCTAAAGGTAACTCTCGTATCATAGAAAAAGTAGGTGTCTAACCATCAACCATTTATGATTTTATAAGATATTTTAGCATAGATAATACCTGAAATCCTTTTCTAAATCATCTAGGATATCATAGTCAGAAGTGAAAAGTGTCTATAACATGTTTGGATGTTTATTTTTCTGATAACTCAATCTCTATGTTGATATTGGTCTCATCTTCATCAAACTTGCATGCCTCCATCTAGACAGATCATAGAAGGTTCTTTTCATGGTCTCTTTCTGACTATAGTGGAGTGATACTGGAAGTTGATGTGGGAACTATATATGGTTGACCTTGATGTTTTTAGAACCTCTCTATGTGAAGGTGTTTGAGTTTGAGAACATCGCTATATTTAAGAGTTTGGGAAAGAGGATTATTTCCTTATCTATGGGAGATATCACCCTGGGGATTTTCCCATGGTGGATGTCCGGAGAGTAGTCTGTATAATCCATCTACACACAACCATGATAAGGAATATCATGGTAATGATGGACTTCTACTTCGGTTGAAGAGTACCCATACCCTTGGGGTGTGGAGATGATATCTGACACAACATCAAGGACAATGGAATCAATTATATAAGGAATATGAGCCCCATTATACATTGTGTATAGAATATACCACCCTTCCTTTATGAATTTTTAAAGTATATGATCTTGCTCTATGATGAATGGAAGATTGTGTTGATAACTATCTGGTGCTGTGAGAGTACAATCACGCTACTAAGAATCTGCTGGAATATGTCAAGTAGATCCACTGAAAGGAATATAAGCTTATACCAAGGAATGTCCCATTCTTACTTAGTGATCCTCACTCAAAATAGGGATATGATCTTGATCCTATGCCATTGTAGTATGTTATTGGTGTTTTTTGATAGGAATATGATCCAATCCCGAGGCATGTGCCATTCTCACTTTGTGAGACCTGATTGGAATCAGATTATGGGACTAGTAAAAATATTAATTCTCTATCCAAATATGCCAAATGTCTTTCTGAATGGTAAAAGGGATATTATCCTCCTCTCTAATGGCCTCATAAATATGTCGGTGAAGTATTTCATTAGAATAAGTAGTAATATATACCAGGCTTCGGTGAGCTACAAGAATATGTTGGGTATAGTGATTGATAGGAATATAAGCATGTCTAAAGTCATGTTCCATTCTCATCTGGTGAGACTTAGTTAGAATGGGGATATCTATATCCTGAGCATTTGTAGTATGATTATAGTCTTTTTGGTAGCAATATGATCATGTCCTAAGGCATGTGAATCACTCACATTATATGCCTTGGCCAAAATGGTGATATGAGCCCGATACTAGGCCTTTGGAATATGTTGATAGTCTATTGTGATTGGGATATAAGACTATCCTGAGGAATGTTCCACTATAAATTGGTGAGCCCTAGCTGGAATGGTAGTATGAGCTTAGTCAGTAGCTCATCCTTCATCAAAATATGCCAATAATCATCCTTGATGGGAGAAATAATGTGCACTTGATCTAGAAAAACCACTTGTTCATACTGATTAGAGTGTTGTGATTCCATGGATGTATGTATAGGAATATTCACCCATACCTATATCTATACTAGTGCCGGAATATTCCGGTGAAGTTTTTCATCAGTTTCAATAATGTAATGGAATATTCGAAAAATTTGTATAGGGATTTAAGCCTGCATATTTTCTATCTCTACTATATAATGTAATATATCATCGATTTAAGTAAGAATATGTTCCCACCTTTGTCCTCCATGTTCCACTAGGATATACCAATGTTCTTTATCCATGGGGGCATGAATATCTGCTTCCCCAATGATACAATAATAATATTCTTGCAAGATTTTCCCAAGTGATCAAGGATATGATCCTACTCACTGGCTCCCACTAGAATATACCGGCAGACATCATCAGTGAAGGTGGGTATATCCACTCATATTTATCTAGAGCTTTATATGCCTAATGTGTCTATATTATTTCTTGTTCATGGGTATCAGAGGTGTAAGTGTGTTAGGTGGTACCCTTAGTAGGAAACTAAAGGGAACTAGTGGGATGGTGCTGGAGATAATGATTGAGAGGATCCCTCGTCAGCGTATCCTGATGTTGAAGGGAGTCATAGTTGACTCCTTAATCCACCTACTTCAGATATAGAAGGTGTTGATTTTCACTCCCTAGGTATAAGCTCTCTATGTAGATGGTTATGGGGATGAATTCCACTAGATTTACTATATGTTTCTATGGATGATGAAGACTCATCATTTTTTACGTTTAGAGACCCACATGGGCAGCCTCAAGGGTTGAGATTATACCATGTCAATGGTATTCCTTGAAAATTGAATTTCTACCTTAAATTGGAGGTGTTGGGTACTTGAGGTCATTCCATGTCACATGGGGGATACTACTATTTCTAATTTTCTAGAAGGACCGATCTATAAAGACATTATATTGGGATGGGTGATGTTTTTGAGAGAAATATCTATAGTCACAAAGACAACAAGGAATTCAGTTACTGATTAGTGCATAATTATTGGCAAGATATTTTCTCAATTAGATATTAATGGGTAAAAAAATTTCTTTATTATTCCCAGTCTGGATAATCTTATATTGGGGATGTTTCAAATCAAGGATAAACTTATTTCTTAAGAACCTTTTCTACAAAGGATCATCCATCAAGATTCATGTTCGATTCTCTATGATTTATTGGATATGAAAACAACATAGATCAAAACTTGGTAAAATGATCATTCTGTTATTTGATAGATTCACTTCTAGTTCAATATTTTTTGTTTCATAAAAAAGATACATGTTCATGGTGGTCACTTAGGTGGTAGGAACAAAATTGTCCAATGAGAACTAGGCAGTTTATCCATTTTTTATTTTTTTAAAGTTAATGTTTCCATTATATGATTTCATGTCAGGTTCACCATTTCATTCATCAGATAGATATGGGATTCTTAGTCCAATGGTTTGATTTGGGTGGGGGTTAATGTCTGAAAAATTATTCACATTCAGTTATCAATTTATGTTTACATTTCATAGAAACTCCCAATGTTTCCCACATCCATAACAAGGTACATAACTACATTCCAAAGGTAGCAATTCAATTAGGGTCTCAAGACTAATGGAACTTCAGAAATAACATTGGTTGAGAGGAAGGGAGGTTTGGACCATCACACCCTTTTTGATGGAATTTTTCATACTCTGATACTATCTTATAGATTTAAGATAAGTTCATGAATCCATTCAATATCCTGATACAGGACCAGTTACCCAAAAAAATGATCATTGGTCAAATCGTTTTGTATGAAAAGTGTAATAAATTAGTGAATCCATATGTTTTTTATAAGATAGTGACTCAGTAAAATACCAAGGGACAATTTATTATATTGAAAGAAAGAAACTACATGAGCCTAAAATATGATATCTTGTTACAATATTTATCATAAATTGGGATAAGATCAACAGGCAGGTCATCTCTCCATGTTATGCCCTGGTTGATTTCCTTATTAGCAAGACAATCTACAACCATGTTCGCTTCACGAATGGAATGAGTAACAATGTAGCTGGTCTCCATAAGTGAATTAAAGCACCTTACTCAATAGGTAGTAAGTGGCCAGGCAAGATCTTCCACACCATTCCAAATAGCGGATATAATAGTGGTTGAATCACATTCAATTCAAGTATTGTTCCATCCCTTTTTATTGGAAAATTCAATGGCATGGATCAAAACCATCATTTATGCTTCTAGAGATGATGAAATACCACACCTTCTATAGAAGAATCTGTGGCACTGACAACGATAGTCTCTGAAAATATCCCCACAACCCGCAGGTCACGAGATTACTTTAAAAGAGCCATCAACATTCACTTTGATCCATCCTTGGTGTGAGGCTTTCCAGAACACATTAAAGGTGTGCCTTGGTTTTCTGTAGAGACCATAAATCGGATGTCGATATAGGATATCAAAGTCTCCAATAGTTTTGTCACAATAAGTATATTGAATTGAGGCATCATCCCTAATGGTAATGAGAATCCATGTCTAACCTGCATTAAGATTGAATGAGAAATTTTTGTGATGAATATCATTTCTATCACACCAAATCACATGAAGGAGTTCAAAAACGTTAGTTAAGAAGATATTATTAATTTTCTGAGATGTTTCAAGCTCCACACTATGTTTTAATTGGGAGATTATAGAGTCAAGGAGTAACCATCTACAATCAAAGATATCACTAATATAGTTCCAAAGGGCTGAAGCTATAGCACATGATAGAAATAGATGGTTAGTATCTTCTCTATGTTGGGGAAAAAAGATACTTAGATCAAAGTTAAATCCCAAAAGACTAAAGAAAACCCTCAGAGGGAATTATTTTGTGAGAAATATTCCATACGAGAGTAAGTCGTGAGGGTTTAATACATGGGTTATTAAAGGATTTCAACCAAAAAAAGTTGGAATAAGAAGTTTAAAATTTTTGATTTTAAAAACAGTTGGAATTAAAGACAACATTGTGAGTAGGTTCGCATATAATTAAATCATTATCATTTGAGTAGGAATAATTATCTATAAAATCAATGATTTTATCTGGAAGGATGAAGTTACGAAATTGAATAAAACCCTAATAGCGAAGTTGGTGTTTTCTGGAAGAGAGTTAGAAGGAAAAATAGAGATTAGGGGGGCGTCCGTCCTATTGTCTAACCATAAATTCTTGGATGAATCAGTGCTAACCATCCATCTATAATTATTCATGATTTTAGAAAAATATTTTCTAATGGATGGCTAGATGGAATAGTTAAAATATTTCATGTTTCCATTCTTTAACATCACATGGAATATTTTTTTAAGAACATTAATAGTATAATTGTTTTTTTCACTCAACCTCCAAGTAAATATAGCTTAAAGTTCTTCATTTAAGAGTTTTAGATTTTTGATGCCAGGACCACCATTATCTAAATGTTTACAAAAAGTAGCCCAGGGAATGGACAAATGTTTCCTTTCAAGAATTATTCCAGTGGAATCAAATTTTTTGATATAAATATTAGTTTTATTATGATGATTAGAAGGCCATTTGTATACCATTAGCGAGTAGACCATTCTTTAGACAATTGTAGATTTCACCATACAGATCCTACCATCAATAGATAGGGATTCACCCTTCCAGGAGGACATCATATTGATGACCTGGTAAACAATGGTGGAAAGGTAAATGGATTTATGCCTTCCACAAAAAATGGGAATAACAAGATAAGTAAAAGGGAAGGATCCTTCCATGATACCTAAATTGCTGAGGATAATGTTTTTTATATTAGAAAAAAAATTACCAAAGAAAAAAAGGATTCGTTCCAGCTTATTGATTGACCATAGATTTATTCATAATGAGACAAGGAATTTTTAATATTTTGAATATTCCTTTTACCACCTTTTAAGAAAATGATGTTGTCATCTACATATAAATGATGTATGGGAACATTTAAATTTTTGGAAACCATAATGGGTTTAAGCTTATTTTGATCAAAAAGCAGAGTGAGAAATATACTTAAGTAATATTCCTCAATATAAAATAGAATGTAAAATAAAGGATCACATTTTCTAACTACCTTTTTGAATTTAAAATGACCCTTAGGGGAACGAATGACAATGATGGAGATCATAGCCGATTTGAATAAGGAGTTTATCCTACTTATAAAAGTATCATTAAAACCAATGCACTAAAGAAAATTGAAAATAATGCTCCAATCAATGGTATCGAAGGATTTCCTAATACCATGTTTAATGGAAACATTTCATCCTCTGGTGGCTTTGTTTAAGATGTAGGTACATTCTTAGTCAAGGGAAATGAAATATTGTATATACATTCCTTTAATAAATCCCAATTGATTCCAAGAAACAATTTTATTGAATATAGAATAAATTATATTAGCAAGAAGTTTCTTAAATGTTTTTTTAAAGAGAGTTAATAAGAGAAATATGGAAGAAGAGATGACTATCATAGGTGTTTCCCACATTAAGAATTAATTTAATAAATTGATCATTTAGGCCATGGTGGATAAAACCATTAGAAGGAAAAAAGATTTGACTAGTTTTCAAACATCAATGTGAATAACCTTCCAGTGATGATGGAAAAAACCACGTTAAATCCATAAGGAACTAGAGAACTATCAGGACTAAGGATAAAAATATTGCCCTTGATTTCATGATCAAGAGGGGTGCTTAAAAGATAAGTATTGTCTTCCTCATTCAACATAGTCAGATTAACATCGGGAAGGATGTACTTGTTGAAATTCGGACCAATGAAAATATTACCGAAATAAGAGACAACATGATTAGAAATTTCCTCCACAGAGTTAATGCGGGTGTCTTCATCTCTAAGGACAAAAAGTGGACTACATGATTTTCAAATTCATTGAAGAGAGTTGTAAAATTTATTGTTTCTATCACCATTCAAAGTCCATTTTTTTAATGATTTGGTTATGAATTTTATCATTAAGGACAAGAAGAGAGTTAAGTTTCATAGATGTGTTGATTTCTAGTTGAGGATCCAAAGATAAATGAGATCTAGTAGGGGTGTTCAGAATTCAGATAAGTTCATTCTCAAGGGTAGATATGTCCTTCTCAATTTGATTAGATTTAGAACTACCACCACAATTAAGAAATTTTTTGAGCTATTTTAACTTGGAGATATAGGAAAACTCATCATTTTGATGGTTTATAGCCTCCAAAAAAAATTATGATGTCTAAAGATTTCGGTTCAGCAAACCAACCTTGATTAAATCTGAATGGAAGAATGGGTTTAACTAATTTGGTGAAAATACTGACAAGAATGGGGTAATGGTCCGAGTTATGTTTAGTCAAGTAATGCTAGGCACGGTGTCCCAATTATCCAGAGTTGGGATATTCATGAAAGACCTATCTAGTTTTATAGAAATTACCATGTTTTAGTGTCTTCAACTATGTGAACTTTTCACCAGTGAGATTAATTTTGACAAGGATAGAATCTTCAATATAATTTTTAAATTCCCTTAAAGAGATAGAATAATGGGACAGTCCAATTTTCTACCTGGTGGTATGAATCATATTAAAATCCACTATCACAAACCAAGGGTCTTGATTGATTTTAGATAAAACATAAAGATCATGCCAAATAGGTCTTAGATCATTGTATCTATTTTTATCATAAATCATCGTAAAAAAGATATGAAAACATCAAGGGAAACATCATAAGAAAACAACTGTTCAGAAATTTTGAAGGAATTTACATTCTGCAAAGATGAATGATAAAAAAACCCAATGAGATTCAACAATAAGAACATCTTTGAAAGAACATAAAAAATTATTACTATAAGAACGATGTGGCATAAATTTCAAATAAAAATTCATTTTAGGTTCAACAGTAGAAAAACATTTAGGTCTATGAGTCATAAGAAATATTTTAAAAATAGTAAAGGTGTTAGGGTTAGAAATACCATGAAAATTCCAAAATAAAATATTCATTAGAACCTGGTTTTAGGGTTATTATTCCATTTTTTGAACCACCTGAGCCCTTCTTCCTCTTTGGCCTTCTGACATTTTGTGAAGAGTTCAGACTGGGTTTCTTTCCCTATTTACTTATAAGAGAAACAACAGATTTGTTTGCAGTACCTATATTAGAAATATTCTAATTTGTTTCTGGTGTTTTGGAATTCAATGGGTTGGCCATTTGACTATCCTTTGAAGCCATTATAGGGTTATTAGCATGAGTGATAGTGTTCAATTTAGGGGAAGGATCCATTCCCACTAAAACTAAGGTATCATGAGATAAAAAAATAGTATATTGTCAAGTCATAACTGAGTGTGCATCTGGGGGAACCTATCATGTAGTGTCCTTAGAGGGTTGTACAACTTCATTCATGTTTACTAATACCTCATCTCTTCCCTCCTCATGAGACAGTGTAAAACTTGATGAAACGCAACCATAGGTTTTATGACCAATACTCTTAGGGGTTTCAAGAAGTATAGGTTATTGCATCTCAGTGGATGGACCGTCTTTATTTTCCAAAGATCTTCCAATATCACACTCATTGGATGGGTTTGCAGGTGCTGAAATGAGATGTCCAGTTTCTATAGAGTTTAGTATACATGAATATTCTAAAATAAAGTCATCATGGGGATTTTCAAAAGTATTCAAAACTAGATTTTCAATTTCATCCAAATTTCATAGATCAACAGTGTCATTATCCTCTTTATCTCTATGTTCATCCCAATTAGTACCCGAATTCTCTCCCAAGATAGTTTCTTTCTTCACCCATACTTTATATTTCTTATTCGATGGTTCAAGATTCTAAAAGGAAGTGATTTTCAACTTTTTATTCCTTAGATAATCAGTCCAACCATCATCCCTTGGTTGGCTATCTTGGTTTTTCAAAACTCTACAGTTCAGCAAAAAGTGTCCTACGATTTTACATAGTTCGTAGTATGGTGGACTATGCTCAAATTCAATATGGACCTTCATTTAGTCATATCGTGCAACTAATAGAGGATTAAAAACTAAGGATACCATTTATATTGGATATTCATGACGGAAATGATATGATCATTGAATCTTCATAATCCTATGTGAGCCTTTCTCGGTATGAAAAAAATGGTATATTAAGTAATCAGCTTCACTGATACGGATGCGGGACTTCGGAAGGTGTCCTATGTATCCTCATTATGGAAGGAAACAAGGTCAGAATAGTTTTGTTACCTTTTAAAATTGTTGATGGATGAGGAAGGACAATCATCCCATAGGAGTGATTGGGTCTTGATGGTTGGAATGTTGGGGACAAGAAGAAGATTACACCAATGTAGATTCCCATTTTACCATAACCCTAAGGAATGTGTCCTATGTATCCTAGTTGGGTAGGAATCAGAGTATTCATAGGTTAGTAGATCAGGGATTACACTTTGGGGTTTTCATTATATGGGGGATTATCATATCATGCCACTAATCGAGGCTTACACATTGATGTTTCCATTATATGGTGGTATATCATATCATTCCACTAATAGGGGATTACACATAGAGGCTTCCATAATATGGGGTCTTATCATATCATTCCACTGATAAGGGATTACACACTTTAGTTTCCCCTATATGGGGGAATATCATATCATGTCGTCGATCGGGGATTACACATTGAGGATTCCCTTATATAAGGAAATATCGTATCATGCCACTAATAGGGAAAAAAATAATATTTTATTACTTTCATATCAGGAATATTAAATCATTCCCCTGATTGGGGCTTATATACTGAGGTTTCCCTTAAGATATTCCCTAGAAATGTATATCATGTCTTGGGGTTAAATATCAATATATCCTGATTTTCTCTCTGATGTGCCATGATTATCTACCATGATTGTTTGAGGATGTCTAGGAATGTATTGATTGACTAGTGGATAGGTAAAATACGATCAAATTATCCAATTACCTTTTATGATGTACACCACATTATCTAGGATGATCCATCAAGAGGATATCACATGACTTGACTCACATGTCAGACGGACAACAAATGATCCACGATAACATGTCCAAAGGATGTTTCATGACCTAGATGGGTTTTCTAGAGGACATCACACGGTCCAGGTTGACATGTCTCAGTGTCAATATGAGATCCAAATTACTTCTCATGGTGTTTCATCTTGACTTGGGTGACATTACTAGAGGACATCACATGGTTTTTACTGAAAAGTATAGATGGATTCAAAAGACATGTGTGGAATGATTAGATGGATTCATAAGACATTCCTAACATGTCTATGGGACATCACATGATCCAAATAGTATTTCAAGGGTGAATCGCATAATTTTAGGGACATGTACCGTTGATGTCAAATGATCTGGTTGAGGTAGGCGAAGCATATAAGGATCATCAAACATGATATTCACATACGTCACCCAATATTTAGTCTTTGTTCCATAATTTCATGCATATGTCATCTAGGATCATCTAGTGTTAGATTATTATTTATGTTATTCATGAACCAGTCGATATGTGGTATTTCCTTTGGTGAATAATTTTATCATTCCAAAATTCCTTTGTGTGATCTATGAATGATCACACAATGTTCCAAAAAAAATTCTTTAATACCTTATGCAATTACCCTATTTTATACCTGTATGAAGACCATGAAATTTCATTATTGGACACTCTGAGAAGCCCACTCCCACACTCCCTTAGATGATCAATCATGGTTGTGTATTGGTTTTTTTAGGGAGTCAGATTTATAGGAATCGCAACCCTAGTTATATGCCTCATAGAAAGGAATATATCTAACATATTTTAGATAGAGTCAGTGGAGGGATTTTGTGTCATGTGTTTCATGATATCCTATCATAGGTTATCTAGGGGGTATCACATGATTTTCAATGACAAAAAAGTGTATCCCTTTAGTGCCCCATTTATTGAACTCTTTCTGATAAAAAGAAAATTTCTTAAGCATGAAGACATCATAATTAGTCTTCACAGGGTCATATCGACATGTTTGGATATATTAACAAGATTAGGAAGCCTATGGAACAAATTTTGTGTGATCTAAGACACTTTCTCTGAGGTTATCTGGGATACGAAGGAGACTTGTTTGGGGTTATTCACGAGACCACATCATATTATCAAGAGGTATTCCAAAGGATCATGTTGACATGTCAAGGGGGACGCTACAAAATCAACGGTGTTTTCATAAGTTTCATGACCTATTTTATGTGAAGATAGACATATCCTTGATTCTTGAGTTGATTCTAAATTTTCTCTAATAATTTCATTATTTATTTTACAATGTTCCTGGATCTCATGAATTTTTATGATTTTTTTCAAAGAAAAAAACTCCCCCCATCGATGATGAATCACATGATAAATAAAGGGTCTTGTGGTGATGCGCGAGCATTTTCATAGAAAAAAAATTTATAAGGTCTATGGAGTAGAAGACATGTCCTCAGGATCTTATGTGATTATATGGGAATGCCTCTAGGGATTCTGTAGTGTCGTGTTAACTGCTTGAGTACATCACATGATGATTTACGACCATAATAGGCTTTTGAATTTTTCATATTTTAATTATTTATTTTACAAGGATTTTTGGACGTTTTTCAAGTGCCTACTAATTTTAAAGAGGCATGATGTGAAAGAGTTCTCTTGGCATGAATCACATGATCAATGAATGTATTTGGATGATTTTTTAAGAATAAGAGGACTATCCAAATGGGCTCCACGTGATCTGAAATAGGACATTCAACGAGCATGTCCAATTCAAATGTCCTTTTGATGGTCACTCAATCACGTATGCATTGGAGGTTTACATGATTCACGAGTCATGGCCACCTTCCCTTAATTTGTTTTAAAGATAAAATAATACCTATACTTCAGTAATTTCTTCGCTTATAGATTTTTCGATGCTCATTTGGCAGGTGTCAATAGTCGGGTCAGATAAGAGTAGTGATAAATGGTATTATTGATCCAAATTCTTCTATTTCTCTTACTTTTAAGGAGATTTACATATTTGTATTGGGTATTGGTTATTTTTTACCTTGGGCAGATAATCATTATAATGAACATGAATTTATGTATGAGTTATTTTTCATTTTATATTATTTTTTCTAATTAAAACTACTTATATTATTTTCATACACACTCCTTATATTCGAGTATCAGAAATAGAAGGAATCAATGTAATGTAATGAAATATTTTAGGTTACACCACCTTCATACACTCTTTAGGATATTGATGGTGTAACAAAATAATGAGAAGTTTTTTCTATATTAAATAATTATCATATATTTCCAATGAGTATTGACATATTTATAAGGTATAATATTTAGATATTTTTATAACTAATATCATAGATGTTTTAAAAGGTGAATGGATCAAGTACCTGTGTTGTAGTTGTTTTTACAGGTAAGTAAATTTCAATTAATAAATTAATTTCATCAATTAAACATATGTTATAATGAATTATTTAATTACTTTTCTAATCAGGTATATATATACTATTTAAATCCAATATGAATTCACTTAAATTAATTATTTTATGGATCAAAAATAAATTTCCTCAACTATGAAATACTTAGACTAAATTGTAGAATTAAATATATATCTGAAATATTAAAAAAAATAGATTAGATGTTTGGTTTTTTATTCCTTGACTGGTATAAACACACATATAATTATGGATGAATATTAATTATACTACAATTAATGTTGATATTCTTATATGTTAGTGGAAATTAATTTTTATTCATAATTCTCCCAAATTAGTAAAAATTGTATTGGATATTCTCTTTAATGGGTGGTGTTCGAATAATATTTCGAATGTTGTTAAGGAAGAAATTATTATTTTATTCTTTTATATATTTAATATTAACATTTTATGTTTACCAAAAGTTTTTATAATTAATATTTCAAATTAAAGTGGGTCAGGGATTCAGTTAAAAATGACTCACTATTCAAAAGTTGATGTAGAAAAAACTTAATATACGAAAGTTCAGGTAGATAAATTTTATATTAAAGAATACATGTTTATTCTTACATATCAAGGTTTTTTATTACAATATGGATTCATAAAGATAAATTAATATTCAATAAGGGAGTGTGGAATGTGGTAATTATGATTTATAATTCATTTATTAGATAATCATGACCATAAAAACATATTTAAAAAATGTTAGTTTAATTTTAAAACATTTAATTTAAAATTAAATATGTTATACTTTAAAAATCATAACACTTTATGGGGTATTTTTTATGAGGTTTCACCATATACCTCTGATGAATTGAAACACCTTCATAATTTATTTGCAGACTATTCATTTTTTTTGACTAATTTATGGATATTGTTTCATTTAGATGTATATTTGTATAAACTTTGGTAAAAATTTTCAAGTATTTATGTTAATTCTTGTTCTATTTCCACTACATTTGGTTGTAGTTTGGTGATACAATTTGTGTTTATAAGTATGTAATTATGAATTTTTCTATATTTTTTAAAACAAATATACTCTTAACAATGGTATTACTGAAAAGTAACGTGGAGTGCCAAGTATAAAATATTTAATATTTATTTCTCAAGAAAACCGATGTGGAAAGATTTCTATGTTTTTACATTTTAAAAGGATTTACAGGTCAGGTTTACTAAAACCTGACATAAAAATAAATCAATATTTTATATTTTAAAAGGGTATTCAGAATTTTTTTTATTAACTGACATAGAAATTCCCCATTTATACATTCCCTATATTAACATCTCTTTTTAATCGATATTGTAAGGTAATAAAAAATGTTGTTAAAGGTGTTTTTTATTCAATTGTAATTCTATATTACATTCCTATTCATATTACCATTCTCAAGATATATAATAATATATTAATTTAATTCCAAATTTACATGTCCATCTTAATTTCCATATACAAAGATATTCTAGGCTAATTTTTCGATATCAATGTGGAAAATTATGTAAATAGAAAATATCTAATTAACCTATAAGTAAGATAATTAAAATTTATCTAATAAGCATGATCACAATTTCAATTCTATTTTATATTAATGTTCATAAATATTATAAATAAGGCTTTATTACATTTATATATAAATGTTTAATAATGGAACAATTGAATAAATTGAGGCATGAAAAGTATAATTATAATAAATAAGACATAATTAATCTAAAAACTTGAATATATAAGAAAAAAATAATATCCTCTTCATCTAGACCAAACCCAAAACATTAATCCTATGATAAGGATGTAAAGAAAAAAAAGACAATTCAAACAAGGACCCCTTCCCCCAAAACAAAACATCAATACCAATATATGGTGAAGAATTTGATTATTAATGTCATTAAGAAAATAGAAGACCCTTCCCCTATGCCCAAAAATCACTACTAATGATAAGGGAAGATTATTAACATACTGTGTCGAAATAAACCCTTAGAGTTTTAAAAAAGGGTAAATTATCTATGGATAAAGTGGTATAACAAAAGTGTAATAACATATGGAATTAAAGGAAAGGGTTGAAATCTAAAGGGATGATTGTAAAAAAATTTAAGTTAAAAAATTCAAGGATCTACAATAATTAGATTAGAAGGGTCTGTTAATCTAAAATATTTAGGATCAATATGGGAAATTTAAAAGGATCTTAAAAATATCAATGTAAATAATATTCTAGAAGATAGATGAACAGATGATAAATACACTATATCAATTAATTCAAGAAGTTCCACAACAAAATAAATCAATTGAATCTGAAAAAAATCTATGAGAATCCTAATTGATCTTATAACATCACGTTTATCACTAATAAATCAACTATAATCCATTATAGCTAGGAAAAAGGTTGTTTTCACTATTATATGATGACGGAATAAGAAGGAGCAAATGAAAAGAGATTACAAGGGCACCTCAAATTGAAATAGATTAAATTTAATGAATTAAGAGTTTTGAATCTATAAATGGGTGGCCAAAATGATCCTTAAAGGGGACCTATAACTGATTATGGTTCAAGAGAAATAGAAACAATCAAACCTTGGAG
The DNA here is from genome assembly GCA_963277665.1 of Viscum album. Lineage (NCBI taxonomy): Eukaryota > Viridiplantae > Streptophyta > Magnoliopsida > Santalales > Viscaceae > Viscum > Viscum album. The sequence goes on along the minus strand of OY728135.1, from coordinate 518,626,206 downwards.
AAATTTCAACGACTATTTAAAGACAAACCAGACTAACATCCACCTCAACCATTATGTCATTTGTTAAATCTAGATTCAAAACACCACATATTCAAAATGGAACACCAACATTTTTTGGTAGCTATTTTAGATATTTTAAAAATGGGTTTGACAAACACCATGACATAAAGGTACCCAAAATGGTTGTATTTTCCACAAACATGACCCTACTCAAAGATCCACTATACTGTCTAGGAATTACTCTCACTACTTATATCACATCTATAAAACCCGAACAATCCTTAGAACCAAACCACCATGGCTCCTAAAATGATCATTTCAACCTTCATAATTTCCAACAGGGAAAGCCTCCATACACCATGTTCACTAAAATATACAACAACATGAAAATTTGATCTCCATATAAATGGTTGTATCATAAATTACATTAAAAGTTACATCTACAATTATGATTCTCTAACACATAAGGGTAACTTATGTTAGGGTAAATCCAGACTCCCTATGATGTGATTCAAGTCAACAAGATGATGTTCTACCACACCCAACTTAACGTTAAATTTATGTCTTGAATTACCTAGAACATCTTAATTCCCAAACATGGGTGTTTTATACCATAGTTAAACTATGCATCAAAATAGGCAATTGTCCATGGCCATATCCCTAAAATTTCCTCTACTACAACCTTCAAAACAATACTTTTCAAACATAGAGAGCTAAAACTCACCCTATCACCTCCAAACTATAATAAAGACCCCAATATACCTATAACACATATTAAATGACATCTAAAGGGTCTATAAAATTCATGGACCTTATATTAGACACCTATCAAATATTCTCATCCTCGAGAATCAAAACTAAAACTTCTAAACGGAGAAACAAAACCATGTAAATGATAGAGAATCCCAAGTTTTCACATTAAATAAATATCAAATAATTATCATCCTCTTACACTTAGAACCAACTAGATATAGAAAAATATTAAATCTTAACTTCTGCAGGATGATACATATCTATCAGGAACAACACCTGTAGGAAAACCAAGTACACTCAAGGAAGACAACACCAACCACCCTAACTAAGAGTCGACTCATAATTAACTATTAAAATAAGACTGAAAAAAGTTTGAACCTTAGGAAATAATTATAATGATACTTGGTATAATTACAATGGAAACTGATCATTTCATTCGTGGAAACATGCTCCCTAATCCAGCGACCCAAGACACATAATTTGAATTATTTCTTTGATATCATCTGTAAAATCATGGATATATACATACATAATTACATTATCGATAAATTTTTTGAATATATTATATCTGAAGTATAATTTCAAGGTTATATATTCATTGAATTTGGAAAAAACTTAAAACACCAAATCCTAGGCCTTTCTCAATTGTTTTTTATATTTTTACCAAAATATAAGAAACTACTTCATCCATAGTAATTATTAAACATCTCCCATAAATTCTTTAACACATGATTTCCTTCTAAACATGTCACATTTACTACATTTATCCACAAAATGGGAAAATGGAAACATTAAAATGGGTGATATAAATATCCATGTAAGGGAAACATATAACTAAAACAAAAAAGGCATAAAAATTTCTTATATATTATATCAATAATAGATAAACATGAATCAATAACCAACATGAAATTGGGAGATTTATAAATACATGAAAATAAATTGAAACATGGTTTTCAATAAAAAGTACATTATACTAATGGAATTCATAATATTGAACATCAATTTTTTTCAAGGCCTTATGCTATGAAACATTACTTGTCTTTGAGACCACAATAAAGACATCATGATGAGTTAGGAAGATATACTCCAAATACCATAAAATATTTTGTTTAATAATACAATATGATGAATCTAGGGGAATTATAATTTTGGGTCCCACCTTTCGCCTAATTAAGTCTTCTCCATTCAATATAAGTGTCATTAATGACTTTTATACTATTCCCTTTGGAACCTATTACTGATTAAAAATCAGCTATCTATATAATTAATAATACATAATATTAATAAATTATATACCTACATTAATTTTCATAAATCATTAAGAATTCACATATTTTTTTTGATGTTCATAAAATAGATAACATGATCATTACCCATCTTGATAAAAAGGTGGACGTTCAAACAAAAAACTAAATTTTCCTATAGTCACTCATATTTTAATTACAATATGTGATATACCAAAAAGGTTACCTATGTTAATAAAAGAGATAACATGAAAATAATCCATCCATAGGAATAAGGTGTATTGTTAAACACTAAATATTCAATTTTTCAATAATCATCTGTATTGAAATATATCATATATAATGCCAATAATTTTACACATGTTAATAGAATAAAATTCTTTCTAGGTGAACATCATCCAATAAGAATTAAATAAAATATGATGTTCATGCTATATAGGGAAATGAGTATACGATTATGTAAATGCTGTAGAAAACATGGTCATAATCGATCCATGGGAATGGGTGTACAGTTTCAAAAGAGCATATCCTTAGTGAAAAAACTAATCGTAGAAGTGTTTCAACATAGATGAAAAGAATCACCATAAAAGAACGTTTGAATTATATCACCCAAGAAGGGATCATGAATTGGATTGAATTATATTGTGAGTTAATTCACCCAAAAGATATATTTATATATATATATTGGATTATAAATATTGAATCATAAACCCTATTAAGGAACAAACATTTTAAAATAGAAAATTTAATTGAATTGAAAACATTAATGACCATTAGAAAACATTTTTTAACAATGTCTTTAAAGAGAAAGTTAAGGGCCAATTACAAACTTATTTTCAAAAGTTATTGTGAGAACTAATTTAAAATTTTTTATTTTAAAATAATATACAATAATATATCTTGTGAAATTAATATCTATTTTCTATCCAAAATATGGGTAAAAAACATTTGACTATAAAAGGGATATTTTCAAATTCATTAAATTGCCATTGTTGAGAACCAATATTTTAAAAGTAGTAATAAAAAATTATTTATTTTAATGATTTATTTTCAAGAATATAATTATAAAATATTATATAATAAAATTTTAATTAGTTAAAACTAAACCATAAAAAACAATGTTTGTGATAAATCATTATAACTCAAGGAAGGAGGTTTGATTTACCAAAAATCCTTACTACCAGGGAGACAACAATATCAATAGCCACTTGAAAAAGGAACAATTATTTTTCTTATAAATCAAATGAAATATAAATATTATGATAAAAAAATATATTTGGGCAATGAATAATTCATATAATGAATGTATGGTGCATAACACGTAACATGTCTAAAAGAATCATAATTGAGACCAAGAAAACTCTTGCTGCTTGAGTAAAAGTTTAATCAAATCCTCGTGAAAGATATGTCTTGTAATTGAACATAAAATAATATAATGAAATGGTAATTTATGAAATTATATTTCAAATAAGTAATATATAAATCACATAAATAAAATTATGTGCATATTACCAAATATGTCTTAAAAGGGGATTTGGAGATGAAAACCCTTACCTTATTCCAGATTCGATCTGCCCAAAAGATTAACATCATAAAAAACCAAATAGAGATGATTAGATTCCCAATTATGAAACTTATTATTCGTTATTTAATTTAATATGTACCAAATTTTATCATATTCCATTTATTCATTATATTGTTTTCTTCCACACATGAGTTACTCAATGTTGTTCGGTCAATTATCTCTCAACACCTTATGCATGTTATCCCTGGTAGAAAGTGTTGTAAAAATATTCATAATTAAGAGAAAATTAATATTGTTGTGTTAAAAAACATTATATATTACATGAATTTTATATTCTTACAATTATGGTTGGTGATGAAAAATGAAACTCATTGCTCATGAAGGTGATAGTTCCAACGCACCCACAATTAATGTTTATAGTTCTCTATGAATGAGAGGGAAAAAGGGTAAATGATAATTTAAAATTTTATAATCTTTATTATAATATAGATATCATATTTATACACCTATTATATCCTTTTTTTATTAGGCATTACTTATGGTGTTGAAAAATATAATATGTCTTTTTGTGGGGGAAGTAGTCTGTGGAACACAGTAGCGACACTTTTGATTTTATTAGTGGGTGAAAATGAATAAATAATGTTTATTTAATTAATATAATAATATATAATTATGATAAATATACATATTTAATTATATTTATTTGGATATAATATATTTAAAGAGTAACATTAGGGATAAAATCTAAAGAAAAAGATAATACTTATATTGGAGACTTGATCCTTCTTGGAAAACACCTTGGAAATGAAGGTATTTGGACAAAATATTGTGAAGAATGTATTAATAATATGTGATTTAATTATATTATAGGATATTTTTGATAACATAGAGAATGTTTTTAAGGGTACGTGTATGTTTGAATGGGTGTAAGTGACCCCCTTTTATAAGAGATGGAAAAGGAACTTTTGGAAACACCCTTTATTTTTTATTAAATCCATGACACTATTCCAAAGTTAATTGATCCAAAGATTATAAATAATGGATTTAGGTGTGTATTTAATTCAATAAAGACACAAATAAGGCTTTAAACATATTATTTAAATATATTATTGGAATTTACCAAAAAAATATTAACATTTTACATTATACTTTTAAACTAGTTAACTATTTTTATATCTAACTAATATTATAATTATTTAAAAATATAATATCACCCATAAAACTAAATTTATACTATTAATAATTAAATATAAAATATATTTAATAAAATTTTATTTATATGAATAATAAAATTTAAAAGTAAATTAAAACATATAATGTGTATGAAAACTATTTTAGTAGATAAATGAAATTTTGAACAAGATGGATCTTAATTTTATTTAGTATTGATTACCAATTAAATGAGTTTTAAAATAATTATTTAAGTGTTTATAAATACCACTATACACATTATTTATATTATTTTAATTGAATTAATTAGATATAAATTCAATGTTATTATTAAAATAATATTTTTAAAATAATTGTTTCACTATTATTGAGGAAATTAACATCAATCATAATAATACAAATTGTTTACCTAGAAATAAAAACTACAACACTAAATAATAAAAAATGATAATATAAAATATAAGAAAAATTTTACCAAATTAACTATCAATGTATAGGGAAATTAATCTTATCGTTATTGCATGTATCGTGTAAAAACCAATTTTTAAGAAAAGTATATTTTTATACATTGGTTTTGGGTATATCAAAAAATCACTAATGATATTGATTCCAATGATGTTAATAATATAATTATTGTTTAAATATAATTTATTTGTCACTATGATAAATATGAATACTAATTTCATTATGAGTAAATTCAATAAAACAAACAAAGGAAAATTAGTTTTTTTAAAATATTACTTGATTTTATAAAATGATATTCTTGGGATTTATAAATTAGAAATAATATTTTTTTAATGATATATTTTAATTTATACATATTTATTTTTTATATTAATAATCTTTAAAAACAATTATGTCATATAAAATTGATTGTATTTGAATAAATCAGTATTTTTCACTATTCACATAAAAACATTACTTTTGAAAAATACCCCAAAAATTTCATCTGATGATAATTATGATATTATGAATTAAAAGACAATGTTTATTTTATCAAATTAAAATTATAATGATAGAAAATTTATCTTTTAATTTTAAGTGAAAAATATAATAAAAATTATTTTTATCATCATCATCATCATGGTTATATATTTATTCTAGAGAAAATACAAGAGAACAAAAGATTGAACGAAATATTGAGTCCATGCAACACCGGCCTAGGGGGGTCTAAAGTAATAGAGACTTTGGGTGTTTCTGCGAATTAAATTCACCCCCTCCATATTCAAGGAGATAGCATTGGATATGCAAGTGACATCGGAGCCATGGATGGCAAGGGAGGCCATATAATTCGGACTTTATTCCTCTATATCCATGTATGTGTAACTTGCATGTTGCTCTTTATAAGTTCCTTACATCTCCTAATGATATAAATTACTGACCAGGGAGTGGATCCTTTGTCCAACAGAGAGTCATGGATGATCTTCGAGTCGGTTTCCACATGGGAGATATCCATATCTTTCTGATTACACAAGTTGAGCCTAGTGAGGAGAGCCTTGGCCTCCGCTAGAAGTGTGCATCACTAAATACAAAAACCAGTTTTGTCTCATGAATATATTATACTAAACATTAAAAACATGTTTTCAAGGCACTGTGCCAATATTCTTAACTTGTCATTAAGACTACAGTCAAGACCTCTTTTTGAATTAGCAACCCATTCACTAAACACAAAAACTATTTTTGTCTCATGAGACAAGTCGATGCATCAAGGGACTATATAATTTCGGCCACCAAACATCACCTGATTTAGTCTAATATATTTACCATAATATTTATAAATACCTTTCATATCAGTCCCCAAGGATCCTCCAACTAAAAAAAATTAATGATATATAAAATGGGGAATATGAAATATCAATACATGATTAACCTATATTGGGTGTTTATAACCACAAAAAACATACAACACTTTTCCCTATGTTAATAGAATAGATAAAATAGTCATAACCCATCCTGATTAATAAGTTTTACGGTTTAACAATATAGTTTCAACTTTGTAGTAGTCTTCTGTATTGGAGTAATAATATATGAAATGTCAATACTTTTTCTAAGTCAATAAAATGGATAACATATCATAACCCATCCAGAAAAATAAATTAAGTGGTTAATAATTAAATATTGAAATTTTTAATAATCATATTTATTTCAATGAGACAAACAAAATTATAATATCTTTTCCCATGACAATAGAATAACATTATATCTTGAAGAACATAACCCAATCAGAGTTTTGTAAAATGTTATGTTCAGACTGTATAGAGAAATTAGTATACATATATGTCAATACATAAAAAACATGATCATAATCCATCTATTGTAAGGGGTGGTCACTTTTAAAATAATATAACCCAAGTGTAACAAAGGAAACCTATAAGGATGTTAACATAGATAAAAAACAGACTTTTAAAAGAATGATTAAATGATACCACCCACGAAGGGATCACGAATTAGATTTTTGAAATATTTAGTTCATTAAAAAATATATATATCATAATATAAATAATGAAACAGAAATACCTACTAGGGAAAAAACATTTAAAATGGAAAGGTAAGTGGAAGAAAAACATAAATGAGATTTCAGAATTTCTGTAACATTGATGTGAAAGAGAAAGTTAATGTCAAATTAAATTTTTTTTTTACAAAAGGTAAAGTGAGAACTCATTAAAAAAAATTAATTTTAAAATAATATTTAATAATATTTAATTTAAATTGAATAATGTTTTTATAGGAAATTTGGATCCAAAACATTTGATTATGAAAGTGTCATTTTTAATACTATAAAATACCATTGCTGAAAACCAGCATTTTAAGAAGAGAATCAAAAAATTATTTTTGGTAAAAAATAATTTTTCTAAATAGGATTATAAAATACCATATAATAAAATATTAGTGTGTGAAAATCAAATAACATAAAAAAATCTTCAACCTAAAACATTATTTCTCAAAGAATGGGATTAGAGTTACCGAATATCCTTACTACTGGGGAGACAACTGTATAAATAGCCCCTGGAATAAGGTAACATAATTAAGATAATAAATGAAATAAATTAATAATATTATTATTAAAATATATTCATGGTTTGTGAATAAACCAAAAAATAAAAATATTGTGCATAACACGTTTCATGTCTCAAAGAATCTTAATTGATACCAGGAAAACTTTTACTGGTTGAGTAATAGTTCAATAAAATAACCATGGAAGATAGGGAATGTAATTGAACTGAAAATACCAATAATAAAATATAATTCATGATTTTTTTTTCAAATAGGAAGTATATAAACTATAAAAATTAAATTAGGTGCATAATACCAAAAATATCTCAAATAGAGGAATTTGTGACGAAAACCATTACCTCGTTCCATATTTGATATTCACCAACACCTAACATCCTGAATTATAAAATTAAATTTATTAAATAGCTTATCAAAATACATATTATTATTTTTTAATTAACATTATCCATATATTATCATATTATATTTTTTTATTATAAATTTTTATATCCTACGTCAGTTACATGAGGTTTTTTGATTAAATTTTCATAAATCCTTATGTATATTGATCATTGTTTAAAGCCTTCTAAAATAGATTAAAAATATATATAATTTTAATAATTTTAAATAAATATTATATATATATATAATATAATATATATTTTTAAGTCCATTCAAGAAGGGTGGTGAGGAAAATTGAAACTCATTGCTCATGGAGCCGAAAGTTCGCATATACACACAATTAATGTTTATATTTTCAACGATTGGGAGGGAAAGAGGTTAAATGATAATTTTATATTTCATAATAATATTTATTATATATATCTAATATTTTCCTCCATTACATATTTTTTATCATCTATTAATGATGGTGATGAAAAATGGAAGATGTCACTTTGTGGAGGCGGTAGTCTACACAACGTACAGATGATGCTTTTATTTTTCCTAGTAGATGGAGAGGAATAAATAATGGGTTTTAAATTAATATAATAACATATCATTATTATTATTATTCTTTTATTTTTATATCTTATGTATATAAGCTATTTTTATGTTGAATTTTAAGTATAAAAAATTAACAAAAATATAATACTTATGTTGGGGACTTGATCATTCCTTAGAAAGATCATTGGAATTGAAGGGATTATGATGACATAGAGTGACTAAGGCATTATGAATTAATGTGAAAATTATAAAAGTGGATATTTGTGAATATTTTAATTTAAAATTGGAATGTTATTTTTAGGTTTTAAAGGGTGTATGTGACCCCCTTTTATAAGATAGAAAAAATGAACTTTTGGAAATAAACTATATATTTTTAAAATATCGTGACTATTACAATATAAATTGCACTAAGGATTAGAAAAAATGAATTATGGGGTGTCCATGGGTGAGAAAAGACTCAAAAAAGTCTTTATATACATGTTCAAAACATGTAATAGTGGTTGTACCATTAACGTTTTTTAGTATACTCTTTTACTTTTATTCTAGGTAACTCGTTTTTTACCAAAGTGATTTTATGATTTATTAAAAATATAAAATGAACCATATAAAAAATTCTTGTTTTTATGGAACTAAACTTTTTATATATTTAAAAAAATTAAATTCTATAAATTATAAAATTGTGTTTTTAATAAAAATATATAATGTGTTGAAAACCAATTTTAGTACAGAAAAGAAATTTTAACCATTATAGACTCTTAATTTTTTTTAGTATAGAACAGAAATTAAATGAGAGTTAATAAATTTGATTATTTTTTTAAAGAACATATTATATTCATTATTTAATGGATTTAAATTTAGTTTCATTGATAGAACTTCCTTGATATTAATGAAAAAATAATTTGTAAATAGTTATTTCACCATTATTATTTAAATTTACATTGATCAAAATAATATAAATTATATAACTAAAAATAAAATTTTCCATAATAAATAATATGAAAATAATTAATTCAGATATAATAATAATTTTATCAAATATAATTTATATGTGTTGGGAAATTAATCTCAACATCAGCACATGTGTAGTGAAAAATATCATTTTAAAGAAAAGTGTATTTTTAAGCACAAATATTATGTATATTCAAAAATATCAATTATACTAATTCAAAAGATATTAAAAATATTATTATTTTAAAAATATTGGTTATGTTAGATTATGATAAATCCAATCCTAATTTCCACTTTTGTAAATTTAATTATTAGAAAATATTAAAAATAGTTTCTCAAAATACATTACTTGATTTTATAAAATGACATTCATCGGTTTTATAAGTTAAAAATAATATTTATAAAGATTTATTTTAATTTATAAATTTATAATGTTATATAATTTTTTTTTAAAAACAGCCATGTCATACAAATGTGACAGTAATAGAAAAAATAATAATATTTCACTATTCATTTAAAAACTCATTATTTTTTAGAAAATATTAAAATTCAACAGAATATAAATTTTATATGATGAATTAAAATAGGGTTATTTTTTATAATTACAATATTAAAATATTAAAATTTAACTTTTAATTGTAAGTGGAAAATATAAAGAAAACTATTTTTTTAAAACACCTATTTTCAATATTAGTTAATATTAACAATTTATCTTCCAAAGATAATGATTTTTTATTGATTACCATGTTTGGTTGATTAGTAATGTTATTATAATATGTTTCACCTTATTTAAATCAGATGTTGTTTTAATGAAGAGTTATCTAAGACATTGATTTATTTAAATGTAATTATAATTTCACAGTGTTATTGATCAAATTTCACAACATAAGATATATGGAGCCACTTGGGCTCAGGGCTCAAAGTCATTCTCTAACTCTTGAAGATAAAATCACTCTTATATTATGTTAAGATCAATACCCACATCTCAAAATATTCATTTCAACCTCTCTTGTAAGTAAATAAGGCTCTTTTTTGAAATCTTATCTTGGGGGAAGTCCTCTCTCCATGATTTCCACAGGATCCGTTACCTCTTCCCGTGAAATAAACTAAAAGGATGAAACAGATTTCTAAATCTCTAGATTAATGGTATACTAAATGATATTCTTCTTACTATTATTCACTAGCTAGAAAACATTGAAATGGATCAATTAGATCCATACAATGGTTCTCAAAACTATGTACACTATCTTCATCCAAATTCACCACTTAAAGATATTTCATGCAGTTAGTATTATACACATGAAAGGAAAAATCATTGCTGAATATTTAAAGAAAGTATTCTCAAGGAATCAAATATGGGTTACCATGCTTTAATTTTCACCACCATTAAGATACTTTTGTAAACAATACAACTTTAAAAGTGACACATAATCGATCTAGTGTCCTCACTAACTCAAAGGAAACATCAATATATTTTATCCATTCCTCATCCTCATATATAGGTGATCCAATGTGAAACTTTAATAATTTATATCAATGAGAATTAAACTATTTTTTTCAAAATATTCTTCCCACTTCTTCCATCATGAAATATCATGAACATGTTTTAATGGCACATATTTGATTCAAAATCATACAAATAGGTAAAGAAATATAACATGAGTCATAAAACTGGACACAAAATAGTCTATCACAAAGGAAAACACATCCCAATTATTAATCAACACACCATTCACCAAAAAATCAACTTGAATAATTTCTGTTCCTCCCCATCACCCAAATTATACATATATGACTTTATAAAAATCATATCTAGGATATCAATAAGAATATAAAAATAGTCAATTCCACATAATATTATTAATGAATAATCAATCAATTTCTAGGTTATCGAGACATGAATCTTTATGAAAAACATAATAACTATATATAACTATCAAAATCGTGAATATCAATCCAATAAATAATATTTGACCAACATTACCTATAAAAGTTCATGGGGAAATAATGTATTAATCATATTTAACTACTCTAAAGTTGAGAGAATTATAACACTTTGATCAAAATAATTTTATAGAAACATAATAACATTATTCACTTCCATTTTTTGTACTGAAAACAAACACGATATGCTTATTTAATTTCACTATAAAATATAAACAAAAACTTGTTCGCATAAATTTTTGAATGGAATAAATTACAAGAAACATGTTATATATCTTAATATCCTTGCATAGAAAATTTCTTATAGTAATTAACATTATTGGATATGTTTTCTATGAAAATTATTTCATTTATATCACATTATATATTTATTTAAATGACACATCATTAATTTCATCTAACTATTAATTATAATAGGCATATATTAAAATATTTTATTAAGTAATACAAGTTATGTAACAATTATTCATAACTCTAGTGGACACTTTAAATAAATGATCTCATCCTTACAACTTTCATTTAATTCTAATAAACTTTATAGATTATCAGTTTTAATAATCACATGAAATATTTTATTATTTAGAAACATTATAATTTATGATATCTGGTTGAATCATTTTTTTCTAAAAAATATTTTAACTTAATCAATAATAAATCGTCAAGGGAAATTCTAATCAATAAGTATCTATAAAATTATTCATTGAAATGACGATTTTACTATACAAACAAGGTAGTTAAAACTAAAATATTGGTGGGGGTGAATTGTATTATAAAATAAAACAATAATTTTCCCTCCCACAAAAGTATTTAGTTTATCAAGAGTTATGAAATTTTAAAAAACCTATAGATTGGAGTAATTAAAATAAAATTGAAACTATAAAATCATAAAATTGATATAAATGTAGAATAAATATTGTGAGTTAAAAAATTTAGTATGAACAACACAAATAAACTTCAAAATGATGAATATATTATAATAAAAAATTAACTATAATGGAAATTGTTAACAAAGAACATAACACTTGTTGACAAGCCAATTACTCTTTTAAAGGATATTATAAAAGGATAATGGTATCTAGTCTAAGAGGTATTTTCATTAACCAAAATCTGAAATGGGTTATTTGATCTAAATCAAGGTATCCCCTTCCTAGAACAAAATTCCTAAAAAGAATGACTTGTTAAAATACCAATATCCAACCACTTAAATCTCTTTTGACACCATAGTTAGTAGTAGATTCCATGAATTATAATATCATCATAAATTTAAAATAATAACATGATTCTTAACCTTATAATTCAATAGAAAAATAATAAGTAATGAATCTTTCTTCCATTTTAGAAAACCTCGACATAATGGTCATAAAATCACTATATTCCATAGAGAATTCCTTGATCACATTCATAAGAAGCACAAAAATTAAAACTAAAGAACATAGATAATTTAAAATGATAACCTAACAAAAAAATCTCTAATCAGAAACACTCATAAAATAATAAAATATAATCAGATGTCTATTCATCAACTTGATAATTCAATATTCATAAATACTATAATCTCTCATAGTAGAATTATCTAATTTTTTTTCTTCTACCCCTCAAAGAATCAGGTATTTTTATAGACACACATCCAACATTTGAATTCTATTACATTTAGGTATAATTTTAATTAAATCAGAAGAAAAAAAATCTATATTTTAATAAATTAAAAAAATCTCTATAACATCATAATACATTAATCTATATTACTATAATACTTGAACATCCAATCAATGAAATCAATAAAGTCACATTATTTCACTATTTTTTAAAATTATTTTTCTTGAACTATATTCTCTAAAATATGGTTAACTGATTTTCAATATTCACAAAAATAAACTTAAAATAGTATCATGTTAAATAAAATAATAATATAAGTGTTTTTAGGATTTCAAAATAGAGGATACAGATAAAAAATTGACTTACAATAACCCAAAAAGTATCCCCCTTTTGAAAAATCACAAGTCACAAAAATAAAATTAGAAGAATGAATTAATTTAAAAAGAAATACTCTGTGTATATGTCTAAAGGATCTAATTTATATCACTTTTGTGAAAAATAATTCAAATAAAAAAATATTTTTTCAAGGATAAAAAAATATTAGCCCATGATATATTCATTTCCTAAAATGTAACAAATACTATTTCAAATATCACCCTTCAGAAATGTTTTTATGAAATATTAGAAAAACATAAAATAATATTTCATTTCTATCCCCCTAAGATCTATTCCATTGAAAAAAACCCCTCCTTGAACAGAATTATTAGTAAGAAACTATCAAATATCTCCCAAAAAAGAAAAAAATTTCAATTCCCTCCACCTTCATTATTTTTTTTTAAAAATAAAATAAAGAAGAAATTCATTCTCCCCCATTAAGCATAAAAGCGAGTTAATAATAAAGAAAAAATTATATGATGAGGATAATAATGGTGAACCTTTTGGAAGTTACCTCTCTATACCTATATTTCATATAATTATTACAAATATTTCTCTATAGAATGTTCAAAAAAATGTCCTATCTTCTTCAGTATAAATGTTGATTCCTATAAAAAAATACAATAACACTTATATATTCCAAAAATGTTTAATTTTTTCAACGATTTAATATTTGGAAAATATATTTAAATAATTGAGATACTATAATTCATATAATATGATTGTGAAAGAGTATATCATTTAATATATAAAATGTCCTAAGTGTAATAAAGGAAAGACAATTCATGAAAATATCTATATATGGTGTATGAACGACTAAATATTATATTATATAATATGTGAAAAATTATATTAGATAATTTTTAATGATTTTTATCATTACATGTATAAAGAATGTTGAGATATTTTTTTGTAAAAAATTAATATAAAGAAATTAAAAATCAAACAAATCATTATCTGTTAGAATTATCAAGAAACCCTTTGGAATAAAATTCCTCAAAATGAAATTTAGGTCATTTAACTTATGAAAATATAATGATACTTTTAATGAAATTAGTACAATTTTATAACAATTAATTCCTTCCATATTTTTTCATAGAAATTATTTTTATTAATAGAATTTTAAAATAGGAAGGGAAATTTGTGATGTCATGAAACTCATCAAACCTTGATTTTGTTTAACATACTCAAACCTTTAAGAATTTATAGTCTTAGTTAAAGTATCACCAATATAATATATAGTTAGAATTTTTTGAGTATTATATCTCCTTTTTGTTTGCGATCATATAAAAATTAGTTTTTTATATGCATATAATTTTCACATGGGTTATGTGATGGGTTCGTAGAAAAAAAATAACAATTTCAATATCATAAAAAATTGGAATCTTAGAGAAACTAAACCCAAAATTATTAATTGTGCTATGCATCCACAACACTCAAGGACAACAACTTCCAACAGCAACATATTCAACATCAGAAATGGAGAGTGCAACTGAGTGTTGCTTCTTTCTAGACAAGGAAACTAAATACTCTTTTAGAAAATGGAATGTTATAGAAGTAATCTATTGATCTATCCTACAACCTATAATTTCATCATCTATGTAAATATTATGTATGAATTCAGTTCATGAAGAGTAAAATAGGTCAAGTTTTGGTGTACATTTTAAATGAATAAAAATACATTTAAATAATTTTAAATTTTATTATTTTTATATTTAATTGAAATATTACACATAAACAAATAAAAAATAATTTCCAGTCAAATATTTATTGGTTTTAATAAACTCTTGATCATACCTATATAATTTTTTGATCAATCATCATTATATATTCATCAAGATCAAGTTTGATAAAGGTTTTTACAATAATAGTTATATGAAAAAAAAATTTAAAAACAAAAACATTTAAGTATATATATAATATATTTATGATGAGTTAAAATATTTCATTTCTGTTTCTAAGAATTTTAACCCCATAGAAAAAGGTAAATTCACACATCATTTTCATTTGAAAAACAATTATCATAATTTCTAAAAATCCATCAAAAATAGATTTTCGAATTGAACTAAAATGATATCATCAAAAAAATTTAAAAAATTATGGTATCATTAAAAACATTCCTATAATGAAATTTTGGATATAAATCTCTTTTAGAAAAATTATTTTTAAGTAAAAATATAGTTAATCTATAATACTAGGATCTTGGATATTGCTTAATGACATAAATGTTTTATTAGGTTTATATACATATTCTAAACATTTTACAACTTAAAAAAATTAATTTTTTAAAAACAAAACTTTTAATGTACATATTCATTAATAAAAATACTTTTTAACACCATTTTGGAATACAATAAAAATTAGATGTTCCATGAAGGATAATAGGATTAGAATATACATGATACTATATACTAAGGAAAAAGTCTCTTTATAATATTTTTTTCTTTTTAAAAGTATCTCAAAGAAAAATACTTTATATATTCCTAATAATTATTAATTATTAAATATATTAATTCCTAAAACCCACTTTAGTTACATTAGTGGACGATTTCTTATATTTTCATGTAAATTCTAGACACCATTTCATTAAAATTATTTTAAATATTCATACATAACCTTTATCCAAATTTCATCACCTAAGGAATATTATATAGTTTAAGGTTCAAAATGATATAGGAGTGCATGATACTAATTTTAATTTGATAATTAATTATCTATTTATATAGGTTTATTTTCATCTCTAATAATATTATTACTAGTAAGATTCCTTAAAATTGACCAGTTTTGAGGAAAAAGAAATTTTTTTTCCTCAAATTATGTTTTTAATTATTCTATTAACGCACCATTAAATTTTTTTAACTACATTGGTATAACATCCATCAGATTCTGAAATATTTTTTGTGCTTTAGGTTCTAGTAGATGAACAAAATTGATTTCAAAACCACCGTATGGAAGAATAACTTGCAAACATTTTACAAAAAGAAAAGAACAGTTTCATTTAAAATTACACGAACTATCATCTACAAAAAAATATTTCTTTTACTAAAATTTATATAATACTTATTAGTTTTATAAAAACCAATAAAAATACCTTTACCTAGATTTGGATCAAATTTTTGATAATGATATTTAGTTTTTGAAATGAAAAATTTTCATAAAAACATAATATAAGAAATATTTTGTTTTCATTCAAAAATATTTTTGATGGATTTTACAATGAAAAGTATGGACACAAAAATTATTTATTTTACAAAAAATAAATAAACACGGATTTATCCAAAAACAATTAATAATATAATCATTACTCAATATTGTGTGAGAAATTTCGTAAATAATTTTATTTCTATTTTCAACCATATCATTTTTTGAGATGTTTTAGGTGTTGAGAATTTATGAGTATTTAAATACATAATAATTTTTTTAAAATTTTAATTTTTAAAATCTCCACCATGATCAATATGGATTGTAATTAAGGGTATATTTATCATATTTTTAATAGAATCTTGAAATCCATGAAAAAAAGGTTTATATTTTATTTGAAAAATTGTACAAGTAAATCTAGTATAACCATCTTACAATGAATACTTAAAATTTTTCTCCATGTTACATTTATTTTTTATAGGAATAAATAAATCCAAGTGCAATGACTATAATTAGTATGAATTTATGTATTTATAAATTGGTTTAAATATAGAATTATTCTATATAAAAATTTGATAAATATCTTAAATTCTAGAATAAATGAACTTATTCTCTATTAAATCATTCACCAAACCATTAATATAAATTTTACCTTAAAATATGACATTTTAATGTCCCATAATTATATTATAAAAACTATATGAATCTTAAGTTGTTCTTAAAAAATAAATTTATCATATTTAAGGTCTTCTTGTTCTAGTGTTTATACATTCTCATTTCTATTAGAAGATAAAATAAATGTACCAATAAAAACCTTTAATAGTACTCTTATCATTCCAAAAGTTAAAAATCTAACTCTACTCATATAGTTGACTAATATTGAAAACTTTTTTTATGTCCTAGAAAGTATAAAATATTACAAATTAAATTTTTACCACGAATAGATACATCACCAATTCTGATGATTTCACCTTGTGCATTGTCTTTAAAAATAGTTGAGACATCATTAAACCTTATTAAAGATATAGAAGATAGGATTGCCCCATATCATATTCAAAGGACATATTTTGTCCTTTAAAATCTTGTTCAACATATAGATACTCAAATATTTATCATAAAAATAATAAGACGATGTTTTTTTAACCAAACATTCTTGGGTTTGGTTATGTTATCTAATAAAACATTAGGAACAAAAATATATCCTATTATTTTATATTAAATAGTTAAAAGAACTTAAAAGATATAAATATTTAAGAAGATATAAATATTGGACTATATTTAATAAAAATTAACCTTTCCAGTGAAATATTCTTAAAAATTTAATAAAAAAGGTTCACTTTTAGGAATACAATTATTTAATTGGAAATGCGATTTTATGGAAGTATAGAATATTTTTAAAATTTTCTAGACGGTTTCAAATATTTTTATAGATGAATTTATTTTTCATAATAGAAGTAAAATTATATAATATATTTTTCAAACATTTGACTTTAGATTTTAGTTTTACATAAAAAAATGTTCATTACATTTTGAAATATAACTAATTTGAGAATCTAATTTTGATGAATGTTTAAAAATATTTGAAGTTAGTTTTGAAATACTAGAGTTTACTTTAGCATTTTCAAGATTATCATGATAATATTCTTTATCTAACTTAGTATTTATCTTTTTAATAAGTGTTACATATCTAGTCATTTCATTAATTATAGATATATATTACACATCCTCTAATGAAGTATTTTTTTTCATCTTCCAATGAAGTTACCCTTTCATCTTTTGATGAAGTTGAACTTAATTCAACATATTAGTACCCTTGAAAACTAGAATTTTAATTCAATTTTTAATGATTCACTAGTTAACTTATCCACAAAAATATCGATTCTTAGGAAAGTTTTCATACAATAAAACAATAATCTAACTATGATCACTATCTTATGAATAACTAATATGATTTTTGTCTCCCCCACTTTCACTCAAAATTTATAAGGATTTTAATCAAATCATTCCTCTGTTTTTTGTAACGTTCTTTTATTTTATTTACTTTATCTTAAAAATTGGTAATTATTGAATTATTTGATCTGGTATCTTACATTCATAACAAACCAATTCATAATGGTTTTTAATTTTAATCATATCATTCAAATCTTTTTTATAGTCAGAACAAAAAATTAATTTCTAATAATTTTATTCATACTTCTTCAAGTTGAACAGGTTAATCTCAGTTATAATAATAATTACTATGATACGATTGATGTTTAAAATTCTTCTATGATTTATTATCCTTTGAAATATTATCTTGAGAATTAATAACCCAAGAAGTAACATTTTTTTAAGTATAATAAAAAAAATACTTCCTTCAATATGTTTTTTCATTTTATCCATTTTATTTAAAATGATTCTCATATTGAATTATCATAAAAATAAGATCATCAATATTTAACTTTGTGAGGTATTTAGTTTCACCTATGGATATTTTATTAGATTCCCACACATTCAAACGTATATCATTAAATATTCAACCATATGATCATATTATAATTCCTTCTTAGCCAAGATTGAAGTCCATTAACAATAGTGATAAATCGTGGATTCATCAATGGTAATGATTAACCAGGTTGAAATTCAATTATTTCATAATTAGCTCTCAATATAGCTCTTAGAGTTTCAAGAACATTATAAGTCCCAAAATGAGTGATCTTAATATTTTTTAAAATTCCATTTCCCATTTAAAATAAAGATAATTGAAAATAGATATTCTAAGTTATTGAATATAATAAAGTATTTTAAACTGTATAATTATCTTGAAATTCCAGCTTCTCATCATGAGTGAAAGTTGAAACACCTTCTCTATAATCTTGTAATTTTAGTTCATTATAAAAAAATTATCCAATAGAATAATAACAAATAAATTCATCCAATCAATAAAAATTTATAGTTAGAAACATTAAAAAATGGAGGTCGACTAGGATTAATATTTTCAAACATTATAAAAATAAATAATATCATAATTTTTCTAATATACCATGAAATTTGTGTAAGGAAACCAAAATACTAAAATTTTTATAGAATAATGAAAACAAAGAATATTAAATAAGAATAAGTGTCAAACATAGAGACTGGATTTGATTCCAAATGTTTTCCTAAATAAACAAGTCCGATAAAACAAAAACTGAGGGTGAATTTAAAAAAATAAAACTATGATTTTTAATACCACTTAGGGAATTATTTTATCAAAAGATATGAAATTATGATAAAAAGTAAATACTATAGTAACTAAAATAAAAAATAATAATTAGACAATTAGTAAACCCAGTGTAACATTAGCAGAAATACAACAAGTTAA
This sequence comes from Viscum album, assembly GCA_963277665.1. Taxonomy (NCBI): domain Eukaryota; kingdom Viridiplantae; phylum Streptophyta; class Magnoliopsida; order Santalales; family Viscaceae; genus Viscum; species Viscum album. Next base: position 518,606,225 of record OY728135.1, on the reverse strand, counting down.
AAAAATAGTAAGCACATGAAATAAAAAATGTTGGTTTATGAACACTCTCCATAAAAGTAATAAGCATAGTGAAAATTGAGAAAAATTTATAATTTATCAGTTGATAATAAATTAAATACATTAAAGGATATTATAAAAGGATAACATCATCTAATCCATGAGGTCTTCCCTTATACCCACAATGGCTTGGGATTCATTGAACTAACTCTAGGTATTCCCTTCATAAAATGGAATTCATTGAAATCAACTATCAATAACACTATGCCTTAACTAAAAGATTCTCATATAACACTATGGTTGGAAATAGATTCCTTGAACAATAATTTCATCATCAAATTGGAAGAAATATCCTCATTCCTATCCCCAGATTCCTCCCCGGTAAAAATAATCGATAGAATATTTTCCTTCCTCTCCTAAATCCATCGATATAATCGACAGAATAAATCTATCTTCCTTCAAAAATATAAATTAATAACACTAATCAGCCAAAAAATAAAATTACAACCATTGAACTTAGATCATTTACAATGAGAACCACACCAATGAATGTAATAAGTAGAAAATTTAGGATGAAAACTATTATAATTGGAAGTGAACTTTGAAATAATATGTTAAAAGATTTAAAATGACTAGCAGTAATCTCAATAGAGTTCTGTATAATTTTTTTATTCTATCACTAGAAATATTAGGATTATTTACTAAAATACCTATAATTATCGGCTTCTAGAAAAATCATGGACAGTTGTAATGAAATTAAATGTTGAAACCTCAATATTCTAACGGATTCAAAAAAATCGAAATCTTCCAATAAATTAATTTGAACTACATCAACACTCGATCATATGTAAAACAAAATCTAGAAAAAAAACATTTTTGACTATATTTTTATATTCATTAGCTTATATTATTTTTTTATGAGATTACTGTTACTACATTTTCAATAAACATACATGGAAACTTACAAATTTATCACATTAATTATAATTCAGTTATAAGTGTACTATGATTTTAGAAATAAATTATGCAAAGGCTTCACTAACTTAATAAATACTAAAAAATAATATTATTTTATGCATATTTCAACATTAATGGAAACCCTATAAAACAATACATACATAAATATAAAAAACCCTTATATTCATAACATGATCTTATATGTTTTTTGTAACACGCTGATATTTTATAAGATATATTCTTTTTAATTTCTTTCATACCTTCTTCTTTAAGCTACACCAAGATTAACTTGCGATATACGCGACACCGTATTAGCTTGCAGTATACGCAACACTAATCGTGGATCGTGATAAACACAATTTCTAGTTTGATTGATATTAATTATTCAACGCAACATTGAGTGTATATATACATATATATTAAATATATAAATGAAATATGGTTGGATTTTGTTATACATAACAATAAAGGAGTCTTTCACTACACGCAACCCTGACTTGGCTTGCATTACATGCAATCACGACCTTCCTCGATAGCGTGTGTTGTATGCAATACCCGGTTTCACTAAACAAAGATATATAGTTATAATATTATTATGGACTAGGTGTTATGAATAGTATTAACTCAATTTTGAATTTTATAACATTATTAATCATCTTACACACTTTCTAGAACATGGTATGAGAACAAGATAAATTTTTCAGGTAAAATAAGTATTTTTAAAAAAATGTAGTTTTTCCGCCTTTTAATGGCGCACCAACACTAAATATAGTTTTTGACATGTTTATAAGTTCAATTTGACAAAATAAAATTCTTCTTTGGAATCAGGATATAAAAATTTACTTTGGATAAATTTTTCATATTATTATTATATCTTTTATATTTTAATGAATAGTAAAAACACGATATATTTTAATTAAAAACAAATTTTTTCATCATAATAATTTATATGGTTAAATTATAATATTGATTGGTTTTAAAGTATAAATAGAATATATTTTTACTATTTAATATAAATTATGTCATTAGCATTGATTTTACATTGAATTCATAGGTAAAATCATTTCAATCTTTTGCAATGTTTTAACTATTAAAACTCATTTTCATAAAAACGAGATAAATTTTAAATTAATTTCTGCAACTTCTATGATTTGAATTAGGAATAATGGATTCCATATTTGGAATTAGTAGGTCCAAATTATGTTAATATGCTACTTTTTATTTTCGGGCACTATGAATAGTAACAATTGTAAAATTTATTTACTATAGTTAAAGGTAAATCTGGTAATTAAGGGTAAATATAATATTATAAAATTACCCTAACACTTGTATTAATATAATTGGATGATTATATTTTTTCCAATGGCATATTTTGGTCTAAATGGAATCCATTAGAACCCACTTGGATGTGATTAAGACATTTAATTTATTTTATTTAAAAGAAAGTGAAATATGTCTCACTAAAACATTAATAATTAAACTATTTTTAATATAAAGTTATACAGAATATAAATTCAATTATAAATACTCATTTTAAAGATAAAATTTTTTTCTTTATCATGGAATTTTTTTTAAAATTTTTAAGATTTATTTAATTACCTTATTATCTTATACATTAATGATGCAGAAATTATTTATTTAGTGAAAAATAAATTATATAGTTTTTTTTGAAATAGTAATACATATCAAAAGGCCAGAAAATATGAACAAAACTTATTGGTAGTGTATATATAAACCTTAATCATCCACTGGCCGAATTTTTGACCATTTGGATCCTTATGATGGTGGTTATGAAATATATGAGATTTATTTTCACCATAGTATTTTAATTTTTATTTTTTATGAAACAAATAAGTATATTAAATAAATATACAAAATCAATATAGAAATTATTTTATTAAGCGAAATATCAAATAAATGGTTTTAAAAATATTAAAATAAATATTATATTAATTATTTAATGTGGTAAACGAATTTTCTAGACAAATTTGACATGTTAGGAATATATTAAATATTTTGGTTAGAATATATCCTCTGTGTGGATTTTAGTTAAATTAAAATAAATGAATAATGTCAAAATCAACACTATTGTTATTTTATAAAAATAACATATTATAAAATTGTTTATTAATCAAAAAAATATTTAAAAATTATAAATTCAAATTTATATGATTGAAAATGTCATAAATTATCCAATTATAGACAATTCACAACACATAAGTAAATATTTATAACAATTGAAAAATTAGAATTTTATTACCACAAATAAAACAAAATAGATTAAATAAGGATAATTCAAGTTGATAATGTTTAAAAGAAATTCCCAACTTGTCTAAATTTTATTGGTTGATTAGATTACAAACCTATCTCATCTAATCTTTAGATTTGAGTCATTTTTTGGAGGTTTTTATGCGGGGTTAGAATTTATTATAAATTAATTTTTCTTAAAATTCCAAAGGTGACCCTATCCTCCCTTGTAAAAGGGCACCTCCTCCCTCTCCTCCTCACACCATTTTGAGCCTTCATTCCCAGTCAAACCCTACCCATTTTCCTTCTCAACTTCCTTAGAAACATACTAGATGTCATGGTCTTCTTCAAAGACCAATTTTAGTGCCCTAAGAGGAGGCATCAAAGAGGCGTGTCGAAGAAGAGGAGGTTTGGATACATACGACGCATATGAGACCTAATGTAAGGGATAACTATTCCAATATCGTTCATATCTGAGATTGTTTATTCGTAAGTATTTACTGGCGTTATATTTTTCATCCATGCCCATTAAAATGTTTTTCATAAAGTGTTTAATATTCTTCAATTTATATTTAAAGTCATGTTTACCCCTCTTTGACTTTTACCTTTTGTTATGGGATGAATCTTTCTTTTGTTTACCAAAAGGGGAAATTTTGGATTTTTTCAGAAAAAGTACGAGGAGAATGTTATTTTAACTTTTACGTCATGTACAGGTTTTTACAGTTTCATAACACCTATTTTTTTATGAAGCTTCCTCTACAAGTTTTCATGGTTATTTTCAATAAAATCCATTTCTTTTAAACTTCTGTGGCATTTTGTGAAAAGAAAATGATTTTGTTGAAGAAAGGATACTTTCCTCATGAATTCATTTCATGTGTTTTATCAAAACTATTTTCCATCTAAGATGAGATTAATTAGTATGTTTGTATTTCATGTATAATGTCTCTATTATTTACATTGTGTGATTTTTATTTTGATGAAATGATATCCATTTATTTTATATGGATTATGTTATGATCAGAAGATGTTTTTAAAACCAATTTTATTCTTTGGGTTATGATAAATGATTTATGTTTATTTTGTGGCACAAGTAAGAATGAATTCATTATGAGATGGGTGGACCTATATCTCCCTCCAATGAATTGTGTAAAGATTTATATCTCATGAGATTGACATGGCTAGAATGACATGTTAAACCGGTTCAGTAATACAGGACTGGAACAAGGAGTGAACTCGATTCAGAAAGGGACTTTGAACTCTATGACGGTTTTGGAAGCAATGCCTTGGCTACTATGGAAATCATATCATGTGCTTAATGGTTTTCCACAAATACATGTTTTATTCCATTGCTATTCCATTATGATATATGCCTTACGTACTTCCAAGATTTATGTCTTTGCTCAAGTTTTTGATGTTTAGATTTTATGTTCATGTTTTTGCATTCAAATGTTTATGGACTGTTTTATCTTCTCTATGTTTACCCTTACTGAGCATTTGAGCTCATCCTTTTTATGTTTTCTTTTCCCCATGATTTAAAGAAAGGTTTTAGGTAAGAAAAAAGGGGAAGATCTTTATGGGAAATGTTGATGATCTTTCACCACGATTAGAAGATTATATTCTGAGTTTTTAAAGACACTAAACTATTACGATCCTTTGGTGTCTATTTTTGTTATGAATTAGATATTTCGCAAAAGTAATGTAATGTCTATGTACGTCAAGCTTTGTGTCTCTACAGTTCGTATCAGAGGAAAGGTTTAGTTAATCTTTCGAAACTAGGATGCGAAAAAATTAGTGAAATCCCTAGATATATATCTAAGGTATGTCTAGGGATGTCCCTATGTTTAGTATAACTATAGTTTACAGTTCTAGAGTTATGTTGACGATCATGAATAACCTTGGGTGAACCTAAGTTGTCATGTATTAAAGAATGTGTGATAAGTTTGACACCCCATAAGTGACTTTTAATGATTATGTGGTTCCTCGTTATTTTAACTATTGCTTACATATGGTTTCTGGTTTTAGTCAATGGAGAGAACGAGAAGGAATTCAGTTAACGTTGATTCTGATCGAAAAATTGGTGACTATGATCAACAAAATTGTGTAATGCCTAGAGAGAATGATATTCTGATTATGCCAAATCGGTAATCATGATATATGATTAACAATGTGAACATTGGTGGTATTCTTAAGTCATCAAATAAGAGGAAGATGGAATTTTATGCACTTTCACATGGTGATGAGCAAGAGAAAGGAAGATTGAGATTTCTAAAGAAGGGAAGAAGAACTTTGAGGAATACCTAAAATGGAGGGTAAGATTTTATCTATGTGGAGAAAAGGGTCATAGAGTGAAAAACTTTTATGGAGTTCAATGTGTTATTTGTGGGGAACATGGGCATTACCCGACTCTATGCCCTGACCTAAGAGGTTACTTCTAAATCAAGGAAGGAATTAATCAATGACAATCATTGAAGAGGATGGATTGAAGTGTTTATGTATTGGTATTCAAGAATAATGTTGTTGAGGTACTTTTGTGGTATATTGTAATATTTTTGTATTAGTCTATTGTGGTTTTCAATAATTTTATGGTACCGGTAACCATGACAAGTGATTCAAATATTTTGGAAATCAGATGATATGCGCATGATGAATGGATAAGGATAAAATAATATTTTTGATAGTATTCATGAGTTCATGATTGATATAAGGACTAAGTAATATCATGGTTTGAGTATATAGAATTTTTTGTATTTTGGAATGTGGAAAGTGTTAACTTTTAACTGATTTTATGTTTTCACTAAGGATGGGTATTCATTTTTCAAGAAAATACATGATTAACTCCTTCAAATGTTTGGAATGTGACCAACAAGACATATCTTATTATATATGGGGATCAATGATGGTATTAACATGCTTGTTATATGAACTCTCTAGTAATATTTTTCACTATAATATGAGATTGGACAGCAGTATTTTGGGTAAGCCTAAATATTGGAATGGATTATGTTGGACATAATTTAGTATTGTTTAAGTCTAGAACTTTTTTGATATTATTGATGGAAAGTTATAATAATTTAGTTTTAGAAAGAGGAAAACCATTAGTATGGGAAAAAACCATCATGTTGGACAAGGCTGTGGGAATTGAACCCACAACTGAAGTGCGACAGGCCTTTATCGCCTACCACTGGCCTACATGAAGTCCCTGGTTCGTATAAAATAGTTTTATTTTATTAAGCGTATTATACATGAAATATAAGTTCATTTTTGGAATCATATATGATTAACCTCACCATAGATGTACTTGTGTATATTTGATAACTTTTGATAACCTTTTGTTTGAAACAGATAGAATTACCCATTGTTCTATCACTTGATCTGCTAACACTTCGCGAATAACAAATTCAACTTCATTTCATTATGATATGAAGTGGAAATTTTTCAAGGCACGAACAAAAATTAGATTATACAAAAATCATGTAAGTATTTATTTTAATTCATCAACTATCGGGAAATGATCTTGAAAACCAAAAATCTTATCACAGTGCTTTTATATCTGATGAATCAGATGGTACCTTAGATCATGACAAATTTATGGCTTTGTGATTGTTGGATTTTCCATAGCCATGTTCTCTACCACTCTCCATTAGAATTTGATGCCTATATTTCTCTTCCATATCCATATTTTCACTTATGTTCTCTTAGATGGAAAACCAATGATTAGTTAATTTGGGTAACCATTACGTTTCATAATTTGGTTTTTAATGTTCAGTTTTTGTGTTCTTTTTTACGATGTGGGTAAAGAAACTTACAAATAGTATACCATTTATAACCCCAATGAATTTCGTGGGCAAAATTCATTTTATGGGGGGTAGAATGTAACACCCCGATATTTTATAAGATATATTCTTTTTAATTTCTTTCATATCTTCTACTTTACGATACACAAAGATTATCTTACGCTATACGCACCACTGTATTAGCTTGCAGTATACGCAACACTAATTTTGGATCGTGTTAAAGACAATTTCAAGTTTGTTTGATAGTAATTATTCAACTCAACATTGAGTGTATATATACATATATATTCAATATATAAATGAAATATGGTTTGATTTTGTTTTACGTAACCACAAAGGAGTCTTGCACTACATGCAACCCTGACTTGGCTTGCATTACATGGAATCACGACCTTCCTCGATAGCGTGTGTTATATGCAATACCGGGTTTCACTAAACAACGATATATAGTTATAATATTATTATGGACTAGACATTATGATTAGTATTAACTAAAATTTTAATTTTATAACATTATTATTCATCTTACACACTTTCTAGAACATGGTATGAGAACAAGATAAATTTTTCAGGTAAAATTAGTATTTTTCAAAAAATGTAGTTTTGCCGCCTTTTGATGGAGAACCCAATTTAAATCTAGTTTTTTACTTGTTTATGAGTTCAATTTGACAAAATAAAATTCTTCTTTGGAATCAGGATATAATAATTCACTTTGGATAAATTTTTCATATTATTCTGATAACTTTCATATTTTAATGAACAGTAAAAACATGCTATATTTTATTTTGAAACAACTTTTTTCATCATAATAATTTATATGTTTAAATTATAATATTTAATGGTTTTAAAGTATAAATAAAATATATTTTTACCATTTAATATAACTTATTTCATTAGCATTGATTTTATATTTAATTCATAGGTAAAACCCTTTCAATCTTTTGCAATGTTTTAACTTTTAAAACTCATTTTCTTAACAATGAGATTAATTTTAAATTAATTTATGAAAATTATATGTTTTGATTTAGGAAAAATGGATTCCATATTTGTAATCAGTAGGTTCAAATTATGTAAATAGGCTACTTTTTATTTTTGGGCACTATGAATAGTAACTACCGTAAATTTTATTTACCATAGTTAAAGTTAAATTGGGTAATTAAGAGTAAATAAAATATTATAAAATTACCCTAACACTTGTATTAACATAATTGGATGATTATATATCGTCCTATGGCATATTTGTGTCGAAATGGAAGCCATTGGAACCCACTTGGATGTGATTAAGACCTTTAATTTATTTTATTTAAAAGAATGTGAAATATGTCTCACTCAAACTTTAATAATTAAACTATTTTTGAATATAAGGTCATACAGAATATAAATTAGGTTATAAATACTCATTTGAAATCTAAAATATTTTTATTTATCATGGTAATTTAGTTTTAATTTTTAAGAGTAATTTAATTACCTTATTATCTTATACATTAATGATGCAGAAATTATTTATTTAGTGAAAAATCAATAATTTAGTTTTCATTGAAATAGTAATACATATCAAAAGGACAAAAAATCTGAACAAAACTTATTGGTATTGTATATATAAACCCTAATCATCCACTGGAATAATTTTTGACCATTTGGATTCTTATAATGGCGATTATGACACTTATATTATATTATTTTAAATGATCCCAAAGTTGTCACATTCATAAATTAATAAATATAACAATTTATATATTTTGATTTTAAGATGATAAATTCTAGTAAAAGTATAAAGATGAAATATATAAGATTTATATTCATCATATTATTTTATTTTTAATTTTTATGCATCAAATAAGTATATTAAATAATTATACAAAAACAATGTAGTAATTATTTTATTAAGAGAAATATCAAATAATTGGTTTTATAAATATTAAAATAAATATTATATTAACTATTTAATGTGCTAAACGAATTTTCTAGACAACTTTGACATGTTATTAATCTATTAAATATTTTTGGTTAGAATATATCTTCTGTGTGGATTTTATTTCAATTAAAATAAATAAATAATGTCAAAATTGACACTACTGTTATTTTATAAAAATAACATATTATAAAATTGTTTAAAAATCACAAAAATATTTAAAAATTATAAATTGAAATTTATATGGTCTAAAATGTCATAAATTCTCCAATTATGGACAATTTAAAACACATAAGTAATTATTTATAACAATTAAAAAATTATAATCTTATTACCACAAATAAAATTAAATAGATTAAATAAGGATAAATCATGTTGATAATGTTTAAAATAAATTCCCAACTTGTCTAAATTTTATTGGTTGATGAGATTACAACCCTATCTCATCTAAGCTTTAGATTTGAGTCATATGTTTTTGTTCTTATGTGGGGTTAGAAATTATTATAAATTAATATTTCTTATAATTCCAAAGGTTCCCCTCTCCTCCCTTATAAAAGGGAACCTCCTCCCTCTCCTCCTCACACCATTTTGAGCCTTCATGCTCGGCCAAACCCTGCCCATTTCCATTCTAAACTTCCTTAGAAACATACTAGAGGTCCTGAAATTCTTCAAAGACCAATTTTAGTGCCCTAAGAGGTGATTTCAAAGAGGTGTGTGGAAGAAGAGGAGGTTCAGATACGTACGAAGCATATCAGACCTAAGTTAAGGGATAACTATTCCAATCTCGTTCTTATCTGAGATTGTTTATTCGTAAGTATTTAATGGGGTTATATTTTTCATCCATGTCCATTATAATGTTTTTCATAATGTGTTTAATATTCTTCAATGTATTTTTAATGTCATGTTTACCCTTCTTTGACTTTTACATTGTGTTATGGAAAGAATCTTTCTTTTGTTTACCATACGAGAAACTTTTTTACTTTTTCGGCAAAAGTACGAGGAGAATGTTTTTCTAACTTATACAGCATGAACATATTTTTATGGTTTCATAACTCCTAATATTCATGAATCTTCCTCTACAAGTTTTCATGTTTATTTTCAATAAAATCCTTTTCTTTTAAAATTGTGGGGCATTTTGTGAAAAGAAAATGACTTTGTTGAAGAAAGTATATTTTCCTCATGAATTCCTTTCACGGGTTTTATCAAAACTATTTTCCATCTAAGATGACATTATTTATCATGTTTTTTCTCAAGTATAATGTCTCTATTATTTACATGGTTTGATTTTTATTATGATGAAATTATATCCATTTCTTTTATATGGATTATGTTATGATTGGATGATGTTTTTCAGACCCATTTTATTCTTTGGGTTATGATGAATGATTTATGTTTATTTTGTTGAACAAGTAAGAATGATTTCATTATGAGATAGGTGGGACCTATATCTCCCTCAAATGCATTGGGTAACGATTTATATCTCATGAGATAGACATGGATGGAACGGCAAGTTAAACCGGTTCAGTAATACAGGACTGGAATGAGGAGTGAACTCGATTCAGAAAGGGACTTTGTCCACTAATTTGGTCTTGGTAGAAATTCTTTGGCTACTATGGAAATCATATCATGTGCTTAATGGTTTCCACAAATACATGTTTTATTCCCATGATATTCCTTTCTGACATATGCCTTACGTACGTCCAAGATTTATGTCTTTGCTCATGATTTTGATGTTTAGATTTTATGTTCATGTTTTTACATTCAAATGTTTATGGATTTTTTTATGTTCTCTATGTTTACCCTTACTGAGAATTTGAGCTCACCCTTTTTATGTTTTCTTTTCCCCAAGATTTAAAGAAAGGTTTTAGGTAAGAATACAAAAGGGTAAGATCTTTACGGGATATGTTGAGGATCTTTCACCACGATTAGAAGATTATATTCTGAGTTTCCAAAGACACTAAACTATTACGGCCCTTTGGTTTCTGTTTTCGTTATGTATTAGATATTCCATAAAATTAATGTAATTTCTATGTACATCAAACTTTGGTTATCTACATTTTTAATTTTACATGAATTAAAATTTTAAATTATATTCTAAAATTTATATTTTATGGAAGGAATATAAATCATCATATCATGTCATGAAATTATAAGAAGTCATGTTTAAACTTGCATGAATCAATTTTTAAAAATTGAATGAAACATAATTAGTAGGACTACATCATATTAATATATGTTTGAATAAATAAATTCACTAAGAATTATCATAAATCAGAATCTAAACATATATGAAATCAACGATCAGTGAATCTTTATATGCACATGATTTATATATTATCATGTTACATTCATAGAATCATAAGGGGTATATATACCCATATCCTATACAGTCTTCCCTGACTAAATCAGATTAAATTTTAGATGAATCTATTTACTTACCAAAACCTTGAAATAATTACTTTTTCTTAACATAAAAATCCATCCTATATCTTAAGAAAATCATTGCTACCACTTTTTCAAAATGATGCCCCACTAAAACACCTCCTAGGTTGTCAGTGAGATAAGTGTGTCCCTCAAAGTCTACCTCCAAAAAAACAAGAGTTAGAAACTATAACCAAGGGTATCTATAACACTTACGTGCTGAAGTACCCTCATACGTCGTAGTGTTGAGTGACTCCATACCATTATATTAATTTTCATTTTGATAATTAAAAACACCAGTTGTCACTTTAAATTAATTACATTCATTATATTTCTTATGAATTGATTCTAGAAATTCTTATGTATTTTTAGACGTAAATATTATAACTGATAATATTTTTAATTTCATATAATGATAATAAAAATTTCTCACAAAATTAGTTACTTATTTCTGAGTATAATGTTTTTTATAAATTATTTTTCTTTCACTGTTTAAATCTTTGTAGTTTTATTCTATTATATTTCAAAATCATCGTTATGCACTAAGGAAATGGTCCAGATATGTTTTTTATGACCATCCTTATGAACTATGAAAATGATACTTATGGTTTTTATAAGATCATCCTTATACAGTTATAATTAATCCTTATAATGTATATATTCATCCAAGTGATATAAATTTTTTGATACTTTAATGATCATAATGATGCTAAAAATGATGATTACATAAAGTATGATTTTCACGTGTAACATAATTGATCTTTATGAAGAAAAAATATATTTATCAAAAATTATGCATATGGAAATTATTATCTATGAAAAATTTTGTTTATTTGAAAATTTACTTATATCAAATTCACTTATGTTAATTTTTTTAAGTAGATATACAACCTTACATGAAATCTGCATATGTTTTGATTTATGATAATATGAAATATCATTACATGGATAAATCTTATTTATATTTATTCTTATGTGAAAAAACTATTTATGTAAACATGAAATTATGAAATATGTGTTTTAGATAATTTATTTATTTATATTCTACTAATTTTTTTGATTCTAAATTATTATTTTTATCTAACAATCATATTTAAGGAAGTTTAAAAGTGTCTTTTTTAAGGTTTATATTTTTGATATTTTCAATGTATATGCTGTATGTTTTTGTAATTATTTTCAAATTAAAAACTTTTTATAAGGAACGTAATTTGTGAGGATTTTGGGATACCGTTACAGATTATTATGTATGAAGTTATTTAAGTTATCAAACATTTAAAAAAATAATAATTTAATATACTGAAAATCTTCTTTTTTTATTATCATTCAAACATGAAAAATAATCATTTAGATTGTTCTGGCATTGATATTATAATTTTTTTGAATTATTATAACCTTGGTAGACTACTATATTGTGATTTAATATTCAATTTAAGAAAATATTAATATTAAAGAAAATATATTGAGATACACATAGAGATACTAATAAATATAAACAAACATGAACATTAACCTACCAGACTATTTCACATTGATGATAAAATTTTTGAATCCAGTGTCAATAATTTTCAACCTACTAAAGGACTCTCAAGGATGAACAAAAATAGTATAATCCTTACTACATTGTAAAGTAATACAATTACACTACTCAAGAACTGGTTGTTGTAATTTAACCATTATTCATTGAAATATATTTTCATATTTATTTAATTATATATTTAATTCTTTTTATCTTCATTATTTGTGCTTAAATGTTTGGTTTATGATTTTTTTCTTCCACAATATTATTCTCTGTCAGTAGAGACTCTCAGGATAAAAAGTTAGTCATTGGTTGTGACTTTGTGGAAAAGATAGTTTTTTAATTAAGCAATGAATCTCCATTAAATGTTATTATTATTGTGATGTTATTACTATACTAGAAAAGGTAGGTTTTAATTAGGTTTTTACTCCCCTTTAAAACCTAGGTCATCTGAAGATCTATATTTTTTCGGACTGTGAGATGAACATAAATGTGATTTATTCTTTTGCATTATTGTGAAGGGTACAAAGAACTTTAACCCTATAATATAATGTCAGATAATTTTTCGAACAACTATGTTGGTTATAGAATATGGTGTTTACCCTAGGAAAAGTTTTTGGTCGAAATCCGAGATGTTCAAATTTTCATGGAATAATTTGTACTTCATTATTAATTTATTAAATATTATTTTATTTTCACAAATTTTATTAGTGAAATATTTTAATTGTATAATCATATTGTGATTCTATTTTCATGGATTATTATAGAATGTGGTGGTTTTTACTAGCCGAGGGATAAACTTACATTGGGAATCAGGGCAAGGCATATGCCCCTTTATGTTTTCTTTTCATTTTCTTCTTTCCTTTTACCTTTCCCATTACCTTTTCACCTATTCTCCCCTAGATTCTCTCACACACCTCAGGGGTCTTCCATTCATCATGGCTGAGAGAGAGAGATAAATAGAGAGGGGCGGTGTCATCATAGAGCTTGAGAAGAGCTGTATTGTGGTGCGGTAGTTGGATAATGTGGTTATATGAAAAGTTTCATTGTCTTACACATAAAGGTAGGATGGTTTTTGAGTTTTCATCCATAATACCCATATAATTTTCAATTTCTTTTTTAAAACCCTTTTATGAATTTCAAGGACCACATAGGGGTAGATATATTCATAATTGTGAAAAAGGCATGGGTTTTTGGATGACTATAGGGGTTTCATGTTGGGAAGCCTAATCACACGACTTGTAGTTCCATGAACACACGCCATGTGTTCCTCATATTCCAAGCATATATATATATATTTTAAATCAAAGATGTTTAATTTGAGTACAATTCATGTATTATTACTTTTTCATGTACCTACGTAATTAGAAAGATGTAGTATTTAGGATCACACATCATATACATGGAGTACACATCATGCAGTCATACATGTCAATGTGGTTGGGTACATGGGTAGAAACTCAACAATAGGGTGTCGTGGTCATATAATTGTACAAAACTAGAACCCAAGTGTTTCCTGGTCATGTATTATTATATGGCCAGATCCCATGTATTCCCATATTGTGTAGTAGTACATGGATATACCTCAGGTATACCCTAGTCATGTAGAAGTACATGGCCATGTTGATGGTTTTGGAGTAAATATAGTGTACTTAGGTTATATATCATGTACTACACCATTATTTTCCATTTTAGTATTTTGGTTGATTTTACACCCCAGAGTCATAATTGAGAAATAGGTGAGTCCATTTTGAGTATTTTCTACACAGATCAAAATTATGGAACCTTTGGGTATATTTCTGGACTCCTAAGAGGAATTTTAGGATGAACGAGATTTTTTGGAGAGGGTTTTACTCTAGTATATTGTTATAGAGTTCTCTAGAGAGGTAAATTTGGGATGAGGGAAAGATAAGTGTTGTGGTGATAGTTGGAGGATGTGGAATGGGATTGGCACCATCCCCATTTGGTGGGTTTCAGGGTACATTCCTTGGTCAATTGTACTATGATACATTTTGAGGATGTATATATGTTGGGTTTTTTGGAAAACCTAGCATTGAAACATTTAACTGAGATATGACACAATACATCCACTTATACCAATGTTTTTGTTACTTCCCCCTTGATACTAAGAGGCCATTATTATGTCTAAGTTTCCACTATTGAAAAAGTGTTTACAATGAGTGACAATAATTGGACTAAGATTATAATTCATAACCAAGGAAACAAAGAGGGATTACCCTTCTTAGGATATGATCTTGATGATACCCTGTGGTATTCTTCCACTTCTATACTATTTCTGAGGGTCCCAAGGGTTGTTCATTTTCCTCTGCACTAATTATAATGAAAGGAAAAGGGATACCTCTACATAAGTTTGACTTAGAAGATCCAGGTGGGATACATCCACCAACATGTTTCCACAAGGATATCAAAAGTGATTCATATCCAATTTTTGACTTATGGATTAAAAATTGGTTCCCCAGAAGCTAATAAACTCTATGAAAGTATATTATGGGATTTAATAGGGAGTTGGTATATTGCACCACCCTTTTCTGGTAATAAACCATTTAGTTACATATTTTTAGTATATGAAGTAATTGAGGTACGTTTGGGACGGTTTGGAGGAGTTATGGATGGTTTTTCAGATTTATTGGTGGTTCATGGTTTGAGCAAGGTCAGTAGATTCCACAAAACACCTCCATGAAACTGTGTAATGGGAAAAAATGGGTACTCGGTAGGTGCACTATTGGTGCATGGTTTGGAAAAACTATTTGCCCACCCATAAGAAACCATGAAATGATGGTTAGTGGGGTATATCTTCATTGTAACATGGGTTTTCTGGAAGTATGAGCCAACTATGCATGTAACCCCAGGGGATAGTAGCTCATGCACGGTTAGCACACTATTTTCCCAACTATGCACATTAACCACGCATCTTAAAAAGTTATATCGGAAAATTGTGAGTCTATTTTGATTTATCTACTTAAGGACTAGTTTTTCCATAGTTATACCATATAATTATATTCTTTTTCCCCCAAGGTTCTGGATAGACATCCCTTCGATCTGGGAGAATTCTGTTAGAGAATCTTTGTGCATTGGAAAGTGGATTCCTTGGTAAGTGATCATTACATAGTGATTTCCTTTTCTTTATGTCTATTTCCTCTCTTGGATTCATGAATATATTCCATTGGGGATAGATCTGTGATGTTTTATGCTAATCATGTTGATATACGATTGTTGGGATGATAAGAAACAAGATATAAGGCTGGTTTTGGAATATCTAAGACAATTTTTTGAATTTTTTATTCCATTATTCATTTTTTATTATGCTTTTGAGGTAGGTGGAATCAATCTTGAATCATATTATTATAAAACAAAAAATTTAATTCAAAAAAATTGAATTTGTTGAATAAAATGTGAAATTTATGTTAAAATCTTGGTAGAGACCCACTTTAGTGATGTCTTGTGATTTTCTGGAAATTAATAATTGTAATAATGGATTTTTCCATGATTTTATAATAATGATTTTAAAATATGGATTTATTTTGATTCATGTAAATGGTTTGATATAAATTTTTTCAATAAAATAAATGTTTTTTTCTAAAATTTCGTGGAATGGATGGTTTGGTATAGGTTTTGGCATAAACGGTTCGTGTGTGTTTATTTTAATTGATGTGAACCTATGGAAGGGGAATGAGACATTGGGGTACATGGTATATGATTACATTATGAATACATTGTAGATAGATTAGAGGCCTCTCATGAGTTTAAAACTTTCACTTGGGCATGCATGTGTGGTTGTGTGGAATGTAATGAATTATGCCAAATAAAATTTTAGAAATGGTTTTAATGGATTGGTTGGGTTCTTTCCTCAAAAATGGTTTGGTTTAGAAATTGTTTGGTTTGGTAATAGTTTGTTTAGAAAAATATTTGGGATTTGATATAATATTTCTTAAGTAGTTTTATATTGTTTTATATAAATGTGCTAACATGTTCAATTCTAGTGGCCTAAGTAGAGATGTCGTTGGGTAAATTTAACTTAGTTTTATACTCACACCATTCTTGGGAACTATTTTTAATTTTTAGATGTATTATATCCAGAAAATGGTAATGAAAAGGTATCTCATTTATTTATTGATTCATTATGATACATTGGGAATGTCTTGTGGAGTTAAATCCTAGAGCATGTGGGAGTAATGAAGTTTTTCTCCATGGTTTTCTTCAGGTTTTTGGTTTCCATTTCTACTTTGTACTCTGATATTTTCCATGGTTGTGGTTTGGTTTTGTTTTCATTTGGTATTAATTTGAGTTTTATTACCTTTTAATCATGCATCACATAGAGGTTTATTTGGTTAGGGTAATATTGGTTTGTTTTTTCCTTGTGGTTATAGAAAATGGAACCAGTTATGCATAGAAGAAACCAACTGGAAGTGGATGATGGGAATGTGGTTTCACCTGAGCCTCATGTGAACCAAAAACCTATTCAAAGTATTTTAAAATGTTTTCATGTTATGTATAGAGGGAATGAATGGTATAAACCAGGGAAAGTGGATCATTTATTCAGTTCCAGAATCAGAATCCACCCATCTTTCGGGGTGATTTTGATTGATAAAAGGAAGAGGTGTGGATGAATAGGATTAATCAAATATTCAATTTCATAGGCACACCATCTTCAATAGGTATAAATGGTATACTCCTTAGAAGAAAATGTTTATGTTTTCACCTAGGACTATCTCATCCATGATCTCACTCTAAGGTTTCTCGTAGGTGGTGGTGTAGGCTTCTTCAGCTATTTTCTTTCATCTCTGGTGGTTTTCCTTTCATGTGGGTATTTAATTTCTTATTCTCTAGAGTTTTCCATTTCTTATCGAATCTTATTCAATTATCTCCAACAATTATTCTTAATCTCATCATCCATAGGGTTATCTCTATAGTTTCATCCACCCAATGTTAGTTCATCATAGGTTTTCTGTCTGATCGAATCCCAACATAGAGCATCATTTCTGGCTTAGAATATAACGGGTTCTTTTGTTGGGGATGTATCTGGGTTTAAAGATGGGTCTTCTAGACCTATGTGGCATCGAACTATCTTCTCATTCCTAGAGATGTAAGGATTTATGTATTTTGTTTCTCTATATGGACTTATGATGGTGAATTGGTGTTTGGAGAGGTGGATCCATAGTGGTGGGTTCAAGAGACAAGGTTGATTTTTTGGTTTTAAGATCTGGTTCGGTGTTTCATCCTCACTAAAGACATTTTTCGTCATGTTTTTTGTATTTATAGGTGTCTCTTCAATGTATCTCTATTGTTTATTCTTTTTCATCCCAATGGACTTCTTTCTCTTGTCTATGGATCATAAGAAATATGTTTGTGTTCTAGTCAATGGTCACCACTCCCTTATTTTCTCTTACCTATCCAACATTTCTCTTTCATCCCATTCCTTCCCACCAAGATAGGTTGGCCTAGTGTGATGGTTCTTGGTGATGTTTTGGGATGGTGGAGTTTGAGTTTTGGTGACTTTTCAGGAGGAGTGATCTAGAATATAGTGTTCATATTGTTATTCGTTTGGTGATTCTAGATTTTTATCATGATCTTGTTCGGTGCTTTATATTCATGTTTCTTGATGGAAGGGGTGCTGTAAGGCTTGTCTATTTACTATCAATTGTGGTGGTGGTTTTTGGTGGATTTCTTTTCAGTATGTTCATAGTTCTATATAGTTATTCTATCAACTTCTTCGGGTCTTCACTGGTGATGGGGTAGTGATGACGATGATGATGGTGTCTTGTGTGTAGGGTTATCATCTCAAGGGGCTTAGAGTGTATAATGATGATGATGTTTTCCATTTTTGAAACTTATTGAATTAGAATGTATTTGGTGAGCACTGTGATGTTTGGTGCCATTATATTTTTATAGCATAAGTGTTTTTAGTATGGTGGAATTTTTGAGGTTCCCACTCACCATAAATGTTTTTTTATTCCGAAAATAAAAAAAGAGATTTTGAGTGTGTGTCTAGGCACACCAGCATAGTTGAAAGTCAAGTTGGTAATATATATTATGGAGGACATTTCATTATAGTTTTTGGATTTAGTAGTTTAGGCTTAATTAGGAAAACAAATTTTATTATAGGATTTTGAATAATTTTTCAAAAAAAATTATATCCTCACACATTCAAAATTTCTAGAACAACAATATTTTTTAGCATGATATAAGAGAACCTCACAGCGAAAGATTACCTGGATAAATTCTTGCATTTACTCCACTTTTCACGTGATGTTTTTCCATGTAAGTACTAAAAGGAGAACATTTTTTATTCAGGGTTTACAAAAGAGATCCACTCAAATATTTCTATGCTTTTTATAATAGATTATATAGCTATGGTCAATAGAGAAATGAAGAAAGAAAGAGAAATCTAATGAACTATGGGGGGAGGAAGCATGTTTATGCCTACGGAAAATGGTGGGAACTCTAATTCAAGGAATAAGTTTAATAAGGAAAAATATTTTCAAGGAAGTGGTATGAATCAGAATTGTACAACAGGATTGATGAATCTTCCAACTAAACCCATGAGTAAGTTAGATGTTTTCAATTTTGATATTTTAATCACATGAAATAGTGTTATATGAAACCATCTAGATAATGACACAATTTCAACCATATGGGGCATCTTCATCTCTATTGTCACAATTCTCCAAGTTTGGGTGCTCATGACATATCTCGTGATTCATAAACACCATACTCTTCAATAGTAAAATATTTGTAGTGTAATTTTCTTTAGTAGAACTGATCAAGCCATTGCGATTTGAGGAATACCATTACTCTTAAACTAGGCAGATCTCGATAGGGTAATAAAGTGAAAAGTACAGTGGGTATGAAATTTTATTGAGTTGAGTATGTGATTTTGGATGATCAATCTGGACCATCGACAATGAAAGGTATGAATATTTTGAATTCTACCTTTACATAAGATTTTTTTCATATGGGTGAATCCCATTAATTTATTACCTATTTTGATGTTGATCTTTTGGGATTTCATTTTGAGATGATGCATCTATTTTGAATCTTCAAACTCCTCTTGGTCAAATATAATGTCAAGCCTTTATGTGAAAATATTATTTTATAACTGTTGATGGAGATGAATTGATATATGATTTTTCTGTACTTGAAATGAATTTCAATGACATAATCCTAGGTTTGGATTGGTTTATTACACCTAAATCTAACATTAACTAATATACCTAAAGGGTATGTTTTACAACTGATGATGGAATCCATCATATCATTAGAGGACACCAAAATTTAATGGTAGGTGTAATATTCTTGTTATAACCAGCAGTTGTAACTACCAAAATCCAGTTGGTAGTATTTACCATGGCATCGATGGATGAGATAATGGATAGTGGTATTCTAGAAATCGTTGATCATTTCTAGATGTTTTCCCAATAACATATCTGGGTTTCAATCTAAAAGATAAGTGAAGTGTATGATTGGTCTATTACTAGGGACCAGTCTTATCTAACTTCATTCTTATCAGATGGAACCAATTGAGTTATGGGAATTAAGATTCTAGTTGTAAGGTTTGTAAATAAAAGGGTTAATTCATCCTAGTACATCTCTAGGGGTAGCGTTGGTTATTTTGTGAAGAAGGAGGATGTAACTCTTCTGCATTTTATAGATTATCGTAATTGTAACCAAGATATGATAACCAATTATTCACTTTCAAACATTGATGATATGTTTGATCAACTAAAGGGATCCTAGTTGTTCTCTAAAATATACATGTGACTGATATATTACCAATTGCGATTTCATAAAGAGGATATTTCAAAGATATCTTTCAGGAGTAGATATGGCCAATATGAGTATGTGGTTATTCCATTCAATCATACAAATCAACAACTAGTCTACATGGAATTGAATTATCAAATATTTCAAAGGTATATAGATTATTTTGTGGTAGTGTTTGTGGATGACATATTGGTGTATTAAAATACAAGGGATGAGCTGGAGAAACAGTTTGTGATAGTGTCAGATATCTTGTGGGATCATCATCTGTATTCCAGAAATTCAAAGTTTAGCTTTTGGATACAAGAGATCTGTTTCCTTGGCCATGTAATCTCTAAAATAGTTGCTTTTATGGATCCAAAAAAGATATAGGTTGTGATATATTGGGAACTTATAATGAATGTATTTTTGACACACATTTTCTATGGATTATGTGGTTATTATCAACATTTTATTTATGTATTTTCATTACTGGCTTCACCAATGATATACTTGAAAAGAAAAGGTGTTCCATTTCAGTGGAATTAATAATTTCATATTTATTTTCAAGAGATTAATTTTCTCCATATATCATCACTAATCTTCATATTTTTAGAATCAGGACCCAGGTAAGTGGTATATTGTGATGATTTGGGGTATGGGTTGGAATGTGTTCTCATATAGGGAGATCATGTTGTTGCTTATGGATCCCAACAGTTATAGTTTCAGGATAAGAACTACCCAAAAAGTGATTTAGATTTTTCTGTTGTATTCCCTGATTTGAATACTTGGTGCCATTACCTCTTTGGTGAGAAATTTAGTGTCTGCAGATCATAAGAGTTTGAAAACATTTTCTTACAATGATATTTGAATATGAGACAATGAAGATGGATTTATTATCTTAAATTAATTGAATTTTATAGAATGTATACAATGGGTAATGAAAATTTGGTAGAAGAGGCATTATGAAGAAATTCATATAGTCAGTTGGAAAAGTAATATATAGATCAGTGGAAGCTGATTTCGATGATAGCTCACATGCACATGGAATGTGAAGCTCAAGTTTCTGTTACAGTTTTCTCCCTATTTTCTTTTATTCTTTATTTGGTAGAAAAAGTTAGATGCATAATAATATGATTCTTATTGTGTTACTATGATATAAAAAATCAATGGTCAGGAGACGTTAGAGGGATGAAAGCTATATGTGAGTTCAATTATTTATTTTTGAGATAATATTGTCATACCTTTAGATTGTTAGGAATAAAAACATCATGCTTACTGCTATTCGAGATGCATTTTTCATCCTGAAATAAAAAATAAGTCTAAGGTGTTGAAAGATAAATTTTCGAGTGTCATAATTAAAAGAAAATTGGATATGTGAGATATCATATGCCCCACCTGTTAATAGGATAAGGGAGAGAACCAGTGGACATCAGGTATGTTTAAGTCATTAACTATTCATATTTTCAAATAGGAGTAGATAATATTGGATTTTTTAATAGTTCTCTCAATGATGTTTCCAAAACATGATGTGATACTAGTGATAGTGGTTGGACTAAAAAAGTCATCACATTTCATACTTATTCTTAAATATCATTTGATGTAGGACTTGTCTAAAATCTATATTTAAGAAGTGGTAAAGAGGCATAGAATACCCATTTTGATAGTATCAGACAATGATATGAGCTTTATAACTTTATTTTGGCAAACCTTATAGAAAAACCTTGAGAATTAGTTGACTATAAGGATGTAGTATCATCCTCAGATAGATGTACAATAGAAAAGGATGATATAAACATTACAAGACATGATTTAGGCCTGTTTAATGTATTTTAGTACCCTATGGGAGGAGAACATAGAGTTAGTTGAGTTATCATTAAATAACAATTATCAAACCTTAATACATAGGACTCCTTTTGAAGCATTGTATGTGTTTCCTTGTTGTTCTCTACTTTATTTGGTGGAAATAAGTGATACTTCACTAGTTTGGACCAAGACTTATGCAAGAGTCAACGAATAAGATTCAATTGATCTTGAAAATAATGGAAATAGTTCGTATTCATCATAAATTGTATGTAAACCATTTTCGATGACCATTTTCATTCAAAATGGGTAATCTTATGTTCTTGATAATATCTATAAGGATTGGGCATCGCCATTTTTAGAAGTATGTAAATTTATCTCCTCAATAAAGTGACCCATTTGAGATACTTAAATGGTTTGTTGAAGTAGATTATTAGTTATATTTTCCACCAAAGTTCAGTTCAGTGAATACTCTGTTTCTTGTATCTCAGTTAAGAAAGTATCAACCTGATTCTAACCATGTGATTCAATGGGATAATGGTCAACTAGAGTAGTATGATTTACTTTTTCATGTTCTAGAAAGGATTTTGGGTAGGAAAAATAATGTCTTGTGTGGGAAACAATTGTTCTAGTGCGTGTTTTATAGAAGCACGGTCAGATTAAAGAAGAAATGTGGGACTAAAAGAATAAAACAGTCATGAAAAGGCCAAAATATTTAAGTACAATTGTTTTTTTCTACTTTTCAGGGAAATAAAGAACAATGGTGGGAATAATGTAGAACCAAAAATTTAAGATAATTATCCATTTATTAGTATATGTTTTGTAAATAAAGCAATTAGGTTTTGTTTGGGAAATATTGGAGGAGTTTTGGATGGTTTTTTGGATTTACTAGAGGTTCATAGTAGGGGAATGGTTAATATAAAATACTCAAAACCTGCATGAAACCATGCAAGGGTAAATTGTGGGAACAGGTAGGTGCATGGTTGGTGCATGGTTTGGCTAAACCATGCACCCACACAAGGGAAATCATGCAATTATTGGAAATGGGGTATAAAATGGTTAGTGCATGGTTTTTATAACCATTCCAGAAAACCATGAAATGTTATCCTTGGGATAGTATCTCGTGAATGGTTTGTATACAGTTTTTATAGCCATATGCCTTAACCATGCACCATGAAAAGTTTGATATGAAAATTGTGAATATATCTCAGTTTATCCGCTTAATGTAATTTTACCTACGAATACCATAACATGATTTAATCTCCTCCATCATGCTACGGAAACCCTTAACATTGATTTGGGAGTGATCCAGTGACAAATCTTGGTGTGTTGGAGGCTGAAATCATTGGTGTGTGCTTGTTCATGGTGGGTTTCCTTAGATTTATTCTTCTTCACTCTATTATATTCACAAATATAATCTATTGGGGAAAGATCCAGGATGTGTAAATCCAATCATGTTGAGATATAATTTTTGGGTTGATATGGAACAAGATCTAAGGTATGTTTAGAAGGTCTAAGAAGAGTTTTTGGAGTTTGTGTTATGCTCTTCCATTTTTACAATGTATGTGAGGTAGGTGGCTTCAAAATCAACTCCTCTTATGAGAACATAAAGTCTTGATTTAAAATTTATAGAATTACTTTAATTGAATTGTGAAATTGATTTTCAAATCTTGTTATAAACTCTATTTAGTTATGGTTTCTGAAATTTAAGAATTTAGTTGTTATGAAAAGTTCTTTGTTCATAATTTTAAAATGATGATTTTAAAATATTGATTTTTTATTCATGGAAATGATTTAATACAATGGTTTCAATAAAATAAATGTGTAATTCAAATATCATATAATGGTTTCTTTGGCATGGTAATTGGCATAAACAGTAGGCTTGTATTAATTTTCATTGACATGACCCTATGGAAGGGGCTTGTGCTATTGGGGTACATTGTATATGGTTACCCTGCGATGACTTGGTCGATCGATGAGCCACCACTCATGAGTATGAAACTATGACTTGGTCATGCATGTGTGGTTGTGTGTAATGGAATGGGATATGCCACATGGAATTTAAGAAATGGTTTTAATGTATTATTTGGTTTCTTCCCTTTGAAATTGTTTGGTTTGAAAACTTTCTTGGATTTAATATAAAATACTTTATGTTGTTTTATATAAATTGATTTATTTAATTTTTTATAAATATTTTATCATGTTCTATATTAGTACATTGTGTAGGGAATCTGTTGAGGAAATCCTACTTAGTTTTATACTCACACCATGCTTGGGATCTTTTGTGCATTTATAGATGTCACATATCGAGGCATAGGAAAAGTAACTATATCACATTTATTTAGTGATTTATCATGATACCTCGGGAATTTTATTTTTTAGTGGGTTCTTGGATCATGTGGGAGTATGGAGGTTTTTCCTTGGTTGTCTTTGGGTGGTTGGTTTTAATTTTTGATTTGTACTCTGATATGGTTTATGATTATAGTTTGGTTTTTTTGTTAGTTTATAATACTGTGATTTATATTAAATGGTACCTTGGCATCATATATTGGTGATTTGGTTATGTTTTTATTTTTTTTGGAGTTTACTTGTGGTTATTAAAATGGAACTAGTTAGGCATAGAAGAAACCAACCTTAAGAGCATGCTAAGAATGTGGTTTCTCATAATCCATAGGTGAACCAACAAATGGTTCATAGTATTGTATAAGCTTTTCATGATGTGGAGAGAGGGAAAATATGGTATGGACCATAGAAAGTAGATTGTTCGATTATGTTCTATAAGTATAATCCACCCATATTTCAAGTGATTCTAAACTAGAAAAAAAGGGGTGTCGATGAATAGGAAAAATAATATTTTATATTTCCATGTAACAGAAGACAATTTGAAAGTCATGTGGTTAATTCATATGCTAGAGTATCGTTCATGCTAGTGGTGATATTTAAGTGTTCATGAAAAATTACTACAAGGAATTTCAGGAGAGGATATTTAATAATTGTTCAAAAATTAATTCTATCCACACATGTTCAAAATTTATAGAACAACAACCATTTTCATCTTGATGAAATAGATGAAATAGATACTCATAGTGATATAGTAAGAAGATGAATTAATGTATTTAGTATAATTTTCACCAGAATATGTTGCATGTGATTCCTTGAAGTAACACATTCTTAATCAGGGTTGAGGATGGTGATTCACTCGAAGATTATAAGACTTGTATAAAATATTTTAATGATTTGTTTAATAGAGTGATAATGGTAGAAAGAGAAAAATCAGGAACTACGAGAGGAGTAATCGGGTTGATACGTATAGGAAATAGTGGGAACTCTATGGTTGGGAATAAGAAGAAGGGGGGCCTATTTCCAATGAAGTCATATGACATTGAATCAGGTAGTTAGATTGGTTAATCTTCCTCCTAAACCTACGAGTAATATGAGATTTTTTCAATGTGGTTATTTTGATCAGTTGAATTAGGATTTTATAGAATGACTTATAGCATACAAACAATTTCAAGATGATAGAGAATCACCAGTTCTATTATCATAGTTCTCTATATTTTCGTGTTCGTGACACAACCCAGGTTTTTCAGATTCCATATGCTTCAGTGGGATGAGGGAAACATAATAATTAACATTATAAAACCCAATAAATCCATTTTGATTCTAGGAATATCTTGACTCCTCAACTAGGGAAATATAAACATGGTAATAAATGGAAAATAATTGTGAGTAAGAAATTGTATGGAGTTGAGAAAGTGATTATGGATGATTAATCTAGACCATTTATGGTGAGAGGAATAATTATTTTGAATTCTACCCTTATTAAATATTTTTTATATGGGTGCATCACATTCATATATTGATTCTCATGTTTTGATATTATGGGTTTGAATGTTGAGATGATGTCCTCTGTTTTAAAAAATAAAACTCATCTTGGTTACAGATATTGTCAAGCCTTTATGTGCACTGCATTTTATATAATTATCGGTGGAGCTGAATTAATATTATATTTATCTATGCTACAAATGGGTTTCTATGACATTATCTTGGGCATGGATTAGTTGAATATATTAAAATCTCACATCAACGGTTATACCAAAATGGTATATTTTAGGATTGTTTATGGAGTTGAGAATCTATTTTGAGGAGACCAGAATATAAAGGCATGTGTAGTAAAGTTTTTTTCACCAAAATTTCGAACTAACCCATACAAGTTTGAAGTGATTACCTAGGAATCCTTGCATGAGATCAAGTATAGTGGTTTTCTAGAAATTTTTGATCAGTTAATGGATGTTTTTTCCAATAACTTCTCTAGGTTTCCAAATAAAAGAGAGGTGTATTTTATGATTGATCTCTTATCGAGTACATGTCCCATATCACTTCCACCTTTTTGGATGGAACCAAAAGAATTAAGGGAATTAAAATTATATTTTTAAGAGTTTGAAAGAAAAGGGTGCATTTAACCAATTATATCTCTGTAGAAAGTGACAGTTTTTTTATAAAGAAGGTATATGGAACTCTTGATATATGTGTATATCATTTTAGGATTTTACATTTTATGATAAAGAATAAATATCCACTTCCATGCATTGATGATTAGTTCAATCAATTAAAGGGATCCTAGTGGTTGTCTAAAATAGACTTGCGATCGGGATATCACCAATTGAGGGTTTTGATAGAGGATATTTCTAAGACATATTTTGGGATAATATATAGTAACTATGAGTATGTGGTTTTGCCTTTTGGTCTTATGAATGTGTTAATAGTTTTTATGGAATTGATGGATTTGATATTTCAGTGGTATATGGATTCTTTTTTAGTAGTGTTTTTGGATGAAATATTTTTGTATTCAAGGACATGGGTTGAGAATGAGAAACACTTGGTGATAGTGTTAAATATCTTGTAGGATCATCATTTGTATGAATATATTTCAAAGATTTATTTTTGTGTAAAATAGGTATGTTTCCATGGCCATGTAATCTATGAAAGAGATATTTCTATGAACCCAAAATAGATATAGGAAATGATCTCTTGGAAACCACCAATGAAAATCTAAGAGATACAGAGTTTCCTTAGACGAGATATTTATTATTGATGTTTTGTTCATGAATTTTCATGACTATATTAACCAATTATAGCCTTGAAAAGGAATGGTGTTTTGTTTCAATACAATAAATAATTTTAGAATTATTTTCAATATATTAATTTTCACCTTACATGATCAATGATCTTGATATTGTAGGAATCAGGTTAAGGGTATGTGGTGTATTGGGATTCATTTGGATCTGGTTTGGGATGTTTTCTCATTTAGAGATATCACGTTGTTTCTTATGGCTCCCATCAGTTACAATTTTTTGATAAGTACTACCAAATGAATGATTTGAAGTTATCGTATATAGTCCATTATTTCAAGACATGGTTTTAGTATCTCTTTAGTGAGAAATTTATCATGTTTATATATCTAAAGAGTTTAAAACATATTTTCACATGATTAAATTTGATTATGAGAAAAATAATATAGATGAAGTATCGCCAAATTTTTGACTTTGACTTGATTTTAACATTGGGTAAAAAAAAATTGTGGAAGATGCATTAAGAATAATTTCATATAGTCAGTTGGTAAAATATGGTTTAGATCAATTCTAGTAGATGTTGGTGATAACTGACATGCACTTGGAATGTGAAGACTCAGATAGTGTTGCGATTTTCTTATAGATTTCATTGGTTCCTAATACGATTGAGAAATTTAAAGAGGCGCATACATCCTATCTGGAATGTGTTACTATGAGGTAAAAACTCAATGGTGAGGAGACTGTTGCATGATGGAAGCTGCATGGGAGTTTATTTTTATGGTTTAGAGATAGAATGATCACACCTTTGGCTTCTTAGGAACAACTTCTTCATGTTCTCCACTATTCGTGATGGGTTGTTTATCCATGAATACAAAATATGTATAACGCATTGAAATAAAAAAATTTGCAGGTCGTAATGAAATGAAAAGTGGTTGTGTTTATTATCATATTCGTCACCTGTCAGAATGTTAATGAAGATCAGTAGAGGCCAGAAGATATGTTTCAGTCTTTACCTATTCATGTTTGGAAATGGGAGGAGATATCAATGGATTTTGGCTCAGGTCTCCTAGTTTTGTTTTCAAAACATTATTTCATATTGGTGATAGTTGATCGGCTCACAAATTCATCACATTTCACCACTAATTTTCAATCTCACACTGTTTAGGAATTTTCTAAAATATATATATGAGAAGTGGTAACGAGGCATGGAATAAAAATTCTGATAATATCAGACCAAGGTATAATTTTTAAATATTCTTTTTGGAAATACTTGTAGTAATCCCTTGGGACTCAGAGGACTATGATCATGGAGAATCATCCTCATATGGATGAACAATCCAAAAGGACTATACAAAATTTTGGAATATAATATTTAGGCATGTGTAATGGATTTTGTTGGCTCATTGGTAGGAGAACATATTTTTAGTAGAGTTATAATATAATAATTATAACCAAGAATCAATACATATGAATATCTTTTAAGCATTTTATGAAGATCTTTGTCCTTCCATGATTTTTTAAATTGAAATATGTAAGACTTAACTAGTTGGACCAATCCTTGTGTAAGAGAAAATGGAGAAGATTAAATTATTCTTGAAAAGAATGGATACATATCTTAGTTATTAGAAATTATATAAGGATCATCATTGATGCCCATTGTCATTAATATTATGTGATCATGTATTCTTGATAATCTCTCTAAGGCATGGGAATTGTTGGTTTCTGTAGAAGGGAAAGTTATCCCCTCGATATATAGTCCCTTTTGAGATACATGAAGGGGTTGGTGAGGTGGCTCATCAGTTTTCTTTTCACAAAGGTTTCATTTAGTGCATATTTTGTTTCATTAATATTAAGTAAAGATGCATCAACCAAATCCTGACCATTTAATGGGATAATTTTGACCTAGAGTATAATGATACATTTATTCATGTTCTAGTGTAGATTATAGATAGGAAAGAGAAAGTCATTCATTGTAAAATCATCATTCTAGTGTCAGTTATTGGAAACATGGTCAGATTTAGGATGAAACAAGTGAGAGGGATTAAGAAATGTTTGATCAATGGCCCAAAATCATTAATTCCAATGGTGATTTTATATTTCATAGGGAATAAAATTACGATGTATGAGATAATGTAGCACCCCTAGTTTCATGTAATAACTCTATTATTTATGTATTTAAAGTATAGATTGTAATTGGAATGTGTTTTGGAAGGTTTAGAGGATTTTTGGATAGAGTGTGGGGCTTCCGTGGAGTTTAATAGTTTGAGAATGGTTAGTGGAAACCGTGAAACACCTCTAAGAGACCATGTAAGTAGAAACAATGGGAACCCAGTAGGTGCATGATTTAGAAAAACCATGTATCCACCAATGAGAAACCATAAAATACTTGGCAGTGGGGTATAGAATAGTTGGCACATGGTCTTTTTAACCATACAAGATTACCATGTGAGTTTATACTTGGGAAAGTAGTGCATTCATGGTTAGCACACGATTTTCCTAATTGTACTATATAATCATTCATCGTGTAATGTTATATCCTAAAATTGTGGGTATAACATGGTTTATCCAATTAATGACATTCCTGCCCCATAGTTTAACTATATAAAAATCTCCTTTCTTCCCAACATCAATAGATACCCTTCCCATCAACTAGAGATCGATCCGTTGGTGAATTTTGGTGTATTAGGGGATTAATACCTTGGTAAGTGCTTGTTCATGGTGGGTTTTCTTAACTTTCATCTTCATTCGTATTTTTTATTATTGGATTTAATCTACTCGGGATAGATCCATGATGTTTGATTCCAATCATGTTGAGTTATTATTGTTGGGATGATATGGGACAATATAAAATGCGGGTTTTGGAAGATCTAAGATAACTTTGGAGTTTTTGTTCAATTATTTGTTATTTCCAAATTTTGAGAGGTTGGTGGATTTGATCTAGAATCCTATTATTATACGTTGATGGTTTTATTTGAAATTTATTTAATTTATTGAATTGTATTGTGAAATAGATGTGGAAATGTTGGTAGAAAACCCTCTTTAGTGATGGTTTGTGAAATTTTAGAAATTGTTTCTTGTGAAAAGAAATTTTTCATGATTTTAAAAAGATGATTTTAAAATATGGATTTATTTTGATTCTTGAAAATGGTTTTATAGAAATTTTTTCAATAAATGAGATGTTTTATTGAAATATCTTGTACTATTTGTTTAGAATGGGATTTGGTATAAATTGTTGGCATGTGTTCATTTTCATTAATGTGACCCTATGGAAGGGGAGTGTGCGATTGTGGAACTGGGTATATGGTTACCTTGTGAGGAATTGGTAGATCATTAATAGGATGCTCATGAGTGTAGAACTATCACGTACGTATGCACGTGAGGCTGTGTGGAATGGAATGGGTTATTCCAAATAAAATTTGAGAAATATTTTTAAATTATTGTTCGGTTTCATTCCTTCCAAAATGTTTGGATTGGAAATTTGTTGGGCAGAAAACTATTTTGGATGTGATATAAACAACATTACGTTGTTATATATATATATATATTTATATGAATTTTCTAATTTGTTATATCCTAGTGGCATGAGTAGGGAAGCCATTGAGGAATCCTACAGATTTTTATACTCACCTCCTGTTTGGGGACTTTTGTGCATTTATAGATGTTGTATATCAAGGAACCAGTAAAATAAAGGTGTCTAATTTATTTAACAATTCATAATGATACATTGGTCATGGCATGTATAGTTGGATTCTAAAGAATGTTTTAGATGTGGCATCTTGTCTCGGTTTTCCCTAGGTTGTTGGTTTTCATTTCTACCTTGTACTCTGATATAGTCCAAGGTTATATTTGGGTTTTTTTATTTAGTATTACTTTGAATTTTAATAAATTTCATTGATGCATCATACAATGCTTTGTTTTGTTATGCTTATCTTGGTTTCGAATTTTTTTGGTAATAAAAAATGGAACCTGATAGGTGTAGAAGAAACCAATAGGAAGAGGCTACTAAAAATGTGGTTACACCTATTCCACATGTGGACCAACAACTTTTTTAGAGTATTGTCAATTATTTTCATGCTGTGGATTGAGGAAACCGAAGTTATAATCCAAGGAAAGTTGGTCATACCAATCAGTTTCAGAAGAATAATCTACTAATCTTTTGGGGTGACTTTGAACGGAAAAAATAGTGGTGTGAATGAATAAGATGAATCAAATATTCTATTTTTCTAGGCACACCAGTATAGTTAAAATTTAATTTGGAAACATATATATTTGAGGATCTTACATGCCAGTGGTGGGATTTAGTAGGTCGTGCTAAATTATACCAAGGAATCAATGAGAGGATTTTGAAAAATTGTTTAATTGAAAATTATATCCTCACACATTCAGAATTGATAAAACAATGTAAGTTTTCATCTTAAATAAATAGAACCTAATGGTGATAGTAAAAATGGCCAAATTGATTCATTTAGTCATCTTTGCACCTAAATATTCTTTAAGTGTATCCTTAAAGGCACAAATTTTTGAATTGGGGTTGAGGTTAGTGATTCACATAAAAAATTTTGTGCTTTGTATAACATATTATACATAGATGTTTTATAGAGAAATGGGGGAAGAAATAGAAATGTTATGAAATATGGGAGGAGGAATCATATTGATACCTATGGGAAAAGGTGGGAACTATGATGTAGGGAATAAGTGATATAGGGAAACCTATTCTGTATATAGTGTTATGACTTGGAATCAGTTGAATATATCAGTTAAAATTCCTCCTAGAACCATGAGTAAGATAAGTTGTTTTATATATGGTTATTTTGATCACATGAAGCTAGATTATATGACACAACCTAGAGAATTACACAATATCAACTAGATGGGGAATATTTTATGCAATTTTGCAAGTTCTCCAAGGATGAGTGCTCAAGACACATATCATGTTTCAAGATATCATATCATTAAATGAGACAAGTGTAGCCGAATAATCCCCATCAACATAACTGCGAAATGCATGGTGATTCTAAGAATACCATGATTCCTTAACTTGAGAAATATCAACAGGGTAATAAAGTTAAATGTGCAATGAGTATAAATTCTATGGATCTAGGAAAGTGATTGTGGATAATCTATATAGACCATATATGGTGAGAGGCATGATTATTTTTAATTCTACCCATATTCAATATTTTTTGGATAAGCATACATCCAATTTATTTATTTATTATTTTTCTATTGATATTTTAGGTTTCCATGTTGAGATGATTTTGTCTATATTTAAAATTTAAACCCATCTTGTTCAAATAGATCATAGAGACATTATATGAAAATGGTGATCTATAACTATGGAAAGAGATGAATCGATATTGTATTTATCTATGATTTAAATGGATTTATATGAAATTATTCTAGTTAAAGATTGGCTGACTATTTTTAAATATTACATCTATTGTTACACCCAAATGGTACATTTTACAACTGATGATGGAATTAAGAATCTCTTTATAGGATACTAGAATGTAAAGGTGGGTATAATAGGCATGTTATCACCAAAGGTTGGAACTAACACATACCAGTCTGAAGCACTGACCATGGAATTGTTGGATGAGATTAAGGATAGTGGTTTTACCATATGTATTTATCAGTTTCCATATTTTATTCTTGATAACTTATCTAGGTTTCCACCCAAAACATAGGTGGTGTTTAAAATTGATCACTTATATGGGACTAGTCCTATCTCACTTCTGTCTTATCTGATTCCACCAACATAAATAGAATAATTAAAATTCTAGTTTGAAGAGTTTTAAAGAAATGGGTTCATTTCGAATAGTACATGTTTGTGGGCAGTTCCAATTTTTTTGTGAAAAAAGGAAGATGTAATTATTTATCTTTCTGTAAATTTTTATAATCTCAACTAAGTTATGATAAATAATAACCATCCACTTTAATGACTTTATAATCTATTAGATGAATTATGGGGGTATAGTGGTTCTCAAAAATGTACATTGAATAGAAATATCAGAAACATTTGGTTCAGAAAGAGGAGATTTTTATGAAGGATTTCAAGAGTATATATGATGATTTTGAGTATGTGGTTATAAATATAAATATTATGAATTCATCAGTAGTCTATATTTTATTCTTGAATTAGATATTTTAATGATATTTGGATTCTATTATGGTAGTCTTTGTTGATGACATGTTGGCATATTCAAGGTTAATGAATGAGAATGAGAAACACTTTTTGATAGTGTTGGATATCTTTCGGGATCATTATTTTTATAAAAAACATTCAAATTTTTATTTCTATATAAATGATCTAGGTTTCAATGGCCATGTAATATCTGAAAGAGTTATTTTTTGGATCCACAAAACATAGAAGTTGTGATCTGTTTGAAACCTCTAATGATTATATTTGAGGCACATAGTTTCCTTGTAATAATTGATTTTTATAAAAATATTATTTCTGAATTTTCACTACTAGCTTTAGAAATGATAGCCTTGATAAGTAAATGTGTTCCCTTTCATTAGAATTAAAATCATAGAAGTATTTTCAAGATCTTAATGTTCTCCTTAAATCAGCACTGATAATGATATTTCTAGAATCAGGAAAATGGTATGTTATGTATTTTGATGCTTCAATATCTTGTTGGTAGTATTTTCTCATGTTAGGAGATCATGTTATTGATTATAGATCACAATAGTTATAGTTGAATGATATGAACTACCTAAAAGATTATATTTATTTTACTATTATAGTCTATTATTTGATGACCTGGTGTTATTACCTATTTGGTGAAAGCATTCTGATGTTTATAGATCATAAGAGTTTGAAAAAAATTTCTAAAACAAATATTGGAACTTAAGACAAAGAATATGGATGGATTATCTATGAATATTTGAATTTTACTTTATGTATACATGAGACAAAGACAATTCTATAGTGGATACATTAAGAAGAAAGTCATATAGTTAGTTTGGAGAAGAAGCTACTGACCATAGGCAACTGATGTTTGTAATGGATGACATGCACTTGGAATGTGATGACCATGGTAGTATTTTGGTTTTCTTCCCAGTTTATTTTGTTATTGATTTAGTTGAAAATGTTGAAGAGGCCCATTTATCTGATTCAAAATGTTTTTTCAAGTGTTGAAAACTCAATGGTAGGGAGACCATTGATGGATGGAATCTAGATGGGAGTTTCGTTTTTTGGTTTTGAGATTGGATGGATATACCTTTTTCTTATAAGGAACTACTTCTTCATGATTACCACCATTCAAGATAACATATTCATCCTAGAATACAAAAATTGTATTAGTAATTGAAATAATAATTTTGGTTGGTCAAAATTAAGAGAAAAGTGGACGAGTATGTTATGATATGCCTCACTTGTTAACAAGTTAAGGTAGAGCACCAGTGGAAAACATGCATGTTACAACCTTTACCATTTATTTTTTGGAAATCAGAGCAGATTTCAATGGATTTTATGAATGGTCTCCATAGGATGTTTCCAAAACATGAATCAATATATATGATAGTGGATGAACTCACAAATTCATCCCATTTCATCCCTATTCATTAATATCATACTATGGAGTACTTGTATAAAATCAATATCTAAGAAGTGGTAAAGAGGCATGGTGTATTTGTTTTGATAGTATTGTAATGAAATATGAGGTTTATGTCTCAATTTTGGAAATCTGTACAATATTCCCTTAGGACATAGTTGAATATTAGCATAGAGTATCATCATAAAATGGATGGAAAAACCAAAAGGATGATAATGTTTTTTGAATACATGGTTCATGCATGTGTAATGAATTTTGGTTTCTCATGTGAGGAGCACATAATGTTAGTATATTTATCATATAATATCAGTTATCACTCCATGATAAATATGGATTATTTTGAAGTATTATGTAGATTTCCATGTCATTCTCCACTTTTTTGGGTGGAAATAGGTGAGACTTTACTAGTTGGACTATGCCTTGTGAAATATAGAATAGATAAGATTCAATTGATTAGGAAAAGAATAAAGGCCACTCAGAGTCATCACAAATCATATGAGGATCAACATATAAAACCTTTTTTCTTTTATGTTAGTGATCATGTCATATTAATAATCTCACCAAGTCATGGGCATCATCATTTTAGGATGTAGGTCAATTTATATCCTCAATACATAAGCTATTTTGAGATACTTGAACGAGTTGGGGAGGTGAACTATTAATTGAATTTTCCACCACATTCTAGTTAAGTGAATAATTTTATTCATGTATCTCAGTTAAAAAGTATCATCCTAGTCCTCACCATGTGAATCAATGGGATTACATTAACCTAGATTTGGAAGCTGTGTTGATTCTTGTGCCAGATAAGATTTTGGATAGGAAAGAGAATGTATTTCGTGGGAAAAGAATTTGTACAGTTTGAGTTTTATGGAAGCATGGTCATATTATGGAAGAAACAAGGGAATGAGGGAATGAAATTATTCAGAAATTCCCTAAACTCTTTAAGTCTAATGATTATTTTATACTTTTTAGGGATGGAAAGGCCAATGGTGGGGAGAATTTATCACCTTCCATTTTCATGTAATTAACCCATTATTTATGTATTTTAATTATATAATGTTATTGAGATATGTTTGGGAAGGTTTGGAGGTGTTTTGGATGGTTTTTGGGGCCTTCATATTGGTTCATAGTTTGATAATAGTTGGTAGAAACTGTGAAACACCTACTAGAAACCATGCAAGGGGAAATTGTGGGAATTGGGTAGATGCACAGTTTGACCAAACCATATGGCCACCCAAGAGAAACCATAAAATTCTAGGTAGTGGGGTAAAACATGGTCAGCACACAAGTTTTCAATCTAAATGATCCAACTATGTGAGGTGCTCATTGGGATAGTATCTCATACATGGTTAGCACCTGGTTTACTTAACTATGTTCCATAACCATAAACCTGGAAAATTTAGATTAAAAAATATAGATATCAATCATTTTATCCCATTAATGTCTTTTCCCCCTATTTAGACCACACCATTATTTCCTTTTCATCCAAAAGCTTTGGAGACCCATCGCTTTGTTCTAGGAGTGATCTGTTGAAAAAACATAGTGCATTGGAGGATAAATTCCTTGGTAAGTTTTCATTCATGGTGGATTTTGTTAGATTTCTTTGCCATACCACTTTTGAATTCATGGATATAATCCACTGAGGATTGATCCATGATTTTCGATGCCAAGCATGTTGAGATAAGATTGTTGGGAACATATGAAGCAATATATATGTCGTGTTTAGTGTTATTTAAGTTGGGTTTTAGAAATTTTGTTCCATTATTCATTTTCTATGATGTTTGCAAGGAAAGTGGCATAAATCTCAACTCCTCTTACTAGAACATTAAGTCTTGATAACAAATTGATTTCATTGATTTCATTGATTTCATTTAATAGTGAAATTGGTGTTAAAATCATAGTATAACCCCTCTTTAATATTGTATTTTGATATTTTTGAAATATTGTGTTGTGAAATGTTATTTTTTTATTTTAAAATGATGACTTTAAAATGTGAATTTGTTTAGATTAATGGAAATAGTTTGATAGAATTTTTTTCAATAAAAAAATGTTTTTTAAATGGCTTGAAATTGTTGGTTTGGAATTATATTTGGAGTAAATGGTTAGTGTATATTCACTTGCATTAACATGAATCGATGGAAGGGTCATTTTTCATTTGGGAATAGGTTATATTGTTACTTTCTGATGAATTAGTAGATTTATATGAAACCATTCCTCAGTAGTGAACTTTCACCTATGCATGCATGTGTGTTTGTTGGAATGGATTGGGTTATTCCAAATGGACATTGAGAAATAGTTTTACATAATTGTTTGGTTGTAAAACTATTTTGGATTTGATATAAACTAATTTAAGTTGTTTTTTATAATTTTTTCATATAAATTTACTAACATGTTCAATCCTAGTAGCATGTGTAGGGATGTCATTGGGGAATTCATGATCAGTTTTATACCCACCCCCTTCTTGGAAAATTTTGTATATTTTCATATGTTGTATATCGATACACATATAAAGGAAATGAATCTCATTTATTTATTGATGCATCATGATACCTTGGGAATTGTTTTTGGAATTTGATCTTGGATTATGTAGAAGACATGTGTTTTTTGTTAGTTGTAGTTGGGTAGTTGGTTTTTGTTTCTTCTTTATAATCTGATATTGTTCACGGAATTATTTTGGTTTTTTCAAGT
Organism: Viscum album; assembly: GCA_963277665.1. Classification (NCBI taxonomy): domain Eukaryota; kingdom Viridiplantae; phylum Streptophyta; class Magnoliopsida; order Santalales; family Viscaceae; genus Viscum; species Viscum album. Next base: position 518,568,501 of record OY728135.1, on the reverse strand, counting down.
TGGTATTTCATTGAGTTGTATTGCATTGAACTCATTTATCATATAGTGGTTTGTTTGGTTTGATAAGCCTAATTTTTATATACATTTCACTATCATCTATTTATAGTTTTTCATTAATTTACTTGATAATGCATGTGTTATACATCCAATTTTTAGGAATAAGAGTTTCAAAAGTTTCCATGGAAGATAGGTAGAAAAGGGGGAAATGGCCAAGTACATGTAGTGATGCTTTACTTTAAATCATGTACATGGAGATCACAACCAACCGCATGTTGTGAAGCCATGAAACGACCAAGACAACAATCTAGTAATGAAGAAGACTGTACACGTCATGTACACCCCATAAACATCAGGATTCGAGTCAATGAATACAACAACAGAACCGCAAGGAATCCACATGTAGAGATTGCTGGAAGAGGAAACATGTCATGAACCTTCAAGGACACAATGTGAACTGGATAAACTATCATAAATTCACAAGATATATGCACATCTCACTAGGGATTGAAAATCCATGGAAAATGACATGGATCAAGGCTACACGATGTATAATTCAGGTACACATCATGATAATGTTTTTCTATTTAAGAAATTGAGTGGTAGAGGATTAAAGAGATCCTCCAAACAAGATATTTCTCTACCTTTCATATCATTTTTAATTATTTCACCCTTTCCCCTTTCAAACTATCCACTTCATAGTGTTTTTTTAAACTTTTATTAATTCCACGAGTCATGGAGCTTCCATTCTTTAACATCATTCCAATTATATTTCCGCATTTAGATTCAATTCTCATTTATTTCTCAAGTAAGTGATTTAATTAAAGGCATAAATTATATTTTGCATGTTTTCATTTATTTACCCCACGCCCCCTAACATGATCTCAATTCTATTAATGCCAATCAACCCAGCAAGCAAGTTGTCTTTCATTTATTTGATTGCATCCAACACTTTAATGAGTATCTAAATCCTTAAGGGGCATGGATCAAGTTTGATGTACCTGAATAATTATTTAATTATTTAATAATAAACATGGAAAACCTCAAAAAATATTACTTAGGATAAAACTCAATAAGCTATCCCATTTGTGCAAACATCCCTAACCATAGTACATTCAAGAAAATGACTCTTTCATGAATGGAATAGACTAGGATATGATCATTTTCCTAGGACACTTTTTGCCCTAAAAGCTGAATGTAATGTTCCTAGGATAATAAATATCTCATAATCATGGAATAGTTACTTCGTATATAGAACTAGGCAGCTAGACCAAAGTCAAATAGTGACCTCTATTTGGTTCACAAACTAAGCTGTAGGGCCTTTCCAAGATTAGACATAAAGACCATTCTTCTACTAGATACTCAACTTTATCCTGACCCCAATTTTATTATTTGAATTCACCCATAATTTATAAATTATTTCAACTCCCAAAAATCAATATTTCATGGAAGTACTCCCATATGGGTCTTTAAAATTAGAATTTCCCTTAAGACAACATTTTCCATATGGGTTCGACCCCACACTCCCACTACACCATTCCCATTTAGTTAGGGAATATTTGGGACAATATAAATTATAATTTGACCCAACATCTTGAGGGAAGTAACAAAACATTTCAAGAACATCAAATTATAGCGTCGTTGCCAGGGAGGAAATTTTGTTTCAAAAAGAACTCCGGTTTTTTGTAAAGACTTAGGATTACATATCCCTCATCCCTTTTCCTTTTCATTTTCAAACAACCTTGAATATTCATCATCTATTTCAATTCATGTACCAAGGTACCATGAACCATTCAAGGAACCTTGAAGTATGTGAATTGTTGGCCTTAGATCATGAAATTAAAAGGCATTTGTCTTCACTTCACCGGTCTGCATTGGCTAAGAAAACCAGGCTGTGAGACCCAACCCGCGAAGCTATCAAATCATGCTAGGAGAACACCCAATGCATCCATAGAAGACCACCATGGACTATGTCTTACCATCAATCCATGGTGTGACCCCCAGAATTGTTCTCCCAACTATTCAAGCCCATATATTTCAAATGAAACTCGGAATCAAACATATAGACCGGAACATGGGGAAATTCAGTGGTATTCAGAGCGAAGATCCACATGAACATATCTATAATTACATGGAGGTTTATGATACTTTTAGTAACCAAGGAGATTATTCTTATGTGATAATACTTCTTGTATTCCCCTTTTCATTAATATATCAAGAAATGGAATTTCACAAAAACCAAGCTCCTAATTCTATCATGACATTTGATGACTTGACTATGAAATTTCTTGACAAATACTTCCCACCCATCCGGACCCAGAAACATTGGAATGATATTGAAAACATTTCTCAAGAAGATGGAGAATCTTCCTGATAAACATGAGAAAAATTTAAAGAGATAATGAGAAAATGTCTGCAACATGGACTCGGCGCATGGATTCATCTAAAAACTTTTTATCAAGGAATCCAACCACCATCATGAATAGTTTTTTACGCTACTGTTTATGAAGGATTAATATTCAATAATCTTGAAGTATGAAGAGATATTTTGGATGAAGAGTCTCAAAATTCTAGTTTGTGGAAATGTGATCATGGAACACCATGATATGGAATCCACCAAGTTGATTAAAACACACGGTTATCAGCACAAGTAGATTTTCTAACTAAGAAACTTGAATTTGTTCAGATACCAACCACACAACCCCCTTCTACAATGGTCATGTAAATCCAATCATGTGAGATGTATGGTGGCCCGCAAGATTATCAAGACTGAAAGGTAGGGTATGAAGATCGACAGGATTGTAATTATTTTAATTAGAATTAGCACATTTAACCGTTTCAGTAACAACTACACTAATTTTTTCAGTAGACGATTGCTCAGTATAAACCTCCATGAAATCAAGGGTATTTTCACTAATGTGCTAGTTAAGATTAGTTCTTCAATCACGGAACACCTGGGTATCCACCGATGTACCTAGTTCTGCAACCACAATAGCAGGTATATCCACAACAACAACCTTTTCCAAGACCCCAACAATTGCAATTTCAACCCACTCAGCTAAGGATGAAACAATAGCCACCTACCCCACATCAAATTAATATCTATAATCTCTTGAAAATATTCGTACAAAATTCTGAACAAAGGATGACCACCCAAGAAATAGAGATGAAAAATTATTGAGCTCCTCCAACAAACTTGGAGGTTCAAAATCGGTCATATTTCAAAGACAATGTTTGGAAGATTACCATGTATTCTACTAGGTAACACTAATAGATACCCATTTGAGGAAGCCAAGGTAGGATTACTAATTAATGGAAAATTGATATACCTTCAATAGCATAAATATGCAGGCTGCAGGAATAGGTGAAGAAACAACATGTAGAAGGGGAAGAAGTAAAATAAGTCATCCCACATTACCACAAGAAGTAATAATAACTGAGAATTATAAAACCACATAAAAATAGAAGTAACCCATATATGTATCTCCCCCCCTCCAAAAAACACACCTCTTACCTTTTAGGAAAGAGTGAGGCATGGTACACATGAGTCTCAATACAAAAAATTCCTAGAAATGTAAAAACAAGTGCACATCCATATTCCTTTTGTTGAAGCAATCACCGAGATGCCCATTTACATGAAATTACTCAAATAAATGATATCAAAAAAGAGGAAGATAGAGGATCTTGGAGTTATATCATTAAATAAACAACGATATACTATTGTACAGTTTAAAATCCCATGAATGATGAGAGATCCTATATGTTTTTCAATTCCTTCTGCAATAGGAGAGTGAAAATTTGGAAGAGCACTCTGTGATTTTGGATCCGACATTAACATGATGACGATGAGTGTTTACCATAATCTAGGACTCCAAGAACTAAAGTCATCAAGGGTAGTATTGTAGTTAGTGGATTGTTCAGGTAAATACCCCTGAGGTACTCTTTAATATGTTTTAGATAAGGTTAGACAGTTTATTTTCCTAGCATAATTTCTAGTTTTTGACAAGGAAGTAGAAGGAGATGACCATCTCATTCTTGGAAGGCCATTCTTTGCTACAGGAAAGGCTCTGATTAATGAAAATCAGGGACATTTAGTATTTAAAGTTGGAGAAGAGGGGGTAGTGTTCAACCTGATAAAAGCATCCCAATATTTTGATGACACTGTGGATTGTCAAGACTCCTCTCTCTCTCATAAAGAAGAGGATTACATGGCCATTGGGGAGGAAAGCGATGATTCGTTATCAGAGAAGACAGAATACTATGAATTTTTAAAAGATTCTTTATTTAACCACCCACCATGGAAACCATGCCACTATTTATCCCATCCATCATTCATCCACCCCAGATGGAATTGAAACTGCTTCCTAGTACATTAAAGTACTCTTTTCTGAAAGATTAATCATCTTTAACCATCATTATATACTCCAAAATATCCAAGGAACAAGAGGAAAATCTGGTTGATGTCCTAAAAAGAAATAATCAATCAATTTATTAGGGAGTGAGATACATAAAGGGAACCAATCCTATAGAGTTTACCCATAGAATATTACTTGAAGATGATGGAAATAAAAAAAAAAGACAACCTCAGAGAAGGCTCACGCCACCAATGAAGGAAGTAGTTAAGAAGGATGTTCCTAAGCTCATGATTGATGGAATTATTTTCCCAATCTCAGATAGTGAGTGGGTGAGCCCCCTCCAAGTCATTCCCATGAAATGAGGACTTATAGTTGCAAGGACATTTTACAATGAGCTCATTTTGACGCGGACCATCGATGGATGGAGATTTTATGTAGACTATATATTTTTGAACGCAGTAATATGAAAATAATATTTTCCCTTTCCATTTGTGGATTAAATGTGAGAAAGACTAACAGGTCATGATTTATACTATTTTTTTAATGTATATTCTAAATATAATCAAATTGTAGTCGACCGTGCTGACTAGACAAAAACCACACTCACCTACCCATTCGGTAATGTTGCATTTAGAAATTTGTCATTTGGAATGTGTAATTCTCCAGCGACATTATAAATATGCATTACACATATATTTCTTGACATGGATAAGGAATTTCTTGAAATCTTAATGGAATATTTCTTAGTCTATGGGAGATCATTTGATGTCTGTCTAAGAAATCTAGAATTGGTTCTCCAATGATTTGAGGAGAAATTATTTGTACTAAATTGTGGAAAATGTCACTTCATGGTATAGGAAGGGATCATAATTGGTCACAAGATCTCCAAATAAGGAATTGAAGTTGATCCAAAAAAATAATGTTTATCAAATATCTTCCTGAACCATCAACTATAAAAGTGATCAAACATCTTCTCGATCATGATATTTTTTACAGATGCTTCATGGATGATTTCACTAAATATTCACCACCATTAAAATGAATATTGTAAAAATATATTTCTTTAGAATTCAATAAGTACTTCCAACAAGCTTTTAAGATGCTGAGGAATAGTCTAATTGTGTCACCAGTTATCATTTCACCAAACCGGGAAAAATGTGTTTGAATTAATGTGTGATTCCAGTGAACTAGCTAAGGGAGGTGTGATAGGAAAACACATTAATTTTTTTTTATTCCCAATCTATTATGAAAGAAACACACTAAATAAATCCCAGGTAAATTACATGACTATGGAGAAGGAGCTCCTAGCTGTTGTTTATACCTTTGAAAGATTCTGTCCCTTCCATGTTTTATCATGAGTCATTTTCCATACCGATCATGCTACCCTTCGATACCTGATGAACAAGAAAGATTCCAAACCAAGGTTGATATGATGGATTAATCTGATATAATAATTTGAAAACATGATCATAGAAACAAAGGGAACATAAAATATTATTGCTGAACATGTCTCCTGATTACCTCTTACCGTCATCAAAGAAGATGAAGAGGCTGATATCAAAGTGGATTTTTCCGATGAGACCTTATTCAGCATCAATTCCCAACCCTAGTTTTTAGACATGGCCAATTATCTTAAAACATGATTTTTACATCAAGAACAGTCATAACCGCAATGCAAGATGTTCCCTTTAGATGACAATCACTACTATTGGGATGAACCTTGGTTATTCAAGAATTATGTTGATGGACTTTTAAGACACCAAAACCTAAAATATTAGACTCAAAATTTAATTGAAATGTGTTACACATCTCCAACTAGAAGCCATCATGGACATGAGTGTGTAGTGGACAATATCATCCTAAGCATATGTTTTTGGCCCTTATTGCATAACGATGCATGGGGATTCTGCCATCAATGATACATGTTCCAGAGAATGGTGAATATAAGTAAAACGATTGAGATTCCACAAAACCCCATTGTGAATTCTGATGTTTTTGACATATGGGGCATCAATTTCATGTGACCATTCCCTATGGAACATGGAAAAAATTACATTTTAGTCATAGTAAATTACCTCTCCAAGTGGGTTGAAGCCAAATGAATGGCTCATGAAATAACAAAGGTTTTCATGGATTTTCTAAGAAAGAATGTGTTTTCACGCTATGGATTCCCACAATTACTCATCCGTGATTTAGGGGCACATTTATCCCATCAACCAGTGAGTAAAATTCTAGAAATATATTACATCCTCTACAACACCGGAATTCCCTATTATCCACAAATATGTGAGAAGGTCAAATTGTCAAAATCGGAGGTGAAGTGGATTTTAGAGAAAACCAGTAATACTAGTAGAGGAAATTTGAGACCAAATTTGGAAGATTCATTATGGGCATACCAAACTGCATATAAGACACCCAAAGGTACCACCCCATTTCAATTGATTTATTGAAAACCATGCCATCAACTGGTAGAATTGGATCATTGTTCATTCTGGGTGACTAAAAAGATGAATTTGGATACAGAATAAGCTGGGGAAGAAAGGTTACCATAATTAACCTTGTTCGGAAAAATAAGGAGAGATGAATATGAATGCATGAGTATTTACAAGGAAAAAACAAGGTGGTGGAATGAACGACACATCACAAGGTGGACCTTCACCCCTGGGAATAAATTTATACTTTTCAATTCAAGATTTTAATTATTCCCATGAAAACTAAAATATTTATGGTCTAGTTAATTTGAGTATGTCCATGTTTTTCCATATGGAACAATAGAAATTCAAAGAGAAGGAGAACCACCCTTTAGAGACAATGGAAAAATGCTGAAGATTTATCAACATCAATTTCATGATGGCCATTTCATCAGCCTCATGTTAATCTAAGCTTTAAAAAGATTCAAGGTACTAACTATAAAGGAGGTGCTGACTAGGAGGAAGGCCAGGATTTGACATTGTTTGATAAGTTAATATTAGATTGTAGTAGAGAAGTCTCAAGTATGCAGACACATAAAGAAATGGAAAAGGTTAAGGAGGGGGTAAGCACAATTTAGTTCATGTCGTGTACATATGTTTTACAACCTGCAACCCTTTCTCCGAGAAATATTTTTCCCCATACATGATGTCACCTTCATTTACATGTCATGTGAAGGGTCCGTTTTGTTTAAAAAATAGTATATCGTAACCCATATGTCATTACCCACTCACACCTCAACCCTTAGACTTTCTTGACCCCCCTCTCTTACTCCACTACACCAGCAACCTCCACATCCTTCACCCTCCACTTGTGACCACCCAATCGACTCTACATATCCCTCAAAGCCATTCCCCTCCATTTTCCCTACCAGAACAACAAGCCACTCCCCTTCTCCCTCATGCCTCACAACCCCTCACATGTGCCCCACCCCTCTTACCTACATAGCACACACAAAGCGAACCCAACTTGTACCCTCACCCTCATACTCCTCCTCTTCTTACTCGTATTCTTACCACACATCTAATATCCAACACTAGTCAACTTTGAAGCGCCCTTGTTCATCCAGTGATAACCACATGCACCCAGTTCTCTATTTCCAAACCCATGTGCACCAGGTTAATCATTCCCAGATGAAGGACAAGCCAATGAGGACCAACAAGACACTGGACATGAACATCCTCGCCAAGCTCAATATCGTCTATTATGTCATGTATCTCCTAGAGACATTACATATAAATAGTATTATCGAAGTCTAGGAGGAGAATTTTCGGGAGTTATTCTTGGAGTTCTTGGACACTTTCAATATCTCCATAGAATTCCTATACCTTAGACTAGGTGGCCTACCCAAAGTGATTTGTTTCGCCATGTTTTTAGTAGGGTTCAACATTTATATAGGGGGGTTCATTATCTTAGATATTTAACCCACCTTTATACTCTATCCATCATAAGAGACTACACTAGATTTATGGCCCCTAATCGCCAGCGATCCCTAGTCACATCATGACCCTTGACTCACGAAGTTGACTAAACTACGGGGCTCGGCTTTGAAAATATTTCATACAGGAATAGAGCATGGTTAGTTTCCATGAGGTGAGACTCACGTCAGTATTAGAGAGATGAAAATTATCATTTTTTTCACTGCCATGTGAGGTCCACCAATAAACATGGTCGCCCAGTTAACTCAGTATTTCAATATTTAGTCCCAATGACATCGAGGAATGCTCATGGGAGGATCCTTTATCACCCTCTTGACCAGATATTTTGGTTCCTTTGATGCTTCTTAGCCCCTCTCCTCACTAGACCCCATGGAGATCATAGTTCTTGTGATGCTTCACAAGATGCAGATGGTCATAAAGGATTGCGACTTCTACTTTTGGGAAACAAGCTTCCAAGAGACCACCCTCATTATCCTAGAGGAGAAGCAGAAAAAGACACCCTACCCAACCACAGTCCACCATGACACAAACCCCATCATTTCCCACCCCCCCCCCCCCCCTCTATCATCCCACCACCATCCTTTCACACCTTTACGGAGCTCTGGGTCAATTTTCAGTGAATTTTGGAAAATTTGTGCTAGATATGGACCCACATCCATCTCCCATTGGTTTAGCCCAGCAAATATACCCCTATACTCATCTCCAACCCTAAAAAACCCATCATATTACACTATTCCACCAACCTCCTTAGTCCATTTCGACCTACCCCCAGACCTCAGAGACCCTGTTGCTTAGCAAGTGTTCATAGAAGAGTAGGCTCGACAGGGAAAGGTACTGGCCACTATGCACACCCCTAAGGTAACACTTGTTGAACCAATATCCATACCTATGAACCACGTACGGATTGATACCTCACCACCTCCCACCCCAGACCATATACCTATCAACACCACCCCACATTCCACTACAGATGCATCCCCTCCATTATTAAACACAACTATTTTCGATGCCTATTTAGTCAGACATATGATCTCGACCCCAATCAATGACCTGACCCTAGGGGAAATTATTGGCTCAGACCCTTGATGTATATTTTGTCTATATTTTGTGTATTTTTTTGTAAAATTTTTATGTGTTTGGGTATTCTATTGTTTCTATCATTTTTCTTACCCATCTTTTGTACATAAATTTTCTATATTTATATTCATGGGATTTATTTTTCATGCCCTTTTGTTTTGATTTTATTATCATTTATTTTTGTTCATAGAAATGTATAGGTACTCAGAACCATCTACTGTTCTCGACATTCTAGTTTCCCCATCTATTTTGGAATAATGAGTGATCAATCAAGTAATCAATATTTTTGAAAAACTTCATGACGTTTTTCTAGAGATTCATCAATAAAAGAAGCCATTGTGACCAATGATTCCATTCTTACCTCACCTCATTCATGCTCACACGACTATAATGAAAGTAATTAAACCACCAATGTGACCACAAGAACTTCGGGACATAGCCTCTAGCAGCTGTAAGAGGTGAAAGAGAAACCATGCACTTGGACCAACTGAAAGAAATCTTGACCCACCTACATAGATGATGATGTTTAGTTAATATATCTATGGGAGGAAACCCTTATTTCATTTGATGTTTAGTCAAGTAATCGTTGTTGTTACTTTTTCATTCTTCTTTCATCTACATCTTTTATGAAGTTTCATTGTATAAAACATCATAAATTTAATAAAATTCTTATTTCTATTTCACACTCAGTGTACCTGCCCACTTAACTCTTATATTCCATATTTATAACAATGAAATAATGTTTTTTATCAAGTGAAATATTTCATTTCTCACCCATTTTGAAGGTGTATTGGACATATTAGTGTTATGGAAGCTCCAAAAAATCACATGGCATACCACCATCACCAGGGAGCTCTCAATTTCCAACTTTTTATTATTGTTACTTATTCCATTTCAATTTCATTTAATCTAAAAATTATACACTACTCCCATATTCATTTCATGGACAGTGGGGACACTGCCTCTTTCTAAGTGGGGGGGGGGGTTCTCATGATTTCGCATATTATACACATGCTTCTTTGATTGATATTACTTTTCTAGGATACATTTTTCAAAATTATAAGCATGCTTTTAACCTAAAAATATTTACACCGTTGTATTTAAAGAAAAATATATGTGTAAAATTGTTTAATATAGTGTTTCATTTCTGTTTAAAATTCAAAGAATTATTGACAAGTTTAGAAAATTTATACAAATTCAAAATCATTGAAATTTTGATTAATCGACCCATTACTTATGATTTATTCCTATTGTAATTGCCAGTCTGTTTATGATTCTCACTACCCGGGAGGACTCGAAGCCTAAAATTTCATATTCTTTTATAAGATTTTTTCTTGAGAGATTCTAGGGGCATATGAACCTACTAGAACTTGAACAGAGATCTTATCAAAGAAATTACTGAACAATTATAAATTTAAAATGAGTTAGACACTTTTTGGTATCCATTTTTCTTGAAACCTTCCTACCATATATCCTTTATTTAGCCCATAGTTTCAATGAATAAACTTATAGAATGAATCCATTTAAAACCCATTTCTCTTCCAACCCTTCACATTGTATGAAGAATAAGGTTACCTTTGAACAATTATTGGGGAGGAATTAAAAATGCATGTGATGCTTTCACTTTCAGTGATGTATGATGTGCTCACCTGACTACTTTATTGTGATCCATATCCATTTATTATGTTTCATTCCTATTATATTCCTTTAAAAATAGAAAATTAAAGAAAAATGGATATGGTTTGTGTACTAGAAAGGTAAAAAAACCCCATTTCCTAGACTGATGAATCCCATGAAGGATCATATGGGGTTAGGTGGTGGGTGTGAGATTTATCATAGTCATTACTTTAAAAAATAAAAATGAAAAATAAATACAAAAATGAATGGAACAAAATATTTTTTGTATACATACTTGCTACCCAAATAGATCCAACTCGAGCTGATGAAGTATGGATTTGACTAGTGAGAAGGAGGAAATTTTATGAAGCCTTCCTTACACTTATGCATTGTAATTCAGAGCTTACCCTCGTTTTTTACCTGATTTCCACTTTTTACCTACCTATCCACAGCCTAATAGTAATCAGAAACCTATTCCTGAAGCCCTCGTGATTAAATTATATAATTTACTTTACATATTAGAGATGGTGGAACTAGTGAATGCTTATGGATAGGAACATGTAATCAGGGTACGAGCATACCAATACTTACCATATTTACCTTGACTGATAAGATAAAATCATGGTGAAGTAAATTAAAACTGGGTATGTGCTTAAGGAGAAGTTAAGATATTGTAGTTAAAAACTGGATTTTTTTTGAAAAGATGGACTAAGAGGAATAAAAATATTTCTATAGTGTACTCATAATTTTAATTTCTTGGACATAATGAATGTTTCTCAGTTTAAAATTTTATTATCCTTTGTGAAATCTTTGTTGAAACGTTTTTTCTTGAGGACAGGCAATTGATCATGTGGGGGGGGATTTGATAATCTTAATTTTTATATAAATTTTTCTATCATTAGTTTATTTTTTTCAATAATTCACTTGATAATGAACATTTTATGTGTAAAATTTTACAGGAATAAGAGTTCAACAAGTTTCCAAGGAATATAGGTAGAAAAAGAAAAAAATGGCCAAGTATACACCGTGATGATTTAGTACATGTCGTGTACATATGGATCACATAATGCTCCAATTATTGAATCCATGACATGACCAAGCTTTGAAACTAGAAAACAATAATCCTCTATAATTCATTTACAGCCCAGAAATTTCATGATTCAAGTCAAAGTAGACAGTGAGAGAACTGTAAGGAATCCATGTGTAAATATAGCTGGAGGAGAGAACTCAGCGTGAACCTTCAAGTACATGACATGAACCCCGTCAAATCTCATAAATATTTGAGAGATATGTACACAATGATGGAGATCCAAAATCCCTAGAAAATGATATGGATTGAGGCTACACTATGTGTACTTCAGCTACAAATTTTGATGATATTTTTTTCTATTTAACCAACAGAGAGGAAGAGCATTAGAGAGATAATCCAGATGAGCTCTTTCTATCCCTTTCATCTCCTTGATAATTCCTTCATAGTTCCCCCATTCAAACTCTCAAATTTTTATTGTTTTTATATTTTTATTAATTCTGAGAGCCTTGGAGCTTCCGTTCCTCAACACCGTTCCAATTCCATTTCTGCATTTATATTCCATTCTCATTTGTTTCTCAAGTAAGTGTTTTAATTCAAGTCATAAATTATCTTGTTCATGTTTTTCTTCATTTAACCCAAACCTTCTTACATGATATTAATTATATTAATTCTAATAAACCCATCAATAATGTTTTCATCCATTTATATAATTGCATCCTACCCCACCATGAGTAGCTAAATCCTTAAAGGGTGGGGATCATGTTTGATGTACCTACATAGTTAAATAAACCTTTAATTCTAAAATTGGTATACCTAATAGCATTAGTACTCAGGATAAAACTCAATATGCCATCCAATTTTTGAAAATGTCCCGGACCACGAGACATTGAAGAAAACGTACCTATCTTGAATGAATTAGAATAGGATACAATAGTTATCTATGAACACATTCTAACAGGGAAATAAAATATAATACACCTAGGCTGTTAACTATCTCCTGATCATGGAATGATTAATTCTTAGGTAAAATTAGATGGCTAAATCAAATTAAACTAGAAACATTTGTTTTCTTTGTAGAACCAACCAATGGACATGTCCAATATTAAACTTATATATTGTTCTCCCGCAAGATACTTGACTGGATCTTGACCCCTCTTTTATTATTGGATGTCACTCATAAAGTAAAAATTAATTCAACTCCAAAACATTAGGATTTCTCATAAGGACACCCATAAAGGTTTTGAACAAAAAATTTAACTTCAGATAATGTTCCCTCTATGGGTTTGACGCCACGCTCCCACTACACTATGCCCTCTAGTTAGTGAATGTTTGGAAGAATATAAATTTTAATTTGACCCAACACCCAGAGGGAAGTAACAATGCATTTCGGGCACATAAGTTTTCTTTATATTGGTTTGGTAATTTTATATTCCATGTTACAATAATCCCCCAACTATTTATGATTCCCATGGAATTTATTTCCAGCCTTTGGGGTCTTTGGGATGTCACCTAAGTCCAAGTAACACCCTCTGCCTCTTCCTAATCTAATGGGTAAGGGGAGGGATGATTCATGGTAGGTGTCACCTTATAACCCATAACGAACATGTAAATATAAGGGGAAATGGAATTGTTGATGCATTTTTGTGTTCATCCAACCACACTCTTCTATTATGATATCAATCAGTAACTAATGATGAAACTATGATTTCTAGATGTGGTTCTGGGAAAACATCCTATCTTCCTGATGTGATGCAATGGTATGGTTGTGATTCCTAGAGATACCTCCTAGAATTTTAATTATGTTACCAATTTATTGAATGTTACATTCATTTAAATTATAAGTGTCACTATGATTCAACAATGCATATGGAACATATAGGAGTTTAATGTGTGAATCTTAAAAACCCATATACAAATTGGGTCTCCTAGGATGTCTAGATTTCTAGGATCCAAGTGATTTTAGAGGTTTCTAGGTTTCCATATTTTCCTCGAGAACTAGATGATTCTAAAATCCCCAAGGATTGATGATGATCTCCTCGATCTATGCGTAAGATACTATTTAGGATTTGTTGGGTGAACCATTTTCTCATTTCCCATAAGTATCTTGGAATGTGCTTTAGATCCAGTTATTGAATGATGTTGAGTTTTTATCTCCGATTATGAGAGTATTACTAACATATTTCCTAAGGTAACCCCATTTTTAAATATCCCTTATTTAAAATGTCTTTTTTACTTATGTAATGGGACCACATACCCTGAAATTAGATTGAATTATGGATGGACAAGGAATTTTTTTAGGTTATAATGGTTACTAATGGATTTAGTTTCATATCTAAGACTCACATCATCTATATATATTTCTTGTATTAATTATATCTAGTTGAAACCTAGAACCATACTTATTATAGTGTATCTGAATGAAAATGACACTAGGGATAGCATTCATACCCCCCTGTGGTGATGTAGATTTCTCAGAGATGTTTTTAGTGCTTCAAAAAGTTGTTAAAATCAATTGGGATCACATAACCATGTTTAAATAGTGGATTTGTTATATTTATTTCATTCCATTTATGCCATGGATTTTCTGGGAAAATTTCATGACCATTCACTTTTGACTACAGGTCAGAGGTTCACCATTGGGCATGGATTATAATGTTATTTTTTTCACAACATCTTTGTGAACTACATTGTTCATGAAGACCATTATATACTTTAAGTTTCATCATAAATACACAAGGGGTAATGTGTGGCCCCGATTGTATGATCCAGTAGAGTCACTCATGTGGGTTCTTATGGTTGGGCCTAAGTAGCTTAGTAGGGTATTTGTAGATTGAGATTATGGTTAATATTGGAGTAATAGAGGATTCTTTTTTTTATTTTGTTTAATTATTCCAATATGTGTGATAAAAGGAATGAGATATCAATATTATATGTATTTCATGTCACTTTGGACCTTTACTACATTCCATTTATTACTACCTCATTATATTGATTTCTTTGGTAATATAATTATTTAATTATATGGATGATGTTATATTGTTTCCCCTATTTTTATTATACTAAAATAATATTATAGTATCATTATATACACACCATGGGACCTTGATGCTAGTCTAAAACCTCTGTAATATTGATAGGCATTCTTGAGGCCTTGTCACTAAGCGGTTCAACTACTATTCATAGACTGAGTTGGGGTGGGTATAAAAGGAGTTCCTTACATGTTATCTTACTATTTGGGACGTGGTAGTCATTATTATTAGTAATAATTTAGATCTTAATGTGGATATAATATTAGTGTGTCATGAAAATTTGATTCGTTAACAATTCAAAATTTCTAGGGTTGTGGGATAAATTTAATTAGTTTTTTATGTTACAACAGAGAACAATTTTCAGTTTGAAAAACATATAGGCTGTCTGTATTTTATTATTTATTATGGATTTATGGATCTCATTCCATTGGATTGATTCCATTTATTTATTAGGAATATTTTATGGTAGAGGAAAAAGGAATGTGTTCATGAATTATATATGTTTCATATGGTTAACATGTTATAGGTATATTAATGTGTGATTTATTTTTTTGATGAATGAAGAAAACTATTTATTGCTTCAAAAATAAACCAAATGATGTTTTTCCATTCCTATTCATAGTGGTATTCTAATTTTCTTTTCCACCTTATTGAATTCTAGTATGGAAGGCTATGTGTACTACATGATGATTTGACATGGAAATTGTGAAATTAAAAAAGACATAAATTAAGGTGGTTTAGTTACCCTAATTAAGTTATAATTTTTAATTAACACCTCATTAGTCACTCTAATAGGTCTGTAGAGGCACTAAAAAACATAGATATGGACCATTAGGAGAACCATGTTCACTTGGGTAGATAATTCACTTATAATATAACATTTTGGGTGTATCCTTTTCAGGTGTAGTTAACTAATGATTCATAAGAACCTACAAGGAGTGTTTCCACCTTGATTGCTATGATACTTTACATAACCAAACTTATTTATGAATATATTATTAGATCATCTGGTGTGATGAAGATAGGTTTGTGAATGATTATAGTGAACTAGAACCTCATGGTGGTATTACCATATATGGATCCCCAGTGAGTATCAGTTCATTATCATCATTATCTTTTATATCATGAACTTGTAGTAGGAAATAACCTGGGAGGATACTAAGATAGGACCAATTCATAATAGGACGATCATAGGTAGGTTATTCCTTAAATAATTAATGAACTTATTGTCCATCCTTATGTTAAGGTTTACTAACAGGTTTCACTTAAATGGGTTTCCAATTACAACATAAAGGGGTGTTTTCCTCTACCACTAGAAATTTACAACAAATATAATTGAACCATTTTTTATATTTTTTTACCCTCGTAGTTTTATTACTTATTTACCTACTTTTATTTTTATCTCTTTTAGACATATATATTGTTAATAGTCCTGTTAGATGTTGTGCATTGAGACGAGAGCATGGGGGAAAACTCATGATATGTGACCCCATGGGTGGCTATTTGGGAATGATGATTTCATGGGTTGATATGGGAGCATGGATGATATTTAGATATACATGACTGGTAAGACTATGAGGGAGACCTATATACAAATCTATTTTACTCAAACACCAGTGATTCAGTAATTATTTTGATTGAGGACAACCTAAGAGAGGTGTTTGATTGGGTTGACATATGTATTTTGAGGCACTGATCTTGGTTATATACTCATGTAGAGACCAATACATGAATAGTGATTAGGTATTCTGATATAGGTGGGATGATGCTTTTGTTTTTTAAGAAACAACCTAGGGTTCTTAGGTATTTAGACTAGTTCTAATGGGTATGATTGTTTGGGTTCCTAGACCTATTCGCTAGTGAGTGTCCTGTTACCAATGTGGATAATGTGCAGGTCGAATGTCATGATTGGGATGGAAATAGAAGATATCTAATATTATTGATGATATTGACATGACATGGACCAAATATGATGGGTAATTGTTTTGGAATGATTTTTTGTGGTGATGGTAATGGAATGGATCATGGAGAGGTGACATGCTCAATTTTGAAAGAGTTTTAATGGAGTTCCTTGTGTCTTGAGATTGAAATTCTATATGTCACAATCATCCTATATATAGTAATATGTGACTCTTGGGTTTGTGATTTGAGTTATGGGAGGAGTGTTAATAGATTTTACACTTTCTATTCTATACGAGATAGGAATAGAACATGCCAATTTCATGTGGTACAATTTAAATAATTAATTTAAGAATCGTTATACAAATGTCAAGTAATGAAGATTTAAAAAAAATTTTATGACCATGGTTTCCCTATAGTTTTAATTAAATAATAAAAATCTCACCATATTATAGGAGACTCCAAGAATGGATTGGGTGTGGTGGCATGCCGATCTAGCTCAAACCCGGTTAGGTATTTATAGGACAGTGAGCATGGAATAGGGGGAGACAAACACACATAGTTGTAGAACCTATTAAGGGTTCACTCAAGGAGTGGTATGATGTAAATCATGTGGTAGGGTGTACACCATTGGCCATTACTAGGTGGCGACCCTCATTATGAGTTGACATTCTATGTTTCTTGTGGAAACCATTCATAGGAAGTGAGAATGGGTGATGTTTTGAAGTTGTTGGTAGGTGCTCAAGAATGTGTTGGTATTTCCATTATAGTTAGTACATTCAGTGATTGATATAAAGATGTATATGTAACATGGATTTTTGTTTCAGGGGTATGACAAGGATACTTTTATTAGGGGAGTATTATATCGGTCTTAGCTGAACATATCACATGTTGGGATAGAGTTATGAGCACTATCAGACTAATTTTTAGATGGTTGAGATAGTGTTATGCAATTTCTCAAGATGATATCATGGATTCTTGTTGATCACTAATTCTTCTCAGGGATGATAAGGTTTATGGTTGGTAGGTTGTAAGGACCCATTTTTTCTATTTTGTGAAATGAGTATAAATTTGGATTTTTGTCTTGGAGTTGTTTATGATGGGTATAATGACCTTTTCAAAATAATATGATCTCAAATATTTTTTTGACCTCTATTTTGGCCTTGGAATAGGGTTTTAACCCTATCATAGGAGTTTGGTGGAAATATGTGCCATTGGACGTTTTTAAAAATAATTTATATGTAATATTTTCACAACTAAATATTACTTTTTTTGAACATATTCAAATGGTGATATCTTTTAAATAGAGCATCATATTGAGGGTCTTCTCCATGGTTTGGTCTAGAATGCATGTTTTTTACTTATTCATGTCACAAATATTATCAGGAACCATGGGTAGGCCCGAACCCATTTCTCTTTTTCATTCCTTTTTTTACTTTCCTTTTGTTCATTTTACATTTATTTTATCCTCTTAACCCTAGCATCTCGTGTATTCACACTTGAGGCTTCCCTTCATTTTAGATGAGAGAGAAAGAGGTAGAGGGAGGGAGACAGTGAGGGAGATTTATAGAGGGAAGGAGGTTGGTTCTTCCATGGATCTCAAGAAAAGAGGTATCATCATACGATTGTCTCAGAACGCAGACACAATCAATGATTTGGTGGATTCCACCAAAATGTATGATTTTTAGTTTTATGCCCCGATACACATATATTTTTTCATTTTTTTTAAATCCATTTTATGAATGTTTTAGATCCCATGCGATAAATATATTCTTAATCAGGTAAAATAAGTTTTGGGTCGATTTTAAGGTGTTCTCATTCGAGAATCATTATCACATGATGTGTGGTTTCATAATGACACACCATGTGTTATTAATTTTTTGGGAAGATGAATTTTTTGAATGTACACTATTTTTAGTGGTATTTGGACACATAATGAGTACATGGAAAGATAGAGTTTTTTTGGACTACACATCGTGTAATCCGTCTACAAAATTTGTAGTCATACATGTCCATGTGGCATGATACTTTGGTAGACACCCCATGTATGGGGTACATGGCCATGTAGTAGAACATAGTCAAACCACATGTGTGTCCTAGACATGTTATAACAACCATACATGCCCCATATGTTCCATGTCCATGTATTAGTACATAGCTAGACCCTATGAATACCAAGTCCATGTATAAGTAAATTTCCAAGTATGAGGTTTTGTAGTACACATAGTGTAGTCATGGTACACACCATTCATTACATTCTTATTGTCTTTTAGAGTGTTTTGGAAAAATATATTCCCCTAAGTCATCATTGGACAAATGAGGACTCAATTTTGAGAATGTTTTCAATTAGATCACGATGGTGGAACCCTTTAGGTAACTTAGGGACTCCTTTTAGGTGTTTCAAGGAAGAGGAGATTTATTGGAGTGGTTTTTACTCCATTAGATGGATTGAAAGTTCTCTAGAGAGGGATACATTAGATGATACCTAGATGCGTGTCATGGGAATAGTAGAGGATGTGTTATGAGACATCCAATATTCTAGTTTTATGGTTTTCAAGGTAAAATCCCTAGTTATTAGGATTGGTATACTATTTTAGGAGACAGATAGGTTTCATCTTTGGGGAAACCTAGAGGTGAACCTTGGTACTGAGTGAACCATGATCCATCACCCTAAACCGATGTTTTGGTGAATTTAGCATTGAGCCTAGGAGGAAAGATTTGTTTAACACTTCTGGAATTCATGCTTACCCCTATAGATAGGAATTTCCTTAGAGAATAATTTATAACTGAGGATCCCAAGAGGGATTTATCCGCTTATGATTTGATATATATAATCATATTTGGGATACCTACATTAATTAGATTCTTGAGTTCCCATGGGGGATTCCTCTACCTGTGTACTAATTTTGAGGATCTCAAGAGGTATGTTTATTCATATGATTGACCTAGAGCTTCCCAAGAGTGATACCGCCACCTACGTGTTACTACAAGGATGATTAAAGTGATTACTCTCCAATGTTTGACCTAGGGGATCGCCATGGGTTCTCTAATGAATTATTAACACAAATTAAGTATGTTATAATCTTGGGTAGAGATAATAGTTTGTGTTAACATAGGTCATGTACAAAACATGTGAGCCCAAGGGGTGGAGGAAATGGTGATGGGTTTTTAAATTTGACCAACCTCACTCTTTAATTATGTTTTCACTCAATTATAGTTGATTAACTATGATTTCTAGACAATTCTCTCAAAACTCAGGTTATGGGCCAGATGTGATGTGATAGTATGGTGGGGATTCCCATAGGTACTCCATGTGATATGTTTTATTATCCTTTTTGATTAAATTTCACATTCACAAGAATTCCTTGTGTCCTTGAGATTTCTGCTTATGCAAGGAACCGAGAGGAAGTTCCCATGTGTATATTAGAACACCTATTACATATGGTTTCAAAAAGGTTTTCTAGGATGGTAGGGTCCAGGTGATGAAAGTGGCTTCTAGGTTTCCATATTTACCCTAAGGAATAGATACTTGTGAGATCCCTGGTGATTTATGACGATCACCTCGAATGAGGCACGAGGTACTCCTTAATATCGAGTGGATGCACCATTATTGCATTTCCTAGAGTCATCTGAAAATTGTATATTGAGCCAAATATAGAATGATGCTAAGTTTTTATCTTAGATTAGGATAGTAATCCTTAAATATTTACTAAGGGTCACCCCCTTAGGAATTACCCTCATTTCCAATGTCTTGGTTTCCTGTTGAATGGGACCTAAGAACATGAAATCAGACAAGATCAGGGAATGTATGGACATCATCATGGTTCCATTGGCGACTCATGGCTAGAGTGGTATACTTGGGATTTCTCTAATTCATCAGTCTGAATTATTTATATGATATCTATTTAATACCTAGAATCCTACTTTATATAGTGTATACGAGTGTGGGTGATATCAGTGGTAGGAATCATATCTATATATAGTGACGTAGCATACTCAAATAAATTTACAAAAATGTTTTAATTAGGTATGGTTGATAAGGATCACAAACCCAGGGATCTATGGTGTATTTAGTTTACTTACTCCATTCCAATTGTGTAATGACTAGGTTGGACATATTGTATGAGTATGCACTTATGAAAGAAGGTCATATGATCACAATTAATGGTGACCAATTGAGATTTGTTTTTAATCTAGTGTATGTGAACCTTGGAGTGCATGAAAAAACTATTATATGTGTTTAGGTTGAGTATACATACACAATGAATATGGAAAGTACTAGATTTTTTATATCTATGAGGTACAATTGTTTGGGTTCTTAGGATTATGATAGGAAATCTCTCCATCTTCTTCGAAGAGTAGGTATGTGGTTCAACAAGGAGTAGTAGAGTAACATTTTGTAGTTTTATTCTTTACTTATTCAAATATATATGACCATCCTAGTGGCTGATCATTATTGTTTGTATTATATAGATGTTTGGAAATTTATTACATTCCATTTATTATTTCCTTGATTATATTTATTTCTTACACAATTTGATTATTTATTATTATAGATGATGTTTAGTTATTTATACTATCTATTTTACTCTAATATGAGGTAATATCGTTCACAAGAACACTCCCTAGTCCATCACTATTATTCAGTATCCTCAGTCATATGGGGAGGTGCATTTGATGAATTTTCACCAACCATTTTAGCTAATCTTCTTAGAATGAGTCAGAGTAGGACAAGACATGTCATTTAGTTCATACCATATATCTCAAGGACTATAGGGGTGTTAATAGAAGACATTAGATTACATTGATATAAAAAAATAAAAAAATACCCTTGTTCTTTAAATTAATTTTCCATTTTGTAATATTATGCATGCCTAACATAGTCAAAAAAATAACCCCAACTTTAAATATATTGAAGGGTAAATTGATTTTCTTATATATTTTTTGAACTGGTCTATTCATCCACTATTTTTATCATTTTATATCTCATATGGTTCCTAAAACCATGAAAAATAAAGGGTAACCACCAATAAAATCTCTATATATATACATAAATGACAATTTTTCCCATACCGATGTAATAAAAACATGTAAATGTATATAATGCAAACAGGTATAATGAAATACTACCATGAATGAGGTCTAATATATCTCCCTAAACAAAAAATCCCCAATCTCCCTTGAACTCTCCTAAAAAATAACATAGGAAACTATTGATGGGTGAAAAATTGGGAGTACTCAGTAAAATAATACTTCTAAATAATACAACACCCATGTGATTTAAATTTATTCATTTAGACATGGGTGAAATACACTAAACAAAAGAAAATATGGGATTATAAATAGGTTTTAGAAAACCACTCATAATTATGTTAATTTTATAACATCATTATATTACACAAACTCTATCAATATATTCTTTTTATACAACCATCCATTAATGTTAATAAATCACAACTATTTATCAATAAGATAAATATCACTAATAGTCTGATAATAGAAATGGGATCATAAAATGTACCAATAATTTTATATATTAGTTTAAAGGTCATAACAGCTCAAATTGGAAATGATCTAATAGGAAAACCCATCATTATCTGAAAAGGAAGTCAATCATGACCAAAAAAACATATTAAAAAAACATCTCATGTATCTATTCAACCATATTATATTAATAACCGAACCACACATGATAAAATCATCATAACCAAATATAACCAATATTTAATAACCAATAATCATGGTGGTAAAATTGAAATATAAATCATAATTATAGTGTACATGATATCTCATAAATTCAATATTCATTACAACCACCAATATTCACATCTTACTAATTTCATTATTTGCTCAATACATCAATTACTCATTTAAGACAATCCATACTAGTATCATTCAATAGTCTCATTATTAATGTATTAAAATTCGTTAAAAATACAAACCATTTCTATTTTTCTCTATTTATTTTATTAGTTGTAAAACTTTGTTGACCAGTAAATCCATTAAACTTTTACACATATATATTTATTTAGTTAATTTAAATCATAGACCTTCTTCTTTTGACTACCATAGAATACCCACCATAATTTATCGTTCTATATCAAAGAAAACCCCAATATAGACTTTTTTATACACAACACTTCAATCCAACTTATACTCATAAATACCAAGAATTAACACCACTCGATCCATACCTCTCAATCCTTCCTTCTATAGATCCTATAATTAAAAAAACCACCAAGAATACTCTCCTAAAATCATTCATATATACTAAAAATATCTGACAACCTATTTTTAAAATGAAACCACCACCACCACAATAGAAAAATTAAACATTATCCCTTAAAGTTATTCTAAAAAACACTATTAAACCCAATATTGAAGCAAAATTCTAGGGAAGGAAAATACCTAAAATAAAATTACCATACCCAAAGAGATGAAAAACAACACTATCCAACAAACCTATATATTGTATCCATCCGTAGATAACCAACCAAAACTAAAAGGTATGAAATGAAATCTAATATCCAACAAGACAGGAACTCCACAACAAGAAAGTAACTTATAAGGAGGATAGTACTTGATCAACTTATGAATCACCCTAACTCTATAAGTTCCCAAATTAATTTACTTATAATCAATATTTGAATTTTTAATACTTATTTTTTCATTACCTTTCTATTTATATTACCATTCTCAAGATAATTCATACGAAATAAATTCTATTAGAAATTTATATCTTCACCCAAATTTCCATTCACCACACATATTCCAACATATTTTCCAATCTAAACATTATATAATATATACATATGAATCACTAAATCAATATTTCATTACAAGAATAACGAGGAATAAAATCAAAATTATCATCTTTTCACATATAGTTTATATTCAATTTCATGTGTACTATAAATCCTCTTTTATAATAGTTTAAATATAACAGAATAATTAATGCTATTATAGAAATTAATGAAGATAATACATGTAATTATAAAAATAATAATGAAAAATTAAATAAAACCATGAAGAAGAATAAAACATATAACATCCCCTTCTCCCAAAAAAAAATCTGAGAACACTGATCCAAATATAAGATATTTATGAAAAGAAAACAAATCATACATGGACTCATTTTTCCAAAAAAAATACTGAGCCTAAGGGAAGAGTCTAATAATGTAATGAATAATGTAAAAAACCCTTACATTAGACCAAACCATCTCCACTAAGCTTGCGGGAAGAGTATGAACCTATTATGTCAGAAAGAGCCTCAAGATCATGTAAAGGGGGTATATTTTTAAAGGATGAATTTGTAAAAAATTGTTTATATCCTATGGAATTAAGTGGTGGAGTTATAACCAAAGGGTAGTTGGTAAAAAAGCTTAGAGAAATAAATGAAATGAGTTTCAATTGTTATATCATAAGGGGTTATCAATCTAGGGGAGTTAGCATCTACTAGGGTTGTTTATAAGGTTACAAAACATATTAAGGGATATAATATTATAGATGATAGAATAAAATCTAAAAATTTCCATAACTTAATAAATCTAAGAAATTACACATAAAGATAAGTGAAGTATAACCCAAATGAATCCAGGGAAATATTCATTGAACCTATAACATCATATTCATCACCATATAGTCAACCATAACCCGAAATGAACCATATTTCAACCATCACTAGAATAAATAATAAGAAATAATGATGAAAAATAGATGATAAGAGATCCTTAAATTGAGGAAGGATCAAAACCCAAAATTCATAGGTTCAAATCTATAAATGGGTGAAAAAATTCCTTAAAATGGGGCCTTGTAATCGATTCGAGTTTTAGAGAAATTGGAAATATCACACTAAGGAGAAAGGTGAACACCTTTTTATTAAGAAACTCAATTGACCTCCACCATGGCATGGTGGATTTTGACATAGTGGTTATAGAATCTATAAAATAATGATATAAGACTACAGGTATTTAGAACAACATATCCCTCCTTCCTTAATATCGATTTTTTCAATATTAAAAATGATTTTGAACAACACCATGACCTGAAGTTACCCAAAATGGATGTACTAAAAACACCATGGATCATGTTCACCAAAATATCCATATATATGATGTGATTTTCTCTACACAATACTTTATATCAAATGGTATGATACTAACAATGTCACTGATTATGATTCATGCATATATAAGTGTCACTTGCAGAAGGGAAAATCAAAACATTGCATGAAATGAATCAACTCACCATGACATTGCACCACCACAACCAACTACACATACATTTTAAGTCCTAACTCACCCAAAATACACAAACTCCCACAAAATGGGTGACTTACACCCTAGTTCGACCATAAATCAAAATAGAAAATGTGTCATGGATGTTCCCCTAACATGACGTCCAAAACATGAGTTTCAACCATAGAGAGCCAACACTCACCCTATCAACTCAAAGATACCTCTAAAACCATTGTCAAACTACCACACAAGAACAAAATGACAACTTAAAGGTCCATGTAATTTCAGGATATTATATTAAATACCACTTAAATAATTCTCATCATCGAGAATCTGAATACATCCCCAAAAGGAGAATCTAAACAATGTAAATAGCGGTGAAAACCAAGTACTAAAAGTAATTATTAATTAAAAAATCATTAGTAATAATTATGAAATAGTATATAATAAAAATATATAAATAATTGATAAATAATAAAAATTAATTGATAATGAATAATTAAAATTTGATAATGAATAATGAATAATTTATAATTTATAATTTATAATTTATAATTATTAATTATTAAATGGGAATAAAAAATTATTTCTTATTCATTAATA
Organism: Viscum album; assembly: GCA_963277665.1. Taxonomy (NCBI): domain Eukaryota; kingdom Viridiplantae; phylum Streptophyta; class Magnoliopsida; order Santalales; family Viscaceae; genus Viscum; species Viscum album. The sequence goes on along the minus strand of OY728135.1, from coordinate 518,542,749 downwards.
ATAAAAATATGTAATTGTAAATAATTATTAATTATAAGTAACAATTAATGAAAAATAATTATTAATTAGTAATAAATTTTTAATAATTAATAATTAATAATAAATAAATATTTTATTTTTTAAATACTTAGTGACTGATTATTAGAAATAATTAAAATTCATAATTCATAACTAATAAGTAATTAAAATTTTACATTTTACATAATATATTATTATAAAGAGTAGATAATTAATGTTAAATATTTAATAATAAATTATTAATTGACAAGTAATTAAAAATTAAAAAGTAATTAACATTTTAATTAATAATAATAATTATTATTAATTTAATGATGTTTGTAAAAAAAGCATTCATAAAATTAAATTAAATATAAATAATAAATAAATTTTAATATTTAGAAGAAATTTTTAATAAACTATCATATTTTTTCCATTATTTTCAAAAACCATTGTAATAAAAACAAAAAAACCCATTTATCCATGATTTTGAAAATCATCGCACAAAAAAATAATAATCGCTAAATAATATTTTTCTTATTGTAAAGGAATATAAAAAAATAAAAGTGATCATATTTTTAATGTAAGTACATTTAATAAAATTCATTAATAAATGAATGTGAAACAAGATACCCATATGAGAAAAGAAATTTTTATAGATAAATTATATCATCATCATCAAAAAAACATTGAGATTGATATATGAGAAGGAAAAACATAATGGATGAAAATTCCTAGATTGGTTTAAAAACATTTGAATTATTCTTATGAAAGAATGAATATTCCATGTGTCAAAGAAATTTCTTTATTGAGTAACCAAATGTTTACATTTTTATATAAGTTTATATAGTTTCTTATGAGAATCATATATGTGTTGAATAAAATATTCAAAGATATTTCTAAATATAATATAACCATAGGAACATTAGTGATTTATCATATAAATAATATGAATGACTACGTTAATGACTTGGAGAGAGTGAAGGATTCATTAATGATCTGAGCTGGGTATGAAATTAATTCTATAATCATCATTGTAAATGTTTCAATAGTGTGAGTCAGTTTAATAATAGTTTAAGATATTTCCCAAAAGTGTTGAAGATAGTTGAACTAGTAACATTATGCTTATGTTCTTCTGATGTTATGATTGTAAAAATTATAAAATGTTCATAGAAGAAGAATAAAATATATGTTGGAATATCTAACATTCAATATTTTAATTACTAGTGATATTTGTTGAAACATAATGAAAATTTTAGGAAATAAAGACAAAGATTCCAGAGGATTGAAAAGTTTGAGTAACATGAAAGGGATTTAAAACTCCATGGAGATTCTAAATTACCTTTTTATATTATAGAAAATTATTATTCAATTTTGAACTGTATGTGGTACAAAATGTATAGTTTACAGATATTTTAAATATATAGGAGTTAAAAAATCAATGACATTTTTTATTGAGATTATAGTTTTTATTCAAATAATGTAGAAATTGTTACTATTATATACATTCAAAATTATATGTAGTATTCTAGGATCATATAGATCTAAATAAAGGTTTCTATTCTTTGTTAATTTCACTTATGTTATAGAAGAAATTATTTTTTAATAAAGATATGAATAAAATTAGATGTTTCGCATGGGTTTTGATTCATAAAATTCTATATAATTATTCGGAAAATGATTCAAGTAAAAGGTGATTTATCTAGTAAAAAAATATTTATATGTGGAATATTTTAAAAGTTAAGGAATTATGATTCCACCATACATCTGTCGATTATTTTAAATAGTAAATTCATCTCTTCTGATTATTTCACTAAACAAATTGAATACTATATGATATAATTTATTAGTTAAATATTCACACTAAAGAAAATAATTTCTATTTCCTAAAAGATAAAGGGTTTATGAGTCTTATCATGATATTTTAAGAAGAATGTTGTTTCCAAGAGGTTATTGGTAATATATTTGGAATTATAGAAGATCAAATTGTAATAATTAGAATATTATTTTAGTTTAAATCAATGTGAATTTTACTTGGCATCCTAAAATGGTTTAATATGTACTAGTAAAGAAATAAATTAATATAAATTTATGTTTTCATAGAAAACTAATCTCCAATGAAATTTAGAATGGGAAGGTTCATATTATGAAGATGAAAATTAATTTTCTAACATCATAACATTGGATGTTGTGATGTAAAGGAGATTAAATATAAAATACAATGAGTTGAATATTAGTAATATGATTCCATGTTCTCATTATTTTTCAAACTACATTCTTAAATTTTATCCATTATAGAGTTTATCATAAAGTTTTATTATATGATCACATTGAGATATATCAATAAAAACACATATATGTGGAGTTTAATAATTCACTATAGGTGATTATACAATAAGAAAATACATTTTAATTACATTTTAATGGTATTAAATGTTCATTTTTGATCTTATGGGCCTGAGTTAGTGCATTTTCATTATGAACATCCATTCTCATCATTTGTGCACTTCATGCCTAATATACACCAATTTAGGCCCAATGAGTCATCTAATTATAAGGAATGTAATTATCAATATTTTAATTTGATATTTAGGGAACTATATATACACTTAAATTTGAACATTTTTCATTCAGGGATCAATGGATGATTCATATACGATGACGGAGATATTTGGAGATTAATGGAAGCAATTGTAGAGAAGGAAGATTGGACACCAACCCACTTATGAAACTGTGGGGCCCAAAATACAGGCCCAATGAATCCCAACTTTTGTGGGATGATAGAATACATCTTTAGGAACAAATCACTCTACAGGAGATAATGATAATTCGGCCTCTATGGTGGTCATTAAGGTTCCCCAAGTTAGAGATACAATTATGGTCCAGATTCTGCGGCCCAGAAAAACATCCCACTAATTTGATCATATCTAGGAATCCACAACTTCCAATGGGACCAAAATTTACAGGATATTAGAAGACATCTGGTGCTCCATTTTCTTCGTCTATGGCCCACTCTGATTCGGCCATCTAGAAGGTCATCCAAATACGTATGTTCGTTGGATGAAAGCTGGCTGCCACCTCGGGTCAAATGTGGAAAAGTCCAAATTCCACAAGCTTTCCACCACCTATGGCCTACCAAAATTAATTGAGATGCTTTGTACTATTGGAGGCTCTACCCAAGGGCTTAAAAATTCCTATTTAAGGCAGTGGTTTTGGAGTATTTAGGGATATTTGGTGCTAGGTTTCATTGTAGTGTTATGCTGCCGCATTGTGGTTGTAATCACATTTCTTTCTCATGTAAGTTGTTTAATTCACCTTAGTTTCTTAATAAAAGTTCTTCATTTACTCTTATTTTGTTCTTATACTTATCATGTTGATACCGTTGGTTCAAGGTGTAGATTTATTGACACCATACTTTGTGATATTTATCACACAACGGATGAGTGATCTTTTTTTGTTGTTGTTTTTACTTTTTCAATTCCACCCTTATAAGTCTACTTCCCGCTTCTGTTGAAGACATGTCATCAATGGAGGGATAACTCTTTTATGGGTTGATCCAAGGGAGTATCAAGGGGCAGGATTGGATGTTATTTATCACTCCATTAATGTCTAATCACTTCTTTTAAATGATATTTTTATTTGATGATTTTAAAACATCTCCATCCTTATTAAATTTAAGGTCACACATTTCAAGTGCTAATATGAACCTCTACCTTGGAGTGCTCAAAACATTGTTCCTTCAAGTGTATAGGTGATTAGTATTAGGTTGTGTAGGCATTAAACCAGTAAGTGATGATTTCGTTTGATCTTCTTAAATTAATCCATCTCAATTATAAGAAATTGAAATCATTAAAAAAGTAATTCATCTAATTCACCCCAAGCAATAACCTAGGATCAACGCATTCTTTTAAATTGAATTCACTTAAATATGTTAGTTATCCTTTAAACCCATATAAAATCAATCCATTTTGGCCACTTCATACCCAAAAATATTCCATATAATGCACGTGTCTATAGGTTTCTTCTTAGGTCTCTGAGGATTCGATAACCCAAGCTAAACTACAAGGACCGTTCTACCTTCATCTCTTGGGTAAATTTGAGCGAGAATCAAATTTTGGCGCCGTTTCCGGGGAACTGTGTAAGTTATCTTAGACACTATCATCCTTTTTTTTATCCCACTTCCCTTATCTCATCCCAAATTTCATTCCTATGGAAAACCCTTTTGAACAAGTCCAAACATGGGAAACCTATCCCCACTTTGATCACCCAACCCCATGTGTGATGTACAATGACCATCCTAATTTCTACATGTGGGATCATCAACAACCTAATGAACCACATTGTTTTTACCCCTATGATCCACAAAACATCCCAACATATAATGAGTCTCAATCACCAAAAAGCCAATATGAACACCCTCCTATGAAATTCCAACAACTTAATTATCCACCTGAAATAGACCATATTTCTCAACCCCTTACCCATCATGATCCACAATCGTTACTTGAAAAATTGTGTCAACAAATGGAAATAATGAATTTTTAGGTTTCATCATTGAGGTTATAACTACAAATCATTAAAAATTGTGAGGAACCCATCCCTACACAAACTATCCCTTCCATAACCTTATGTGAAGTGTCTAGTTTCTCACAAACCTCTCAAGAATTTACTGAAGAGAAAACCATTGGATTTGGGGATGATTAAGTGTATCAAGGAATTGTTTAAGGGTATTTAAATCAAGAGGAAATTGACTTTTTTTATTCAAAAGAGGATAATTTGACATCATGGGTTGAGTCTCCTAAGTATAACTCCATTAAAGAATTTTCAAAAACACCAACCATTGAACCATTGAGAGAAATCACAAACATTGAGTCTATATCCATTCCTAAAATCGATCTTTCCAATTTTTTGGTTGAATATTCTATTCAAAAGGAACCAATTTTGTTGAGCAATTTTGAAAATGAAATTGATTTTGATTCAAAGTTCCAACCTATGTCTGAAAGTGTTAGCCTACCCGAACTTGAAAGAAAGGAATTTCCATCCACCCTCAAGTTTCCATTCATTGAGAATAGCCAAAAACATCCAATTTTCACAATTTATTATCTTGAAACCAATAAAGAAGTAATGATTCTTAATGTCTTTGGAATGACGAAAAAGGAAACTAGGTCAACCATTCTTGATATTCCTTGGATTTTACAACTCATTATAGAACATAGGTTGGTACATGACAAAAATTATAAATATAGAATCAATCTCAAACTAGTATAATTGGTGAAATATGGGGTCCTTAAAATGTCAAAAATTGGTATTGGGTAAGTTGTGAGGTTCATGTTGGGCTAACGACGTTAAACAAAGCGTTGTATGGGAGGCAACCCATGGTTTTCAAGTTTCCTATCATTTTTTTGTTTTAATAAAATGTATATTTTAATTAATCAATTTTATATTTAAAAAAATAGATTTTTGACCAGTTCTTCTCTTATGAGTATGGATGGGTATGAAAGGAGAGCACCATATTCATCCATGTCACGTGGTGTGATCCGTGAGTAATACCTTACCCAGAAATTTAAAAAGAAGACAATGTATCATCAGTTTATTTTATTTTATATATATACTTACATTTTACTTTTATATATATATATACTCTTTTGTTTTGTTTGTTTTTTTCCTTTTTCCACTAGTGATCATTTCAAGCGACATGGATATCAAAGGACTAAAAGCGAGCGACAAGAACTTCAAACATCAACCACCAGGTGACTTCATTCCATGATCCTCATGTGTCAATTTCCTTATTGAATTCCCATTTTATTCCTCAACCCCATTCTAAATTTTATTTTTACGAAACTAGGGATAGTTTCATTCTAAGTTGGGGTGTGTGGAAACAAAATGTTTGTTTAAAAAAACAATGATAAAAAACAAGTAAAATTCCTTTATCTTTAATATAATAACATCTTTTCTCACATTAAAACTACATAGCAAATAACTTTTATTTCCTTGACTCTTAATTTAATTCATGATTAAGTTTAAAAGCATTGATTTTGGAAGTTTGGTTGTCCAATGAAAATTTTCATCATTTTTATTTTCATCCATTAAATCAAAATGCCACAATGCACGTCCTCTAGACTATGGGGTGATAATTTGAATTTTTGGGGTCCCATAATAAATAGCATAGGCTGGCTTGATTTTTATGAATAATATGAGTATTCAAATATATATATATATATATATATATATATATATATATATATAATTGCATGTAGAGCAATGGATTGATAAAATGTGAGGCTTTCGGCACTTGGGGATCGTGACTCCAAAGTTGTCTAGACCTGAGTTTTTCAATATATCTCTATTTATGGTAATATGACTTTGTTTTTTATTAAGTTAACTCGAGACAATGCCCGAGTATGTGGGCTTCACTTGGTGCCCTAAGGCCTTTGAGTCTGGGAGTCATCGGCAAAGTCTTGCTACATGGGTTAATTTGATTAACTGCAATCTCAATTACTATAGCAATATTGCAAAAAAAAATCCAAAAAAAAGAGGAATGAAGAATACTCATATTAGGATTAAATGTGATTCCACCTAGCACTTCCATGATTTCCCCCTTGAATGAAAATGAACCCACATATCTATTGTGATTCACAACACATCATTACACCTAATTGAGTTGGATGAAGTGTGATGATGGATTTGATAAAAGGAATGGTCTTGGTATTGGGATATGCTTTTAAATTAATCTTGTTTTAAATTATCTTGATAGGTTATAAAAATATATTTCTATGCATTTTGCATTGTGAGCACTGTTTGTTATAATGTGTTTGAAGAAAGGAATTCAAATAAAATCATTGAATTATTTGCTCGGGACTAGGAAATCTCAAGTTGGGGGGTGTGATTATCCAATAAAAACATATATTTTAATTACATTTTAATGTTATTAAATGTTAATTTTTGATCTTATGGGCCTGAGTTAGTGCATTTTCATTATGAACATCCATTCTCATCATTTGTGCACTTCATGCATAATATACACCAATTTAGGCCCAATGAGTCATCTGATTATAAGGAATGTAATTATAAATATTTTAATTTGATATTTAGGGAACTATATCTACACTAAAATTTGAACATTTTTCATTCAGGGATCAATGGATGATTCATAAACGAAGATGGAGATATTTGGAGATGAATGGAAGCAATTCTTGAGAAGGCAGATTGGACACCAGCCCACTTATGAGACTGTGGGGCCCAACATACATGCCCAATGAATCCCAAATTTTGTGTTATGATAGAATAAAAGTTTAATAATAAATAACTCTTCAGGAGATAATGCTAATTCGGCCTCTATGGTGGTCATTATGGTGCCCCAAGTTAGAGATACAATTCTGGGACAGATTCTGCGGCCCAGACAAACAGCCCACTAATTTGATCATATCTCGGATTCCACAACTCCAAATGGGCCCAAATTTTACAGGCGGTTAGAAGAAATATGGAGCTCTATTGTCTTATTCTATGGCCCACTCTGATTTGGCCACCTAAAAGGTCATCCAAATGCATCTGTTCGGTGGATGAAAGATGGCTGCCACCTCGGGTCAAATGTGGAAAAGTCCAAATTCCAAAAGCTTTCCACCACCTATGGCCTACCAAAATTAATTGAGATGATTTGTACTGTTGGAGGGTCGACCCAAGGGCTTAAAAATTCCTATTTATGGTAGTGGTGTCGGAGAATTATGGATCATTGGTGCTTGGTTTCATTGTAGTCTTATGCTGCCGCTTTGTGTTTGTAACCGCATTTCTTCCTCATGTAAGTTGTTTAATTCACCTTAGTTTCTTAATAAAAGTTATTCATTTACTCTTATTCTGTTCTTATAATTATCACATTGATACCGTTGGTTCAAGGTGTCAATTTATTCACACCATACTTTGTGATATTTATCACACAACAGAGGAGTGATCGTTTTTGTCGTTGTTTTTACTTCTTCAATTCCACCCTTGTAAGTCTACTTCCCGCTTCCGTTGAAGACATGTCATCAATGGAGGGCTAACTATTTTATGGGTTGATCCAAGGGAGTAGCAAGGGGCTTCATTGTATGTTATTTATCACTCCATTAATGGCTAATCACTTCTTTTAAATGAGATTTTTATTTGATGATTTTAAAACATCTTCATCCTTATTGAATTTAAGGTCACACATTTCAAGTGCTAATACGAACCTCTAACTTGGAGTGATCGAAACATTGATCCTTAAAGTGTGTAGGTGATTAGTATTAGGGTGTGTATGCATTAAACCAGTAAGTGATGATTTCGTTTGATCCTCTTAAATGAATCCATCTCAATTATAAAAAATTGAAATCATTAAAAAAGTAATTCATCCAATCCACCCTGAGCGATAACCTAGGATCAACTCATTCTTTTAAATTGAATTCACTACAATCTGTTAGTTATCCTTTAAACCCATATAAAATCAACCCAATTTTTCCACTTCATAGCCAAAAACAGTCCATAGAATGTACGTGTCTATAGGTTTCTTCTTAGGTCTCTGAGGATTCGATAACCCAAGCTAAACAACAAGGATCGTTCTACCTTTATCTCTTGGGTAAATTTGAGCGAGAATCAATAGGTGTAATAAAAATAATACATATTTTTCGTTGATCATATGGGATCTGATTAAAAATATATTTATGTATGATTTTTTTATTATTCATAATGGATTTTAGGAATATAAAATGTATAATTTTATAAAAAAGGTAAACTCTAATTTATCATTTTTTACATTGGATATATAGTTTTCATAATGTCAAATGATAATTCAATTCTCAAACTAAAATGTTGAGTTATCCTTAACAAATGATTTTCACGGAGTATTTTATATTATGGTGAAATTTTAATGTTATTAGGGGGTGTATTTTTTATAAAGATATAAAATATTCTCATGATACACAAATGGTGTTTTTGTATTGGATGTTTCACTTGATTTAACAAATGGAGTGTCATGCACTATGTATTTGGTATCCTAGAGGTGTATGTTTTATAGTGAATCTTTTTATATGAGGCTGATAAGATACATTGAATGATAAACTTCATAATTTGATACCTTTCTTACACCATCCATAATGTTGATCTGACTAGGGGTTGGTTGGGTGTGTTGTTGACTATGACATCTCCTGAGGCTCAACCATGACAAAATTTCCCTACTGTATGATGAGTATGACATCTAGGTCCCAGTTGAGATATATTGAGGAACTAAATGTCCATACCTAGATATGGTTTATATGATTTGATTATCTATTTTGATAAGGGGAATGTGATGTTCTCATCTTATTGGGTGAATGGTATGTGATGTGTTCATATATCTAGTTATCATATACTCGGATAATCAAGAATATATATAGAGATATATGATATTACAATACTATATTTCCTATAGTTACTAGATGACTTATAAAATGGTATTATATTATTATGAATACTTATATAGGATACAGTTAGTGGAAATATGTACAAAAATACATTTGACTGGTAGATATTAAGCCAGATCCCTTGGTATATTGAGTATTATTGATTCTTTTCAAGAGGAGAATCTTTTATTACACTAATGATTTAAGGAATTTATATTTGTTTTCAATGATTAAATGTACCTTGGGGACATAAATTTTTGTTTAGTGAATGAGGATTGAATTTTAAAAAGCACATAGAGATAATATAAAAAGTGTTTTTTAGTTTATTCAGAAGAAATTTGTAATGGATATTCAAAAGGTATTACATATAATTTGATACAAAGTGAAATCGAAAATTTCATTACAAAAATGTTTTAGAATATATTCAAAATGTTTTTTGGGTATGGTTTCAAAAATTATTTTCTATGAAAATATATAAGGAAAAATAACACAAATTTAATTGGGATTTAGTTCAAGTGGGTGATTGATGAAGATATTTCTTAAATCCTATATACAAATGATGCATTTTTTGAAAAATCATAATTTGACATGTGATAATGTGGTATTGAATGACACTAATGGTTTAAAATTCATATTAAATATTTCTAGAACAAACAATGGAAAATTGCCTAGTCGGTTAGAGTGAAGAAAGAAGGGACCACTAGCTAACACCTAAGAGCTCACTAACATCATAAGAATGCTTCGGAGAACAACCAAACAAGAAAGGCCACAGAGAATTACTAAAAAAGGAAGAGTTATCCACTCAACAAGGGCAGAGAGGTGATCAAAAGGATGTCTAAAGAAGAGCATCAACTTTCTAATGACTTCTAGGGTGGAGGCCATACTTCATTACCGGTATGGAAGAGAGCATAAACCCAACTTAACAGAATACAAAGGGGAAATGCTTCCTTCATCACATTTCCATGGGTTCGAGTCAGTAGGGACATGAGGAAGGTTTGCCGTGAGTTGATGATCTGGTCCTGGTGCTGTGGATCCACTCGACGGAGAGTCGCCTATGCTTTACTCGTGTGGTTAAGTCCGACTGGTGTATCGCCTTCCATCCGTTATTGTGTTAGCTAGGTCGTACCCGCATCGCCTCTATCGGGCATTGGAATGAGTGGTTTAGCTTCCCGGATGAAAGGAATGGAGATGAGCCGAAGTTAAACAACAGTTTTCAAACTCCAAAGATCATGTGGAGTAAGTTATGGAAGGGATGAGGAATATCAGGATAAGTGGTGTTAACAGAGAAATTAGGGGAAACAAGGATGTATAGGTGACAAATCACTCACCAGCGGGAATCTGGCCAATGTAATAACTATTATGTGAATTTTAGTGTTGGGCTAATGACCCAGTAAACAATTATAATATAATAGTGTGACCAAGGGGATAGTTTGACAAAAGATATAGTAGGCCTGCGTTCTTCCAGAACTCAACCACAAGACTCTGTTACATGCACGAATAGAACCAAGACACAAAGAAGAATAAATAAGAGGGAGGGGACCCGTAGGGTTTTGGATAATGGTAAGAGGAAAGAGACCTGGTATGATTTTTAGGTCATGGATTCAATGGTTTTAAAAGATTTGACCATTTCTAAAGGGTGAGGTTCAAAGATCTGACCCTTTCTAAAGGGTTAGGAACGACACCCATAAAAGTGAATGAGGGAGTCTAAAGACCGACCTATACTGGAATGATCGGCAGAGGCTGCTAAGAAACCCCATGGGAAGCCATGATAGTAGTCTATAGAACTGACGTGGTCTTGGGAACCCCCGCGTAGTTACCCAACTAAGGAAGCTCTTGATGCTCGAATGTCCCAGTCTATTAGAAACTAGGCTAAAGTCTCATGAGATGGAGAGATTCAAGAGTAGTTTCAATTTCAATAATGGTTTCTCAGTTGACTATAGGGTCAATGGGGGAGATAGGAGTGAGTTCTAGATATATTGTGGGATGACTCGTTGAATTTATCACAACTACCCTTTTTGGAAAACTGGTAGAGGATCAAGGCAGCAGGAGATGGAACTTTTCATTCATATTAAATACCAGAGACTTCCCTTACGTGATAGGGCTCGATCGATATAGAATGATGCTTTCTCTGGATCCAAACGAGATCATGTCTGAATTTAGCTCGACGAATGGACTGACTCACTTCATTACGTGATATGGTGAGCTTGAACGAATCAATCAGAAGTCAGAGTCATCACGGAGAATTCTCGTTCGATGTTAACTATATCTTTGCTCAAGTTACTCAATCGTTTGATCTATTCTTCACATATATATGTTCTTGAAACCTTAATATATGAATAGGGAGGGTGAGAACATAGAAGACTGATATGAATTCTCAATATTTTTCGGTACAACTCTGCTCCCATGACGAATTCAAGGATAATTGATAGTGATCAATAGATGCGAAGGGGGGGTCGGATATAGAATGGAACTAGTTGTGGCGGTCAGCTCATGGGAACTACTATCTCTAGGTCTAGAATAGGAGATGTAAAATTACACTAATATTCCCCATACTCTATGGAGGGAGCCACAAACTGATGTGCTCCATGGGTATGGAGCATGAAGGAATGGAATCAACCACTAGTTAACCTCACCAGAGATTCTTACCAAAGATAGAGTGTAAGGGCCTGTTCATAATTCCTATTCAAATTGCTTGACTAATTCATGAATAGGTGGGATTATTTATTTTTCTTTTGTCATTCTTCATCAACATATGAATTAGAACCATCCCACATATCAGATTTAAAAACTTTCTTGAGACTCATTCTCGCCTAACATCTCTCTGTGTCGTATGAACATTTATTTGCTCTCGAGTATCTGAACTAGGGGAACTAAAAATAGCTACTAGGAAAAAAGACCACTATTTGAACATAAATCTTGTGGAGAAGTTTGCCCCCTTTCCATACTTTTACGCTAGCCTCTTCGATAACATTCTTTTCTTGGGTTCACTAGAAATGTAATCTCTCTCTTCCTATCTGATATCAGCCATCAAACCCTATTGGATAAAATCCTACCTACTATAACTGACTCATCTGTTTACCTGAGTTAGACCGCTAGAATCTTACCTTACATGAAGATTCAATACCACCATATTTCTCAATATCATCACGAGAAATCGAATGAGTTTTGGGAAATTTGAAAGAAAAGAAGATAGAAGCCCTACGTCTCAATCAATCTTTATGCTTGTTCAGAAAGTCCTATCTATCCAGTACTCTCCTCTAGCCCTATCTTTTGCCTAGGTGGAGAGGAGGCCTATTCGTAGCCTTTTATCTGATACAATACGCACCTTACCTAAAGATAAGGTTCCCCATGGTGAACTATTTATATTAGATTCACCAGATGGATTCATGAAGTGTGAAAGCGGTTAGATGAAAGTTGTTCTTACTTTCTAACGGAGAAGCACCAACTCCAACTATTCATGCCATCTTCATTGGGCTGACAAGAAAAGGAAGCTTCCAAGTCATATCCCCCCTTCTCTCGTCTAGTCCATGACCCAGCCTTTCTTTTGAAACTTTTCCCAGATCCTTTTCTCCTCATAAACGTCAGTCCATGAACTAAAGGTGATGTGTTACCCCAGAATATTCTTTGTATGTCACTGCCCTCTCTGCTGGGAAATCTCTCTACCTTGGTCAATATGAAATTCCCACTATTTCGTCTCCTTCTTCGAACCTTATTTGTTTAATTAATTGACTTGAGCACAAGGAATGGGCTTCCTCCTGGAAGAATGCATTCCTATAAACGAGTATGTCTTCATTGAAACTAGAGAAGGCACATCTACTGGAGTTAGAGTAGTGGAGAAGGCTAGGAAAAGACCCGCATCGAGCTTCCCCCGGGGCTTAGAGAGAGTTTTCTCTAGGTATTCTCTACCTACCCACCTATGTCTCCATCTCCGGCCTAGGCCAACCGAAATCTTTATCTTTCATTCCATCCCCAAGGACCCAACCATCAACTAAAAATGAACACCCACCTGCATAACCTTTCTCCGTTCTGTAGAAATGGATTGCGAGTTGAATCTTTACTATCCCACGAACAGTACTGGCTCATCAGCAACTTAGATAGATGAATATTCTCTTATCATTCACCTTCCCTCGAATCCATAGAAGAGCTCTGCTTGGAGTGAGAACTGTTTGACGAGTGTTCAACTTACTATTCATATTACATAGATCCTAGCCTTGAACACTGATCCCTATTTCTTAGAGTTCGGTCCCTACTTCCGAGATACAAAAACTCGTTGATGCGCTTCCTACCTATGGAACTATGAGAATTTAATATTGACTCTTCGCTCATGGACTGCTAAACATTATTATATTCAATATCTACTCCCTTCCCTAGCATTAAGAAAGTCTTAAGGACTTTCAGTACAATGCAAGAATAAGAATACTTCTACCTAGACCGCGTTCAACTGATTACTTTACTTGATTCTATATTGGTATAGGTGTTGACTCTATGCACATAATTACATTATACCTTGGTTTCATAGACTCTGGCTTCTCCTTGATTCGGATGAAGCCTTAATTCCTGGTGAGTAGAAGAAGGATTCCATCACCGCCCAACACCCAAAACCAGTACATCAAACTACCTATGGCTAACAATAACCCCATTCGAAAAGACCTTTCAACATACAACAACATCGATTCTTTATTTTCTTCACCTCTTCCCATCTGAGGGACAAGTGAAGTGAGAATTGATTGAAATAGATCAAGTGCCCCTCAGTAAAACCATGGGGGGCATACTCAGCTAAAAATATCGACCCAACTTTCTTACCAAGTGAAAGGTCTTGTCAGAGCCTTCTTAAATCAGGAAAATATATACCCTTTAGCATATTCTTCTAGATTCGTTAGAGTGATTGGATCCGTTTACGGATATAGTAGTTTCAATATACTAGGTTAGTAAAATGGGAATAAATCATGGTTCTTTTATTGTAGTCCAGCTTTTTGACTCAGAAACCGCTAGTAAACTCGTAAGCATAGTTGGGGAGTCTCTTTTTTCGGAAGAGATTTTAAATAATTAATATTCGTGGAAACCCCCTTTCAAAGGGAAAAAGGTCTTACATTAATATTCCCATAAATCGATGAAAATTTCCGGATGTCTATGGAATACATTATTCTAGGATCTCAGAGACAGATGGAGTCAGTCTTATTACCATCACCAGATCAGTTCGGGCTAGCAAACGATGCCCTCAGAGAAATAATCTTACTGGATATTACAGAAGAACTAAAGCTCTGATCTCGGATCAAGATGAAAAAACATAATGAAAAAGTTGAATAAGCGGTCAAGCAAGCATATACCCCTTTGATCAAGAAAAAGTGGATAGGACTAAGGAATAATAGCAAATCTCGAAGCTGGAACTCCTTCTTATCTTATCCCCGATGGGGCTAAGGGCATGGTCTCTACTGATCCTCTAGAATAATCAACTTTTTTATAGAATAAACATGCCTGGTCGGAAAAATAGCAGGCTAAAATGCCAAAAGGAAAAGGGCATAATAGAAGGTCTTTCATAGGTGCACTCCCCATACATCACACTCACAGGTTTTGTGCTAGGATCTCTGCTATGGCTTGTGTGCCTTTGGTTGATTCTTCTCAACAATGACTGTTCATCGAATACTTAATTATATTCAGTAGTTTTTCAGGTCATCCTTTCTAGCTGTACAACCTTGTTTAGTTAAGAGAAAGCGAAGGGGATACAAACTTGTAAACATCCAATGACGGAATCTGACACATCCATTTAGTTTGACCAGTATAATTCCCATCTCTACCTGATTTATCATTTTTCAGCCTTCTTGGATCAGAAACGGAGCTAAGAGGTGCAAGTTATTCAATGAATATGTTATTCACCTTATCTTGGATTAATGTTATTGAAGAGATGAATAAGAGAGGTTAAGTAATGGCCTATTGACTCTGGGAATAAAAGGTAATTGGTGCTTATTACAACTCCTACGGTGGTGTTAATAGGATGTTCTTATTAAACTAAACCTCTTCTCCAGGCATAAGATAGACAAGAAAGAAATATTACCTGGCATATGGAATCCTAATATTTGTTTTTATTCCTTTTATGCATGTTCTTATCTTATTATTAAATTGAATATGATAGCCTTAGCTATTTCTCACCACTTAATCTTGTCGCCTTTGCTGGCTAGATGCGGAAGGTTCACACATGGCCCTTGACTCTTACTTTTCTTTTAGTTAGACCATAGTCCGTAGGGAAGGCTTTATTCAGGTCGGTGAAGTCCACACATTCCATTCTACGTCTGCTAACCTCTCCTCCAAACCATTTTTTAATTTTCTAAAAAGCTACTTTATGGATTAGTGGTAACTGTACATTCAAAAAGCATCCAGATTTCAAAATTCAAGTTTCAAAGTTCAAACAACGATCAACCAAAGTTCAAAATTTGAAAAAAAAACAAAGTCGTTCCCTCGAACCCAACAACTCCACATGTCTACTCCCAGCTTCAAATCAATGCCTCCATCCAGAAAAAATCAACATCATGTGTCACACTAAGTCACGTCACCAACCTCCATCATCATTACATCTCCACCCATCGTTTTCCTTGCCCCACCACCATCAGAGTCGGTAACCGGAAAAAACTGTGAAGCAGATCGACCCGCCAACGCCAAGTACACCTTCACCTTCACCATCACTATCTTCAAAACACCATACAATCCTCATAATAGATTCAAAACAGCCTCACATAACACCTTAAATATCGTCGACCATCATCATTGCATCACTGTCGTAGACAAGCCGATGGCCGCCACTTTCTGATGACAGTGAGGCCTAAACACCGAAGAAACCCTTCAAACAAGAAAATTCCATGACAGGATAAGATCACTAAAAAAATCGACAGACCTGATGCACTGACGGCCATCTAACATCACATACCAAAACCATAAATGTTACTTCCGTTCCAAATTTGACTAGGAGCGGAGCAGAGGAAACATAAGGTCAGAGCAGATTTTGGATGGTCAAGGGCTCGTGAAGGCATCATCACCGACAAGGATGAGAACCGAAGCCACCATAAAAGGAACAAAAATCAACAGAATGATTGGAAAAACCTTTGACCACTGACCCACAAATCCCAAAATCTCACAGTTACCACTACTCCTGATCCGACTTGGAGCGGTGTAGCGGAACGAGAGGTCAGGGAAGGGTATCGACAACTAAGGGTGGAAACATCAAAAACCATCAACAAGACCACCAACAACCACCGTGCAACTGTCCACGTGAAAAATATCACCTATAATTGATGCGATGAAAATGTTGAGAAGTATTTGATCATCACATCATCCCATTGCAAACGCCGAAATGGAGAACCACCGAGAAGGAGAAACTGGAGTGAAGTCAGGGAAGGGCGAGAAAAAGGGGGAAGAGGGGAAATGCAAGGGGAAAGGGGGGAGGGGGAGGGGGAAGGCACCATAGACTCCTCCCCCTCCAAATCGTTGGATGCTCACATAGACCATTCCATCATCATAGTCAAGGAAATGCAGCCTTCTTGATAGCTGTTGACTGACATCTTAGATTGACAAGACCTTAACTATGATTCTCAGATGACTGTAGTGCCACAGGGAAGCCCTCTCTTGCCAATTCTCATTAACATCTATTCCAATCCATGATAAAGGCCTATATTGAGATAGAGGAATTGGTTCGGTATGCTCGATACACCAATTACTTTCTCACCGGCATACTAACTAAGGCCCCGTCTGACCAAGTCACTGACCTCTTTATGTCCCTCTAGAATTCACTTTACGCTCATTCAGGGGATTTTAAAGCCTCTGATTCTGAGGTCAAACATTGCACTTATTACGAACTCGCCCTTTGGGCTAATTTCTCGAATAGAGAACTCTGCCAATGTATTGAATACGCTCCAGTCTCGATCGAGTAAAAAAACACTTTTTCTAAAGGAAAAGACCTTATGGTTAATTATCCAGCCCACTCATTGTATTCATGATTTGAAGGCTGGTGAATGACCTAAGGATAAAGACACATGATGACAGTGGTCCCAATACCTCCAAGGATGCTTCACAAAAGGGCCAGCTCAATGATATCCTACCATGGTCCGGTGTAAAGGACATCGAACATCGAGAGAGGGTAATCTTGGTCATCATAAGGTACACACCGTTTTCCCATGTTTCCCATGTCCTTTCTGTTTCCACAATGGTCCAAAAAAGATGTATGAAAGAAAGAGTCGAAGACGTCTCCTAAGAGTCAAAGACTCGAAGGACCTTGATAATCCCTTGGTAGATAGTCGAAGAGAACTGCACACTCGATCCTTTGCCTTGGAAAAAAGGGACCTTGTCATGGTAAATGACTCTTGATCTGGGGAAGGCCTTCGAGGAGGCGCAAACTTTCAATTCTCATATGACAGAGTAGGAGTTCTGTCCATGTCTTCTTATGGGTAGCTTCTTGAAGAGCCCGTGGTAAATTGCATACCCTTTGATAAGAGAGGTTTTTTCTAGGGGACACATGCATACATAGGATGGCAGTTGTTGGTAGCAATGTGGATCAGAACTCTCATGCCCATTCCTTCCTGCAAGGGATAGTCGAACATCTGTAGGAAAGAATCCCAGTAAATGTGGTTGCTATAGATGCTCTATGTCCCTCCTAGAAGATTCCTAAACATCTTATGTCTTGATGATTTCCAATGAAAATGAAGGTCTTCTATCTATGCTTAAATCAAACCTTGCTCTAGGACCTCCCACTTGCTCTTTCAGAGGAAGCCTAAAGTATAGTAGTTCCAGTGCGCACCCAAGAAAGTATTTCAAACCTTCCCGTGGATGCAATTCATAGTCTGGTACCCACCTATTGTATGTCATGGCCCTTAGAGATGCCTCAGTGACACTAGGTGATATATAAAAATGAATTCACTTTTACATGAAGGGTCCCACGCTATATTATGACCTTTTTCCAACATGAGGAGTGAAAACAGGTTTATGACTACCCCATGACATATTTTTGTACCAATAGCCTCTAGTCCTACCTCTCTTCCCCCATAGCTTCTTATACTCTACTTCTCTGCAGAGACTTACTAGTTCATTTCTTTGAGTCATATTTAACCCTTTGGCTTATTGTGTAGATTGACCGAGAAAAGGCCTCCACAACCTTTGGATGCTTCCCCGGACCTAGCATTACACTACTCCTAAAATATGGTTATGTAACATTTGGAGATGGAAGATTTATTTTAGAGTCTCTTCCCCCACTAGATCTATAAGTCCGTAGCTGTCTAATCCAATAAGGGCACTTTCACTGGTTGTAGAGACCCGAAGCTTGACGTACATTGACATTACATTACATTTGCGGAATACTTAGTACATAACAAAAACACACACACAAGGATCGTAATAGTTTAGTGTCTTTGGAAACTCGGAATATAATCTTCTAATCCTGGTGAAAGATCTTCAACATCTCCCATAAAGATCATACTTTTTTTATACCTAAAACCTTTCTTTATATCCTGGGGAAAAGAAAACATAAAAGGGTGAGCTCAAATGCTCAGTAAGGGTAAACAAAATAAATATCAATCACATCATATACATAAGCACATAACTTTTGGAAATCTTAACCTGTAAAAGAGATCATAATTTCATAACCTGGGATAACTCATGGCAGTGAAATTTATTCACAATAATCATAACATAAAACATTAATCTTTTTGGAATACACACATAATCATATAGAATCATTTCTTGTTAGTCAAGACTCATTGCCAAAACTATCTTAGTGGACAAAGTCCCTTTCTGAACCGAGTCACCCTCGTTTCAGTCCTGTTTCACTGAACCAGTATAATCTATCATTCCAGCCATGTCTATCTCATGAGATATAAAATCTTTACCCAATGCATTTGAGGTAGATATAGGTCCCACCCATCTCATAATGATACCATTCTTATGTGTGCCACAAAATCATAAACCATACATCATAGCATAACCCATGTAATAAAAATGGGAATCTTAAACATCATGACATCATAAAACAATTCATATAATATAAAGGAATTCATAAAAATAATTCCATCACAACATAATCAAAACAATGTAATAATAGGGATAAAAAACAGAACCCTTTAATATCTTAGATGGAAAATAATTTTGATAAAACACTTGAACTCCATTCTTGAGAAAAATATCCTTTCTATTTCAAAAACATTTTTCCTTTCTTAACATGTCATTCAATTTTAAACTAAAAGAAGTTGATTAAAAATAAACTTGAAAACATGTAAAGGAATCTTCTTGTAAATAATGTTTTAAAAAAATCCATTCATGCCGTATAAGTTAAAAAAAATATTCTTCGTACTTTTGTCGGAAAAGTCAAAAAAGTACCTCGTACGAAAAATGACAAAATATTCCTTTCATATCTTTTACTAAAAACTCACCGAAGGGTAAATAGGATTTAAACAATTGTAGGTGAATGGAAATAATATTACATATTGAGGAAACATGGATGTGGATGATAAAATACACCCCAGTAAGTACCCAAGTATAAACAATCTCGGATAAAAATGAGATTGTGATATTTCCTTAACTTAGGCCCGATTTGCTTCGTAAGTGTCTGAACCTCCTATATAATTATTTAAATAATGTCATTGACTTATTACAAAATCATATTCATTGTTATGATATCATATATGGTTCACTTATGACTTTATATTACCCGTTCTTTTGTAAATTCCATGTTAAAGAGCGTTTTGGGTAAAATTGTTTCATTTGTCGTCCGTGTTTTGACTTGTAATTATTCATATGATTACTTAGATCATGATTAAATAATTCCAGAATATAAAACATGATTTATATATATATATTCAGAATATACATATATATAATAAATCAGTAAATGGAAAGAAATACACCGTTCATGGAGACGGTAGGCCGTACGTACGCATGAACGCTGTTTTCGTTTCCTTATTAAGTTGAATGGAATTAAGTAGATGACATACATATATACACAAATTAATCCAGTATCTTTATAATGTCATATATTTCATTATTATTTCTTATATATACTTTATAATCATTCTTAAATGGTTAACATGGATAATGAATCTCATCGCGTCGTGGAGACGGTAGTCCGTACGTACGCACGAGCGATGATATCATTTCCATATGTATTGAATTGAATTGGAGTGGATTATTCAATATATCAGAATCATTATTATGTTATAATAACTATGTATAGTTATTATTTACACCATAATTCCCATCCATGTAAGGTGTTGGTGGAAAAACAGATTACACCACGGCGTGGAGACGGTATTCCGTACGTACGCACGCGCGATGATTTCGTTTTCCGTAGGATGGATAGATGGTGAAATAGGGTTGTTTAATACTTATAATAACATAACAGTATATGAGTGATACTTATGTTATTACTTCATAATTAAAAAACCTAAGAAGAAGAAGTGGAATAAGAATTAAAGTTGAAAGAATCGGTAACGAAAATTACCTCTTCTTTGAAGCGCCTCTTTGAGATCTCCTTTTAGGGCACTAAAATTGGTCTTTGAGGAAGACCATAACCTCTAGGATGTTTATAGGGAAGTGGAGAAGAGATTTTGGCAGGGGTTGGCCGAGCTTGATGGCTCAAAGTGGTGTGAGGAAGAGAGGGAGGAGGTTCCCTTTTATAAGGGAGGAGAGGGGCACCTTTGGAATAACTAAAAATATTATTTTATTATAAAGTCAAGTTCGGTTTTAAATAGCTCCCAATTGATTTATTTCGAGGCTAAGGTGGGTATGGGTACAAATCCTCTCATCCAATAGGATTTAGACAAGTTTATGTTATTATTTTAACCTTATCAATTAGATTTAACTCTAAGTTAAATAATTTATCTTTTACCGTGTCTTTTTGTTTTCTTACACTATATGGTTAATAAACTTACTATATCAAGACAAAATAACCCCAAGTTGTTTATTATTAATATATATAATCTTATATAAGTCATTTGGCCAATCCTTATATTTTTAATAATAAAATAACAATTAATAATATAATATTTGTTTTAAAAACTATTTTATGTCAATTTTGACACTATTTGGTACATGATTTTTATGAAATTCATAAGAGAATTATAAGTTCTAAAAGAGTTACTTAAATCACCAATAAAATGTCATATTAACCTATAAAATTAGTTTAAGTCATAAAAAGTCTCAAATTACATTTATTTGGGTATTTATAACATCAATTATGTCAATATTTCATTAATAAGACAATTACTGCATCATCTTTGTGTCATACTAAATGATACTTATATAATCCCTAAAAATTCTAAATAAATTCCTATGATGTAGATAATTGTATTAGCTTTCTAGAGACTATTCATGTTCGAATTTGCATGAAGTTTATCACTAGATTAAAATTATTATACTTATAAGATTTAAGAAAGTGACATGTTGTCACATTCTTTGGTTTTAATAATAATTAAATTATTTTCATTGAAAAAATTTAATTAAATGAATCTAATCCGACCCTTAGGTTATATGGGTCGTCTTTTAGTCATCCAATAGGATTTTTAAATTTGTTAGGGTAATTTTAAAATATTATATTTACCCTTAATTACTCGATTTACCTTTAACTATGGTAAATAAAATTTACCGTAGTTACTATTCCTAATGCCCAAAAATAAAAAGTAGCTTATTAACATAATTTGGACCCACTGATTCCAAATATGGAATCAATTTTTCCAAATTCAATACACAAAAGATGCAGAAATTAAATTAAAATTTATCCCGTTGTCGAAAGAAAACGGATTTTTCTTTAAAACATTGCAAAAGATTGAATTGATTTAACCTACGAATTCAAGGTAAAATCAATGCTAATTACATACATTATATTAAATGGTAAAAATATATTCTATTTATACTTTAAAACCATTAAATATTATAATTTAACCACATAAGATATTACGATGAAAAAAGTTGTTTTTAATTAAAATATAGCGTGTTTTTATTATTCATTAAAATATGAAAGTTATCGGAAAAATATCAAAACATTATCTAATGTAAATTTTTATATCCTGATTAAAAAGAAGAATTTTATTTTGTCAAATTGAACTTATAAACATGTCAAAAACTATATTTAAAGTGGGTGCGCCATCAAAAGGCAGCAAAACTGAATTTTTTGAAAAATACTTATTTTACCCGAAAAATTTATTTTGTTCTTATACCATGTTCTAGAAAATGTGTAAGATGAATAATAATGTTATAAATTTCAAAATTTAGTTAACACTATTCATAAAGGCTAGTTCATGACAATATTATAATAATATATCGTTGTTTATTAAAACCCAGTATTGCGTACAACACACGCTATCGAGGAAGGTCGCGATTGCGTGTAATGCAAGCCAAGTCAGGGTTGCGTGTTGTGAACGAATCCTTCGTTGCTTCGTATAACAGAATCCAACCATATTTCATTTATACATTAAATATATATATATATATATATATATACTCAATGTTGTGTAGAATAACTATTATCAAAATTGTGTGTAACGCAATCCAAGAATAGTGTTGCGTATACTGCAAGCTAATACGGTGTTGCGTATAGCGCAAAGTAATCTTGGTGTAGAATACAACACAAGACATTAATGAAATTAAAAGAATATTTTTCATAAACTCTCGGGGTGTTACATTCTACCCCCCTTAAAATGAATTTCGCCCTCGAAATTTGTTGGGGTTATAAATGGTTTACTATTCGAAAGTTTCTTTAATAGAAACACACATCATAAAAAGGAATACCAAAACCAATCTTTAAAAACAAAAGTATGAAACGTAACGGTTACCAAAATAAACTAATCACTGGGTTTCCACATAGGTGAAAATATGGATATGGAAGAAAAATATAACCATCATGTTCTGATGGAGAGTGGTAGAGAACATGGCTATGGAAAAGCCAGCAATCACAAATCCATAAATTTGTGATGATCTAAGGTACCATCTGATTCATTAGATATAAGAGCACTAGGACAACATTTTTGGTTTTCAAGATCATTTCCCTAAAGTTGATGAAATTGGAATTAGAAGAAGTACTTTCGTGATTTTGGTATAGTCTCACCGTTTGTCGTTCTTTGGACAATTTCCACTTCATCTCTTAAAGAAATGAAGTTGAATTTGTCATTCGTGATGTATTAGAAGATCATGTGATAGAATGATGGGTCATTCCATCTATCTCAAACAAAAGGTTAGAAAAGTTATCAAAAAATACATAAGTTCATCTATAGTGAGATTCATCATATAGGGTTCCTAAAATGGACTTATACTTCATATATCATACTGAGTAATATAATAAAATTAGTTTATACTAAACATGGACTTCTTGTAGGTCAGTGGTAGGCGATAAAGGCCAGTCGCACTTCGGTTGTGGGTTCGATTCCCACAGCCTTGTCCGACGCGATGGGCTGTCGCCCATCCTGCAGGTTGTCCTTTTTCTAAAACTATATTACTATAACATCCCATCAATAATATCGAAAAAACTTCTATCCTTAAACAATACTAACTTATGTCCAACATAATCCATTCCAATCTTTAGGCTTATCCATAATACTTCAGTCCACTCTCGTAATATAGTGAAAATGATTACAAGAGATTTAATACCATCGTTGATCCGCATATATCATAAAATATGTCTTGTTGGTCACATTCCAAACATTCAAAGGCCTTAATCATGTACTCTTTTGAATACCCATTCAACCTTAGTGAAAACATGAATGCAGTTAAAAGTTAACACTTTCTACATACCAAAATCCTAAAAATTCTATATACTCAAACCATGATATCACTTAGTTCTTATATCAATCATGAGCTCATGAATACTGTGAAACATTTCGTTTTCTCGTTTTCCCTTCATTATGCGCATATCATATTATTTCCAATAATATCTCAATCACTTTGAATACCACATTAGACCAATACATAAATATTCCAATACTTTATGATACAACATTATTTTGGAATCCCATTACATAAACACTTAATCATTCCACCACATCATTTTCATATTCAACATCGCCAATAGTGATCGCATGTGACTTCCCTTTGTCCTTTTCCTTAAGCGGTTGCCCATGTCGATCATCACTAACCCTTGGATTAGGGCATTTATTAGCATAATTCCCCATTTCTTTGCACTTGAAGCATTGAAGTGTTGGTGGTGCGTTCTCTGTAGTGTTTGCTTTATTCACATCATTCGAAACCCTTTTTCCATTACTTCGACACTCAGTTGCTCGATGAACTTATTTTCCACACTTATAAAATTTTCTAGTCCCATTAAGACAATCTCCACCATGCTTCTTTCCACACTTTGAGCATAAGGAAACATTCATCTTCTTTTCACCATTATTCTGAGATTTCTCCTTGAACTTCATCTTTAGTTTCTTGTCAAAACAATGAGATGGATAAGTAACACCAACTTCCATTTCTACCTTGATA
This sequence comes from Viscum album, assembly GCA_963277665.1. Lineage (NCBI taxonomy): Eukaryota > Viridiplantae > Streptophyta > Magnoliopsida > Santalales > Viscaceae > Viscum > Viscum album. The sequence goes on along the minus strand of OY728135.1, from coordinate 518,517,919 downwards.
GCACAACGCACAATTTCTTCATAGCTACTGAAGTCTCTTATAGGTAATTCCCTTCGAAGATTTGGTTTTAAGCCACTGAAGAACCGATCAACTTTACTTTCAGGATGCATGATAAATCCAGATGCATACCTTGCAAGCCTTGTAAAATTTTCTTCGTATATACCAACAGATTCATCATCCTTTTTCTTTAGTTCAAGAAACTCCTTCTCCATCTTTGTTCGAAGAATACGAGGGAAGTACTTATTGAAAAATATGTTTTTGAACTCGTCCCATTCCATGGACTCAATTTCATCTCTTTGCCTAAGATTCCACCATTGATCAGCTTCACCTTCCAAACGATATACTGCTAAGATGACTTTATCATGTTCAGAACATTGAAGAACTGAAAATGTCTTTTCAGTAGTACTGATCCATTGTTCAGCAACAAGTGGATCAGAAGACCCACTGAAAGAAGGTGGACGTTGCCTCATGAAGGACTCAATAGAATATTGTTCCCTTATCTGCTCATTTGGCAGTCCAGAATGATTCATAGCTTGTGTAAGTATAGCAATAAGATTTTTCACTCCATCTCCCATAACATTTGTTTGTTCAGGAGTACAATCATTGCATTGTCCATTTCATTGATCAACACGATTCCTTCGGTTTCCAACCATCGTCTAAAACCCAAAAAGAATAGTGTGAAAGGAAAAAATCATGCTTGGGAAAACAACATTATAAAGGGGGAGTATCCTCAATATCTAACTTCTTAGGTTAAATTATATTATCGTTACCATAGTTCTAGGACTGTATCTTATACGTATACTTATCCTTAGGGACATCCCTAGACATACCTTAGAAATATCTCTAGGGATCTCACTAACGTTTTCACATCCTAGTTTCCAAAGGTTGACTAAACCATTCCTCTGATACCAACTGTAGAGACCCTAAGCTTGACGTACATTGACATTACATTACATTTGAGGAATACTTAGTACATAACAAAAACACACACACAAGGATCGTAATAGTTTAGTGTCTTTGGAAACTCGGAATATAATCTTCTAATCCTGGTGAAAGATCTTCAACATCTCCCATAAAGATCTTCCTTTTGTTTATACCTAAAACCTTTCTGTATATCCTGGGGAATAGAAAACATAAAATGGTGAGCTCAAATTCTCAGTAAGGGTAGACAAAAGAAATATCAATCACATCATATACATAAGCACATAACTTTTGGAAATATTAACCTATAAAAGAGATCATAATTTCATAACCTGGGATAACTCATGGCAGTGAAATGTAATCACAATAATCATAACTTAAAACATTAAACTTTGTTTCATACACACATAATCATAGATAATCATTTCTTGTTAGTCAATACTCATTTCCAAGACTATCTTAGTGGACAAAGTCCCTTTCTGAACCGAGTCACCCTCATTTCAGTCCTGTTTCACTGAACCGGTATAACCTACCATTCCAGCCATGTCTATCTCATGAGATATAAAATCTTTACCCAATGCATTGGAGGGAGATATAGGTCCCACCCATCTCATAATGATACCATTCTTATGTGTGCCACAAAATCATAAACCATACATCATAGCATAACCCATGTAATAAAAATGGGAATCTTAAACATCATGACATCATAAAACAATTCATATAATATAAAGGAATTCATAAAATTAATTCCATCACAACATAATCAAAACAATGTAATAATAGGGATAAAAAATAGAACCCTTTATTATCTTAGATGGAAAATAATTTTGATAAAACACTTGAACTCCATTCTTGAGGAAAATATCCTTTCTATTTCAAAAACATTTTTCCTTTCTTAACAAGTCATACAATTTTAAACTAAAAGAAGTTGATTAAAAATAAACTCGAAAACATGTAATGGAAGCTTCTTGGAAATAATGTTTTAAAAAAATCCATTCATGCCGTATAAGTTAAAAAAAATATTCTTCGTACTTTTTTCGGAAAAGTCAAAAAAGTACCTCGTACGAAAAACGACAAAAGATTCCTTTCATATCTTTTACTAAAAACTCACCGAAGGGTAAAATAGGATTTAAACAATTGTAGGTGAATGGAAATAATATTACATATTGAGGAAACATGGATGTTTATGATAAAATACACCCCAGTAAATACCAAAGTATAAAACAATCTCGGATAAAAATGAGATTGTGATATTTCCCTTACCTTAGTTCTGATTTGCTTCGTAAGTGTCCGAAACTCCTGTATAATGATTTAAATAATGTCATTGACTTATTACAGAATCATATTCATTGTTATGATATCATATATGGTTCACTTATGACATTATATTACCCGTTCTTTTGTAAATTCCATGTTAAAGAGCGTTTTGGGTAAAATTGTTTCATTTGTCGTCCGTGTTTTGACTTGTAATTATTCATATGATTACTTAGATCATGATTACTTAATTCCAGAATATAAAACATGATTTATATATATATATATATATATTCAGATTATACATATATATAATAAATCAGTAAATGGAAAGAAATACACCGTTCATGGAGACGGTAGGCCGTACGTACGCATGAAGGTTGTTTTCGTTTCCTTATTGAGTTGAATGGAATTAAGTAGATGACATACATATATACACACATAAATCCAGTATCGTTATAATGTCGTATATTTCATTATTATTGCTTATATATACTTTATAATCATTTTTAAATGGTTAACATTGATAATGAATCTCATCGCGTCGTGGAGACGGTAGTCCGTACGTACGCACGAGCGATGATATCATTTCCATAATTATTGAATTGAATTGGAGTGGATGATACAATATATCAGAATCATTATGATGTTATAATAACTATGTATAGTTATTATTTACACCATAATACCCTTCCATGTAAGGTGTTGGTGGAAAAACAGATTACACCATGGCGTGGAGACGGTATTCCGTACGTACGCACGCGCGGTGATTTCGTTTTCCGTAGGATGGATAGATGGTGAAATAGGGTTGTTTCATACTTATAATAACATAACAGTATATGAGTGATACTGATGTTATTACTTCATAATTAAACAACCTATGATGAAGAAGTGGAGGAAGAAATAAAGTTGAAAGAATCGGTAACGGAAATTACCTCTTCTTTGAAGCGCCTCTTTGAGATCTCATTTTAGGGCACTAAAATTGGTCTTTTAGGAAGACCAGAACCTCTAGGATGTTTCTAGGGAAGTGGAGAAGATATTTTGGCAGGGTTTGGCCGAGCTTGATGGCTCAGAGTGGTGTGAGGAAGAGAGAGAGGAGGTTCCCTTTTATAAGGGAGGAGAGGGGCACCTTTGGAATAACTAAAAATATTATTTTATTATAAAGTAAAGTTCGGTTTTAAATAGCTCCAAATTGATTTATTTCGAGGCTAAGGTGGGTATGGGTAGCAAGCCTCTCATCCAATAGTATTTAGACAAGTTTAGGTTATTATTTTAACCTTATCAATTAGATTTAACTCTAAGTTAAATAATTTAACTTTTACCGTGTCTTTTTGTTTTCTTACACTATATGGTTAATAAACTTACTATATCATGCCAAAAGAACCCCAAGTTGTTTATTATTAATATATATAATATTATATAAGTCATTTGGACGATCCTTATATTTTTAGGAATAAAATAACAATTAATAATATAATATTTGTTTTAAAAACCATTTTATGTCAATTTTGACACTATTTGATACATGATTTTTATGAAATTCATAACGGAATGATAATTTCTAACAAAGTTACTTAAATCAACAATAACATGTCATATTAACCTAGAAAATTAGTGTAAGTCATAAAAAGTCTCAAATTACTTTTATTTGGGCATTTATAACATCAATTATGTCATATTTCATTAATAAGACAATTACTGCATCATCTTTGTGTCATAATAAATGATTATTATTTAATCCCTAAAAATTCTAAATAAATTCCTATGATGTAGATAATTGTATTAGCTTTCTGGATACTATTCATGTTCTAAGTTTTATTTAGTTTATCACTAGATTAAAATTATTATACTTATAAGATTTAAGAAAGTGACATGTTGTCACATTCTTTGGTTTTAATAATAATTAAATTATTTTCATTGAAAAAATTTAATTAAATGAATATAATCCAACCCTTAGGTGATATGGGTCGTCTTTTAGTCATCCAATAGGATTTTGAAATTTGTTATAGTAATTTTAAAATATTATATTTACCCTTAATTACTCGATTTACCTTTAACTATGGTAAATAAAATTTACCGTAGTTACTATTCATAATGCCAAAAAATAAAAAGTATATTATTAACATAATTTGGACCCACTGATTCCAAATATGGATTCCATTTTTCAATTTCAATACACAAAAGATGCAGAAATTAAATGAAAATTTATCCCGTTGTCGAAAGAAAACAGGTTTTTCTTTAAAACATTGCAAAAGATTGAATTGATTTAACCTACGAATTCGAGGTAAATTCAATGCTAATGACATGCATTATATTAAATGGTAAAAATATATTATATTTATACTTTAAAACCATTCAATATTATAATTTAACCACATAAGATATTACGATGAAAAAAGTTGTTTTTAATTAAAATATAGCGTGTTTTTACTATTCATTAAAATATGAAAGTTATCGGAAAAATATCAAAACTTTATCTAATGTAAATTTTTATATCCTGATTCAAAAGAAGAATTTTATTTTGTCAAATTGAAATTATAAACATTTCAAAAACTAGATTTAAAGTGGGTGCGCCATCAAAAGGCGGCAAAACTGCATTTTTTGAAAAATACTTATTTTACCCGAAAAATTTATTTTGTTCTTATACCATGTTCTAGAAAATGTGTAAGATGAATAATAATGTTATAAAATTCAAAATTTAGTTAACACTATTCATAACGACTAGTTCATGACAATATTATAATAATATATCGTTGTTTATTAAAACCCATTATTGCGTACAACACACACTATCGAGGAAGGTCGCGATTGCGTGTAATGCAAGCCAAGTCAGGGTTGTGTGTTGTGAAAGAATCCTTCGTTGTTTTGTATAACAGAATCCAACCATATTTCATTTATACATTGAATATATATATATATATATATATATATACTCAATGTTGCGTAGAATAACTATTATCAAAATTGTGTGTAACACGATCCAAGAATAGTGTTGCGTATACTGCAAGCTAATATGGTGTTGCGTATAGCGCAAGGTAATCTTGGTGTAGAATACAACACAAGACATTAATGTAACGACCCGAAATTTTGAATAAATCTTATTTCCTAATTTTATGTGTTATTTTATTTTATTTTTATACTCAACAAAAATGTTTCATTTGATAACATGAGTATAATTAAAATGAGACTGTTGGGTTTTGACTATTATTTGACCATTGGTCAATATGACCGCTGGAAACTAAATGTTTTGATTATTATCTCTAAATACAAGCAATCTTGGTTAATTAATATAGAAAGAAGATTCGATGGCCTCACCCAGTAGTCTTGGACTGATCGAAGCCCATCTAACAGAACTTGGGAAGGAGGTAGCACCACTGGGCTTTGCTCTGGACCAAACACAAGCTGAACTTCATCGTGTGAAGCTAGAACGGGATCGCCTTCGCAAGAAGTTCAAACTAATAGAAATTACGACTCGTGCGATGTTGGCTGAGCCTCCCTCGGATTCTCTCACCTTAGCACACCTTACACTTAGGTCCTATGCTGGTGTGATAAGGGGCTATGTAAGGAGACTGTAATTGCCTTGTGTAATCCTTTGTTTTAAATAAAAATTTGGATTTCTTCTTATGATGATGTTTATGAATTTTCAAATATCTCGATAAATATAGTATGCATATTTTTGATAAATTTTAGAGAAAGGATATTTTAAAAATGTTTATGTAAACCTTAAATAAATAAAAATGTGTAATGATTTTCGAAAAATGGTCTTCTACAATTATTTTCACTACGAAATTTCGAGTCTAATAAGATCAACTTGATTTTTGATGAATAGTAAATTATGAATAGTGATTTTACGCTTAGGATTAGTAATGTGACCAAATGGATTAGTAATCTCACTCGAAGAAAGTATTAATATAATCTAGGAACCTTGATTAAGTAATGTGATTCAATAAAATGCTTAAATAACGGTTTCATAAATTATTATTCAAGTATTAGTTTTTTCGGGTGAATAGTCTTTTTTAATTAAAAATTTAATTAAAAATATTTAGAAAATTATTTTTATAAAACGGATTTCATTTTTGAACTCAGAGCACCGATATTATGCTATGGTAATTTTTGGGGTTTTTTCCGAAAAAATGAATTTTCGGTGAATAGTGTTTTTAATTAAAAATTAAATTAAAAATATTTAGAAAATTATTTTTATAAAATGGAGTTCATATTTGTAATCAGAGCGTTGATATTTGGTTAAGGTGAAATTTTGGGATTATTCTGAGAAAGTTGAATTTTCGATGAATAGTGAAAATACAGTTTTTGAGTTACGGGTGTCTAATGACATCATTAAATGATGTATTAAGTATATATTCAATATGGTCTAATTGTGAATAGTAAGATAAGGTATGAGGTGTCCCAAGTGGCCAATACCATGGGCAAGCCCATGGTTTTGCCAAAACCACTAATGAGGTGTCCCTTGGCCATTAATGCCTTGTCCCCTCACCTTCCCTACAAATACCCACCCATTCCTCCTGTGGTTTTCACTCCCAACTCTCCCCCAATGAAGTTCTGGTCTCCTTACCTCCCAAGTAGTCCTCCCAAGGTTCCCCCAAGCCCTCAAGTTCCAAAACATTGAGTTTCAAGAGTCACGTTTTAAGGTAAGGGATCCGACCTCTCTCTTTCATTTCAAGTAATCTCTTTTATGCCATTCCTTTTATTCTACATGTTCTTATGTTGGAAGATGTTCTTCTATACTCCTATTACTTCCCTTTTTATGTTCATATAATGAGAGATCCCCTCTTACTCTCATTATTTCGTTTTATGATGTTTTAAGTGGCGCCGTTAGGCTGCCAAAATTTTTGTAACGGACTCTTTCTCCCTTCTCATTTTTCAAGATCTATTTTCATGTAAAGTATTTCAAGTTCCTTTTTATTATGTTGGGGTATGATCTCTAAATTTATCATACTGATATTTTATGATCATATGATGAGAGACCCCATTTTATCTCTTCAATTCAGTATTTTGAAGTTTTAAGTGGCGCTGTTAGGCTGCCGAAGTTTAAGTGGTTCTTCACCCTTCTCGTTTTGAAGTTCTACTTTCATGTCAATTCTTTCAAGTTCCTATTTGTTATGTTGGGGTATGATCTCTATATATATCATACTATACTCTTATGTTCATATGATGATAGACCCCATTTGATCTCTTCAATTTAGTATTTTGATGTTTTAAGTGGCGTCGTTAGGCTGCCGAATTTTTTTAGGGGATTCTTTCACCCTTCTCATTCTTTTCAACGTTCTACTTTCATGTAAAGTCTATCAAGTTCCTTTTTAATTATGTTGTGGAATTATCTCTATATCTATCATACTGAACTATTATGTTCACATGATGAGATACCCTATTTGATCTTTTCAAATCATTTTTTTTGAAGTTTAAGTAACGCCGTTAGGCTGCCGAATTTTCATATGAGAAATCTAATTTTTGTCTTCCTTCCATGTTTTTCATTTCAAATGGTATGTCCTTGAAATTTCATTACCATGATCATGTATTCTACTTATTCTGTCCATCTACTGTTTTATGGGTCATTTATGAATGTTTGACCCATTTTCCCTCTCTTTTTAATGTCTTCTAAAACCTCGTAACAAAGCCGTTATGCTGCAAAATTTCCGTCTCAAAATGTCTCTCTCTTTTTCTAAGGTTCTTTTATATTATTAAGTGAATACTCAAAGATATTTCTTATAAAGGGGTATTCACATATATACTAAAATTTTCTATTTTAAATTATGGGATTTACATACATGAGACCCACCTTCCTTTTCTGTGGGTTTTAAAGTGACGTAAAGATCATGTCTTTAAAGCAGTTTTTAAAACGTTATGATTATGAAATGAAACCCATTTATTTTATGCTATATGGGTTATTTATGAAATGTTTGATGATGATATATGTGGCTCACATGATAATAAAGGCAAATTTAATGGTGCGCCCTGATAGCGCTCCAATGCATTGGGTAAAGACTTAATCTCTAGAGATGACCATTTTTAACGACGCCTTGGTGAATAACCTTGGTAATTTTTAATGACACCTTGGGGATGGACCTTGGTGAAACGAAATGATTGTCAATATTAAATGTTGCAGCCACATCTTCAAGTTATGAAAAATGTTATTTTTTTTATGAAATGCCTCATGATTTCTTTCTCATGCCTTAAAGTTCTTTTCATGTACTTATTGAAGTGTCTCAAGTTCACATATAAAATGTTTCATCTTGTTTCCCTTACTGGGCCTTTTGCTCACCCTTTCTTTTGATGTATGTCCCCAGGTTATGATATGCAGTAATGAACCTAGGATGAACATAAGGAGAAGCCTTTCAAGTGTTTAAGAAGAATGTTTTATGTTGTTTTCATGTATTATGTTCCTAGTTTCCAAGACACTAAACCTTAAAGATCCTCAGTTTTGTGTAATGTAATGAAAGTTTATGTTATAAAAAGCTGGGATGCTATAGTTGGTATCAAAGGATGGTTTAGTTATTTGTGGAAATTAGGATATGAAAACTCTAGGAATAACCCTATAGAAAAGTTAAAAAAAATAGGAAATCTTCCTGATATTTTGGTGAGTATTGAGTAAGGGGTTGCCAAGAAAATACATCCCTGTCTGGATACGAGCAGGTAGAGGTGGCTCTGGCACAGATGTACATAGGGGTAAAACCCGAAAAAACCGCTTTGATCTAGAATCGAACGGGGACTGGTACACGAAAACGGGCCTTGCTGCACTCTTGGTTACGACACTCCCAGGGGATATGCTTTGGTAAATTCATAAGCTTAGTATGAACCATTGTTAAAGGAACAAAAATAAAATAAAATAAAGATTCACATAAGAATATATGATCATGGATAACCTAGATGAGAACCTAGGGGATCACAAGTTATGGTATAATTTTCTTCTACAAGTTATCCTTAAATGCTTTCAGTTCCTTTTCATGATTATTGGATAAGTACATAAGCCCCTAATTATGCTTTCTCTTCATAGTTAATGGTGGGAAATGGAAGAACATGTCCAAACAACCAATGTGATAGGAAATGCGACGATTGTCATATTAATATGACAGGGATGATTAGGGGATTAAAATATGATTATTATTTTGGAAGATGTTCACTATTTTGGGGATCCTATATGATCGAGGTAAATAGATTACTACGGTATTTTCATTAAAGAGTAGAGTTGACTCATATTTTGAAGAATCGATGAATTTAAGGTGGAATTATAGTAATTTAGGTTACTTATGGAAATTATTAACCTATCTTGGGGTAAATATGTTTAGGTTAGTTACTTTTTTATAAGATGTTAGGAGTGGTTGATGTTGTTTGGAGATTAATGATAAATTTTACCTTGGAAGACTATGTTATCAAATCTTTCTTGTATTTGGGTTTCAATCTTAGTTTGGTTTATTTTGAGGATTTTTAAGGACAGTTATTTATGGAATGGACTATGATGAACTTTGGGTAGTACCATGGAACTTTGATGATTTAAAAGTAGTTTCCATTCCTATGGGATTATTTCTTTTTGAAGAGTTGTTTTTCCTTACCCTTTCTGTTTTTGGGATAATGTTTAAAGATAGAAGAAATAGATAGTTAATCTCTTGTGGATTATGAAGATGATTCTTGTGTTTTGATGAGACCAAGTAGTTTTTAATGCTCATAATTTGGAGAAAAGATTAGTTTTGGGTAGAAACTTATTAAAGGATGAAACTCTACATGAAGAGAGGTATATTTTCTTATGTTTTTGTTTTATGTTGTAAATCAATTCCTAAAAATTATGGAAAGGAACGTGAAACAAAAACGTTGTTGGTTTATGTTTCCTACTTGGTAATCAAAGACCGTTTACACACATCATAAGTTTGGGATTTTCTTATGGTTAATGTTCTCCTAATCATGTTCTCTATCACTCTCCCCAAGAAATTGACCCTTTGTTTTTCTTCCATGTCCATGTTTTCCTCCATGGAATCCTAGTATGGGTTAACTCGGGTGACCTTTGTACTTATCTTTCTTTCTTTTAAAGTAATAGTTTTACTGACTCCTTTTCCGATGTGGGACTTTCAATGAAATTTCAAAACCCAATTTTAAAAATTGCGAGGACGCAATTTCTTAAGGGGGGAAGATTGTAATGACCCGAAATTTTGAATAAATCTTACTTCCTAATTTTATGTGTTATTTTATTTTATTTTTATACTCAACAAAAATGTTTCATTTGATAACATGAGTATAATTAAAATGAGACTGTTGGGTTTTGACTATTATTTGACCATTGGTCAATATGACCGCTGGAAACTAAATGTTTTGATTACTATCTCTAAATACAATAAATCTTGGTTAATTAATATAGAAAGAAGATTCGATGGCCTCACCCAGTAGTCTTGGACCAATCGAAGCCCATCTAACAGAACTTGGGAAGGAGGTAGCACCACTGGGCTTTGCTCTGGACCAAACCCAAGCTGAACTTCATCGTGTGAAGCTAGAACGGGATCGCCTTCGCGAGAAGTTCAAACTAATAGAAATTACGACTCATGCGATGTTGGCCGAGCCTCCCTCGGATTCTCTCACCTTAGCACACCTTACACTTAGGTCCTATGCTGGTGTGATAAGGGGCTATGTAAGGAGACCGTAATTGCCTTGTGTAATCCTTTGTTTTAAATAAAAATTTGGATTTCTTCTTATGATGAAGTTTACGAATTTTCAAATGTCCAGATAAATATAGTATGCATATTTTTGATAAATTTTAGAGAAAGGATATTTTAAAAATGTTTATGTAAACCTTAAATAAATAAAAATGTGTAATGATTTTCAAAAAATGGTCTTCTACAATTATGTTCACTACGAAATTTCGAGTCTAATAAGATCAACTTGATTTTTGATGAATAGTAAATTATGAATAGTGATTTTACACTTAGGATTAGTAATGTGACCAAATAGATTTGTAATCTCACTTAAAGAAAGTGTTAATATAATATAGGCACCTTGATTAAGTAATGTGATTCAATAAAATGGTTAAATAACGGTTTCATAAATTATTATTCAAGTATTAGTTTTTTCGTGTGAATAGTGTTTTTTAATTAAAAATTTAATTAAAAATATTTAGAAAATTATTTTTATAAAACGGATTTCATTTTTGAACTCAGAGCACCGATATTATGCTATGGTAATTTTTGGGGTTTTTTCTGAAAAAATGAATTTTCGGTGAATAGTGTTTTTATTTAAAAATTAAATTAAAAATATTTAGAAAATTATTTTTATAAAATGGAGTACATATTTGTAATCAGAGCGTTGATATTTGTATAAGGTGAAATTTTGGGATTATTCTGAGAAAGTTGAATTTTCGATGAATAGTGAAAATACAGTTTTTGAGTTACGGGTGTCTAATGACATCATTAAATGATGTATTAAGTATATATTCAATATGGTCGAATTGTGAATAGTAAGATAAGTTATGAGGTGTCCCAAGTGGCCAATACCATGGGAAAATACCATGGGCAAGCCCATGGTTTTTCCAAAACCACTAATGAGGTGTCCCTTGGCCATTAATGCCTTGTCCCCTCACCTTCCCTATAAATACCCACCCATTCCTCCTTTGGTTTTCACTCCCAACTCTCCCCCAACGAAGTTCTGGTCTCCTTACCTCCCAAGGAGTCCTCCCAAGGTGCCCCCAAGCCCTCAAGGTCCAAAACTTTGAGTTTCAAGAGTCACGTTTTAAGGTAAGGGATCCGACCTCTCTCTTTCATTTCAAGTAATATCTTTTATGCCATTCCTTTTATTCTACATGTTCTTATGTTGGAGGATGTTCTTTTATACTCCTCTTACTTCCCTTTTTATGTTCATATAATGATAGATCCCCTCTTACTCTCATTATTTCGTTTTATGAAGTTTTAAGTGGCGCCGTTAGGCTGCCGAAATTTTTGTAACGGACTCTTTCTCCCTTCTCATTTTTCAAGATCTATTTTCATGTAAAGTATTTCAAGTTCCTTTTTATTATGTTGGGGTATGATCTCTAAATTTATCATACTGATATTTTATGATCATATGATGAGAGACCCTATTTTATCTTTTCAATTCAGTATTTTGAAGTTTTAAGTGGCGCTGTTAGGCTGCCGAATTTTAAGTGGTTCTTCACCCTTCTCGTTTTGAAGTTCTACTTTCATGTCAATTCTTTCAAGTTCCTTTTTGTTATATTGGGGTATGATCTCTATATCGTTCATACTAGACTCTTATGTTCATATGATGAGAGACCCCATTTGATCTCTTCAATTCAGTATTTTGATGTTTTAAGTGGTGTCGTTAGGCTGCCGAATTTTTTTAGGGGATTCTTTCACCCTTCTCATTCTTTTCAATGTTCTACTTTCATGTAAAGTCTATAAAGTTCCTTTTTAATTATGTTGTGGAATTATCTCTATATCTATCATACTGAACTCTTATTTTCACCTGATTAGAGACCCTATTTGATCTTTTAAAATCATTTTGTTTGATGTTTAAGTAACGCCGTTAGACTGCCGAACTTTCATATGAGAAATCTAATTTTTGTCTTCCTTACATGTTTTTCATTTAAAATGGTATGTCCTTGAAATTTCATTACCATGATCATGTATCCTACTTATTCTGTCCATATACTGTTTTATGGGTTATTTATGAATTTTTGACCCATTTTCCCTCTCTTTTTAATTTCTTCTAAAACCTCGTAACATAACCATTATGCTGCAAAATTTCCGTCTCAAAATGTCTCTCTCTTTTTCTAAAGATCTTTTATATTATTAAGTGAATACTCAAAGATATTTCGTCTAAAGGGGTATTCACATATATACTAAAATGTTATATTTTAAATTATGGGATTTACATACATGAGACCCACCTTCCTTTTCTGTGGGTTTTAAAGTGACGTAAAGATCATGTCTTTAAATCAGTTTTTAAAACGTTATGATTATGAAATGAAACCCATTTATTTTATGCTATATGGGTTATTTATGAAATTTTTGATGATGATATATGTGTCTCACATGATAATAAAGGCAAATTTAAGGGTGCACCCTGATAGCGCTCCAATGCATTGGGTAAAGACTTAATCTCTAGAGATGACCATTTTTAACGACGCCTTGGTGAATAACCTTGGTAATTTTTAATGACACCTTGGGGATGGACCTTGGTGAAATGAAATGATTGTCAATATTAAATGTTGCAGCCACATCTTCAAGTTATGAAAAAATGTTATTTTTGTTATGAAATGCCTCATGATTTCTTTCTCATTCCTTAAAGTTCATTTCATGTACTTATTGAAGTATCTCAAGTTCACATGTAAAATGTTTCATCTTGTTTCCCTTACTGGGCCTTTTGCTCACCCTTTCTTTTGATGTATATCCCCAGGTTATGATATTCAGTAATGAACCTAGGATGAAAATAAGGAGAAGCCTTTCAAGTGTTTAAGAAGAATGTTTTATGTTGTTTTCATGTATTATGTTCCTAGTTTCCAAGACACTAAACCTTAAAGATCCTCAGTTTTGTGTAATGTAATGAAAGTTTATGTTATAAAAAGGCGGGATGCTATAGTTGGTATCAAAGGATGGTATAGTAATTTTTGGAAATTAAGATATGAAAACTCTAGGAAGAACCCTATAGAAAAGTTAAAAAAAATAGGAAATCTTCCTGGTATTTTGGTGAGTATTGAGTAAGGTGTTGCCAAGAAAATACATCTCTATCTGGATACGAGCAGGTAGAGGTGGCTCTGGCACAGATGTACATAGGGGTAAAACCTGAAAACACCGCTTTGAGCTAGACTCAAACGGGAACTAGTACACGACAAGGGGCCTTGTTGCACTCTTGGTTACAACACTCCCGGGGGATATGCTTTGGTAAATTCATAAGATTAGTATGAACCATTGTTAAAGGAAAAAAGATAAAATAAAATAAATATTCACATAAGAATATATGATCATGGATAACCTAGATGGGAACCTAAGGGATCACAAGTTAGGGTATACTTTTCTTCTACAAGTTATCCTTAAATGGTTTCAGTTCCTTTTCATGATTATTGGCTAAGTACTTAAGCCCCTAATTATGCTTTCTCTTCATAGTTAATGGTGGGAAATGGAAGAACATGTCCAAACAACCAATGTTATAGGAAATGCGACGATTGTCGTATTAATATGACAGGGATGATTAGGGGATTAAAATATGATTATTATTTTGGAAGATGTTCACTATTTTGGGGACCCTATATGATCGAGGTAAATAGATTACTATGGTATTTTCATTAAAGAGTAGGGTTGACACATATTTTAAAGAATCGATGAATTTAAGGTGGAATTATAGTAATTTAGGTTACTTATGGAAATTATTAACCTATCTTGGGGTAAATATGTTTAGGTCAGTTACTTTTTTATAAGATGTTAGGAATGGTTGATGTTGTTTGGAGATGAATGATAAATTTTACCTTGGAAGACTATGTTATCAAATCCTTCTTGTATTTGGGTTTCAATCTTAGTTTGGTTTATTTTGAGGATTTTTAAGGATAGTTATTTATGGAATGGACTATGATGAACTTTGGGTAGTACCATGGAACTTTGAAGATTTAAAAGTAGTTTCCATTCCTATGGGATTATTTCTTTTTGAAGAGTTTTTTTTCCTTAACCTTTCTGTTTTTCGGATAATGTTTAAATATAGAAGAAATAGATAGTTAATCTCTTGTGGATTATGAAGATGATTCTTGTGTTTTGATGAGACCAAGTAGTTTTGAATGCTCATAATTTGGAGAAAAGATTAGTTTTGGGTAGAAACTTATTAAAGGATGAAACTCTACATGAAGAGAGGTATATTTTCTTATGTTTTTGTTTTATGTTGTAAATAAATTCCTAAAAATTATGGAAAGGAACGTGAAACAAAAATGTTGTTGGTTTACGTTTCCTACTTGGTAATCAAAGACCGTTTACACACATCATAAGTTTGGGATTTTCTTATGGTTAACGTTCTCCTAATCATGTTCTCTATCACTCTCCCCCAGAAATTGACCCTTTTTTTTCTTCCATGTCCATGTTTTCCTCCATGGAATCCTAGTATGGGTTAACTCGGGTGACCTTTGTACTTCCCTTTATTTCTTTTAAAGTAATAGTTTTACTGACTCCTTTTCCGATGTGGGACTTTCAATGAAATTTCAAAACCCAATTTTAATAATTGCGAGGACGCAATTTCTTAAGGGGGGAAGATTGTAACGACCCGAAATTTTGAATAAATCTTATTTCCTAATTTTATGTGTTATTTTATTTTATTTTTATACTCAACAAAAATGTTTCATTTGATAACATGAGTATAATTAAAATGAGACTGTTGGGTTTTGACTATTATTTGACCATTGGTCAATATGACCGCTGGAAACTAAATATTTTGATTACTATCTCTAAATACAAGCAATATTGGTTAATTAATATAGAAAGAAGATTCGATGGCCTCACCCAGTAGTCTTGGACCGATCGAAGCCCATCTAACAGAACTTGGGAAGGAGGTAGCACCACTGGGCTTTGCTCTGGACCAAACCCAAGCTGAACTTCATCGTGTGAAGCTAGAACGGGATCGCCTTTGCGAGAAGTTCAAACTAATAGAAATTACGACTCGTGCGATGTTGGTCGAGCCTCCCTCAGATTCTCTCACCATAGCACACCTTACACTTAGGTCCTATGCTGGTGTGATAAGGGGCTATGTAAGGAGACCATAATTGCCTTGTGTAATCCTTTGTTTTAAATAAAAATTTGGATTTCTTATTATGATGAAGTTTATGAATTTTCAAATGTCCAGATAAATATAGTATGCATATTTTTGATAAATTTTAGAGAAAGGATATTTTAAAAATGTTTATGTAAACCTTAAATAAATAAAAATGTGTAATGATTTTCAAAAAATGGTCTTCTACAATTATGTTCACTACGAAATTTCGAGTCTAATAAGATCAACTTGATTTTTGATGAATAGTAAATTATGAATAGTGATTTTACGCTTAGGATTAGTAATGTGACCAAATGGATTAGTAATCTAACTTAAAGAAAGTATTAATATAATCTGGGCACCTTGATTAAGTAATGTGATTCAATAAAATGGTTAAATAACGGTTTCATAAACTATTATTCAAGTATTATTTTTTTCAGGTGAATAGTGTTTTTTAATTAAAAATTTAATTAAAAATATTTAGAAAATTATTTTTATAAAACGGATTTCATTTTTGAACTCAGAGCACCGATATTATGCTATGGTAATTTTTGGGGTTTTTTCTGAAAAAATGAATTTTCAGTGAATAGTGTTTTAATTTAAAAATTAAATTAAAAATATTTAGAAAAATATTTTTATAAAATGGAGTTCATATTTTTAATCAGAGCATTAATATTTTTTTAAGGTGAAATTTTGGGATTATTCTGAGAAAGTTGAATTTTCGATGAATAGTGAAAATACAGTTTTTGAGTTACGGGTGTCTAATGACATCATTAAATGATGTATTAAGTATATATTCAATATGGTCTAATTTTGAATTGTAAGATACGGTATGAGGTGTCACAAGTGGCCAATACCATGGGAAAATACCATGGGCAAGCCCATGGTTTTGCCAAAACCACTAATGAGGTGTCCCTTGGCCATTAATGCCTTGTCCCCTCACCTTCCCTATAAATACCCACCCATTCCTCCTTTGGTTTTCACTCCCAACTCTCCCCCAACGATGTTCGGGTCTCCTTACCTCCCAAGGAGTCCTCCCAAGGTGCCCCCAAGCCCTCAAGGTCCAAAACTTTGAGTTTCAAGAGTCACGTTTTAAGGTAAGGGATCCGACCTCTCTCTTTCATTTCAAGTAATCTCTTTTATGCCATTCCTTTTATTCTACATGTTCTTATGTTGGAGGATGTTCTTTTATACTTCTCTTACTTCCCTTTTTATGTTCATATAATGAGAGATCCCCTCTTACTCTCATTATTTCGTTTTATGATGTTTTAAGTGGCGCCGTTAGGCTGCCGAAATTTTTGTAACAGACTCTTTCTCCCTTCTCATTTTTCAAGATCTATTTTCATGTAAAGTATTTCAAGTTCCTTTTTATTATGTTGGGGTATGATCTCTAAATTTATCATACTGATATTTTATGATCATATGATGAGAGACCCCATTTTATCTCCTCAATTCAGTATTTTGAAGTTTTAAGTGGCGCTGTTAGGCTGCCGAATTTTAAGTGGTTCTTCACCCTTCTCGTTTTGAAGTTCTACTTTCATGTCAATTATTTCAAGTTCCTTTTTGTTATGTTGGGGTATGATCTCTATATCTATCATACTAGAATCTTATTTTCATATGATGAGAGACCCCATTTGATCTCTTCAATTCAGTATTTTGATGTTTTAAGTGGCGTCGTTAGGCTGCCGAATTTGTTTAGGGGATTCTTTCACCCTTCTCATTATTTTCAACGTTCTACTTTCATGTAAAGTCTATCAAGTTCCTTTTTAATTATGTTGTGGAATTATCTCTATATCTATAATACTGAACTCTTATGTTCACATTATGAGAGACCCTATTTTATCTTTTCAAATCATTTTGTTTGAAGTTTAAGTAACACCGTTAGGCTGCCGAACTTTCATATGAGAAATCTAATTTTTGTCTTCCTTCCATGTATTTCATTTCAAATGGTATGTCCTTGAAATTTCATTACCATGATCATGTATCCTACTTATTTTGTCCATCTACTATTTTATGGGTCATTTATGAATGTTTGACCCATTTTCCCTCTCTTTTTAATTACTTCTAAAACCTCGTAACATAGCCGTTATGCTGCAAAATTTCCGTCTCAAAATGTCTCTCTCTTTTTCTAAAGTTATTTTATATTATTAAGTGAATACTCAAAGATATTTCTTCTAAAGGGGTATTCACATATATACTAAAATTTTCTATTTTAAATTATGGGATTTACATACATGAGACCCACCTTCCTTTTCTGTGGGTTTTAAAGTGACGTAAAGATCATGTCTTTAAAGCAGTTTTTAAAACGATATGATTATGAAATGAAACCCATTTATTTTATTCTATATGGGTTATTTATGAAATGTTTGATGATGATATATTTGGCTCACATGATAATAAAGGAAAATTTAAGGGTGCTCCCTGATAGCGCTCCAATGCATTGGGTAAAGACTTAATCTCTAGAGATGACCATTTTTAACGACGCCTTGGTGAATAACCTTCGTAATTTTTAATGACACCTTGGGGATGGACCTTGGTGAAACGAAATGATTGTCAATATTAAATGTTGCAGCCACATCTTCAAGTTATGAAAAAATGTTATTTTTGTTATGAAATGCCTCATGATTTCTTTCTCATGCCTTAAAGTTCTTTTCATGTACTTATTGAAGTATCTCAAGTTCACATGTAAAATGTTTCATCTTGTTTCCCTTACTGGGCCTTTTGCTCACCCTTTCTTTTGATGTATGTCCCCAGGTTATGATATGCAGTAATGAAACTAGGATGAACATAAGGAGAATCCTTTCAAGTGTTTAAGAAGAATGTTTTATGTTGTTTTCATGTATTATGTTCCTAGTTTCCAAGACACTAAACCTTAGAGATCCTCAGTTTTGTGTAATGTAATGAAAGTTTATGTTATAAAAAGGCGGGATGCTATATTAATGATATTAAAAGAATATTTTTCATAAACTCTTGGGGTGTTACACTGGTACTAAGAAGCGAGGTAGATCCAAGGTCATCTAAAGAAGGGGCTTTGGAATCGAACTATCACTCCCATCTTCCGAACATTTTCAGAATCCAGTACAAGAAAATTCCAGATCCATGGGGCATTCATTTCTGAAGAAAGGTTCTTTGGAGTAGGCAAGGCATGGTCTTTATCCAATCGAGATATTTTTAAGTCAAGGAAGAATCCATTAAAGTCAATCTGTACTTCCTAATCTATTCATTCAAGTAGGGAATAAGAGTCAGCTCGGCGAGTTCCTTTTCTCTCTTCTTTTACATAATATCAGGTGTTAGAACGGATTATCCATTATTAGATATTCGAAGATAGTTCACCTGGAACTTGCATCCTATGAAGTCTTAAATTAAGTAATCCAAGAACTGAATGACTTGAGAAGCTGGCCTAGCACATTCTATAAGAGTTTTTTTAGATATTGAATCAACTTTCTTAGACTTGACTACAGAGATCGAACTCTCTAGATTAGCATATGGATTTGATTAAATTGTTGTGGGTTCTATTAAAGCTAGAGGCAATAAATCCCGAAAAAGGTAGGGGAATACATTCAGTCAGTAGGGTTTGGCATTAAACATTAAATAAGCTTGTTGTGGTGAATCTGTTGTTAGTTAGAAAGAATAGGTTGGAACTCTTGTTGCATGGTACAACATTCTTGTCTGAGAATAAGCATATGAAAAAGAGTTTCTAGGATCTTTCAAAAGGATCTCATTCTCAGGATGGAAAGAAGTATGAAATAAAGTTAATTTTTCTTTCAAGGGAAGTCGAAAGCACTGACCATGGTCCAATTCACTCATTGGAGGACTAATTCGGATGATTGGTTTTTATATTATAAGGAAGAGTTTCTTCTCATACATGAAGTAATTCCCTCTCCCCTTTGGTCCTCTTTGGACGTGTTCAAGTGATGTGAAACTTAGGATTGAAGAAGATAGGTCTCAGTCGAAGGCATGAAGCGATGGGATGTTATGGAAGAAGATTCAGTGATCCCAGCAGGGTCAATCTCATAGGGGAAGTCTATTAGTGCACTTAGTGGCATGAAAATGACATTCTAAAGGTGAGGAACGAATGTAAAGAAGGGGCGTAACAGGAAATTCAATTGAAGAAGAAATATCATATGGCATAGAAGAAATCTAAATGGCCAAATCTTAATGTAGAAAGGCAGTAATGACTAAGGCGGAGAAGAAAGTTTACGATTATGTTGGTGTGAAGTGAGCTCTAAAAATTGATTCAGATAAAGGAGCGTACTTTAGTGGCCCAACGAGGAATTGTTTCCCATTAAAGTAAGATTCAAGCTTCTGGAGAGCACTTATCCCAAGGTAGGTGGGAAATTCATTCCGAATGGAACTAAATATTGAACATTATTAGGCTTCAGCATATATAGATTCGGCAAAAGATTACTCTACTTCAGGTGCAGATGAGGCTTATGGGGAAGAGGAGGAAAGGGCTGACACTTAAGTATCGACTAGTGGAACTACTCTTGTCCTTATTTCATATCCGAGGTGGGCTCTTTACACATATGATATGGAGGTCTAGTATGGTGAAAAAGTAAGGTATGGACTCTTTTGATATGGGGGTAGGGTATCTTCAATTAGGAGAACCGGACCAACTAGGCCAAAATAAAACCGTCAACTCCTTTTCACAGCTTTATCAAAGCTTTGGTCTCGGGGTCCAAAATGTCGGTTTTTAAGGGAAGAGGGTTTAGAACTTGAAGATGAAGCTGCTGGTGAGGCTTTAGTTTCCATTGAAAATCCAACATCATATGAATAAGAAAGCAAGGGATAAAACCTGGTGAAAGGAAGGCCTTTCTAAAGAACAAAGAAGTTTGGAAAAAGAACTTTCTTCGTACTTATACTTAGCCTGGAACTCCTCAGAACACCAAGCAGCAGAAGCAGCGAAACTTCATAGAAAAGGTGGTTCTCTCAGTTCTTACAAACGAAAAAGTGTTTGTCGATTAGGTACGGGATACCTAATCCAATGGAGGGCCTCTGAAAGGGTTTTCTAGTTGATCACTAACCTTGGCATTCCCCTTTCTTTCTCATTTCATTTATTGACATATTTTGCAGCGCTGGACCATGGACTCTTACTTGGCCTAATTAGGCCCTTCTTCAAGAGATCACCCACTTATTCCTGATTCAACCTGAACTACGTGAGTGATAAAAGCTAGTCGAAGCCTTACATTTTTGTTTTCCTACTCTTGATCCATAGACAAGAGGATCATAAGTAATATCTACTGACTTTGGATCACTTTCATCCACATTTCTTTTTTTTCTTTTCTTCTCTTATGCCAGGTCCGAGGGAGGATCAATTTTATCTGGCCTCTTTCGCCCTAGGTCTGGGATTGATCCCCTTTAAATTATCCAAATAAAGCATTCCAATACTAGCTTCTTCTATAGGACCAGAGTCATCAACAAGAACAGAAGATATGATCACTCTGCCATCAACAAGAAATCAATCTGCATCTAAGAAGTCAAGTATCATCCCGTGCTTTCGGGTGATGAATCTTGGATTGTTTTTTCGACTCTATTAAGATTAATGTTTCCCATCGAAAAATTAATTAATTTAAGTTTAACTCTTCCCTTTTCCTTCTTTGATTAGTACATTGTCCCGAGAAGAGCTCATCAGGGAAGAACTAAAAAAAGAAATCAAAAAATTTGAACTCATTCTGATTCAGAATCCTTTGGGCTTAAAGAACCGCTCTTTTATAATAGACTAGACTGGCTTAGAATCAATTCTTTGACCACTAATGTAGAATATAAGAACATATTTTATCCTTGTACAAGGCCAAAAGATTCATTCTTACTAACTTAGCTAATTCAATTCATTCTAATGGGATGCCCTTTTATAATGATAATTAAATGCCTTCATTTCTACAAAGATCCCAATCCCAAGAAAGAAAGTAGGAATATTGGCTTCATCCATCCCTTCATGGAGAGCAAACAAGATCTATAAGAAAATAGATGAATTCAAGGGTGATTAGACCAAGGAGTTTTTTCAAATCCCCAAATTCTTAGTCATTCTCTCCCAAAATAGGGTACTTCCCCACCCCTCCTTCCCCGTTATTACTTCTTTGATGACTTCTTCTTCTGTGCGGTCTGCCCCCATCTTCTTAAGGAGGTATTTTTTATATTGGTTTATTGCAGAGATAGGTTATGCAATTATGACTTATTCATGAGGTCCCCCTTCCCTACTAGAGCGCTAACTCCCATTTTTTTAGAGAATCCTTGTGAACAAGAAAGGGGTAAGCTAGCTCTTCTCGGCATACCCCTTGCCTTTTCAACTCTTTTAAGGTGATCCCAGGCGGTTGATAAATAACTCTTCTTTCCTTAGTTAAGGAGTGAATCACGTGATTCAAAGGTGAATCACATAATCTATAAAGAATCTTCTTAATAGTCCCATGTATGAATCCATACTTCTCTAGCTGCTGCAGTAGCGACCACATGTTGAAGGCTGTCATTTACCAGTTAGCTCAATATATGAGAAGACCCACATTCTCGCTTCTTCGCCCCCTTCATCCTAAGCTAAGACAATGGTGCCTCTCCCTATTGACTTGAAAGATCAATAAGACTAAAATTGATAGTGGATCTCCTTTTGGTTAAATAAGAAAGATAAGGTAGATCCTCAAATAGAGATCCCCCATGTCCGTTGGGGCGGCGACAGCTCACGACAAGTATACCAGGACATAACGAGAGAAAGATCTCTCTACCTAACTTTTTGCTACCAAAAACCTATCATCCCAGCCATTGCGCGCAGAGGTCTGTCCCGGTCCATAGTCCAATCAAAAGCTGATTTACCCGCTTTCCTTTCAGTCAGCTACCCCTCAACTTCTTCATGGGACTTGAAACTCCAATAACATAAAGAGGCTATTCCTTTTCCAATAAGTGATTACTTAGGGACATTAGTATATGATCTGGGCCTCTCGAGTTGATTTTTTAGTCTCTTCCTCAATAAAGTAAAAGAGGCTGAGAATTAACAAAATAAGGTCTATCCCTTCAATCCACCTTTCCAGCCAAGCAAGCTTGGAAAAATATCCGAGCAGGGAAAAAGAGAGCACTGAAGAAGAGGGGCACTAGGGGTTTCTTTCTTCTAGAAAAACAACTCCAGAAGAAAAGAAAGCCAAACACAAAGAAAAAATGCATAGAATTGAAAATGAAGATTAGAGAAGGAATCCCCCATATGTTTCTAGTTTGACTAGGTGAAACATAGACATCGATGAGAATACTTATTAAGAAATAAAGAAAAAAGGATATTGTCAATTCCCATCTTGTGTGCCATTTCAGGATTATAAATATTATGCAGGCAACAGAAGACAAATATTCTAGCTTAAAGGGGTATATTAAATAAAAATCTTTATAGTAGAAGAACCCATAGAAAATATAGATAATTAGTAGGCAATAAAAAGAAACAAGATGCTTTTTTGGGTTAGGTAATGACTGTTATTGTTTTTTCAAAAATGAATGACAACACAAATCGCCAAAATGCTGAAAAGAAAGGTTGAAACCCCACTTCACCAGACCTTCATCCAGATAGTATACCCAAAATAAAAGAAAAAGGGTGTGATCTAAAGGAAAGAAATATATTACACTGAGATATAAAATAAAAACTAAAATAAGGATTTCCCAACATATCACTTGAAGATAATGACTACTTAAAAGGCTCAGAAAAAAAACAGAAGGAGAAGGTGTCTTTCACTTACAGGCTCCTTGGGAAAAGAAAATCCACGTACTTTCTCGATTTAGTGTGTCTCGCCTTTTCTATTACAAATTGGTGGACTCAAAAAGCATTCAAGACACAATCTAAGAGAATGTGGGAAAGACTCCAAGAAGAGAACTTCTAGCATGACGTTGTTGGAGTTTAACCCTCCAGGTTATCCATCAAACTCAATCCCATGGAAGAAGTCAAACCCAGTGAGAATTACATGATTTGAATCAGTTCCCGCCATTAATATTTAAAGCATTTCAGTGTGATAATAGTTCTTCTCATCATCATCTGAGAACAAGAAATCGGAGAAAGATAGTTCAAATAATAATCTGAAAACCAATAAATTATATCATATAAAGAAGGGGTTTTGAGCCAATCCAATCATGTCAGTCCTGGTTTCCTTTCCGAATTGAGAAATGTGCACCACACTTCACTCTCAATAAGGGAGATGCTTTTGCATCCTTCATGCCCAATTTCTTCGATTTTTGGCTTCTAAAAAACACCACTATTAATACAGTACAGAGCCTATAACATGTAAAGAACAAACATAAAATGCAGATGTGCATGCTTGATGGAGGAGACCTCTCGTAGAATCATGCTTTCCTAGTAATCTCTACCTATATTAATGATGATTTGATGTCACTTTTTTTTGTTGAGTGGTGATAGGATTTTGGAATGAGAAATCACCTGTTTGAGTGGTCGATGTGGAAATGGTTTCTGAATAACGTATCGCAACCAGTACATCATCATTACTTTTATTCAGCGACCTTGCCCAATATTGTACACTGACCCTTTTCTACCTCATTCTATTTTATGGCCACAGATTCAACGATTGGTGGATTTACCAGACATGACTTATTGAATTATGTCACACAAGTTTATTGTTGAGAAGGAAACTTTACTTCCCCTTCTCCATCTCTCCGAATCAGCTGAAAACTGGTGACTGGGGTCAACAATCAAATGATACATTTTGGTGCAATTCCCTGATTTCTTTAATTTCATTCTTCAAGATTCCATAATTTTTTATCAATATAAGGCGCTTATGAGAAAGAACTCAAAGGTTGCTAGATCAACAAAAGAATTCTCTTCCACATATTCTGTT
This sequence comes from Viscum album, assembly GCA_963277665.1. NCBI lineage: Eukaryota > Viridiplantae > Streptophyta > Magnoliopsida > Santalales > Viscaceae > Viscum > Viscum album. The sequence continues at coordinate 518,493,218 of OY728135.1, read as the reverse complement.
CACAGAGCTGAAATGAACTCCCGATGGTGTTTGACAAAATATATATAAGTACCACCCCTATAGAATTCAATTGTTGAAGTCTACTTGTAACAATTCATTGATGATTATTCTTTTTAAAGAAAACACCGGAACTGATATTATTACTATGAAGAGTACTGAACGGAACACGGAACTGAGCTCGAACTCCTTTACTATCAAGCTTGTATTTTTCAATCAAGCTAAATGAACAGATTGGAAAAAGGAAGCCACATCACTAAGCGGGAATGAACCCAATCAATCTATAAACCTAGGGCGAACTAAATCACTGATAGGGATCATCCCTTTGAGATTGATTAGCAGAGCACTTCTGGAATCTAAGAACGTCCATTCACTGGCTATCTTTTTTTTATCTGTTCACACACATTCTTTGATTCTAGTAACCAATCTCCTAGGGTTTGTCACACACGGGTGTTAGGGAAAACTTCGAACCTCAAACAATGACTTTAGATCATTTTGATTCTGATTCTTCTAGCAAGCTGCTGACAGCATCTATCTAGATTATACGGACACCCTTACTTGGGGACCACTGTAGGTAAAGAACTGAGATTCGGAACCCAACCCCTAGAGCTTTGAGATCATTGCACTATATCCATTCTCGGGTGGAGAGAGACAAAATCATCCCATTCTAGGTGGTGATCAGGGGCTGCAGAAGCATAACTATGAACCATCCCAGGCACAACTATTGATCCCATTCCATATCCCAGATGAGAGGTGAGTAAGCCAATCAATCTAAAGCCATCATCCCGAACCACTGGTATCTTCAACTATTAGAATATAATAGGCTCCATCTCCAGGTGACTAAAATCCCTTCGAGGCTCGAAATCATAACTATGAGTACTTTTGGTGCCACCAACCCAGCCAACCTTCTGATAGCAACGATCCATCTCATGTGGAAACAATTGACCCAATTGCGGATGACACAATCTGAGCTCTCAACTAATACATTATCTGAGATCGACTCAACCAGATAAGATTTCCTCTACCAGTGAGCCCACTTTTCCATGTCCATATCTTCTTGCATCACCATTCCCAATGACTATATAGACAGAGTACATTTCCAAAGCTATCCTTTGAAATCTGGGAGACCCACTAGCTATAACGTATCTAATAGGAAGCCTGAACCCACGAATTTAGGTGCAGAACCATCAGAATTCCTTCAACCTGTACCCAAGAGGCCCGTAAATACATGGCCAATTGCTTCACTTCCAATCCCAGGTCACCTCCTTTCTCCTAAAGCAACTACCCGACTAATGACTATATAGATAGAGTACCTGGACTCCCTCCATCTCAATTTCAATCTTTTGATTACGAACCTAGTGGACCAGAACCAACGATCTATGGTCAGGTATTCTATCTATAACAAAATATAAGAGTACCATAGAGTAGATTACTGGATCTCCATCAGACCCTGTGCCTTCAGCCAATGCTGACTCAAACCGATAAGCTTTTGCAGAGCCCATTCAAAGATTTCAAACCCTCTAGCCGAACCAGTGGGAGATGACTCAACCAACTCACTGGGATCAAAATCCTACTACCTATATGATACTGACGTTGATTTCAAACCATGCTTAGAACAACCAGGTGACCTTACTCTTGATCCAATGTCTTTCTCTCCTCCCTCTAAGGCATCTACCTGGAACACATGACCCAATAGAAACTCCTTCAAGGAAGTTCATTTTCTCCCATTCCAGAGATTGTATTGCATCGGGTTGGACCACTGGTACTTATATATATTGAGAGTTCCTTTGGGACAATTAGAGTAGAGTCAGGTACTCTGCCTATATAGTCACCCCAGGAGCAGGAGATGAGGTTTCGAATAATGGACTTGGATATGGATTAGAGAGACCAGAGTCAGGTTCTTACTTTATTGGCTTAGTAGGCTCTGTAAGAAGAATCACTTTGATGAGTGTTTTCGATGCTTTTATGTTGGGGCGCGTGCGTCCGTCCATCACGTGGGGGAGAGGATGCGCAGCTTGTTTCCCCGCATTCCCGCTTTCCAAAGGCAGGCGGCATCTGTTCCTTGTTCAGGCATATTTGCTCCTTGATCGAAACAAGGATGATGGGATGTCATTTCTTCCTTCCGTGGATTCCTCCTCGGAGCTCGTCACCTAGTTCGGGTCTCCCTCATAGATTATATAATGGTTCACGAAGCTAGATCCTGGAACCATATCTGTATGGACGCCAGTTAATTACACTGCTTCCGTCGAGACGCTCCAAGGGTTCTGGTTGGGGTACCAACCTTCGGTGAGGAGAATGGTCATGCTGGGGTGTTGTCGGCGTGCCTTGACACTAGGGATTGGCATGTCTGTCTTCTGCCCCTTATTATAGGGCTTCTCGAGGGCGTGGAAGCCTGAGGCATCCCACATCAAATGCATGGAATTGTGTACCATCTGAGGTTTTCCTCAGCTTCCCATGTTTAACATGGTGTATGTCACGAGTTTAACGTCTTGCGGAGATGGATCGGACTGATCGGAACACTGAGAGAGGATCAGATTGAAGGACCCCTAAGGGGGATACCGATGTTGGGGCCAACACATGGGCGGCCTCCCGGATTCTGTGAAGTAGAATGAGGTGGCATGATCCCACCGGGATGTGGCAGCCCGGGTAAGGATCAAGATGGGTGATGTAGTGACTACCTTGAACCTCATGGTGGGTTCCTACGTATCCCTGTGGCAGGGAATCAAAGTCCGCATAGTTCGGTGATACAGTGGGACACCTGAATAGGTGACCTGTGAGAATGAATGCATGGATTGGAGCCTGGATGAATTAAGATCTCTGGGCTAGGGCATGAGCTTCCTAAGGCACGTGGTCTCGAGGTAAAGGTTCGGATGAGACATGGGTGTGAGGTATGGGGATTATGCTCTGAGGTGGACCATAACGGTGGTTGTGAACTGACACGGAGGGGTCGGAACAATTGAGTCATGGGCTTGAACCTCGTGGAGGATTCCTATGTACGATGCGCTAGCATGGATCAAAGTCCACGTAGTTCAGAGCATACCGTTTAACATCATGCGGGATGAGGGCATATAGTTTAACATCATGCCGGATGAGTTCATACAGTTTAACGTCATGCTGGATGAGGGCATACAGTTTATCATCATGTGGGATGATGAATTTGGGGCTTAGGCTCTGAGGCGGTCCAAAGTGTTGGCGAACCGACGTGAAGAAGTCAAAATGACTGGGTGATGGGCTTGAACCTCGTGGAGGCTTGATAAAACACTATTTTATTGAATATTTTATTGATAATAAATGATATAATTTCCTATCATTGTGTTATATATGATCAATTATGGAATATTTGGGATTATATCACTCAATTGAAAATTTGATGAAAATTCCAGTTTTACCCTTTTAAAGTGCACTGTGGTATATTATGAATAAATATTTTTATTGCCCGAATTGGAACTTAATATATTCTGACAGAATAACTCACTAAATTTTCTACAACTTTCATTCAGGCCATTGGAGCTAGATCGTGGGTTTACATGGAGTAAATGGGCCATGAAGACAAAGCTGGACTAGACTCACTAGGCTGGATAGTGCTTCTGTATTTGGGCCATAACGTTATTATCCATGATTGGATGTGGCCCAAATTTGGAGAGAATCTAGAAGACAAAAATTTTCGCAAATCATTCTTATGGGAGAGCAGCTGGATCGCGCGTTTTGAAGGTCAAACAGGCGGTGCAACTGGGATTAAAATATTTTCCCGAATTTCCACATTCACACTTGAAACCATTTGTAACACTAGCCCTCCCCAACTCTATTTAAAGGACATTTTCACTCTTTGGGAGGCTGGTTCGGAGCTTGGGAAAGGTGTATCCGAGATTTGGTTTCCTAGGAACTCCTCTATGTCTTTGGAAGAAGTGAGGCTTTGTGCAAGGATCTCTTCCAAGAAGGCTCTCCTCTCCCACCTCCACTTGTGTTTCATTGTTTTCATGCTTGTAACTTGTCCTTTTCTTAAATAAATCTTCTTTGTTATTCTTTTACCATCTTCTTTTTTTTTCTTCTTGGTTCTGGAATCTTATAGTGGAGATAAGATTGGGTATTTCCCATTCAATCCGTTGCTTATGCAAAACGTCTCCACAATGAAAATTCCAACCATGGAAGAGTAGTTTCGTTCATAGTCGATCTAATCCCTACCCCCTTCATTTATTCATTTTGAATCCATGAACATACTATAATTCATAATTTGTGATCAATTAATTGAGATTTAAGTTGTAAGGAACTCACTCGACTTGCATCTGACGGCGAGGTCGGTCCTGTGTGAATCGAGAGAGACAAACTTCAATTGTAAAATCTAATCAACTTGGGATTGAATTGTAGGGTTCAAATCTCATCCATAAACATAATTAATTCTCAACTCTAGAGAGGAGGTTCTTCCCTAATTTACCATTGATCATAAGTTGGATTTGGACCACAATCAAAGTAGGTTACTGCGATTGGAAGTCTCAAAGACAACCTAGTGCTCATTTCAACAAATACATGTGGTTGTGTCAAATTCCGTAGGGTTCGGGGGTTGACTAGGTTAGGGGGTCACATTTTAATGAATTATAATCATATGGGATAATGATTAAATAATGGTGAAGGGGTAGATTAGATTGGCTACGACTTCTCATAACAGTGCTTTTAAAGAAACAGTATTTGTGATTGTCTTTTACTCCTTGACTGCCTTGATTGTTTTGTTTCGTGTTCTAAAAGTCTTTCAATCAAACCACCCCCATCTTTTATCATTTTGTTTCTTTTTTTGGTTTCTTAAAGCCTTTTAAGGTTTGTTAAACTAATTCCTCATCAAGAGGACGACCTAGGTCAGCCACTGTGCTGCACTTAGTAAAGAAACAATATCATTTGAAAGCGCCCACGACAGCGCCTTTAAAATTTGGCGTCGTTTCCGGGGAGGAAATAGTTTTCTCAATCAATTAGAGGTATTTGTTTTTTATTTCATTCTCTTATTCCTCTTCTCACTTTCATCTTTCACCTTTCTCAATGTTGGTTCATTTTTCTCTTCTTCTTCTTCATAATTTTTTTAGACCATCAATTGAACTCCATTCTCATGATATTGTGGTCTATTCTTCTTCTTCATTTCCATATTTTTATATGTTTTATGACATGGTCCCAACCTAAGGATACCTTTGATCTAGACCCCGAGATTGAACGCAGCCATAGGGATCGAATCAGGCAATCTCGATCCACGGGAAGTGTCGACATTTACCCAACAGGAGAACTCCTCCATTTTGGAAACACTGAAATTGGAAACACATCTAAATCCAAAATAAAACAAGAACCAATGGATGAGAATAATGGAAATGAACATAATAGAACCATTCAAGAATTGGCCGCACCAGATATTAACTATCAACCAAATTTCATTGCATACCCAACTCTTGAATCAGACTTTGAACTTAAAACTAGACTAATTCACCTTCTTCCAAAGTTTCATGGATTATCTGGTGAGGATCCCAATAAACATTTGAAATAATTTAATGTGGTTTTCTCAACCCTTAAACCAAGAAATGTTTCTGAAGATCAAATCAAATTAAGAGCATTCCCATTCTCACTTGATGGAGCTGCAAAAGACTGGATGTATTATTTACAACCCGAAGATGTAACTTGTTGGAACAATTTGAAACATATTTTCTTGCAGAGATTTTTTCCAGCATCAAAGACTACATCCATTCAAAAGGAGATATCAGGGATCAAACAGGCACAAGGGGAGTCGATGTATGAGTACTGGGAGTGCTTCAAGAAGTTATGTGCAAGCTGTCCGCATCACCAAATCAGTGAGCAACTCCTCATCAAATACTTCTACTAAGGCCTCACACCTATGGAGAGGAGCATGGTGGATGCTACAGCTAGAGGAGCATTGGTAGACAAGACACCAGCAGCCTCACGTGCATTGATCGACAAGATGGCCCAAAACTCCCAACAATTTGGTGATCAAGGTACACCAAATATTAGGGGAGTACATCAGGTAAGTCCTTCTTCTCTTGAGAGTCATTTGATTGATACCAAGTTAGAAGAATTGACAAATATGGTGAGGCAAATTGCTTTGGCACAAAAGACATCTCTACCCCCTCCTTCATGGCCTTGTGGCATTTTCACTGAGACAAGCCACCCAACTGACTGTTTCCCACAACGACAAGAGATAGAGGATTGTGCAACAGTATTCCCAGGGAGACCATTTCAGCAGCAACAACAACCATATCCCCAAAAGAAGTTTTATTCATTTTCTCCAACATACAACCAAGGGTGGAAATATCAACCGGACATGAGGTATGGCTTTGGACATCAGTAAAGGCCCCCCTTTCAAAAAAACTTCCAGCAGCCTCCACCTTACCAACAAGGTTTCCAACAACCCCAAAGGAGATTTGAGGCCCAAGCATCAACAAGTCAGCAACATGGGAGCTCTCAACCAAAGGTAGATTCTAATACTGATGATCTTTTGAAACAAATTGTTCTTAATTAACAGAAGGAGCTGAAGAGTCAAGGTTCTGAGTTGAGGGAGTTGAAGACACAAATGAGCCTGATTGCCACTGCCCTCCACGAACTGGTAAGTAAGAACTCTGGAGCCCTTCCTTCCCAACCTACTCCCAATCCCAAGGTGAATGTCAGTGCCATCACATTGAGAGGTGGGAAGAAAACAATTGATACATCTACACCTACAATACCACTGGGATTCACCTCAACTCCGGAGAAGCCCCATCCCATACCAAATGATGAGAAACCCAAGGAGAAAGATAAAGGTAAGAAAAAGGTTGATGATCTTTCTCCTAAACCCCTTCCATTCCAAAATAGAGTTTTACAAACTTAGAATATGGCTGAAGAGGCAATGCAAAAAGAGGTTTTGGATACATTCAAGCTTGTCGAAATCAACATCCCTCTACTTGAAGCCATCAAGAAAATACCGAGGTATGCGAAATTCTTAAAAGAACTGTGTACAAATAGAAGAGGGATAAAGGGAAATAGGTGGATCAACCTTGGAAGGAATGTCTCAGCACTCATTACACCAACTCTAGAAATGCCAACAAAGTTCAAGGATCCCGGGACATTCACCATCCCATGTACCATAGGGGAGTTGCACTTATCTGATTCTCTTTGTGATTTAGGAGCTTCAATAAATGTGATGCCTTACTCTGTATTATCTTCCTTGTAGGTTGGTGAGTTGAAGCCAACAAGAGTAGTGGTGCAATTGGCGAATAGAGCTACGACATATCCAGCGGGAGTCATTGAGGATGTACTTGTCCGGGTAAGAGACATGATATTTCCAGCGGATTTCTATGTTCTTAACATGGAGGATGATCAGGTAAGTTCTCATGCCCCCATTATCATAGGTAGGACCTTCCTCAAAACTGAAAAAACTATCATAAATGTCAATGAGGGTACACTTTCCATGGAATTTGGGGATGAAGTTGTGATATTTAATGTTATGGATTCCATAACGTACCCCTCTGAGGACCATTCTGCTTTTGTTATCTCCCATTTTGAACCACCTAGTAAAAACTCCATGGATTTTGATTGTCCTATGCTTAGGTAGATTATGAGTATTGGTTCTGGTTTAATGTCTAAGAGAACTTCCACACCTATTTCTAATGAACAAGACTCTCTAAGATTTGATTTTCAATTGGATTCATATTCTGATCTTGTTCATGTGAACTATGATTATGACATGGCTATAGAGTATGCTAATGGATTTGATGGTTTATTCTCTGATTTTGATGATGTATATTCTGACACCGATGCTCTTTGTGCACATATTTTGGTTCCTTCAATGTCTCCATCCATACTACACCCTCCTTCATTAGAGCTCAAGCCATTGCCACCAAATCTGAAATACTCATACTTGTTGAGTGGTGAGAGATTACCTGTTATCATTGCTAACAATATCCCTTTTGAACATGAATAAAAGCTTTTGAATATTTTGAGGGAGAACATCAGGGCGATTGGGTGGACCTTGGCTGACATATCAGGTATTAGCCCCTCCATTTGCATTCATAGGATTCTTTTGGAGGATGGGGCTAAACCGGTGAGACAGCCACAAAGGAGACTCAATCCCACCCTCCTGTAAGTTATTAAAAAAGATGTTTAGAAATTCCTCAAGGCATGTATAATCTTTCCCATTTCATATTCTCAGTGGGTAAGTCCAATTCAGGTTGTGCCTAAGAAAACTGGTTTTACTGTTGTTAAAAATGAGAAAGATGATTTATTTCCAATGAGGGTGAAAAACAGTTGGTGAGTGTGTATTGATTATATGAAACTAAATCAAACCACTCATAAGGACCATTTCTCCCTCCCATTCATTGAATAGGTGCTTGAGAGACTTGCAGGTAGGACACATTATTGCTTCTTGGATAGTTTCTCAGGTTATTTTCAGGTTCCCATTGCAGTAGAGGACCTGGAGAAGACGACTTTCACATGCCCCTTCGGCACATTTTCCTACAGGAGGATGCCATTTGGACTTTTCAATGCCCCAGGTAACTTCCAGAGATGTATGGTGAGTATTTTTTCTGATTTCATTGAGACCTGCATGGAGGTATTTATGGATGATTTTACAGTGTATGGTTCCTCATTTGATGAATGTCTATGTAGTTTGAAAAAGGTTTTGAATCGTTGTATTGAGAAGAATCTGGTCTTGAACATTGAAAAGTGTCATTTCATGGTAGATCATGGCATTGTCTTAGGTCATGTAGTGTCAAAGAATGGAATTGAAGTTGATATATCTAAGGTAGACATCATTTCATCCTTGCCATATCCTACATGTGTGTGTGATGTTAGATCTTTCCTAGGGCATGCAGGATTTTATCGGCACTTCATCAAAGACATTAGTAAGATTGCTCTTCCTATGTCATGACTACTTCAAAAGGATTCTGATTTTGTGTTTGATGATTCTTGCATGACATCCTTTGATGAGTTAAAGAAGTGTCTGACCACTCCGCCTATCATACAGCCCCCACGGTGGGATATTCCTTTCGAGCTTATGTGTGATGCATACAACTTCGCGGTTGGAGCTGTCTTATCTCAGAAGGTGGAGGGACGTTCACATGTGATTGCCTATGCATTGAGGACACTGGATTCAGACCAATCCAATTACACCACAACGGAAAAGAGTTTCTTGATGTTATATTTGCTTTAGATAAATTCCATTCATATTTATTGGGATCTAAAGTAGTTGTCCTTTCTGACCATGGAGCTTTGAGGTACCTCTTGAAGAAGCCAGATGCAAAGCCCAGACTTATCTGATGGATGCTCCTAATTCAAGAATTTGATATTGAGATAAAGGACAAGAAGGGGTCAGAAAACATGGTGGCAGACCACATGAGTTGGCTTACTCACACACTAGAGGATGACACCTTGGACCAGGTACCACTTCGGGACACTTTCCATGATGAGAATCTTTATTCCATCTCAGGTATGCATCCTTGGTATGCTGATTTAGTAAACTACCTTGTTTCATCCGAAATTCCTGCAAATTTAAAGAAACATCAAGTACAAAAATTGAAAAGCGAGTATAGGTTTTATATTTGGGATGATCCTTACCTATGGAGCATGTGTAGTGACCAAGTAATTAGGAGGTGTGTTCCTGATCATGAGTTGAGTCTGTCCTACATTTCTGTCATACACTTTCCTGTGGTGGACACTTTGGACCCCAACGGACAGCTAGGAAATTCTTAGACTCCGGATTGTATTGGCCTAGTTTATTCCATGATGCCCATGTGTTTTGTAAGTCATGATCTCGTTGCCAACACACTGGGAACATTTCTAGGATACATGAGATGCCCCAACAACCCATACTGTTTTGTGAGATTATGTATGGGGCATCGACTTTATGGGTCCTTTTCCTAGTTCATTTGTATTTTTGTATATTTTGGTTGCTGTTGATTATGTGAGTAAATGGGTGGAGGCTAAGGCCACCAGGACTGACGATTCTCATGTTGTTGTGGACTTTGTCAAAGCACAGATTTTTTGCAGGTTTTGAGTACCAAAGGACATTATCAGTGACCAAGGGACACACTTTTGCAATAGTAATTTTGCTTCCCTCCTTTGAAAGTATGGTGTGACACACAAAACATCAACACCATACCACCCCCAAACAAATGGCCAGGCTGAGGTTTGAAATCGTGAGTTGAAACAAATCTTGGAGAAAACTGTGCAGCCAAATAGGAAGGATTGGAGGAAGCGCTTGGATGATGTATTGTCGGATTATAGGACCGCATACAAGACCCCCATTGGTATGTGCCCATTTCAGATTGTTTTTTGGAAAGTGTGTCATCTCCCCGTGGAAGTCGAGCATCGGGCATATTGGGCTATAAAGAAATGCAACATGGATTTGGCCCAAGATGGAATTCAAAGGAAGTTGCAAATTCAAGATCTTGAGAAGATTATACTGTCATCATATGAGAACTCAAGGCTCTACAAGGAAAGATCAAAAGAAGCTCATGACAAAATGATCCAACAAAGGGAGTTTCATGTTGGAGAGAAAGTCCTTCTCTATAGTTCACGACTGAAGTTGATGCCTGGTAAGTTGCGTTCCAGATGGTTAGGTCATTATATTGTGTCTAATGTTTTTCCTTATGGTGCAGTGGAGATCATACAAGAGGACACTGGAAGGAGCTTTACAGTCAATGGGCAACATTTGAAGAGATACATTGAGGGACTTCCTACTGATGCAGTGGATTTTATCACACTGCATAACCCCATCATCACTTGAGCACATCAGGCTGTTCCTAACCCTTTCACTTTTATATTATTTGTCCTATTTAAAAATTCTGAATTTCATTTGTATATATCATCTCATAGGTTCACGTTGAGGACAATGCAATATTTTAAGTGTGGGGAAGGGAACCTTTTAGTTTAGTAATTTCAATTGCTTTCCTGCTAAAAAAAACCAAAAAAATTTGTTTTTTTTTTCAAATTTTGTGTGTTTATTTTACAATTTTCTGTGTGTTTTTGAAACTTTTGAGCTGAAATGATTCTCATCACCATTTTGAAATCCATATCAATAAGTGAAACAATTTTCCCCTTGAAACTAAGCTTAAATGAATGCTAAAATGACTTTGTTTCAAGTTCAAATATTTAGTAATTTCATGGAAAGTACACTGAATTTTGAATCCCATGCCACATCTCACTATCATTATATTTGAAATAACTTTCTTGTGAAGCTTCTGAACCATTATTTTCATATTCTTTACATTCACCTCACTTCTTGAGAGAACCAAACCATGCTTGATTTAAACATAATTTGATTTATTCCGGTCAAAACTTGAGGGTTTGAGGTACTTATGTTTAAATGATTGAGGCATTTGTTTGGTATTAAAGCCCCTATTTGAAATAATACTTTTTTATAATGGCCTACCTTGAATATTTAATCCTTTTATCCCTTAGAATCCATGCACAGCCTGTTAGGTTAGCCACATTACAAGCCAATTTTCCCTATCCAACCAACTCTTGAAATAAAATTGCATAATCTAGTTGAGCTTAAGTGTGGGGGAAGTTGTCTTGTGTTTTGCCACCACATTCTGTGATACTTTGGGTAGAAAATTAGATTCTGAAGAGATGTGTTTGCTGCTGAAGAAATTCATTATATTGAAAGTTGTGCCTTTTCTGGAGCTTTCATGACAAGTGAAGCTGTGCTTTTTCTGGAGATTCTAATTGAGGTGGAAAGTTGTGCCCATCTGGAGCTTTCAAGAAAATCATGTTTGAGAAGATTGAAATTTATTATGCTTAAATGATGAATGGTGTAAACCTTTCATGACTTTACATGATGATGGAGATGAATTGATACAAGGGGGATTGAGGAGAAGACCATATTTAAGTGGAAATTAGATTAATGAAATTTTGCTTCAAAAAAGTCAAGCCCTCCTCATTCAGCCTCAGAGTTTTTCACATCTTAATCCTACCAACCGAAAGCCACAGAACAACCATGAAAAGTCCTCATGATAAACATATGTCCTTGACTCACATCGGGTAGCGATGTAGGAATCTATCAAGCCTATGGTGACCCTTGTATGAGTTTGGATGAGAAAGACATTGCAAAAAAATTGATATTTGAGTGATGAGAGAAAATTCAAGCGAGGTAAGTGTTTTGTTCATGGGAGGATAAATGAAGTGGAAATATATTGAATGATATAAATGGAGAATTTGAAATAATTTTTTTTATGAGGCATGGTATCTTTTGATTTTTGGTGGGAAATTGATTGATCTCAAGGATATGTGTTTTAAAATTGGTTTTGATTTGATATTGATGTTTACTTGACATTAGGTTTTTCCCAGAAGTGCAAAAAGGTAAGTGTGGGGGAGTTGATAAAACACTATTTTATTTAATATTTTATTGATAATAAATGATATAATTTCCTCACATTGTGTTATATATGATCAATTATGGAATATTTGGGATTAGATCACTCAATTGAAAATTTGATGAATATTCCAGTTTTACCCTTTTAAAGTGCACTGTGGTATATTATGAATAAATATTTTTATTGCCAGAATTGGAACTTAATTTTGGTGAAATAATGCCTCACTAAATTTTCTACAACTTTCATTCAGGACATTGGCGCTAGATCGTGGGTTTACTTGGAGTAAATGGGACATGAAGACAAAGCTGGACTGGACTCGCTGGGCTGGATAGTGCTTCTGTATTTGGGTCATAACATTCTTATTCTTGATTGGATGTGGCCCAAATTTGGAGAGAATCTAGAAGACAAAAATTCTCGCAAATCATTCATCTGGAAGAGCAGATGTATCGCTTGTTTTGGAGGTCAAACAGGCGGTGAAACTGGGATTAAAATATTTTCCCGAATTTACACATTCACACTTGAAACCATTTGTAACCCTATCCCTCCCCAAATCTATTTAAAGGACATTTTCACTCTTTGGGAGTCTGGTTCGGATCTTGGGCAAGGTGTAGCCGAGAGTTGGTTTCCTAGGAACTCCTCTAACCCCTTGTAAGAAGTGAGGCTTTGTGCAAGGATCTCTTCCAAGAAGGCTCTTCTCTCCCACCTCCACTTGTGTTTAATTGTTTTCATGCTTGTAACTTGTCCTTTTCATAAATAAATCTTCTTTGTTATTCTTTTACTATCTACTTTTTTTTTCTTCTTGGTTCTGGAATCTTATAGTGGAGACAAGATTGGGTATTTCCCTTTCAATCCGTTGCTTATGCAAAACGTCTCCATAATGAAAATTCCAACCATGGAAGAGTAGTTTCGTTCATAGTCGATCTAATCCCTACACCCTTCATTTATTCATTTTGAATCCATGAACATACTTTAATTCATAATTTTTGATCAATTAATTGAGATTTAAGTTCTAAGGAACTCACTCGACTTGCATCTGACCGCGAGGTCGGTCCTGTGTGAATCGAGAGAGACAAACTTCAATTGTAAAATCTAATCAACATGGGATAGAATTGTAGGGTTCAAATCTCATCCCTAAAATTAATTAATTCTCAAATATAGAGAGGAGGCTCTTCCCTAATTGACCATTGATCATAAGTTGGATTTTGACCACAATCAAAGTAGGGTACTGCGATTGGAAGTCTCAAAGACAACCTAGTGCTCATTTCTTCAAATACATGTGGTTGTGTCAAATTCTGTAGGGATTGGGGGTTGACAAGGTTAGGGGGTCACATTTTAATGAATTATAATCATATGGGATAATGATTAAAGAATGGTTAAGGGGTAGATTAGATTGGCTATGACTTCTCATAGCAGTGCTTTTAAAGAAATAGTGTTTGTGATTGTCTTTTACTCCTTGACTGCCTTGATTGTTTTGTTTCGTGTTCTAAAATTCTTTCTATCAATCCACCCCCATATTTTATCATTTTGTTTCTTTTTTTTTGGTTTCTTCAAGCCTTCTATGGGTTGTTAAACTAATTCCTCCTCAAGAGGACGACCTAGGTCAGCCACTGTGCTGCACTTAGTAAAGAAACAATATCATTTGAAAGCGCCCACGACAGCGCCTTTCAGGGCTTCCTACGTACCATGTGTTAGCATGGATCAAAGTACATGTAGTTCACTAGGATGAGTCTTATGCTCTGATACAGTCCATAAAAGGATGTCATGGTCGATGCGCACTCTAAGCCCACGTGAGTCATGCTCGGTGTGAGAAACAAGAGGCAGCAGGGACCAGACGATCACGTCGCAAAGGGTGTGTCTGTGAGAAGTGGAAAGGGGCTTACGCATTGAGCGGAAAAAAGAGGAAACAAGGGCTTACGCGTGGTTTGAGGCCCTTGGTGTCGGGGCTTACTCCAGGATGGAGGCACGTGGTGCAACAAGGCACAGTGGGACAGGGACTCCACTGGCCTTGTCAGTGGGGAAGTACGGAGGTGCATGGGTGCAACATTCTGCAAGAGAGGCTAGGGGCTTACGCTCTAAGGCATACCTTCCCCTATGGAAAAATGTCACACTGATAAATAGGATCTAATTACATGTGATGAAGAATCCATTCTCATGGAGACAAGTGGGCGTAAAGAATGTCCGAGCTGGAGGGACCCTGCGTGCGAGGCATGGGGTCAGACCACAGTTTAACTTCATGTGTTAAGAACGAGGTTCTTAGAAGTTTAACGTCCTGCAGCTTGGACGAGGTGGGTTCCCTCCACACCCCTAGGGATTACATTCCCAACACCCTCTACACATTGTGGGAGGGAAGGCATCGGCAAGGTCGTAGTGATGGGGGGGCGCATGGCGAACCATCTAGGGGTCCACGTTACCATGGATATGCGAAGAAGCAATAGCTATTAGAGTGCATATGCGAAGAAGCATAAGAAAAAGTAATGCAATGGGATACACCACCCAAGGGACCTTGAGGTTACTTGGTACGATCCTGGAAGGCCGTACGGGAAAACAACGCATGGCGTGCATTCCCGGCATGGAAGACATCGGGCTCCGACGCAGAGAGGAAACCAAGGGGCATCAAGGTGGGGGGGTCCTGGGTTTTGCGTGCAAAGAGAAGGTTTGCGCACAAAACACCAGGATGGTGCGCAATTGGGTCAGAGGACTGTGCGCGGATAGGGGATTATGCACAAAGGTCTTTAATTGTGCGTGGAGGAAATGGTCGATCCCTATGCCATGGAGAAACCTATCAGAGGGATTGCGCGCAATTTGGAAGGGATTGTGTGCAATTGGAAGGGATTGCGCACAAGAGGCAAGGATTGCACGCAAAGTAAGATCTCGGGGGAGTTTTAAAATTCACTTAAGCTAGTGGGGTTGAGCGCAAAGATGAACCCTGGGGAAAGGTTGCGCGAAAAGGGAAATTACCTAGAAGTCATCTTGCGTGTGCGGGAGTCCGAATTGTGTGCCCGGAAGCTGGTCCGAATTTCTCAACCCCGAAACGGTTGAGGTCACCTTCTATTTATAGGCATCTGCCGGTGTAGAATCCGGGAGGCACGCGAAATCTTCCGCGCTTGGACCAGTCGGCACGCAAAGCCTCACCACGTGGAACCTGGTGCGCAAATTTGCGCACCATGCCGGTTCTTTTTCGTGAAACCTGGGAACCCTTCATGAAGACAGCATTTTTTCACGCAAGCCCTTTTTATTTTCGCGCACCACTCTCAGGTCCTCCAGACCGGGCCTCTGAGTCCGAATATGAATTTGCTTCATCAGTTCGAAACTTCCTCTAAGAGTTATAGACTTTTGCAGCGTCTACAAATTCCCCCCCTCCTTGGAATTGGATCGACGAGAGGTCGCAATTATCGGATTCTGAGGGAAACGCCGAAGCAGTGCATCTTCTGGCCATTTTGCGCGCAAAAAATCCGACTGGGCGCACAAAATGACAGATCAACGCAGAATTCACTTTTCGTGCGGCACGTAACCCTGGCCTCACCTATAAAAAGGGGCGATGGGTCCCAACTTCCACACTCAAGCTTTTCTGCGCGATAGGCATGTAGAGACCCGAAGCTTATCGTACATGGACATTACATTACTTTTGATGAATACTTAGTACATAACAAAAACACACACACAAGGACCGTAATAGTTTAGTGTCTTTGGAAACTCGGGACGTAATCTTCTAATCGTGGTGAAAGATCCTCAATATCTCCCATAAAGATCTTCCCTTTTTTCCCTAAAACCATTATTTATATCCTGGGGAAAAGAAAACATAAAAGGGTGAGATCAAATGCTCAGTAAGGGTAAACAAAAGAAAATAAATCACATCATATTCATAAGAACATA
The DNA here is from genome assembly GCA_963277665.1 of Viscum album. Taxonomy (NCBI): domain Eukaryota; kingdom Viridiplantae; phylum Streptophyta; class Magnoliopsida; order Santalales; family Viscaceae; genus Viscum; species Viscum album. The sequence continues at coordinate 518,477,016 of OY728135.1, read as the reverse complement.
ACTTTTGGAAATCTTAACCTGCAAAAGAGAGCAAAATTTCATAACATGGGATAAATCATAGTAGTGAAATGAAATCCCAATAAGCATAACTTAAAACATGAAACTTTGTGGCATACACACATAATCATAGAGAATCATTTCTTGTTAGTCAAGACTCATTGCCAAGACTATCTTAGTGGACAAAGTCCATTTCTGAATCGAGTGACCCTCGTTTCAGTCCTGTTTCACTAAACCAGTATAACCTACCATTCCAGCCATGTCTATCTCATGAGATATGAAATCTTTACCCAATGCATTGGAGGGAGATATAGGTCCCAACCATCTTATAATGAATCCTTTCTTATGTGTGCCACATAATCATAAATCATACATCATCGCATAACACATGTAACAAAATGGGATTCATGAAACATCATGACATCATAAAACAAATCATATAAGGTAAATGACTTCATGAAAATAATTTCCTCAAAACATAATCAAATCAATGTAATAATAGGGGTAAAAACAGAACCCTATATTATCTTAGATGGAAAATAATTTTGATAAAACATTTGAACTCCATTCTTGAGGAAAATATCCTTTCTACTTCAAAAATACTTTTCCTTTCTTAACATGTCATACAATTTTAAACTAAAAGAAGTTGATTAAAAATAAACATGAAAACTAGTAAAGGAATCTTCATGGAAATAATGTTTTAAAAATCCATTCTTTCCGTATAAGTTAAAAAAAACATTCTTCGTACTTTTGTCAGAAAAGTCAAAAAATACCTCGTACGAAAAACGACAAAAGATTCCTTTCATATCTTTTACTAAAAACTCACCGAAGGGTAAAATTGTATTTAAACAATTTTACATGGATGGAAATAATATTACATATCGAGGAAACATGGATGTGGATTATAAAATACACCCCAGTAAATACCAAAGTATAAACAATCTCGGATAAAATGAGATTGTGATATATTCCCTTACCTTAGGTCCGATTTGCTTCGTATGTGTCCGAACCTCCTGTATAATGATTTAAATAATGTCATTGACTTATTACAGAATCATATTCATTGTTATGATATCATATATGGTTCACTTATTACATTATATTACCCGTTCTTTTGTAAATTCCATGTTAAAGAAGCGTTTTGGGTAAAATCGTTTCATTTATCGTAGGTGTTTTGACTTGTTGTTCTTGATATTATTATTACTTATATCATGATTTACTTACTTACAGAATATAAAATATGATTTATATATCATATATATATATATATATATATATATATAATAGATAGATAAATGAAATGAAAAACACCGTTCATGGAGATGGTAGTCTGTACGTACGCATGAACGCTGTTTTCCTTTCCTTATTGTCTTGAATGGAAGTAAGTAGATGACATACATATATATATATATACATAAATCCAGTAGCTTTATAATGTCATATATTTAATTATTATTTTTTATATATACTTTATAATCATTCTTAAATGGTTAACATGGAGAATGAATCTCATCGCGTCGTGGAGACGGTAGTCCGTCCGTACGCACGAGCGATGATATCATTTCCATAAATATTGAATTGAATTGGAGTGGATTATACAATATATCAGAATAAATATGATTTTGTAATAACTATGTATAGTTATTCTTTACACCATTATACCCATCCATGTAAGGTGGTGGTGGAAAATAGATTACACCACGGCGTGGAGACGGTATTCCGTACGTACGCACGCGAGGTGATTTCTTTTTCCATAGGATGGATAGATGGTGAAATAGGGTTGTTTAATACTTATAATAACACATCAGTATATGAGTGATACTGATTTTATTACTTCATAATGAAACAACCTAAGAAGAAGAAGAGGAAGAAGAAATAAAGATGAAAGAATTGGTAACAGTAATTACCTCTTCTTTGAAGCGCCTCTTTGAGACCTCCTCTTAGGGAACTAAAATTGGTCTTTGAGGAAGACCAGAACCTCTAGGATGTTGCTAGGGAAGTGGAGAAGAGATTTTGGCAGGGGTTGGACGAGCTTGAGTGCTCAAATTGGTGTGAGGAGGAGGGGGAGGAGGTGCCCTTTTATAAGGGAGGAGAGGGGCACCTTAGGAATACCTCAAAATATTATTTTATATTAATGTCAAAATCGGTTAATAATGGTTCCAAAGGGTCTTATTTAGAATCTAAAGTGGGGATGGGTCTAAATACTATCAACCAATAGGATTTAGACAAGTTTAGGGTATTATTTTAACCTTATTAATTAGATTTAACTCTAAGTTAAATAATTTATCTTTTACCGTGTCTTTTTGTTTTCTTTCACTATATGGTTAATACACTTACTATAACATGCCAAACGAACCCCAAATTGTTTATTATTAATATATATATCCTTATCTAAGTCATTTGGCTGAACCTTAGATTTTTAGGAATAAAATAACAATTAATAATATAATATTTGATTTAAAAACTATTTTGTGTCAATTTTGACACTATTTGATATATAATTTTTGTGAAAGTCATAACAAAATTATATGTTCGAACCAAGTTGATTAAATCAACTCTAATATATTATAGTAACCTATAAAATTAGTGGAATTCATAAAAAGTCTCAAATTACATTCATTTGAGCATTTATAACATCAATTATGTTAATATTTCCTTAAAAGGGTAATTACTGCATCATCGTTGTGTCATAAATAAATTAATTTATTTAAAGTCTAAATATCATTATGTAGGAAATATTTTTATCTTTCTAATGAATATTTATAGTCGAATTTATCTTATGTATAACCCCATATTAAAAATGTTTTAGTTATTAAACTTTGATTTTAACTATTTTAACTATTCATTAAATAAAATAATATTAAATGTCATAATCTAATCCAAGTGGACCTAAATGGTCATATTTTACACTTAAGGTTGTTTTTGGTCTAGATACACTTGTACAATAGGATTAGTACATGTGTTAGGGTAATATTAATATCATTCTTACCCTTAATTACCCTATTTACTTTTAACCGTGGTAAATAAAAGTAAAAAGTTACTATTCACCAAAAATTATTTTCATCTCATTGATCCAGATTTTACTTACTGACATCAACCGTTTCTCTCGGATTTTTTAAATTCCATTCACAGAAGCGTAAAATTAAGTTTTATGAAAAGTTCAGTTTTTTTAACTACCACTTAGTAGTTTCACTATTTATCAAAAATTGATGTTTTTCAGAACAATGCCAAATTTTCATCCTAAGCTATATTTCATATTCCAAATTCAAAAATGAAGTCTATTTTACCAAATTCAAAACATAGAAGTTGCATTAATTAATTTTATAATTAAATCCTGCTGTTAAAACAAATAGCGTGTTTTTAAGAAACAATATCTATCAAAAGATTGACACTTGTTTATGTCTGGTTTAAATGTGAAATTACATCCAATGACCAACATTGTATTAAATTGTAAAAATATATTTTAAATATACTTTAAAACCACTCAAATTAATGATTTATCACTATTAATTATTTCAATTAAAAAAGTTGTTTTTAATTATAATTTAGTAATTTTCATTATTCATCAGAATATGAAAGTTATCCGAAAAGTACCAAAATTTCACCTTAGGATAAATTCGATACTCCGAATCCAAAAATGAAGTCCATTTTGAGAGCTAAAATTTATAAAATTTAAAAAGTAGTTATTACTATTCATAATGGCTAGTTTTAATAATATTTTAATAGCATATCGTTGTTTAGTGAAACTCGTTATTGCGTACTATACACACTATCGAGGAAGGTCGCGATTGCGTGTAATACAAGGCAAGTCAAGGATGCGTGTTGTGCAAGCTCCTTTTGGTGTAGCGTACAACACAAGAAATTAGTGAAATTAAAAAGAATATTTTTCATAAAATCTCGGGGTGTTACATTCTACCCCCCTTAAAATGAATTTCTCCCTCGAAATTAATCGGGGTTATAAATGGTTTACTATTCGAAAGTTTCTTTAATAGAAACCACATCGTAAAAAGGAATACCAAAACCAATATTTAAAAACGAAAGTACGAAATGTAACGGTTACCCAAATAAACTAATCGCTGGGTTTCCACATAGGTAAAAATATGGATATGGAAGAGAAATCTAACCATTATTTTCTGATAGAGAGTGGTAGAGAACATGGCTATGGAAAATCCAGAAATCACAAAGCCATAAATTTGTGATGATCTAGGGTACCATCTGATTCATCGGGTATAAGGGCACTTAGGACAACATTTTTGGTTTTCAAGATCGTTTCCCTAAAGTTGAAGAGTTTGAATTAGAATAAATACTTACTTTATTTTGGTACAATCTCACTGTTGTTCGTGCCTTGAACAGTTTCTACTTCATCTCTTAAATAAATGAAGTTGAATTTGTTATTCGTTAAGTGTTAGCAGATCATGTGATAAAATGACGGGTCATTCCATCTGTCTCAAAAGGTTAGCAAAATTTATATACATAAGTCGATCTATAGTGAGATTAATCATATATGGTTCCTAAAATGGACTTATACTTCATATATCATACTTCTTAATATAATAAAACTAGTTTCTACTAAACAGGGACTTCTTGTAGGCCAGTGGTAGACGATAAAGGCCAGTCGCACTTCGGTTGTGGGTTCGATTCCCACAGCCTTGTCCGAAGCGATGGGTTGTCGCCCGTCCTGCAGGTTGTCCTTTTTCTAAAACTACATTACTATAACATCCCATCAATAATATCGAAAAAAAACCTCTATCCTTAAACAATACTCACTTATGTCCAACATAATCCATTTCAATCTTTAGGCTTATCCATAATACTGCAGTCCACTCTCATAACATAGTGAAAACGATTACCAGAGATTTAATACCATCGTTGATCCCCATATATCATAAGATATGTTTTTTTTGTCACATTCCAAACATTCAAAGGCCTTAATCATGTATTCTCTTGAATACCCATCGAACCTTAGTGAAAACATGAATGCAGTTAAAAGTTAACACTTTCCACATACCAAAATCCTCAGAATTATATATACTCAAACCATGATATCACTTAGTCCTTATATCAATCATGAGCTCATGAATACTGTCAAACATTTCATTTTCTCTTTATCACTTCATTATGCGCATATCGTCCACTTTCCAAAAAAAATATCTGAATAAACTTTCATTGTTACTCATACCATTCATCATAAACTTTCAAAACTTAAGGAAAGACAACAGTGTAACAATCCTTAGATGTCTTTTTCTTCTAGAGTACAACATTACACTTGATAAACATGTAATCATTCCACTACCTTCTTAAACCATTGACCGAGCTTCGACAATTCTTTCATCTCACATATCATTTGTAGTCTCTTCATCATCATCAACAAAAATACTACCCATACGACCATACCGATTCTCTTCATGAGACATTCCCTTAGGGCATTGGTTTGCATAATGCTCGTACATTCCACATTTAAAACATTTAACCATTGTTGATGTCGTAGCAATACCATTAACCTCATCCGTGGTGTTAACTGAAACTTTTCCATTGCACTTACTGGCTTTGTGTCCTTCTTTTCCACACCCAAAGCATCTTCCAGTTCTTTTGAAACATTCTCCTTGATTCCTCTTCCCACAGGATTTACATAGGGGAAATTGAACTTTCTTTCCTCTATGATCATCCTGAAACTCCATATTTCTCTTATTAGCCGAGTCAGGAAACTTACCAAATTTTACTTTATTGATCATATTATGAGATTGCTGATTCGGCATAATAATGATGTTTGGACTTCCAAATCCCATTTCATTTGATTTCTTATGAAGAATATCATTCCATTGTCCATCATATCCTCCATTATCGTGAATCATCTTATTTCCAGCCATTTTCTAAAACCCAAAAAGAATAGTGTGAGATGAAAAAATCATAATAAATGGGGAGTAACTTCAATATCTAACATCTTATGTTAAATTCTAAGATCGTTACTGTAGTTCTAGGACTATATCCTATATGTATTCTTATCCTTAGGGACATTCCTAGACATACCTTAGAAATATCTCTAGGGATCTCACTAACATTTTCGCGTCCTAGTTTCCAAAGGCTGACTAAACCTCCCTCTGATACCAACTGTAGAGACCCGAAGCTTATCGTACATGGACATTACATTACTTTTGCGGAATACTTAGTACATAACAAAAACACACACAAGGACCGTAATAGTTTAGTGTCTTTGGAAACTCGGAACGTAATCTTCTAATCGTGGTGAAAGATCCTCAATATCTCCCATAAAGATCTTCCCCTTTTTTTTCCTAAAACCATTCTTTATATCCTGGGGAAAAGAAAACATAAAAGGGTGAGCTCAAATGCTCAGTAAGGGTAAACAAAAGAAAATCAATCACATCATATTCATAAGAACATAAATTTTGGAAATCTTAACCTGCAAAAGAGAGCATAATTTCATAACATGGGATAAATCATAGTAGTGAAATAAAATCCCAATAAGCATAACCTAAAACATGAAACTTTGTGGCATACACACATAATCATAGAGAATCATTTCCTGTTAGCCAGACTCATTGCCAAGACTATCTTAGTGGAAAAAGTCCATTTCTGAATCGAGTGACCCTCATTTCAGTCATGTTTCACTGAACCGGTATAACCTACCATTCCAGCCATGTCTATCTCATGAGATATGAAATCTTTACCCAATGCATTGGAGGGAGATATAGGTCCCACCCATCTTATAATGAATCCTTTCTTATGTGTGCCACATAATCATAAATCATACATCATCGCATAACACATGTAACAAAATGGGATTATTGAAACATCATGACATCATAAAACAAATCATATAAGGTAAATGACTTCATGAAAATAATTTCCTCAAAACATAATCAAATAAATGTAATAATAGGGATAAAAACAGAACCCTATATTATCTTAGATGGAAAATAATTTTGATAAAACATTTGAACTCTATTCTTGAGGAAAATATCCTTTCTACTTCAAAAATACTTTTCCTTTCTTAACATGTCATACAATTTTAAACTAAAAGAAGTTGATTAAAAATAAACTTGAAATCTTGTAAAGGAATCTTCTTGGAAATAATGTTTTAAAAATCCATTCTTTCCGTATAAGTTAAAAAAAACATTCTTCGTACTTTTGTCGGAAAAGTCAAAAAATACCTCGTACGAAAAACGACAAAAGATTCCTTTCATATCTTTTACTAAAAACTCACCGAAGGGTAAAATTGGATTTAAACAATTTTACGTGGATGGAAATAATATTACATATTGAGGAAACATGGATGTGGATGATAAAATACACCCCAGTAAATAAAAAAGTATAAACAATCTCGGATAAAATGAGATTGTGATATATTCCCTTACCTTAGGTCCGATTTGCTTCGTATGTGTCCGAACCTCCTGTATAATGATTTAAATAATGTCATTGACTTATTACAGAATCATATTCATTTCTTTGATATCATATATGGTTCACTTATTACATTATATTACCCGTTCTTTTGTAAATTCCATGTTAAAGAAGCGTTTTGGGTAAAATCGTTTCATTTATCGTAGGTGTTTTGACTTGTTGTTCTTGATATTATTATTACTTATATCATGATTTACTTACTTACAGAATATAAAATATGATTTATATATCATATATATATATATATATATATAATAGATAGATAAATGAAATGAAAAACACCGTTCATGGAGACGGTAGTCCGTACGTACGCATGAACGCTGTTTTCCTTTCCTTATTGTCTTGAATGGAAGTAAGTAGATGACATACATATATATATATATATATACATAAATCCAGTAGCTTTATAATGTCATATATTTCATTATTATTTCTTATATATACTTTATAATCATTCTTAAATGGTTAACATGGAGAATGAATCTCATCGCGTCGTGGAGACGGTAGTCCGTACGTACGCACGAGCGATGATATCATTTCCATAAATATTGAATTGAATTGGAGTGGATTATACAATATATCAGAATCAATATGGTGTTGTAATAACTATGTATAGTTATTCTTTACACCATTATACCCATCCATGTAAGGTGGTGGTGGAAAATAGATTACACCACGGCGTGGAGACGGTATTTCGTACGTACGCACGCGTGGTGATTTCTTTTTCCGTAGGATGGATAGATGGTGAAATAGGGTTGTTTCATACTTATAATAACACATCATTATATGAGTGATACTGATGTTATTACTTCATAATGAAACAACCTAAGAAGAAGAAGAGGAAGAAGAAATAAAGATGAAAGAATTGGTAACGGTAATTACCTCTTCTTTGAAGTGCCTCTTTGAGACCTCCTCTTAGGGCACTAAAATTGGTCTTTGAGGAAGACCCGAACCTCTAGGATGTTGCTAGGGAAGTGGAGAAGAGATTTTGGCAGGGGTTGGCCGAGCTTGAGTGCTCAAATTGGTGTGAGGAGGAGGGGGAGGAGGTGCCCTTTTATAAGGGAGGAGAGGGGCACCTTAGGAATACCTCAAAATATTATTTTATATTAATGTCAAAATCGGTTTATAATGGTTACAAAGGGTCTTATTTTGAAGCTAAAGTGGGGATGGGTCTAAATCCTATCAACCAATAGGATTTAGACAAGTTTAGGGTATTATTTTAACCTTATCAATTAGATTTAACTCTAAGTTAAATAATTTAACTTTGACCATGTCTTTTTGTTTTCTTTCACTATATGGTAAATACACTTACTATAACATTCCAAACGAACCCCAAATTGTTTATTATTAATATATATCCTTATCTAAGTCATTTGGCCAAACCTTAGATTTTTAGTAATAAAATAACAATTAATAATATAATATTTTATTTAAAAACTATTTTGTGTCAATTTTGACACTATTTGATATATGATTTTTGTGAAAGTCATAACAGAATTATATGTTCAAACCAATTTGATTAAATCAACGCTAATATATCATAGTAACCTAGAAAATTAGTGGAATTCATAAAAAGTCTCAAATTACATTCATTTGAGCATTTATAACATCAATTATGTTAATATTTCCTTAAAAGGGTAATTACTGCATCATCGTTGTGTCATAAATAAATAAATTTATTTAAAGTCTAAATATCATTATGTAGGAAATCTTTTTATCTTTCTAATGAATATTTATAGTCGAATTTATCTTATGTATAACCCCATATTAAAAATGTTTTAGTTATTAAACTTTGATTTTAACTATTTTAACTATTCATTAAATAAAATAATATTAAATGTCATAATCTAATCCAAGTGGACCTAAATGGTCATATTTTACACTTAAGGTTGTTTTTGGTCGAGATACACTTGTCCAATAGGATTAGTACATGTGTTAGGGTAATATTAATATCATTCTTACCCTTAATTACCCTATTTACTTTTAACCGTGGTAAATAAAAGTAAAAAGTTACTATTCACCAAAAATTATTTTCATCTCATTGATCCACATTTTACTTACTGACATCAACCGTTTCTCTCGGATTTTTTAAATTCCATTCACAGAAGCGTAAAATTAAGTTTTATGAAAAGTTCAGTTTTTTTAACTACCACTTAGTAGTTTCACTATTTATAAAAAATTGATGTTTTTCAGAACAATGCCAAATTTTCATCCTAAGCTATATTTCATATTCCGAATTCAAAAATGAAGTCTATTTTACCAAATTCAAAACATATAAGTTGCATTAATTAATTTTATAATTAAATCCTGCTGTTAAAACAAATAGCGTGTTTTTAAGAAACAATATCTATCAAAAGATTGACACTTGTTTATGTATGGTTTAAATGTGAAATTACATCCAATGACCAACATTGTATTAAATTGTAAAAATATATTTTAAATATACTTTAAAACCACTCAAATTAATGATTTATCACTATTAATTATTTCAATTAAAAAAGTTGTTTTTAATTATAATTTAGTAATTTTCATTATTCATCAGAATATGAAAGTTATCCGAAAAGTACCAAAATTTCACCTTAGGATAAATTCGATACTCCGAATCCAAAAATGAAGTCCATTTTGAGAGCTAAAATTTATAAAATTTAAAAAGTAGTTATTACTATTCATAACGGCTAGTTTTAATAATATTTTAATAGCATATCGTTGTTTAGTGAAACTCGTTATTGCGTACTATACACACTATCGAGGAAGGTCGTGATTGCGTGTAATACAAGGCAAGTCAAGGATGCGTGTTGTGCAAGCTCCTTTTGGTGTAGCGTACAACACAAGAAATTAGTGAAATTAAAAAGAATATTTTTCATAAAATCTCGGGGTGTTACATTCTACCCCCCTTAAAATGAATTTCGCCCTCGAAATTAATCGGGGTTATAAATGGTTTACTATTCGAAAGTTTCTTTAATAGAAACCACATCGTAAAAAGGAATACCAAAACCAATATTTAAAAACGAAAGTACGAAACGTAACGGTTACCCAAATAAACTAATCGCTGGGTTTCCACATAGGTAAAAATATGGATATGGAAGAGAAATCTAACCATTATTTTCTGATAGAGAGTGGTAGAGAACATGGCTATGGAAAAGCCAGAAATCACAAAGCCATAAATTTGTGATGATCTAGGGTACCATCTGATTCATCGGGTATAAGGGCACTTTGGACAACATTTTTGGTTTTCAAGATCGTTTCCCTAAAGTTGAAGAGTTTGAATTAGAATAAATACTTACTTTATTTTGGTACAATCTCACTGTTGTTCGTGCCTTGAACAGTTTCTACTTCATCTCTTAAATAAATGAAGTTGAATTTGTTATTCGTTAAGTGTTAGCAGATCATGTGATAAAATGACGGGTCATTCCATCTGTCTCAAAAGGTTGGCAAAATTTATATACATAAGTCGATCTATAGTGAGATTAATCATATATGGTTCCTAAAATGGACTTATACTTCATATATCATACTTCTTAATATAATAAAACTAGTTTCTACTAAACAGGGACTTCTTGTAGGCCAGTGGTAGACGATAAAGGCCAGTCGCACTTCGGTTGTGGGTTCGATTCCCACAGCCTTGTCCGAAGCGATGGGTTGTCGCCCGTCCTGCAGGTTGTCCTTTTTCTAAAACTACATTACTATAACATCCCATCAATAATATCGAAAAAAAACTTCTATCCTTAAACAATACTCACTTATGTCCAACATAATCCATTTCAATCTTTAGGCTTATCCATAATACTGCAGTCCACTCTCATAACATAGTGAAAACGATTACCAGAGATTTAATACCATCGTTGATCCCCATATATCATAAGATATGTTTTTTTTGTCACATTCCAAACATTCAAAGGCCTTAATCATGTATTCTATTGAATACCCATCGAACCTTAGTGAAAACATGAATGCAGTTAAAAGTTAACACTTTCCACATACCAAAATCCTCAGAATTATATATACTCAAACCATGATATCACTTAGTCCTTATATCAATCATGAGATCATGAATACTGTCAAACATTTCATTTTCTCTTTATCACTTCATTACGCGCATATCGTCCACTTTCCAAAAAAATATCTGAATAAACTTTCATTGTTACTCATACCATTCATCATAAACTTTCAAAACTTAAGGAAAGACAACAGTGTAACAATCCTTAGATGTCTTTTTCTTCTATAGTACAACATTACACTTGATAAACATGTAATCATTCCACTACCTTCTTAAACCATTGACCGAGCTTCAACAATTCTTTCATCTCACATATCATTTGTAGTCTCTTCATCATCATCAAAAAAAATACTACCCATACGACCATACCGATTCTCTTCATGAGACATTCCCTTAGGGCACTGGTTTGCATAATGCTCGTACATTCCACATTTAAAACATTTAACCATTGTTGATGTCGTAGCAATACCATTAACCTCATCCGTGGTGTTAACTGAAACTTTTCCATTGCACTTACTGGCTTTGTGTCCTTCTTTTCCACACCCAAAGCATCTTCCAGTTCTTTTGAAACATTCTCCTTGATGCCTCTTCCCACAGGATTTACATAGGGGAAATTGAACTTTCTTTCCTCTATGATCATCCTGAAACTCCATATTTCTCTTATTAGCCGAGTCAGGAAACTTACCAAATTTTACTTTATTGATCATATTATGAGATTGCTGATTCGGCATAATAATGATGTTTGGACTTCCAAATCCCATTTCATTTGATTGCTTATGAAGAATATCATTCCATTGTCCATCATATCCTCCATTATCGTGAATCATCTTATTTCCAGCCATTTTCTAAAACCCAAAAAAAATAGTGTGAGATGAAAAAATCATAATAAATGGGAAGTAACTTCAATATCTAACATCTTATGTTAAATTCTAAGATCGTTACTGTAGTTCTAGGACTATATCCTATATGTATTCTTATCCTTAGGGACATTCCTAGACATACCTTAGAAATATCTCTAGGGATCTCACTAACATTTTCGCGTCCTAGTTTCCAAAGGTTGACTAAACCTCCCTCTGATACCAACTGTAGAGACCCGAAGCTTATCGTACATGGACATTACATTACTTTTGCGGAATACTTAGTACATAACAAAAACACACACAAGGACCGTAATAGTTTAGTGTCTTTGGAAACTCGGAACGTAATCTTCTAATCGTGGTGAAAGATCCTCAATATCTCCCATAAAGATCTTCCCTTTTTTTTTCCTAAAACCATTCTTTATATCCTGGGGAAAAGAAAACATAAAAGGGTGAGCTCAAATGCTCAGTAAGGGTAAACAAAAGAAAATCAATCACATCATATTCATAAGAACATAAATTTTGGAAATCTTAACCTGCAAAAGAGAGCATAATTTCATAACATGGGATAAATCATAGTAGTGAAATAAAATCCCAATAAGCATAACCTAAAACATGAAACTTTGTGGCATACACACATAATCATAGAGAATCATTTCTTGTTAGCCAGACTCATTTCCAAGACTATCTTAGTGGAAAAAGTCCATTTCTGAATCGAGTGACCCTCATTTCAGTCCTGTTTCACTGAACCGGTATAACCTACCATTCCAGCCATGTCTATCTCATGAGATATGAAATCTTTACCCAATGCATTGGAGGGAGATATAGGTCCCACCCATCTTATAATGAATCCTTTCTTATGTGTGCCACATAATCATAAATCATACATCATCGCATAACACATGTAACAAAATGGGATTCTTGAAACATCATGACATCATAAAACAAATCATATAAGGTAAATGACTTCATGAAAATAATTTCCTCAAAACATAATCAAATAAATGTAATAATAGGGATAAAAACAGAACCCTATATTATCTTAGATGGAAAATAATTTTGATAAAACATTTGAACTCTATTCTTGAGGAAAATATCCTTTCTACTTCAAAAATACTTTTCCTTTCTTAACATGTCATACAATTTTAAACTAAAAGAAGTTGATTAAAAATAAACTTGAAATCTTGTAAAGGAATCTTCTTGGAAATAATGTTTTAAAAATCCATTCTTTCCGTATAAGTTAAAAAAAACATTCTTCGTACTTTTGTCGGAAAAGTCAAAAAATACCTTGTACGAAAAACGACAAAAGATTCCTTTCATATCTTTTACTAAAAACTCACCGAAGGGTAAAATTGGATTTAAACAATTTTACGTGGATGGAAATAATATTACATATTGAGGAAACATGGATGTGGATGATAAAATACACCCCAGTAAATAAAAAAGTATAAACAATCTCGGATAAAATGAGATTGTGATATATTCCCTTACCTTAGGTCCGATTTGCTTCGTATGTGTCCGAACCTCCTGTATAATGATTTAAATAATGTCATTGACTTATTACAGAATCATATTCATTGCTTTGATATCATATATGGTTCACTTATTACATTATATTACCAGTTCTTTTGTAAATTCCATGTTAAAGAAGCGTTTTGGGTAAAATCGTTTCATTTATCGTAGGTGTTTTGACTTGTTGTTCTTGATATTATTATTACTTATATCATGATTTACTTACTTCCAGAATATAAAATATGATTTATATATCATATATATATATATATAATAGATAGATAAATGAAATTAAAAACACCGTTCATGGAGACGGTAGTCCGTACGTACGCATGAACGCTGTTTTCCTTTCCTTATTGTCTTGAATGGAAGTAAGTAGATGACATACATATATATATATATATACATAAATCCAGTAGCTTTATAATGTCATATATTTCATTATTATTTCTTATATATACTTTATAATCATTCTTAAATGGTTAACATGGAGAATGAATCTCATCGCGTCGTGGAGACGGTAGTCCGTACGTACGCACGAGCGATGATATCATTTCCATAAATATTGAATTGAATTGGAGTGGATTATACAATATATCAGAATCAATATGATGTTGTAATAACTATGTATAGTTATTCTTTACACCATTATACCCATCCATGTAAGGTGGTGGTGGAAAATAGATTACACCACGGTGTGGAGACGGTATTCCGTACGTACGCACGCGTGGTGATTTCTTTTTCCGTAGGATGGATAGATGGTGAAATAGGGTTGTTTCATACTTATAATAACACATCATTATATGAGTGATACTGATGTTATTACTTCATAATGAAACAACCTAAGAAGAAGAAGAGGAAGAAGAAATAAAGATGAAAGAATTGGTAACGGTAATTACCTCTTCTTTGAAGTGCCTCTTTGAGACCTCCTCTTAGGGCACTAAAATTGGTCTTTGAGGAAGACCAGAACCTCTAGGATGTTGCTAGGGAAGTGGAGAAGAGATTTTGGCAGGGGTTGGCCGAGATTGAGTGCTCAAATTGGTGTGAGGAGGAGGGGGAGGAGGTGCCCTTTTATAAGGGAGGAGAGGGGCACCTTAGGAATACCTCAAAATATTATTTTATATTAATGTCAAAATCGGTTTATAATGGTTACAAAGGGTCTTATTTTGAAGCTAAAGTGGGGATGGGTCGAAATCCTATCAACCAATAGGATTTAGACAAGTTTAGGGTATTATTTTAACCTTATCAATTAGATTTAACTCTAAGTTAAATAATTTAACTTTGACCATGTCTTTTTGTTTTCTTTCACTATATGGTTAATACACTTACTATAACATTCCAAACGAACCCCAAATTGTTTATTATTAATATATATCCTTATCTAAGTCATTTGGCCGAACCTTAGAGTTTTAGTAATAAAATAACAATTAATAATATAATATTTGATTTAAAAACTATTTTGTGTCAATTTTGACACTATTTGATATATGATTTTTTTGAAAGTCATAACAGAATTATATGTTCAAACCAAGTTGATTAAATCAACTCTAATATATCATAGTAACCTAGAAAATTAGTGGAATTCATAAAAAGTCTCAAATTACATTCATTTGAGCATTTATAACATCAATTATGTTAATATTTCCTTAAAAGGGTAATTACTGCATCATCGTTGTGTCATAAATAAATAAATTTATTTAAAGTATAAATATAATTATGTAGGAAATCTTTTTATCTTTCTAATGAATATTTATAGTCGAATTTATCTTATTTATAACCCCATATTAAAAATGTTTTAGTTATTAAACTTTGATTTTAACTATTTTAACTATTCATTAAATAAAATAATATTAAATGTCATAATCTAATCCAAGTGGACCTAAATGGTCATATTTTACACTTAAGGTTGTTTTTGGTCGAGATACACTTTTCCAATAGGATTAGTACATGTGTTAGGGTAATATTAATATCATTCTTACCCTTAATTGCCCTATTTACTTTTAACCGTGGTAAATAAAAGTAAGAAGTTACTATTCACCAAAAATTATTTTCATCTCATTGAACCACATTTTACTTACTGACATCAACCGTGTCTCTTGTATTTTTGAAATTCCATTCACAGAAGCGGTAAAATTAAGTTTTATGAAAAGTTCAGTTTTTTTAACTACCACTTAGTAGTTTCACTATTCATCAAAAATTGATGTTTTTCAGAACAATGCCAAAATTTTATCCTAAGCTATATTTCATATTCCGAATTCAAAAATGAAGTCTATTTTACCAAATTCATAACATAGAATTTTCATTAATTAATTTTATAATTAAATCCCGCTGTTAAAACAAATAGCGTGTTTTTAAGAAACAGTATCTATCAAAAGATTGACACTTGTTTATGTCTGGTTTAAATGTGAAATTACATCCAATGACCAACATTGTATTAAATTGTAAAAATATATTTTAAATATACTTTAAAACCACTCAAATTAATGATTTATCACTATTAATTATTTCGATTAAAAAAGTTGTTTTTAATTATAATTTAGTATTTTTCACTATTCATCAGAATATGAAAGTTATCCGAAAAGTACCAAAATTTCACCTTAGGCTAAATTCGATACTCCGAATCCAAAAATGAAGTCCATTTTGAGAGCTAAAATTTATAAAATTTAAAAAGTGGTTATTACTATTCATAACGGCTAGTTTTAATAATATTTTAATAGCATATCGTTGTTTAGTGAAACTCGTTATTGCGTACTATACACGCTATCGAGGAAGGTCGCGATTGCGTGTAATACAAGGAAAGTCAAGGAAGCGTGTTGTGCAAGCTCCTTTTGGTGTAGCGTACAACACAAGACATTAGTGAAATTAAAAAGAATATTTTTCATAAAATCTCGAGGTGTTACAAGGCATACCGCTCTCGTGTGCAAAATTGCTCCAGCGGCAGCACGTAAAAACACTTTGGTAGCGCGTAATTTCGTATGAATTTCAGTCACATTTGCAGGCCTGTTCGGGATATTCCACGCCGAGTGTGCTGATTGCTTGCCCAACTCCTGGATTTCGCACCGAAGCTTTATATTTCCCACAATTGTCTCTGATTCTGTGCACTTCATCCTGATTTCGCGCAACTCCCGAAATATTCGAGATGGCTGGAAACCAAGTTGATGAGGGGGAATCCGCCGCTCGTAGAGCCTAAATAGCAGTGAACGAGAAGGTTTATGGAACCAAGGTGATCTTTTCCAACAACCTAACCTTGTTCAATCTGCTGACCCTAGTCCTGATGGAGTATCCCCTGTCAGATAACCTCCCGCTCTGGAACTTTGGCATCCTGGAGGAGGTTCCCCTGTCGGGCTTCAAGGTGGACACACCGCGGTCATGGGTTACCCGGGAGGAAGAGCTTCCCCACTAAAACATCACCAACAATGGCCATCCTGCTAGGGAAACCAGGCATATGGACGTATATGTCCTAAACCCGAGGACCAGGACCATTACCGGGGATGAGCCTGTCGCAGAGAATTCTCCGGCCCTCTACGTGAGCACGTTACGTCATAACGTCACAGACGACACTAAGGGATGGCTGAAAGATTGGGACCTGTGGTTCCAGGGAAACATTACCAGTGAGTGGGCCTGGGCATTCTGGGTTCACCATATTTGCGACTAGTTTGGGGATGAGCTCCGGCATATTGGCATGTTCAAGGTGGTATGGACGTCGTAGTTCCACTTCCACCGTCAACCTGAGCTCAGGCTGGAGCTATTCACCCGGTGGTCTCCGGATACCAACACATTCCACCTTCACCGTGGGGAAGTTGGCATCAGGCTCTGGGACATTCACTGCATCGGAGGTATCCCACTGGAGGGCTACCAATATGACGAGTTCGTTCCTCCAAAGAACACTTGGGAAGACAGGTCACAGACCCCCCATGCTGACGTGGCACCTGTTGGAGTTGGCCAGAGAGGCTGGGGGTCAAGGACTTCCTGAAGAACATTTCCTTCAAGGGCTGGTTCAGCCAGTTCCTAGAGAAGGACCCGACAATCAAGATGTCGGGATTGGGAAAATGGTGCCCAACCACGACTCAGAGGAGTAAGGATGGGTCTTATTGGAGGACCCTGGAGGCGGGCAATACAAATCATGGGGCTACCGCGTCATGGAGGCTCGGGACCCGAACATCCGGTTCGCCAGGTTCCTCGCCGCCTTCCTGAGTGGGTGGATCCTATATGTGTGGGACTCAAGGATGGGTGTCTATCCAGCAACACTGGAGATGACGGGTAACAAGGCCGCCAACAAACAGTTCAACTTGGGGGTCCCCATTCTGGCCAAGATGTATGCCATCCTAGGATGCATCTCATGAGGGGGGTCACCTCGGAGGGTATGTGGCCCCTTCAAGTTCTTCCATGACTAGGTGGAGGCTCATCTCGGCGGGTACACTTTCCCAAATGACATCCGTCCTCTAGGAAACGTCCTGCGACCATCCCTGCTGAACATCGCCGGGGTGGATCCGATGATACTCAATGAGGAGGGCGTGAGGATCCGCATTGGTAACCACACCAACTTCCACATCAGCACGTTCCCCACCCCGATCGTCCAGATGGTGGACAATGGGCGAGGCTCTCTAGAAGAGCGGGAATATTTTCAGAGCATCCGGGGCGGGTTGCTCGTGGATCAGATCGATGGGAAGGTGATCTGTGAGACTTACGTGCCATCCCGATTCGCTAGGAAATTCGGGTGCCTCCAACGAATGCCGAAGAAGGTATTCACGGCTGTCTGGGAGGAGAAGAATCTCTGCATTCTACGCCATATGTGGTTGATGTTCACCACTTTCAGCTACGACGACGTCATCACTCTTCCTCCCACCAGGGTCGACGCTGGCCAAGCAATTGAGTATGCTGAGCACTAGACCATTGTGTACCCTGAGGGGATTCTACACAAGAATGTCCGGAAACTCGGAACTACCCCCACAGAAACTGGGCGACGGGGGAGCAGACAAGGTGCTGCTAGAAGGGGGGAACCAGGGGTGCGTCAGGCAGCAAGGCCTGCACAGGGCGGGACCTCAGCGGCGAGAACATTACACAGTGCTGTCGTGACCTCGTTGCCCGTAGGGGGGTCACACGAGGTGGTAGGGAACTGCCTGAGAAGTAGATAAGGTACCTGCTCGATCCTTCCCAAGATGCAATTTTCCCCGGCACTGTGGTTGGCCTGGATGACCCTGCGGCAATCACTGGGCGTCGAAGCCATATGGAAGAAGATAATGCAGAACAAGATCCAGCTGTCAGAGGTCGGGCTCATTCGAGTTACTGACAGAGTGAACTTCCATCGGCGGCTTGCTTATCTGACGACCATGGAAACATATGCGCACCAAAGGGGTTGGCGTGCAGAGCCACCTTTCCTAGTCAAAGTGATGCTCGACCAAGAGCATGATTCGGAAGTGATGTCGCCAGGAGAAGGCGAAAGTGACGAGGAATCAGAGGGGGAGGAGGAGACCAGAGAAGACGAAGGCGAAGGAGAAGATGAAGGAGAAGAAGAAACCAAAGGTGAGGGGTCGCAGGGGGAGACATACCAAGGGAGTCTCCGGGAGAGTGGCGAGATTTTCGGCTCTGATCTCGATATAATCGAGATACTCGAGGTCTATCTATATCTTCATTCATTTTCCTTCTTCGTTTATTCTCCTTTGCAATTTTCAACCCATCTCTCTACCTCACTCAGGAGTGCCTAAGCGTTGGTCAGGCGTCCCCAGTAGAGGAGGGAGGATAGGAACCGGTGGGACAGGATGGGGATCAGACGCCCATCATTGAATTGACAAGCGCAGAGGGTTCTCCTGTCATGGCAGCTCCTAAAGTGGCCGGACCACTGGAGGCCGACACTCTGGGTTCTTGTAAGTCCCACACTTCACTACTGGTGCTTGTTATCAAAAGATCGCAACTAATCAGGGTACGCCTTGCGCAGTGATCTCAACATTGGAGGCCCATCAGGCTGCGGAGCCTGGGCCGTCTGTGAGCAGACCAGTGGTGGACTTACCACCTCATCTAGAACATACTTCCTACACTGAGTCATCCCTGGAAATTGGTGAGAAGGGGGTGGTGGACATCAGCGGCGTTGTCCTTGAGGCGAGGCCAAAAGCTGATGGAGGAACCGTCACTATTGGGGCAAGAGAGTAAGGTTGCCCGGATGTTGAGGATCATATTCCTCATGAAGAAATCTCTAAGGTAGACCCTATTGCTGACCTACTGGCTTCTTTTCCTGTGTATCGGCCCGCTGATCCTGAGGAGGTAGACGACTCGGACACTGAAGTGGATGAGGAGAGCCAGATGACATGGCGCAAAGGGTGGAAGTGTATCCAGCGCTTTCTCAGGCAGCCCCAGTCGGATTGGCTAAGGCGGATGGGATCACTCCAGACCTAGCTGCGTTTCCAGTGTGCCGGAGGGGCTGATGCTCAGAGCCTTAATCTAATAGTCCATGATTACATGGCCAAGAAGATACTCAAGAGCATCCGGAACAACAATGTTGCCCAGTGTCGGTAAATATCGGTGAGCACCCGATCATTTCTGAGGGCAAAGCGAGAGGTCCGACGCCTCGAAGGGCAGGCAGCAGAGAAGGAGGCCTTAATTGAAACGTGCTCTGAGCGCATGGAACAACTGATGGCCTAGCTGGCTAACGCCCAAGAGAAACTGACGGAGGTAAGTCACCAGATGGCCGTACTTCAAACCGAGCTGGCGCAGGCACATGCCAAGGTTAGTGAGCTGCGCTCTGCGGCTACTGATGAATAAAGAGTCTTCAAGGAGCGAGAAGGAGTTCTGGAGGCTACCAGCCAAAGGGTAATAGTGCAGGATAGATCGATCCCGCACGCTGATCCTTAAGGGCTTTGTTTCGGCTATCTCACAAACTTTTTTCTTTTACTGCTCAAAATTTTTACCCATGTATGGACCAATCTATTTATCTGTACCTTTGGTCTAATATGCTCACCATAATTCTGAAATGAATAACAACTCACCCCTAAGCTCCTGTGGGTCGCACCCAATGCAAGAAGTAATGGATGCTCATGTTATCATTTCCTCCAACTGTGGGGTATTAGCCAAGCTTTAGGAATCTGAACTCAGGCCTGGATTTCTAAGGAGAAGAGGGAGGTCCATCCGACGGGAGGGGACCTCAGACCGATCGTTGTATCATCTCCTCCATGTGCCCTAACACACGAGCAGGGCAATGCCTGGGGCATTGAAATCTATCCGAACATAGGGAGACGAAAAAGGTGAATTACGTTTCCTGAATTCGGAACACAATGGGGCGCGGCGATGGAGGATAACTGTTAACCGTGGCGGAAACGCAGCATCTATATCACATTGGCCTGAAATGGGGACAATAAATGAGGGCTGACCGCTGACCATGTTCACAACACGGGGCCTAACTCAAATATCACCGGTCAGTCTTCCGGAACGTTGGCCCAGGATAGCAGGCGGACTATAGGTCTATCATCCATATAGCTACAATAGTCGTACCAATGGTCTATCATTCATATTGTGGCAACAGGCGGACCAAAGTCTATCATCCATACTGTTAGGGGGTCCCATCAAACATAACCAATCCTCCGGGATATTGGCCCAGGACAGTATGCGGACCGTAGGTCTATCATCCATACTGTTAGGGGCCCCATAAAACATGAAAGAGGATGAGGATTCGGATAAAGGGGAATGGAAAGCATGGAAAGTAGAGTGGTTGTTTGTTCGAACAGAGTCCAACACTCCCGAAATTGTGCCACCATAGCGGAGGCGCATTAGGGAGACATACCAAACTGATCACGGATCATCCAAATTTTTAGACAGGACCTCTCTGGCGATAGAACTGTCACTTCCCATCATCACTATGGGGCATCCCAAACCTATTCAGGGTATATTTCTCATCTACACCACTCCCCAAGAAGTCAGGCCGAGGGACCAACAGTAAGGGGGACGAGATTTGGTAATCCCTAGGGATGGACCCAAGACAAATTGTCTAGGCGTTCTTATGTATCTCATAAAAATGAGAATCAAGCCACACGTAGTTCTAGAAGCACAGTTTAACATTGTGTAGGATGAAAAGACGAGAAGGATAATTATTTAGAATGGGGTGAGCGGGGTACAGTCGTCATCAACCCGATGTGAATGAGGACATGATCCCACACTATATCACGCAGTCCTGTGGTTGGGGTCCTGAAGGTGGGACCGAAGAGACAAATTAGCTGAACTCAAGTTGGACCCAAAGACAGGAGGTCTCGGCATTCCTACATATCCCATTAAGATGGGAATCAAACTAGATGTAGTTCTTAATATATCTTAGTTTATGGTCTTAGAGCACAGACCAGAGGGGCCTAGATATAGGAAAAAATGCAGTTTAGGGTCATGTAGGACCGAGAAAGGATCTTAGTTTTAGGTCATAGAACTCGGACCAAAGGATAAGGGGAATGGGAGACACATGGTAAAGCAGTTGCGAAACCCGACGTGAATGGGGGCAAGGCCCTGCTTACTATGTTATCCTAGGGACATGTTTAGGCCGAGGGACCGAACATGAAAAGTTAGGCTGGGCCGGTGGGGAAGTGCCCAGGCACTCCTACGTATCTCATAAGGATGAGAATCAAGACATACGTAGTTCTTTAGAGGTAGTGTGGCACGTCATGGTGCCTGCGCAAAGGACGAGGGAGATGTGCAGGTTTAGACCTCGCACAAAAAGAAGAGACATTTGATATATCTTGTTTGTCCTTGAAGATGACTAGTTTTTCTTTTGTGGAGCGACCGACCTGGGGTAGGAACTCCTAGCATCACCACAATAATCAAGCCGTAACAGGTGTTGACAAATGGTATGGCAATTGGCCAATACCCAATGTGATTTCCCCTATGGGAAGGTCACCACAATGTAGTGTCCTTTCTCATCATGTGGCTAGGACGATATCATCACAGTTTATTGTCATGTGGTGGGACCAAACAGCTCAGTTTAAGGTCATATGGCTTTGACCTAACAACACAGTTTATGGTCTTAGGGCGTGGACCTGACAGCATAGTTTAAGGTCCTATGGCTTGGACCTGACACCACTGTTTAAGGTTTTATGGCCTGGACCAGACAGCATAGTTTAAGGTCGTATGGCTTGGACCTGACAGCATAGTTTAAGGTTGAATGGCTTGGACCTGAGGAATACATACGATGCAGTGAGGCATACCTAGTGTGGATGAGGGAATACCCTCATATCATCAATGCGGTCGATTCCGAGAGAGGGGTCTCGGGCAAAAGAGGCCTATGAGGGTCCAACAATCAGGGGGGCAGGAGATGCTAGCTCCCAGCTATGCTAGGCCCGAAACGAAATGTCTGGGCGACTCCTCGTTTCCCATAGGAATTAGGGTCAATATTCACGCAATCCTTAAATAAAAAACCCAAGCACATACTCTAGCGCTCAGATCGTGGGAGCCCCGAGAGACACCGTTACACATCTTGGTCCGTCTGACGTGTGGGGGTGCACTGAGGGTTAGTGCAAGGAGTGTCGAGATTCCACCTTGACACGGAGGGGTGGAACATAATGTGAATCATGCAACCAACATTCAGGGCCCGATGAAGCTGTCATGATGACTGGGGATTACTGCTGACCATGTTCGCAACACAGCATCCTATCGCATTAGCCTAGAGATAGGGGAAAACAAATGAGAATCAACCGCTGACCACATTCACAATGCATGATTTGTATCAATTTGTTGCCTGGAACCCTTGGGGGTGTTGGCCCATGATGGTAGGAGATCCCTTAGCCGTTGTATCTAGGCCGTTCTTGGGGGTCCCTCCGGGTGTGAAAGATGATAGGTCCCGAATGAATGGGAGCACTAAGCTTGACAAGTGGATGAAAACTTTCCTAAGTTGAATCTGACACTCCAGGTCCTAGACCAGAGTACTCTGAACACATTAGAAGACCACAGGAAAGAGTCAATGGGCTAAGTTTGAGAGTGTCCAAAAGATGGTGGATTCCCAGGGGAAGTGGGAGTAGTGCCAAAAACCTTGTACCACACCTATATGTCCCCCTGTGGGGAGGGACAGGACAAAAGACCGAGGCTACCGGGAGATCGTGGGATCTTCTAAGAGATGGTGCTGGACCCGAAATCTAGGATTTCAGGCGGTCCTACATATCCCATAAGGATGGGAATCATGCCACATGTAGTTCATGAAAAGCATTTTAACGTCATGCAGGACGATACGAGGGCTCTTCTTCCAGGGGGTGTTTTTGGCGCAACAGATAAACGGTCGCAAATGAGGACTTAATCCTACACTGCACCGCACGCTTCAGGTGAAGTTTGGGGATGAGAGGCCCGACAAGGCCAAGGGTCCTGAGGCTGGGCCTTGGTCAGGGATTCCTAACCAGCTCGTAGTTTAACATCTTGTAGTGAGGACGAGTATGTGGTTTAAGGTCACGCTAGACCATAAGGGTATTAGTTTAAGGTCTTAGAACTCGGACCAGAGGGGCCTAGATGTAGGTAAAAATGTAGTTTAAGGTCATACCGGACCGCGTAAGGATCATAGTTTTAGGTGTTAGAACTCGGACTCAAAGGGGATCAGGAAAAATACCATTTGGGGAACCTGGCATTGGTGGGAGGAGTGAAACGCTCACCATCCATAGTCACCAGGGAATACGCGCCATTGGGACAGACCATATGGACAATGAAAGGCCCCTCCCTTTTGGGCTCCAACTTGGGTGGTTTCCTGCCGGGAATCATTGGTGCTCTGAGATCCAGCACCAGGTCACCTTACAGGAAGGATCAGAGGAGAACCTTCTTTTTGAAAGCTCGAGCCATCCTACTCTAATGCCTTTACAATTTATTTAAAGCATGAAGCCTATTTTCGTCCAGCGCTTCCAATTCAGCTAGACAGATTTCGGCAACTCTATCCGACGCTTACTGGTCGTAGACCGCAATGCGCAATGAGGGAAACTGAATATCGATGGTCAGGACATCCTCGGCTCCGTATACCAGGGAATACGAAGTCACCTGTGTGGAGTTACGAGTCGTCGTCCTATAATCCTAGAGGGCATTGGGGAGCTTGTCTGGTGAACATTTCTTGTTCTGACAAACCATTTTTTCATAATGTTATAGCGGGTATTTTTTAAATTCATGGATCTATCCATTCACCTGTGCATGATAGAGGGTGGTGTGGTTTGAGTGAATGTTGTACTTGGCATACAATTTCTTCAGCTCGGCTACTCATAAGTTGGTTCCGTTATCCGTAAGGATAGCGTGAGGTACTCCAAATCGATAGATGATATTGGAGCTCATGAAGTCAAAGATAGAATAGGCATTGACTTCCTTGAGAGGAATTACCTCTTCCCACTTGGAAAAGAAATCTGTAGCGGTCAGGATGAACCGGACTTGCGGGTAGTCGCCGACGGGTAAGGTCCTACTACATCCAACCCCTATACTGCAAAGGTCCAAGAATACTTGGTAGTATGGAAAGGCTCTGGTGGCTGATGAACAAAGTTAGCGTGAACTTGGAATGCATGACAACTCTAGGAAAACTCGATGCAGTCGTATATCATGGAAGGAAAAAAGTACCCCAACCTCGAATCTGGTGGAATGACTTAGACCCGTCCTGGTGGGTGCCATAGAAACCAGCATGAACTTCTTGCATGACCTGTGGGATCTTGACTCCTTGAAGGAAACAGAGGATAACACCATCAAATCTGTGCCTGTAAAGGAGTTTCTCAATGCTGGGACCGCTCTGAATGGTAAACTGCGGCGCGCGGCGTCGGATTCGCTCGTGCTCGGCTCGGTCCGACAGAAGGTTGTCGTGATGGAGATATTCAACCAAGGGCGTCCTCCAGTCAGGAACTGTCTCGATTACCGCATCTGAAGTCCCTAGGTATCCTGATGTAGGGGCACCAGCAGTGAGATGGTTCACTCGTGGGTCACGATAATCCTCTGGAAGAAGAGGAGCAATGACTCTCCGATTTTCCACGTGGATAATTAGGTCATCCTGTTCAGGCTCTGGAAGTGATGCGGCCTGGCTGGCCAAAGTATCTGCTCGAATGTTCTACGACCAGGGAATATGAACGACCTCTGGACGAGAGGGGAACTTATCCATTAGACGGAGGGTGCACTCCAGCAATGGCGTGAGTTCTGGATTTCTGACAACATAGTCAACATTGACCTACTTGATGACCAGCTCAAATTCCCCTTTCAAATGCAGATGGGGTACGTCAATCTCAAGAGCCAACTCGAGGCCAGTGATGAGGGAGTGATATTCTACCTCATTGTTGGTGCAGCCTTCTGACAACAGGAATGAATACGGCATAACAGATTGCTCCGGGGTGATGAAGATGACACCCATGCCCACTCTTTTGAGCCTAGGATCATTGAGAATTCTACCGGTGGGGTTCCGGGAGGCACCGTCAAAGTAAATCTGCCAGCATGGGATGGCATGATCGACTGATAGGATTTCCTCATCAGGAAGGCCTAGATCTAGTGGCTGATATGCGGAGGTTGGATGAGCAGCTAAGAAGTCTACCGACGCCTGTCCTTCGATGGCATTCTGAGGTACGAACTTGATGTCAAACTGCTGGAGGATCACCGCCCAGAGCGCCAATCGGCCGGTCAACATAGGTTAGTTGAGGATGTATTTCAACAGGTCTACCCGAGAGACATGTTGTACCTCGTGGTGCTATATGTAGTGCCGCAATTTCTGCACGGCAAATACGAGTTCCAGGCAGCTCTTTTCGATGGGAGAATATCTAATTTCCGTATCGATGAGCATGCGGCTGAGGTAGTAGAGGCTATTCTCTGTTCCATCATTGTTCTTCTAGGTGAGAAGTGCGCTGAGGAATCACTCTAGGGCGGTCATGTAAAGGACCGGCAGCTTTCCAGAAATGGGTGGCATCAAGGCTGGAGGTTGGAGCAGATACTGCTTGATTTCCCCAAAAGTGATCTGACACTCTTCATCCCATTCATAGGTTGCGTCTTTCTTCATGAGATGGGAAAAGGGATTACACTTGCTGGCCAGATTCACAATGAATTGACGTATATAGTCTAAGTGGGCTTGGAGGACTCTTATCTCCCGACTATTACTCAGGGGAGGCATCTGGCTGATGGCCTTGATCTTCTCTGAGTCGATCTTGATGCCTCAGTATCTAACAATGAAGCCACGAAACTTTCCGGAGGTGACCCCTATGGCACACTTTAACGGCTTGATCTTCAAGTGGTGAGAACGGAGGAAGCCAAACACTTTCTCACGGTCTTTGAGATGGTCCTGGAACTGGCGAGATTTAACCACCAGGTCTTCTACGTAGCATTATACCACTGTCCCTAGAATAGGCTTGAATATGCGATGCATGGCCCGTTGATAGGTGGCGCCTATATTTTTTAGGCCAAAGGGAAAAACCTGGTAGCAGAAAGTACCTTGGGGGCCCTGAAGGCCATGAAATATTCCTCCTTGAGGGCCATCCGGATCTGGTTGTACCTGAAGTACTTATCCATGAAGGAGAGGGCTTGGAACCCGGTTGTGGCATAGATGAACAACTCTGTCACTGGAAGGGGAAAATCATCCTTCAGACAGTGGCGATTGAGATCATGGAAGTCGATAGAGACCTTGATCTGTCTGTTCTTCTTCCTGACCAGCTCAATGTTGGCTAGACACCGGGGGTACTGAACTTCTTTGACGAAGTTTTATTTTGTGAGCTTATCATCTTCGGCCTCAACCATGGCACTGTGAGAGGGGTGCATCTTTATGGGAGGCTTCTTGAACCCGTGATGGTTTGTTGGAAGGCCAAGGAGGTGGATGGATACCTATGGATCTAGTCCTGGAATCTCGTCATAACTCCAAGAGAACACATCACAGTGTAGTCTAAGGAAGTCTATGTACTATTACCATTCCTTGGGGGGCATAACGGTGCTAACCAATGTGGGTCCTGGGTCCGCCTCACTACCGAGGTTCACCTACACTAACTCGTCGACCGTGGTTGAGACGCCCTCCTCAAAGGAAGGGGAGCATATTCCATGTCCTCCTCTCCAATTGTGTAGGGATCATCCACGGGGGGAGCTATTTCGGGGATGCCAGACCCTGATGGGAAGCTGGTGCTGGCTTTGGCGGAAGAGGTCATCACGTCAGGAGACTCATGCACTACAGAGACCATGGAAAAAAGGCGGTTGATCCAATCCCATGTGGCTTTCGTCCCAAGGGGACACGCTTTATGACATCAAAGCAGTAGTGGCGCGTCAGCTTGAGCCGGTCGATTCGGGCCCGGCGAAACAGACACGTATGACGTACTGTCGTTGCCCTGAGCCTAACGTCTCGATATCGTACAGGGGTAGGAGGCTCGGGGATCACCTGAGCCTGATTGGTGTAGGAGTACGAGGTGATTTACCACCGCCACTTGGTCCCGGAAATATGCATTCCTCTGGTACCTGAAACAACAAAGCACTGCCCCATGTCGGGGGTTGTGGCCTCCAACCAATAGATTGGGAAGACATAAGCATCATCCAAACCTGCCCAGGGATCACTTGTGATAGTGGCGGGATCAACCTCACCTGTCAGGATCTTCTTGTCATTGCTCTTCTAATAGTCGGCGTCCAGATAATGGGATTCATAAGAGGCAAAAGGAGATGCATCTCTTTAGAGAATGCCTACTCAACCATTAAGGGATTATTTGTGGCACTGGTGATACGATGAGGGGACTACTGCGTGAAGGTGGAGCCATGTCCTGCCCATCAATGCATTGTAGGCGGTCTCCTAAGAGACAACCATGAATTCGATATTGGCAACTAGGCCGCCGAACTGGGTCTTCAAGCGAATATTTCCGAGTGGAGTTTGACCGGTCCTTTCATACACCAGGATCCTGAGGTCGGAGGGGGTTAGATCATCCTCAGACAACCCTATCTTCCGCAGTGTCCGAGTTGGGATTAGGTTAATCCCAGAACCCATGTCAAAAAGACAGCGTCAGACTTCCACGCCATTAAACTGGCCGGTGATGTACATTGGGAGAATGTGCCCCTGTATGGGAGGGTCTTCATATTCACCAGACATGAGATAAATGCATGAAATTCGGTGTTCTCAATCGTCTCGGTGTGGAAGGCTTCTTCAGCCGCTACCTCCGTCTCAAACTGGAGGGGGCTCTTTAGAGCCTCGACGAGTGCCTCACGCATTTCAGACGATAGGCGAAGAGCCTCAAGGATAGAAAGCCTTGACGGAATGCTGGCCAGGTGCTTCAACACATCATAATTTCGATCCAAACGTGAGCTTCTGCTTACAGGAGGCCGCTCTTCGATTGGAGGCATGACGTGCTCCACCAGCTAGACCGGTGAATGACTGGTACTAGGCACGTCTCGCTGTTCACTAGTT
Source organism: Viscum album (assembly GCA_963277665.1). Classification (NCBI taxonomy): domain Eukaryota; kingdom Viridiplantae; phylum Streptophyta; class Magnoliopsida; order Santalales; family Viscaceae; genus Viscum; species Viscum album. The sequence continues at coordinate 518,447,918 of OY728135.1, read as the reverse complement.
GCAGCTCAGGAAGTGGCTGCCGGATTAGGATTGGAAGGCTGTGGTCGGCTGGTGGTAGGTCAGATCGGATCGTGGCATGGCTGAGGCGGTTCTTCCTGATCCAACAACACAAATGATGGTAAAGTTGAACCTATCGACACCGGATGAATGGGCCGCGTGTGCTGAGCTCTGTATTGGGCCTACTTCCTAGTTTCAATGGAGTGCACGGCCTGGCTAGAGGTGCCAACTGTCGTGCCCTGGCGATTCACGTAGCCATGGATCCGCCAACGTTGGTGATGGATGGGGATATTGGGAATGTCCACCTGGCTTTCCTCATCGTCAGGAGTCAAAAATGGATTTACCAACTCTACGGTGTTAACCGAATCATACCCTGGGCTTTTGCTCAAGGAGTCATCCACTACCGAATGGAGTCTCAGAGGGATCCCCATTTTTTGGGGGGCATAAAATCGCCAAGAGTGCGGGATGATGATGACATTGGCAGGGCACATTCTTTCTTCTTGCGCCACCGCTTGCCCTTCTGGGAAGAGGTAGGCTGGGACGACGATGCTGAAGTGGCGCTCGCAGATTCTGAGGGCTCTGGCTGACTCAGGCGGGCACGGATGAGGCCATGGGCACGGGCGACCGTCCTTCAGGCCATCCAGTCATTATACATCTGGGACCCATGGTCATAAACCTGTTTCCACTCATCCTCGTTTCCACTACTTCCATCTGATCTCACGAAGACACCTGCCACTTGCGCCGGGGCCGGGTCCAGCCTGACTATGTTGTTGTCAATCTGGTCTTGGAGCCAGTCCTTGAACACATAGCATCGCGGGATGGTGTACCCCAGGGTCCGGTGATAAGGGAAGTAATTAGGGTGATCAGTGAGATGCACCTCTTCTTGCTTCCGGCACTCAGGCAGTCACACGATCCTCTTCTCCAAGGCACTACAGAAATAACCGAGGACCTGGGCCTCATCAAACAAGTATGTCTGATTCCTTCTGTCTGGAAAGGGGGCTCTAGGAGGTTGGCTATGACTAGGGACTGGAGGAGCATGCCGAAGAGGCGGAGCTTGATTATCTCGCCTAGGTGGTGGTGGTGCGTTAAGCGGAGGCGCCTGCCGATTTTGAGGCGGTCGCTACTGGGACGGAGGTTGTGCCCATGGGGGTGGACCCCTATGGGGCTGCGGAGCTGGCCTCACTGGTAACAACTTTAGCTGCATGGGGGCCTCTATCTGGGCCACAATAGCAGGCTCGGCTCTAGCGGCTCTCCTTGCAGGGATTACAGGAGGCAGCGGGCATGCCTGACTAGCCTGTTGCAGGGGTTCTTCGAGGTGCTGATCCTTGTCTGAGAAGTCCCAAAACACTCCGGGGTAATTCTGAGTGATCAAATAAAGAACCATCTTTTCCTTGACGTTCTCTATGCACATTGTCAGTAATTGCTCCTGAGTTAATGGCATGTCAAGGGAGTACGTGAGCCCCTTCCGCCAGGCGGCGAAGTCCGCGACTCGCTCATCAGGCCTTTGTTTGCACCTGAAGAGGTCTACAATGTTTGTCTTCTGGGTTCTGGAATTGAACTGGTAGAGGAATTTCCTGTGAAGGTCCTCCTATCTAGTCACAGATCCGACAGGGAGCCGGTTGTACAAGACGAATGTTGGTCCTTCCAGTGTCTGAATGAAGGAACAGAGCTTGGCGGCCTCATGCTGTGTTGGAGTCCCTAACATAGGCCCAAACCTCGAGTTTATGTGGGACAGGTGCTATGGCGGGTCTCTGGTCCCATTAAAGGGGGCGAAAGTGGGGTTCCCAAATCCCGGTGGGGTCGTCATGTCATCCACCCACGCTGGGTATGGCTTACCGTCTGGTGGGATTGCCACCTGCCGAGTTTCCAGAGCCTCTAAGCGGGCGATGAGTGCTTCCATTAGATCTTTCAGACATGGGATCCTATCCTGAAGGGTATCTCTAACCACAAGTTCATTTCTGGGCTCTTCAATCTGGTAGTCAAGCTCAGCAACTTGTGGGGCGGCTGGTGGAGCGACTCTCGGGGCAGCGGGAGGAAACCGAGTGGGGTCCCTCAGGTGATCACGCCGCTCAGGAGGGTTCAGAGAAATGTATCACGCCCTCTTTCCATGGGCTCCGACCTCTCCCCTATCAAAGAATGCGTAATGGTCGCGGTTGCCCGGGGGAATCTTGTCAAGGGGTAGGTGCTCCTGCCCCTGCTGTCCTGGCATAGGATTACCGTAGTCAGGGCACCGCTCTGCAATGCGTTCGGCCAAGAGCTCATCAACCAACCTCTTTTTCTCATCAAGATGTTTCCGTAGCGTGGACTTCTCGGGATCTTCCTCTGCCTTATGTACTGAGGTAGATGGGTTGGCGAGCTTGACAGCCCCGACGTGCTCTTTACCCTTGCCGATGTTTCGGCTTAGTGTTAATGACTCAGTGGGTGTGGGGAGACCTATGAGGATCCTATGTTGGCAATTAATTCTCCAAGATGGGTCCAGTAGCAGATTTTCCTCAGGGGTTGAGTCCCCATCGAGGAGTTCCACACCGTTTTCATCACCCGAAATGTCGGCCATGCTGACCACCACTGCCCTTGGAGACATTCCCTTAGAGTCGCCCAGTGAGTTGGGCTGTCAGTGAATCACACAAAAAATAAGGGTTGTGTACTTCCCCCATCTGCGGACGTGCGGTGGGGGGGGGGTGTCTTCCTCGATAAACTTGTGGAGTATTTTAAAACTCTATACGCATTGTTGTAGGAGGGCCCTGTGGAGGACAAGTGACTCGGGGTGCCGAACCGCGGGGAGCGCGGCCAGGTCAACCCGACGACACTACCCGCCAATATCCTCGTGATGTGCTTGAATCCCGGGATAAGGTGCTAGCTGATGGAGAAGACGGGAGTGATTCACATAGAGAGTCTGGAGGAAACATTCAAACTCACCTGGGGTGAGCGACTCTGGCATATCAAAATCTGATCCTGCGACCGGTCAAAACTTCTCAGGGAAGTGGACCACTGCGAGGATGGTCCAGAAGCACCACAACTCTGGTTTGGGATCTGGCCCTTTTTTCCCCTTCTCATCAACCGAGAATGGCCGGGGAACTGGTAGTGGTGTCGAGGTAGGCCGCTGGGCTGGCAGACGGAGAATACGGCGAGCAGGCCGATTGGCCGCTGGCCCCTAAGTCATCCTCTAAGTGTTGCAGTGTCCTGGCTGACACGTCGCGATAGTATGGGCTAGCAAATAGGCCTCCTATCACAACATCGGTTCTTGCCGAGGGTGTGTCATGTCGCAAATCTTTCGTCAGTCCCCAGAAAAGTTCCCCACCCTCCCTGAATGAGGTGGAAGGTGCTTCCGGGGAGGCCAGTGGTAACTGCGAGTTTGACCCCTGGGGGTACACCAAGTCCTCGTCCTCCTAGATATACCTTTGGAGTGAGGTGTGAATCATGAGTATCTTGCATTCGGGGAGTACGAGATTGATGCGCCGCATCCCCACCCTTTCCCTTGACTCATAGGACTGAGGGGAGGGCTCCATCGTTGAGTCGTACTCCTCCTCAGAGTCCGAGAAATGGACTGGTCTGATTTTCCTCCGAACTCCCCTGACATTCCTCTTACGGCGATAACGTCCCACAATCCTGCCCCTGGGTGGATCCTTAGGGAATGGATGATTTCCGTCAAGGAGTCCCCTGGCCACAATAGTGCTAGGACTGCGAGGACTGAAGGCCGGGGTGCGAGAAGCACCAGGATAGATGTCGAAAGGGACATGGGGAGGACCTCTATGTGGGTGAGAGACTGGGTACGCAACAACTCCATACTCGCAGCTAGCTGTAGGGGATGTGACCTCATACCCAGTGTAGTGAGTGCTGGAAAGATCCATACCCGAAGCATAGCTATCATGGGGAAGCCTTTTCCTTTCCAGATCAGTGGCATGGAGTGGGCCTTCATGATGGGTGGCACTACCGCGAAATGGTCCGCGGTGGCCATTGCCTATGCCAGCGACCAGGAGAGTTGGCCCAACCTTCCTGTGGGGTGGTCGTGGCCTCGATCCAGGTCGGTATGTGAATTCCCTTGCTCAATGTGTGTGGGGGACTGGTAACAAGAGTCAGGAGTGGCTAAAGCCACAGTGGTCGCTGATGTTGGTGCCCCAGGGTGGGAATTCTCTTTCGCTCGTGCCTAACGCTGGCTTCGAGTCAGATGGGTTGGAGCCGGTGGTGCGGGAACGAAGATTATCTGCTCCTCGGCCCGGGGAGTCGGGTGGCAGTGTCGACGCAGCCTTGCGGGGGCACTTGCTGTGAACTCCTAGGATGGGTCTCTGATCTGGTGGACCCGAACATCCCCCACCTCATCGGTGTAGGGAAGGGAGCTTTTATGGTGCTCTGGGGATAGGCTCCCAAAGTAGTTGAAAATTGGAGTGGGGAGAGGTGTCTCCCTGCGTGGCCCTCGGGGGTGGCGATGGTGGTGAGGTGCAACTGCCTCTAGATCCAAATGGGCTATGTCCCTGGTGGGGATGACCCCTTCCTCCTCAAACCTACAAACCAGTTCGTTGATCACCCTTCGTTGGATGATCTTTGATGGGGAGAGGGGGCGTGAGCACCCAAAAGTCGCGGCAGTCGGAGTCGGAACGACTTTGGAAATGGTGGGACCACGCGGGGTGGGCGCGTCTGCACTGCCCCTGCCCCTACGCCGGTGGGCAGGTGGCGGTCGAGCTCCGGATGCAGCGATCTGATTCCTAGAAGCAGGGAGATGAACCCATTAGTACTCACAGGAAACGAAATCGACAACCAATTTCCCAACGTCATTCCATCTTCTGTGATCGGCGAGAGGGATCCACGCTGACGACGTCGCATAACGGAGTGCGCAACATCTTGACTGCCTCAACCCCTGGAGGGTTTCACATCCCGGTGCTAGGTTCCTGGACCTGGTGACATGCTAATCTTCCGACACCCCGAACGCTACCAGTCTCCATATTGAGGAGGATAAATTCACGTTGGGTTCACCATTTTCTTCTTTTGACGCTTTTATGTCGGGGCACGCGCGCGCGCGTCCGTCACACGGGGGAGAGGACACGCGGCTTGTTTCCCCGCATTCCCGCTTTCCAAAGGCAGGTGACATTCATTCCTTGTTCAAGGATGTTTGCTCCTTGATCGAAACCGGGATGATGGGATGTCGGTTCTTCCTTCCGTGGATTCCTCCTCGGAGCTCATCCCCTAGTCCGGGTCTCCCTCATAGATTTAATACTGGTTCGTGAAGTTCACTCCCAGTGCCATATCTGCATGGACACCAGTTAATTATGCTGCTTCCATCGAGATACTCCAAGGGGTCTGGTCGGGGCAGCAACCTTCGGTGAGGATAATTGTCACGCTAGGGTGTCGTCGGCGCACCTTGACACTATGGATTGGCATGTATGTGTTCTGTCCCTCATTATATGGCTTCTCGAGTGCGCGGAAGCCTGAGGCTTCCCACATCGAACACAGGGAATTGTGTACCATCTGAGGCTTTCCTCAGCTTCTCATGTTTAACACGGGGTATGCTGCGAGTTTAACGTCTTGAGAAGACGGATCAGACTGATCAGAACACTGAGAGTGGATCAGACGAAGGACCCTCTAAGGGGTACACCGATGTTGGGTCCAGCACATGGGCAACTTCCCGGATACTGTGGAGTGAAATGAGGTGGCATGATCCCACTGAGATGTGGTGGCCCAGGTAAGGATTAGGATGGGTGATGGAGTGATGGGATTGAACCTTGTGGAGGCTTCCTAAGTATCCCCATGGCAGGGAATCAATGTCTTTGTAGTTCGGTGATATGGTGGGACACCTGAAGAGGGGACCCGTGAGAATGAATGCATGGATTGGAGCCTGGATGAAGTAAGATCTCCAAGATAGGGCATGAGATTCCCGAGGCACGTGGGCTCGAGGGAAAGGTCAGGATGAGACGTGGGTGTGAGGTATGGGGCTTATGCTATGAGGCGGCCCATAACAGTGGTTGTGTACTGACGCGGAGGGGTCGAAAAAACTGACTGATGGGCTTGAACCTCATGGAGGATTCCTACGTACCATGCGTTAGCATGGATCAAATTCCACATAGTTCAGGGCATAGAGTTTAACAACATGTGGGACGAGGGAATACAGTTTAACGTCATGCGGGATGAGGGCATAAAGTATAACGTCATGCAGGATGAGGGCATACTGTTTAACATCACGCGGGATGAGGAATTTTGGGCTTATGCTCTAAGGAGACCCAAAGTGTTGGCGAACCGACGTGAAGAAGTCGGAACGACCGGGTGATGGGCTTGAACCTCGTGGAGGATTCCTACGTACCATGCATTAGCACGGATCAAAGTCCACGTAGTTTGCTGGGATGGGGCTTACGCTCTGAGGCATCCCATAGGAGGATGTCAGGGTTGATGCACGCTCTAAGCCCATGTGAGTCATGCTCGGTGTGAGAAACAAGAGGTAGTAGAGACCAGATGATCACGTCGCAAAGGGTCAGTCTGTGGGAAGTGGGAAGGGGCTTACGCGTTGAGCGGCCCAGAGAGGAAACAGGGGCTTATGCGTGGTTAGTGGCCCTTGGTGTCGGGGCTTACTCCAGGATGGAGGCCCGTGGTGCGACAAGGCACAGTGCGATAGGGACTCCACAGGCCTTGGCAGTGGGGAAGTACGGAGGTTCATGGGTGCAACCTTCCGCAAGAGAGGCTAGGGGCTTATGCTCTGAGGCAGCCCTTCCCCGTGGACAAATTCCACTCCGAAAAGTAGGATCTCATTCCATGTGAGGAAGAATCCATTCCCGTGGAGACGAGTGGGTGTAAAGAATGTCCGAGCTGGGGGACCCTGCGTGCGAGGCACGGGCTCGGACCACAGTTTAATTTCATGTGTTAAATACAAGGTGCTTAGTAGTTTAAAGTCCTGCATCTTTGATGAGGTGGGTTCTCTCCACACCCCTAAGGCTTACATGTCCAACACCCTCTACCTCTTGTGGGAGGGAAGGCATCGGAAAGGCTGTAGTGAAGTGGGGTCACAGGGCGAATCATCGAGGGGTCCACGTTAGCGTGGCTATGCGAAGAAGCAATAGCCTTTAGCATGCCTATGTGAAGAAGCATAAGGAAAATCAACGCAATGGGAAACACTACCCAAGGGACCTTGAGGTTACTTCGTACGATCCAGGAAGGATATACGGGAAAAAAATGCATGGAATGCATGCCCGGCATGGAACACATCGGGCGCCGGCACAGAGAGGCAACCAAGGGGCATCAAGGTGAGGGGTCCTGGGTTTTGCGCACAAAGAAAAGGTTTGCACGCAAAACACCGGGATGGATCGCAATTGGATCCGAGGACTGCGCGTGGATAGGGGATTGCACGCAGAGGTATCAGATTGCGCGCGAGGGTAATGGATGATCCCTAAGCCATAGAGAAACATGTCAGAGGTATTGCACACAATTTGGAGGGGATTGCGTGCAATTGGAAGGGATTGCGCGCAAGAGGCAAGTATTGTGCGCAAAGGAAGAACCCACGGAAGTTGAATAATTCACTTAAGCCAGTGGGGTTGCGCGCAAAGTCGAACCCCGGGGAAAGGTTGCGCAAAAAGGGGAATTACCTAGAAGTCGTCTTGCGCGCGCGGGAGTCCAAATTGCGCGCACGGGAGCTGGTCCAAATTCCTCAACCCCGAAATGGTTGAGGTCTCCTTATATTTATAGGCATCCGCCAGCGCGGAATCTTGGAGGTGCATGAAATCTTCAACGCCAGGACTAGTCGGTGCGTAAAGCCTCACCGCGTGGAACTGGGCACACAAATTTGCGCGCCACACTGGTTTTTTTTTCTGAAACCCGGGAACCCTTCGCGTAGACAACATTTTTTCATGCAAGTCCTCCTTAATTTCACGCACCACTCCCAAGTCCTCCGGACCGGGCCTCTGAGTCAGAATATGACTTCTCTACATCATTTCAAAACGTCCTCTAAGAGTCACAGACTTTTTCAGCATCTACAATGAGCTTGAGGAATAATGACTAGTTGCTCCGAAGGTTCAGGAATTGGATCGGAGTCAGAAGAATGTAATTGCTTCTAAGAGGAGGCATTAGATCAATTGGCCAAATATAGATCTTTGTATTCATCTAATAAGGCACAAGTGGGATCCGAAGGCCCCGGGAGCAAAAATAGAGGAACCTATCCATCCCTGCCGCCAGTTCCTTATCCCTATCAGGGAGAAGTGGGATTTATTTGTTGCATTGGATTCCGCTAAAAATCAATCTCTCTCTCAACTACTTCACCCAATTCAGATTTGTTGAGAAAGTTTCTACTTATATATAAAGGGTTTAGAACCTTATCCCTATCAGTAACCAAAGCTAGGCAAGCTGAATACTACTGAATTTGAATGGCCGACTTGGTATTCGTATTCATACAGTTGAGAGACCCTCAATGGTAGGTGAGTTCTTTATCCCTATCAGTCCAGTACTGATAGGGATAAGGAATTGAAGTTCAGTCTGTTGTGGTAGAGAACTAATAGAGTAGAGTACTGAAGCCTCAGGGAGAAAAAAAAGAGAAAGGATAAGCGGCAGTGTCAGTCAAGCCGCAAGTCCTAATTATAGCACATTGGACATTGAGGTCAGTAGAAAGCATTTATCGTTTGTTTTGTATAGTAGAGTAGTTATACCCCTCGTTCCTACAACTTAATTGAGTCAGCTAGTCTCATCACAGGTGTCATATCCCAAAGGTGCAAACTCAGAAATGTCTTCTCATTACTCTTCTAATAGTGTGACGCATGGGACTCTCATTAACGGGGAATCAAGACTCAGAGTGGTTCTCTGTCTATGCCCCTTTTTCCATCTTTTCTTAAAGCACAAGCTTCAAGCCTGAGCCTTTTTCAGGCTAAAGACTATTGGGAGAGTCTTGTGCGGTCCGGTGACTTCTACTACCTATATTATACCGATTTTGGATTTGATATTTGCTGCTTTCAGGGTTCCTGACCCTTTTATAAATGGTCAGATCATTGAACTCGGCTACTTCACCATATTCGGTTTAGAAAGGGTCATATCTTAAATATCCTTACATACATATAGAGGTATCGAGGAGATTCATAAATTCCGAGAAGCTCGCAAGGCCCACACTTGCTACAATAACGAGTGGCTAGTTCGTTCGATATCTATGTGATACCCATAGACTTCACTTCACCAGGAAGACCCCACGTACTTTCATTGTTCGTATGCTACTTACCGTTCACGACCCCTACGTACTTACTATTTATGGTTAGTAGTCGTTTAATTCTAGATCGAAGCAGGCATAAGGACGCAAAAATCCAAATGTGACAGGATGGATGTGGCAGTAGCACTTGGTGTGAGTTCACTAATAAACCAACCCGAGTGTACGCTTTCGGTTTAGTAAAGGTCACTCATGAAATCCGTTATTATGAAAGAATATAAAAATGAGGATGGGAGCAAGGCTATGGGGGTGAAACTGGGAAGGCAAGTCCAGATCAACTCAGGTGCCAATGGGGGATATGGAATAGGAGGACCATAAGGTTGATGTACTGACCTATGAAATGGATTTAGACTATTAGTGTATAGTACTAACATGTGCTCGCAGTGAGTAGAGTCGGTATAATATAGGTAGTAGGCCAACTCTATCTCTTGATCCAGACTGGGAGGTACCTTTCCACCTTGGTATCATCTCTATCGGTCTTCGCTTGACTCAAAGATTATTGATATACGATGAAAGTGAAAGGTAGGCGGCCAAGTGGTAGGAACCTTCATTCAACTTCTTCAGTAAGAGATAGTCAGTATTCTAGCATATAAATTCTCCGACATTTTCTATTCTATATATCTCTAGTTATAGTTAGAACTAGTTATTGACTTTTATACTATCCTTTCCCTTGCCCTCCACAAAGCAACTTTATTACTTTATTCTATATAGTCCGATCTCTTTGGCCATGTCTTTTCTCAGGTGTGCTAGTGATGAAGCATAGTCCTTCCCACAATGAATCTCAACTGGGATACTACCTATATTATATGGATTGTACCTTCTCCTCTACCTTTTTTTTTGTTTTGAGATGAGGCAGGACCATCATTGAGACATAGATGGATGGGAGTGTCTTTCAATTCCCGTATGAGAATGATAACTACAAATATCAGTCAGAAAGAGTACAAGGTCAAATGGACAAATACAATCTACTTGAGCTGTCATTTCTGAGACCTGAGTGAGAAGAAAGAAAGTCAATCAGCCTTAAGGCCATTTGTCTTGTTTTGTTGACCATCCAAATGACACGTCACCTCTCTACCAGTGAGCTACTGAGGTTTTGGAGATTGGATCTCATTGAGGGAATTCCCATTCTCACACAAACCCATATGAAATCCTTCTTCACTCCCGAATGTTTTTTTCGTGACCATGCTCATGATTTCATGAGGTCACTCAAATCAGGAAGTTTCAAGTTTTTCAACCCTAATATATTCTAATAGTTGAGAAAACCACCTATTCCAATCGGCCAAAAATGCCCTATTCATCAGCATATTCTCGACTCGATCATCCCACCACCAATGCATCATAAACTCGTCCACTCCACTCGAACCAAACCCATTGATTCCAGGCCCATCTAGGGAATCAAGCATGGCTACCATCATTTCAACTCCAATCATCCCTTCTATCTTTTGAACAAGTCGACACCCTCCCCGAAGCATCCATGAGTAGACCTCCCCGAATCATCAAGATAAATGGTAGCATCATGATTCGCCCAGTGCATGAACCCATCAGCGCATATTGATCACTCATTGGATTGTTTTGTATCACCAGTCATCATCCAAATACTATATCTAATCTCTGGGGAAAATGGAAAAAAAGCCTGATATCCCATTCGATGATTCACACACCGCGCTAGAAAGCCATCGCTGCTGCTCCTGACACTTCTGTTTAGCAATGATTTGGTTTATTGCATTGGCGAACCAAAGGTAGAATAGTATATCGATTTCCACCCAATTGAATGAGCTCGGGTACCATTCCACGAATTCTTCCCTCTCACACACCAATGACGGTTCTCCCAAGCGAGTTCGGAACCCAACTGCAGAACCACAAGGAACTCAAGCTGCTGGTTGTTCGGTTCAACCCCTACGCCAGTCCATCAGATGTCTTCCATTGGTTTGGATTGACACCCCAGAACTGTACGTGATCCCACCGTCAGATCATACAGCTCCATTGGCTCGGTAGGTATGCAAGCAAGTCGTACGAATGCTATCTGCAACTGCACTTAGTGATGGGGAAAACGCTTCCTTTTTTGACATATCAGATCATGCACTCTTCTATAACTATATATAAGAGTACCATAGAATAATAATAGTCTATGCCCGATATCCATATTTATGCAAGTATCTTCACTCCCCGCCCAATACATTTAATGATAACCGAACCTGCTTCAAGGTGTAAAGTATTTCTTTTATGCATATTCTTTCATAATATAAGGACCAAATCTCCCCGGAGAATTATTTTGTAAGAAGGCATGCTGACTGATTATTTACACCTCTCTCTACCGCTTCATAGTAGTTGACTGCAAGATTCGCACCTTCTTCATTACTAAATAGTTTTCTTTTCCGTACGAGCTAGTTCAACTCTTCTAGGATAGTAATACCAGCTTGTAAACCACTTCTTCATCAACACTAAGACTTCAGGTCATCATGCACTGACACAGGATGTAGTGGCGTCTGGATCAGTACTCTACTCTAATAGTATTGGAAAAAAAAGGAAAAAACTGCTACACAACAGGTATTGGAGGATAAAGATGGCGGATTTATAAATCACACAAATCAACCCCCATTTCCACTTCAAGAGTTGGGGATCATGGTTGTCAGCTCGGAAACTAGAACCACCGCCTATCAGTTCCATCGATACTGATATATATTGAAGGGCCAATCAAACCATACGGTCCCATGTTCCAATATACTATATCTACTAATTATTCTTTTTTGAAGTACTCTACTCTAATAGTGGCACACACCGGGCACCTTGTGAAGTTGGTACTTATATGGTTGTTTGACGAAGGCTGGTCATGTTGGAATGGTCAGAGACCAGTCAATATATATCAGTACCAGTCTCTGACGACCATCATTAGCCAATGTGAGAAATCATGGATAGATGAGTCTGTAGTACTCTAATCTAATAGTCCTATCGACCACACCACACCTTGAAAGATCCACCTCCAAAAGGAGTCGTTGGGGTATCCATTTTGTGCTACTACTATTATTGATTGGGACGATGAACCGTATGAGCCGAACAATATATATCAATACTGTGTCCGAAGGTAGCTTCTGTAATGGAGTGGAGCCATGTGAGGATAGTAGCAATGTTCGATGAAACCCCCATCTCTTCCAAAAAAAACACACCATGATGCATCACAGGAATTCCATAAATCACCTCTTCTTTTGCAGTAGTTGGGAAAGTCCGATGAACCCCCACCGCACCACTATACTATACTAGTAGTTGACAATATGGAACGCGAGTCAACAACCTTTCACATCGTTCCCTATTTTCTACAACTAGTTTGGAGTTGAAGGATATTTTGAGCCTTGGTTAGTGAGTAACTGGCCATATCAATGTCAATTCGAAAGGACCCATGTTTTTATATAGTATATGATGGTCAATCTATAGTAAATGACATGTGGGGATGCTGGGGGTTTCCCATTTCAGTACTATTTCATCATATCATCATATACCAGAAATCTATGAATGCCCCTCATGAAAAACACTAGCGGGAGGCCTAGATGTTGAAGGCCTCTATTTTAGAGGTAAGGTCTCTTTTTGGAGGTGATGTGGTTGACCATACTTAGAAGAATAAGGAAGCAGATGGTACCCCGCTACATGAAGTTGGAACTACTACGACTATTCAAGAATAAAGGCTCATCAACTCGGTTTTTTGACACAATAAAAATCTCTGAATGTGATTCCTCGTTCGACTTGAATCAACACCTCGAGAACCATCAATGGGTTCGACCTCAGTATAATATAGGTAGTAGAAATGCCAAAGAGGACCGAACAAACAAGAGAGACGAGGCCTTCTTGGGAGGAGGTAGCTATATGCGAAGGTCTTGGTGGTTTGATGGGGGTTCATAGATTCATCCCTTTTGGAGTAGTTGTATGGTCATTCTTTCGAATCTCATAGTTATCATTGTGTGTTCCATAGGCACCCCCTCTTATAATCTACTATCGTAGAGGGGGAGTAAGCATAGAATGAAAGAGGTAAATAATCACAATTCTGAGTAATGCCCAAAACCCCTTCCAGTGCATTGCCGCAATCATTGAAAGAGAGAGATGTGTAGACTCTGGTCTTTGCCCTCTAAATGACATATAACAGTAAAAGAGAATTGACCTAAAGCTAGGCCTTGTGCCAGGAGCTGAAACCTACTCTAAACCCATATCCCTAAAGAATCGATCTCTTCGACCTCAACCCTGAATGTGATCCGGTGAAAAACCCAATACTCTTACCTTTGCTGAAAGCTCAGCCTCATTCAAACAAAGACTATGATAGATTTTCAAAAAAAAGTTCCTCCCCTCTTAACACTATAAAATATGGAACTATTGACGGGTAATCTTCTATATAGTCATAAAACACTGTAAACAGAGAAAGTCCCTTGATTCGATTCAATAGACAGGCTAGGAACTCCTATGCTTTCTGAGACCGAGGTAAGCCATTCAATCGGAGAGGGAGGACCAGAACCCATAGCTTAGACCCACATTGGATTTGAAACACTGACTTTACCGACGTTGAATCAGGAAATCATTGAAACACACCATAATGCATGGATCGGGAAGCACCTCCAGTCTTGGTAAGCTCAGTGCTCGTGGATGGTAGAATTGATCTCTTTACTGTAGATCGATGAACTGACTATACACAAGTATTTGAAATATCTATCGTCTAGCAGTGCCCACGTCAAGGTTTCAAAAGGTCACTATACAAGTCATCCACTGCCCAATCGGTATAATATAGGTAGTAGACGTGGGCCGATCAACGGTTTTCCTAACGTAATGATGGAAGGACTTTGGCCAGGTTTTCGAGACACCACACTTACCTCAAGGACCCAGCTGAAATTCTTGTATCAAGACGTTTCTATCTCTTGAATTCAGCTGTTCAAGGTGAATCTACTATTTCTACAACTACTCCAGCTTCTCTAGTTGAATCTATAGCTTCAGGTGAACCTAAAGATTTTCTGCCAGTTGAAGCAGGTCAAGCACAGGTACTCTGTATATATAGTAGTGAATCAAACTTCTTTTCGATATTAATATTTTGTTAGTGTTCGGTCAATATATATAAGTACCATTCATCAGTTGAGTGAGCCGCAATAGGAAAACTAGAATCTGAAACAACAGAATCGGGAAAAGGATCAATCATTATTGCTACAGGCGTTCCAGCTTAATATAGCGGTTGTTTCTCTTCCTCTATTTCCTTCAGAACTGGAAATTTGCATTCATTGAAAGAGTCCACCCCCGCCTGCTAACAAGGCAAGAACCCTCTTTTATTTTTTTTTGATGGTTCGTTACTGTCATACCTAGTTATTCCTGCCTTAAAAAGAGGCTACAATAGACTCACTTAGTCGACCCTTCCCCCACTATAATAGCACCACCTAGCTTCGAAATGGGATAGTAGTAGAAAATATCTTTATATAGTGGTCGTTATAGGCCATGAGAGAGTTCACCTAGCCTAGCTCCCTTGTCTCCATTACCGCTGAAAAAGGTTCTAACAGTTTTCTATTAATAGTGGTCTATTAATAAAAAAAAATTCTACTTCATATTCATATATAAGGTTTTAGAACTCTGCTACTTCATTCTATTTTGTTACTTGCTACTTTCATCACGAAATATGCTTTCTTAGTATCTCTGATAGAAAAAATGGATATTCTATCGGAGATACTGATCGAACTTCATGATCACTTCAGAAATGAAGCTAATAAGGCCTAAAACTAAGTTATGAGTCCATTGGCATGAGAATCAAGTGAATTAGAGCATTATTACTATTCTAATAGTTTTTATCGATTGATACAAATAAGCTTAACAACAACTACCATTACAGGCGGAATGAAAGAGATGAAAGAAATCCCTTGGTCCGACCCTTAGAATACTATTAATATTGACCCTAGTGAAGGTAGTCGATGAGAGGAATAGGTGGTTTCCAAAGGATAGTGTCATTTTATATGACTCTCTATCTGTATTGGATGGATGCCTTACCTGTGGATAATTTTTTTGTATATGACGCTCTATCTGTCTATTAGAATATAAGAGTACCTGTCTTTTATCACCTAAGTCCTTTACATGAACACTTCGTAGAAAATCATTTAGAACCTTAGTGGACTGATTCAACCTTGTAGCATATCTTGCAGCCCTCATTCATGCCTTCGTTCAAGGCCTATTCTTTTGGATATCCTCGTTCCCCTCTTTCCTAGAACATTCTTTTGTTGTGATTGATAGGACTGATTTTTGAAATCCCTTGACCCCTTGCCACAACCAATTATTCCCCAACCTCTCTTGATGTTCTTGGTGAGATATCTTGTAATCCACCACCCTAACTATGATGGTTCCCTTCGGCTAGTTCTTTCACAAGTAACCCATCTGCTTCTTCCTCTAAATGGTTTTGTCCCCTCAAGTACTCTACTCTATATATAAGTGGTTCTATCTTTCTTCTAGTAGGTACACTAGAGGTCTTCATACCCATGTTCCATATATGGACAACCGACAATATATATTAGTATCATCTCATGATGCTATGTTCATTTGGTCAATCCCTTGTCTTCTATGTATGGCTGAATCTTCTTGATCTTGAGGTCATGGGCTAACTCGACCGTAGTGAGAGGGGTTCAAGATGCCATCATCTAAGTCTGTCTATTTCATTATTTGCTTTAGGATCTTGTAGGTCTCAAGGGTTCTTTTCCAACCTGTCTAGAGGACTTGAGATGTCGCTAAGGTCTCGAAGAGGGAGGTGAAAATAAGAAGTTGAGTATATCATAGCTGACCATAGGTTAGAGAATCTTCGATTTCTCAGTTTAAACCTCATCCTATGTCATTCATGCACATCGAAGATGTAGAAATGAAATTGTATAGATATAGGTGAAGGTTACAAAATGAACAACCTCGTAGTCGAACCTTGTTTTTGTGGAATATGTACCCTGACCCTGTATCATGAACACACGAAGGGTACGAAATCAGGTCAAATAGGAAGAATTATCCAAACACTCAAATGGACATAAAAAGGAAGGAGAAAGCCTATATATTACTAGGGACCTCCAACCGATCAACAATAGGCCAAATGCTGGTTCTGGTAGTTAAGAGTCACTACTTAAACCTTATGAAACCTAACTCTCTATGCTTACAGCTTGGCACAGTTCTCGGTATAATATAGGTAGTAGCTATTTGATCAAGATTCAAACCTTTCCACCACCTTCCTTCTAAGATTGGAATCTTGTACACTTTTGAAATCTTTCTTTTATTGATCCAGCATATACTTATTTCCTCTTGCTTCGTGCGGATACTGGTACCACTCAGTACTCTTTCAATAGTGAGAAATCAGGATTAAGAAGCTAGCAGCCTGAAGACGACTCAAGAAGGAACGGAGAGTTTACAATTCACAACCACACAGAAGATGATTTTGATTTTATAGAAGACATTATTTTGTGCCAAAAGGAGTTAGAATGTGATTTGGTTCATAGGTGATATATCCCTATATAGATATATATATAGGCTCTGTAGTTAGGCTTAAGCCTGTTTCACTAAGGGTTTCAGCAGTGATTAGGTACGAGCAATATTCTGATTATGATTCTGCTGGAACAACGCTCTCTATTAAGAACAAAAAATATTGATCACTAAATAGATACAAAGTTGTGTAGTTCCTTTGTGTCCAAGGGACTTGAAAGAGCTTCCTTAGGATTCTACCTCAATTCAAATTCGTAATTCTTTCTTTTGACTAAGGTTTAGGTAAGGGGCTCGTTGGTCTTGGTTTCAATTCCAGAGATCGATATCCAAATTATCTTTTTTCAAACTAAAAAGAAAGTGATGTGAGTGAGAAAGCAACTAGATCAAAAATATAAGTAATTGTTCTTTCACTTTCGAGAATTTAGAAGAGGATCCTCGATTCCCTATATGATGATAG
The DNA here is from genome assembly GCA_963277665.1 of Viscum album. NCBI lineage: Eukaryota > Viridiplantae > Streptophyta > Magnoliopsida > Santalales > Viscaceae > Viscum > Viscum album. Next base: position 518,430,846 of record OY728135.1, on the reverse strand, counting down.
GATGATGCGTGAACTGGAACTGATCCCTACTAGTCACCGATGTTGGTGCCTTTTCTGTTCTTGTCGGAGTAGCGACTCTTGGTTCTTTTGGCTTAAGGAAGTTAGGTACTTTTTCTATAAAGTTAAGAGTAGAGTACTGACTATTAGAGTAGAGTACTTAGGTGAAAGACTACGCGCTACTAATGTCCACATTTGTTCAGTCTTCAAGTGAGTGAGTGAGATAAGGAGTGAAGAGATTCAGGTTAGCCAAGTACCATCCATTTATCTATCGGACGATGTGATCGTCTGCACATTATTTATTCTTCACCCCACTTCTGGTCTTCCCACATGCAACTGGTATGTGGTAAGAAAAGTCTTCATTCTACATGGGTTAGAACCTTATCTTACCATGAAGGAGTCGAAAGATCAGAAAGTCAGTACTCCACTCTAAAGGAACCCTTATATAAAGTTATATAAGAGTACCTATTGAAAGTGAATCATATCATAATCTAGGTACTCTTCTATAACCATATATAAGAGTAACGTAGAATAAGAATAGGGCAGTAAGAAGAAATTTAATTCAACAATTGATTTACAAGAAGGGAATATGCCTTATCAAATGGGATCTCTTGGGTATTCCAACCATGTACTAGAGAACTGGCGGTTATTCAACATCTTCTAGTGAGTGAGTGGCCTTAAGAAGACGAGAAGGTTTAGAATCCAATTGTTTCAATACCTATTGTTGTTGGAATATCTGTTATTTTCGTTACCGGTCTTATTTTTTGGCTAAATTTTTCAGGAACTGTTTCCTATCTTCTGTGAGAGTTGCCAATGTTGGAATAAAGGATCTTACTATGATCGTAGAATCTCCTATTGAATCAGCTGCACATTCATCTCTAGAGGAGCTTGTTCTCGAATACCCTCTTGCTGCATGAAAATAAGGGGTTTCTATTGAATCGTCTGTGAATGAATCTGCTGCAAGAATGGTCCCATCAAAGGATCTAAAAGATCTTAAACCTCTTAGGTTATGGATTCTGATGTGAAGTTTGGTGCTAGTGATTCCACTCAAAACAACAATAGCTTGGTAGTTGAATAATTCTTTAATATTGGTTGTCAAAAACTCAGGATACGATTCATTTACTTCCATCATACTCAGTGTTACAAGCATATATTAATGAATAGTAGAATTACTAGACATCATTTTACTAGAGTCCATACTGACATTATTAATTTTATCATACGAAAAAAACTTCTCGCTCAATAGGATGTCAAACACTGGAGAGAGACCTTGGTAAGAGATAAAATATGTTGTAGTCACAATGATAATCAGACAAGCGAGAATGGGGAACACGAGTGGGATTTTCGAGATGTATCTTATCTTATATGACGAAGGTGGTGATTGAGATTCTATAGAACACCTAGAATTTACTATAGAATGTAGTTCAGTGCTCGAATAAGTTAATGCGGGAGCAAGAGTATCACCTTGAGGTTTAGGTTGAAAGCCAGATTGGACTATTGGTGGTGCTACTAAACTTTGAGTATGACGCTGAGGTGGGACCGAAATAGGATCTGAATGCTGATTAGTAACATATTCCTTCCCCTATAGAGGTTAGAAATTATATTCTATCTGCTGGGTGAAAAGAACCAAGTTTCATCAAAAATCGCATGTCGTGATGTGATATAAGAATCTTTCCAGTGTCTGGATTAAGGCATCTATAACCCTCTTGATCTGTGATGTAACCCACAATGAAACATGGAGTGAGCTGCAAATGTGTTCTAGGAGTCAACATGAGTTAAACATAAACTTCCAAAGATGCGGATATGAAACTGTATCTGGAAGAGAGTCGAATTTCATCCTCTCATTTAACTATATATGGTCAAGTACCGTAGGTCTAACCCTTTCTAATGTAAAGGGGTTAGGTTCAAATGTCAGACCCTTTAAAAAATGTTAGGAGCTTGGATTCAAACAAAGACTCCCAATTGGGGTGCTACGTTCATCCTGACACTAGGGCACAGTTGATGGCAGTCTGAAGATAGAGGAACACATGAGTGAGAGGACAGAATCATTACAAGGGCTTGGCTTTCTGGATAGACTCCTCTCTTGATTTTGTGGAAGGGTTAACGCCTTATTCCATGCATGGACTACTACTGAATGTCACACCAGCACAGACCTTCCACTTTCCAGTGAAAATTTGCAACTAGCCAGTGAGACCATTGACACCTGGTTGCACGGGTGCTAGACCTTGGGATACTATATTATGAGAATACATGCCTCATCCACTTCCAGAGTTATTGGTGGGGGTTCAGTGTGGAAATAAGTGTTCTAAAAGATCTAACACCTTAGGGTGAACTATATAGGGTCAAGTACCATAGATATAACCCTTTCTACAGGTAAGGATTGTAAACAGTTCAAGAGGTGAGATAGCTAGGGGCGCTTCCCAATCTTTCACTTGAGGTTTGGGAGAAAAACTTCATGTTAAAAGCAATTAGCTGGTGGTCAGTACTCTATTAATATTTTCCCAACAGAGGTGCTGCTTTAATCCCCACACCAAGGTTCTATAAGATCTTACACCTTAGGGTAAGGGGAAGCAGTTCCTCGTACTAGAAACCTCTTATGATTCCTGACCCTTTAGAAAGTGTCAGATCTTTGAACTTGACTGCTTCACCCTATTTGGTTTAGAAATGTGCTTCTAATATATCAAGGGTTTAGAAATCGGCTACTTCACCATATTAATTAAGGTGATACTTATATATTATATATAAGGGTTTAGATCCTTGAAAACCCCATGGTTTGTCTCTCTGTGTTGACTCATTCCGTGGTAATTTTGAGGTCCAATCATTCTCAAGTGTTCCACACCCATCACCATCAATCACATTCATCACAACCTGTCAGTACTCTACTCTAATAGTATCGTACCTCCAAACTATTACAGTACAGTACTAAATCACCACCTTTGTATTCCCTCCCCGTTGAGCATGGTGTTTTATAGAACGCACAGAACCCATCTCAATCGTTTCACTCGCCCTTGAAGTCACTATGTCATCATGTTTGTATAATATAGATAGTGGACATCGATGAGAGTTGGTGGTACTATTAGAGTAGAGTACTCACTATTAAAAGAGTATGGAGAGCAGAAACCTTGAACTGTTCCTTGATCGGTATAATATTGTTAGTAGAGGTTTTATCATCATAGTCGGTATAATATAGGTAGTAGAGGTTGAAGTTATCCTTTCACTGAGAAAGAAGAATCCAGCCCTGAGTATCATACCATTCACTGCAGCATTGAACCCATAGATCGAGCTATCCAGTTTCCGAGTACTCTACTCAATATAGTTAGGTAGCTTCCGCTAGTGAGTCATAAAGCTGACCGGTTTAATGAACAAGACCTTCCCTACTATATTATATATAGCTAGTTGATCAGTGAATTGATTTCATATAATAAGTGATCGGTTTCCTTGTTTACCTCGAGTGTGAACCCAGTGAGCTGGTCCGGATTGAAAGGCCAACCATCACTCATGCAGTGTGTGATTTCTCTCTCATATTTCACTATTCGATCAATAGGAATTCGATCAAAGAAACCGTTGAATGCAACATATAGTACCAGTTGATGTTGTTATAGATCCATTGGATGATGTAGTGGTTGTTTTGGAACTTCCGTAAGCCGGGCACCTTGATTGAGAATAGCCTGAGTTGCTTCATCCAAGTCTGAACCAAATTGAGAAAGGGATGTCAATGCTTGATATTGTGCCAATTCTATTTTTGAAGCACCACATACTTGTTTCATATCTTTCACCTGAGTGGCTGAGCCAACTCAACTGACAAATAATCCAACGTTGATTGCTGGGCGCATACCTCGATAAAATAGCAGTGTGTACGAACATATTTTTCCATCTGTAATTGGGATCACATTAGTTGGAATATAGGCTGAGACCTCTCTCGCTAGTGTTTCTATAATGGGAAGAGTGGTCAATATACCTGAACCGGTATTGTCTGATCGTTTAGCTGCTCGTTCTAATAGACACGAATTTAAATATAAAACATCGTCTGGGAATGCCTCACGGCCCGGTGGTTGGCATAACAATAATGCCATTTGTCGATAAACCATTGCCTGTTTTTAAAGATCATCATATATGATCAAATAGTGCATTCCATGATCGCCGAAATATTCCCCCATTGCACACCCAGAATATGGTCCATGAAATTGAAGTGGAGCAGGTTCTGAAGTGGTAGAAGCCACCAAAATGGAATACCCCATGCTGGAAGCGTCCGAGAGTAATTGAATTACTTATGCAACCGTTGAGTGTTTCTATCCTATAGCTACATAGACACAATAGAACTTGTCCCATTCCTGAGCGGTGTTGTTCACTAGATTTTGGGAAATCATGGTATCAACCCCAATGCTGGGTTTTACCAATTGTCGGTCCCCAATGATGAGTTCGCATTGCCCATGACCAATAGGCATCAGACTATCCACCGCTTTGAGATCATTATGCATTGACTCGGGAACCGATTGACATTCAATAATGCTCAGACCTTTCAGTTTGACATGTCTAGTCTCGGATTCCCAGTGCGCGATTGAGGTATTTTCAATTGGAACACCCAAAGCATCGAGAACACGACCCAGGTGGCACATCCTCGAGGGCACATCCATGATCGAACCGGTGTGCGTGACCTGATCTGCTTTTTTCACGATGGTATCCAACCCCAACACCACTATACGGACAATCTCGTGCTCCAAATTCAACGCTATGACTTTTAAACCACTAGAAAACTGGACCATTTCACCAAATTTCAATTGATGCAACCTAGATACACGTGCAATTTCATCCCCGTAGTCCATGACTAGCCCGTTTTTTTCCACCGTTTGGGTACTCATTGTGCCCAGTAGGTGCATTCGACTCTCTAATATGCTTTTCAGTTCAACATAATGGGTTGGTTTGGCTCCTATGGAACATTCTGTAGATATATGACCCTTCCCATTGAGTGATTGGTCCCTCTATGACAATAAATGAAGCTTCGCATGTTCCATCTGAGGGGTTGGGGCCGGAAGTGTGAGTCGATTCAATGGCTAACGTCTATCCCTCAAGGTCAGGAATGACTCAAATCAAGCATGACCTGTCCACAATTTAACAACTGGTAGGGATAAACTATATAGGTTCAAGTACCGTAGATCTTACCCTTTCTCAACCAAACCGAATAGGGTGATGTAGCTGATTTCTAAACCCTTGATATATAAATATTCATATTAAGTAGCACCTTTGTTACCCTTACTGACCCTATCTTTAGAAAGGGTCAGATCTAAATGAACCTTAAGAAAGGGACAGATCTAACCAAACCTTTAGAAACCAAATAGGGTGAAGTAGTTGAGTTCTAAGAGATCCTACCCTCCCTAAAATGGAGTGTCAGGAACGAGCGATCTCTTTAGAACTAGAGACTATATAGAAGATTACCTATCTCTCTTAGAAGAGCACCTCCGCTCAGAGAAGGTGCTCATCTGGGACTTCAGACTATTTGATACCTTCAAATTAGTTAATATATATAGGTATTATAACCCCAACCTAGGGGACTATGCCACCTATCCACCTGAGATTTCCTTAGGAAGAATAGATGAGAGTAGCTTCTAGAAGGGAAAGAGTGTACCTATACTTCTTCAGCTTGACAACAATGATAAAACTGATTTGAATTGGATATACTACTAAGAGCTATTAGACACCAAGAAATAATTGGTTTTTCTTCCGTCACAGTTGATACATTCAATATATATCAGTACCAGCAGCTTCACAGGTGATGAAAAAAGGAAAAGAGTTCCATAGTAGGATTGTTATGATGAATGGAAGGAAGGGCAGAGTGAGATCGTTCAGGGTAGCCCCTGCTATTATTATTCTAAAGTACTCTTATATATGGTTATATAAGAGTACCTGATCAGGAAGATCTAATATTTTTTGTCCTGTTGTCATTGTGGAAGGGAATAGAACTAGAAGACGATCAGATGATCAGACAATTCTTGATAAATCGTCTGATCGTCTGCTCCGTTGATAAAACAATACATTGTATGATCATCTTATTGCACATAAGGAATCGTTGATACTTAGGAGTGTTGGTTTTTAACCTCATAATCATGGTTCTAAACCCTTATATATGCAGTATCACCTTTAGGGTATGGAAAGGTTCTTTCGTCAAATTCACCTCTCCCATTCCCAATAATTACATCAGTGGATGAGAGCAGAGAAAGTCAAGTTAGCCCAGTTATCTTTGCATAGACCTAGAGCTATAACCTATAGGGAATCGAATGAGTTAAGAGAATTCAGAAAGCCTATAACTTGTTCGTCCCTTGATTCATTCAGCCTCGCTTGACCGAAGGAGATAAAAGGCCCATCAATCAGTCATAGCCTAAACTGAGGCATCAGAGGGAAGTACACATGATAATTTACAGAATGAAGAAGGTGTGCATTTTGATTTGGTCAATCTCATCTCTTTCTTATCTGGTAAAATCCTTGAATTTAAAAGGAAGTCAATATTTAATTGGATTTGCTTTCTGACATTCTGCTTGTGTTTGGATCGAACTCCAATGGTTTCCATTCTACTAAGTAAGAAGAAATCGAACTCACCAGAAAATCTAAGTAGCAAGGGGTAAAACATTCAGTCAGCTTGGTGAAAGACATTATTTGTCTAATTCCATAGTGCTTTCAAGAGTAATAGTAAATAGAAATTACTTGGGATCAAACGAGAATGAAGGTACGACATTGTCAAAATTATTGGAAATCTTCCACGTTTTCCCTTCCTTAGTCGGTAATGATAGATCTATGTCTAAAAGGAAGGCATGTTGGAAAGAAAACATTCAACGGAGGTTCTAAACCCTTATTTATTAATTATACCATAGGGTTAGGTTCTAAAACCTCGATATATAAGTATCACCTTTCTATCCCTTAGATATAAAGTAGCCAAGAAAAGAACATGTTTTTATTCTAGCTATAGCCAATTACTTACCACCCCTAAGCCCCTTTATGTTGGGGAACTGATGAAACAAAATAGAACTCTGCCCCTGAATTGTATGACACTTTAGGTTTTGGAAGGATAATTTTCATTACCTATATCAAGCAAGAGGCTAATGGATGGTCATAGATTACCAGTACTCTTTTTAGGAAGCAATGTCTGACTTTAGATCTCAGTTGAGATCGGGCTATTATATTCTTATAGTTGACGCTAGGAATGGGGAAGCATAAAGAATCACATAAGAAATATGGCTATATAATTGACATAGAATTGTATTCACTAGTTATGACCCTAGTTGAATTCAATGATTGCAACGTTTCCCATGATACTAAGTGAGAAGATGGATCGGCATCCTCAGAGCAGATCAAAGGCTATTAATTTGATGGCCAGTTCAGTGTAACAATGGAGATCCTTGAAGGCATCTCATGTGAGGGACCCTAATGTTTCTCAAATCAACTAGCTAGAGGCTCGAGAATGGGGTCTAGGAAGACAGGTACTCTTTCTATATAGTAAAGTACACTATATAGAAGTGTACTTGATACTAGCCTGAGGTCATGCTAACGAATTGGGAAAGCTACCTTTAGCTGATTGGAATAGTTGACTTTGACACTATATAGACATAGTACCTTGTTTTGTCCATTTGATTGGATAGTCCGGTTTTCCCCCTTTATCTTATTTCGTGTGTTGACGTCCCTTCGATTCCCCCAATTCGTAATAGGGGAATCCCACTAGATAAAGCAAATGTGTGTATTGCCTTGGCTTCCCCTGCCCCCAGTTCCTGGTTTGGGAGTCAATGAAGACTCAGACTGAGAATATGGAATGGATATCCATACTATTAGAAAATAATATTGTCATTTCATTTCTTTGTATCAAAATAGGGACTTTGGATCACCAAACTAATCCCTTCTTAGTGGTTCGATAAAAGGGATGAAAACGGGTACACCAACCACCTTCAATCCCCGGTGAATCCGGATGAACATCAGTGTTCTTACACCCTTCGGCATCATAGCAAGACAACCCATTCATAGTGTTTGAGTCGGTATAATATAGGTAGTAGATGTTCATTGGAATTCGATCCTGAACCCCAACACCATTTACATTCCAGTGTCCAGCATCGACTCATTGGAGACTCGATTGGTATTGCAAGTTAGCCAACAACCAGGTAATTTGGCTGATCATGTCCAACCCATCCACCAAAAATCCCCAACCCCACCAATTCCAAGTCACACCTTCTCACCTTCCATTATCAATTACTCTACTCTAATAGTCACCACCAACTCCATTCCAATGGAGCCATTGTTTCCACCACCCATTGATCTATCGATGTCATAGTCCCCCCCCCCCGTACTGCTTATTCGTTTGGCAGCGAGAAGTACAAATATTGATTTGATTGGTATTGGACCAGTACTCTAATCTATAGTATAGGATAGGCCCCTCAAATCCAAGGATGAACTCAATCCAGGCTCAACCCCCACTCGACGAGCTACACCATCCTCTCTTCGGAAAAGGAAGGAATCGACGGTCTTGTTTCTAGAACGAACAATAAAAAGGAAATGCAGGAGGAAAGGGAAACATTAGACTAGATGGGACGGTTCATCGGTTCATGTATTTTTGTACCAGAGTGGCTCATGCTACCTGGATGATGCGATGTATTCCACTAGTTGATGAAAGAAGTGAGTAATGGGAGATCGATCGTTCGACCCAGTAGTGAGAAATGGCCCGGTGTGAGAGGTAGCTTTCGAAGACGCAGTGAACCCAGCTAAATGAGGAACCAGAGGAAAACAGAGGTCATACAAGCATCCCAATTCCAATAAGAGCCATGCCATTTCAAAACCAACCGCTGAAACCAACCAGTAACTCAGACCAACCCTGTAGACCAAGAGACCAATGCAGTACCGGACCGAGCTGATAGAAGAACCAAAGGATTTTTTTTAACCACCAAGAAAAAAACTGAAGAGGCAGTCATGTAATAGACCCCTAGTATTATCCGAGTAGCGGGAACATGAGCATATGAAATACGAGCAAGTTCACCTTTTTGAAGATCGAGTGGTGCGCCCAACAATCCAGTCATGAGATAGGCAGGAGTTCAGATCAGTACTAGAGCAAGAAATGCAGTGAGGGTCGAGGCTGAAGGTGACATCACATAGGTAGGTCAGAACAATTGGTGGATGATCATTGGTAGCTAGGAAAAACCTATTGGGCGAGGAAAGTACAAGAAGGATCGACTAGGTTTTGCGGTTCATTGGATATCACTATTAGAAGAGTACTAAAATCATGACGTCTTTCGACCATTTCGATTGCCACCGGTCTACTTGACTTCTTAGTCCCCAGGTTTTTGGAAGACCGACTACTCTTATGCATAACTAGTTGAGTTATGCATTCAATTGGATACAATACATTGACCGCCATAATGAATTTGAGTTGAACCCACGTGCTATCCTAAATCAATCCCACTACGAAGTAATAGAGGATGGAGCAAGCTTGGTTCTCAAGTACGTATTGAAACAACTCTTATTCTGTCCATTTCCAATGCTAAAAAGGACTATACTAAATAAACCTAGAAAAAAGTGTCAGTCATTCCATCAAGTGAGTGAGTGAGACTTACACGGGTATACTAAAAACAAACCAATTCATTTCGTATAGAAATACTCATACAAGTTTACCAATATGCTACACACATGCAATTACGAACTAGTTCGACTTAAGACATTCTGTATCCGCTCTACAAAGGTCAGAAAGATAAAGGTTCTAAACCCTTGATATATAAGTAGCACCTTTAGGGTGAGGATCTAGACCCTTGATATATCAGTAGCACCTTTCTAAAGTGTCAAGAATGACTTTCAAATCCCTTTCCTCATCCTTTAGAAAGGGTAAGATATTTGAACCTCACCTAAGAACCCTATAGCCAGTTACCATCACCCCTCAATAATCCCTTTTGAGAAAGGAATAGGGACATAAATAATCAATTTAGCAGCAAGGAGGCTTAACATACATGCACTACTCTAGAGATTGGGATTATTAGAAGAATGATTCATTCGACCACTATAGATATAGATGTGATTGGAATAGTTTCTTTCATTTATAAATTCCTGACCCTTTAGAAAGGTTCTACTGATATATCAAGGGTTTATAACCTACTAATGATGAAAGTCCTTTCTCGTTAGAGTCAAATCAATGCCATTCTCCAACTGTACGTCTATCTATTTTTGTTGCCTAGACCTCTCATAGCAGGTGAGAAGTATAAATGAAATGGATTGTCCAGGCCCTCCCTGGTGAGCACCTGGACGTCCCAGGCACTGACTCAGGATTTCCCTACCTTCATAAGGTCTTATTCTGCTTTAATACATGAATGAAAGAACGCTTGTACTCTCTTCCCGTCTTACCACACGCCAAATCGGTATATGAAAGGACGAGAATTCCAGGTCTGACCAACTTCATGGTCAGCATTTGACCCAAATCATGTGTTATCAAACTCTAAACCAGTGTCTGACAGAACTCCTTATCTATGCTCAACCATAATCTTCTCAGTATGTCAGTGATTTCATGCATCAATAATAGGTGAGGCTATTTAAAATCTCTAGCTAGTGAGTGAGAGGATAAGTGACCCATAGGACTAATGGGGCATGAACGGTCAAACAAGAGGTAGGACTAGCCTGAAAGATCATACTCTAATCTAGGAAAGAAAATATGCTAAAGAAGAAACTACCGCAATACCACTCAGTTCTCTTACAGGAAAAGAGAAGTTATCTATATGACCAATGGAGCACGAGCGAGAGGGAAGAAAGCTTATCAGTACACAATAGAGGAATAATAACATAGTCCATTATAAAAGGGATGTAATAATACAATTCCACTAGACATGTAATATTCCTATATAGTTTTTGGCACCCCCTTTGTGTCCTATTGTCAGGATTTCATAAGTTTCTTTTGGACAGAGGGAACAACCCCTGCTGAGCTGAGTGAATCCATGGTCTACCAAGTAGAATGTTGAAGGCTAATGTGATATCCTTGAACTGATACTGATATATATTGATTGAAGGTGGATTTCGAGTGATTATCTGTTAGTGGCATCATCAGTACTCTTCTAATAGTGATGGCCATGCAATTTTTCCTCATGTGAGTCTGATCTATAGGCAGTTTGTCAAGTCTCGCCCTTGGGTAAACAGGCGGAACAACATTCAGGCCTTACCAAGTCAGGACATTCAGTGAGGACCTAGTCTTCACCTAATTGTGGAAGAGGGGTGAGTATCAACTCTCTCTGATGGCTTTTTTCAGCTTGTTTCAGTTCATCTATTAGGCACAGGTTTTCACACATACATGAAGAGAAGAACAAAGGAGACCTGATATTAAGGTGTCAAGGTGAGAAGGCCACAAGTGGAAGCAACCTGGTCATTCAGTTGACTCCGCCCATCTGTGCTTGCTATCATTCTTGACATTCTTTATCCTTGTCAGTGTATAATATAGGTAGTAGGTCCGTTTTTACCTATTATTGGATTTTAACCAATGAATCTTGCCGTATGAAAGTGATACTCTAACCGCTGAGTCAAGTAGGTCATGATGAGTCAAGTCAGAGAAACGGGTACTCTTCTATAACCATATATAAGAGTACCAGAGAAAGGTGTGAAACCAGAGTTCTATTTACTATACAAGGTGGGCAGAGCCATAAGAAATAGAAAGTGTTATCACTATACGAAATGAAGCAGCAGCTAGCACGCTAAGATCAACCGTTTTGAGAACGTGGAGGTCGTCTATCTTAATATATGTGGATTCAGATTCATGCTCTGCTGCATTGGTTTTTCACTCCCCACTCTCCACCATAACAAAATGTTTCCACTATATCTCATGAGTAGTTAATGGTATGAAGTAACTCGACTGATAAGGTAGGTTATTTAGATATAAGTATCTTCTACTTATATCCAAGTTTTCTAAAGGGTTAGGAGATGGTCCGAACTATTCACTATTAGAGTAGAGTACTGATTGTGGAACCCCTACTACTATTATTGATTGGGTACCTTTTTCCACTCCATTGGTGGTTATTTTTATGGTCGGGTGTTGGTGGTTCGAAAGGGTAGCACGGTCCAAAATGATCAGTGACCCGGGGGTGATATGATCCCCATGGCCAAAGAGTCCCCAACCGCCTGGAGGTGAAAGAGGGGAGAGTGATGCGGTTCGGTGTGTATGGAAGATGGAATGTGAACTGCCAAAAATGCTACGATTATAGTGTAACCAATATACCGAAGGGTTCAAGTTCATTTTGATTCCAGGTGGTGTGACTTTGACCTAGGACATTGCCATAGGAAGTCACTTGGCATCCTGTGTATAGTGGAAGTCCCCAAACGGTCCCTGACGAGAGTTGTGTGTTGGGCATACTACCTATATTATACCGAGTATAAATAGACCATCATAATTACTCTTCTAATAGTGTCATACGGTTCTTAGAGTTCATCCACTCAAGAGAAATTCCATAGGTCGACTCACTCCATTCGAGGTTTGGGAGAAGGACTGTTTGAGTAGAGTACTGAATGCACTCATTGGTGGTTGCACTATGATTTAAACGGTGTCGTCAACTACCAGGGAATGTTCAGAACAAAGAACTGACCATCTACCAATGCCAACTACTATCACAATTGAGACACTAGAAGAGAGCGATCTAGAAAATGAGATATGAAATGAGCTACAAACAAGACATCAATGATCACAACTACTACACGAGACAAACACACTTGACTGATCGAGTGGCATTGGCGGTCCTGTTGAAATGCCTTCACCATTCCCCCCTTCGGCGAAATGGTGTATCGATGACTATCCAATGGAATCGAATGAAAGAAACTAGATTGGACGTGTTTCTGGTTCATTTCTTGTTTTTTGGTTCCATTCCATAGGCAAGGAAGCAGGTCAGAAACCTCGTATTGGTGAATGGGTTTCAAATCAATAAGCCATTTCAGCACATTGGGCCAGGAGATATCATTTCTAGTTTAGCTCGATTTGAATTGACCTTCCGGGGAGCCATCTATACTCAATTGGCATCGGAAATCATAGGCTTGGTACTCATTGATAATATGGGGAAGCAACCCCATTTCCACTATTCTAGCACCATCGTTGAATGGTCTAGGATACTCAAAACGTTTCGGGGTGTCCATCGCATGATCGGTTGGTTACGATTGGTCAGGTCATCTCTACATATTTCCTTCGGACCATCCAGTAGTCCACCTTTCAGATCCGAAGCACTGTATTACTTCATAGGCAGTTCCTTCATAGTTCAAAACCACCCCTCGAGTACACTCTATCGTTTTTATTCTACTATGACTATCAATCACAACCAACCCCATGAAACCTTTGTTCAACAAATCCACCCACCAACGATGATTTTGAATACGGATACAGGAACTCAACTGACTTCTTTCTTTCATCCCAACCTCCTTTATAGACTCTTTATGAATCACATCCATCCATTCATTCTCAACTCAATACCACATTCCAATCTTTTTTCAGAGTTGAATCATAGAAAACCTACAGTTGTTGTATGATAAACCCCCTTCAATAATGACAATACGATTTATGAAGGTTCTAAAATATCTCACACCTTACTGAATAGGGTGAAGTAGCCGAGTTCTAAACCCTTATATATTCAGTAAGAACCCTTTAGGGAGGGTCATGATTGAGAACATAGCAAAGAATAGCTGGACCTGAATCTATTATAGGAGGCGTAGGGTAGGCTCTTTGGATAGATTGAATGGTTTAAGCTGATGAACCAGCTTCTACCACTGGAAAGCAAATTCAGACTATGCATAACTAGGGTTGAAGAATAAAATCACCACTCGACATCTTTTTAAAGGTAATCCTATATCATGTAAGAAAGGGTTATTTGGTTACTCGAAGAGGAGAAGAAAGAGCTCACTCGACCCATAAGTATATGGAGGTTCCAAACTACTCTTAGTTTGAGTAGAAAATATGCTATTAGACCGGGTCAAACTAAAAAATAGGTTAGGGATCAGAGTTGCAAACTGCTTGACCGGTTGGGTAGGGAGGTCTTCCCACTTCATCTTCCCTTTCATTAAAGTGTACTAAGAAGAACTGAGGAAAGGAGCTGACAAGTACTCTTTTATATAGTCCTTCTCTTGAAAATGAACTTCGTAAGGTGAGCCTGTCTACCGGGATAGGAGAAAGAGAAGATCTCGACTAGGAGTATGAGGAGTGGATATTTTCTAATCCAGGAAGATGCCTCTACCAAAGTAGCAAGTATTGGGATTTCAAACTAATATTTGAATTTCTTGTAAAAAGGTATGTACCGGAAAGCTGGTACTGATAAATATTGCCTGTAGCAAACAGGATTGATTCCACTTCCTTGCTGTTAAGTACTTCCCTCTAATGGGAATGGATGAGAATGCTTCCTCGTGTACTTATTGATCATCTCCTACTGTCAGTGGTAGTAGGCCTAAGATTGATGAATCAAAATTCCTTTTTTGTGCTTCAGGCCCCTCTTCCATTTTTCATTGGCTTTCAACTTAGTATATGATCTAGATACCTCTTCCATTTCGCTTGTATTCCCTAGCAATGGTTTCCGAATCGGTGTCCTTTGTAAAACTATATATCGCTGTAGGATTCTTCTTCAAGATCAAGAATCTCCCCTATCTATAAGATATTTGACATTGATTCTTACAAAGGATGGGGTTGACTATGACAAAACTAGATACTAAAAATAAAGAAAGAAAAGAAAATCAAAGAAAGAGATTGGGGACTATTGCAGGGTCGAAGCCAAATTTCTAGAAATAGAAGCTTCAGGTCTCATAAGTCATTCTAGGTGAAGATGAACATATAGACTCTCATGAAAGTTAGTACTCTACTCTAATAGTTAATGAAAGTGCTCTCCTTGAAGAAAGGCATAGGTGAATGGACACTTGAGTCATGAGTCATGGGCGGAGGTAAATTTAGGATGTCTAGAGGCTAATTTCCCTATTCTATTTCTTAGTACTCTACTCTAATAGTGTTGGACAGATTGGAAGACTGAATCACCACCATAGCTTAAAGTATCGAGAAGCACCATAGGTGGAAGTACCGAAAGGTCCATGAAGTCAATGAATTCACGGGGTTAGCACCATATGTTGAAGTACTGAGAGGTCTAGGGATAGGCTAGCGCATAGCACGAATTTGTAGTAGGCCCAACGAATGATGTCTTTAGGTTGACTGATTCTGGAGGTCTTCTTTGTATAACCTATTTGAATCCCCCGAAAGGCCTTGGGGACAAGGCGGATGGGAAGTGGGTCTTGGGGGTGGGAAGGAATGAGGAACTTATGTTCAAGTTTCAAGAAAAATAGAAATTCCAATGCAACCATAAACTCCAATAGCCCGCCCGGTACGCGATTGCTGACTCAGGACCACACCGAAATACATATTCAAATCACGAGGGTGATCCTGGCTCAGAAGGAACGCTAGAAATATTCTTAACACATGAAAGTCAAACGTTCGTTGAACCCATAGCTTTTTCATACTAATTAGAGGTATGTCCTGGCCAAAAGACTCACAAGGTCTTTACTGGGATACATGAAGTATCCTAGTGAGTTCCTGAGACAATGGGGACTGAAGCGGAAACATGACCTCGAACACGTTGGGCGAACTAGTGCGTAACGCGTGGGATTGAGCGCATATTCCGAATAGTGCGGGAGATTTCCAAAAAGAAATAAATAAGTTTTCACTGTTTGAGGAGCCTGTGTCGTATTTGGTAGTTATTCAGTGAATAGCGGTCCAAGCCATTGATGCGTTGCTGGTCTTGTCGGATGAGAAGCCACACTGGGAATGAGAAGGATGGACTCTGGTTTTGGGAGGAAGCAGTGGGAAATCTTGGACAATGGTTCGACAACCGATCCAGAAATATAGCATGAGTGAACCGATGGGTGAGATACGCTTGTAAAGCCTGTTCAGTCGACCGGGGCGATATCGATCATGACAGAACTGGGTTTGAAGCCCCGACCAACTCTGTGCCAGAATCCGCGGTAAGACGAGGGGAAAGTGTTCTTCGGAATGACTGAGCGTCAAGGGAAAGTGGGCAGTGGTTGAGTGGTGGGATTGTCTGTTTCTTGACTGCCCAGCCTAGGATCAACACAAATGCCACTGGAGTCACCCAAGTAGAGTGAAATGTCTTGTTGGGGAGGGGTCAAATCCGAAGATCGAAGATGGAACGCTGATGAAGCGAAGGCAACTCTATTGAGCAACGCTGATTCTGATTTGTTGCGAAAACATGGGGAGTGAATGAGATTAGATGCCCCATTAGTCCTAGTAGTAAACGATGAGTGTCAGCCCTCCTGGTGGGGCTTGAGAAAGCTTGGAACACTCCGCCTAGGAAGTACGGTCAGACTGAAAATCGAAGGAATTGACGGGGGCCAGATCAAGTGGTAGAGAATGTGGTTTAATCCGATACAATGTGCATCACCTTACCCTCATGAGTAGGAACGATCACCCCCGGGAAGAAACGGAAGCAATGGGGCCTTTGGGGTACTGTCTGCTTCAGACTCATGTTCACACCAGTGCTGCATGGCTATCATCAGCGCGTCTCATGAGATAGAAATGGGTCATCCGATAACGATCTCAATCCTACCTAGTCCATTGTTGCTGAGACATGCCAGTTTTTCCAATTTCTCTATATGATGGTAATGATATATATTATTCAGCATCTAAAACTGGTACTGATATATATTGTTAGGTCCATCCACTCTTTCATGGAATAGGGTGTTCGTAGTCCTCACCAAGTACACCTTGGAAGGTGTTCACTCAGTACTCTACTCTAATAGTCTCTTCAGTGTCAGTACTCTCCTCTAATAGTGTTGGTATGATAGAGAATAAATTGAGTAGCGAAGGAGTTGGTGGTGTAATTTATATGCTAGGATACCCAACCTTCAAGCAATAGTGGAATGACCTAGAAGAGGTGGCCTATTCATGGAGTTGTGGTTGAGTTGATTTGGAACTTCGGTGGGGGGGGGGGGACTGAGTCATGGGCTGGCGTGCTAATCACTCTAGACTGCCACTCGAAAAGATGGAGGTGGTGGGATGAAGTCAAGTCTGCCTAGCCTGATTGTCGGGGCGATACACGTGCTACTAGTAGTGATCCATGAAAATGGGAAGCATAGCTGAACAGCTGAGCCAACCTAGTTCGAAGGCAAAGAGGATACCACAATCAATCGTTCGGATTTTTCTCTGCAATCAAGAACATGAAGTTGGAATCGCTAGTGATCACGGATCAGCATGCCGCAGTGAATTTGTACCACGGCCATGTACACATCGCCCATCACACCCCTTTGATGGTCAAAGCCCGATTCATCGATTTGTACCTCCATCCCGTTGCTCGATTCATGGTTCCATTAGTTCCTTATCCCTATAAGTGACTCCCAAAGGATAGCGGGTGTTCGGACAATGCAGGTACATTGTGGCGCTCATGGTCTGGTTCGATTCATGCTATTTCCATGACCTTTTTCTCGTGGGGTGAAGTTGTAACAATGTAGCCATATGGGAACCTGTGGTTGGATTGGGTTGACTATACTACTACGATTACACCGATTGGTGATATATGGGGCATCCATGCATCTGTATATTCGGCACATCGGTTCAAACAATGGGGTGTGGCATACTAACCCTCCCTAAAGGGTTGATACTTATATATTATATTATATATAAGGGTTTAGAACTTAGCTACTTCACCCTATTCGGTTTATAAAGGTTCATTTAGATCTGAACCTTTCTAAAGGTTTGTTTAGATATGACCCTTTCTAAAGAAAGGGTCCAGAAGTGTAAGGAAGGTGGTACTTAATATGAATATATATATATATCAATGGTTTAAAACTCAGCTACTTCACCCTATTTGGTATTCAGTGCTACTGAATATATAAGTGTTTAGAACCTTGTACTTGTATATATTGGTTTTTCAACCATGTGCAGCTCGGCATCGCGTCATGGCACCTCTATGATGGCATGCAACATTGGCACCACTCGGACCTCCCCAGACTGCAACATAAGGTTGAAGTAACAAGAGGCCCATGTCATTCCATGATCAATGCGTTATGGCCACCTCGAGGCCCACTACTCCGAAAGGGTATGCACCAGAGGGTGAACTGACCATGAATTGAAGCTAGCTAGATGGGCACAGCCCGCGAATGGGCGAAAGGTTGTTGACTATGAAAACAAGACCTGAGGTATTGATAGTTTGGAATGATAAACCTAGCTACCCTGATCCCACATGGAACACTACTCGATTCATGGGGGTTCATGTCGAATGAGAGCATTGGGGCCATTATGTACTGAGCTGTTCGGGAGACATGGTGTTGGAACCAATCACACGGGAAAGAGGCATATGGAGTTCAATCGATGTATTCATCTAGGTGCATGGAAATGGGTCAAAGAAGCCTTCGGATAATCCATCCACTATCCTTCTGAACGTGACTAATTTTTGGCCTTCAGATCTTATACATAGAAATACCATGTGCCCCGTATCATGACAAAGGGCGATGTTTTCTCCATGAGTGGCTCAATATTGAGGTACGCCACCACCAATACCACCACGTACTACCCTATTTTTATTCAACGGTACTCTTATATTATAGATATATAAGAGTACCTGAGCAATGACAAATCAATCACAAGAGATGAAATGTAAACGGTCACGTGGATGACCAATGGGTCTACTAGTGCACTGGGGCATATACTGGAGTTGAGAGGGTCGGGATGGTCTTGGTGGTTGAAGTGGGGGACTTTATATGTAGACTTTATATGCTAAATACCAATAAATTCCTATCAAGGTTGTCAAAATGGTGACATTGGAAGGGTCATATCAATGGTGCACGTACTTGTGGAGCTCAGCAGTTTGATGACCTTTTAGTGTTCCGACCATGAGCCAATTTTCAAGTCGACCTCAACTCGCACTATGATTAGAGAGATGAGGTATTTAAACTGATACAATCTCTATTTCTTGGATGTTCCCACAAACACCATATCAATGAAAATGGGTGGGCTTCCCCTTGGCTGCCAGCTGCTCAACCAGTCCCCGCTCGAGTATGGTGTTGAACATGTGTCAAACAAAGAGGTAGTGTGGCGCCAACTCAACTGCTCATACGACTATGTCTACTACCTATATTATATTGTGTTCACCGAGACAGTCTAATAATAATATAGGTAGTAGAGAAAGTATAATAATAATATAGTGGGCTCAGAAGTAGTATACTCTTCATGATGGTGGGGTCAGATGGATCGGGACAACAGAAAAAGGTTGAGAGAGTTGATGGATTGGTTGGTGACCTCACGTGTGGGTCCATGTGACTGATATTGCACCTACATGCCATTAGGATTGATGCGGTCGTACCAGTAGAAGGGATAGTAGTTGGGACATGCACTCCATTCTCAATCAAAACACCAGTAGTTAAATGGATTCCAACTTTGGATCACTATTCTACGACCGAATTGGCACCCTGCCTACTAAGATGGTACGACTACTACGTTTGGCTAGGTATTTAGCATATAAAGCTGATTGAACCGATAGGTTTGAATGGGGTCTGATAGGTTCTAGGTAGTGTGATGGCGGATGTTCCTGGTACTCTTCTAATAGTGAGTACTCTACTCTATATAGTCTTGAATTAGAAGGGGTTCTCTGGGAAAATTGATCCACCTAACCCATCAATTCCAAAGGGGGTGGGAAATAGAGATGGTTCAAGTATAGCGACGACCAGCTATGGTATTTTCTATTCAAATGGTGGGCGTATTGAGGTTGGTACTCGAATGGCATCACTGACACGACTGAGCTCAAGTACCTAGGCATCAGTACTCTTCTAATTGTTCAGATACGGGGGAACGGGCACTGGAGAGGTCTGAATGCCCAAGCACCAGAGATGACCACCGAACTCAATATCGCAAGGACAGTCCTTAATATATATAAGTACCACCCAACTACACCGGAATACACCATTGGGAAAACCCCAGAGGTCGAGTTTTATTGCCAACACCATCCATCCCCAATGCCAATACCAATACCAAAGGGGAAGGTAGGCCATATGCCTATTATTTTCTAATAGCCCCTATTAAAAGAGTACTAAATTTTTGAAGTCACGGATTGTGAAACTCAATACGACTCTATATATGTTCGTGGATATCAGAACGCACTCGTGACTCACCAACTGGTTGGTTTGATGATGAGATAGCCACTGTCGGAACAGCAACACCAATGTGATCGACTCAATAGTATAGGGGCTGGTACTGATATATATTGTCGGGCCACTCGAATCGGAGGAGCGCTGGACCTGGTACTAATATATATTGTAGGTATACTACGTTGTTTGGAACCCGGATATCCATGAACATAGTCTACATTCATATAGAGCCACCACTCACCCCCGTTGACCCTGCCCCATGTCGTCTGGTACGTTGGTACTTATGTATATTGAATACCAAGGTTCTCTCGAAGCAGAAGGATGATGAAATAGGTACATGACGAGTATGGCCAACTCTGAACATCGCCTGGTCATTCCCAGACAAAAATTTCACAGTGTTCTCTAGGCAACTATCTTGATTATACGTCGGTATAATCTAGTTATGTTATATAGTAGGCTACCTATATTATTCCAAGGATACATGATGTATCCCTCGGTACAATATAGACAGATAATCATCTTTATAGTCTATATGAACCACTATAAGAACCACTATAGTGGTTCCTATAGTGGTGCCTGTAGTGGGCCGACAATGTAATACCTTATACTACCTATATTATACCGAATTAGGGATCAAGGATCGGACCGACAGTTCAGGCTAAAGAGCATGCGATCCGGAATCCGTCAAATCATCCAATGTCATTGAGCCGCTATTCGTCATCCAATAGAACATCCATCTTCTGCTTTTGGATGCTTCATGCTATAAATATAGATATATGGTCTGACAGGTGTTTCACGGATAGGCCAACACAAAATATATAAGTACCAAGGGCAGGTTCCATCGATTATACAACTTATATTATACTGAGTTGTTAGGAGGCTCAGAAAATTCATCGGTGTCAGAAGAGCTAAGGTGGTAGTATACATTCCAAAAAGTGCTTAGTCTATTAGTCGAGCTAATGTATCCCAACCCTATTCGGTGCTACTGAATATATAAGGGTTTATAACTTGGCTACTTCACCATATTCGGTTTCTAAAGGTGCTACTTATATATCAAGGGTTTAGAACCTTTCTGATGCACCTTTTGTTTCCAAAAGGTCAGACTTTCCCCTTCCAGGGTGCCCCCATTTTCCCAAGCCCTAATCGAGGAATAGAAATCTTGTTTCGGACTAGCCTTTTCTCTTCTCTCTATCCATATAATATAGATAGTAAACTATTCATATTCAAATTGTTAGATAGCTTCTATCTTTCAGTTCATATCTTTGGTTCTCGAGGTTCTCATGTTTTAATCCATATTTTATTTCATCCTCACGATAGTAGCTATATGGGTCCATTTCTTGATGATCTATCCAAAAGGAGCCGTGTCCATACGGTTTTCCTCTCTCGCATAGAGCCAAACATACTCTATGTGCTGTCCTAGGTGGGATACCATCCTTTTCCATTCCAATACTTTACATGTTAGATCTTATCTGTCTTCGTCTTCATGTCTGCCACAATATATATAACTACCAGTGATGCTGCTCGTCCGCTCGACGTGGATCCCTATTCTTATTCCAATGTTCCACCTTCTTGACATAGTCTTCGCCTCTTGAATACCAAATTTTTGCAGGGGTGGATTGAGTGGGGGAAACGTTTGGAAGGTATGATTTATTAGTATACCCTTCCGTGTTTGAAACGGCTTAAGAGGAGAGAAGAAACCTAATACTTATATATATTGTGAAAGAAGGTATGAAATCCTTAGCTCCACCACGTGTGAAGAATACGAGAATTGAGACTACTACCAGCCCCGGGAATTCCATAGCTATTAGATCTCAACCCCAAAACATCCTAGGTACCATGAAATGACTAGGATCTCGCATGAACCCATATCCACCCTCAAGAGAACCAGAACTAGCTGGAAGAGAAAAAGAAGAAGGCCTTTTATCATTAGCTGGTGGGGAACTAAGAGAGAGTTCAGAAGGTTCTAAACACTTATATTTTCAGTAGCACCTTTAAGGAGGGTCAGGATATTCTCGATGAAATTATGAATATTCAATCATGAATGCAAATCGCAACTACTGGTGTCCCATACCTCAATGATATAGTTCCTACAACTTTCGAAAAAAATCAAACTGCAGTTCCGACACACAGTAGTATCCCCATTTCAACTACATATGAGGCATACGAGTCCAATAAGAAGAGAATGATGCTTTGATGATACCGACACTAATACATCACGTGGATCTATTGTCATTCCAACCCCAACCTATATGAATTTTTTTGATGAAACATCGGTATAATATAGGTAGTAGAATGCCCTTTGAACTCGAAAGCATTCTGGGTGTTGAGTGCTAAACTGTAACTCCACTTCAATGACTATGATCATCGTCTCCGAACCTCATGTCCCAATACTCCAAACCAACCACTCATGAGACCCATAATGAAATTCCAGAACTCCCTCCCGTAATACACTTACAGCAAGCGCGTACCCCCCAATGATATCGCTCCCCCTCCTCACCCTTCTGTCACCTTTCTGGCCACCCCAATAGGTGAAATAGAGAGTGTTATATGTGTACCATCATTTTACAATAGGAATTGGAACCTAAAACAGAGACAGACCATTCCATATAGTCATTGATATTGGCGAAGCAGCAGGAACCAGCACTGGCTCATCGTAGTCTTAAGCTCAACCCCATGCGATCACCACTTGAGATTCACCCCAAAAACCTTATTTCTACTAGCAACCCTTGGTCCATGACATCGAGCACATATGTGGCATGAAGTATTCTAGGTCCTCCTCAGCCGACCCAAACCCCATGAGTCATATGGAGTCACCGGTGTTCCGAATTGACCACAACCACCTATATCTCACATTGTTCGATGGCCATGGAAGCTACCCAACTGGCAGCCCATGAACCCCAACTCTAGACGTTCCCGACATTGTCGATCACAACCTGCTTGCTTTGGCCTATCGGTTCCACCCCTAATTCCAATGCCATCATATCCCCCAACTCCACTTCTCTCAAGATACCTCTCCGAATCGATACGAATACTATCTCAAATTCCTTATTCCTTAATGACTTCACCCTTGGAACTATCTTTCTCTATTCCCCCTCGAACCACTTCAACTCTGTTCATCTCAGGATCTACTCTCTTGAACTACAGTGAAATGCTTCCATTCATCCAACATCTTGTCATTCCCTCTTCTAGCTATGAAGTCAGTACTCTAATCTAATAGTGTAAGCAAGTAAGGTTAATCTCTAGGTCTAGTTAGAGATTTGAATTTCTAGTTAGAGGAAGTGAGCAAGCTTGACCCGATCTAAGGACATGAAAGCTTCGACACAATATATTAGGACATAGAAGTTAGCGGTAGGGATCGTTACCTTGTTGGGTCAACCAATTTCATTACTTCTTTTTTCGGGATCTGAAAAATAATTCTATTTGTGTTGTACATTTCTTCGCTCTCCCCGGTTGTGTCGTACCGGTGATCAGTTCCTTATCCCGATCAGTTGAGTTCGTTCTATTCATTCTAACATAATTCGACCCTAACATTGCCCTTGGTGATTGGCCAATTCCTACAATATATAAATGTACCATATCAATGCTAGAAAAAAATATAATGCTAATGAAATAGGGGTGGAGAAACCTCATAAATGATAAAATAGAGAGTCCCTCTCAATGGGTCAATCAGGGTAGACCAGCACTGTGAAAGGCTAGTCCCAGCCGCTCGATTTCAAGACTATAGAGTAACATTGGGTACTCTGTCTATATATTACAATTAGAGTAGAGTCAGGTACTATGTCTATATAGTCCGACCAAATCACGTAAGTCCAATACTTGCAGTCTACTTTTCTCACGATTGTCTACGGGATTGATGGAATTCCCCAAATTCCATTACTTAAAGGCTTCAAGCAGATCCTGATATTATAAGAATATCTGAGATAAATGGGAGCCAATAGATGGAACTCTGGATCTCGCCAAAGTCGAGAGACTCTATTCCATGCTTTCACCAAGATAGTCTTCGAGTTGCCCACCCAACTCACGACAGTTGGTACATTAGTGAAACCCTTACCTATTCATTTGAGATATTTAGCTTTAACTAAAATCAACTGATCGAAGTTCCTTCCTATTATAGGGGGAAGGTGGAATGAGTGATTCCATGCATTACTCCATTATATTCTAATAGTTGAGCCTGCTATGCCGGTAGTGATAGTATAATAATATGTGGAACTGGATCCACCGTTGAAACTAGATAGTTTCCCTGAAGAACTGTGGGAACAAGTGAACCGTGCTCGTGAGTTCTGATCCTTTACAAGCCAAAAGTGTTGTGTCCTATTTGTTTTTTATTGGGTTGGTGGCGACATCGGCCAATAACACGACTCCATAGGAAACTGTAATGGGTTAACCAATGGTTACTGACTCACTACTTATAGGATCTTGAGGATACTACTCGCTCCCAGTGATTGGTGGGGGGTATTCTTGAGGGCCCAAACCCATTGTGACACGGTGAGGAAGCACTGACATAAATAATCAACAGTTCCAGACTATATAGAGTAGAGTTTAGTACTTTATTCTATATAGTCTACTATAATAGTCTAGTATTCCAGCCAGTGAGAAGGAAAATCCACCGGAGTGTTGGGGTCGAAGTTCCAAGGGTTAGTTTACAAAATCTAATTAGGAGCTATTGGGATTCTGGATGAATCCTTTCCATTAACTCATCGGCTCTACGTTTTCTTGTTGAATTCACTATTAGAGTATAGTACTAAGCTACCTACGTTCGGAGCGGCAGTGGTCCACCTCGAACCTTCCCATATCGATTGTTCGCAGACACCATATTCTCGACACTATTAGAGTAGAGTACTGACATTGTTCTGTTCATGCTGGAGAGCTTAGATTCTTTCAATTCCTAAACGTCTCTTCGCATCTCCCTGTCAAAGAAATCCATTAGCCCGATCACTTATAACCACTCTTGTCGTCGTCTGAGGACTCACCCATGACCATGGAATGGGTGTGAGAGTTGTCAAATTCATAGTATGACGTATTTCTAGGGTTAACAGGGACAATCATAAATTTTAAACCTGGTACTGATATATATTTCCACTTCACTTATGGCCTTTTGACCCTACTACCTATATTATAACGAAGATCGAGCAATCAAACTCTCTTGCTAATGCTATAGGCTTGAGTGCTAGCGGGTGAAGGGAGTGACTTATTTTAGTATCTTCTAAGAAAATTTCATATTATTCTTACTATAATGTACCTGACTATAATATCTTCTCTTAAGCTTTCAAAGAATCCTACAAGACTAAAGTAGATAAATTACCCTACGACTATCGGTATAATATAGATAGTATAATTGCTTTGATGTACTTAAAGAGGTCTCAAAGGATTTCTTCTTTACTTGCTGTAACTTAACAAGTGAAGCACTTACACTCACTCGATTCCTTTAGAACTGAAACTGGCTCTTGATGAGTAGGAATTGAACCCTCAATGGATGGGCTGACAAAAAAGGAACATGGTCACTCTCTTTAACCCATATTCCATATATTACATCACTTCCTCTCTCCCTTACACCATAAAGCAAGGGATGTAATGTACTCATACCTTCAAAATGTGGAAAATAAAGCATATAGTCTTCGAATCAGTTTGCGGTTTTCTCATTCATATAGTCAAAAAACATGATGTGCTATCTCGGTCGGGGTCACATCATGCTTGCATGATTGGGTATTGCACTCAATCTCAACAGATCCTATATGCGAGTGAACTGATAAGGATAAAGAACTCGGATCCTATTGACACAGAGTCAACATACATCTCAAATTGATGTCCCCATCGGCATTAGAACACTTAAGGTCTTAACTTAGGTTTTGATAGTCTTATGATGACCGGAACGACTTCTACCGCTACAAACTGTATTATTGCTTTCATAAAGCATCAGGAGTGATAGAGTCTCTCGTATCTATGGGTACACACAACTCATGGTAGATGAGCACATGAGTTTAGATGGATTAGTTGTTCCTGTAGATGCCGAGATGAAGAGGCATTGGAAGTATCTCTCCGGCAAGGCCTTTTTGTCACTTGAAAGAGTAGCGAGTGAGGTACTTTAGCTTATATGTGTATAATAGTTGGCTTGGATCAAGGTCAAACCCCTAAGAGGATTTTCAGAAAATATTTCTTCTCTATCGAATATTTAATGAAGATGGATACTTATATATTTTGTCTGACCGGTCCCTCTTCTTTGATTGGTTAAGGTTCTCTCTTCCGGAAATATATATCAGTACCAGCTCATTTTATGCTTTCTTCTCTCTAGTATACCTCTTCTTCTTTTCATGGCATCTCCGCATCTAGCAGAAGACTATTAACTGTGGTCAAGCACCTCACTACCTATATTATATGGAGACAAAGAGGGCATGAAACTAGTACTGATATATATTTTCACTGGGTAGTTCTTTATCCTTATCAGTTTATAATATAGGTTGAAAGTAGTGTCTTTCCGTTTTGACTTTTTAGTGGCTCATGATGAAATTTTCCCATGCGGCATGAGAACTGTGGTCTTAGGACTATTAGAGTAGAGTCAGGTACTTTGGCTATGGTCATCCTTGACTCCATTGACATCCCAAAGGTCAGAAATACAGGAAGCTCTCTATACTCACTATTAGAAGAGTACTGTCTCTAATCGCTTTGGATCTCCACAACCCTTTCTTCGACTTTCCCCTAGAGATGAGATGCTTATCCACTATAAAGCCCAACCGGATAAACGCTTTCTTCCACTCGTCTACTAGAACAGGGGCATCAAGCCTGAGAAATGAAAGATGGATAAGAGATGTCTCTAGGAGAAATAACCCCTTGACCTATCTAGAGGAAGTGAAGACCCCTAAAAAGTTTTCTTGGGAGAAAAACTACCAGAGGAACTCAGAATTTTTGAACTGGAAGATCCACTTAATCAACCACCTAGAATCATTTCAATGACAATATCACTATGCTTGAGAATTCAGAAATGTTTTGGAAATTCAACACAGATAGGTCAACATAAATAAGAAAGCATAGTTGACCTATCTATTTTGACCTATCTGTTCGGTACTTGAAAGACTACTAAGTGGACTATTAAACGTGTCGTGGTATCTATCAACCTGTTATCGGGTTCCCTTTGGTGTAACTATAAACGGAGATGCCCGAAGTTCCTCATCCCTATATGTTGTTCTCATCGATGGTTGGGTGTGTCAGGCCAATATCATATCTCTCTATGTATGTCTATTTTTTAGATACAGTTCCCAAATCTAGAACTTTATATCTATAATACCACATATAAAGTGCCATGACTCACATCATAGACACATCGCATACCGCTGAGGGTCCCATCATTTCATAACTGCATCATTGGAATCTTATAACTGATGGCTTCAGATGGGGTTTCCGAGTACTTGTGTGTGCGTGCGGTTGATGAACCCGGTCATATCTTTCTTGTGCCTTTTTTCAAAATAAAATGGGAACAAGTCTGTTTTGTGGCTAGTAAGCCTTTGGGGTACTACTCCACTTGGTTGGCCATGGTTCTCATTCTCTCACCCAATATATATCAGTACCATTGTGTGGACTTTATATGATAAATACCAAGAGCGTCTCCAATTTCTGAAGTATGCGGTACTGGGTGATGATGTCCTAATTATGGACATCATCACCCGTACTAGATCATCTTGCTCTGTGTTTCAATATCGTTATCAAAATCCATGATTTCTAGTGTTGGTTGTGCAGAGTTCTCCAAGCGGTACTTAGTTAACGATTTGACATGAGACTGAAGTCCAATATCAGTTCGTTGCCTTATATAACCATGTTCATGCCATGAGGTTCAAATGTCAGGTACAAATGTTGAGTACATTTTGTCGAGTTGGTGGTATTGGTTATAGAGTGCTTGGCCATATCACCCCTCAACCATAGTCTCATTCATGATGAAGATGATGGTTGATGTGGTGACGACTGACCCTACCAAGATATTGGTCGCTTGTTCAAGGACGACCTCTCAATCCGTCAAGTACTATACTCTATATAGTGGTGACTTGGTGCACTTTCTTCGGACCTCATGACCACCTTTTTGAACAGTCTCCTTGAGTGGTCACTATAATGGATATGGATGGAATAAGGGATATGTTTTGAACACTGGTACTTCAGTACAACTATGGACCCTTGGGTCACATTGGATGACCTATTGGAAGGCCGATGGTGCCAATGTTCTACCAGGTGAGATGTCAGGTGTCAATATATATCAGTATCCATGTGGAAGTGTTATCTATTGGTTTGTCGTCTTAATGAGACTACCAACCATGTGTGGGGCCTCCATGAGGTTGTACTAAATGGTACCATGTTGATATGTGGCGTATGTACACTATGATCTTATTAGAAAAACTATTAAGTATGAAGTAGTGAATAATTATAATAGTTCTTTAATTATAAGTATAAGGTTCTAAACCCTTATAGATTAAGTATACCTTAGGTTGAGGTTCAAAGATCTGACCCTTTCATAAGTAAAGGGTCAGGAAGACTCACTATTCCTATTTACTATTTGAAGGCTTTATTCTTCTAAGGACTGAATGAACTACTCTAAGTGTGGAACTGGATTCGCTATTCTATGTTCAGTGACTCTTGGGTATCAATCAGGTAGACCAAACAATGAGCATTGTGAACCCATCTCTAAACTCAGGCTCTTGATGTTCTTCAATTCCCACTCGAAAAAAATCAAGTAGAGAAGGTGAAAAGAAACAGAAAGAAGAAAGAATCAAAATAATAATACTTTTGATGTGGGGGGATTGCTTTTCATAGCTATGTTTCGTACCCTTGCAATTCTACTTTCCTTCTTTGATGGAGAGAATGAGTTGGTATAGAATCTAGCAGTAATCCTGACCGTTTAGAAATGATCAGATCATTGAACTCGGATACTTCACCCTCTTCGGTTTAGAAAGGTGCTACTGAATATATATATATATATATATATATATATCAATGGTTTAAAACCTTCTGTTAGCTCGATCTGTCTTTTCGGGCTGCTTTCAAGGAGGATCCCTACTCTTCGTGCCTCTCACTCAGTCATTAAGGAAGCAACACCTTGGGCCTGATTCAGCAAGCCCAATCTCGATGTGGAAAGTGCCTATGAATGCTGAGCCATCTGTCTCGCTTTCTACGACTGCTCCATTGTTTCATTATAATATATGTAGTATCTTGTTTTCTTGGCCTCAATTCCCAAGGCTTGTGATTGACCAGTAGAAAGAGAAGTGGGAGAGGACCCTGAGCCTTATATTATAAGAATACCTGAGTTGACACACTATCTATTTTATTCCAAATTTAGCGAACCATGATCTGAAAGTAATTGAAATGGGTTTGCATCTCATCTCTACAGGACCTCTGCCACGATCTGGTGGGTGGAATGCCTTCTTTGAGGGCATATGATCGATGTGCTCGAAACTAATGTCAATTCAACTACTCAGATGCCTTGAAACCTCATTGTTCTGAGCGCCAGAGAGCTTGGATGCATTCCAAAGGGTGGAGAGATCAGGGGGTTTACTACTAGAAGATGTAATTCATAACTATATAGAGTAGTGTACCAGACTTGGGGTATGGGTTTTTATGAGGGGGTGATGACCAGATACATGTATTCTAGCATATAAAGTTCAAGGGGTATCGAGAGTGAGGTCTTCTTCCAAAAATGCATGTATGATTGGGGAATGGATCATGGCTCTCTGGAATGGCCTGTTCATCCTCTAGGATGAGACAAGAAAGAGGTTGCATGGTCGGTCTCTCCAGTGGTAGGTCGTCCAATGCCACCACTCACCAGACTGAAGGTGCAAGGGGAATGGCCAAAACTGCTACTCAGCACCTGACCACTCTACTCTATAGACTGATAAGGATAAAGAACTATGGTATTTATCATATAAAGTGTTATGGATTATTCAAGGTGTAAAGGTTAGACCATCCACTATACTCACTCGGTTGTCTCACTCGCTCGGGAAGCGTGGGGGACGCTGGTGCCTTCCTGTACGAATCAAACACTAGGACAAACTGTGGGACCATGCATGCCTCCTTGACACTATGATCACCCCCAAACACCCAGAAACTTTCTATGGCCCAAGATACTCCTTCAGGGTTATCTGGTTTCAACCACTCTTCTGGCATTGGATCCACTGGCTTCTTGGGCGTGGATGGTTCCTGACCCTTTACTTTAGAAAGGGTCAGATCTTTGTACCTCACCCCGGGAGGTGCTACTGAATATATAAGGGTTTAGAACTTGGCTACTTCACTCTATTCGGTTTGGTTCAGAACCCTTAGATATAAGTAGAAGATACACATATATAACCTTATATATTTAGTAGTAGAGCCTGGATTTCCTTCACCGGTCGGGACATCTGGGGTGATGGGCGACCTTCTACGCCTACGACAGCTGGTGGGGTGGTGGACTATATTTGCGGTCTTTAGATGATAAATACCAATAAAGTCCTCTTTACTCGTTACCCTTATAAATGCATTACACCTACATATGGGTCATTGGCCGACATACGAGTGGATGGTTCAACATAGGACTCAAACCAAACGAGTTCCATTAGGTCATCAGGATGATAAAATGGGGAATGGGGCATGCACTGCTGGTGTGGGTGAGAAATCTCGGAGCGAAACATCCAACCAACACATCATTAAGGGGAGAAATCGAAGCACCACTAATAGTGAATAGGAAGGATATATTAGTATGGAGGTGATGGGTTGATCCAGCTACCATGAAATGGGACGTCCAAGGGTCAATCGAATGGGTACGGGAGTCATTGGCAATGGAAATGGGGCACAAATCGGAGCGAACTGAAACATATGACTAGATCCATCCAGTCAATAAACTGAGAACATGTCATCTACGGTGAGCAAGCACCATTGGGTGAGTGGTCTCATGCATTTGGTAGGCATCCACCAGTCTGTTGCCATCTATCGGCCTACGGGTCCAGTTTTTGGTAGATCAAATAGGAAGACCATAAGAGTGAAGTGCCAGGCTACTAGAATTGCAGAAACTATGCTCATAAGGAATATGACTAACCCCCCTATTAGAGTAGAGTACTGATGACTATTAGACTAGAGTACTGAGGGGTGATGATTCGAGTGTAGTTTGAATGGTTTGGATTGATCTTCCCATGAAGGTGAAAGCCCTGACATTCATCTTGACAATTGAGAGTGGAGCCTCAATAAGTATTACACAGTGTGTTCGAATTCTGTATTGTCCGCGACAACCTGCAACAACATGGGAAACCACTATTTGCAATGGTTGACATACCAGATTCATCCCTGACACCGATAACCCAACGAGTACCTTGAGGGTAATTTGAAAGAGCACCCACCACATTCCAAAGGGAGTGAAATAGAACCCCAATTCTGATGTTGTTCGGATAGTCGGAGAAGTGAGTATCATAGCAGCAGTCGGGACTTCAACCTTATGGTCTGGCTCAATAGGAGTGGTTTTCAATCACTTGATTCCAAACAGCGTACCTTTTTCATGATGGGTTAGCGAGTCAATGGGAAATGAATTTAGAGCTACTAGGTAATGGCGCTACTCTCCTCTAGGAAGTGCTTCCTTTGGACCCGAAACTGATCGAACTATCCATAGGTAGGTGGTCACTTACTAGTTGGCAGTGGTGGAACGATCCCAAGTATGTGGGAAAATACTGGGACAACTTGTGGTTAGGGATGATAGACTAACCAAGATCGGGGATAGCTGGTTTTCCACAAAAGCTATTTTAGTAGTGCGTACCTACAATCGAAATGGACCAATGTAGAGGGTGATGGTGCATTGTCATTGGCAATGGATATGTGATTCTAGGAGTTATTCAACTCTAGGGGTACTCTATTCGAATACTGGCCTGGTATCAGTGGTACAAGACCGAGGGTGTGGTGCCATGATCCACTATCGAGAGGGAAATAGCCTAGATCGCCAGCTAAGGTCCCCAAGAAACTATCTTAGTGTGCAAGTAAGTGGGGGTATCAGAGCTGGTTCAGGAAGTTTGCATGGAAGCATCCATACAGATGAGCGAAAGCGTCATATCTCACTGGTCAAGGGTGAGTTCTAACTGACAATGTCACGGGTCTATTAGTGGTGCAACGAAGCGACGAGACGATTCCGTCACGGTCCCCCCTCTATATAATCTAGATAGTCAGATACTTCATGTATTCTAAGATATGACAACGATGGTGTTGTCAGTATCGAGACGTTCTATTGATATATGACAGGGCCTTTGATAATACGCCTCGGGTTTTCTCAAAAGAGAGAATGCTGACATTAGTATACTATTTCAATCCTATTTCCATGGGAAGCACTAGTAGTAGATCAGGGTTTCAACAGGTGGTCGTAAGTGTTGGGTGAATCGGTCCCATATCTCTCCTTTTGCTGATGGGGTACTCGAGAGTGAGAGGTCTATTTGACTGACAGTGAAACGCCGATGAACATGACCATAAGGTTGAAGTACCAGTTGGTGGTAAACTTCATATGTGTACTTTGTAGGCTAAATACCAATAAAGTCCTGACCCTTCCATGGTAGTTCACTATTAGAAGAGATTTGACCATGTTCCGCAATGGCACAGGGTGGAGGTCATCAGTACTCTTCTAAAAGTGTTGATAGACTATCAGAAGAGTATTGAAGATTCCCCCTGAAATGGTTGGGTGTGTAGATGGATCGGGTACTCTTATGTAGTTCACTATTAGGAGAGTACCTGAGCTATTCAGCATTGCTGGAATTGGTCATATCGCACATCTGAATCGCATATACATATACATATACATATACATATACATATACATATACATATACATATACATATACATATACATATACATATAGTAGTTGGGGGTTGATATGCACAGTGGGCACCGAAAGGTTAGAATCACCCCCATATGGTTTAAGTACCGGGCAACTGGTCATCGGTTTCATGGCTCATTCACAAACACCACCTCACGACTATAGGGGGATTGGAAACTATATAGACAGAGTACATGAATCTTCTAAAAGTGCTTCCACCATCCATATGGCAGTGCCAAAGGCGGGGGTAGTTTCAGCTACTCTATTTAATAGTCATTTGAAACTTGTTGGGGGAAGTCATTATAATATAGGTAGTAGATGTATCAGGACTAGGCCAAATCCACTCCAACCATTTTGTCAGTGTTGATGGTGGAAGTGGTTGGGCTATAGAAAGCATAAACTAGAAACAACTGCGAGTGGAAGAGTCAAATCAAGTCGGAAAATAGATGATCGTACCAACATCCGACATTGGTGCACCAGTAGAGTATAATATTTGGCGCGTGAGCAACCCATTTGGAAGGAACTCAGTAAGCGCATGAACCACCAGTTGTGTCACTATTAGAGTATAGTACTGAGGATAGACCTATCTCATTGTATCACCTTCGGTCCATGCATCCAACAGGTGGGGAGCAAGGTAGTGACTGTTTATAAAAAACACATGACTTTTCTAAGAGGTCGACCTACGTATAGAGTCTGACACCTGCCTAGTGCTGCAAGGCTGATGTAGTTGGGTACAGAGTGGAGGGCACCCAGTCGTATCGACCTAGTGGTAAATGGCAGCAGTAACGTTAACTATCTGAAGGTAGCAAAATGCTTTGTCGCATAAGTAGCGACCTGCACGAATGGTGCAATGAATGCCCAGCTGTCTCCAAAATGGAATCCGGTGAAAATGAACTCTTGGTTAAGATGCAGAGCTCCCCATGGCTAGACGGTAAGACCCCGTGCACCTTGAATATTCTCTTCATTGTGACCAAGACAGTTGAATTCCTTGTAGGATGGTAGTAGTGATCTGGTCTCCTACAACCACCGCTCCACCGGGCCAGTCGTTCGGTCATTTCCCAATGGTCTAACCTCATGAGTGACTAATATATTCTAATAGTTAAGACTCACCAGTTCCACTGTAGGAACAACCTGGAACTTATATATATATACAGTATTAAGGCCATATCCACAGAAGGCTGCAGACGATTCATGGGTAGTTGCGGAAAGCGGTTCGGCCATTCAACCCCCTTGTTTCAAGGTTTCCCACTACGCCGATACGATCACTGGGAAGCCCAATTAGGTGAAATAGATAGTATAATCTCTATATGGTGGTGGTATTGGTGGAATTTATATGTGGGTATGATCTCTATATGGTCATGATAGTTATCATTGTGACCAATATAGGATGATACTGTGGTTCATCAGCTTATTCATTCAATTCAAGTTCAAGTCTTGGGAAGAAAGAGAGTTATGTAGTTTATCTGGGTTGGATAGCACCTAAAGAGTAATGGGTAGTGAACAATGGCCAAAGGCACCCAACTCTACCGGGTGTGTATTGGTGTTCAACGCCTGACTGCAAGATAGAACAACTCGACCAGGGACAGACAATTCAAAAGGTAATCTGAGCTGTCAGCCATAGTGAACCGAGAAGTTCCGTTTGGTTGGGTGCTCGTGAAGTGGATCACAGGTACAACAGGGATAACAGTCAGATGAAACCCAAGAGCTCGGATCGACGGTTTTGTTCGGAACCTCAATGTTGACTCATCACCTCCTGGGGCGGAAGCTGGTCCCAAGGGTTTGGTTGTTCGCCGATTGAAAACAGTGGTATGTGAGTTGGGTTTAGAATTCCATGAGACAGTTCAGTTCCTATCTACCATGGGGTCATGAGAATATAATGGTACATTCCCTAGTATGAGAGGACTGGAATCGAATGCGGGGCCCACCCATTGTGAGTCGGAACCTGGGTGGCAGTATACGGTGTAGTTATGTTGTTGGTATAATCTCTATTGGTAGTGGTCACTGGTGGGTGGATCTTGGAATGCCATTTGGACTTTTTCTCAGACTCGGTAGAAGAATAATAACCGAGTGGAGAGTCAAGATGTGAACCATCCATTTTGTCACTTGATCTTGCTCACCTACGGCGGAGATCATGGAGCTATCATGGAGAAAGCGTATTCGTACTTATCAGACTGATAGCTAATAGGTAGCCCGGAGCTCTTGGGCCACCACCCCACTCAGGTACTGAAGTCGAACCACCACGTACACCACCATATTCCACCATATCCAATAAAACTGACATGAAAAACATAGATGAGTCGGATGTCCAACGACACTGGAACCATGGGAACCAGTCAAGAATGCATCGGAGTCATGGTCTAGTCGACCTTAGGGCCAATGAATCTACCAAACTGAAGGTAGAAGGTTGTTCCGGGTCCATCGGTATAATCTAGAGAGGTACTCTTCTATATAGTTTATAGGCAGACCACTATAGGAACCAGTATAGGCACCTTTTTTGGTGCCTATAGTGGTCCAACTATATTATACCGACGCCTCATATGATAGTAGGTGTGGTTCAGGGGTTCGATGGTGGATATGGTGGTGCTAGAATTGGATTTGGAGGTACTATACTAGAATAGTAGTAGTATTAGTACGACTATGATTGGCTGGTGGCATGGTATTGTCATGGTTGGGTTTAGGGTGTTTGGTTTGGAAGAGCATGGTGGTCGGAAACAATATATAAGAGTACACATGGTGCAGTTGAATACCAAGAAAGGTCGAATATCAGGGTAGTTGAGATGTCAGAAATGGTATAATAGACAGTTTGGGAGTGGATCCAGGTACTCTTCTATAACTATATATAAGAGTACCATAAAATAAGAATAGGTCGGGTGGAGGTGGTTCTCGGGGAGACATGGCTTACAGGAACTCATATCTGGCATTGGATCAAGCGGAAAGGGAAAGCAGCACTTTGACGACCAAAATAGTCATGCTACCCCCCTTCCCAACATGGTCCACCTTCGCCACCAATGCCATTTGAGTGAGTAAGCTCGAGTCCAATTGTTGCATCTCTGGCATACTACTACTAGTATAGAATAGTGGTGCATGCGTGATTTCCAAAAGGTTTCTGCAGGACTCTTCCCCACTAACTGGTACTATATATATAAGAATACCTGAGCGTTTCTCAGGTGGTTCAGTGGAATGGTGTTGTTGATTATGATTGAGTGGATATGGCACTCTTGAGATCACACCCTCTCGAATGCCACCACCAAATAACAAGGGTCATGGTCATATAGCACAAGCTGGACTATATAGATTAAGTACTTGTGACCGAGAAAGAAAATACCCCGAGTACCTTACCATAATGTTTAAGTACCGAGACAGGGGGTACAGTGGGGTGCTCGAGGCCAACCACCAATGGGAAAATGGCCTTCCAACTGGTGAAACTGAACCACTTGATTCCGGACCCCACTTGGTACTTATATATATTGAGAACTTTTCCTAATATATCACAAATCACAAAGCGGTACAATTGATGCCATATCATGATAATATATATAAGTATCAGGGAATTTTGAGATGGGAATAGCCAAACAACTCGACTTCGGTACTTGAACGAAGACCTGCACCCTACTATATAGAGTAAGGAGCAGTTTGATAAACATGTGGACAATTCATCAGTACTCTAATATAATAGTGGTGAATCACATACTAGATAGCAGATCTATGGTGAAGAGTGGGGGTTTGGATGTCGGTATAATATCGGTAGTAGACTTTAATTCTTGGACACTAGTTGTGGTATTAGGAATGAATGGAATGGGGATGGTTCTACCTTAGCGGGGCATACTCCCCATTTATCCATTCCAAGAAAGTGTGATGCCAACATGTATCCATTTTCACCTTTTGGAAGGTGGTCCAGTAGAAAAGTAGTAGGTAGCGGTGTTGTGATTGAGATGGTAGTTGGGGGTTATGGTTTGGAGTGGGTGGATCCTCAGTACTCTTCTAATAGTGTGAAGGCCTTCAACTGCCAGGGTCATGAAATCCACCCCATTGGAGTGTGGTCAGACCCGGGAATGGATATATAGTATGTCGAGAGTACTGGGCATAACCAGATGAATTTTTTCCAATAGGTGAAGAGCTGAGGAGCTTAAACCAATTAGCTTCCTTCTTACCTATCCTTTCAAGTCCAGGTATTGATTTTGTTCCCAGTAAGGGCTAAGGTCCCACTAGTTTAAATATCCTATTCCTCAAGAATGATCAGATCAAGAAGAGGGGCTTCCCTTGTCAAATAATGGGACCTCTCAATAGAAGTAATAGCAAGCACTCTTTGTCCACGACCGCTTTAGTACAGAAATCCTTGTGTAATAAAATAGGTGGTTCTTGTATTAGTACAATAATGGATTCTCTCCTTGAGTGAATTAACAATAGAAGGAGAAGCTGCACATCTTATTCCACACCTAATTGTGTAATAAAGGTTTTTATTCCTCCCTCAACAGGGATAAAAACCTCTTCTTATACGGTTGGTAGTTGAAAATGGAATAATGGGTATTTCGCTTTCCGTTTCAGAAATCCAATACATCTCCTTCCACTTTGACCCAGCAGTCTCAGGGATTAGATTCGTGCCTATAAATTCAATGAAATCTAGCCACGATTCTCTCACAAGAATAATCATTTTGGTTCACATCATCATCTTTCATCGGCTATGACACATCGATCTCGGAAAGAAAGACCTAATCTTATTAGCTATGAAACACAGACCTTGCCAGATTTTGGGCATAAAAGGGTGATTTCTTCCTCTGATCCATATCCATTTGAATTCTCTCATCTCACTTCTCGGAGTCCCCTATTACATAACGACCTTCCCTAAACCTGTTTAGGAAGGGACTTGGCGAATGATCTCTTCTCGCACGTTCGGAAGACCTTATTGGGACCAAACCAACCAACCAAAGGAGACAGACTATAAGGCTCAGATCCCTTCTTTTAATAAATAGATTTTTCCTATCCGCTCTCATATCACCCAATTACACCTCCTATCTCAAACCAACAACAGAAAAAATGTCTCTTTCCAATCTGGTTCGTGCACATTCGAGCCATTCGATATCTTCGCTTCGCTCTCCTCTTTATTTCTTTGTTCTGGCTTCTTACCTGAACTTCTATATGCCTTCCTTTAAGTGGATCCACTTCAACCACCCGACTAACTATTCATTCTATCTTTACCTCATTCGCTGGGGAGTTTCAAGCTCTGTCCCTATCTGAAGCATAGGGATACCCCATCAGTTGATACTTAATAAGATAAACAGGTTCCTAGAAAAAGTTCATCCACCAAAACAACAACAAGAGATGAAGTATCGGGTCCGGGATAAGATGTAGTAGAGAAAAACACATCAAAGAAGCGCACAAGCTACTTTTCTTTCTATCTGATAGGAAAATATTGATTTCAAGTATACCACGATGAGAATGAAATACAATATAGGCCATCCAGAAACGGAACAAATATTGTTGCTTATGAGTTTTCATGACTTCGCTCTCTTTGTGCATGGACGTTAGGAAGCTAAAGGGGGAATAGAGAATGGGTACATTATTCATGAACCTCCCTTTATTTCTAGTAGAGGGCTCCTCCCAAAGAGAGAAACAATCAATTCAGTTATCTAGGTTGGCCAAGACTACCAGAAGAAAAAGATCAACCATAGAATGACCACTCGCTCGCTCTATAGATATAAATTAATGAATCTACATGGTATAGAGAATACAAAGGTTAGCGGACCCACTCTCAGTCACCTTAGCATAAGCATGTACATTGATCTCATTACCATAAAAAGATAGAAGAGAGAAATGCCACTACTACATCCACAAATCCTGTCAACCCAGAATCATCTGAATTAGAAAATGGGACTTTACAAAGAATGCTTTCAATGCTACCTTAAGAGACACCCTGAAAACGTGAAAGGATACAAACGAGGCTACCTTCAAATCACCAGTTTCACACAAAAACCACGAGGAAAAGGTCAATGAGCACTAGAAAAGTAAAAACTGAAACTGGTCAATGATGGCTACTCCCCTCTATATGTGGGTTGGCTGATCTTCCAATGACTGATGCATAAATAGGCATAGAAGGGAATCCAATTGCTATGTTGATACAACCTGACCACGTGTAGAGGAAATTTCAGGAAATAGAGGTTGTAATCCATTCCAGGTTTATTCATAACATCGCGGGTCCAAAGTTACTACCTTGAAATACCAAGAAAAGGAGGTTTATCCACTATATCTTCTCTCCTGATTACTGTATAAGTCTAGATCCTAGCTAGCGGATACTTACATCTTTTATTATAGAGAGGGCTTGATGAACACCACCTCTTGGATAGTGATAGGGGACACACTTCCTTTTTTGATGTATCAGATCATGTACTCTTCTATAACTATATATAAGAGTATCGTAAAATAATAATATTCTACGCCCGAAGTCCATATTTAGGCAAGTATCTTCACTTCCTGCCCTATACATTTAATTATAATCGAACCCGCTTTAAGGATGTAAAGTCTTTATTTTATGCATATTCTTTCATAATATATGGACCAAATATCCACGGTGAAATCCTTTGTTGGAAGGCTTGCTGACTCATGATTTACACCTCTCTCTGCCACTTTATAGCAGTTGACTGCGAGATTATCACTTTCTTCATTTCTAAATAGTTCTCTTTTCCGCGCGAGCTAGTTCAACTCTTCTAAGAGAGTAGTACCAGCTTGTAAGACCCTCTATCAACTACAGTAACACTTAGGGTCATCATGCACTAACACAATCATTATCTGAGGTCCTATGATCATCCAAAAGAAGTACATTATCCTAATAAGAAAAATCCACACTTGCTGGATTTGACTTCTTGTGTACAAGCAGAGCATCAACAATCCTTTTTATTTACATGTATAAACTAATCGAGATTCTTCTACACGTCCATTCTTCTAGGAGAGTAATAAAATTCTTTTTTCCTTACCCAGCCTTCCAATCCCAATATTAGAAGAGTACTGACGGTCTAGTACATGCTTGTACAGAAGAATTTGCCTAGCCCATTACCTAAAAAGGAGACTACCTATCAATAGTATTGGCCCAATCTCAGATGAATAGAATAGAAGGCATCATATTCACTAAATTCATAAGTGGATTGACTAATCACTTCTTCCTATTGTGTGATTTTCTACTGATTTCCTATATCAAGCCGGACGTCCACAAGAGAGTTATACCCAGCAAGTGTTCTCCCTTCACTACTAGACCTGCTTTTGACTTATCTGTTAGCTCCTACGGGTAGAAAATAGGTACTCATCTATATAGTCATTCCTATTTAATTAAAATACAGGTGCCACCTGAAAATGCCCGATGGTCATTCAAGATTATCTACATTTTAGTAAGTGTATGCAAGAGACACAGTCTTATTACTAGGAATAGTGAGTTCTCCCTCCTATCCACAGAAGTTAATACAACTAAACCCTAAGTTACTCCTTTTTTGTGACTAACCAACCTACTGAATCATGAATTTCATACCTATTAGAGTAGAGTTCTGAAGGTGTGGGACTTTCTTTTCTTTGGGCATCTGTGAACGTAACCACCTGTTACAGTATATGGTCTTTGAGAAAGATTAGTACTCTACTCTAATATGTTGTTCTTGGGAATATCGAAGACAATCTCTCATAGGGATTAATCCAATAGCCAAAATTGTCCAAGAAGATGGAATGAGACAAGGTTGAGAATCCATAGTTCACATAGTTCACCGATGTGCGGAGCGGTGCTGTAGCCATTCAGTATAATATAGGTAGTAGTAACCTAAGGCATGAAATGATTTGGGGACCATAGATGCTTGATCCTATTGGCTCATGTGCTTTCTTTGTAATATTTCTATTTATTCAAATAATTTGGAGAAATGCATCATGGTGGTGTAGGGTTTCAAGGAAAAGGATGTTGGCCATCTCCTTACCCTTTAGAACCCTTAGATATAAGTAGCAGATACTTATATATTAATATCATATATAAGGGTTTAGAACTCTGCTACTTCACCCTATTCAGTATTCGGTGGTACTGAATATATAAGGGTTTTGAACTCTACTACTTCCCCATATTCAGTTTCAAAAGAAAGGTCCAAGAAAGAATAGTTTTCACATCTCACCATTCACTCATACAGAAAGAGCTTAAATGATTTATACTAAGGGTGCCAAAGTTCCCTTGTAGTATTTCAAAAACA
Source organism: Viscum album (assembly GCA_963277665.1). Taxonomy (NCBI): domain Eukaryota; kingdom Viridiplantae; phylum Streptophyta; class Magnoliopsida; order Santalales; family Viscaceae; genus Viscum; species Viscum album. The sequence continues at coordinate 518,389,751 of OY728135.1, read as the reverse complement.
TCACCAATATTTATGTTAGACTAGTAGGACCTTACAAACCAAAAATTTTCGCACAATGAGACCTGAAATAAAAACTAAAGGCTGAAGGAAGATGACATTCTACAAAGGTTTCATTGGTTAGTAGATCCCTACATCACTGCTCGGGATGGGTACGTTTCCTATATAGTTTAGAGTAAAGTATTGATTAAAGTAAGACTTTTCACCACTCACAAAGAAGGGTTTGTATGAGTGGCACTTGGGTATATCTGTAAATAAAGGAGTTGACTTAAAACTTTCAAAGATCAAAGAAGTTGACCTGGGGTGTCAAACAAAGGTATTCATCGATGCGATAGGTTGATTGACGCTGACCGATGCATCAATCCAAATATTCATTTTGAAGACAAGGGATCTAGTATGACTTAAATAATCGTCAGATATTCTATACAAGTACTCTTATATATAGTCTATTATAGAATACATGGCCACCATTGACTGGCTCGGCTTGTACCAGTGCTCGTTGCCAAATGCGCTATCCCAACACCTGTGGAACCTGTTGGATCTGATGGACTAACAATTTTGGAAAAGTCATGTACTAGACACAGTAGTAACAGTTAAAGGGAAGAGGTGATCATCTACTATTGTGGATCATAGGGGGCAGCCAGGAAGCGGGGGGAGAACCATATGTTGATGTACCTCCATGGAACACGGGTCAGTAGAGTCAAGATAGTACGTGGAATTTTTTCGAGCATCGATGAGAGCAGCAGTAATGGTGGAAAAGTGGGTGAAATTATATGTACGGTATTAGAGAGTTGGGACTATGTTATTGGAGTTGTGGCATGAACATCATCTGGGTGATCAGAGAAGGATGGTGCACGGGTCGAATTGGAGCAATGGCCGGAGAAGGGCTCCGAGCATGGAACCACATGATCTATTCAAGGAATTCCTTTGACCATTGAACCACTTGAGTCTTCAAACATAGTTTCTACACTGATATGACATCATATCGAATAACAATCGACAACCGACCATCCAATTCAAATAGGAGTTGTCCTAGGGAGACAATAACCATCACTCCCTTCGGTATCCCTTTGCCTCTGCCCAAGTGTACGTATTGGGGCTTCCGGGTCAATGACACCACTTCTCGCACTTGAGACCATCTCTTCACCTTCGGGAAATAGTGGACAATCAAACTTGTAGCTTCTGCCAACAATCGAAATGATATCTGAGGAAAACTAATAGTAGTAGTACAATATCTTCCATAAGAAAGTCGTGTTACATGGCGGGTGATTTCCTTGTTCATGGTCGTATAGAATTGTTGATATATATCCATAGTTGTTGGGAGGGTGACTTGGTTGGCCGTGACTATGACATAGGTGGATGCTGGTTGAATGCAATCCACACATTCACCCCAAGCATTCCGTATCGAGTCGATACACCAATAGTAGCATAATCGACATTGGACTCAAGAAACCCTCTTGTTTGTTTTCCCACCTTGAGGACTTCATTTAAAGCTATGGATTCCTCGTGAAATCGACCAGCACACCATAGACGGAGCCACTTGATCCTCTTCGGTGCATTCCTGCTCAAGAGAGAACAAGAGATGCTAGTAGTGATAGAACTAATGGGTCGGTTTTCCTATCGCAGGATAAGGGAGACATATTGAGTGATGAATACTGAACTTTGATATTCCGATTGGAGCTTGAACAAGTCCAGTAGTGAAATACTATATAGGGTTCTAGACACTATGATCCTTGTATTCTAGTAGTGCCAAAACGAGTTGCAGTAGTGGAATCGTACCTTCAAGATGCTCGATAGATGATCGATTCCTGTTGTCCATCATTCCGTCAAACCAACTCGGCCCATGCATTGAACTATCCATTCCTGAACCGTCTCCTTTTCCATGAGGATCACTACCATTTCCGTGTATACGGAACCCTGTGCTGCTGTGATAGGATCATCAAGGAGCGCTTCTCGAGTGAGGTCATGAGCTCCGAAGAAATCATATGGGATTTTTGTTCCCACTCTCTTGGAGTTGATTTGGCAGTTCTTCCACCCCGGAGTAGTATCGCCCATTCATAGATAGCATGCATTCGACTCCAATATCGATTCAATCCTGTAGACGCCGGAAAAGTCCGTTGTTCCCCAATGAAGCTCCGGATGCCGAAAGCGAGGTCATATTTGGAGTCCGAAGCACGTTTCGGAAGGCCCGGAGGCCTTGTGCGGAATTTTGGAGGTCCGCAGGCAAAGTTGAAGTAAGGCGCGCAAGCCTCCCGGGATGCGCGCAATGCGCCGGACTGGCGCGCAATTTTGCGCGCCCGTGCCCGCGCGACTCCCTTGCGCGCAGGGCCCCGATTCCGTGCCCGCGAAGGGAATTTCGCGCCCGTGCCATGAATAGCGCGCCGGCGACGAGATTCCGCGCCCGGGGTTGCCTATAAATACAAGGCGACCCCCAACGTTTTGAAGGTTGCCGGAATTCGAAGAGTCGCTCGTTCGCGCAATCCAACCCCCTCCACGCGCAATGCCGATCTTCAGGTAACCTCCTTTCTTTCGTGCAATAAAGCCTCGGGGTTTGCCTTCGCGCGCAATCCCTTTGGCTCCTTTCCTTTGAACAACTCTTCACCCAAAGGCCTTCGCGCGCAAAAGAAGCCTCTTGCGCGCAATTGCCCCCGGGTGCGCGCAATCCAGCCCGATTGCGCGCACCCCCCTTTCAAAGTGGTCATTCGTTAAAGAATGAGACGTTGCCCCCGCGCGCTATCCGAAGCCCGGTGCGCGCAATCTCCATCTTCCGCGCACAAAGCGCTGGCCCAATTGCGCGCCAACCCACACATTTGCGCGCCGACCCGCGGTATTGCGCGCCGAGTTCCTTTTTTGCGCGCAAACCGCCAGGGTCGACTCATTTGACCCCCTGAGGGTACCCGCCTGCGTGGCGCCCGATGATCTTCATCCTGGGTGCCCTCACCATGCGTTGTCTTCCCGTGCGGCCCTCCAGGCTCGCGCGAAGTGACACGGACCCAAAGGCGGCAACATTCGTCCGTGCTGCAGGACGTTAAACTGCCAGGCATCCATCGTCCTGCATGACGCTAAACTGCACCACGTCCACGCTGCAAGACGTTAAACTGCCAAGCATCTTCGTCCTCAACACACGATGTTAAACTGTACTTCGTCCGGCAAGACGTTAAACCGTCCGCTTCGTCCTCAACACACGACGTTAAACTGTACTTCGTCCGGAAAGACGTTAAACCGTCCGCATCGCCCGATCCCGTGCCTCGCACGCAGGGTCCCCCTCCCGGCTTGGATGTGGCCCCCACCCGCTCATCTCTGCAGGGATGTCGGGATTGGAGTGGCCTTCGCCCACGGGGGTAGAGTATTACAAACCGAATGAAATACATGGACTTTGATCCCTGTATCCTAAACAGGGTACGTAGGAAGCCTCCCTGAGGTTCAATCCCACCACCTGGTCGTCCCGGTCGTATTCACGTCGGTTCTTCCATTAGTGGACCCCTCCCGGGTTCACACTTGCGTCGATTCACCTGTGAATCCGCCCTTGTGGGAGACTGCACGTGTGTATCTCCATTGTGCTTCCCCACTGCCGAGGCCAGTGGAGGGCGTGACAGGGATCGAGGTCTCTCACCTTCGGCCCAAGTCCCTCTCCAACTGAGCTTTGCCGCATCCGGGCTGCCTCAGTGCGTAAGTCCTGACAGAACGAACTACGTGGACTTTGATCCTTGTCTCCTAAACAGGGTACGTAGGAAGCCTTTCCGAGGTTCAAGCCCACCACCTGGTCGTCCCGGTCGTATTCACGTCGGTTCGTCCATCAGTGGACCCCTCCCGGGTTCACACTCGCGTCGATTCACCTATGAATCCGCCCTTGTGGGGGACTGCACATGTGTATCTCCATTGTGCTTCCCCACTGCCTTTTTCTATTTCTCCTTCCAGCATCCAGCATGACGTGAAACTGTGATCCACCCGGCCGTTCCATCCCCCTCTGTGCGAGGTGGTTCGGTTCAATCCTCCGCCCGGCAGCCTCGACCTCCTCGTGAGTCGGCTTTCCATCGTCCAGCATGACGTTAAACTGTATATCCGAACTACGTTGACTTTGATCCGCGCTAACGCGCGGTACGTAGGAAGCCTCTACGAGGTCCAAGCTCTTCACTCCATCATCCATCGTGATCTTTACCCGGGCCGCCACATCCCGGTGGGGTCATGCCATTTCATTCCACTCCACTTCACTCGGGAAGCCGCCCATGTGCTGGCCCCAGCGTCGGAGGTTCCCCGCAAGGGGTTCTGTCATCTGATCCACTCCTCGTGTTGATCAGTCCGATGCCGTCCCCGCTGGATGTTAAACTCGCGGCATACCCCGTGTTAAACACGAGAAGCTGAGGAAAACCTCAGGTAACGCAGTTCCCCGCACCCAGCGCGGGATGCCTCAGGCCATCACGCCTTCGAGAAGCCCTATTAGGGACGGAAGGCAGACATGAAGAGCCGCAGTGTTAAGACACGCCCCCAACACCCAGAGCTACCCGGTCTCCTCACCGCAGGTTGCTGCCCCGACCAGACCCCTTGGAGCGTCTGGGCAGAAGCAGCGTAATTAACCGGTGTCCATGGAGACATGGCGCCAGGAACGAGATTCACGAGCACGTCTTAAATCTATGAGGGAGACCCGGATTAGGCGACGAGCTCCGAGGAGACGTCCACGGAAGGAGGAGCCGACATCCCATCATCCCGGTTTCGATCAAGGAGAAGACGCCCCTGAATAAGGGACGGATGCCGCCAGCCTTTGGAAAGCGGGACTGCGGGGCCACAAGCCGCGCACCCATCCCCTTGGGTCGACAGGCGCACGCGCGAACGCGTCCTGGCGGAACAGCGTCGGAACAGAAACCCGACGCACATCCGCACCGAAACAGAAAAATGGTGAACCCGACGTGAATCTCTTCTCCTCAATACGAAGACCGATAGCTTTCAGAGGTGTTGGAAGATTTGCATGTTGCCCGGCCGAGCATTCAGCACCGGGGCACGGAACCCGCCAGGGGCTGGGAGGGGAAATCGGGCACTCCGTCTCACGACGTCGATGGCCTGGGTTCCCCCCACGGAAGAAGTTGTGGCACTAATGATTGGTAGTCGATTCCTTTTCCTGTCAGTATTAATGGGTTCTTCTCCCTATCTTCAGGAATCAGGTCGTCCGATCCAGTGCCCGATCGCCGCCCGCCCACTGGCGCAGGGGTAGGGGAAATACCGATGCGGCTACTCCGTGCGGTCCCGCCCGTTCCACAGCCGTCCCAGCAGCCGCAGCTGCGGGACAACCACGCCCTCTCTCCCCCTCGGAGGTCATCCAGAGAAGGGTGATCAACAACTTGGTGCAGAGATATGAGGAAGAGGGAGTCATCCCCACCAGGGACATGGCTCGCCTAGACCTCGAGGGAGCTGCAGCTCGCCACCGACGCCGCCCCCGAGGGCCGCGCAGGGAGGCGCTGCTGCCTACCTCGACGTCCAACCGCTTCGGGAGTTTATCCCCGGAGCGCTCCGACAACTCCTTCCCCTATGCGGATGAGGTGGGGGATGTCTGGGACCACCCTATCCGAGATCCGCTCCAGGGATCCACGATAAGGGCTCCCGCCAGGTCACGTCGGCGCCGCCGCCAGGCTTCTCAAGTCGAAGAGCGGGCGCTCCACATGCCTTCACCGCTGATCCCGACTCGTCTGTCCCGACGCCAACATCGGGCGTGAGCGGAAGAGGATGCCCACCTTGGGGCCCTAGCAACAGCGGCCGCGTTGGCCCAAGCCACCGCTGGCTCCAGTCACCAGGCCCCTACGCATCCTGAGCAGGGGCACTTCTATGCCCGACCTGGATCGAGGCCCCGACCGCCCCAAATGCTGGTTGGGTTGACTCTCCCGGTTGCTGGTACAGGCAATAGCCACCGCGGACCACCTCGCGGTAGTGCTATTCACCAGTAGGGTCCACTCCGTGTGGCCGATCCAAGAGGCATGGGTGATCCCACCTTCCGATCCCGGGCCGGAGGCCTTCCCGGAAGCATCTCTCCCCGCATCCCCTTTGATATCTGTCCCAGTGCTCCTCGCACCTTGGTTTCTAGTCCTCTTGGCCCTAGCACCGGTGCGGCCAGAGGACGCCAGGACAGAGATCATCCATGCCCCGAAGAACCACCCAGGGGCAGGAAGGCGAGGCGTCGACGTAGAGGGAGGAATGTTACGGAATTCCGGACAGAGATCCGGCCGTTTCGTTTCTCTGATACATAGGCGGAGTATGATTCGGCGACAGATCCCTCCCCCCGATCCCGCCAGTCAGGGGCAGGGGTAGGAATGTGGCACGTCAGCCTCGTACTTCCCGAGAGCGAGATCGATATGATCCCCGCTTCTCTCCGAAGGTATATCCGGAGTAGCGAGGGCCTGGTAGACCCCCAAGGATCAAGATTGTGGTTGGTACCGGCCCCTCCGGAAGCGCCTTCTGCCTCGATCGGAGAAGCCGGAGACCTTTTCTGGGGACCGACAGTCGAGCCACGATCCAGTGCACCCTCGGCGAGCACCGACGCTACGGCAGGATGTTCGCTCACCGGCCCGTCCTATCGTGATGTGGTAGCTGGGGCACCGCAACCCTCAGAGGGCGGCCCGGGATGTGGAGGCCAATCGGCCTGCTCGCCGTATTCACCGCCGGCCAGCCCGCCGGCCCAGCGGCCCGCCTCGGCACCACTTCCGGTTCCCCGTCCATTCCCAGTCGCTGAAGGGGACCAAGGAGACCTGGGTCCCGAGTTTGAGTCGTGGAGATTCTGGACCGTCCTTGCAGAGGGCCACTTCCCTGAGAAGTTTTGGCTAGTCGCAGGACCGGACTTTGATGCACCCGAATCGCTCACCCCGGATGAGTTCGAATGCTTTCGCCGAACTCTCTGGGAGACTCACTCCCGTCTTCACCGCCTACAAATGCCATATCCCGGGAGTCAAGCGCACATGGAGGATATTGGTGAGCAGTGCCGTCAGATTGACCTGGCCAAGCTCCCCGCGGTTCGGCACCCCGGGTCATTTGGGCACCACAGGGCCCTCCAACAACGATGCGTTGAGTGTTTTAAAGTAATCTGCAAGGTTATCGAGGAAGCCACTCCCCACGTGTATATCCGTGGATGGGGGAAGTACGCTTCCCTACACTTCAGTGCGATTCGCTGACAGCCCGATTCGTTGGGTGGCCTTGAGGGTACATCCCCAGGGACGGAAATGGTCAATATGGCTGACCTGTCGGGAGAGGGGAACGACTTGGAACTTCTCGACGGGGGCTCTCCCCCCGAAGACAAGCCATCGTTGGATCTGTCGGTGAGGGTTACCCATCACCAGAGGAGCCTCCTGGGTCTCCCTGAACCCACTGAACCACTTGCGTTAAGCCGAAACGTCAGCAAAGGTAAAGAGCACGGCGGGGCTATAAAGCCCGCCGACCCATCTGCCTCCATGCAGAGGGAAGAGGAGGATCCCGAAAAGGCCACGCTACATCAACAGCTCGCCAAGCAGAAGAAGCTAGTTGACCAGCTCCTCGCTGAGCGCGCTGCAGAGCGGCGGCCTGACTACGGTGATCCTAGGCCAGGACAGCAGGGACAGGAACAACCGCTCCTCGACGAGACTCTCCCGGGCAATCGTGATTACGCCGTGTTTGCCGACAGGGGAGAGGCCATTGCCTATGGCAAGAGGGCGCGGTATGTTTCACCACACCCTCCCGAGCGGCGTGACTACCTGAGAGACCCCGCTCGGATTCCTCCTGCTGCCCCAAGGGCCGCTCCGCCCGCCATCCCACGAGCTGCCGAGTTCGACGACCCGGTCGACGACCCGATTGAAGGGCCATGCAATGCGCTCGTGGTTAGAGATCCTCGCCAAGACTGGAACCCATGTCTGGACAATCCGATGGCGGCACTCATCGCCCGCTTGGAAGCCTTGGAGACTCGGCAAGTGGCGATCCCACCGGACGGCAAGCCATACCCAGCATGGGTGGATGACATGCCGGCACCTCCGGGATTCGGAAACCCCACTTTCGCCCCCTTCAACAGGACTGGAGATCCGCCACAGCATTTGGCCCATTTCAACTCGAGGTGCGGGCCTATGTTGGGAACTCCGGCGCAGCAGGAGGCCGCTAAGCTTCGCTGCTTTGTCCAGAAACTAGAAGGGCCAGCATTTGTCTGGTACAGCCAGCTCCTCGTCAGGTCGATAACTAGCTGGGAGGACCTTCGTAGACAGTTCCTCTACCAGTTCAGTTCCACGACCCAGAAGACGAGTATCGCAGACCTCTTCAAGTGCAAGAAAAGGCCTGATGAGCGAGTCGCGGATTTCATCGCCCGATGGAAGGGTCTCACGTATTCCCTTGACATGCCATTGACTCAGGAGCAGTTGCTGACAATGTGCGTTGGGAACGTCAAGACCGAGCTGCTCCCTTCCTTGATCACTCAGAATTACCCTGGAGGGTTCAGGGACTTCTCAGACAAAGCTCAACGTCTTGAGGAAGCCATGCAACAGGCCAGCCAGGCACATCCGCTACCTCCTATGATCCCTGCAAGGAGAGTCAGCAGGGCTGAGCCCGCTGCTGTTGCCCAGATAGAGGCCCAAGGCAGTTGGAGTTGCTGCCGGTGAGGCCAGCTCTACAGCCTCACAGGAATCCGCCTCCACGGGCTCAGTTCCCGGCCCAGCAGCGGCAGCCCCAAAACCGGCCGGCCCCTCCGCGTAATGTACCGCCACAACCCAGGCGAGATAATCAGGGTCCACCTCCTCGGCAGGCCCCTCCATCCCCTCGTCAAGACCACGCTCCCAGGGCCCCGCAATACCTGACTTACTCATTTCACGAGGATCAGGACCCCGGTTATTTCCGGAGCGCCCTGGAGCAGAGGATTGTGCGATTTCCGGAGTGTTGGTGGCCAGAGGAGGCACATCTCATGGATAACCCCCGCTACTTCCCTTACCATCGGGACCTGGGGCACACCATCCGGCGGTGCTACGTGTTTAAGGACTGGCTCCAAGACCAGATTAACAACAATGTAATCAGGTTGGGCCCAGCTCCAGCACAAGTGGCGGGTGTGTTCGTGGGATTAGGTGACGATAGTGGCGATGAGGACGAATGGCAGCTGGTCTCCGACCGCGGATCCCAGAAGTATGACAACTGGATGGCCCGCAAGACGATCATTCGCGCCCATGGAATCATCCGTGCGCGCTTGAATCAGCCTGAGCCCCCAGAATCTGCGGGTGCTGCTTCGGCATCGTCGTCCCAGCCTGCCTCCTCCGAGAAGAGCAAACGGCGGCGGCGCAAGAAGGAAGAGCGCGCACCGCCAGTTCCGCCACTATCCCGCACTCTCGGCGATTTCATGCCCCCGGAGATGGGGGTCCCTCCTCGGATCCGCCCGGTGATGAATGATTCGTCCGATGACAGTGTTGGGTACGCTTCGGTTAATACTGTCGAGCTGGTAAATCCCTTTTCGGTTCCCGACGATGAAGAACACCAGGTGGACCTCCCTAGTGTCCCCGGTCGTCGCCACCGTCGGAGGAACCGCAACAACAGGAGTCGCTGGGGCACGACAGTTGGTACCTCCAGCCAGGCCGTGCACGCCACTGAGACTAGGCAGCAGGCTCAAAACCGAGCTCAGAGCGCGCAGCCCCCCCATCTGGGGATGGCGGATTCGCCTCCGCCACTGTTTGTGGTGTGGGACTAGGCAGAACCGCCTCAGTCGCGCCGCGACCAGCTCCGTCCTGCCATGAGTCCATCCCGGCCTCCTGGGCCCAGTACGGTGACCACTTCCCGGGCTTCAACCAGTGAACAGCGAGATGCGCCAAGCACCAGTCGGCCGCCGGTCCAACCGGCAAGGCCCGTCATGCCTCCAACCGCAGAGCAACCTCCTACAACCAGGGGCTCGCGCTTGGCAAGAAAGTATGATGTCCTGAAGCACTTGGTCGACATCCCAGCAAGGCTCTCCATCCTTGAGGCTCTGCACATGTCACCTGAGATGCGCGAGGTGCTCGCTGAAGCCCTGAAGAGCCCCCTCCAGTTTGAGACTGAGGTTGAGGCTGCAGAGGCCTTTCACGCCGAAACGATTGAGGACGCCGAATGTCAGGCAGTTATCTCGTTCTCTGGTAAGGATGAAGACCCTCCTATACAGGGACACATTCGTCCGCTGTATGTTACTGTCCAGTTCAATGGCCTTGAAGTCTGGCACTGTCTTGTCGACACGGGGTCCGGGATTAATCTGATTCCAACTCGGACGCTCCGGAGATTGGGGTTGTCTGAGGATGACTTGATTCCCTCCGACCTCAGGATCCAGGGGTACGACCGCACCGAGCAAACTTCGGTCGGCAAGATACGTATGAAGACCCAGTTCGGTGACCTGGTTGCCAACACCGAATTCATGGTGGTCTCTCAGGACACTGCGTATAACGCATTGATGGGCAATCCATGGCTCCACCTTCATGCGGCGGTTCCCTCGTCATACCACCAATGCCTTAAATACTCCCTTAATGGCCGAGTAGGCGTGCTTCAGGGAGATGCCTCTCCTTTTTCCTCATGTGAAGCCCGCTATCTGGACGCGGACTATTACAAGAGCAAGGATAAGCAGATCCTGGCAGGTGAGGTTGAGCTTGTCGCTGTTGCAAGTGATCCCTGGGCAAGTTTGGATGATGCTTACGTCCTCCTGATCCATCGGTTGGACGTAGCCATGGTCTCGACGGCCTGTGAGTCTCCTGATGAGATGACCGCGACCGCCCATGCCAGCACCAGCGGCCCAGCAGGATCTGGTAGCCCCAATGCAGTTTCCAGCGCAGTCTCTACCGTGGAAGATCCCTCCCCGAGTGGAGAGGACGTGGAAGATGCACCCCCAGCCTTTGAGGAGGGCGTCTCCGCCACGGTCGATGAGTTAGTACAGGTGAACCTTGGAACCGAAGCAGATCCAAGACCCACATTGGTCAGTGCCTCCATTCCCTCTGAGGAGCGGCAGCAGTACGTGGACTTTCTCAGACAGCACCGTGACGTGTTCGCTTGGGGATATGACGAGATGTCGGGGCTAGATCCTCAGGTATCCGTCCACCTCCTTGGTCTCCCGGCCAACCATTGCGGGTTCAAGCAACCTCCCAGGAAGATGCACCCATTCCACGGTGCCATGGTTGAGGCCGAAGTTGACAAGCTTATCAAAGCCAACTTCGTGAGGGAAGTTCAGTACCCCAGATGGCTGGCCAACATTGTGCCGATCAGGAAGAAGAACGGGCAGATCAGAGTCTGTATCGACTTCTGAGATCTCAACCGCCACTGTCCGAAGGATGATTTTCCCCTTCCGGTGACAGAGCTGTTGATTAACGCCACGACAGGGTTCCAAGCCATCTCCTACATGGATGGATACTCCGGATACAACCAAATCCGGATGGCCCCTGAGGATGAGGTGTTCACTGCCTTCAGGGCCCCCCAAGGTATCTTTTGTTACCAGGTCATGCCCTTCGGCCTGAAGAATGCAGGTGCCACCTATCAACGGGCGATGCACCGCATATTCAAGCCAATCCGCGGCACACTGGTGGAATGCTACGTCGACGACTTGGTGGTCAAATCGCGCCAGCGTCAGGACCATCTCAAAGATCTTGAGAAAGTGTTCGGCTTCCTCCGGTCTCGCTGCCTGAAGATGAACCCGTTGAAGTGTTCCTTCGGGGTCACCTCCGGAAAGTTCCTTGGATTTGTGGTAAGATAGCGGGGTATTGAGATCGACCCAGAGAAGATCAGGGCGATTAGCCAGATGCCTCCCCCATGTAACATCCGGGAACTGCAAGGGTTCCAAGGCCACTTAGCCTATATATGCCGATTCATCGCGAATCTGGCCGGCAAGTGTAAGCCCTTTTCTCCGCTCATGAAGAAAGGCACCACCTATGTATGGGATAAGGAGTGTCAGACCGCTTTTGAGGAAATCAAGCAGTACTTGCTTCAACCTCCGGTTCTGATGCCGCCTGTATCCGGGAAGCCGCTGGTCCTTTATGTGACTGCCCTGGAATGGTCCCTTGGTGCCCTTCTCGCCCAGAAGAACAACGAGGGAACAGAGAATAGCCTCTATTACCTCAGTCGCATGCTCCTCGATGCGGAAATTAGGTATTCCCCCATAGAGAAGAGCTGTCTGGCGCTCGTATTTTCCGTACAGAAATTACGGCACTACTTGCAGCACCATGAGGTACAGTAGGTTTCTCGGGTAGACCCGTTGAAATATATCCTGAGCCGGCCTATGTTGACTGGCCGTCTAGCGCGGTGGGCTGTGATTCTCCAGCAGTTCGACATCAGGTATGTGTCTAAGAAGGCCATCAAAGGGCAAGCATTGGCAGACTTTCTGGCTGCTCACCCGACCTCCACGGATCAGCCACTGGATCTAGGCTTTCCTGATGAGGCCATTCTCTCGGTCGATCGTGCCGATCCATGCTGGCAGATGCACTTTGACGGTGCCTCCCGGAGCCCCACCGGTAGAAGACTCGATAATCCTAATCTCAACAAAGTGGGCTTGGGTATCTTCTTCATTACCCCGGAGCAAGCCGTGCTGCCATACTCTTTCCTGTTGTCAGAGGGCTGTACCAACAATGAGGCGGAATACCATGCCCTCATCACTGGCCTTGAGTTAGCTCTCGAGATCGACGTGCCCCATCTGTGTGTGAAAGGGGACTCCGAGCTGGTCATTAAGCAGACCAATGGCGACTATGTTGTCAGGAAGCCGGAACTTGTGCCATTGCTGGAGTGCACCCTCCTTCTGATGGCCCAGTTCCCTTCCCGGCCAGAAATTGTCCATATTCCCCAGTCGCAGAACGGTCGAGCAGATGCTTTGGCCAGCCTTGCTGCGTCACTCGCAGAGCCTGAACAGGACAACCTGATCATCCACGTGACGCACCGCAGGCTCATCGCTCTCGTTATCCCGGAGGGAGATCGCGGCCCGTCGGTAAGTAATCTCACCGCGGTTTCCCCTGTGCCCAGAGCCCCAAGTACCCCAGATATGGCAGTCGAATCAGTCCCTGATTGGAGGACGCCTTTGGTTGAGTACCTCCGACATGGCATTCTCCCGTCGGATCGGGCTGAGCGCGAGCGAGTTCGACGTCGCGCATCGCAGTTTGTCCTCCAGAGCGGTCCCGGCCTGGAGCAGATCCTCTATAGACGCGGATTTGATGGTGTTATCCTCCGTTGCCTTCAGGGAGTGGAGATCCCACGAGTCATGCAAGAGGTTCATGCTGGTTCATGTGGTTCCCACCAGACTGGGCCGAAGTTGTCCCACCAGATTTGGAGGTTGGGATACTTCTGGCCCTCCATGATCCATGACTGCATCGAGTATGCTAGGAAGTGCCATGCGTGCCAGGTTCAGGCGAACTTTGTGCATCGGCCGCCGGAGCCTCTCCATACCACCAGGTATTCTTGACCCTTTGCAGTCTGGGGGCTGGACGTTGTGGGACCTTACCTGCCGGCGACAGCTCGCCAGTGCCGGTTCATTCTGACCGCCACGGACTTCTTCTCCAAATGGGCAGAGGCGATTCCACTCAGAGAGGTCAAATCCTGTTCTATCGCTGACTTCGTGACCTCCAACATCATTTATCGATTTGGAGTGCCTCACGCTATCCTCACGGACAACGGAGCCAATTTCCGAGCAGTCGAGTTGAAGAAGTTGTACGCCAAGTACAATATTCGCTCGAACTATACATCTCGCTATCATGCGCAGGCAAATGGACAGATTGAGGCTTTTAACAAAACCCTCTCTAACATTCTGCAAAAGATGGTTGGTCAGAACAAGAAGAGTTGTCCGGACAAGCTCCCCAACGCCCTCTGGGCTTATCGGACGACGACTCGCAATTCCACCCAGATGACCCCTTATTCCCTGGTGTATGGAGCTGAGGTCATCCTGCCCATCGAGATCGAGTTACCGTCCTTGCGCACTGCGGTCTACGACCAGCAAGCGCCGGACAGAGCTGCTGAAGCCCGTCTAGTCGAGTTGGGAGCACTGGATGAGAATAGACTTCGCGCCTTGCACAACTTGGAGAGGCATCAGAGCAGAATGGCTCGAGCTTTCAATAAGAAGGTTCGCCTACGCTCCTTCCTGCAGGGTGACCTAGTACTGGCCCTAAGAACACCAATGATCCCTGGCAGGAAGCCACCCAAGTTGGAGCCCAAGTGGGAGGGACCTTTTGTCATCCACAAGGTCTATCCCAATGGCGTGTACTCCCTAGCGACTACGGATGGTGAGCGTGTCACTCCTCCCACCAACGCTAGGTTCCTCAAGCAGTACTTTGCCTAAGTGCACATCATCCAAGCTACAAGACGTTAAACTGTTCAGCATTCGTCCAACATGACGTTAAACTGTACCACGTCCGCGCTGCAAGACGTTAAACTGCCAAGCATCTTCGTCCTGCATGACGCTAAACTGCACCTCAAGAACTATGTGCGGCTTGATTTCCATCCTTATGGGATACGTAGGACCGCCTGAACATTCATGTTTCAGGCCCAGCCCCATCCTTCGGGAATTTCCATCCCATTTCGGGCCACTTGGCCCAAGTGCCTCTGGGTATGCGGCGTATGGTGTGAGCGCGGGGCTATGCCCTCATTCACGTCGGTTTGCTCGCCACGCTGCACGCCCCCCACGTTTGGGGATGCCTTCCGCTCCCCCCTTTTTTCTTTTTTCTTCCGGCATGACATTAAACTACACTTCAAGAACTACGTGCGGCTTGATTCCCATCCTTATGGGATATGTAGGACCGCCTGAACATTCATGTCTCAGGCCCAGCCCCATTTCCCGAGAATCTCTATCCCGGGTTGGGCCTCTGGCCCAAGTTCCCCTCCTTTTTGTGAGAGGCGTGTGGCGTGAGTGGGGGATTATGTCCTCATTCACGTTGGTCTACTGGTCGCGCCGTACGCCTCCCCCGTGTGTGGGACTACCTCACACCCCTCATCGTCCTGCATGACGTTAAACTGCCTCTCAAGAACTACGTGCGGCTTCATTCCCATCCTTATGGGATACGTAGGACCGCCTGGACGCTTGTGTTTTAGGTCCAGCCCCGTCTCTTGGTTGATCCCGGGGATCTTCCGTCTTTTGGTTGCTCTCAGGGTGAGTCCTCTGACCCTTTCCGGTGATCTGTTAACATGTTTTGGGTACTCCGGTCTATGACCTGTAGTGTCGGATTCAATCCCGACAAGTCCTGTGTTGCTTGTCGGGCCTCGCGCTTCCTCTTGTTCGAGACTTCACTCAAAGGGATCCTCGTTAGCGGTTTGGGTACGATGCCTCAGTGTCTCTTACCGCTCCGGGTCGATTTACCGGCGGGTCCTGGGCCGCAAATCGATATGAATCCTGCGCTTGAGCGGTTGATGCTCGTTTGGTTGCCCCATCCTAGGCTGACGCGATCGGATGTTGTGTTGCGAATATGGTCAGCGACATCCTTGATCGCCATGTCGGCTCATTCAGGCTCTGAACATGGGTTGCGCAGTCCTCATCACACTCCGCCTCTGTGCATTGTAGTGGAATCTCGACACTCTCTTCATACTGACCTTCAGCACACCTCTACACGTTAGGCAGGCCAACCAGGGTAATGGTGTCTTTCGAGGCTCCCGCGATCTGAGCACCAAGGATATATGCTGATGTCCTCCCTAAGGGCCATGTGTAGCTGGACCCTCGTCCCCATAAGGAGGAAGGAGTCTCCCGAACAATCGCGTTATGGGCCCAGTATAGCTGGAGGCTAGCATCTCTGCCCCTCGGGTGAAGGACATACGCAGGCCCCTATCCCAGGATCCTTCTCCTGGAAGCGTGCGTGACCGCAGGGCTGGGATGTGTCCCCACCTCCGCTGGGTCCGCCGTATCTCAATAAGCGGATTCCTCCATGGTCCGAACCACACGACCTTAAACTGTGTTCTGGTCTTACCACACGACCGTAAATTGTGATCGTCTTGGCCGCCCGATGAGAAACGGCACTGCATCGTGATGTTCTCCTCAGGGGACACTCACGTTGGGCGCTGGTTAATAACCACACCATTTATCAATACCTTTCATGGCTTTATTATTGTGGCGACGCCAGGGATTTCTTAATCACAGGCATGTCGCTGCACAAAGAAAAACCATCCACCTTTAAGGACAAACAAGAAATATCAAATGCCGCTTCTTCTGGGTGCGAGGGTCAGACCCGCACCCCTCCCCGCGCTGGTGCCCGATTGTGTTGCGCCACGCTTCAAGAACTACGTGTGGCTTGATTCCCATCCTTATGGGATACGTAGGAACGCCCGGATGTTTGAAACTTCGGGTCCAGCCCCCACCTCTTAAAGATTCCCCCTTCTCTTGGGAATCCGCCACCTTCGGGTCACCCTCAAGGCGTGTCCCTCGACCCCTTGCAGTGGTCCACCGGTGTCAAGAGTACTCTGGTTTATTGCCAGGAGGGTCAGGTTCAGCTTGGTCAGGTTCCTTCCACTTTTCAGGCTTCGTGCTTCCTTTCATTCGGACCCATCGCCTACGCCCTGGGTGGAGCCCCCGTGAGCGGTCTGGACACAATTCCTTAGTGCTATCCCACCGACTCGGGCTGGTTCCCCCAAGGGCCTCAGGCAGCAAATCGATATGAATCCTGCGCTTGAGCGGTTGATGCTCGTTTGCTGCCTCATTCCATCAACGGTCAGTGCGATATTGATGCTGCTTTTCCGCCACGGTCGGCAGTACTCCCATATCGTTACGCTGGTGCCCCCAGTCCTTGAGTGAATGGCCGCATGTGTAAAGACCCGCAAATTTCAAGGAAATTTTTTTTCTTAATTTTCTTTGGAATTTTACAAGAGCGCAGCTTCCGACGGAACCTGATTCCGAGGCCCGGTGTGCCCGGAATCAATTTCCGAAGTTTGGCTCGGGTACGTTCAGTGAACGGACGAGCGGGTTTTTCTATCTTTTGAACCGGTGCCCGAAATCAAATTCTGAGGTCACCGATGAAATCGCAGCGCCAGTATTTGCTTAGAAACGCCTCTTCCGGAGTTGCGTTTGCTCAGACGTGGTTTTTAATTTTTGCGGCTTTAAGTCAGAAATAAAATAAAGTTGGTGCGACAACTTTATTCTATTTCACTTAAGCTGCTTGGAAGCCACTTGAAGCCACTTAAAGACGGCTTGAACTGAGTTGAACTGGATAGGATTCTATCCGGAAATATCCTACCCCCTTGGTAGGATATTTGTGAGGTGGGGCCCGCACGAGCCCCGCCATTTCTTTCGCTAAGTAACGCACCCGCGAAAACCCGTCAAAGTAACTGAAAAGTCAACCGACGCGTTTTCTTTAATTTCTTAACAGACCATTTAATTGGGCGGTTTATTTGGTGAATTAATTGGGCTGTTTCATTCGTTGAATTAATTCAACGAATTTAATGGGTCGTTACTTACGCGTTTGCGTTCGTTGGCAAAATAATAAAATAAGACCAACTCTTTCCTTTGGAGGATTACTCGTTGTGCGAGATTCTCTGGGCCTCCACCTTCCCCGCGAAGAACGCGAAGAACGCGAAGAACGCCGGCGACCGGGATTCGACGACGCACACCGAGATCTGCGACGTCGACGAGCTTTTCCCGCGACGTTCTTCGGCGACGCCTCTTCTTCCGCGGCCGATCCTCGTTCGGCAATTAAGGTGAGAAACGAATCGTTTATTTCTCCCCTTTTTATAATTCAATATCAACGGATTTAAATTAATCCGTTTGATCTTGATCCGGAGGTTGGCGACGCGATGCCGGATACCGCGACGACGCGACGATCCCCCTTCTTCCGCGACGAGCAATCCCGCGACGATCCCTTGTTCGGCAACGACAGCTGCGAGGTAAGGGTTGATTTGAAATATTTTCTTCCTTTCCCGTGATTTTATTTCTTTTAAAATAAGGAACCGATCACAGAACAATTTTAAATTTATTTAAAATTGTTGATTGGTCGTTTCTTGTTTCTCCCGATGTTTATGACTAACGCGGAGGGTGCGGGTCTAACGAACAAGACCCGGCAACCCTCCGCCGATCTTCCTTTTTGTGCGGACTTGGCGGGCGACGGCAAACGCATGACGCAAGGGCCATTTGTTGATTCCGCAGTGGAGGACGCATCCCGGGAGGAACAATGGCGCAGACGGGAGGCAAAACGGGCCCCCGGAGCAACTCCGGCGGCCCGCGGAAGATGGCGGCGGCGCGGCGGCGCCGGCGACCGGAGGCGGCGGCGCCCGGCGCGCCGCCGGAGGAGTCCGCCGCGACCGAGCCGCGGCGGCGGCGAACCGCCGGACCGCGTCCGCGGCCCGGCCACCCAGCACGCGGCCCGCGCGGGCCGCGTTTCTCCAAAGCCGCAGGTTTGACCCGCGGCGGCTCCCTCGGCCGCGCGGCCGAAGCCGAGCCGGCCGGTCCGGCCGGCCGGGCCGCGCCCAGGCCGGACCGGACCCGGCCTAGCCGGGTCGGGCCGGGTCGGGCCGACCCGGTTCGGCCGACCCAAGGGGGGTTCGGGCCGGGTCGCCCCGGGCCCAGAACCCCCGTTTCGGGCCCTCTTCGGTCTTTCGCCCATATCCTGGCCCTGGGACCTCCGATTGACGAACCGTCAGCGGCTACGCGATCCTTGGATCGAGACGGTCGTTTCGGTATATTATACTCAAGGTTTCGGAAGACTTTGGGTTCGGCCGGGTTGGTTCGTACACGAAACCAACCGGGCCCTCGGAGCGGAAACACTCATAACTTGAGCTACGGACGTCCGAACGACGTACCGTCAGCTGTGGTAGTTTCCTCTAAGTGAGATGGAACTTTTGGCATACTCCGCCCGAGGATCGGATACAGGCGGAGTACGGTCGGGTTGGTTTTGCCCTGAAAACCAACCGGGCCCCTGGGATGAAAATGCCAATAACTCTCAGACCGGGCGTCCGATTGACGCGCCGTCTGTTGCGTTGAGATCCTGTTGTCGATACGGAACTTTTGGATACATCAACTTCGGACTACGTGTCAGTTGATGTATCAGCCTCTCGGCTCGTGGAGCAGACCCTCCTAAACAAGCTCGCTATGTGCGGGAACCCTAGCGCTGGCTGTGACTTCGACGACAGAGCAGAGATCCTCCGTGGACTGCGACGACGACAGAGCAGAGATCCTCCGTGGACTGCGACGACGGCAGAGCAGAGATCCTCAGTGGACTGCGTCGACTACTGCACTCAGCGATCCCACGTGGATCAGTGCTACAGGTTCTGTGTGAGCCCGATCCTATGTGGGTCCTTACTACCGGTTCTGTGTGAGCCACTGCCTACAGGTTCTGTGTGAGCCCGATCCTGTGTGGGTCTTCTGCGGGGGTTAGTACCTATCGATCCTTCGTGGGTCCGAAGACTTATATGGATCAGTGATCATCTTTGACGTCATCTAAAAAAGTATACCTGGTTGAGCTGAATCTTATGTTACTCTCCTTCGTGGATTGTGTTGAACTATCCTATGTGGATTTACTGTTTACTCTCCTTGTGGATTTGAGTCTTTCTTTCCTTTGTGGATTGAGTTGTTCTTGAGCTCGTGAGCAGAGCTAGAATTGGGGACTTAGGTATATGTATGGGCATGTACCTAAGTCGAGTCAGATGTTACTTCGTGATTGCATCTTTCTTTTGTGCTATATCCTTTGTGGATTTCGGGAGACCTTCGGGGGTCTCGGGGTCCTTACTGAGTAGCTTGTACTCACCCCTGCACGGGCTATGCCCGCACCTTGTTGTGTTGGTTGCAGACGACAAACAGCGCTGATCACGGTTGGGGCGTGGAGCAGGACGGTACCTGGAGGTGGACCACTGGGCGGGACGTGCTCGGAGCGGACGTGGGACCCGAGGAGCCTGGAGGCTATCTGTACCCACCCTTCAGGTGGGATTGCCAGTGGACGACACGAGGCCGCCGTCTTTTCTTCAGTTGCTGTACTTTACCCTTTTCAGTTGTACTTTACAGTTGGGCTTGTATTCCGGCCCCCTTTACTTTTCTTCACTTTACTTTCCGCTTGCTGACTCTGTGTGGTTGTTACTTATAAAGGCAATGCCTTCCCTGTTTACTGGGATTTTACGCCTTGGTGCTAGTCGCCAGCCCCTGGCCTATGGAAGGCGGGCTTGGGGTAGTCACGGCACGGGCCCCGAGGACGGGTCGTGACAAATTGGTATCAGAGGTGGTCGGTTCTACCGCAGACTCTGATCGTCCCTTCTTTCTATATGAAGCAATAGTGTTTAGTGTATTGAGTGTGGTTATCAGTTCAGGGAGCCCAGTGTTGGTGTGACGGCCGACGTATCCGTACACCAGGACCCTGACTCCTGATTTCCGACTTAATGCATGAAAACATTGATTGCGTGTGTGTTTCAAGTTTTCTTTGTGATTACTTGTGTCAGCTCACCGGGTATACTGATCTGCTTTATGAAAGTCTCAAGTTTTCCTTGTGATTACTTGTGCCAGCTCACCAGGTATACTGTTCTAACTGTGGTGCTCTTGTTCTCCTTTTCAGGATGGCCCCGCGACGACAGCCAGCTAGGGTTCCGAGTGTAGGGCGCGACGGCAGCCCACCGAGCGACGAGGCCTCGGTGCAGGGCCCTTTGCCAGCAGTGGCACCGGCGGTAGCTTTACCTGCCGAGCCACCGATGCTGCTAGTACCAGATGCTGACGATGCACGTCGCCTCAGGGCACTGCATGAGTTTCAGAGCCAGCGAACGCCCAGGTTTCGCGGTGAGGCGGACCCCCAGGCCGCCAAGGACTGGCTAGAGGCGGTGGTACGAATCTTTAGGCTAGTGAGGACACCAGCGGATCTCATGGTGATCCTCGCGGCGAGCCTCCTGCAGGCGGCGGCAGGACGATGGTGGAGCCTGATGCTCCAGGTTCACGATGAGGCATCCTTGCTCTGGGCGGACTTCGAGAGCCTCTTCCGCTCTAAGTTCGTCCCGGCCACCCTCCGAGCGGTGCGCATCCAGGAGCTTCTCCAGCTGCGCCAGGGCAGCATGACGGTCGCTCAGTACGCGGCGAGGTTCACTGACCTGTCTCGCTACTCGACCGACATGGTACGGGACCCCTTCTTCCGGGCCTGGACCTTCGAGCAGGGCTTGCGACAGGAGATTCGGGCGTCGCTGATCTCCCTCAGCATTCCGACCCAGGCGGGAGTGCTGGAGCGAGCCCTCCTGATCGAGAGCTTCCTGGCAGAGCCTTCTTCAGTGGCGAGACCTAGCGCAGGGCGGCAGGTAGCTGAGTCTTCGGCAGCAGGTAGCCGACGGATGACTCTCGGGTCCAGGCAGACCAGACCCCCACGCAGACGGCCTCAGGACACCGGCTCAGCAGTGCAGGGCACACAGCGGAGTTCCAGCCTTCCGAGAGGCAGGCTGTGCTACTCCTGCGGCGGGCAGGGTCACATGGCTCGTGACTGCCCGACTCGCCGATCAGAGGAGCAGCAGACGGTGGAGGGGCCACCCAGGCAGAGGCAGAGGGTCGACTGTGGCGGTCTGCAGGGAGGAGGCGGACGAGGCAGAGGAGCTGGCCGAGCAGCGGGTGGTGGGCGACGCTTCCAGGCTCTACCCCCACCACCACCAGGAGGGCCACCTCGACCACAGGGAGCTGGCGGGCAGGGACAGGCCCATCTCCAGGCAGTGGAGGCCTACGACCCCGACTTACCAGAGATGATTCGAGGTACGATCTGTGTCTATTCCACCCTTGCTGCAGTACTTATAGACACAGGAACGAGTCACTCTTTCATAGCCTCTGCCCTTGTTCGGAGCTCGGAGATTCCGACTGAGCCGTTGGCTCGATCCTTACGGCTAGAGACTCCTACGGGAGCAGACTCGACGATTATGCACTGGTGCCGGCAGTGTGAGCTTACTCTAGGAGGCGAGATCTTCGGCTGGGATCTCCTTGTAGCGGCGTCAAGGCCTTACGACGTCATCTTGGGCATGGATTGGCTATCCACGGTTCATGCCCAGATCGACTGTTTTAGGCGCAAGGTGCGATGTGTTCGTACCGACGGGAGCAGGTTTACCTTCACCGGCGAGAAGGGAACCTTTGCAGCACAGGATGGACTTCCGCGTAGGAGAGTGCAGCCTATCTCTCATCAGTTGGCTAGCCTCATCCTAGGAGCAGTGGACGTGCGGAGTCCAGCTTTTCCTGCAGTGGTGGACCAGTACGTGGACGTCTTCCCCGACGACGTTCCAGGGATACCTCCTCGTAGAGAGGTAGACTTTTACATCGACTTGTACCCCGGGACAGCCCCGATATCTACTCCAGCATATCGGATGGCCCCCGCCGAGCTTCGGGAGCTGCGGGTACAGTTGGAGGACTTGCAGAGCAAGGGGTTTATCCGACCCAGTGTTTCACCCTGGGCTTCCCCGATTTTGTTCGCCAAGAAGGCGGACGGGAGCATGCGACTATGTGTCGACTATCGTCGCCTGAACCAGGTGACAGTGAGGAACAAGTATCCGCTGCCACGGATTGATGACCTCTTCGATCAGCTCAAGGGAGCGCGGTGGTTCTCGAAGATAGACCTCCGGTCAGGCTATCATCAGCTCAGAGTTCGAGACGAGGACGTGCAGAAGACGGCCTTCAGGTGTCAGTATGGCCATTATGAGTTCTTGGTTATGCCGTTCGGCGTAACCAATGCTCCAGCAGTGTTCATGAGCCTCATGAACAGGATCTTCCAGCCATACCTCGACCGATTTGGCGTGGTCTTCATTGACGACATTTTGGTATACTCGACGATTGAGGAGGAGCATGCCTACCACCTGCGAGTTGTGCTAGACACACTCCGAGAGCACCAACTTTATGGAAAGTTCTCAAAATGCCAGTTCTGGTTACGTGAGGTCCATTTCTTGGGGCACGTCATTTCTGAGGCGGGAGTTGCAGTGGATCCCGCGAAGATCGAGGCAGTGCTAGCTTGGGAGCCACCCAGGAGCGTGACGGAGGTGCGGAGCTTCTTGGGCCTAGCGGGATACTATCAGAGATTCGTGCCAGACTTCTCCAGAGTTGCGACACCACTCTCAGCTTTGACAAAGAAGGGGAAACCATTCGTGTGGTCAGACAGATGTCAGCAGAGCTTCCAGGAGCTGAGGCAGAGGTTGACCAGCGCACCTATCTTGAGGTTGCCTGAGGAGGGAGTTGGATACGTAGTTTACTGCGACGCATCAGGGACTGGACTCGGGTGCGTCCTGATGCAGGAGCGGGCCGTGATCGCCTACGGATCACGTCAGTTGAGGCCTCATGAGCAGAACTACGCCACTCATGACCTGGAGTTAGCAGCAGTGGTCTTCGCTCTGAAGACTTGGCGGCACTATCTGATGGGCGAGCGCTTCACAGTCTTTTCTGACCACCAGAGTCTCAGGTATATCTTCTCTCAGAAGGACCTGAACCTGAGACAGCGGAGATGGCTTGAGTTCCTCTAGGACTATGACTTTGAGATAGTCTATACTCCTGGGAAGGGGAACGTGGTAGCCGATGCCCTCAGCAGGAGGACGGGCATTCAGCTACTTGAGGAGGCGACGGAGCAGCTAGCCTTCTTACAGATATCCTTCGTGGATAGAGACGGAGCAGCCTTTCTTCAGTCTCTCACAGTCTCTCCTCCACTTCTACAGCGGGTCAGAGAGGCTCAGCGTGAGGACGCTGACTGTGAGACCCAGCGTGCACTGATATCCTCAGGTCAGGCGCCTGATGGCTTCTCCCTTGGAGCAGAGCACGACATCCTTTTCAGAGGACGTACCTTCGTACCAGTCGCTTTGCGAGAGGAGGTGCTGAGAGAGTTTCACACTTCTCCCTTGGCGGTACATCCTGGAGTGGCGAAGATGTACCAGGATCTCAGGCGACAGCACTGGTGGCCGGGCATGAAGAAAGCTGTGGCAGAGTTCGTTTCACGATGCCTCACCTGCCAGCAGGTGAAGGCAGAGCATCAGGTACCAGCAGGCTTGGTACAGCCCTTGGAGGTCCCGGAGTGGAAGTGGGATGGCATATCTATGGACTTCGTGACTGGACTTCCACGCACTTCCAGAGGTCACGACTCCATTTGGGTGATTGTCGACCGACTCACCAAGTCGGCACACTTCTTACCCATCAGAGAGCAGGGCTCAGTGGAGAGCTTGGGACGTCTTTACATCCAGGAGATCGTGCGGCTTCACGGTGTGCCATCGTCTATCGTCTCCGATCGAGATGCTCGTTTCACTTCCCGGCTTTGGAAGGGGTTGCAGGAGGCGTTCGGGACGCGGCTCCATCTGAGCACAGCCTTCCACCCTCAGACGGATGGTCAGACGGAGAGGACCATACAGACACTCGAGGACATGCTCCGTGCATGTGTTCTCGACTTTGGTCGCAGCTGGGAGGACCACCTACCCTTGGTGGAGTTCACGTACAACAACAGCTACCACTCCACCATCGGGATGGCACCATACGAGGCGTTGAACGGCAGACCCTGCAGATCACCGTTGTGCTGGACAGACCCTGGGGAGTCAGCACTCGTGGGACCAGAGATGGTCCGAGCCACGACAGAGAAGGTCCAGATCATCCAGGAGAGGATGAGGACAGCTCAGAGCCGGCAGAAGTCATATGCTGACAGGAGGCGGAGGCCACTAGAGTTCGAGGATGGCGACCACGTCTTTTTGCGTGTCTCGCCCCGACGTGGTTTACGGAGATTTGGCCGAGGCGGCAAGTTGTCTCCACGCTTCATCGGGCCTTTCCAGGTCCTCAGCAGGATAGGAGAGGTGGCTTATCGCCTGGCTCTACCACCTCAGTTGCACCGGGTGCACGACGTCTTTCACGTGTCTCAGCTGAGGAGATACGTGCACGACCCGACGCACATCATCGACTTTGGGGAGCTGGACGTGGACGATGGGGCGACTTTTGCGGAGGTCCCAGTGGAGATCGAGGATCGACAGGAGCGGGTCCTACGTGGGCGGTCGATTCCTCTTGTGCGCGTCAGATGGCAGCACGGGAACCTCCAGGAGAGCACTTGGGAGCGGGAGGCTCAGATGCGTGCTCAGTACCCCCATTTGTTCCCCTAGTTTTTGATGTACCTTTACGGGGACGTAAAGCCCTGAGGTGGGAGTAATGTAAATACCCGCAAATTTCAAGGAAATTTTTTTTCTTAATTTTCTTTGGAATTTTACAAGAGCGCAGCTTCCAACGGCACCTGATTCCGAGGCCCGGTGTGCCCGGAATCAATTTCCGAAGTTTGGCTCGGGTACGTTCAGTGAACGGACGAGCGGGTTTTTCTATCTTTTGAACCGGTGCCCGGAATCAAATTCTGAGGGCACCGATGAAATCGCAGCGCCGGTATTTTCTTAGAAACGCCTCTTCCGGAGTTGCGTTTGCTCAGACGTGGTTTTTAATTTTTGCGGCTTTAAGTCAGAAATAAAATAAAGTTGGTACGACAACTTTATTCTATTTCACTTAAGCTGCTTGGAAGCCACTTGAAGCCACTTAAAGACGGCTTGAACTGAGTTGAACTGGATAGGATTCTATCCGGAAATATCCTACCCCCTTGGTAGGATATTTGTGAGGTGGGGCCCGCACGAGCCCCGCCGTTTCTTTCGCTAAGTAACGCACCCGCGAAAACCCGTCAAAGTAACTGAAAAGTCAACCGACGCGTTTTCTTTAATTTCTTAACAGACCATTTAATTGGGCGGTTTATTTCGTGAATTAATTGGGCTGTTTCATTCGTTGAATTAATTCAACGAATTTAATGGGTCGTTACTTACGCGTTTGCGTTCGTTGGCAAAATAATAAAATAAGACCAACTCTTTCCTTTGGAGGATTACTCGTTGTGCGAGATTCTCTGGGCCTCCACCTTCCCCACGAAGAACGCGAAGAACGCGAAGAACGCGAAGAACGCGAAGAACGCCGGCGACCGGGATTCGACGACGCACACCGAGATCTGCGACGTCGACGAGCTTTACCCGCGACGTTCTTCGGCGACGCCTCTTCTTCCGTGGCCGATCCTCGTTCGGCAATTAAGGTGAGAAACGAATCGTTTATTTCTCCCCTTTTTATAATTCAATATCAACGGATTTAAATTAATCCGTTTGATCTTGATCCGGAGGTTGGCGACGCGACGCCGGATACCGCGACGACGCGACGATCCCCCTTCTTCCGCGACGAGCAATCCCGCGACGATCCCTTGTTCGGCAACGACAGCTGCGAGGTAAGGGTTGATTTGAAATATTTTCTTCCTTTCCCGTGATTTTATTTCTTTTAAAATAAGGAACCGATCACAGAACAATTTTAAATTTATTTAAAATTGTTGATTGGTCGTTTCTTGTTTCTCCCGATATTTATGACTAACGCGGAGGGTGCGGGTCTAACGAACAAGACCCGGCAACCCTCCGCCGATCTTCCTTTTTGTGAGGACTTGGCGGGCGACGGCAAAAGCATGACGCAAGGGCCATTTGTTGATTCCGCAGTGGAGGACGCGTCCCGGGAGGAACAATGGCGCAGACGGGAGGCAAAACGGGCCACCGGAGCAACTCCGGCGGCCCGCGGAAGATGGCGGCGATGCGGGTCGCCGGCGCGGCGGCGCCGGCGACCGGAGGCGGCGGCGCCCGGCGCGCCGCCGGAGGAGTCCGCGGCGGCGGCGAACCGCCGGACCGCGTCCGCGGTCCGGCCACCCAGCACGCGGCTCGCGCGGGCCGCGTTTCTCCAAAGCCGCGGGTTTGACCCGCGGCGGCTCCCTCGGCCGCTCGGCCGAAGCCGGGCCGGGTCGGGCCGACCCGGTTCGGGCCGACCCGGTTCGGCCGACCCAAGGGGGGGTTCGGCCCGGGTCGCCCCGGGCCCAGAACCCCCGTTTCGGGCCCTCTTCGGGCTTTCGCCCATATCTTGGGCCTGGTACCTCCGATTGACAAAACGTCAGCGGCTACGTGATCCTTGGATCGAGACGGTCGTTTCGGTATATTATACTCAAGGTTTCGGAAGACTTTGGGTTCGGCCGGGTTGGTTCGTACACGAAACCAACCGGGCCCTCGGAGCGGAAACGCTCATAACTTGAGCTACGGACGTCCGAACGACGTACCGTCAGCTGTGGTAGTTTCCTCTAAGTGAGACGGAACTTTTGGCATACTCCGCCCGAGGATCGGATACAGGCGGAGTACGGTCGGGTTGGTTTTGCCCTGAAAACCAACCGGGCCCCTGGGACGAAAATGCCAATAACTCTCAGACCGGGCGTCCGATTGACGCGCCGTCTGTTGCGTTGAGATCCTGTTGTCGATACGGAACTTTTGGATACATCAACTTCGGACTACGTGTCAGTTGATGTATCAGCCTCTCGGCTCGTGGAGCAGACCCTCCTAAACAAGCTCGCTATGTGCGGGAACCCTAGCGCTGGCTGTGACTTCGACGACAGAGCAGAGATCCTCCGTGGACTACGACGACGACAGAGCAGAGATCCTCCGTGGACTGCGACGACGGCAGAGCAGAGATCCTTCGTGGACTGCGGCGACGACTGTGCAGAGATCCTCAGTGGACTGCGTCGACTACTGCACTCAGCGATCCCACGTGGATCAGTGCTACAGGTTCTGTGTGAGCCCGATCCTATGTGGGTCCTTACTACCGGTTCTGTGTGAGCCACTGCCTACAGGTTCTGTGTGAGCCCGATCCTGTGTGGGTCTTCTGCGGGGGTTAGTACCTATCGATCCTTCGTGGGTCCGACGACTTAGATGGATCAGTGATCATCTTTGACATCATCTGAAAAAGTATACCTGGTTGAGCTGAATCTTATGTTACTCTCCTTCGTGGATTGTGTTGAACTATCCTATGTGGATTTACTGTTTACTCTCCTTGTGGATTTGAGTCTTGCTTTCCTTTGTGGATTGAGTTGTTCTTGAGCTCGTGAGCAGAGCTAGAATTGGGGACTTAGGTATATGTATGGGCATGTACCTAAGTCGAGTCAGATGTTACTTCGTGATTGCATCTTTCTTTTGTGCTATATCCTTTGTGGATTTCGGGAGACCTTCGGGGGTCTCGGGGTCCTTACTGAGTAGCTTGTACTCACCCCTACACGGGCTATGCCCGCACCTTGTTGTGTTGGTTGCAGACGACGGACAGCGCTGATCACGGTTGGGGCGTGGAGCAGGACGGTACCTGGAGGTGGACCACTGGGCGGGACGTGCTCGGAGCGGACGTGGGACCCGAGGAGCCTGGAGGCTATCTGTACCCACCCTTCAGGTGGGATTGCCAGTGGACGACACGAGGCCGCCGTCTTTTCTTCAGTTGCTGTACTTTACCCTTTTCAGTTGTACTTTACAGTTGGGCTTGTATTCCGGCCCCCTTTACTTTTCTGCACTTTACTTTCCGCTTGCTGACTCTGTGTGGTTGTTACTTATAAAGGCAATGCCTTCCCTGTTTACTGGGATTTTACGCCTTGGTGCTAGTCGCCAGCCCCTGGCCTATGGAAGGCGGGCTTGGGGTAGTCACGGCACGGGCCCCGAGGACGGGTCGTGACAGCATGATTCACATTACGTTTTCCACCTCCCATTCTGACCAGGCGAAACCTCGACACTCTTGACACTATCCCTCAGTGCATATTTTCATATCCAGGAGATAGGACCAAGATGTGGCGTACTTTGAGGTTCCTATGGTCCGAGCTCTACGACCTTAAACTAAGATCTCCCCAAATGGGGTTCTACGTCCCACATGACGTTAAAACTGCACTTTCAGAACTACGTGTGGCTTGATCTCCAGCCTGATGGAGTACGTAGGAACGCCCGGGCATCTCGACTCGGGTCCAGCCTCAGGGATCGCTAAGTCCCGCCCCTCCTCGTCGCCGGCCGTCTGGCCTAGCTTCTGGTAGAGTGGTGCGGTTGTGATATTCTCCCCGATTCAGCTCCGGATGCCCCATTGCAATGATGGGAAGCGACAGTTTCCTCGTCAAAGAGGTTCTGTCTGAGAATTGAGGTGATTCACGGCCAGATTAGTGCATCCGCCTAAAATGCTTTGCCCACGGTGGCGCAATTTTGGGAGTGTTAGATTCTGTCCGAACAAATCATCACTTCGCCCCATGCTTCGCATGCCCTCTTGATCCGGATTTCCACCCTTGTGCCTGAAGGAACCCTCAAAGCGGCATTGATGATGACATGTGATCCACCTCCTGCAATATGAATGAGGACCTTCGGTCCGTCTATTGCAGTAGTATGGTCGATTGATCCATTGTCCGCTTGCCGTCTTGGGCATTTCCTGGAAGGCCGACCGTCATGGATTTCTGAATTCGGGACACGCGATTCACCCTTTCTCATTTCCCTATGTTCGGATAAAATCTTAACGCCCCTAGAGTTGTCCCGCTCGTGTGTCGGAACAAGTTGGGGGGATGATACATTGATTAGGTCTGAGGTCTCCTTTCCTAGGAATGACCTCCCTCTTTTCTTTAGAAATCCAGGCCCAATTGTGGATGCCTGAAGCTTGGTTAACACTCTCGCAAGACAATGA
This sequence comes from Viscum album, assembly GCA_963277665.1. Taxonomy (NCBI): domain Eukaryota; kingdom Viridiplantae; phylum Streptophyta; class Magnoliopsida; order Santalales; family Viscaceae; genus Viscum; species Viscum album. The sequence goes on along the minus strand of OY728135.1, from coordinate 518,360,419 downwards.
ATTGTGGTTGAGCATGTTAAGCCAAAAGATGCAGATAAATATGTTGATTCATACAAATGGATCGAAGTATTGAGTAGCGGAAGCAAAATGTTCTGGGAATAGCAAAAACAAAGCCCCTAGGGATTAGCGTGCTGAATGAGTCTTTCTAACGCCGCTACCCTTTGGCTGGCGGCCTCCAAAGCTGCTTCTCGCTCTCTGCGTGCCCTTTCTTCGTCGGCGGTCGTAGCACGCAGCTCGCCGATCCTGGCCTGTGCACGATCCCGCTCGACTTGAAGTGTGACCATCTGTTGGCCCGCCTCCGTCAGCTGTACCTGGGCGTCAACCAGCTGGGCCGTTAGTTGCTCCACAAGCTCAGTGCACGTTGCGACGAAGGCCTCCTTCTCTGTCTCCTGCCCTTCGAGGCGCCGGACTTCCTGCTCCGCCACGAGGAGCGCTCGCGTGCTCTCCGACATGTCCCGAAATTGTGCGACGTCGGCACGCCGGCGGCTCTCGCGCATCTTTTCGGCCATGAAATCACGGACCGTCAGATGAAGGAGTCGAGCATCAGCTCCCCCGGCACACAGGAAGCGCAGCCAGGTTTGAAGCGATCCCATGCGCCCCAGCCACTCCGATGAGGGTCGCTTGAGGAAGCGCTGGATGCACTTCCACCCCCTGCGACGCGTTATCCGGCTCTCCTTGACCGCCTCCATGTCCGAGTCGTCCATCTCCTCAGGGTCGGCCGGCCGGTAAGCAGGGAAGGAAGCCAACAGGTCTGCTGCAGGGTCCGCCCCTGGGATGTCCTCACGGGAGATAGGTTCCCCAACATCTGGGCGACCTTCTTCTCTTGCCCCAGCGGCGTTGACACCCTCGTCAGCCCCCGACCTCTCTCCGATGGCAGCACCGCCGTCGTCCGTCGCCCCCTGATCAGCAGTTGGTGGGGCCGGCTCGGTGTGAGAAGTCTGTTCCGGAGCAGGCGGTATGTCTGCCACTGGTCCACTCGTGGATGGCCCGGGTTCGGCAGCCCGACGAACCTCCAGTGTTGAGATCACTGCGCAGGACATGCCGTGGTTAGTCACGGATCGTTAACAGCAAGCACCAACAGTAAGGTAAGGAGACTTACGGGAATCCAGAGCGTCATCTTCTGCTGTCCCGGCCGCCGCAGGAGCAATTGCAGCAGGGGACCCCTCAGCGCTTGTCAATTCAATGATGGGTGTCTGGCCCCCGCCCTGTCCTGCTGGCGCCTCCCCTACTCCTACTGAGGATGTCTGACCAACATCCGTGCACTCCTGAGAAAGGTGGAGAAATGGGTTAGAAGCTGCATAAGAGAATGGATGAAGCAGGTTGAGTAGGGATAGAAGCGGACCTCGAGGAGCTCGGTGATATAGACATTGTCGGAGCCGGCCACCTCGCCGCTCTCCCGCGGGTTCCCCGGACGGGACATTCCCTCCGAGCCTTTATCCTCCCCCGTCTCCTCCTCTTCCTCGGAGTCATCGTTACTATCACCTTCCTCCGACGACATCTGTTCTGGAGCAGGCTCTAGACCGAGCATCACCTTCACTAGAAGGGAAGGCTCCGCACGCTGACCACATTGGCGCGCGTACTCGTCCATGGCTGTCAGATACGCATACCGCCGGTGGATGTTCACCCTGTCGGTGACCTGAAGGCGCCCGACCTCTGGCAGATGGATCCCTTCTCTGGTTATTTTCTGCCAGATGATTTCGGTCCCCAGCGACTGCCGCAGGGTCATCCAGGCCGACCACAGCGCTGGGAAGACTGCATCGTGAGAGGGTTCGAGCAGACGCCTTATCTGCTTCCCGTCCCTCTCCCCGACCACCGCATGTGCCCCCTCTCTGGGCGCTGAAGTCGTGGCGACAGCCTGCGATGTGCCCGCCGCCGAAGTCCCTGCCCGCGCCGGCTCCGCTGCTTGGCGCGCCTCCGTTCTCCCCCGCGTGACGGCACCTCGCCTCCTTCCTTGACGCCCGGTCTCCGCACGGGTGACCTCGAGCCGCCGAACTAGCTTCCGTAGAAGCCCCTCGGGGTACGCGATGGCCCAATGTTCGGCGTACTCGGTTTCCAAGCCTGCGTCGACCCCGGTAGGAGGGAGAGTGATGACGTCGCCAGAGCCGAAAGCGGCGAACATTAGCCACATCTGGCGAAGGATGCAAGGGTTCGTCTCCTCCCGGATAGCAGTGAATACCCTCTTTAGCATCCGGTGAAGGCACCCGAACTGCCTGGCGAACCGGGCTGGCACGTAGGGCTCACAGATCACCTTCCCGTCGATCCGAGCCACGAGCACCCCGCCCCGCATGTTCAGGAAGTATTCGTGCTGCTCCAGCGGAGCCTGTCCATTGTCGATCATCTGGCCAACGGGAGTGGGGAACGGGCCAAAGTTGAAATTGGCGTGATTGCCAATCCGAATCCTCACGCCCTCCTCATTTTGGGTCATCGGAGCGACCCCCGCGATGTTCAGCAGGGAGGGTCGCAGGCCGTTGCCCGGAGGAATGACGGCGTTTGGAAACGTGTACCCACCGAGGTGAGAAGCCACCCAGCCATGGAAGAATTGAAAGGGCCCACAGATCCTTCGTGGCGACCCCCTCGCGAGATGCGTCCCAGGATGGCGTACAACTTAGCCAGCACTGGGACCCCGAGGCTGTATCTCTTGTTGGCGGCCATGGCGCCCGCCATCACCAGTGTCGCCGGGCGGACGCCCATCCTCGCGTCCCGCACTGGCAGGAGCCACCCACTCAGAAAGGCGGCTAGGAACGCCGCGTACCAGACATTTGGGTCTCGGGCCTCGATGACGCGGTACCCCCATGAGCTGTAGTCGCCCGTCTCCAGGACCCGCCAGTACGACCCGTTCCGGCTCCTCTGAGACGCGGTCGGGCACCGCTTCCCCCTTTCTGGCATCTTGACCGCGGGGTCATGCTCCAAGAACTGGCCGAACCACTCCTTGTAGGCTATGTCCTTGTGGAAGTCCTTGACCCCGAGCCGCTGCGTAGCCAGGTCCAGTAGATGCCATGTCAGAATGGGAGTCCGTGACCTGTCGTCCCAGGTGTTCTTCGGAGGCAGGAACTCATCGTATTGGTAACCCTCCAGCGGGATACCTCCGATGCAGTGGATGTCCCAGAGACCGATGCTAACCTCCCCATGATGAAGATGGAAGGTGTTGGTATCCGGGGACCAGCGGGTGAATAGCTCCGGCCCGAGCTCGGGCTGCTGGTAGAAGTGGAACTGTGACGTCCACACCGCCTCAAACAGGCTGATGTATCGCAGCTCCTCCGCGAAGTGATCGCAGGTGTGGCGTACCCAAAATGCCCAGGCCCACTCACTGGTGAAATTGCCCCCAGACCGCAAGTCCCAGTCCTTCAGCCAGCCCTTGGTGTCGTCGGTGACACTCTGGCGATACGTGCTCGAGTAGAGGGCTGGAGAGTTCTCCTCAGTAGGCTCACCCCCGGTAATGGTTCGCGTCCTCGGGTTCAGGACATAGACATCTAAGTGCCTGGTCTCCCTGGCAGGATGCCCGTTGTTGGTGATGTTATAGCGGAGAAGCTCGTCCTCCCGAGTCACCCAGGTCCGTGGCGCATCAACCTCAAACCCCGACACCGGAACCTCATCCAGGATGTCGTAGTTCTAGAGCGGCAGGTTGTCTGACAGCGGATATGTCTTCTGGGCCGGCGTCAGCAAGTCGAACAAGGATTGATTGTTGGAAACAATCTCCTTGGCTCCGTAGACCTCCTCGTTCGCCTCCATCTCAGCTCTACGAATGGCGGCATCCCTCTCATTCTCTTGATTCGCGGCCATCTCAGAAGCTCCGGGAGTCGTGTGGGTTAAGGGATGAGGTGTGCGGAATCGGAGGAGGCTGGTGGAGAAGTTTGGGAGTTGGCGCGCAATCCTAGTGGACGACGCGCAATTGGGAAGTATGTCGCGTAAAACCCCGGGTGTTCGCGCAAAAACAGGCCGAAATCCGGAAGGGTTTGCGCGACGAGCGGGTGAATTTCGCGCCGGCAAAGGAAATTTCGCGAACGAGATCTTGGAAGCTTGTCGCGCGGAAAGCGAGTGTACGGTACGGGGGACCCAGGGCCCCTATTTATAGGCGAGGCCGGGTGTTCGCGCTGCGCAGAAAGTGCTTTGCGCGACCCCGAGAGCGAATTTCGCGCCCGACGCCCTTTTTTGCGCGCCACAGTCCCGCGCCACCCAGGACATCGGCATTCCGGCGTCTCCCTCGGAACCCGATCATTGTGACCTCTCGCCGATCAGATTCCGAGGGGGGGCTTTTGTAGACGCCGGAAAAGTCCGTTGTTCCCCAAAGAAGCTCCGGATGCGGAAAGCGGGGTCATATTTGGAGTTGGAAGCACGTTTCGGAAGGCCCGGAGGCCTTGCGCGGAATTTTGGAGGTCCGCGCGCAAAGTTTATGTAAGGCGCGCAAGCCTCCCGGGATGCGCGCAATGCGCCGGACCGGCGCGCAATTTTGCGTGCCCATGCCCGCGCGACTCCCTTGCGCGCAGGGCCCCGATTCCGCGCCCGCGAAGGGAATTTCGCGCCCACGCCATGAATAGAGCGCCGGCGGAGAGATTCCGCGCCTGGGGTTGCCTATAAATACAAGGTGACCCCCAACGTTTTGAAGGTTGCCGGAATTCGAAGAGTCGCTCATTCGCGCAATCCAACCCCCTCCGCGCGCAATGCCGATCTTCAGGTAACCTCCTTTCTTTCGCGCAATAAAGCCTCGGGGTTCGCCTTCGCGCGCAATCCCTTTGACTCCTTTCCTTTGAACAACTCTTCACCCAAAGGCCTTCGCGCGCAAAAGAAGCCTCTTGCGCGCAATTGCCCCCGGGTGCGCGCAATCCAGCCCGATTGCGCGCACCCCCCTTTCAAAGTGGCCATTCGTTAAAGAATGAGCCGTTGCCCTCGTGCGGTATCCGAAGCCCGGTGCGCGCAATCTCCATCTTCCGCGCGCAAAGCGCTGGCCCAATTGCGCGCCAGCCCGCACATTTGCGCGCCGACCCGCGGTATTGCGCGCCAAGTTCCTTTTTTGCGCGCAAACCGCCAGGGTCGACCCCTTTGACCCCCTGAGGGTACCCGCCTGCGTGGCGCTCGATGATCTTCATCTTGGGTGCCCGCACCGTGCGTTGTCTTCCCGTGCGGCCCTCCAGGCTCGCGTGAAGTGACACGGACCCATCAGCGGCAACATTCGTCCGCGCTGCAGGACGTTAAACTGCCAGGCATCCATCATCCTGCATGACGCTAAACTGCACCACGTCCGCGCTGCAAGACGTTAAACTGCCAAGCATCTTCATCCTCAACACACGACGTTAAACTGTACTTCGTCCGGCAAGACGTTAAACCGTCCGCTTCGTCCTCAACACAAGACGTTAAACTGTACTTCGTCCGTCAAGACGTTAAACCGTCTGCATCGCCCGATCCCGTGCCTCGCACGCAGGGTCCCCCTCCCTGTTTGGATGTGGCCCCCACACGCTCGTCTCTGCAGGGATGTCGGGATTGGAGTGGCCTTCGCCCACGGGGGTAGAGTATTACAAACCGAATGAACTACGTGGACTTTGATCCCTGTCTCCTAATCATGGTACGTAGGAAGCCTCCCTGAGGTTCAAGCCCACCACCTGGTCATCCCGGTCGTATTCACGTCGGTTCGTCCATCAGTGGACCCCTCCCGGGTTCACACTTGCGTCGATTCACCTGTGAATCCGCCCTTGTGGGAGACTGCACGTGTGTATCTCCATTGTGCTTCCCCACTACCGAGGCCAGTGGAGGGCATGACAGGGATCGAGGTCTCTCACCTTCGGCCCAAGTCCCTCTCCAACTGAGCTTTGCCGCATGCGGGCTGCCTCAGTGCGTAAGTCCTGATAGAACGAACTACGTGGACTTTGATCCCTGTCTCCTAAACAGGGTACGTAGGAAGCCTTTCCGAGGTTCAATCCCACCACCTGGTCGTACCGGTCGTATTCACGTCGGTTCGTCCATCAGTGGACCCCTCCCGGGTTCACACTCGCGTCGATTCACCTATGAATCCACCCTTGTGGGGGACTGCACATGTGTATCTCCGTTGTGCTTCCCCACTGCCTTTTTCTATTTCTCCTTCCAGCGTCCAGCATGACGTGAAACTGTGATCCACCCGGCCGTTCCATCCCTCTCTGTGCGAGGTGGTTCGGTTCAGTCCTCCGCCCGGCAGCCTCGACCTCCTCGTGAGTCGGCTTGCCATCGTCCAGCATGACGTTAAACTGTATATCCGAACTACGTTGACTTTGATCCGCGCTAACGCGCGGTACGTAGGAAGCCTCTACGGGGTCCATGCTCTTCACTCCATCATCCATCCTGATCCTTACCCGGGCCGCCACATCCCGGTGGGGTCATGACATTTCATTCCACTCCACTTCACTCGGGAAGCCGCCCATGTGCTGGCCCCAGCGTCGGAGGTTCCCCGCAAGGGGTTCTGTCATCTGATCCACTCCTCGTGTTGATCAGTCTGATGCCGTCCCCGCTAGACGTTAAAATCGCGGCATACCCCGTGTTAAACACGAGAAGCTGAGGAAAACCTCAGGTAACGCAGTTCCCCGCACCCAGCGCGGGATGCCTCAGGCCATCACGCCTTCGAGAAGCCCTATTAGGGACGGAAGGCAGACATGCAGAGCCGCAGTGTTAAGACACGCCCCCAACACCCAAAGCTACGCGGTCTCCTCACCACAGGTTGCTGCCCCGACTAGACCCCTTGGAGCGTCTAGGTGGAAGCAGCGTAATTAACCGGTGTCCATGGAGACATGGTGCCGGGAACGAGATTCACGAGCACGTCTTAAATCTATGAGGGAGACCCAGATTAGGCGACGAGTTCCGAGGAGACGTCCACAGAAGGAGGAGCCGACATCCCATCATCCCGGTTTCGATCAAGGAGCAGACGCCCCTGAATAAGGGACGGATGCTGCCCGCCTTTGGAAAGCGGGACTGCGGGGCCACAAGCCGCGCGCCCATCCCCTCGGGTCGATGGGCGCGCGCGCGAACACGTCCTGGCGGAACAACGTCGGCACAGAAACCCGACGCACATCCGCACCGAAACAGATCCCATATGCAATTTGATATGCCCTATCTTCTTTCCAGTGCAATGTCCATTTCCAACACTACAGCTAGGCCAGGTACAAGGTGTGGTACCATCATAGCAGCTGGGCGACATGAAACAAGTGGTTGATCTTATTAAATTTGTAATTGAGGACTGAAGAACTGATTGACTTGAGCACAGCTGGGTTCCTTTGGGGGTAGGCTGCCCGATCACTACCTGGTCTGTTCAACTGGATACCTAGGAGACATATATGGACAATGGAAAATGATATGTTCTGCTGTATTTGAACTAACCCAATCATAGTAGCGTTGACTTTTGACATCCTCCATATCGGCTTGAGTTGTGCCATTTATATCCCCCACCGTGTCTCATTTGAAATCCATATATGCCCCCAGACCGAAGGACATTTCAACTGAAGGATTGGTATAATATAGGAAGTAGTGTTGGCTCCCGAAGCGCTACTGTGTTTGATAGAACTATCACAGGAACGACGATATTTCCTTTCAACTGAAAAAGGTGGAGCGAGTCATAGTGGTTTTTGGGGAAAAAGAAAATGAATAAAGGTTCTTTTGGGACATTGGAGTGGCATCGAGCTAACTAGTAGAAAGCCAAAACAGGTCTTTATCGAACCCACATAGGATATCCAATTCACATCTTGAATCACGACATTCCCATAATAATAAGAGATGCATTCAAAAACTTTGGCCATTCTTTTGACCCCTTCTCCTCATGACCAGGTATTCTTCCTATATAGTTATAGGAAGAGTACCTATCGATATCTAGTCGTTTCCCATGAACCATCTTGTTTCTTCTTTGCTATGTGGGAATGAATCAATTCACAAGGCAATCCAACACAATTCAGGTGCCCCCACCTATAAAACCCCCCATGACATTCCAAAGCATCACCACTCATGACTCACACTATTTGAAGAGTACTGAATGTCTAGCTATTCAACTACACCATATCAGAATGTATATATTGTCATCAAGAATCAGAAACAGTAAAGTCTTCAGGGCTCAATCGCTAAGGGGAGGGGGTCACACATGAAAGGGCGAATATGAACCTATCTAAATCCTAAATCTAAGTAGTATATAGATAAATAATTCAACCACCATCCACTCAAGAACCATTGGGAAATCTAGTTTGATCGAGTACCGCAGTTCACAAGCCATAGTATGCAGAAGGATACCCCAAACCCCTTCTACATAGTCTATAGGGGTATCGCCCTGGATCATCATCCCCCCTTCCTAGTATCATGAATGCCAGACTCGTCACACTAAACCCATTCCACAATGTCTGGTTGGGTTTTCGGGCTCCCGATGATGACCACTATTAGTGTATAGTACTGACAATGGTGAGCCCCATGAGAAACGACCCCAAATAGATGACGGCTTTTTCAAAAGTCATCAGGGCTAGGTGTGTTCTCGGTCCCCCTTGGCTTATTAGATCTATCGATGGGATTATTAGACTAGATTAAGGACTCGCCTTCCCACTGGCCTTTCTTGCACCCCATTCACCATCAGGGTACCCGGGTGTACATGGCCGAAGTAGTGGTCGGGCATGACTGGATTTGGGTATGAGCTACTTTCCTGACCTGGTTGAGATGACGTTCCGTATTAGCAGGTACATGGTTCCCGCTTTCTGCTTCCGTTCTCCGAATAGTTAAAATAGACGGTCCCGCTTTCACCCCATGCTATCCCCTTTTCTAGTTGTGCATAGGCATCAACCTTAGCTTCCCCACTACTCTCGTTCCAGTGATGGTGTGCTCGTGGGTTCACTAGGCAACTGTGCTTCTAGTGGGTAGGTTGGGTGAAACGTCAGTACTCTACTATAATAGTCATCCCTTCTAGAATACTAAAGCAAAGGTATAATTTAAGTAGTAGAGCATTCCCGCCCCAATGGCGCCACGAGCCATACCTGGACGAAGGCGTGGTGGTCTCGACTCGTAGTCTAATACCTATATTATACCGAGAACCGTATTGTTTCCCCATTGAGCTGGAAAGCTGGGGGGGATCAATAGATGACTCATCCTGATGTACGCAACTAGCAGATTAATTGCATCATTGGACCTCAAGCAATATATATCAGTATCAGGAGCTACTTCACCCAGTTTCATAGCCCCGTTTTCTATTCAATCATCACCCCCATCCAAATTTAAAAAAAACTCCAATATATCATGGTACTTAATATATTAAGGTTCCATATCTGCTAGTTTGATTCGCCTCATTACTCTACTCTAATAGTACTACTACCTATATTATACTGTGTCATGCCCGTCGGTACTAATGTATATTGACCATGCAGTCGTGACCACTGCCACAGGTACTCTTCTATATAGTGTAGGTCTTCAGGCCTATCCAAAGAGAGATGATTCCAATAGGATGATGAGTCGGTGGTATTGGTGTGTAGCAGTTGGCATATGGGAGTGAACGCTAGGTGGTGAGGATGGTATAGGTAGTTTAATGATCGGCACATACCAAACGGTACAAACCACTATGTACTTTCTGTTTTCCTCTTATAATTTAGAGTAGCCTACCTTATTTGACTAGACCATAGAGGACCTGGGATACATTCAGTATCTGACTATCTAGATTATATGGATGGAGGACCTAGACCTTCCAACCGCTGTGTTACTAGCCTATAAATCGTTCTTGTTTAGACAACCACTTATTTCCCTTTTTCCAAGAGGTATCTTTGAACTTGTATTGGGAGATCTTGTGCCGAGGGATTGGGACCGAGCTAGTTAGAGGAATTTTTTGTTCACCGGGAAGCCTAGAATCGACCTCCAATGCCCCTACCCTGTTGGTGCAGGTTCCCATCTGCCGCGCTCGCAACTGCCCAATCCATATATAGTTGACTGTTTTCCCCGGTCGCTCATCTCTGAATCGATTTGATTCTGAACTCCACTTAAGAACATCGTCACCATTGAACACCTCTATTTCCTTTCCTTTTTCCATCGTCCCATTGTTTCAAAACCCAACTACAATTTCCCCAATGCCTGCTCTCGCGCCCCCATCATCTCATATTCCCAAGGTCGTATTTTCCATCAGTACCAATTATTAATATAGAAGATTACCTAGCTATATTATACTAATAAAATAGATTGATATAGAATTCTTGTCCCTTGCACTGATATGATATAGAGTCATCAACATGAATTTCAAGGGAATCTTGGTATTCCATCAATCTGATCTGATATTGAATATGAAAGAACTACTGCTGTATTTGCTCCTCCTTTCATCTACTGAGGTTTTTATGAACCTGATCCATGAATGAGAATGCTTGAAAGAGATTTTTGACTCCAAGTATACCTTCCATCTAGGATAGGGGTTCGCTTCCTGCTCCAGTAGTAGGCCCTTGGATCAGCTGCTCAGTACGGGTAGTGGTTGCAATATCATTTGTGATGCAGTCCTCCACGGTAGTCACCAGGCATTGAGAGGAACGACATCGTTGCTAGTTAGTGTTCCTGATCTAATCAATGGTAGCGAGGAGGGATCTTGGCGGTTGAGTATCAAACTATCAAGAAAGCTGATACTTATATATCGGGTACTCTTCTATAACTATATATAAGAGTACCGTAGAGTAGAGTACTGAGATTCCTGATATGTCGGCCCCCCATCTCTCTCTGTACTATCGTAAAATGGATCTAGGAGAGACATACAATTCTTCAGCTGTGGGGTATCTAGTTTAGGACATGTACTTTGTCTATATAGTGATTAAAGAAACCTTCCTTCAAAAGAGGTTGATAGATGACTAAGAAAGAATCCCTAGAGGGGGAGGCTAGTCCTGTATGTTATTCTTCCAAAGCTGACATATCAAAAATACTCTACTCTAATAGTGATGACTCTAGACTATTAGAGTATAGTACTGAGTGTGACCAGTATGGGTGAAGGACGTGCCTGGTACTGATATATATTGTGAGTTTCAAGCAGGCATGACATCTCCAAATCACATAGATAAGAACAGAGTGATAGAAAAAAGAGATGAGGTTTTTTTCAATTATCACCATTGACTGAGATGGATAAGGAACATCAATGAGATCTCTTGTTCCCCTCTCCAACCGCTTCATCATGATCCCCAATGGAAGAGTCGAGACATTGTTGTTGCCTAGCAGTGAGATGTTTTTCATTCCCTCGTTATCTGCCTCATCCACCCCGCTGCCCTTCACAATACTCTACTCTAAAAGTCTTCTGGCATTTCTCATTTCGTGAACCTGGTGAGTGATATATGAAATTTCATAGATCAATTTGTGTATCGTATCTGACGATCGGAAGGCATGGAATCTAGCCCATACCATTCTATGGGATATTGAGGTTCGAATCCAGTCCCCACCTCATCACTTGAGATGTAGGGGTCACTCACTCTTTTTTGTCCTTGTCTATAGAATAACTCAACAGTTGAGAGATACACCATTCGGTACGCCATCCTACTGCATGGAACCCACCTTCGGTGGCCTAGTCCCTAGGTGGAAACAACATTCTAGTTGTACGAGTGGTGTACGGTTCATATGGGCACCTAACGACAATCAAGAATACCGCGGGTATTGGAATGGAATTGCAGTGGGGTCAGACAGAATCAATTTTCAGTACTCTTTTAATAACTGATAGGGATAAGAAACTGAAGAGTTCTGATGGTCGGTGAGCAGCTAAAAAGCATTGCATTGGAACACGAGTTTGAGCATGGGGGGAATGCTAGTTTGATGTCATTGATGGTGTCATGACTCGACTATGGTTTTCCTTGGATGACAGAATCAATTGAGTAGCAGGGGAGTTGGTGGGATCTATCCGGTTTGGTAGTTAATGGCCCAACAAGACTATTAGAGTAGAGTACTGACAATATGTATAAGTACCAGAGGGTACGGTACGCATTCCACTAGTGCACCTTTGGAATTGGATGGGTCAACTATTAGAATATATTAGTCTCATTCATATGACTCGACTGAGTTGGCCATCCGTCGATATATATCAGTACGATCCCCTGCCAATACTCAAGGAAAAACCATGTGTTTGGTTGTGGCCAAGAGATGACGACCATATCCACTAGCATCATCCTTAAACCGGAGCTAGGCATAGGAAAGGAAGGGGTAGGAAAATGAGGGAATGGATGTGAGTGGTTCAGCAATAGTGAGATAGATCGTGTTCACCGGACTGCACGACTATCATGGGGGAACCACTTGAGACTATTAGAGTAGAGTACTGAGGGGAAAGGTCAATATATATCAGTACCGTTTGGTTGGGCAGTTCCATTCAACTTCCCTTCGGTGAACAATCCTATATGCGTTGATGGTGCTGCAATGATGAAACAGTTTCATTATTCGTTTTTCTTGGTTGCATTCCAAACTACTCGAAGTGATGTGTTTGGAAACAACTATGCCTTTGAGATCCTGCAGCTTTCCTATCTGGTTTATTTGTTCTGTCAGTCACCGAATCACTTGACCAGTCAATTCCACTTATCCGCTAATACACCGATGCTCTTTCATCTCTTAGGTACATGGGTGAATCATGATGGTATTATACTATATGGGTTTCTTATCCTACGGTCAATTGTATTCCCTTCATGTTTTTCCAATGTCTTTCTAAATTTCAGAATGCCAACATCTATCTTACATCTTGGGGAACAAGTTGGTCGAACTGCACCAGCAGTTGGACCGAGCATCAGCGTTTCAATGGCCGTCATTCAGTACGTTTCCCATTGATTCCCTTGGGATCTAGGAAAGTGAGTTCAGGATAGCATGTTTTGTAATGGCCATATGGTATTGGAATGGATGGAAAAAGGAATTCCATTTGTTCCTTGTTTGTCGTTGTTCGGGGTTTTGCAATTGGATAGTCTGACTCGATTCTTGGGCATTTGGAACTATCTTCTCAATCTACATGTGTATAGAAAGTGGGGTTGGGGAATGGATTGGTTGGTATTCACTCTCATGTTGACTGGAATAGAGGATACATTTGTAGCTGGAGTCTGGGGTGTTCGTACTGAGCCACTAGCATCATCAAATCATGTACCACTTGATCCAGTATCAGCAATCCATCCTCTCATCATCTATTGGGGTGCCCTCTCTAGTTGTTTTGTGGATAGAATCATGAGATCCAACCTATGGGAATGGAATTAATGTCATAGTATTTTCAATAGAAATGACAGAGTGAAATGGAACTGGTGCTATCGCTACTCATTCATTACAGTCAGAGGTAACTCAGAATTGAACTAGAGTCCTTGGTACCATCCATCCAATACACCGATGAGGATGAAAAAGAAGATCGACTGCTCAATAGCGAGGCCTGGTAATTTCATCTCCAGGTGTTCACTAACCAGGTCCTCAAAATACCAGGACGTCCCTGGCCAGAAGACTCACCAGGTCTTTACCAGGTCTGACCTGGGATACATGAAGTATCATAGTGAGCGCCTAGGAAAACCTGGTTGTGACATCCAGGAAGGTACCCCATTGGAGTGTGGTCAGACCCGAGAATGTGTCCAGGGAGAACCTAGGCCCATATCTCATCTCATCATCATCAAACCACCAAATCCATTCCAAGAGACCTCAAATAAAAGAGAGAAACTCAATGGCAACAGTAGGCGTGCTGCAAGTGCAAGGGAATGGGTGGAGTTCTCGGCAGTGGGTTCAGACCAGTCGATGTTTGAATTGGTTATTTGGAAATTTTGGTCCTTTCACTCTGTGGGAATCATGCCAGGAAGTTTGTGTGATCATCATGAATTAGGTCGGGGTTTCGGGTGGTTTCAGGATCCCGTTGAAATTGCATTCGCCTGTTCTCGGCTTATTGCTACCTCTTCTCTTTATTTACTGAATCGACCCTTTCTTGCTTGGTGGTCCTCGCTACTCATCATATGGTAGTGGGTGTTCAATCTCTCTGGTTCGTTTTTGATTCGGTCTGGCATGATTTCAACTGTTCATAGTTTGGTAGTGGATTGAGGGTTCATGAGAGGCATTCAGGTTGGACAACTGTAGGTACCACTATAGGCACCAAAAAAGGTGCCTATAGTGGTGCCTATAGTGGTACGATTACTATGCTGGCAATGGAGTGGAAAAGGTCGGAAGAGATATGAAAAAACAGGGGATGGGAAAGGTGATAGCGATGTTGCCATTGGCCTTTTGGAACTCCAACCCGCTCACCCTTTATCGCCACTCGAATGATAGGCCCGAATGGTTGGCCATTCAACGATGTTCGATTGCATGACTCTGGGGGTTTCCGAATGCCATGTGACAAGCAATGGTTGCATGGATGGTCTCGAATGTATTGTCCATTCAACAAGATACCCAACACCATTCCCCTGGTATGTCCACCCGGGCACCTGAACTATTGGGTGAAAAGGAGAGGAGTGCAACCCTTGGTATAATATTGGTAGTATACCCAAGTCGTTATGTCTCGGAATAATATAGTTTGACCACTATAGGCACCAAAAAAGGTTCCTATAGCGGTGCCTATAGTGGTCCGCCTATAGACTATATAGAGGAGTACCTTTCTAGATTATACCTATGTATAATGATATTAGCCTGGAGCACTAGGAACTCAAAGTCCCCTTGTCCGATTCAGGTGACTTGGGGTGAGGATCAAACCAGTGATATTGGTGAACGAAACCCCCAAAAGGGTCCCTACTTCTGATACTGACGGGTACTAACTCTAATAACATGGAAATCCTATGAGTATCCTATTAAGATGATGGTTCTGGTGGATGTGGTCCACAGTGGTGATTGAGTGTGTTGATGTTTCAGAGTGGCCATGGGTTTTGGGGTCTATAGATATAAAGATGGCCAATTCGAGGCAAGGAAATGCATGGTCAAGTGGCTTGGTGGTCGATGAAAATTCTGGCATGAATTTCAAAGCAGATATCAGTCATCAATGAGGAACGAATAGTTGCTCCAGAAGCATCATGCATCTATTTGTTCCTGAGATGAAATGGTAAGTTTTTCACTCAGTCATTGGAGGTTCTAATCCAACAAAAAAGTGATGTCATTTATTAATTCATAATCCAACGCATCAACAACTATATGAAACAAGCAATTGAACAATGACTCTCTTCTGCTACTAGCTCGTGGTTGGCTCAGGTGGTCGATGCATTTCCAATAGAAATTATGCCAATTCAAAACGGTGGCAGTGCGGGTGGCGTTCCTTTTGTTGTTGTCTGATGTCACCGTATCTAGCAAGAATAGTTATTGAGTTGGTGTTCCGCTAGTGCTTCTAGTAGACACAAACATTACTTTCAACTACTGAAAATATATATCAGTACCAAAAGGTTCGGGTTACTCACTTTTCAGTGAGCTACGACAATGGGTGGATGTGTGTGTCTAGGAAACGAACTTCATCCATGGGTCCCAGTTTGCCACAATGATTCCATCCCAACCATTATATTCTAATAGTCGAGCTAGCCAGTCAAGTTCAAGTGGTGAAGATGGGGTCAATCCATAAACACAATTGTGATAGTAGCACCACTCTAGCAGCATCGATTGTTCTAGAACCCTCCACACCACAACGTCAAGTGATTGGAGATTTCTCAATTGTCTTCCCTTTACGCCGCCTATGGGACACGAATGCCCAGTTCATGGATAGAGATGGCTGAACCCCCATGGTCCACGAGGTGAAAGATCCTGATTTGAATACAATGAGACAATAAACTTGGTATTATGCCTATATGGAATTGAGGGTTAAAGATGGGTGACTTGGACCCACAAACCACTCCATTGATGAGGGTCAATTGACTTTTTCTACCACCCCCTTGATGACAGAATGAATGGTTCCTTTAGACTCGATCCCTCGTTTCTATGGCCAGGTAGGTGTATGGTTACTACTAGTACTGCAAGGACAACTCAATCGTAGAAACAGGAGCTTGATCCTAGTGGTGTGAGTAGAGTAGCAGTAGTCGACCAATCACATAAGCCACAGGTCACGGTGCCGCTGGTACTAATATATATTGTCAGCAAGTGCTTGAGCTATCACACTAGTATTATATAGCCGTACATGAGAAAGGGGTCTACTTGACTTCGTTTCTCATCTTACTAGTCTAGTTTTGATGCTAGACTATATAGGAAAAGTACTAGACTCTACTCTAATAGTCCCCATTCCACCAGGCTCAAGCTCATTCACTAGTCCCATGAATATACCACATGGATCATTTCATTCACCATCCAAAATTCCATTCCAACACTAGCCACACCAGTATATCATTTATAATAGATGTCATTTTGAATCCCCCAACCACATGAGTATTGTCGGATCGGTAGTCTAGTAGTCACGTTAGGTGCTCTGCCAATCACATGACCACTGCCCATACTACTTCTTGTTGAGTTGCCAGTATACAAATGAAAATATACATATATAGTATCAGACGGTTAGTGGGACACTAATGCGGCTACTAGGAAAATGGTTCCTTATGCACCGCATGGGCCTGGGCTTGATTCGGGAAACACCACTCTCAAAGGCGACTTCAACCATGACAATGCTGAAAGTCATATTTGGCTCGATATATGTAACCAAGCTCGGAACATGAATATGACCCATCTCATAGCCACTCGATAAACCCAGCTTCCTAGCATTTCAACATTGCCCACAATAGTCGTTCAAGCTCCTCGTGCTCCACTATCCCCATAAACCAGTCATGAATGATCTCTATCACCCAACTCGTTTTGCACTACCGTTTCTACTATTTTCTGTTCCGTTCCGTTCCATGACCAGTCTCATTTACACTGCTCTCATGCTAGGTTTCACACTACTCATCGTATGTGAACTCAAGCGGATGACACAAGTAGGTACTAGTGTCGGCCAAATTGAGAATCCAACATTGCACCTATCACCCTAGTTGGTGAAAGCTACCGATCCGATCCCAACCTACCCAGACACACTATGGTGCTTGAACGTAGCTCGAGGTGGTCCCAGATCTACCCATCCCACCATTCCCACTGCCCAGTACTCTAACCCAACTAGTGTTGCTAGTATACCGGCTGGAACGACACCACTCATCGCACCCCAAACCCCACCAACCAACCTGATAGGCTCATGGGGAAGATGGTGTAGCTAGTCATTTCCATCGCACAACCGCCACACGTTGATTATTACATTTCTAGTGCTATGTTCCTACTGCTAATGGGATCACCGAAATGTTAGTAGCCGAGAATCCCCCCTCCCTGACACTGGTTCTGATATATATTGATATACTGACTTTATTTCAAGCTTATATATATTTTTCCATCTATTCCCTCCCTTTCATTCGATAGCAGGCGATAGGGTGATTGAAAATGGAGTAGGGGATATGCGTCTACTGATGCTAATTTGGATTCTTTTGAAAGTATTGGCATATGTGAGCTCTATCACTCAGAATATAAAAGAAGTCAATTCGGATATTCTTATAATATAAGTTTAATGCTTGGAATCTTCTCGCAAGAGGGCAGTAGTGTGCAGGTTAAGGAAGTCGATATACAGACATGTCTTCCCGTTAGTGGTACCTCAAATTCAATGAGGTGAGAAGGGTTTACAGAAAACTTTTTTGATCAGTGTATATACCTAAACATTGTGAAATGGATTACTCAGGGGGAAAATTACTCTTTCTAGTCCTATATGTTGATGAAATACTGCTTTCAAGCATGTTTCACGATAACAAGACATTCCTCATAAAGAGTTTTGAGATTAAGGATATGTACTACCTATATTATTCCGAATATTCCATCAGCATTGAGATTTAAAAATCAATTTATAAGGGTATCCTAAGTGAGTGTGGCATGCGCAGGTAGAGGATGGATCAAAACACCACTATCTACACTATTTATTTAGTATCCGGACCAGTAGATACTGGATTAGAGATCAAAGGGACCACTATCTTGGCTAGACAGGGGTGGAAAATATATATCAGTACCAGTCCACTCGACTATAATCTTTATAGAGTTCTCAGGAAAACCGGATATGTCGAATGAAATAATAGAACATAGAAGAGCATATTCGCAGACATTGAATGATATTCTAGATATAAATTCCATTCAAGCAAGAATGAAGGTATGATATTCACCCTCGGCTCGGATAATAGTATTCTAGATATAATGTCCTTCGAAGGTCTTGTTCGCTGATGAAAGATAGTTGAAGGATCAAGGGATGTGAATTAACGGCTAAGAGGAAAGCAATGGATAATATTTAATATGCCTAAGTGACTCTTTCTGCTATTCCAGCAAATGAAGAAGGGAAAGAAAGTCAGTTCCACTTTGATTACAAATCAAATCAAGATCTTGAGCTTGTTTTTGTCCTATGTTCAAAAAGTGTTGTTGCTTATGCTTCACCTTTCTTTCTTGGGGTTGGCTCCTCAATGCGGACTAGAACAGATCTACTTCAATAGTTCGCTAACCACTCGGAGCGGTATTGTAGTTATGGATATTATCTAGTTGTTTGTTTGGATCCTTGATCCAGTCTAGAATATATGGCTCTTTGATTAGGACTTTTAGTAGCTTTTGGGGACCTCAGTACTCTAATATAATAGTGTTGTTAAGACAGCCCAATGGGCTTTTATAATCACCGCTATGATGGTTCGCTCATTTATAGTGAATAGAGGAAGGTGAATATATATTTGTAGCATTTGGTTGGTGGAACAGGGAACTAATGTGCTGTTAATCCCATCCCAAGAACTCAATCTGAGTGGTTCCCCTCAATAAGGATGAAAAGTAACATCAATATATGAGTGGATGAGATCCACTATATAAAAGAGTACATGTACATCGAACCATGTTGGACGATAACTCAATGGTATCCGCTCATGGTGACTGATTGAATTTGGTTTTAGCCTTTCTAGTAGTTGGAGTTTGTGGAACAAGTTGTAGAGATCCCATCATTTCTAGTACCTGTGGATAATCCACACCAGTAAGAAATAGCTTATTTAGTTGTTGTTGGAAGTGACCTAGACATATTTCTATTTAGAGGTCCTTGCCCTTTTCTTCTGATAGGTCAGTTGGGATGTCCTTAATAAGACAGGGTCCCATATCTTAGACAAGCCTTGATATTTTCTTTTGCTTTAAAGCATGTATTCTTCTATATAGAGCAGAAGCAAAATTCTTTTTTTTTGGTTGAGTAAGGGCCCTCTTCTTTAGCTTCTTCTGTAATACCGATAGTGAATAGATCTAGCGGATACTTTTTTAGATACTAATTATATTGGGTTCATCTACTACTGTGGAAGTAGTTTGGAGCATCTCTTTATATGCTGTTATGATTCCCTTCCCTGAGGTAGACCTGCTTATCTACTCCAATAGTTGGCCTTCAGCTCACCTTGGATACTCTTCCAAAACGTGGTCAAACTCTTGAAGATAGTCTAATCTGGTGTAGATTTTTTTATGTAATTATAATAGAACAGTAATATAATAATATAAGTAGTGCTATAGTCGACGATCTAATTGAGAGTTCGAGCTGGGATGAGTCAATTAGCTCGAATTGATTAGTGTATATGTCGTAGTGAATCATAGCGACTCGTCCCGTGTCAATAAGGTCTGAGGAAGGATATGAGCTAGGATTTCAGCGCTTTGACCACTGCTCATGGTCCGAGGGAAGTGGAATGGCTTGGTATGCACATGTTTTTGAGATCCTTTCTGCTGGTTCCTTCCTCGAGGTTTTCGTCGTTATCATTCTCAAAAGACTCAAACCGAACCCCAGACTATGGAAATATCTAGGTTGGGAGTATTGATGGGAATACCAGGGGTTTGTCATTATTAGTGGGGAAGCCGGGCAATTCACCATGTAGACAGATTAGTAGGTATTTCCATAGTCTAGGGTACTAATTGACTGACTATTCGATTCGAAGTGGATGAATACCTAGATTAGAATGAGGATTAAATATTTCATGATAGTTATCAGGGGTTGAAAAGGGACGGGCCAATAGAAACACATAAGTTTGATACCTTGAACAATAAAGGTTTAAAGCGGAGGGTATGAAAGGGAAATTTCATGTGATTCTTCATTAGCTGACTAAGAGGTTGCTATTGGTTCAATTCATCAATGTCGGTATCTCAGTAACAGATTGATGTTGTCCTAAAAAGACCCCTTTGCGGATGAAGCTTTTGACCTAGAATACCCCCATAATACCCAACAATTTGAGCAAGAGTTGCTGGAATGCTATTAGGTTCAAAATGAATGTGTGAAAATGAGAATGTGACCATAAATAACACCATTTTAGGAATAAATTTTCCAGATACACTTCTTGGAGATGGAATTGGAGTGATTTCAGGAGGGCGGGCTATAAGCTGCTGAGAAACTTGATGAGGGGATTATCGACCTCAAAAAAAATCATAAGAGATAAAATAGGTATTTGGAGACCAAATAAGGATTTAGAGAAAAAGTCTCTCAGTAGTAGGGAAAGGTGTAGGCTGTGTTTTCTTTTCTAAATAACCAAAACCACACCTCTGGGAACCCAGGCTGACCGAGATAGAAGAAAGTTGGTTCGTTTACTCGGCTACATTATATCTAAGGGTTAGAAAGGGTCAAATCTATGGTACTTGACCCTATATAGTTTACCATAAAGGTTCTACTTATATACCATGGGTTTAGAACCTATAAAAAGAGGGAGAGAGAGAGGGAGGAATTGGGAGTAGTGCCCCTTTAGACTTATATATAGGAGGGGGAAAGCGAGCAGGCCACCATGGAATTAGCTAGAAAGAGGCCAAAGTCAGGCAGTGAAAGAGGAAGGTGCAAGTGGTTGGCAAGTGGCAGGAAAGTCGTCGGTTTGGATCAGGCCCATAGGTGCATAATGAGATGGATATCCCAATGCCAACAAGAAACCAACTGACTTAGAAGCAGTATCGAACTCAACACTGAAAATTCAAACCATGCCAGGATAAGAGCATCAGAACATGTGCCCCAGAAGAAAGGAGTACGCTTGTGCGTGATTACTGTTTCACCAAAAAAACAAAATTCAGCCATTAGGATGATCGTATTATTGAGGTTGACAAATTTAATGGAAGTTTTTGCTCACTTTCCGGGGGGAGGCGAATGGAAAAACTAACATCACCTCATTTTAATCCTAGGTGGGAGACTAAAAGATGCACTGGGAGTGAAATACCATTATATTCGAGGCATTCACAGTTTATTGGGAATTCCGGATAGACGCAGTAGTCGATCAAAATATGGTATGAGAAAAATGGTAGTCGAACATTGGATTTAGCCTTTCTTCTGTATAATAAAGGTAGTAGACTAGTGGGGCCAACACAATGACAATCCAACCCTGCTGTTCCAATTCCAACAATATTCTGCTCTATTGGAGTTGAGTTGGTGGTGGAATAGGTGGTTTTGGAATATACCTAAGTTGGCCACTCTAATAATTCCTTCAAGACAATGGGAGGGGGTGACTGGTCCAAGTACTCCATTTTACAGTGTGTTCACTCACCAGGTCTAGAGGTGGTAGTTGACTTGGGCCAGAAGACTCAACAGGTCTGACTGACCAGAGAGAAAACCTGGTCATTCCCAAGTTCACCAGGATACTCTAGATTATAAGAGGGCAGGGTCTACTCCCTATATTATACTGAGGAGGACCTATAATACTTCATGTATCCATGTGATACAATACATGATGTACCCCAATGTCTACTACCTATATTATACCGAGCGCGAATCAGTCCGTTTTGCAAGCACTAGTGAATCAAAATGGTTCTAGTTATCTAACCAACTAAGCTATCTCAAGAGTTGTATCAGTCAGTCCCATGGGATCTTTTCAGAGTTAGTTTCAGTTCAAGAAAAAGAAGAAGGAACCCGAAAAATGCGATATAGACATAACTGTTAGAGGAAGGAAGATGTGGAACTCTTTTCTCCGAATTCCTACAACCTATATTATACTGATTTTATTCAAATCAAAATACCCGGTGAAAGGTGATCAAGACCATGGGATAGGCGCATGTGTGTATGCAGTGATTGAGGTGAAGAAGGAAGGTATCAAGTGAAAACAAAGCAATATGTGCACCAAAGCTAACTGCATAAAACAAAAATTCATATTCCATGGTAGTGGAACCCATAGGGTTCAAAATTCTTGATTTGAAAAAGGGGTGTCAACCGAATGAGATATGTCATTATATCACTCGGAGTGATTCCATTTTCTTGAACCTATGACCACGATGTCATACTCCCAATGGAGATCACAGGGAAGTATCTTTTTGAGGGATAGGAGAACAAAACTTTTCTGAATGGTGATGAAATGAGGCTACACTATAAGACTAGAGTACTGAGATCATATCAGGGTTCAGAAGATGAGAATAGCTAGAGCATACAACAAGAATAGTTAATCTTCTATATAGTCTCTCCTTATAGTCAGTCGAGCCTCTCCACCCCTCAAACTTTTGAGGTATTGATACAAAGGATCAAAAGTTTGCAAGGTCTGGGATCCAAACTGTGCTTCCCAACGGAGCCCATCATTTGATGGATATGGGAACCCAACTGATCTAAGAGTACCCTATTCACGACCATCACAACAAAGGTAGGAGGCCTCCTTGGGACTAGAGTGGTCTCCAATCATATATCCACATTGGTTTAGTGAATTCTTGAAACACGTTTGCATTGATTTGGAGGTTGAACTTCCAGTAGAAGACTATGCATAGTGGAAAACCAATGGATGGATGCGTTTGCTCGAGCCCCCTCCAGACCGCACACCCAACTCACTCGTTTTGCAACTGGAGAGTTGATGTTGATGAAATTCCCCACCAAATCCATGGAGATTGAAATGGTATAAGGTTCTAAAAGATCTCAACATTTCTCAACCAAACTAAATAGGGTTAAGTAGTTGAGTTCTAAATCCTTGATATATCAATAGCACCTTTCTCAACTGAATAGGGTGACTTAGCTGAGTTCAATGATTTGACCCTTTTTAAAGGGTCAGGAAGACAGTCCCTATCTTTTAATCAAGATAAACCACTATCAACCCAATTTCAAGGAGCGCACCTGACACTAGATGGCCAATAAGAAACATAGAGGTGAGCTATGGCTGATAAAAAAAAATAAAGAAGGATCTTGGGGTGCAAGGTAGTTCATTCGTGCACTAGTTGGAGTGGTTCATGAGGAACATCAAACTCAGTTGGGAGCACCAGTTCAACGTAGCTCACTGGACAACTCTGGTACTCCGATTCAACTTGGAGTTGTGGAGAAAACCACACAATGTCCCTTAATACTAGATGACATAGTCATTCAAATCAATAATGTGATAATGATCCTGGAATAACCAAGAATTTTTTCCATTTCACATTACATCATAAAATTCACTTGTGAGAAAGCCAGGACTTTCAATCCGAGCATCAGAAAGCATTGCCCGAACAAGGTCGGGAACCATCCATTTAGGAGGTAATTTCCTCCCTCTTCTCCCCATCCACTCTACATATTCATCACAGATCCGATCAAATAACCGCTTGAACTCAGGTGGATCCCTTTCCATGTCAGACCTAGTCAAGGAACAACTAGAGGAGCTACTACTGTAAGTGAATAGATCACTATTCATAGATCAAAGATTAGGTTCTAAAAGAACTGTCCTTATGATATGATTCTTGAGTCTTCTTTCTTCGAGTAGTCTATCTTAAGCATTGGGTTCTAAACTGTTGGATTAGAGCATACTAGGCTCTAGATTATATCTATCAGTTCTATCTAGGTATAGAATCTATATTTATTCCCTCTAGGACCCTCCTTATGAGTGAAGGGATCCCTACTAGAGGTCATCGCAGCCTCATTTCCCTCTTCTTATCTCTTCCCATAGCTACCAATCTTATCCATTCTGACCTTTCTTTGCTTTTTTAGCTTCCGACTAGAAACTCGGATAGGATGACAAGCTGCTAGGCAAGAATAGAGCTAGAATAAAAAATGGAATCTATTCTATTCTGACCATATATGTTATTATCTGGCCTTATTCTGACCCTCAAGGAAGAAACTGGGGGATCCCATTTCTTAGAACCTATTTTTCTCTAAACCTAAAGGTTCTAAACCCTTAAATATTTAGTACCAGCCCTTTAGAGAGGGTCAGGATAGTGGGAAGATAAAAACTATATTTAGCGGATCGTAGGTGTCTTATTTGATCTAGTAAGGAGATCTAGAGATAGAGTAGAATTCCCATGCACTACACTCAGTTGCAGCTCCAAGTCCATATAAAGTAAAGTAGTCAATCTACCAGCAGCAGAGGATGCAGATACTTGTCCACCCATTTATCTACTACCATAAGCAAGAGGAGTTGCATGTATCTAGTGATGTGTCCCAAAAGTGGGAATAGCTTGCGCGTTAAGGGGTACTACCTATATTATACTAAAGGAATCAGTTCCGTTAGTCTAATATAAAACTGAGGGGATTTGGAATCTATTCAGTATTCCGTACGCTAGGTAACCGATCCAAACTTTCATCATATCATATCCTTTGTTTGCTTGAACCAAAGAGAGCAATGCGAACAGTTTATGAGGTCACAGATAAAACCCTTAGTGAAGTTTCAGGTTTCATAAGTACTATCAGTCAATCATATCATTCTCTATACGGGATGAGATGATGTTTAGAATATTCTCATGTAGGTTCTTTTAGATCTGACCCTTTAGGGTCAAGAATTCTTAAACCGCTAAAAGAAATGACTAAATTGCTACTTATATCTAAGGGTTATAAAGGGTAATATAACTGCACAAGATTGTGCTACTGGGTTTTGTTCCTCAACTTCGATCATTGGATCATGATTTCAAACTCACCAAACATCAGAAGAAATTCAAATGAGAAATCATCTCTGATCCGAGAAATGGAGAGATAACTCTACCTAGTGGGAATTCCATGATTCCAATCAGGATTCCAATCATCAGTTCAAGAGTTCTATGTAGGTCAACACTGGATTTTTATTAGGTTCCTCATCAGTATGGAATTACTTCATTAGTATCAAGTTGTATCTTGTTCAAACAAAAGATCAATGGCGTGAACTATTGATTAGAAAGCGTAATCCGGGCAAATATGTAAAAGCGGTTATCTGCGGCAAAGGCGTTTGTAACTGTGGAAAAGGATGTGCCTAAATTCTTTTGTTATAATTGAGACTTTCCATCTTCTTTCTTCTTTCTCCTGCCCTTAAGTATTCATATACAAGTAATCGGTCCATAAGACTTAGTTAGCTAGCTTATAGAAAGGTAAAGGAAGGTAGCATGGTTATAGCATGGGCAGGAAATCACATATTAGACAATTTCTATCTATAACTGTTGGAGCATTAGTCAACCATCTGTCACAGTAGTAGGATACTTCCCTGCTCCTTGTACTTATCACGCCTTTAATTTCAACATATATCAGTACTGTTCCTCCACTTTTCCAGTGCTTTCCTTTTAGCTCGGGCTATCTTCCCCCGAATACACTATTCTTAATCATTTCTATGAGCTACACACTATATATATAAGTACCCATCTTTGAAATAAGATCTCTACCTTCCATTATTGTATCACTTCTAAGGTAAGGGTAGAATTTGGAATTGGGAAAGGGCTGGCACAATCAAATTAGTACAAAATTTCGTTCTTTATAGATTCAGTACGATTACGATTCCCCTTGCTTGCCTTTCTTGGTAGAACTGTTCCCTCCCCAACCCCTTTGGCCCAAGAAACTGTCGGCAAACAACAAAACTTGTAATGAGAAACCAAATGCAGGCCCACTACTAGAAATATAGCCCCAAGAGCTTAGCATCCTTGCTCATAAGACCAATATTTACTAGCTTTGAAAAGAGATACAAGTTTATTTTTTTATCAAATCTTTATCTTTTTCACTCAAGATGGAAGCAGGATGTCCTAACGGTATTTCAGCAGGGCTTCGGTTTAAAAGGAAGAAAAATTCCCTATGATAGAATCCCACTCATAAAGGGGGGGAGTTAGTAAGAAAAACAACAAGCGGAGCGCTATGCCGGCTAACAACCAACTCCTTTATAACTCTTTAAGGCATTGCATTTGCTAAGAAGCCCCATTCTCGGATCCAAACGAATCAACTTGTGAGCCAAGCTAGGGAACGGTCAATTGATCCCACCCTTTATCGTCCCTATATTTATTTGTTTTCTTTAAATTCAATTATATTCATATAAATATAATCCATCTTCTAGTCATACTTGAAGCTTTTAGTCTTGTAATCCATTATATCGGAATCTATTCTTATGCTCCATGTAGTCAAATCAGTCTCAACTATTAGTATATAAGGTCTTCCAAGCTGGTATTCCAACTCATTGCAGGAGGAAGGAACTGGTCACAGGAAGTGAATCAAATAAGTAGTAAGATGAATCCCATTCATCAAATAAACGATGGATTACTCGATAACAAGCATCCATTTTATTTATTTTAGCTAGAAAGAACAAGCAGCCGATGATCCGGATTCTAAACGCTGTTACATATGTATTAATTCATGAAAGCTCATCAAATCGATCTCTCGATTACGCCTCCCCAAACATGAAATACCCATCCATTCCATTGAAAATGAAAATATATATCAGTATCAGTCTCCCTGAACTGGATGGAAGTGAATGAGCAGGCACCATCTCCTTCTCATTGCACTTCACCAATGGGGAAGCGAGTCCACCAATTCTTGACTAGGGCCTTTCAACCATCTCTTTCTCTCTCCTAGCTCCTAGAACCAACTGGCCCAACCTTACCTATTATCTCTTCCAATTCTAAGGAACATATATCAAACTCTACTACCTATATTACCTTGTCCCAAACCCGTGCCCGTCGGCTGACCTCAAGCAATCTTCTTTTCATCAATCCACCAAGGAGTACGAATGAGCGGAGAAATGACCTGGATCCAAGCTCTCGACCTCCTTTCGCACCAGTCCTTGAATTTGATCTCAACCATTAGAATATAAAGTCTTACCCCTATTTTTTCATTTGTTGCTATGCCTAGCCTCGGGAGGCAGTAGCCACAACTAATGAATATCGTCTCTAGCTTCCCATTTCACCCCTTTCATGTTGATTTCTGGTCCCCATCCCAGAATTTCCGCCTATCACCAAATCTCTTCTCTTCCCCTCGGTAGAACCAAGAGAGATGGAAAGGAAGGAACTATATAGGAAGAGTACCTGGGTTTACTCTAATATTCCAGTAAGAGACATCATACATAAATGACTTCGACATTCCCAGCAAACTTTTACCGGTGTTTCATGACCGGTTGTAAATAAATATTAGCTGGGCAACCCTTGAATCTTAGATACCATCTCTAATAAGAGGGGGTGAACCTCTGCTCTAAATGGCTGTAGATGCATTGATAGAAAGATAAGAAACCGAACACCCGTGAGAGTAATAAAAGGGGGGACAAGTGATGGAACACTCGACCACTGCCCCACCTCCCTGGGAGTTCTATAGAGATATTGACACCTCTTTGCATTTATCACTCTCCTCAATAATATTCCAGATCATTTGTCCCTTCTGCTATTAGACCCGGTGGAACACAATGCCAACTCTTCCCACATCCCTGTATTGATGAATTGATTAGGCCGCTCAAGTAGTTAAGTCAACTGAGGCGGTGTTAGGAATTCCAGAATAGATTTCACCTATCGCTGACATAGACCCCTTAATGGTCAGAATGTTACACCATACGGTTAGGCGTCCAATCTCAATCAGACACACACCATATTAGGGTGAAATTCACAGAAACCATGCTACCACCACAAAATAACTACACCTACCTCTTTGGGAAAGAGGAAAGGGACGAAGACCCTAGAAATTATTTTCTAATCGCCACTATTAGAAAATAACAGGCCAATCTCTTTTTTTTCATTCAACCAGATGTAGCTAAATATTGGGTGTGAATCCCTCTCATGCGGGTTCAGGAACTCCCCCCCTATGGACTCTAAAGCCCTGCCCTGTTCCCGAATGTATGAGGGAGCATCCGTTCTACTCCCAGATCACCCCATATTCTACATTATTAACTTCCAAACATGGTCGTTCTACTCACAAAAGGAATTTTCATCTCCCCCCGGGGTAAGAGTGTTCTATAAGAAGGGAGGGTGACTTCTAGTGTAAATTCCTTTTTATTATATCCATCTGATGATGATGATCGATGGTTCTTCTCATAAAATTTTCTTCTAAAGAGAGTATGGATTAATCCTTACTACATTAGGTAATCACTTAATCCATTAGTCTTTCTAGTGATGGTATTTTCCAATGTCGACTATGAAAATTCTTGTCGGTCAAACGAAATTAAGACTGCAAAGAGAATCAGAACAAAGGAGGAAGAAGAGGAAGAGGTATTTATAAACTAAGAGCCGAAAGCAAGGAAGAAGGGATACCATTTCAAGACTGAGAGTGAGTAGTGATTCTCCAATATTAATTAATATTTGTATAAAGAAATTTTGCTTCAAAGGGGGAAGAGCCCCCAATCTTCCGACAACTAACAAAAAATATGCTGTTGTTATAGCAACATATGTAGTAGAAGATGGGGCGGGAGATCAAAGAAAGAATAGAATCAAAACAAGAAGATGAAGGAAAATGACACTAGCTAACCATATTCCATTATACCTACATGCCTCTGGGTCTGAACATCTCCAATGGTACTTGAACCTCTTATCACTAAGGAGAAAGTGCCCTTGCTATTCATGTTCCACCTTACCGAATCCTGCCTTGGTGTTGACTCCATTTATTTATGCATTTATCTAGTAATATAAGAGGGAAACTTTCTTGGATGACCTTCCCTTGATAATATAAAAACTTATATTTGTATAATAGGTGACTTATGGATAAGGTTCACCAGAGGAAAGAGATTAAAAAGTGATAGGTATGTGACGAAGGTCCCGATATATGTTTGAAAGTGGGGATTCTGGGCCCCAAGAAGCCTAGGAAAAATTACTGAAAACCCATGATTCATATGATGGGAGTTACCAGTGTATTGGGAGAGGTTTTTCTATGTACAGAAACTAATGGTTAACTTGTTTGGGAATGATAGTTTTAAAGTCATCTACGACCAGCAGAATAATATGCTCAATTTATTGTTACCATATTTATCCCGAATGATGGACATGGCAATTACTATGTGGCATTGGTTGAGAGATTAGGTTGGTATGCGAATATTAGAATAGTAACTACTGAAAACTTCTTCCACTCTTATGTGCTTATGTTACACAATCAGGGGAGAGTGTAGATTAAAGAGGTAAGGCAGCCCTCGCTGAAGCGAATCCCTCAGTTCAACTCGAGTCTCCTTCGGACCCTCATTATGCTGAGCTCTTGATTGACTGACATTCAATCATGCCACATTATACTCATATCTGATAGTTAAGGAGAAAGGTGCCCTGACCTAAGATATAATTCTAAGGAGGCCACAAAAAACATCTCTCTGAGAAACAGTTCCCCTAGACCTATGGTCATGTTGTGCAATTGGGATTGCTTGAAATCCTCAAAGATGAGATATTTATTTATTTACTCAAACCTTGGGAATGAATATACAGGGAAAGGGTCCGATGGAGTGAATGGATCATCTCCTTTAATACTTTACTAACCTTGGTTGGGTAATGTAAGAAGAGACAATCTAATAAAGTCAACTCTTGCCTTCTATGGACATATATCAGCTAGAGTGCTCCGACGCCAGGTGCACGACAACAGCGATATAGGAAACCATTCAATCGAAGGATAGCAGATAGGGCTTATTGATGTATGTTATGTGTGCAGATGTAGCGTTGGTGAGGGAGTTAGTGGATGGGGGTCTATCCATAGTAAGTCAACTATTAGAATAGTACCTCTCTTGCAGGTTGACATTGGGATGATGATGAGTTGCAATGAAACCATGTTGGGGACTCTCATTGCTTCTCGGGTGGTCCAAACGAAGAGACCGATAGTGGATCAACTATTATAATATAATAGGAGCTTCTGCGAACTATTCAGTGGATAATTGGAAATGATGATAAGTGCAGAATGGCAGTGATCTGAGGGAGATAGTTGGATCCCTTGTTGAGACTCAGTGATAAAATAGAAAGAAAAACAGCCATTATCTAAAATAAAGCCATCTAAAGTGCGAGATAAAAGTGGATCAATAAAGATAAAATGTTACGGAGAGCATACAAAACTAATAGAAAAAACCAACTACTAGACTATTAGTTGAGTGCCCCATTAATCTGGACCACTGTCACTATAACTGAAAAAAAATTAGTCCACGAAGCGGTCTCGACGAAAGAGCTCCACAACCGGAATTGATGTAGTTATTGAACCGATTCACTGAGTTGTGCGCCTTTTTATCATACTTGGTAGCTCGTTCTATTTCTTTGTCCTTCGTTCGCTCTGTCCAAGTATTGAATACTAGAATGTGTACTAGAGAGGATGAGTCTTGGGGATAAAAAGTCTTATTCTTTGAGGTATTTACTATGATATCTATATATTGGGATGGTGCATTTCTCGATAGGTTTCTAAAAAGAATAACTAAAGGAATGGAAGGAGGATTGTGCACCGAAGGGGACAACAGAGCAGATGGTGAGTAGCTAAGGATAGAGTTGGTGATTGATTGCCTTAGGAATTATGTCTGTCTTATGAGGTTTAATATAGATAGGAGGTATTACACGAGGGGAAATTCATTAAGGTAGAATGAGAAGAACCTTTATTATTCAAAGAGAGGCTTCCTTTTCTTCCATAATACACATGATTCTAAGCACTAGTCACCTATTTGTCTGACGGAAAAACCATTGTAACCACCACTTGAACATATTCATCACTTACTTGAGCTTCCCCGCCCATCCACTCTATTTAGCACACTGCTTGTTTGAATCAGGTTCTTCCTATGTGAAATATTATTCATTCATTCCCCTCCCCTCCATCGTTCAAATCCTTTGCTTTATGAATCCTATGTTGTTACGGCTGATGGATGCGTCTGCGTCTTTGGCTTCATTCGTAAATGATGCTAGAGAGGAGGGTCCGAAAGTGATGGATTTTCTTTCCATACATCTCCTTCAAACCCTCTCTTCCTTGATCGGGAACATCCCTCATTCAGAGAAGTCTCCGGTTCATGGTCGACAACATATGCGGGGGTAGGGGAACCACATGAGGGACTTTCACGATTGATGCAATTTCTCATTAAAAGGGGGTTTCCCTAGATCTGAAATGAACGAATTAGAAATGCTATCAGATTTCAGATTTGAACTATATAATAAGGAGCTTCTTGTTCGTAAATTTATTTCCTGGATTCCACTTACCATCACAATGGTCGTAGAGTCCCTTGGCCTTTCATTCTTCAATAAGGCCTCGAACCTTGATTTCCCTGGAATCCATTGCACATACATTTCTGTATGGTCAGGTGGTATTTAGGCCTAATTGATTCATCACTTTCAGGAACATAACATTTGTGGAAGATCCTGAATCAAGCATGAAATTGTACAACAACATATCATTTCTCCTCAGAGTTATGTAGAAAGGGGAGAAGCTAGCTAAATATAGCTACCTTTATTTCTGTCCTGATTCATTTCCTAGAACACTACAGACAATATTAATTCATATCCTTCACTTCTTACATAAGCCCAAAAATGTTTCTTACATGTGAAGGGATATTAGCCAATTATGATAGAGGAACAAGTAATTTTCTTTTTTCCAATTCACTCTCCAGATCTATATTTATGTCAACATAAATAACAGAAGATACAACTTCATTAAAATCTACTTTGGTGGCTCCAACTGTGGGATTATTTATTCTTGCCTCAGAGGCCTCTAAAACACTTTTTTCCCATTATTTTTATACTTCCCCAACATAATACATTCATACACCACTGGAGAGAAAGATTTTTCTTTTTCCACAATCTCTGCAGGTGTAGTTTTCGACCTAAAGAAATCAATAAGTATAGCCCAACCAGTAAAAATCAGTAATTTTAGTAGTCGCAATGGGAGTAAATCGATCTTTTAGGTGATCAAATTAGTTAAACATTCTTCCAGAATTATTAAAAGTGTCTTATTCTACGTTCGGGAGAGTCAAATGAGAAGAAGAGAGCGAGAGTGGAAGGAGAAATTCAAGCAAAAGGATTCTGTTAATGGCTACGTTAGTTTAATGAAATGAAAAGCCAGAGAGAGATACACCTCAAGATTTCTTTCTTGGGACTTATCCTAGGCTAGGGTAAAGTAGGAAAGGGAGAAGGAAGGGGTAGAAAAAAAGAAGATTTATTGGCTTCTTTGAACGACTTGCAAAATTAATTTTCCCTTTCTGACATGACTATTATATTCTAATAGTTGTCTCTCGTCACTAGCTTCTATAAATATATATAAGTACTAGCTGTCGATTACATCCTCTTCTACTTCAGTCACTGCTCACTAGCTCGTAGGCCACTAGCCCCTCTCAAACTTGCTTTTGCTCGTATTAAATTTTTTTTACTTCTCGTATTAGGAATCAAAACAGGCACAAAAGGAAAGAGTCACACACACCTGGTGATATTGTTCTTTTGGCTTTAGCTCATCTTTCCTCTCCATGGGTGCGTAACATAAAGCTTTGAATAAAGTCTTCACGATAGTAGCCTTCCGCTCGGAAGTCATCAACATTCTCCAAAATCCATACATAAAAAAAATATGCACATCCAATGAAAGTTCCATTCTTCCGGGTTGAGCAGTAAGATGGAGAAAGGATAGTCTCGGCATGTATCATGTGAACAACCGACACTTCCGCATTCATTTTCTCCACCAAAGAAGTGAGCCGACAATCAATAATTTTGGGATGACTGAGAAATACAACACTCCAAAATATTTCAATGTCCAAGGCATTGATTTCCCAAGATAAACTAAATAGAAGGACTCATCTAAGTTTTCCCCTCTCTTATAGGAGTTACGGATCAATAGACTATTCCTGCGGCCATGCATCAATTTGAAAGTGAGGACACCATCCCTCTTATCTGGATATGTCTTTCCTCTGTCTTTGACTATATAAGAAGCATACCTATCTCAGGTATCATATGATTCTACCATATGATTCCCTTTACCAAAAATATTTCTTCTCCTTCCTATTTGTTCTTTAATAGATACCAGTTGATCAGGGTTTAGAGGAGAATCCCAACCAAACATTGGTTGATTTAGGCCAACTAATGCACATACCATATAGAGAGAATCACATTGGGTACTTTTCTATGATCTCTATTAAAAATGATATTGAAGGTGTAACAGCCCGAGATTTTATGAAAACTATTCTTTTTAATTTTATTAATGTCTTGTGTTGTACGCTACACCAAAAGGAGCTTGCACAATACACATCCTTGACTTGCCTTGCATTACACCCAATCGCGACCTTCCTCGATAGCGTGTGTAATACGCAATACCGAGTTTCACTAAACAACGATATTCTATTATTAAAACTAGCCGTTATGAATAGTAATAACCACTTTTTGAAATTTTATAAATTTTATTTTTCAAAATGGACTTCATTTTTGGACTCAGAATATCGAAATTAGCCTAGGGTGAAATTTTGGTATTTTTCTGAAAACTTTCAATTTTTGATGAATAGTAAAACCACTAAGTGGTAGGTTAAAAACTGAATTTTGCATAAAACTTAATTTTACCGCTTCTATGAATGGAATTTCAAAAATCCGACAGACACGGTTGATGTTAGTAAGTAAAATGTGGTTCAATGAGATAAAAATAATTTTTTGGTGAATAGTAACTTTTTATCTTTTTTACCGCGGTTAATAGTAAATAGGGTAACTAAGGGTAAATATGATATTAATATTACCCTAACACATGTCCTAATTCTATTGGACAACTGTAATTCGACCAAAAACAAACTTAGGAATAAAATATGACCATTTAGGCCCACTTGGATTAGATTAGGAAATTATTATTAATTTATTTAAAGAAGGGTTAAAATAGTTAAAATCAAAGTTTAATAAGTAAATCATTTTTAATATGGGGTTATACATAAGATAAATTCGATTGTAAATATTCATTAGAAAGATAAAAAGATTTCCTACATGATGGTATTTTATTTTTAATTTTTAGACATCAAATAATTTAATATATTTATGACACAAAGATGATTCAGTAATTATCTTATTAATGAAATATTGACATAATTGATAATATAAATACCAAAATAAATGTAATTTAAGACTTTTTATGAATTCCACTAATTTCTAGGTTACTATGATATATTAGTGTTGATTTAATCAACTTGGTTCGAACATATAATTCTGTTATGACTTTCACAAAAATCATATATCAAATAGTGTCAAAATTGACACAAAATAGTTTTTAAATCAAATATTATATTACTAATTGTTATTTTATTCCTAAAAATCTAAGGTTCGGCCAAATGACTTATATAAGTATATATATATTAATAATAAACAATTTGGGGTTCGTTTGGCATGTTATAGTAAGTGTATTAACCATATAGTGAAAGAAAACAAAAAGACATGGTAAAAGTTAAATTATTTAACTTAGAGTTAAATCTAATTGATAAGGTTAAAATAATACCCTAAACTTGTCTAAATCCTATTGGTTGATAGGATTTAGATCCATCCCCACCTTAGCTTTGAAATAAGTCCCTTTGGAGCCATTATAAACCGATTTTGACTTTAATATAAAATAATATTTCGAGATATTCCTAAGGTGCCCCTCTCCTCCCTTATAAAAGGACACCTCCTCCCCCTCCTCCTCACACCAATTTGAGCACTCAAGCTCTGACAACCTCTACCAAAATCTCTTCTCCACTTCCCTAGCAACATCCTAGAGGTTCTGGTCTTCCTCAAAGACCAATTTTAGTTCCCTAAGAGGAGGTAATTACCGTTACCAATTCTTTCATCTTAATTTCTTCTTCCACTTCTTCTTCTTAGGTTGTTTCATTATAAAGTAATAACATCAGTATCACTCATATACTGATATGTTATTATAAGTATGAAACAACCCTATTTCACCATCTATCCATCCTACGGAAAAAGAAATCACCGCGCGTGCGTACGTACGGAATACCGTCTCCACGCCGTGGTGTAATCTATTTTCCACCACCACCTTACATGGATGGGTATAATGGTGTAAAGAATAACTATACATTCTTATTACAACATCATATTGATTCTGATATATTGTATAATCCACTCCAATTCAATTCAATATTTATAGAAATGATATCATCGCTCGTGCGTACGTACGGACTACCGTCTCCACGACGCGATGAGATTCATTCTCCACATTAACCATTCATGAATGATTATAAAGCATATATAACAAGTAATAATGAAATATATGACATAATAATGATACTGGATTTATGCATATTTATATGTATGTCATCTACTTAATTCCATTAAATTCAATAAGGAAACGAAAACAGCGTTCATGCGTACGTACGGACTACCGTCTCCATGAACGGTGTATTTCATTCCATTATCAATATATAATATATATATGTATATTCTGAATATATATTATATATAAATCATGTTTTACATTCTGGATATAAGTAATCATGATCCAAGTAATCATATTAATAATTACAAGTTAAAAACACGAATGACAAATAAGACGATTTTACCCAAAATGCTACTTTAACATGAATTTACAAAAGACCGGGTAATATAAAGCCATAAGAGAACCATATATGATATCATAACAATGAATATGATTCTGTAATAAGTCAATAACATTATGAAAATCATTATACAGGAGGTTCGGACACGTACAAAGCAAGTCGGACCTAAGGTAAGGGAAATATCACAATCTCATTTTTATCCGAGATTGTTTATTCGTAAGTACTTACTGGGGTGTATTTTATCATCCACATCCATGTTTCATCAATATGTAATATTATATCCATCCACCTACAATTGTTTAAATCCATTTTTACCCTTCGGTGAGTTTTTAGTAATATGTATGAAAGGAATCTTTTGTCGTTTTTCGTACGAGGTACTTTTTGACTTTTCCGACAAAAGTACGAAGAATGTTTTTTTAACTTATACGGCATGAATGGATTTTTAAAACATTATTTCCAAGAAGATTCCTTTACGAGTTTTCAAGTTTATTTTTAATCAACTTCTTTTATTTTAAAGTCGTATGACATGTTATGAAAGGAAAAAATGTTTTTGAAGTAGAAAGGATATTTTCCTCAAGAATGGAGTTCAAGTATTTTATCAAAATTATTTTCCATCTAAGATAATAAAAGGGTTCTGTTTTTATCCCTATTATTACATGGATTTGATTATGTTGTGATGGAAATATTTTTATGAATTCCTTTATCTTATATGAATGGTTTTATGATGTCATGTTGTTTAAGAATCCCATTTTTATTACATGGGTTATGCTATGATGTATGTTTTATGATTTTGTGGCACACATAAGAATGGTATCATTATGAGATGGGTGGGACCTATATCTCCCTCCAATGCATTGGGTAAAGATTTTATATCTCATGAGATAGACAGGGCTGGAACGGTAGGTTATACCGGTTCAGTGAAACAGGACTGAAACGAGGGTTACTCGATTCAGAAAGGGACTTTGTCCACTAAG
The DNA here is from genome assembly GCA_963277665.1 of Viscum album. NCBI lineage: Eukaryota > Viridiplantae > Streptophyta > Magnoliopsida > Santalales > Viscaceae > Viscum > Viscum album. Next base: position 518,324,013 of record OY728135.1, on the reverse strand, counting down.
ATAGTCTTGGCAATGAGTCATGCCTAACAAGAAATGATTCTCTATGATTATGTGTGAATGCCACAAAGTTTCATGTTTTAAGTTATGATTATTGTGATTACATTTCACTGCCATGATTTATCCCATGTTATGAAATTATGCTCTCTTTTGCAGGTTAAGATTTCCAAAATGTTATGTTCTTATGAATACGATGTGATTGATATTTCTTTTGTTTACCCTTACTGAGCATTTGAGCTCACCCTTTTATGTTTTCTTTTCCCCAGGATATAAAGAAAGGTTTTAGCTAAAAAAAGGGAAGATCTTTATAGGAGATGTTGAAGATCTTTCACCACGATTAGAATATTACGTTCCGAGTTTCCAAAGACACTAAACTATTATGATCCTTGTGTGTGTGTTTTTGTTATGTACTGAGTATTCCGCAAATGTAATGTAATGTCCATGTAAGTCAAGATACGGGTCTCTACAGTTGGTATCAGAGGAAAGGTTTAGTCAACCTTTGGAAACTAGGATGCGAGAACTTTAGTGAGATCCCTAGAGATATTTCTAAGGTATGTCTAGGGATGTCCCTAAGGTTAAGTATACGTATAGGTTATAGTACTAGAACTACGCTAACGATCATAGAATTAAACCTAAGATGTTAGATATTGAAGGTACTCCCCCTTTATTATGTTGTTTTCCCTAGCATGATTTTTGCCTCTCACACTATTCTTTTTGGGTTTTAGACGATGGCTGGAACCCGAAGGAACCATGTTGATCAATGAAATGGACAATGCAATGATTTCCCTCCTAAACAAACAAATGTTATGGGAGATGGAGTACAAAATTTTATTGCTATACTTACACAAGCTATGAATCATTCTGGACTTCCAAATGAGCAGAGAAGGGAACAATATTCTATTGAGTCCTTCATGAGGCAACGTCCACCTTCTTTCAGTGGGACTACCGATCCACTTGTTGCTGAACAATGGATCAGTACAACTGAAAAGATATTTTCAGTTCTTCAATGTTCTGAACATGATAAAGTCATCTTAGCAGTATATCGTTTGTAAGGTGAAGCTGATCAATGGTGGAATCTTATCAAGAATACGAGGCAAAGAGATGAAATTGAGTCCATGGAATGGGACGAGTTCAAGAACTTGTTTTTCAGTAAGTACTTCCCTCATATTCTTCGAACAAAGATGGAAAAGGAGTTTCTTGAGCTGAAGCAGAAGGATGATGAATCTGTTGGTATATACGAAGCAAATTTTACAAGACTTGCAAGGTATGCATCTGGCATTATCATCCAACATGAAAGTAAAGTTGATCGATTTTTCAGTGGCTTAAAACCAAGTCTTCGAAGGGCATTAGCTATAAGAGACTTCAGTAGCTATGAAGAAATTGTGCGTTGTGCTGTCAAGGTAGAAATGGAAGTTGGTGTTACATATCCATCTCATGGTTTTGACAAGAAACGAAAGATGAAATTCAAGGAGAAATCTCAGAATAATGGTGAAAAGAAGATAAATGTTTCCTTATGCACAAAGTGTGTAAAGAAGCATGGTGGAGATTGTCTTAAAGGGACTAGAAAATGATTTAAGTGTGGAAAAGAAGGTCATCGAGTAGCTGAGTGTCGAAGTAATGGAAAAAGTGATTCTAATGATGTGAATAAAGCAAACAATGCAGAGAACACATCACCAACACTTCAATGCTTCAAGTGAAAGGAAATGGGGCATTATGCAAATAAATTCCCTAATCCAAGGGTTAGTGATGATCGACATGAGCAACCGCTTAAGGCAAAGGACAAAGGGAAGTCACATGCGATCACTATTGGCGATGTTGAATATGACAACGATGTGGTGGAATGAATAATTGTTTATGTAATAGGATTCCAAAATAATGTTGTATCATGGAGTATTGGAATATTTATGTATTGGTCTATTGTGGTTTTCAATAATTTTATTGTACCAATAACCATGGAAAGTGATTGAGATATTTTTGGAAAAATAATGATATGCGCATAATGAAGGGAAAATGAGAAAATGAAATATTTGACAGTATTCATGAGCTCATGATTGATATAAGGACTAAGTGATATCATGGTTTGAGTATATAGAATTTTTAGGATTTTGGTAACTGCATTCATGCTTTCATTAAGGTTCAATGGGTATTCAAGATAATACATGATTAAGGACTTTGAATGTCTGGAATGTGACCAGAGAAACATATCTTATGATATATGGGGATCAACGACAGTATTAAATCTCTGGTAATCGTTTTCACTATGTTAGGAGAGTGAACTGCAGTATTATGGATAAGCCTAAAGATTAGAATGGATTATGTTGGACATAAGTTAGTATTGATTAAGGATAAAAGATTTTCGATATTATTGATGGGATGTTATAGTAATGTAGTTTTAGAAAAAGGACAACCTGCAGGACGGGCGACAGCCCATCGCTTCGGACAAGGCTGTGGGAATTGAACCCACAACCGAAGTGCGACTGGCCTTTATCGCCTACCACTGGCCTACAGGAAGTCCCTGTTTAGTAGAAACTAGTTTTATTATATTAAGCAGTATGATATATGAGGTATAAGTCCATTTTAGGAACCATATATGACTAATCTCACTATAGATCGACTTATGTATATAATTTTTGCTAACCTTTTGTTTGAGACAGATGGAATGACCCGTCGTTCTATCACATGATCTGCTAACACTTCACGAATAACAAATTCAACTTCATTTATTTAAGAGATGAAGTGGAAATTGTTCAAGGCACGAACAACAGTGAGATTGTACCAAAATAAAGTAAGTATTTATTCTAATTCAAATTTTCAACTTTAGGGAAATGATCTTGAAAACCAAAAATGTTGTCCTAGTGATCTTATGCCTGATGAATCAGATGGTACCTTATATCATCACAAATCTATGGATTTGTGATTACTGGCTTTTCCATAGCCATGTTCTCTACCTCTCTCCATCAGAATATGATGGTTAGATTTCTCTTCCATATCCATATTTTCACCTATGTGGAAACCCAGTGATTGGTTTATTTGGGTAACCGTTACGTTTCATACTTTTGTTTTTAAAGATTGGTTTTGGTATTCTTTTTTACGATGTGGGTTTTTATTAAAGAAACTTTCGAATAGTAAACTATTTATAACCCCGACGAATTTCGAGGGCGAAATTCATTTTAAGGGGGGTAGAATGTAACAGCCCGAGATTTTATGAAAACTATTCTTTTTAATTTTATTAATATCTTGTGTTGTACGCTACACCAAAAGGAGCTTGCACAATACGCATCCTTGACTTGCCTTGCATTACACGCAATCACGACCTTCCTCGATAGCGTGTGTAATACGCAATACCGAGTTTCACTAAACAACGATATGCTATTATTAAAACTAGCCGTTATGAATAGTAATAACCACTTTTTGAAATTTTATAAATTTTATTTTTCAAAATGGACTTCATTTTTGGACTCAGAATATCGAAATTATCCTAGGGTGAAATTTTGGTATTTTTCTGAAAACTTTCAATTTTTGATGAATAGTAAAACCACTAAGTGGTAGGTTAAAAACTGAATTTTGCATAAAACTTAATTTTACCGCTTCTGTGAATGGAATTTCAAAAATCCGACAGACACGGTTGATGTCAGTAAGTAAAATGTGGTTCAATGAGATAAAAATAATTTTTTGGTGAATAGTAACTTTTTACCTTTTTTACCGCAGTTAATAGTAAATAGGGTAACTAAGGGTAAATATGATATTATTATTACCCTAACACATGTCCTAATTCTATTGGACAACTGTAATTCGACCAAAAAAAAACTTAGGAATAAGATATGACCATTTAGGCCCACTTGGATTAGATTAGGAAATTATTATTAATTTATTTAAAGAAGGGTTAAAATAGTTAAAATCAAAGTTTAATAAGTAAATCATTTTTAATATGGGGTTATACATAAGATAAATTCGATTGTAAATATTCATTAGAAAGCTAAAAATATTTCCTACATGATGGTATTTTATTTTTAATTTTTAGACATTAAATAATTTAATATATTTATGACACAAAGATGATGCAGTAATTATCTTATTAATGAAATATTGACATAATTGATAATATAAATACCAAAATAAATGTAATTTAAGACTTTTTATGAATTCCACTAATTTTAAAGGTTACTATGATATATTAGTGTTGATTTAATCAACTTGGTTCGAACATATAATTCTGTTATGACTTTCACAAAAATCATATATAAAATAGTGTCAAAATTGACACAAAATAGTTTTTAAATCAAATATTATATTACTAATTGTTATTTTATTCCTAAAAATCTATGGTTCGGCCAAATGACTTAGATAAGGATATATATATTAATAATAAACAATTTGGGGTTCGTTTGGCATGTTATAGTAAGTGTATTAACCATATAGTGAAAGAAAACAAAAAGACATGGTAAAAGTTAAATTATTTAACTTAGAGTTAAATCTAATTGATAAGGTTAAAATAATACCCTAAACTTGTCTAAATCCTATTGGTTGATAGGATTTAGATCCATCCCCACCTTAGCGTCGAAAAAAGACCCTTTGGAGCCATTATAAACCGATTTTTACTTTAATATAAAATAATATTTTGAGATATTCCTAAGGTGCCCCTCTCCTCCCTTATAAAAGGACACCTCCTCCCCCTCCTCCTCACACCAATTTGAGCACTCAAGCTCGGCCAAAATCTGCCAAAATCTCTTCTCCACTTCCCTAGAAACATCCTAGAGGTTCTGGTCTTCCTCAAATACCAATTTTAGTTCCCTAAGAGGAGGTCTCCAAAAGGTGCTTCAAAGAAGAGGTAATTACCGTTACCAATTCTTTCATCTTAATTTCTTCTTCCACTTCTTCTTCTTAGGTTGTTTCATTATGAAGTAATAACATCAGTATCACTCATATAATGATATGTTATTATAAGTATGAAACAACCCTATTTCACCATCTATCCATCCTACGGAAAAATAAATCACCGCGCGTGCGTACGTACAGAATACCGTCTCCATGCCGTGGTGTAATCTATTTTCCACCACCACCTTACATGGATGGGTATAATGGTGTAAAGAATAACTATAAATTCTTATTACAACATCATATTGATTCTGATATATTGTATAATCCACTCCAATTCAATTCAATATTTATAGAAATGATATCATCGCTCGTGCGTACGTACGGACTACCGTCTCCACGACGCGATGAGATTCATTCTCCACATTAACCATTCATGAATGATTATAAAGCATATATAACAAGTAATAATGAAATATATAAAATAATAATGATACTGGATTTATGTATATTTATATGTATGTCATCTACTTAATTCCATTCAATTCAATAAGGAAACGAAAACAGCGTTCATGCGTACGTACGGACTACCGTCTCCATGAACGGTGTATTTCATTCCATTATCAATATATAATATATATATGTATATTCTGAATATATATTATATATAAATCAAGTTTTACATTCTGGATATAAGTAATCATGATCCAAGTAATCATATTAATAATTACAAGTTAAAAACACGAATGACAAATAAGACGATTTTACCCAAAATGCTACTTTAGCATGAATTTACAAAAGACCGGGTAATATAAAGCCATAAGAGAACCATATATGATATCATAACAATTAATATGATTATGTAATAATTCAATAACATTATGAAAATCATTATACAGGAGGTTCAGACACGTACAAAGCAAGTCGGACCTAAGGTAAGGGAAATATCACAATCTCATTTTTATCCGAGATTGTTTATTCGTAAGTACTTAATGGGGTGTATTTTATCATCCACATCCATGTTTCATCAATATGTAATATTATATCCATCCACCTACAATTGTTTAAATCCATTTTTACCCTTCGGTGAGTTTTTAGTAATATGTATGAAAGGAATCTTTTGTCGTTTTTCGTACGAGGTACTTTTTGACTTTTCCGACAAAAGTACGAAGAATGTTTTTTTTAACTTATACGGCATGAATGGATTTTTAAAACATTATTTCCAAGAAGATTCCTTTACAAGTTTTCAAGTTTATTTTTAATCAACTTCTTTTATTTTAAAGTCGTATGACATGTTATGAAAGGAAAAAATGTTTTTGAAGTAGAAAGGATATTTTCCTCAAGAATGGAGTTCAAGTATTTTATCAAAATTATTTTCCATCTAAGATAATAAAAGGGTTATGTTTTTATCCCTATTATTACATGGATTTGATTATGTTGTGATGGAAATATTTTTATGAATTCCTTTATCTTATATGAATGGTTTTATGATGTCATGTTGTTTAAGAATCCCATTTTTATTACATGGTTTATGCTATGATGTATGTTTTATGATTTTGTGGCACACATAAGAATGGTATCATTATGAGATGGGTGGGACCTATATCTCCCTCCAATGCATTGGGTAAAGATTTTATATCTCATGAGATAGACAGGGCTGGAACGGTAGGTTATACCGGTTCAGTGAAACAGGACTGAAACGAGGGTTACTCGATTCAGAAAGGGACTTTGTCCACTAAGATAGTCTTGGAAATGAGTCATGACTAACAAGAAATGATTCTCTATGATTATGTGTGAATGCCACAAAGTTTCATGTTTTAAGTTATGATTATTGTGATTACATTTCACTGCCATGATTTATCCCATGTTATGAAATTATGCTCTCTTTTGCAGGTTAAGATTTCCAAAATGTTATGTTCTTATGAATACGATGTGATTGATATTTCTTTTGTTTACCCTTAATGAGCATTTGAGCTCACCCTTTTATGTTTTCTTTTCCCCAGGATATAAAGAAAGGTTTTAGCTAAAAAAAAGGGAAGATCTTTATAGGAGATGTTGAAGATCTTTCACCACGATTAGAAGATTACGTTCCGAGTTTCCAAAGACACTAAACTATTACGATCCTTGTGTGTGTGTTTTTGTTATGTACTAAGTATTCCGCAAATGTAATGTAATGTCCATGTAAGTCAAGATACGGGTCTCTATAGAAGGAAAGTTTTTTGACCAACTTCCATGTAAGGTATATGTATTATTAATTTTATTGTATACATGGTTTTAGTCAAAGAATGATGATCACAGTTTAAGTGTTTCACATTATCCTTCACCACATGAATTAGTGTTATTAAACCCTAAGAAACCCGTCATTATTAGAATAACATTCCATGGGGAATGCGTTGATGGAGGCCATTTTTTGGTAGGGTTCATTTCAAAACATCACCCTAATAATTTTGTTTTGTTATCCTTCCACTTATCATTTGTTTTTGGTTAAGTTTAATATTATTAAAATTTGGGGAATTAGAATTTTTTGGCATAACATCTCATCCCCTAGCTTGAATAACATATTTTATTTAGGCATCGTGGGTATGGATCCCATTTATATCCCCCAACATAAGTATATTTCACGTATACGTATAGACTAAAATGTTGGTTATATTATTTATCATATACCCTATATATTATCATTGTAATGAGATCATCCGTTCTAGAATACAGTATTGGATCTTCATAGTTGATATTGAACTAAAAAGGTTATTCTAAACTCAATGAAAAAATAAGGGGATAAAGGAAAAAACGAATTAAATAAAATCAAAAGTAAATTTTTTTATAATTGACTATGAAAAATTTGTAAAAAAAACTCCTCTAAGAAAATAATGAAAATTTTGATACAGAGGACCTTATTTAAGGGAACTCATATAGAATAGTATTTGAATTTCTCATGGAATTCAGCATAGTGGATGACCTCAAGATGTCTCTTAGGAGGCCTGACTAATAACTCAATGTTATTTTATTTCCACTTATTATATATCTTAAATTTTCCATAAATAATGTAAACATGAGAAATATAATTTTCTTATGATGAAGGAAGGAAGTAAATATATAATATAAAATTTTGGTGGAGGTAACTAGTGGTGATCCTTAGGGATATTTAAAAATCAATTCTATCATAGTTAAACAAATAATAAGTTTCTATTATCACTAGTAATATGTGAAAAAATCCATGATGAAAAATTAATCACCAATGTATCAGGATTTAGATTAATTTCTAACACACTATGAAGATATTATATTAATCATTATTTATTGCATAAATGGGAGAACTACCTCAAAATAACAAAGAATCTCCAAAATTCCCCTAGATATCACTTCTTGTGCAAGTCATAATCTATAGAAGAGAAATCTAAACAATTGAAGACCCAAAACCAAATATTTTATCACCAGGATTGAAATCAAAAGGAACTTTTTCTACCTATGTCACACCATCCCATTGTATATAGATTGACATAGGAAGATATAATAAATACAAAAATAATTAAGGAACATGAATAAATGAAAAATATATAATATAATGAAGATCACATATACTTCATCAATTCAAACCACTATAATTCAAAAATATATGAAAAATAAAAATACTATAATTAAAAATATAGGGTCTAGAACAATGAAATTATCCCCCTTTAGAATTAATAAATGATTTGTTGTAAGTTTTCATGAAATATTGAAAAATTAGGGGCATGTATTATGAAATTCAAAGAAAACATAAAATGAACGAATCTAATAATACATAGGTCTGAAATTTTATTCCACTAGAATACTTATTCCTATTTTACAAAATTAGGTCTGAAAAAATACCTCTAATAAATTCATGTTGAAATAGTGGTTTTGTGATTTGTCTATTTTTGTAAAAATAATAATTAATAAACTTTCCTATTCAATAAATAAATTAGTGGCTCCTAATGATCCTCAATTATATTTTATTTTCATGTCATTGAGACACATGTAAATTTTAAAATTTTATTACCTTATTTGGACAGATAGGTTGATGCGGTTATGGTCCAGGCCACTAAATCTTCCCCAAAACCCAAAATCTATGTCGTAGGGTTAAACATTATCATATAAACTAGACCACGAGTTCATCCAAAACACATGAAAGATACATCATCCCTACCCTATTAAGACCTTACTACATCAATTGGTGATTTGATGAAGTCAAAGTAGAAACAATGTATAGAGGCTAGATCTAATACAAACTAATGGATTCAAGGATTATACCACAAAATACATCCTATAATCTAGGCTATCTGTATGAGTATTGATAATTCCATTATAAACATATCTAAGAGTTCCTCCATAATTGATGTGGGATTCATCATCACCACCAAATTATTAATCAGAAACATTAGATAGAAATATTTCAATATTAAAGAGACATGAGTTTATAGAATATATCCCTAATACTAAATTATTTGGTCATCATCCAGACCCCTACCATTACCCAAGAAGTCATACCAGTAGGGGGAAGTTTGTGCCTACCCTTATGAACTACTCCTATAGTTTCTCTACAACCAATATGAGAAACATCATCCCACCCACTAAATAAATTGTTACCTTATTCGATGATTTAATGAACCCGAAGGGCACAACTATATAATGGATGTCCTCAATACCAACAAATGAAATCATGGTTGAAACCCCTAATCCCCCCACCCAAATCTTGGATTTAATAGGGTGTTTTGAATATCCTCTTATAAGCTAGTCAAATAGTTTCTCTAAGACCAACATGGGATGAATCATAAGTGGTTGTATAAAATATTCTCATATTTCATGTATTCTACATATACTCTTAATCTTATCATGGGATCTAGTTCATTAGCCTTGATTATTTTTGAATATTTAAGATCCATTATTTAAAAGGCATTGAAAATAGAATTCATTAGTGTAAATATAGTTCCACAACCAAGTTGTGTCAGATTAATTCCACATTACACACATGCCAATAAATATCACTAACATTTAATAAGAATACACAATCAGTTATATCTGCCTATAATTTGTTTAGGTACCAATAACATCCATTCATAATTTACGATTTCTTGATACCATAAAAAATTCATAGTTTAATCCCTTGTGAAATATTATAACGTAAATGATTATTCTATGACGTATGTTGGCATACCTTCTTGTTGAAAATTGTTACGATGTTCCTTTTATTTATAGCTTCTCGTAATCATTTTTTAATAAAAAACTTATCATAAAAGATGATGAGTTTCATAGAACTATTCAAAGAAGATTAACCATCATGGGAATATTTGAATGTTCCAATATCATATTTAATTATTTCCTTCATAGAATATGATATGGAGTATATTTAGTTACAATATAATGCTTCCCTTCAGTGTCATAAATTTCCCACTTATGACATGTACATGAAATAATAAAAAACCCATCATATCATGATTTGAATGTTGATGTATCATGATCTATGGTAGTCTATCCACTATAAAAAATCCACATAGTACCATTAGTTACAATACATCATAAATATTGTGGGGTACATTTTTGTGAAGTTCATATTTACTGACAAGGAAATGTATAACAATATTTGTTGTCTAAAAATTCAAAAAACATGCTCAAAATTATATAAATGGTCGGTAGAATCTAGAAAAAAATAATATCAAAAATATTTTAATTATTTTTCTCAAATGAATGTTAAATATACAAATTATAAAAATACAATAAAAAGAACATGAGATTGAAAATTCTGGGGTCAAGGAAAATATTTAATCGGATAATTTTCGTAATTTAAGTAATCAAATATATTTTTAATAAAAAAATCATCAAGATCATTCTGATAAAATAGAATCAAATATAATTGAAAAACTAATAGTTAAATTCAACATAAAGCTATAAATAAGACAAAAAAAGGGAATCATGATTTTAAGTTCTTTGGATAATTGGCCCACATGAATGGTTTAAGGGAATTAAGGGTCTATTATGAAAGAAATATGATAAAAATATGTACAAATAAAATGTAAGATGATAAGGTCTAATTCACCTGACATGTTCGAACATATATCAACAACATGTGATATAGTAAATCAAAAATAAATAAAGAACTAAATGATACCTCCTCGCTAGTGCTTGAACCTACCATCAGAAAAATATATTGACTCCATATAGCATATATGAAGATCAATGTGACAAACTATCCTCCTCACCATAATCTTCTAGGTATAGGATCCTCAATCCATAGTTTTCTCATAATCCATGGAAGAACTCTAATGTGTGATGTGGTAGAAAATCTATGAGATTAATTAAGTCACTCTCAAAAAAAAACAATTATGATTGATGAACAGAATTTCCTCCTACTTCTTCTATGATGAAAAATATTCATCTCACCATGTCCATCTCCACTATTGTACTATATAATGGGTGATACAAACTGAGAAGTCCTGGGGGTGAATCAATGTATATATAAATTTAAATTTATCAACAAATATAATTCTTATTCAACACCTCTCTCGAAATACTAACAGATGCCAAAAGAAAAAGAGAAGAAATTTTTTTTAATGAGGTTTAACTATATTAATGATGACTATATATACGATCTATCCTAGTTATTAATACATGCACACAAAAAATTCCTTCTTATTATCTATAGGATCTTGAGAAATGGTATGAACGTGAACTCGTAAAACTAATAGCACAAACCTATTTAATTATCTAATATATTTAAAAAACAATCCTTATAATTAATTATCACTGATGAACATATAATCCTCTACAAAGACTCTATATATTTTATTCTTCTTCTTATTTATTACACAACAGTCTCTGGTGACTGTTCATAGTTCTTCTTCAGTACTACAACATATTAGTTCCACATTTAGAATTTATATACCTTCAATTTAACTCTTTGTTGTTATTTATATTCATCGAGTATAGATTTAATATTATTTACATAATTTTTATGTTAATATCCTAAAATATCAACGAAATAAATCAATTTATTCAATACTAAAGAATCAAATATTTCCTAAAATTTCCCCCATGTAAGACTCATCTTTCAAAATTATTCTTATTCAATCTCTCCAATAAATTAGTTATAGGACACAAAATATTTCATAATGATATTTAACAATATCATTTTATCCTTTTACATTTTAATTTTACACAATATATTTTCATTTATTGTCTTTTTAAATCCTCTATGTATGAAAGACTCCATGCAGTTTTGATGTGATACTATGCCTTGTGGTGTGGAACCTCATCTCATAATCCAAATTCACCATCAACTGATAATCCTTCATTATTATAGGATTGAATAATAATCCATTAATGATCATGATGTTCAATCCATGAATACAAATAACCCAAATCATCTAAAATAATTCTTCTTTAATTTCTGAATAATAATTCTAATGTTTCCTATTTTTTTAAAATGAAATTAAAGTAGTTCTATAGTCTATAGTTTTATTTATAATATAATAAGTATCACATAACATGTACATTGAGAGGATATGAAACAAATTATCACTTAGTTATGCATGTAATGGTAGCTCATATCCCACATACAATTTTCTTGATGACACTAAAACCTAGATTTATGACACATACATTCAATTGAAACAAACCTACAAATACATTAAGTTTAGAGTGATTAGCGGTGTTGTGTTGGTAAAGTGGTGATGGGATGATGGTGATGGCGATTCCGGTAGGTCTCACCGACATGGTGATTATGGGGGAGGCAGAATAAAATGAAATTTGAGGTGATAGGTGTGAGACTCAAGGCAGGCATGTGAATCGTGATTCCTATGGGGTGATGATGGTTTTTTTCTTGAAAGTTATTGGAAAATTGAACTTTTGGACTGGAAAACGTTTTGAAATTTTGAAATGTGAACTTTTTATTTGTAAGGTTTCCTACTAAACCAGAAAGAGGACTTTTGTAAATGGGAAAAAAATTGATTTGGTGGTAGGATTTATGTTAAACTGGGGAAATATGACAACTAAATTGATTTTTATACACCCATATGTAGACAACCAATGACACATATGTTGATGAAAATGAAATCACATGTGAAGTTCTTTTAAGAATATTCCATAAACAATCTAAATATAACATAATCACAATAAAATACTCTTCAACTCATCTCTGGGTCCTCTCAACCACCCATTGAAGATTTGGATTCATCCATGGGATCATCATTTAATGGTTGTTTAATATACTTTTCTTTAGTATCTATCTTATCAATAATGAACTCTAATGTCAACATCTAAACATACCAAAAGAATTTATATTTTCATTAATATTATAGAAAACGCATCCCTTCCATAATTATTTCCCTTGAAATTGAATATAATCTCAAACAATCATCGCACTAAAAATTTATGGAAAAAATAAAATACCATCCTCAATTTGGTTTAGCAATTCCCCCTTATGATTTTTCATCAATAACAAAATATTTTATCTCCCTTCTTGTTAATAAAACTAATGTTAATAACTATAAGGGATCAATGAAACCTCATGCAAGAAAAGGAATCAAGGATTGATCATATTTAAGCCTATGTGGGCTAGGTTTTACTAGAAAAAAAGAATAATTAAATCAATCGTCAATAATGTATATAAAAATCTTTATCTAAATTCTAAAAAATCTTTATTCATATACATCCTAATATGTATAACATGATTTTATGGATTCATTCATGCGTAGATAAAAAAAATTAAAAGGTATAAAAAATATTGAGAAGAAGTTTATCCCCTAGAAAAGAACATATAATCTAGTATTTAAGAATGAAATAAGAGAGGGGGAACTCAAATAGTTACATGTCTCAGTGAGAGGGAGTGGTCTATACTTCCATTTTCAGTTATAGCTTCTCAAACTATTGGGTTGTTATAGTTTTGGTAAGAATATTAGAAACATGTTCCTTTGAAGGAACCTATTTAATCCCCATAATACCTTTTCAAAATTCCCCTTTATAAAGGGGTAATTTATTTCAATGAATTTAGACTTGGAATGGTGTACTGAATTTTTTGGAATTTTTAAATAACTGTGATGACTACAAGTTATAAAAAAGGACATGTAGCTTCAACATTCAACAATTTCAATAATGTATTCATCTATAATATCTATGTAGTTTCTTATAATGTAGTCACATATTCATTCTAAACATATACAAGTCTCACTGATGTTTCGTCATTTAATTCCACAAAATATATATTCTTTTATTGAATAATACCCCACCCAATGTGGATTTCATGTCATAAAAATCCCCTGACCAAACATCATCTGTAAATAATCTAATATCCTGATCTCATGTATTATTACACATTATTCCACACTCCAAATCCATTTATTTTTTATTTTATACAACCCTTACATTTTATGTGTAATCCTAACATAAACACCAATCAGATTTTAGAGTGAAGATACAAATTTGAAAATAAAATTTTATAAAATAAAATTTAAAATGGCCAACAAAAAATTCAATGATGATACTAACATATCCATTGGATTCTTTGAGAACCATGAAAACCATGATATGCACACTAGGAAGAAGTATTACTAGTTAGGTAGAGTCATTTCTTCATTGTACTTGTCGTCATTAACTCACTGATGTCAGACAATGCACTATAAAAAATTCACTAATCTATCCTCTAATGAAATATCTGAGTGAGCCTGTATAGGAATATTTACCATCTTCAAGAGAACCCTTAGGAAAATATAATCACACAAAATTCCACATAATAATCCAAGGTAAACAGTAAAACATTACAGGGGGACATCATTGTGAAATCCATACTATTGGAACTTCATAGATGAACCAAAATATTATCATCATAAAAACTCTTACAAGTAAATTGGAAAAAATAGATATAACAAAAACCCCAATTAAATTTTGTATACATTTTAAACAATGATAAAAAATAATATAATCCAACAAAAAATAGTATACCTCCATCCAAAAAATGAATGATCCCTAGAAAGTGAATAAGAATATACTTTCCACTAATAGAATTATTCCAAACTGGAAACAAAACATGGAGAGTGAAACTAGCTGACATCCCAACTAAGATTAGAAACATTATGGAAGTAGAGGAAATATGAATGAAAGGAGAGAAAAATAAAATTACAATGTAAGAGACACCATTGATTCTTACCAAGGGATAAAATTAACCATCACCATTAAGCCACAAATTTTGAGTTTAAGAAAATCCAAAATGGAAGAAGAAAATAAGTTGGGCTCAAATGAAAAGTGGGAACAGAAACAATGACCACTAAGTGACAAGTGTGAAAACTGAATTAGGAGATGATGAATTAGGTAAATAGTCGAGGTAAAACTATGGTTTAATGAGATGAAACCATAGTTAAACAGGTTTGAGATATATCTAAAGATCCACTACGGATTAAAATGATCTGTTTACTTTGGTTTTTTTAATATGAGGACAAAGGGTGATGAGAGATACTATGTCAAGCCTTGATGGTATTATGTAATTTATACATTCAAAGAAACATCCAAAATACTCCTCATTAAAAGTTTTAACTTTATATCCCTTGATAATATTTATTACCTCCCGAATTTGAGTGGATAGTTTGATGGATTACTATATTTAAAACTTATTCAACACCCCCATGCATATTTTTCTTTTGAGAAAAAAAGATAACCAACTTCTTAAAAAATTTGTCTCCCCATGAAAATTCACATTTCATGATGAATTGAAATTTTAAACCATTCATTCATGTTTCTTGTGAACTACTCACACAATATTTCTTAAATGGTAGAAAATATATTATAATAATGATATTTAATGATAAAGAGTGATATGGTACTTGAATGTTTTCACATACATATTTGTATCAACTTTTACATTCTAAAAATTCATTCCTTCTAGGTACATGTGAAACTTGAAGTACCAGGATCATAAAACATACTTCAACCCATGGTGTTCTTTTATAATATTATATACCTTGTTTCCATATGAATCTATCATAATTCATTTAGGTTGTTTGATAATCTTTTATTCATCTAGATCACTATTTAGAAAAGTTGATTTAACATTCATCTGGATTATTTTAAACACATTTATGATTTACTATAGATATAGATATTACAATGGATTCATGTATATCAAATGAATAGAGGATTAATCAAGTTAAATCCATTAAATTTGTGAATATATATAATGTATCATATTATATTTGTTTCAAGAAACATTATCATTATCATCAAGATTATTTTTGAATACTAATTTGGATATAACCACATTATTTTTAGTGGGTATGGGAACAAGTTATCATGTTTAATTTTTTGTGGTCTTTTCCAATTCATCATTGATGGGCTAAATACACTACATATATTCAAAATCTTCATCAACCTAATGAGGTTAAACTTTTAATGTAGAATGGTATGACCAGTGACCATGATCATCTTTCTTATATGCACACCATGATTCTGATCCTTAATAATGGTCTTATAATCAACATGTTTTCTCATCCATACATTTACCAAATTAGGATTTAATTATTCATATTCAACAATATAAGTACTAAATATATATATTGAATTTAAATCTATTTGATTTATATATGTTTTAAATAGGTTATGAATATACAACATCATTCTCGTCATCTATAATGATAGTTTTTTCGGATTCCTTCTTCATTTTCAAGGACTGCGACATTATCATTTTCCAATTTTTTTATTTCTCAAAATAAAACATGTATGATTTACCATTTCATGTATATAAAATAAATATCTCACCTTTGGACATTTTATCAAATTCTAATCCACTAATATCATTATTATTGATCATTGATGGATTTTTGACAACCCTGAAGTGTTTTACAGTTGGATTTATTTTGAACCACATATAATAAGGATTATTTCTACGTTTGGCCTTATAATACATCTATTATAAATAATTACTATAGTTATGATGACTTATAACCAGTAACACTATGAGTTATCACGAACTACTAGAATAGTTTTCGCTATATATGCTAGGATCCTATTTTTTATCTAAGGAACTATATTCTATTGAGGATAATGTTGAGGACTGAATTTTCGTCTGATTCTTTATTTGTTAAAATATTTAGTGAAGTTATGATTACAATATTATCTCTTATTATCATATCTTAGTCACTCTAAGCATATGACTCCTTGAATATCTCAAGTATTCTAAAACATTTGAACCTATCCAAGGTATAATATTTGCAAGTCATCAACATGATATATGTTATACTTATGAAATCATCTATGAAATGAGAGAAATATATTTCTCCCTTGGTGGTAAGAAAACATACAAAATAGTGAATCAATGTAAGAGGATTTCAATTTTGATATCAACTCCCTCATGAGTTTTGATAACCATTTTAACCATTGTGAATGTTTTACAAATAATGGTTGCATTTTCATTCAGAATGGGAAGATTCCTAATATATTACTCTTTGATCAGCTTCTTTATATTATTTTATCCAATGTGACCAATTATTTTATGCCATAATTTTTTTACCTCTAAAATTAAGTAATAGTATTAACCAACTTATCCAATTTGAAATAAATATCTTGGGGTACTCAAACCCCTTGTTACAATGGAACTATTTTTCATTAATTTTGATTATGAATTTCTTTTTTATTAAGGTAACTTGATTTGTAGAAATACATAGTTATGATACACTTGGAAAGCTATGATTTAACCCATCAAAAGACAAAACTGATTTAGACTAATTTGGTTTTCTATAATGTTTTTTCATCCAATACCATTAACCTATAATATGCTATCATTATAAAAATTTATATATTTTTCTTTACATATGTCAAAATTTATAAGGATTTTTATATCAACAGTCATGTGAGATGAACACCTATTGACCATAATCTAACTTTTATCAAACATTTATTTTTTAAATCCAACTTCAAGAATATTTCCTATTTCCCCACCCAACTTTGATATTGATAATTATTGAACATTTAACATATATTCCACATATATGGGTAAAATGAAACACCTAAATTTAATGTGGTTCCATTTTTATTACATTTTCCATATAACTCATTAAGTATCTTAAATATGTTCATTATATCAATTTTTCTGAAAATATTGAAGTATTTTTTGAGTTATCATATTGATTTGTTGTCTCCCTCTTGATTTATGCTATCTTATTAGTCATTATAGAGAAGTATTATATCATATTTTTTATTCCTTATGGATAAATAGATAATAAAACTAGAAATATAACTTTAATGGTGTATTTTAATAATAATATGATTCTAAAATGACTAATGTATTAATTTTATTTCATCATTTTAATTTGTAATCTCTATAATGAACATTTGTAAAATTATTCTGTAAATTTTTTTGGCTGGTAAAAAATAATTTATAGATTTTTTCCTTATATATTTAATAAAATTTTCAGTTTTCTTTTTTACTTTTTAGTTATTCCAAATTAAAATTTATCATTTCTTTACTTAGTAGGATTAATATTTTTTGACATAACTTTAGTAGTATATATATTCTCATGTCTTAGATATTGTTAAAAAAATCTACATGTAGTATGTTATGCAGGTCATTATCCTTTTCCCATTAACAACCTTAATCAAGTTCCATTTTTTTCTATTCTTTCTACTCATATTATAAAATATATATTTTTATTATATAAAATTCTATTTTCACAAGGATAATATTAATAGTGATGTTTTCAATGATTTACCCATTTTTAATATAAACATAAAAATCTAAATTTATTTGATTAATCTATCTTTTAAGAATATACTTGAATTTTTTTATCATACCTTATTTTAGTTAGAGTTTACATTCTCTTAGCCTCCATATTTCTTTCAAATACATTTTTATTTCTTTTTTAATAGTATATTCTTTAGTTTTATCTCACAACTCTATATTACGCCTTCCATTGTATTGTGAATCATTTTTTGATAAGTTTACATCTTCTTCTTATTTTTTATGATCCATAAACACTCATTGAGAGGTATCTCTAGTAGCCTCATTATCATTATTACCACTTCATTCACTATTAGATTAGACTTTCTCAACAAACAAGAATATGATTATAAATGTACCACATGAAATGTTTTTCTCCTTCTATTTGACATAGTGTATGATAGATTTATCCTATTAATGGAATTCTAGGAAACATATTTATTTTGTATTATCCTCCAATTACCAAAAGGTATTTTTCTAATAAATTGATAACCTCTCAATAATTAAAACATTTTATGTGAAGTTTTACTACATACTAACCACTTCCTCTTGAAAAATTTCATTATATAAGATAATGACTTTCAACATAATCTTCCATATCTTCTTATTTATTCAAGCATTTTTTCTTCTCTTCAATATTCATACCTTGTAAATCATTGAAATCCATTTTTATTACCTACTCACCCTTTATTTTAATAGAAGTTCCTATTATTATTTCATTATTAATGATAGTGTTCTATTTTTCATATGTATTGAAGTGATAAATATAAATATATTCTAGGGATTAGATATTTGAATCAAATTTAGTATACACGATTCTCATATTTTTTTTACAAATATAAAGTCATCAATATTTTATCCAAATCCTCTAATAATACTAAATATCAGGATTAAACTAGTAATGAACTCATTAGTAATTTCATCCTCTTATAATATAACACCTTAAAACTATTTTCAAATTAGTTTTGTATTTATTTCTTTCGCCTTTTTTTGTATCCTTCATGAATGCGATGGAGTTTCTTCAAAATAGAATTAAAAATTCTCCATCACATGATCTTTGTAATATCCTTCCATGATAGATAAGATAACAAAACAATGATGGACTTACTATCATTTTCAATGATTCTATTTTCAACTAGAGACAATTCAAACATTTCATTAGGAGTAGTGAATCTATGTTGAATATAATCATGAAAATCGATCCCCATATAAAAAATTATATGTACCATAATAGGTAATTGATGGAAACTGGAGAATTAACGTCACCCTCATACCAATTATTGGATCACATGTAGGGTGATACCCAATGGGAGGGGTGAAGGTGTGTTTTAAATTTAAAAATTCCCTTAAAATCACATTGTTATTCCTAATTTAAGGATGATTATACCCCCAGTGTTTTATGGTTATTTTTCAATTCATACAACTCCCTTCTCATTATCAAAAGGTAATAGGGAATTAGTATGTCCTTTAACTCATACAACTACTAGACCTAACAAATTATAGGTTCACATCACCAAAATAAACAAATCCTTATAAATAATTATCATTGATAAATAAATGATCCTACACATGGAATCCATAGATCTTTATCTCCTTTTTATTCCATACATAGTAGTCTCTTTCAGTTGTTATCAGTTTTTATTCAATATAATTTTGAATCGATTTTACTCTCATAATTTCAACAACACCACTTTCTTCATTTCGAATTATTTATATTCACTAAATAAAGGATGAATATTATTTCAATAATTTTTATGAAATTTTTTCCCAATCATAGTGGAATAAATCAATTTATTAAAAACACAACATTAATTTATTCCCAAAAAATATCTCCCCTTTAAGACCCATATTTCAATTTTATTATCCTTAAAAATTCCTTATAAAGAAGGCCTAAGACTCAAAATTCTTCTTCATTATATTTAAAAATATCAACGTATCTTTCAATTTTTAAAATATAAACAATATAAATGAAATTATAATCTCTTTAAAATCCTCTATGTATTCATGAATTCACGCCATTATGATGCGAAAGTATGCCTTTCATCTTGGAACATCACCCCAACATCCGAATTCTCACTCATATAATAATCCTTCATTATTATATGCTTAATAATGGAATATATATTATCATTATGTTTGATCCATGAAAAAAAAGAGGGTGTGCATCATGTGAATTTATTCTCCTTTAGTTCAGAATAATAATTTTGAGTTTTTCTCATATTCTCCACTTAAATCCAAATAATTATTAATTCTATAAATTTAATTATAATATGATAAGTGTTTCATCACATGTACATTGGGGGAACATGAAACATACACTTTTTTATCACACATATTTTGATAGATTAGATAACACATACACTTATCTTGATGAAACTTACGCCCAACATGAAGACACCAATACTTAGCTAAAACACACCTACCCCAACATGCTTTTTTTTGATGATTCAACTCCACTGAGGTTTACATATATGCTGGTGAAAATGACACCTACACTAAATCTCAAACATAGATATGAAACAACCAATGACATATATATTAAGGTAAAAATACACCTATATAGGCAATCCATTGTAAATATTTTAGAACCAATATATAATTCATTAAAACACGATAAACTCCTCTTCAAATAATCTCTGGGGATTCTCAACCACTAATATAAACTATAGAATTCCTATAGGGGAAGTCCCTTTAATGTATAGTCACATCATAAGTATTTAACAACTTCCTTATCTATCATGACATCCAATGTCCACATCCACACATGCTAATGTATTACATCAGAAATTTCTTGTTATAGACAACTCTTATATTTCATTAGTACTTTTCTTGAATATGAATATAATCTCAATAAACATCACACTAAACATATATGAAAATCAAATACAACACCACATGTAAGAGGGTACAACAAACTCCCTATTCTCTTAGAGAAAATATTTTCCAAAACAAGGCATCTCTTCTCCAAAATAACCATCTAATAAAGCTCTACACCTAAAAATAGAGGAGGCATAGCTGTAGAGTTGGATCAAATAAAGTTATTAAATCATAGAAATCTATAAGCACATGTATACTGATGTGAACTATACAACTATAAGTAAACAATAACCAAGCATGACATGCACTACATGAGATTTAATAGCTCGAGACATTAGAATAAAACTCATAAACAACATATGTATCAAATATTCTCGTGGTCCAACTAGAAAAAGTATGGAAACACATTTCATATGAATCAACTCTTAGTAATTTTACTTCATATTAAGCATATCATCCAGGAGAGTTTAAAACCCCTATCCTAACATATGAACAAAAAATCATGAAATATTAAAAAAAACATCATAGAAGATTAAAAAATCCTTTATATCTAATTAAACAATAAGATATGTTATAATAAACCACAAAAGAATCAATAAGAAACACACCTCACATAAATTGAGCCATATCCCATTCCATAAAATCACAATTTGAGAAAAATAATTGAAATAATAAAATAAAAAATAATGAAAATACATTAAATTATAACTCTATAAATGAATGGAATTAAAAAATATATACCATGAAAATTGAATGCATAAACATAAACCCCTAATTTCATTTCACTACATAACCTGTCACATTAATTTGAGAAAACATGAAAACCTAATCAATTCTTAGAGTATAAAATCCAAATACACTCTATGAGAATATTAGTTACAAATAAGTTTCTAATCAATGAATTATAGTTCTCAATGCTAAAAAATTCCCAAAATGACATGATAATCTATAAAATTTCATTAAATGAACCTTACCTTAACTTATATGAGATTTTTTCTGCATACCTATGACCAAACAAAACTAATGAAAACAACGGTTTAAATTTATCTCTTATGTGACTCCAAAACACCAATGAATAATTTATCATTATAAAATTACTCAAATTAGAAAAAATGGAAAATAAAATTCAAGGAATAAAAAACTCAAAATTTAAAACAATTCATATGAAAGTAGAAAAACTAAAAGAAAAGACCACAGAATGAAATCAGACAAAAGATTTTAATAATTAAAAATATAGGGATATGAGCATCAACAATACCTAGAAAATCATCCTAAATCAACATAGGCCCACTCAACGTTATGAATTCACTAGGAGTGTTATTGAACAACAGCCCCATAAAGACAACACAAATTTTATTATTCACATTACAAGGAATTGTAATCCTCTTCCAAAATATGGGAAAGCTAAATCAATATTATGTCTAATTCAAGGCCAAAAATAATAATAAATTATTATAAAACAAAAATGTCTGCATATAAAGAGAACAACCAATATAAACTACACACCCCTAAAAGGATTTCTTGTAAATAAGTGGGAACCCAATAGAATAACATCAAAAGATTAATGACAGTTCAATAATAACGGTGGACAACAAAGAAAATACTTAAGAAACACCTCACTATATTTCAACAATACTACTACTAGGTTAACAACTAAAAAAGCTACCCAACTCCTAATTATATAAAAAGGTAGAACTCGGACCAAGTGGAATCATCTAAATCAATTTTTCAACAAAAAATGAAAACAAAAAAGGCTACAAAAAAATTCAAAACCATAAAGATCGAATCCAAGAAAAATATTTCTATAAATACAATAAAAAATAAAAAACAATGAATTTTGATATTTGAAATTTAGTACACATTATCTTTGATAAAATGTTTTTCAATTTAAATTAGGAGGAATTCTGAATTCAACATTTGAGAGATTTATGAATTTAATTTTGTTCCAAAAATTCTAAAACGAAAATTAAAACTTTATTATAATTATAAAAATAGTAGAAATAATAATGATCTCATAAATTACTAAAATCATGAAATGAATTATCACTAGTGGTATTTAAATATATTGATTATAATAAATAAAAATTAAGAGCATGTGATTTAAATTACAGGTTCAAAAAAATAATTATTGTGAAACACATGTTAAATAGATGCTAACAAATATAGTTTTATTAACAAAAATGAACATAAATATTAGTATGATATAAAAAAAATATATGAGAGTGATTAGTGTAATCCGTCAATATAACATGGTAAAGAAAAAAGGGGACACTAAGAATTTTATTTCTTTTGGAGATTAGTCTATATTTATAGGGTAGAGGAACTGAGATTCCATTATACAACAAATAGGAATAAAATGGATTCAATGAAAAATCAAATAGTCTAGGAATAAATCAAATGACATGACCAAAAATACATCATCAACTAGTGATACATGAATAAATAATGAAATAATTAGCTGCCTAAAACCTACTTACTAAGCCTTAAATATAACATTTTGAAAGTTATTGAGTCATTATTCTATTTATGATGATCAACTTGATAAACTATCATTCTCGCCATTTTACTATAGAAATATTCACCTAAACCTTAGGTTATTCCTGATCCATAGAAGTAATTTGATGTATGCAGTTGTAGAATCATTAAAAACATGATGAAGATCCTCACCAAAAATCCCAGATTATGGATGCCTCCCTTTTCCTCTTTACCCTCATCTAACAAAATATACTTTAGTCACCATATCCCTCTCATCCATTCTCTATAGGTGATTATGAATAATCATAACAAGGGGGGTATCACCCTTAATCTCATTTAAGGTGAGTGAAATGTCTCATAATCATGGATTTATGGTAGTAAAAATAGTTTCAATCAAGTTGTTACATCACATGGATCTAAGAGAACATGTGGATGGATGTGACACATCCTACTAAAACCATAAAATATCTCATTAGGACACACATTGTGTGAGATTAATTATCCTACAACACAAAATCTTACTTTTAAACCATGTAGGAATGAAATACACCCCTGTCCCAACTATTTTAGGTGAGGTTTATAGTTATGATAGAATCAACACCTAATCATTGGATGTTAAATTAAACTATCCACCATGTGATATTTAAACCCTACCCTAATGTCATAATAACAAAATCATGGAATATTAAGGGACACTACCATGGAATATTAAACAGTTAATCATATCTGATTATCCAAGTAGTAATTTGGGAATGAACCATGTAATAATAAACAACACCAAACACACCTCACCTGATATTAACCACATCCCATGTTCGATAACCCCCCAAAAACCCACTAATGAAAAAAATTTGAATTAATGAACAAAAAATATTAAATTTTATTCCATTATAAAACTACTAATGATTAAAATTTATAATGATATAGATATTATTTGTTTAAGAATCACATAAAATCACAATGAAAGCTAGTTTCACCACATTCTCATTGTTATAAACACATATTATATGAGATGGATTGATGTGGTCGTCCAAATTCAACAACCATTATCAATTGGGTATAAATTTTGTTTTTTAAAAACTAAATAAATGAAATATCAAAATATGACTATTATTTTTCTTAACAATACATAAACCAATAAATAGGCTTCAAAATATTATAATAAAATTTCATAACCAAGAATTATAAAGGAATACAACATCTATGAATAAACAAAATTGGTATTGGTGATACAATAAATAATGTTAAGAATAATTATTAAAAATAAAAATATGAATCTATAAAAAATGAAATGAAAAACCAGAATAAAGAAATATGAAAATTAAATTCTATAAACTAATATACATATGAACATAAAAACCTGATAAAGTAACTTTTTGTACATAAATAATCAATTTGGGAAATCAATACAAACTGTATCATATAGCGATTCAAATGAGCATACCATAAATAATTTTGGCATATTAAACAAAACAAAAAATCTTAAAAACCTGGTAATATTAAATAATCTAAAACATAATATCATATTTGATATAAATTTATAAACAACAAACATAAATAAATAGTTTTATGAAACATCAAAATTGATTTGAATAAATAATAAATGATGATAGGAAAGAAAACATTAATTAGTTTAAAGGTTGATAGAGAAAAGAGAAATTTCTAAGAGGACATATAAATCACTTTGATTAGGCTAATTGGATTGTGTGGATGATGTGTCTTTATCACATTATTTCACTATATATAAAATTGATGATATGAAATTGAGAAAATGTAAGAATGAATACACTTTAATAATTATCCAATAATGAGGATCTCAAGGCACTTAGGACTCAAGGTTATGATGATCACAGGGATATGATTTATTCCTACGAATCAATATATACACACATGATACATCTAAATAACACCATCAATACAATCTCAACAAGATATAAATTGAAAAAGGGAAATTTGTATTGAACCCCCATACTAAGGTTTAGTTTAACCTCATCTGTGAGATATATCTTTTAAAAGAAAATGTTGTGAAATAGTATCTTCATATAGATCTATAGACATCTAGGTTCATCACTATCCATATTCATTGTCACCATCTAATTTCATTTTAATATAGTTTTTTCATACCCATGTTCAACTACAAAACCAATAGATTACTTGAAGTCAACATTCTTGTGTTGCAGCTACGAAACACTAGGGCTCAGTGGATGTGGTAGATAGGGTGATGCTAATGATAAACAAATTTCATATATTATTAATGTTCATAAATATATTTTATGGATTCATATATAATTCTACGATATTATAAAATGTTTTAGTAAAAACATTATTTTATTATTGCTGAAATGTTTTCCATGAAATATATTCTTTTTATTTGAAGTTAAAATTTAAATTTTTTTTGTTTGAAATTTTTAAAATGATCTTCATTTTTTTAATCATCATACCAATTTATCTTTGAAAATTTTTAAATTTTTTCTAAAAAGATTCATTATTAAGTGAACAATTGAAATTTTTAATTTGTATAAAAACTGTCTTTCCTTTTGAAGTTATTAAAAATTATAATATTATTTTGGATTGATATTAAAAATTTCCAGTATATTTTTATTTAAATCAATAAAAATAATCCCATATGAATTATTATTATATTTTATTTTGGTATAAAATCATTTTTATTCATAAAAATTAAATTTTTCTAAAACCTATTTTTAGTTTATTTTCCACACATATTTTAAAATTAATTTCTTCCACTTATACAAATTGAATCAAGAAAATTGGATTTGATCTTTTAAATTATTATTTTATCATTTTATATTGTATTTAATTTTATTTTTGTTTATAATTAATAGTTACAATTTTAAAACATTACCACCTCTATTAAAGTTAAAAGGGTTAAGGTGGGCAGATTAAACTGAGAAATAAAGAATATAATATCTATAAAACATGTATAAAGGTGAATATTTTAGTGTTTATAGAAATTTACATATCTTCTATTTTAAATTTTTCTATTTGGGCCACTTGAACTTGATAAATATATTTATTATATTAAATATTTTTAATGTGTTTACAATATTTCTCCTCTACTCAATTATAAAAGTGTAATTAATATCCTCATATATTCACTCCTTTTGAGCCACATAAATAAAAAATATATATAAAAAACCATTCCAAACTATCCTCCAAACACACTATGGGTCTTGGTATTCTTAAAATACCAATCTTATAAGGAATAAATTTAATACCTATGGGAGATATCAGAGGAGTATGAATATGTCATAAGATACATATTTTATTTTTCATTATTACTTTTAACACTTCCAAATTTGTTATAACCAATAAAAAATAAATAAATAAGAACCTTCTGAATAATGAAATTTTTTTATTTTTATGAAAAAACTATTTTATATCTCTTTTCCATCCCATATGAAATGAAAACATCGCTCATTCATACATGTAGAGTACCACCTCCATGATGTGATGTGTTTCGTTTTCAATAACCAACTCACATGATTGGTTATAAATATGTAATTAAATAATATATAATATCTTTATGAAATTATTATCATTTTGATAATATAATAAAATAATTTCCTTCATACATTTTCTATCATTTTGAAAATGATAACATATATTGTACATACTTGTGTAATACCACCTTCATGAAGTGTTGGGATTAGTTTTTCATCAATTCCATAAATTCTTGGTCATACTTATGAATATAATGATTAAATATAAAATTTATTAAAAAATTATGATTCTATAATATTAATGTAGTAAATAAATTTTTTCATTCTATCTAGTAGAAAAATGGAAATTTCGCTCATGTCTAATTGAGGAAAACTACATCCATGATACGATGTATTTATTTTTTTATTTCCACCATCCATATATGGGTTTAATTTTTTTAATGTATAAATATAATATTTTTTCATGATTAAAATTATTTACATTATTAATCCATGATCCCTTTGACCTTTTTTATCCCACCAAATTCGTTTTTGAATTATAAACTAAATGTTATGAAGACATCCATTATAAACTTAAATATATTAAATATTAAATAAAACATTGTAAAAAACAAAATATTTTAAATAATGATAATTTAATAGACATGAAAACATTTCTTATGAAATTATAAAACTTATATATTTTTATTACATATTAAGGTAGCTATATGAACGATTCAAGTCAAGACTCAAGGTAAGAGACTTTATTTTCAAAATTATATTTTATTGTTTTATATCCATGTATTTTTTCCTCTAGGTTGAGGTTCTTTTAAATTTTCTAGGAATGATCTTATATGTGTTTAATATATTTCTAAATTTCATATAAAACAATTTTTTTAATTTATATTCAAAGGATTAAAAAGGGATCTTTTCATTGTTTTTTCTATGAGTTATTTACAACTTTTTTCAAAAGTACAGAGAGAATTTTTTAACCTATAAGGATCCACCTCCAATTCCCATTTTCATATCCATTATTAATTATCAAGATTATTATATTGTTTAATATGTTTTTTAAATGAATATTATATTATTAATATTCTAATAACATTTAGTTTTAATTTTTTTCTAATGAAACAAAAAATTATTCTCATTTTTTGAAAGGACTAGTAGTGTTATTACTTATGATATTGAATTCCAACTAAAATGAGTTTTATAGTTAATGTTTAAAAAAATATTTTATTCATGATAATTTTATTGTCAGTTTTATATTAATTATGGGTGAGATTGAAATAATTTAATGATAGGTGAGCCCGATATAGTTGTCCAGCGCATTAAGAAAAGTGAATGAGGTTACCAGTGATAGCTTACTCTTATGATATGTGGGAATTATTCCTTTAGGTGATTCCATTATAATGGATATTTTAAAGGTGACAGTAAGGATAATTCCGAAAGATAACAACAAAGTATGATTTTAACTGTTTGTAAAGGAAATAATTGTGTTTCAATAAGGTAATCAAATGAGCCTATCTTTTTTTTGTGATGGTACATTGGGTTTTTTAATTGAGAAGATTATTTTCAATCGAAATCTATTAATTATATTTAATATTTTTCAATATAACAACATGATTATTTTTTTTTTACTTCATTATTTCATATGAAATGTTTTATTAAATCTATAAATATATTAATTTTTTTTCAAGGAAAATTAAATTTATATTTGAGCTGAAATGCTTGTTAGGAAAAAGGAAAACATTCTAATGGATTTTACATGTTTAAAAATGGACTAATTTTGTTATTTTCATTTATATTCCATAATAATATTTTTTTATTATCACATTTTTTCAAATATTTTTCATAGGGTTTAAGGATGAGTATGAATGTAAATAGAGTCATTGTTCCTGTTATGGGAGTTACCATGAATAATGTAATCATCTCAATATAAAGAACATTTTTTGAGAAAAAATGGTCATTATGTTTTAATTGTCACTTTATAATTTAATATTTTTAAAAAATATCTAAAAACAAAAACATATAAAGATATTTTTTTTATCTAAGTGATTGAAAATATGCTAAAAATCATTTAATTTATTGGGAATTTATGTTTAGGTTTTTATAATTGGTATGGAGGAAAGTGTTTAGAAAAATTTAGAGGTTAGAATGATTTCAAAAGATATAATTAAGAAATTTTAATTTATGATTTTGTTACAATGAGATATTATTTATAGATTTACATTTTTATTCACCTAATATATGTTTATTAAAAATTGTTTTCTACAAATGAAACTAGGAATCTAAGCTAGAAATGCCTCATGAGGATAATATCCTTTAGAAACCAAAATCAGGAATAGTTGGAACTAGAATATATTAGTTTGCATCTGTGTTAATTCATTTACAATAGACTTTTAATAGATGTACAAATATACTGTAGAAACCATATTTTACATTAAATAATATGTTAAAGAGGATCATTACATTAAATAACACCCTCTAATTTTTAGTGGATCCTCTGAATGAGTGAGAGATGAATGAATGATTAACACTTTTAAGAAGATATTTGGAGTTCGTGGATGTTTATAACATAGAATATAAAACCTTTATATTTATCATTTTGAATTTGAATCCAATTAATGGTGTTAATTAATTTAGAACACTAAGGGAAATGAAGAAATTGGAATCATGGAATGGATGGTATTTAAGGACCCATTCCCTGAAACTAATTTTCTAAAATTTATTCAACATAGAAGGGAAATGACATTTTTTAGAGATGTAGAAAAAGTAGGTGATCTCTATTACTACCTATGATGTTAATTTTACAAGATTTTACTGGTATACACCAAATTTAATTTTGAACTATGATAGTAAAATTGATCAATTTTTTATAGGATTGGATATATGTTTATGAAGATATTTGTTTTCTCATGTGTTCAGATGTTATGAGGAAAATTTTGTGGTGTGATGCAAAAGATGAGATGGTGTTTCTATAATTTTACAAGAATAAGGATAAATAGTTATCAAGGAGGTAGTCAATGGGGAATCATTTGGTTTAATAAAAATAATTGTAAGAATAATAAAATACCATTACAGGGTCTTAAAAATATCTACCAAGGGAATGGAAATGCCCTCATTAAATTGAATATGGAAAGAGATGAATTTTGGGATAAAAATTAGAGGAAATGATTAATGGAATCCAATTTGGGAAAGAACCTAAATTGGATATTGTACCGGTTACTAGGAAAGGTATGTGGAAGGCACTAACCACAAACCCAGAGGTATGTGGATGTCCCATGAAGCATTGGCCAGTGAACCAGACAGTTTGCAAAATGAATGAGGAATGACGTCGGTGAACCGTGATCCACTTCATTGGTGGAATAGAGGAGGATAAATGACAACCTCAAACCATGTCCCCGCTAACCATGTCTTTAGAGAAAACATGTTGAAGAATTAATTCCCCTCACACCATCTCTGTAGCCAGAGTAATTCACCTATGAGGCAAGAATGTCAGCGGCCCATGAACCACATCATTTGTGGGAGTGAGGTGGTGATTTCTGCTACCGCAAACCGTAACACCGCATATATTGGTTGACCAAGTATTCTGCAGGTCAAATGATCCCTCCACGGGCTTATGCAAAAGGATTTGTGTGACCCATAAATACAACCTCCTCAAAAATCTATAAAAGGACCCCAAGGGGAGCTGAGTAAAAGAACATATTATTCGAGGAAATATTGGAATTCAAAGGCAGAAGACATTAAAGGAAAAAACCGATTGTGTGTGGAACCACGATTGGTTTCCAACAGGTATAAACACACTGAAAATCATAAAACAATTAACCATAATAATATGGGAAAATCGCAAACCTAGAAAGAGAACCATGAACCATACTCCCTTCATGAATGAGAATCCTGCAAACTACATGACTAATTCCCATTTTTAAAATAGGTGTATCACATTGAACATCTCTATGTGGATGAAACCCTACCTTGTGTATCATTCCACTGTGCTGAGGGACTCTAGTTCCTCATACAATAATAGTATGTAGACAAAATCTATGTCCACATGCCACCCCAGTACACGGACAAAGTCCAGGACCATGTACCGACCCGGTACACAGACAATTTCTAGATCTGCATAGCATCCTAGTACACAGAAGACCCTTCCACCTATATAAAAAACGCTATATGAATGATACCCCACCCTGCATGAACTAGTGGAACACTTATTATGGTGTCTTAACATTTTCCACATGCTGATGCCAATAATTCCCTTCCATTTCTGTCCCATACTCCGAATCCTCTATGAAAATCAGTCCATTAGCATTAGGCCAAAGCCTCTTCCTAAGCCACCATCCACATATGAACGGACCATCAGGCACATCAGTGAACCCTTCTGAGTCTACATACCCATGGTAAGTGGAGTCATGAAGGCAATCCTTGCATCCGTACGGACTCTAGGAATGTTTTTAAGTCTATATTCCAATGGTAACCTGGTGTCCAACCTTGGTATACATACTTGGACCTCCCCATTATAGGGATCAAGGGAGATAAATTTCTATTCCATTCATTGGGGGACAATGATAAGTTAATGTTATGAAACTTTTTCCTTCCTTCTAAAGATAAGAAACATTTGTCCCCTCTCCCAGAACCCATATTAGGGTATCCCTCAGGGATTAATCCACAAGGATTTTGAGATAGACCTAATGACGGTCAATTTCTTTTCACATTTCATTGTGCCATACCCTCCTCTACCGTAACCCCAAAATCTTCCATCATGGGATAATTATTTCCCATCAAAGGAGAAGGGAATGTGTGTGGTTTGTGAGATATACCACTTCTTTTCATTTTCAAACCGGGCATGACTCACGTGGGTTTAGAAGTTAACAATGATTCTAGAATCCACCCCAACCATTATTTCATGAACTATGAGAACTCTTATTCCAAACACAATAAGGATACATAGAAAGCATTTATCTAGGCCTAATATCTATATCACCTCATCTATGAAATGAGAGATCGTGCCCCCTTTAAGTGGGATGTTTCCATGCATAAGCCCCACAATAATTTAACTATGAGAAATATGATTCATGCTCTAACCAAAATATGTATGATGCCTACCTAAGGCCCGAGATCACAGTAAATTCTCCTTAAATATCAGTCTCAATATTAATCTACCCCTGGCAAACATAGTCTCTTCTATGATAAAATCCCTAACATAAATAAACAATGAAGTATTTGATTCCTAACTAGCTGGGATACATAAGAATCCTCCTTGATATCCAAACCCAACAACCAAATTTCCCTAGTGTTCACTAGGCCTTATCCTCATTATGGTCGTTTCTACCCAGGAGACCATGACTCTCTCGAGTATCCTAGGACACTTCGGCATAGTCCCACATGATATATTGACTAGGTATCCCTTGCCAAGAGGTCCTTACCACATAATTTTTAATATCATGGATGGGTCTTCATCACATTGCCTTAAAATGTGATGTGTCAAGTTAAAAAACACTGAACTACATGGATTCTAATTCCTCTCCTGGGGATATGTAGGAAGCCCATATTATGGATTCAATCTTGATAGAGAAACAAAATCTTTCCCCTGGATGATAATAAACTCTTGAGAACCTCATCATATGGATTAAACTCTTGTTGTCATGGAAATTTCTAACCCATGTGTAGATATGGTTAATCTTACAACCAAAGGGTGACCTGAAGACACACTCATGAAAAAAAAAGGATTCACAACATATGAGAATTGCTTAAATCCATGATAGAGTCACATAGTGGCCAATATTTACCCCAAAAAGGGTGTGATGAGTCCGACCTCCCATACTCCCGACCAATGGAGTCCTTAAGTGTCATTGGCCAAATCATCATCCAAAGAGTGCCTACCATTTCCTAAAAGGTCCATGAATCATGGATTCTAGGGCCATTGACTATTTTTGGATCCACAAATAAACTCGTTGGATACCAATGGAGGACTTCGTAACCGCAGTGAAACCCATCATAGTAACAAACTACAAGTTAATGTCTATTAGGACATTTTGGCTTCCACAAAAAAACAACGCAAATCAGGTTGAAACAAAAATGGGGAACCTGATGTGAATCCATAACCTAGGTGGTTTTATTATCTAACCATGAGACACTTTCATCAAAAAAAGGGGGAAGAAGGACAAGAAAGACCATAAATTATATATGTTATCATGAGATTCAATATTGAAACATTTTTTGACAATATATGTCACATATATATTAAATTCATTCCAGAAATAACTATTCAGTCCAAATGGATTCCCAAAATTTTTCGTGTGCATGCATGTCAATGACCACACAGGCGGTCAGGTCCCCAGAAAAGAACATGAATCACTCAACTACCCAACATCTTTAATTATGGGTTTCAAACACGCTGATTATGGAGTACCACAAAATTGGTAGTCTTCTTATGATGGAGGAGAAAGATATTCCCTCCAATTATGAAAGCTCTCCAGCCGCCTATCCAACTGAGACCGATAATCCATCATAGAATAGTTCCACTGGCCATATGAAATCATTTCAGATTTTTTTCCCAAGAATGAGAAAACAAATTTCTCCATTATCATTGGGAGGCATATGAGGTCAGCACCAATGAATTCATTCCAAATACACATGAACCCCACTCAAGGGATCTTTCTAGAGGATGTTTCCTCTAGCAGCATGAAACCTGATATCCTCATTCTGTTGAGGATCCCATATCGAGGGAACCTATGGGAGTTCAATGGACATGGGCCCATCGAGCTACTTGTTGGGGGAAAAAAATTCATAATCGGGAATAGGTTACCACCCTGGATCATGAGGAAGAGGTCCACCACATAAACATGACACCATATAATGAGCAGGCAGACAATCATGTCGCTCCTACTGAGGCCTACCACGGAAATATAACTGCAATATACAAGTGGATTCATACCCCTTATCACTCCTAAAAATACCACCACAAAAATAGGGTGGAAGAATACAAGTAAACACACATTCTTTCTAGCTCTCATTGGTCTCACCACGTAGATAGTGAAGAAAATTATAGGCAGATGCAAATCTCTACCAATCAACAAGTGGACCGTCATCCAAATAGGATGGAAACTAGCTATTAGAAGGTGAAAATTCTTATTGAAACATAGTATGCCTTCTATCCAAATAGGGCAGTGAACCATGGAAAGTCATATAACACTGCCTAAACTAGTAAAATATAGTGTAAATTTATAGGCAGATGCAAATTCCTGCCTACCACAACAAATCTCACCAGTCAAATACAATGGAAAGAAAATATGAGTAGAATCAAATTACTTCAGATGAAAATAAAGCTTGTGAGACCAATATAGTGACAAAGGAGCAGAAGAAAATTCTTGCCCACAAATATAAATCCC
Source organism: Viscum album (assembly GCA_963277665.1). NCBI lineage: Eukaryota > Viridiplantae > Streptophyta > Magnoliopsida > Santalales > Viscaceae > Viscum > Viscum album. Next base: position 518,289,358 of record OY728135.1, on the reverse strand, counting down.
ACTAACCATGTATGGTGGAAACTAGAGAAAACATCTGATGGAAGATGCATTCCTCTTCCCCAACATAAGAGAACCGCTAGTACCCATTAGAATCTCATAGAGGACCAAAGTATGCACAAACTCTTTCATATAAATCGGAATGGTAATTCATACCGATTCCATCGAAATAATTATATCCCCACATCTTGGCCAGGATGAAGGATCAGACAAAGATCTCAGACTATATCCTCCATAAATGTCAAGATATGATTGCGTTGGCGATAAAAGCGAGGATTTGGGCTGATGACTCGATCTCCCCGGGCGGGCTGATCTATCAGCCAAATCAGATAATCACTTGGGAGTAAACCGACATCCATGATCTAGTACAAGAGGGTTAAAATCCATATTACACAATACAAGAACCACCATATCAAGAACAAATATCTGTTTGAACTGGGGGGCGCGGGTCCAATGTGGTGGCCACTCCAAGGCAGACATATATTTCATCCATAATTCAAGACGTTCTTCATCATATCCTGATGATATCAAGAGAACCAATCAAATAGGTAATCATACATAATGGTCATTACCAATAGTAGGTGGCCCCAATTTCTTGAAAGAGAGTACCCAAACATGAAAGGCACCAAAGGGAACCAAAAAATGAAGAGAATACTCATGATTCTTCTATATTGGAAGCATGAGTTCTTGATGACATAAATAATATAACAATAGAGGCTTAAAATACTATAAGTCCATGAACAAAATTTGGAATTTCCAGTAGCAATTGCGATGTTCCTCCCTGTAATGTTGTCACTAGTAGCTCTGAAGGTCCTCCGTAGAGCACCCATGGGGGCTTACTCCATGGGAAAGAAATGTTCGATCATGAGAACTTATCTCTTGAGAAGTATCATGTTATCCCTCCCTATGATAATAAGATCGATAAACAAGTTGTCCCTACCCATGCTATTTAACACCCTGATGGTCCTCCCCATGGTATACACTGTAGATATGTTTCTCCCTGTAGTCGGACGTCAAGATGTGATGGTAGTCTACACCATGACTCTAGTCACTACAGAGGCCCTCCCCGTAGTGACATCAAGCAATGAGATGGTCCTCCCTTCATTTCAGTACATCCTAAAGTCCCTCCACTGAGTATACAATACAGATACTCTCCCAACATCTAGATCTATGGTGGAGGTCCTCTCCATGATAGTCTCCATTGTGAAGGTCCTCACCTCAAGGATTCTATGTAGAAAGATGGTCCTCTCCTTCTATCGCTCGCCATGAAGGTCCTACCCAGAGTATATTCAACATAAATCCTCTCTACGGATGGACACTAATCTATGATGGTAGTCCTCACTATCACAAAACCAACTATGAAGGTCCTCCCCACAATCCAAATTCCTACAAGTGTGAAGTTCCTCCCCTCATTCAGTCAAATGTAAGAAAGCCCTCATATGCCGATACGATAGAAAAAATCGTCTATGACACCATGGATACTCTCTCTCTGAAAATCTATATCCTTTTTCAACTAGAGGATATCCCAAGGTTATAATCATATTCTGATCCACCCTCTCTCCATTCACATGTCAACGAGACTCCTGCTAACCCCTATGCTTGAAATAAAATCATTAAAAAGTTGTCAATCCTAGAAAATCAATCAGAAGAGTCCATAGAATAAAAAAACAAGATGTGTTGATTTTGAGAATAAAAATAGTTAGGTATAAAATAATAGTGATGTATTGGACCATGACCACATCTCAGTTCAATATACCAAAGTATTTGTTAAAAGGATATATGCATAACATTCACCTCAATATATAGATGACTCTCCACTTGTTAAAAGTAATGGATTTTCCTTAAAATTGTTATGTAGATCATGTTAACATCTTGGGAGATCTTCACCATCAAATAAACCTAGAATCACTTCTATCTTCATGGAGGTTACAATTAGAAAGTAGAAGGAATGACCTTGGGCTGGCTGGCATACATGCACTACACATGTTTCATTGTCTTATCAATGATTTCCCATATGGTGTTTGTTTCTAGGGATGGGGAGAACATGGATCCTTAACCATTACCCCACTTACCATCTAAAGGAACCCACCAGAGGTGACATACTACAATGTCATCATTTGTAGACGAAAATCAAATGATGTCCCCACTCCAGAAAGGTGAAAAGCATGACAAGAACAATCCTTGTGTAAGAATTATAAGCATTATGCCCAATGACAGAAATTCATCAAGAATCTTTTGACCCTGAAACTGAGAATATCTAGTAGGCTTCTCACCTATTGGAATCCAATCAAAGATAAATGCTCATCTCCATGAAAAATAGCAATTCACAGGCAAACCGAACACCATATCCGGCTCATAGTTATATGAGAATGTGTGAGATTGAAAAGGTGGAAATAGAATCACCGACCACCAAAATATGAGACCATCCCTTTCTTGAAGGGCTGGGGGAATTTTAAACACAAAATTCCCCTCATAATACCAGAAAATCCCGGATGAGACATGTCTATAGAGGAAAGAGAGAAACCCCATCCCGTAGGGATGGGAGAATTTTTTCCTCAAATTCATGCCTAATGGACGTATGTCTTCTCCCATTAATGGATAACAATGGATAGATGGGTCACACTTTTCATAATGTCTTATGACTCACACCCCCAGAATAGTGGCATACCCTAATGTCATATCAGGGCTCCCTTCAAATCACTCTTCACCAAGAAACATGAAGAGGATCACAAAATGGTTGGAGAATATCCAAAAAAGGATGTAAGAAGCTATCCTACCATTCAACACCTGGTATGCCACCCCAAATTCAGTATGCAATGATGAAATTTGTGGACATAATCCCTATAGATCTCACTGAAAATGATACAAATAATGAGGAAACTGAAGAAGAGGTTTCCCCTCTAAAGACAGTCCCCACTGAGCTTGGAGGGGTGCACACTAGAAACCAAAGAGTTTCCTTAAATTGGGTGTTGGATTAGTCAATTTTCAATTACCTCCCGCGTGAATCCTCAACAAGGAGAACTATAATATCAAGGTCTACGACCAACCTACTCCTCCCCAGGAAGATGATTACCCAACAATTGAGAAGAAGTTTTCTTGTCTGGGGACGAAATGAAATAGCTAATGTGACACAATGCTGAGCTGCTAAGAGAAAGCAATCCTACTGTGTATGTTACTTTAGTAGAGCGTCAACACACACTTCCATCAGATGTAACTCTACCTCACAGGCTCATTCCAATGAATGAAGCATGTTTAGAAATCCCATTTAAATTTGAACCTGGACCATCAGTCTACCTGAGCCCAATACAAGGAGGATATCAAGATTTCCATCCATCAGGGAAGCAACCAGAATAGATTCTAGAAAATACACAAAGGATTCCCCAGGATGGGTATCCACCTCAAGGTCTTGTAGCTCCAACACATCCAATCTTTCACATACTGGACCCACACATTCACAGGTCTAACATGACATGAAACAAGGTCTCTTGAATAAAATCGAGTTATTAACAAGTGAAATGGATGAAATTGGAGAGTGGAACACTCCAGGACAAATGGAATGGATGCCTTACCCCAACTACGTGAGAAACGTCTGGCCACCACCAAATTTCAGGAATCCTTTATTTTTAGTGTTCAATGGATCAGGGGACCCGGAATAGCATCTAATTCACAACTCTTCCAACCATGATCCCATGATGGGAACTCCAAAGAAACAAGAGGATATAAAGCTAAAATTAATTGTGCGAACTCTATAAGGTTCAAACCTTTTATTGTATAATAGTTCTCAAGATAACTCAATAATATTATGAGAGGATCTCTGGTACTAGTTCTTATTACAGTTCATCTTGACATTCCCAAAAACAATAGTCAGGGATATCATGAACTGCAAACAATGAGAAAATGAGAGAGTCTCAAACTTCATTTCCAGATAGAATGGTCTTAATTACACCTTCAATTGACCACTACCCCAATAAGACATTTTTTCCATTTGCATAGATAATCTCTAAGATGAGATGAGAACACTACTTATTCTGGTGAAGTATACAAGTGGGTTTTGGGACTTCTCTACAATCTCTCAAAGGATGGTAGATTCCTAGAAAAGGACTAATCAGAAGACTCTGGTATCCCCATCATCCCCCCAGTAAAAATAGTACGGTGATTTGAAGTAGATTTTGTCATGATTAAGCCACCCCTACACCATATCAAACTCCAAGGACCCCACCAAATGATAAAAGGTCTATCTGGCCATCAGAACCCACCCTCTCCCTATCAAGACAAGTGGATGTGGGCCAAAAGAAATCAGTTTGAGGAACATAGAAATAAATTCAACTTGTTCCAAGATGATCATGTCAGGGGTTACTTCATAGCCACCATGAATTTCAACTTGTTTTGGCTACCAAAGCTGAAGAGGGTAGATGATGCAGGTCTGGATGACCAGACAGATTATTGTTCCGTTTATCAGATATTGGGACACAGCTTTCAAGAGAGAATTTTCATGAAATACATCATGAAAAATATGATAGATTCTAGGTATGTGAATCTGGGACCACCATTAGTGTATGTGGCATGTGTTTCCCCCATTATCATAGACCAAGAAGGGTATTAGAGAAAAAAATTTAGAAAAAAGGAGAAGAAGTTTGATAGTTGGATGACTCAAAAAAATATTCAACTGATCTCATTGAATAATCCATGAGCAGTTTAAGGAACTGACCATGCCTCCAACAACACCAAATAAAAAACAACTATCATCCTTGACACCATAATCATCCAATGGATAGCTGATAAGCCTTAATGTTATAGATATTTTTCTATCACTTTTCAATTGTTTTTCAATCATTTACTGGATAATTCATGTGGTAGATGACCAATATTGTAGGAAATATGGATATAGTTATTCCAAATAAGAAAGAAAGAAATGTTATAAAAATGTCCAAGTACACGTCCTGATAGCCAAGTTCACGTCGTGTACTTGATGATCACAGCCTGAATCAAGCCGCAGAAATTTCTAGTTAATGTCGGGAAGCCCTACAACACATCGTGACTCAAGTCAAACCAGTTGTCAAGAAATCTATGAGGATTCAATGCGCAAATACAACTGGCCATGGTGTACACATTGTGAATGACCTGTACATGACATGACTATGGTCAAACCTCATTAAAATGCAGAAGATACCCATTCCACACTGGAGATCCTAGCCAAGTAATGTGTATTAAGGGTTCACAACGTGAATATTAAGTACACATCGTGACCATTTCTACCTATTTAAGGAGAGATTCGGTAGCACATTGAAAATACGCTGGTATTTTCTCTATCTCCCTCTTATAATCCCTTCAGAAAGTCCTTCTATTCTCCCTCTGAAAACACTTTAGTTCTTTGTAATTACTTTACATTTCCAATCAAAGAGTAGTGGATTCACTTTCTTCAATGCCTTCAATTTCCACATTTTTTCATTTACATTTCATTAAATTCAAGTAAAGTTTTATTTAAAATATTCTTGAATGTTTATTTCATATTGATACATGTCAATTCAATTCAATTCCATTAGTATAGTTATTATGATTTCCATTTTTCCTTTTATTTATTTAATTACCATCATGAGTAGCTAAATGCATTAAGGATAGGGATCAATATTTTATGTATCTACACCCTTAATTACACCTCTAGTTCTAAACATGGTAGACCTAATTGGATTAGTAATTAAGATATAAACCAATGGTCAAATCCCATTTGTGAGACTGTACCGTGACTATCAGACAGCCAGACAAACAACCCAATCCTAATTGGAGGGAAATAAGATTTTGACTGTTAGCTTTGGGGTAATTATATAAAATAAGCTGAAATTAATGCATATTGGACTATAAATATCCTCCAGACCATGGAATAGTTAAATTCAAGGTATAACTAAAATACTGGACCAAGGATAACTAGTGACTCTCGTTTACTTCAAAGAAAAAGTAGTTAGGACCTTTCCGAGATTATAATTAGGACAAACATTATCTAGATACTCTGACTTGATCCTTTCCCCTCATTAACCAGTTGAGGTAAAACCCAAAAAATAGATAGAAAACTCACAGGCATTAGTTGAACTAGTATGGACTCCTGCAAAGGATTTAAGACCAGATTTTTTTCAGCCAAAGAACATAATCCTCCCCATAGGATCGACCCCGAACTTTTGATATACTCTGACCTAGTAGTTAGTAATGTTTAGGACACATATAAATTTATAATTTGACCCACCCGTGCAAAAAAATATGACTCACGTGGATCGCACCTATCAAATTTTGGCACCTTTGCTAGGGAGGCGACACTGTTCTTTGTGTTAGGACTCTGGTTTAGATCAAGGATTACCTTTCCCTCACCCCACTTCATTTTTAGATGCTCTAGTGTCTCTTCTATTTTCATTGTGCATGTACCAAGGTCTCTTTACTGATTCATGGAATCTTTATGCACATTCCCCTTTGGCCTTCGATCCTGAGATCGAATGGAATCTCTCTTCTCTTCTCTGGTCAGCGATGGACGAGCAATTCCACCCTGCAGGATCAAACCCACCAAACACCAACCACCAAGTCATTATAGGAAAACGTCTGATAATGAACAAGGATAAGACGATATTGGATTATGGAATTCCATCAATCTATGGTACAATCCCCAACATATTTTGACCCCCTATCTAAGCCCTTACGTTTGAAATAAAACCTGGACTCATTCATATGATCCAAAACATGGGGTAATTTAGCTGTCTTCAGGGAAAATATTCAAACAAACATATTACTAACTTCCTGGAGGTCTGTGATACCTTTCTCAACTAGGGAGTTTTTTCTGATTCAATAAGACTCCACGTCTTCCCATTTTATTTATGAGATCGAGCCATGGGCTGGCTAAAGATTTAAGTTCCCAAGTCAATTAAAATTTGTGATAAACATTCCTAGAAGTTTCTAGATACATACTTCCCACCCATAAAAACCTATAATCTCTAAGTAAACATTCAAAATTTCATCCAAATCCATTGTTAATATTATTGGGAAGAGTGGGACTACTTTAAAAAATTAAGGAGGAATTGTCTGTATTAATGACTTGCTATCTAAATACAACTCCAAACCTTCTATCAAGGACTCCAAACAGCAGCACGTAATGTTGTCGATTCAACCGCTGATGGTGGTCTCATGTTCAACACTCCCATAGATAGAAGATACATTCATGATGAAGTCTCTCAAAATTATAGTATTTGGAAGAGTGATCATGGACCACCACAATTTGGAATCCACCAGATTGGAGATACTATAAGGCTAACAACGAAAAAAAAGTTAGAAGCATTTCATATACCAACTACTTAACCCAATCCTGCCATGGTAATTTAATTACAATCAAGAGAGATGTATGGTGGCCCACATAATTATCAAGAGTGAAAAGATATATATGAATAAAAACCACAAGATTGTAATTATGTCAATTTCAATTAGCAGAACCCACAATTCCTGTAGCAACAATATTATTAGCTGAGGCCTGCTCAGCCGAAACCTCATAACAATTAGGGTTATTTTCAACTGAGAAGTGGACATAACCAATTCAGAGCTGAATGACCACCAGGGTATCCTATTATGAACCATGTAACAAGGACAAACGATCAACAAAAACCCTTTTCCTAAAATATCAAAAAAAAAAAAAAATTCATCCACCTCAGCCAAGACCTCACTAAGCACACATGCAAATAAATATGGAAAACATCCGGATGTCATTTGAGTAAAAGTTTGATCAAAGAACGATGACCCCTGGGACAGATATACAAAACTATATAACTACTATAAGGAACCTTGATGTGAATATAGTTAAAATCTAGAAGACATTATCAGATATATTTCTAGGTAATATACCCAGAAACACAGAGACATACCCTAGAGAGGAAGCTAAGGAAGTAGTGTCAAGGAGTAGAAAGATCCTGAACTTCCAACAACCTAAATAAGTAAGGCCACAAGAAGAAGAGCCTAGAAAACAACCAGTACCTGATCTAAAAGCTAACGAAGTCACTCCCACCTTACATCATGAAGACATACCAGCTGAGAAAGAACCTCTGTATGTTTCCACACCTCCATACCAGTCACCTATTCCCTATCCAGAAAGAGAAATTCAAATTAGGCATGAGACACAATATAAGAAGTTCTTGGATATGTTAAATCAATTACATATCAACATCCCATTTTTTATGACGATATTTCCAAGATTCCAATATATTTAAAGATCACAAAAGACATATTATCAAAAAGAAGAAAAATAGAAGACCTAGGAGTCATATCCATAAATGAATAATTCTCTACTATGGTATAACAGAAAATTCCACCAAAGATGAGAGACACTGATAGTTTCTAAATCCATTGTGAGATATGCATGTGAAAATTTGGTAGATCACTCTATGATCTTGGAGTGAGCATTAACCTTATGTTAATGAGTACTTTTCAAACAACCAGACTCAATGAACTCAAAGATACAAGGGTAGCTTTGCATTTAGCCGATCGCTCAGTCATGTACCCCTGAGGAATTTTGGAAGATGTGCTAGTGAAATTCAGCTAGTTCATTTTCCCAGCTGATTTCCTAGTGTTAGACATAGAAGAAGAAGGTGAATTTCCTATTAGACATGGAGGATCATTCCTAGCTACATGAAAGGCTCTAATTGATGTAAATCGAGGATGTATTATAATCATAGTGGGATAAGAACAAGTTGTGTTCAACCTAACGAGAGTTATGCAACACTCAAATGAAACTAAGGGCTATCACACCATTTCTCTCACCCAAAATAGAGAAAATTACATAGCTATTGAGGATGAAAGTGGTGACTTTTTACTTAAAATGAAATAGACTATAACTTCGAGGAAGTGAACATTATTGAACCACTCACTCAAGATGATGTTCCATCATTTAGACCATTCACCATCCATCCCCCTCAATATGACATGAAACCACTACCTAGTACATTAATGGACTCATTTCTAGGGGAATCATTCTTCTTTATCATTGTCATAAACTCTGAACTATCCCAGGACAATGAGGAAAAGATCGTTGATGTCCTCAAACGACAAAACCCTTCTTTCACCAGGGGTGTGACAGACATTAAAGGGATCACTCCCACTAAATTCACTCATAGAATCATACTAGAAGAGAATGAAAAGATAAAAAGATAACCTCATAGGTGGCTCATGCCACCCATGAAGAATTTTTTCAAGAAAGAGGTGATGAAACTCATGAATGCAATAAATATATTTCCTATCTGAGATAGTGAATGGGTGAGCCCCCTCTAAGTCATTACCAAGAAAAGAGCACTCATAGTAATAAGAAAATATGGCGATGAACTCACTGCAATATGAACCATCACCGGATGGTGATTTTTCATGGATTATAGATGTTTGAACATGGACAAAAGAAAATACCATATAACCTAACACTTTATGTACCAAATTGTTTAAAAGACTTGTTATAAGGCCCCAGCCTTAAACCCTACTTAATCTTGAGTTATTACAAGATTACACATTGAGGATCTTTTCGGGTTTAGAGTTTTAGAGAATTAGATCATAAAACTTGAATTACATTCCACATATAAACAAAGTGGTTACATAAAGATAGTATTCTTCTTTCCCATCAATGGAATCATATTTAAAATAAAACATGGATTCTTTCTTGACACTTCCTTAACACTATCATCATATCATGTACCTTTCCCTTGACCTGTGAAAAACATTTCAAAAAAAATTGGGATGAGCATAAAAAGCTCAGTAAGGGATATAAAAATATGGAAAGGAAACATGGGTACATATATACATAATAATGAAATCATACTTTACCCATAAAACATAAGCACTTTAACATAACTCATCAAATCATGAATAAATCATGGAAATCATAAGACATAAAGGCAACTTGAGGCATTCATAACATTCTTACGTAGGGAGTAACCCTCTTGGTTATGTTTAGAATACCCATCAAAGTATATTCCCTAAATCTCTTCGGAGAAACCACAACGTTTCACTCCATCACGTTACCCAATGCATTGGAGAGCTATATCGGGCTCACCTGCCCTTAGTCTATCACGGAACCACCCGTCTTCATAATAATGCCCAAGAACCTCAACATAATCGTATCACATAAAACATGTATAAAGGAAACAAAACATTTCCACCTTTCAATCACAAGATATCAATACAACACATTGATATAAAAACATTATGAAAACAATTTTCAATACCAAAATAAAAGAAAAGTAAAACATGGTATTTATTTTTCTTTTTTTTTAAAAAATTATGGCTTGTAGAGGAAGCCGAAACACAAATAATGGTCACGGCGGCGAAGAAGTCATTGTCACCGCATACATACGACAAAAACATTCCCTTTTTTCATTTAGTAAATGCTTCGTATAGAAAATATTCCTTTTGAATTAACGTAAAAGTCAAAGGGTTTTATACACCATATAAAAGAAGGTTGTGTATAAAACAAAATATGCCTCAATGAAAGGAGATTGAGATGAAATCCCATACCTCGAGTCCGACTTGACTCGGTCATTCTTTAATCTCCTGAATAATAAACTTGAGTTAATTTCTACTTGTTTAAGAACCTTTTTCATGTTAATTATTCCTTTTATATCACTTATTTCCATGTCATGAACACTATGTAATTATTTAAGTTAATAACGGTCATTTTAACGATCATTGGTACTTGAGTAAAAAATAAGCCCTTTTTAATTACAAGTTGTTCATGTATCCATTATATCCAGAATGGTATTCGTGATGTATATATCATATATGTCATATATATCCAGTACATGCATGCATTTATAATATTACATAATCATTTAGAGGTAAGAAATGAAATGCACCGTTCATGGAGACGGTAAGCCGTACGTACGCATGAACGCTACTTTAATTTCTATTTCGTATTTTATAGAATGGAATCATAATGATATAAAGGTATATTATAATTACAGTATAATATCATATATAATATCATAGTTCCATCCATAATATGTCCAACATATGGTATTTAACGAATCAAATCACTTTGAGGGGGCGGTAGTCCGCACTTCCTTAAATGAAGATATCGCGTTTACCCATAATGGAAACCATAAAGGTATGCCCAAAATAAAAAATAAATAAGCTTAAGGAAAACATAAACATATTATATATCATATATAAATATATTGTCATCTTAATGGCCACCTTTGAAGGTGTTAAAAGAATGTTGAACAATCGTCGTTTCGGGAGGCATAAATTCACCATCCACGGAAACAGTATGTTCTTTAACCATTAGATGTAGGTGTGTGTAAGTGTAGCTCGAATATTTCTTATAACAACATCCTAGTATATTAAAGATACTAGAGTTTTTACAAAATAAATGAATAAAAAGAGTTTAGGGGGATGAAGAAGCAAAATAAAACAAAAGGACTCAAGTGAAGACATTACCTTAAAATCGGGTAACTCCCTTTGGTTTGAGCTCAAAGGATTCATTGGGAAGACTTATGCCCAAAGTGAGGCTTCAAGGAGTAATAGAGGGATGTGGAGAGCGAAAATGGGCAGGGGTTGGCTGAGCCAAAGGCTTTGGGAGTGTGGGTATGAAGGTAGAGGTGGGGGCCTTTTATAAGAGGAGAGGAGGGGCACTCTTGGAAAGTAAAGAAATGTTACATTATTTGAAAATGAGTTTTGGATTCAAAAGTTCCCACATTGATATAATTAGAGGTTAAGGTGATAAGGGTTCGAAATCCACCCATAAAATAGGTTTTGGACATGTGTAGTTAATAGATTTTACATTATCATTTCATTTTATTTAAATCCTTTATTAATGAGGTAATCACTGCATCATTATGATGTCATAAATAATTTAATTTATTTAAAGTATAAAAATTATAAAACAAATACTAATATGTTGAAAATAGTTTTATCTTTCCAATGACTATTTATAATAAAAAATCTGACTTGTATAACCCCATGTAACAATTGTTTTAGTAAAACACCTCATGTGTGTGTCATTTTTTACTTTAACATTAAATAAAAAGTTATTTATGTCATTTCCCAACAAAAGTGGATCCATGGGGTCCCCAAGTTGACCCATGGATTTTCTTGGTCGGCCATGACACATACAATGAGGGTAGGACATGTTTCATGCTCATCCCATATTATTAAAACATTATTTTTACCTTAAACTACACTAATTACCACTAATCACGATTAAGAATTTAAAAGTTACTATTCACCAAAAAATTATTTTAATCTAATTGAATCAAATTTTTCTTCTTAATGACAACCATGTATGTCGGATTTTTGAAAATAAAATCACAGAAGTGGCAAAGATTCATTTAAACGAAAAATCAGTTTCTTTAACTACCACTTAGTGGTTTCACTATTCATCAAAAATTGAAGTTTTTCAGAAAGATACCAAAACCTCACCCTAAGCTATATTTGATATTCTGAATTCAAAAAAGATGTCTATTTTACAAAATTCAAAACATGTAAGTTGAATTAATTAATTTAATAACTAATTCCCGCTGTCATGAAAAATAGAGTGTTTTTATGAAACAATAAGTATCAAAAGATTGACACTAGTTTAAGTCCAATTTCAAAGTGAAATTGATTCCAACGACCACTATTGGATTTAATGGTAAAAATATTTTCTAATTTCACTTTAAAACCAATTCAAATGATAATATAATCATATAAATAAATTAGATTAAAAAGAGGTTTTGAATTAAAATACAACATTTTCACTATTCATTAAAAATTGAACTTTATCGGAAAAATACCAAAAATTCACACAAAGTAAAATTATATGTCCCAATCATAAATAATAAGTTTATTTTGAAAAACATAGCTTATAAAATTTTCAAAAGATAGATTTAAAAATGGTTTGCCATCAAAAGGCAGTAAAACAATCTTTTAAAAATAATAGTGTATTCCATGCTTAAGATTGGATTTATTTTCATTTTAAGCCTCTAAAACACTATCTAATTCATTAATAGACATAGATAAAAATATATATTATTCATTACTTACTTGGGATGTTACATCCTTCCCCCCTTTAGAAAATTGCGTCCCCACAATTTATTTACTTATCGAATAAATGGGGGTACTTATCCCTCATTGCATTTTCAGATTCCCATGTTGCCTCTTCCATCATGTGGTTTTTCCACAAAACCTTTACCTGATTAATCACCTTATTTCGTAACACTTGCTCCCTGTGGTCAAGAATCTGGACCGGTTGTTCCTTATAAGATAGGTTCTCTTCCAGCTGAACTACCTCTGGACTCAAAACATGAGATGGATCTGGCATATACTTTTCTCAACATCGAAACGTGAAAAACATTGTGTACCTGAGATAAACTCGGAGGTAAAGCCACTCGGTAAGAAACTGATCCAACTCTCTCCAGAATTTCATATGGTTCAATGAACCTTGGACTTAACTTTCCTTTCTTACCAAATCACATCACACTTTTCCATGGTGAAACTTTGAGAAAAAAATGATCACCTACCTCAAAAGAGAGATCCTTCCTCCTGTTGTCCGCATAACTCTTCTGCCTACTCTGAGCTGTTCTCATGTGTTTCTGTATCAGCTGAACTTTTTCTGCCAACTCTTCTACCAATTATGGTCCCATCAACTTCCTTTCACCCACTTCATCCCTGAAAGCTGGAGTTCGACACCGCTTCCCATATAACGCCTCAAATGGTGCCATCTGTATACTGGAATGAAAACTGCTATTATATGAAAATTCAACCAAAGAAAGATGTTGGTCCCAACTTCCCTGACAATCCATCGAACAAGCTCGTATCATATCCTCCAAGGTCTGAATTGTTCGTTCTGACTACCCATATGATTGAGAATGAAAAGCTGTACTAAAATTTAATTCAGTACCCAACGACTTCTGAAGGCCTTTCCAAAAGATAGAAGTGAACCTGGGATCACGATCAGATACAATGGAGAGGGGAACTCCATGTAACCTGACTATCTCTATAAGATACAAACAGGAAAGTTGATCTAGGGAAAAATTATCTCGTATAGCAAGGAAATGAGCAGATTTAGTCAAGCGATCAACAATAACCCAGATTGCATTATTACCTTGAGATGTCTTCGGTAATCCCACAACAATTTCCATGGATATATTCTCCCATTTTCACTCTGGCACTGGTAAAGGCTGAAGCATCCCTTTTGGTAACTGCCGCTTTGCTTTAACCTGCTGACAAGTCAAACAATTCACAGTAAAATCATTAATATCTCTTTTCATTCCATACCACCAGTAATACTACCGCAGATCTCTGTACATCTTAGTACTGCCAGGATGAACTGAAAACGGAGAACTATGAGCTTCACATAACAACTCTCTCTTCAACTGTGAATCACAAGGCACACACAATCTCTTCCCAAATATCAAAACACAATCATTATCAATGTTGAATTCAGGCAAAATACCTTTCTGAACCAGCTCTACCTTTTTCTGCAACTCACTGTCTTGCTTCTGTGCTTGCTTGATTCTATCTGATAGAGATGATCTCACTGATACCTGAAATAAAACAGAAGAACATCCTGCACCAAAAACTTATATTCCAAAGTTCATCAAATCCTTAACCAAATGATCATGTTCCAAATGCAACATTACTAATGAAGCATTACTTTTTCGACTCAAAGCATCAGCCACTTTATTTTCTTTTCCCGGATGGTAATGAATTGTACAATCATAATACTTGATTAATTCAAGCCATCTCCTCTGTCTCATTTTTAACGCTTTCTAAGTGAATATATACTTTAAATTTTTTTGATCAGTATGTATTTCACACTTTACTCTATACAAATGATGTCTCCAAATTTTTAAAGCGAAAACAACAGCAGCTAATTCCAAATCATGTGTAGGGTAATTTACCTCATGAGTATTCAAATGTCATGAAGCATAAGCAATTACCTGATCATTCTGCATTAGGACGCAACCAAGTCCTTTCAATGAAGCATCACTGTATATAACAAACTCCCCATTCCTGGAAGGTAGTGCCAAAACTGGAGTTTTCACCAATCTTATTTTCAATTCCTAAAAACAATCATCACATTATTTTGTCCAGATAAACTTAACACCCTTCCGAGTTAGCTTAGTTATTGGACTAGATAACCGTGAAAAATTTCTAACAAGCCTTCTTTAATAGCCTGCCAAACCAAGGAAGCTAAGAATCTCAGTTACATTTGTGGGTCTTGGACAGTCTTCCACAACTTTTGTTTTTGCAAGATCAACAGTTATCCCATCTTTAGAAACAATGTGACCAAGGAAAGAAATTTGTTGCAACCAAAAATCACACTTGTTGAATTTCCCATACAATTTCTTTTCTTTTAAGGTTTGCAGGATAACGCTTAAATGTCGTTCATGCTCCTCTTTACTTTTAGAAAAAACCAAAATATCATCAATGAAAACCACCACAAACTTATCCAAGAACTCATGGAAAACTCTATTCATTAAATCCATGAATACAGCAGGTGCATTGGTTAGCCCAAAAGGCATTACTACAACTTCATAATGGCCATATCTTGTACGAAACGCAGTCTTTGGAACGTCTGCTTCCTTTACCTTCAGCTGATGGTACCCCGATCTTAAGTCAATCTTTGAAAAATACTGAGCTCCCTGGAGCTGATCAAACAAATCATCGATATGAGGCAAAGGATATTTTTTCTTAACAGTGATGTTATTCAAGGCTCTATAATCAATGCAAAGTCTCATTGAACCATCTTTCTTTTTAACAAATAAAACAGGAGCACCCCATGGTGATGTTCTAGGTCGAATGAAACCTTTCTCTAATAAATCTTACAATTTCTCCTTCAACTTTAAAAGTTCAATTTGAGCCATTCGATAAGGGGGTTTTGAAATTGGCTTAGCATCAGGAACTAAGTCAACAGGAAACTCAAATTCCTGATCTGGTATTATTCCAGGAAACTCATCAGGAAAAACATCAGGATACTCGTTTACCACTGGAACATCATTAATCTGAACAGTTCCTTCGTTTTAAAAGATGTGTGCAAGGTAACATTCATTTCCATCTTTTACAATTTTCTTGGCCTCTTGATAAGTTATCAACAGTAAGGGTTCATTATTGTACACAAACTGAAAGTCTTTCTGAAAAGAAACTTCTTTAGCTCTACAGTCAATCATAGCATGGTAAATAGAGAGCAAATCCATACCCAGGATAACATCAAACTTTACTAGAGGTAGAACAATAAGGTTTTCAAGTAGGTTCTTTCCACATATAAGGATAGTAATATTCTTATAAATTCTTTTTGCCTCAACATTTCCCCCAGGTGTTTTTACCAAAAGATTAGGAGTCATTTCTTGAGATGATATTCCCATTTTACTAGAAAAGTTTTCAGAGATGAAAGAATGTGTAGACCCCGAATCAAAAAACACACTGGCATAATCTGAAAAAACAAACAAAGTACCTGATACAACTTCATTTGATGGCCTGACATCTGCTGAAGTAGTTGCAAAGGATTTCACCACCTCTTTCTTCTTGTAGTCTAACTGCTTCCCATCACTCAAGCTCTTTGTCGGACACTCGTTTGCATAGTGACCCATCTCATTGCACTTATAACATTTCACTAACTGTAAATCAAATTTGGTCTTACCTTCACCTTGATCCTTTTCAGTGCAATCACGAGCCTTATGTCCCATATTACCACATTGGTAGCACTTTCCAGAATTCAGAAGACATTCCCCAGCATTCCTTTTTCCACATTTATCAGAAACTGGAAACATAGTTTTCTTACCATCAGACTTTTTTGAAGAATTCTTACCTTTCTCCTGCCACCTCGGTCTCTTCGTCTATTGGTTGTTATAGAACACTTGATCATCGGCAAACTCCATTTCCACCTTCTCATCACATCGAACAATATTTTCATAACTTTTAAACTCACGAGAGGATAATTACCTTCGATATTTTTGCTTTAATCCTGAGTAAAAACGATTGATTTTACTATCAAGGTCTCGGATAAAATTTGGAGCATACCTTGCCAATCGAGTGAACCTTTCTTCATAGGTAGCCACTGAGTCTTCCTCTTGCCTCAATTCCAAGAATTGATTTTCCATCCTAATTCGAACAGCCTTAGGAAAATACTTCTCAAGAAACATACCTTTGAATTAATCCCAGTCAAGAGCATCAATCTCATCGGCGTCCCTGATATTTTTAACCATAGACCACCACTGATCTGCCTCACCCTCCAAACGGTAAATAGCAAGACTATCCTTTTGATTGTCTGAACACCCCATGACATCAAAAATCTTCTCCAGTTCTTTAATCCACCCTTCAGCTAACACAGGGTCAAATGATCCTCTGAATGATGGGGGATGTTGCCTCATGAAATGTTCCACCAGTGACATGTTCCTCTGCGGTTGATCTGGCTGATCTTGTGCATGGATACCACCACCATTTATCGCTTGAGTCAACTGCGCCATTACTACAACAAACTGTTCAGTTCCAATTCCGACCATCTCAGGATGATGATTCGGAAGGTTATTTCCTTCTGTATGCCTTCCTAGCACTGCTTCCCTGTTTCCTCTGTGGAAAACCATTCTGAACAAACATGTCCTAGATGAAGCAACATGGTAATCTTTAAATGCTATATCATTTCAATTTGACCATAAAAAAATATTTTTGGATAATCATTTAATAGAATTCTAACTCCTAAAGTTATCTAAACCAACCTCTGATACCAACTATAAGGCCCCAGCCTTAAACCTTACTTAATCTTGAGTTATTACAAGATTACACATTGAGGATCTTTTCGGGTTTAGTGTTTTAGAGAATTAGATCATAAAACTTGCATTACATTCCACATATAAACAAAGTGGTTACATAAAGATAGTATTCTTCTTTCCCATCAATGGAAACATATTTAAAATAAAACATGGATTCTTTCTTGACACTTACTCGACACTATCACCGTATCATGTACCTTTCCCTTGACCTGTGAAAAACATTTCAAAAAAACATGGGATGAGCATAAAAAGCTCAGTAAGGGATATAAAAATATGGAAAGGAAACATGGGTACATATATACATAATAATGAAATCATACTTTACCCATAAAACATAATCACTTTAACATACCTCATCAAATCATGAATAAATCATGGAAATCAAAGACATAAAGGCAACTTGAGGCATTCATAACATTCTTACGTAGGGAGTAACCCTCTTGGTTACCTTTGGAATACCCATCACAGTATATTCCCTAAATCTCTTCGGAGAAACCTTAACGTTTCACTTCTTCGCGTTAACCAATGCATTGGAGAGCTGTATCGGGCTCACCCGCCCTTAGTCTATCACAGAACCACCCGTCCTCATAATAATGCCCAAGAACCTCAACATAATCATATCACATAAAACATGTATAAAGGAAATATAACATTTCCACCTTTCAATCACAAGATATCAATACAACACATTGATATAAAAACATTATGAAAACAATTTTCAATACCAAAATAAATGAAAAGCAAAACATGGTATTTTTTTTAAAGTATGGCTTGTAGAGGAAGCCGAAACATAAATAATGGTCATGGTGGCGGAGAAGTCGTTGTCGCAGCATACGTACGAAAAAAACATTCCCTTTTTTCGTTTAGTAAATGCTTCGTATAAAAAAGATTCCTTTTGAATAAATGTAAAAGTCAAAGGGGTTTATACACCGTATA
The DNA here is from genome assembly GCA_963277665.1 of Viscum album. NCBI lineage: Eukaryota > Viridiplantae > Streptophyta > Magnoliopsida > Santalales > Viscaceae > Viscum > Viscum album. The sequence continues at coordinate 518,270,675 of OY728135.1, read as the reverse complement.
AAAGAAGGTTGTGTATAAAACAAAATATGCCTCAATGAAAGGAGATTGAGACGAAGTCCCATACCTCAGGTCCGACTTGACTCGGTCGTTCTTTAATCTTCTGAATAATAAGCTTGAGTTTATATCTACTTGTTTAAGAATATTTTTCAAGTTTTTTATTCCTTTTATATCACTTATTGCCATTTCATGAACACTATGTAATTATTTAAGTTAATAACGGTCGTTTTAACGATCATTGGTACTTCAGTAAAAAATAAGCCCTTTATAATTACAAGTTGTTCATGTATCCATTATATCCAGAATGGTATTCATGATGTAGATATCATATATGTCATATATATCTAGTACATGCATGCATTTATAATATTACATAATCATTTAGAGGTAAGAAATGAAATGCACCGTTCATGGAGACGGTAAGCCGTACATACGCATGGACGCTACTTTCATTTCTATTTCGTATTTTATAGAATAGAATCATAATGATATAAAGGTATATAATAGTTCCAGTATAATATCATATATAATATCATAGTTCCATCCCTTATACGTCCCACATATGGTATTTAACGAATCAAATCACTTTGAGGGGGCGGTAGTCCGCACTTCCTTAAATGACAATATTGCGTTTACCCATAATGGATACCATAAAGGTATTCCCAAAATGAAAAATACAGAAGCTTAAGGAAAACATAAACATATTATATATCATATATAAATATAGTGTCATCTTAATGGCCACCTTTTAAGGTGTTAAAATAATGTTGAACAATCATCGTTTCGGGAGGCATAAATTCACCATCCACGGAAACAGTATGTTCTTTAACCATTAGATGTAGGTTTGTGTAAGTGTAGCTAGAATAATTCTTATAACAACATCCTAGTATATTGAAGATACTGGAGTTGTTACAAAAGAAATGATTAAAAAGAGTTTAGGGGGTTGGAGAAGCAAAATAAAACAAATGGACTCAAGTGAAGACATTACCTTAAAATCGGGTAACTCCATTTGGTTTGAGCTCAAAGGCTTCCTTGGGAAGACTTATGCCCAAAGTGAGGCTTAAAGGAGTAATATAGGGATGTGGAGAGCCAAAATGGGCAGGGGTTGGCCGAGCCAAAGGCTTTGGGAGTGTGGGAAAGGAGGTAGAGGTGGGGGCCTTTTATAAGAGGAGAGGAGGGGCACTCTTGGAAAGTAATGAAATGTTACATTATTTTAAAATGAGTTTCAGATTCAAAAGAACCCACATTGATATAATTATAGGGTAAGGTGATAAGGGTTCTAAATACAACCATAAAATAGGTTTTGGACATGTGTAGTTCATATATTTTACATTATCATTTCATTTTATTTAAATCCTTTATTAATGAGGTAATCGATGCATCATCATGATGTCAAAAATAATTTAATTTATTTAAAGTCTACAAATTATAAAAAAATACTATGATGTAAAAAATAGTTTTATATTTCCAATGATTATTTATAATAAAAAATCTTACTTGTATAACCCCATGTAAAAATTGTTTTAATAAAACACCTCATGTGTGTGTCATTTTTACTTTGACATTAAATAAAAAGTTATTTATGTCATTCCCCAATGAAAGTGGCTCCATGGGGTCCCCAAGTTGACCCATGGATTTTCTTGATCGGCCATGACACATCCAATGAGGGTAGGACATGTTTCAAGCTCATCTAATATTATTAAAACATTATTTTTACCTTAAACTACACTAATTACCACTAATCGCGATTAAGAACTTAAAAGTTACTATTCACCAAAAAATTATTTTAATCTTATTGAACCACATTTTAATTCTTAATGACAACCATGTATGTTGGATTTTTGAAAATCAAATCACAGAATTGGCAAAGTTTCATTTAAACGAAAAATCAGTTTCTTTAACTACCACTTAGTGGTTTCACTATTCATCAAAAATTGATGTTTTTCAAAAAGATACCAAAACTTCACCCTAAGCTATATTTGATATTACGAATTATAAAATTATGTCTATTTTAAAAAAATCAAAGCATGTAAGTTTCATTAATTAATTTAATAACTAATTCCTGCTGTCCTGACAAATAGCGTGTTTTTATGAAACAATAAGTATCAAAAGATTGACACTAGTTTATGTCCAATTTCAAATTGAAATTGATTCCAACGACCACTATTAGATTTAATGGAAAAAATATTTTCTAATTTAACTTTAAAACCAAGTCAAATGATAGTATAATCATATAAATAAATTAGATTAAAAAGAGGTTTTGAATTAAAATACAACATTTTCATTATTCATTAAAATTGAACTTTATCGGAAAAATACCAAAAATTCACACAATGTAAATTTTGATGACCCAATCATAAATAATAAGTTTATTTTGAAAAACATAGCTTATAAAATTGTCAAAATATATATTTAAAAATGGTTTTCCATTAAAAGGCTGTAAAACAATCTTTTAAAAATATTAGTGTATTCCATGCTTAAGATTGGATTTATTTTCATTTTAAGCCTCTAAAACACTATCTAATTCATTAGTAGACATAGATAAAAATATCTATTATTCATTACTTACTTGAGATGTTACACTAGTAGGGCATGATTTCTTCTATTTCATTAATGGCTATTCTAGATACAATCAAATAGAATTCAACCCTGATGACTGGCCAAAAACCACATTCACCTACCCTTCTGGTACTTTTTTATACAGACACATGTATTTCAGAATGTGTATTTCTCCAGAGACTTTCTAAATATTTATAGTACAAATTATTCATGATATGGTTTATGAATTTCTCGAGATTTTCATAGATTATTTCTTAGTTTATAGGAGATCATTCGATGTTTGTCTCAACAATCTATAAATACTTCTTTAATGGTGTGAAGAAAAGTGGTTGGTGCTGCATTGGAAAAAATGTCACTTCATAGTGTAAGGAAAAATCGTACTCAGTCAAAACAACTCCAAATAAGGATTTGAATTAGATCCAGCAATGATCAATGTTATCGATGATCTACCTAATCTATCTACTATTAAGGGTATTAGAAGTTTCCTTGGGAATACTGAATTCTACAGATGATTTGTAAAAGATTTTACTAAAGTTACACGTCCTTTGAAACACTTTTTGTAAAAATATATTCCATTAGAATTCAATAAGGTCTACCGAATGGCTTTCAATACATTTAATAACATCCTGATGACATCTCCTGTTATCATTGGTCTAAACTGGGAAAAATATTTTGAGCTTATGTGTGATGCCTGAGACCTTGTTATAGGATTTGTTTTGCAGAAAGGTACGAATAACATTTTCCTCCCAATTTATTATGAAAGTCAAACCGTGAATGAAGCTCAGATTAATTATACGACCACATATAAGGATCTCCTATCCATTGTGTATTCCATTGAAAAAATATGTTCTCACCATGTTTTATAAAAAGTTATTGTTCATACCAATCATGCTTCCCTTATATACTTGATGACCATGAAAGATGAAAAGAAAATGTTGATATGATGGATTATTTTTCTACAAGAATTTTACATAATAATCAAAGATATGAAGGGTAAAGAAAATGTCATTGTAGACCAACTCTCCAATCTACCTCTTACCATCATCAAAGAAAATAAGACTGATATTGAGGTACATTATCATGATAATACCTTATTTAATATCAAGACCATGCCACGGTTCTCCGACATAGTCAATTTTCTAGCAACAAGATTCCTTCTTCAAGAGTTATCATATTAGTAATGGAAAAGATGTTTTCAGATGCTAAGAATTACTTTTGAGATGAACTTATACTTTTTATGCAATGTGTTGATGGCCTTTCAAGATGTATCATTCCATAATAAGTGGTGAATAATGTGATGGAAATGTGCCACACATTGCCAACTAGTAGACCTCATGGACCTAAAAACACGGTGGCTAAAATCCTACATAGTGAATTTTTCTGGCCCTTATTCCCTCAGGACACCGAGAGATTCTACCACTACTATGATAGATGGAAAAGGACAGGATATATTAGTAAAATAAATGAGATTCCATAGAAGCCCATACTGAAGATGAAGTTTTTGATGTCTGGGGCATCGAATTTATGAGACCATTCCCCACGTCACATAGAAAAAAAAACATTCTAGTTGCAATCCACTATGTAGCTAAATGGGTTGAATCCAAATCAATGACTCATGACACCACCAACATAGTAATACATTTCCTTCAGAGAAATATATTTTCATGTTTTATATTTCCAGAGCTGCTCATTAGCGATCACATAACACATTTCTCTAATCAGCCAGTGAGAAAAAATGCTTCAATGATATGGGATCTGCTACAATACTAGAACACCCTATCACCTACAAATGAGTGGGAAAGATGAAAAATAAAATAGGGATGTAAAGAAGATCCTAGAAAAAATTAGTCAATAAAAGTATAAATTATTGGATTCCGAAGCTTGACGATGCATTATGGGCACATATAATGACTTATAAAACACCCATCGAAACCTACCATTTTTGACTTGTTTATGGAAAACCTTGTCATCCTTCGGTGGAGCTAGACTACCAATCATTTTGTGCCATAAAAAACTAAATTTGGATTTACAAAAGGCAGGAAAGGATCAGTTATTGAAATTAACAGAATTGGAAGAATTAAGTAAAGATGTGTATGAGAATGCAATAATTGACAAGGAAAAAAATAATGGCACAACCGAAGGATAAAAATACTCACTTTCATCCCAGGGAATAAAATTCTAGAATTCAATCAAGATTGAAACTTTTCCTAGGAAAGATAAAATCAAAATTATTTGGCCCTTAAGATTTTATCCATGTTCTTACGTATGGATCAATTGAAATTCAACCAGTTTGAGAGCCACCATTAAAAGTGAATGGTCAACGATTGATGATTTTTCAAGAACTATTCCCTGAAGGATATGTCCCCAAACACATATTCAACTAAGCTCTATTGAATTCAATATCTCGAAATTAAAGGAATAAGTTTATGGGAGGCAACCCATAGTTTTATTTGAGTTTTGTTTGAGTCTTGTATTTTTCAGTGTTTCATTGCAGTAATTTGTACAAACTTTCGCTCAATAAATAAAATGGTTACCATTATTACATCCTTCTAGACCTTCCTGTTTTTCATTTATTCAAATATTTACACCTGTGAATTAACATTTTTTCTATAGTGAAGGATTATTAAACTAACATCTTTTACAGGTGCATAAAACATCTATTTTTAAGACAGCTCAAACACCCCCAATGAATACCACTTTATCAGAGGGAGCTCCCAATTCCCTCTATTTAAATTCTATCATCACTTCCTTGTCAATTGAGTAACAAAAATTCTCTTCCACACCACTCCCACCCATTAATTCCTAGATAGTGGAGACATTGTCTCCTTTTATGTGTGTGTGTGGGGGGGGGGGTTCTCATGTTTTCACTAGTGATACACTTGAATTTTCCAGCTCTCAATATTCTAGAAGAAAATTTTCAAATTTATAAGCATGCTTCACATTTAAAAACCATTATGCCCATGTAAATTAATGATAAATCTAAAAATAAAATGTTAAAAACCATGTTTCACCCCTGTATATAATTTTAGAATGATTTCTGAGTTTATAAGTTTAAATCAAATTTAAAATCTTTAAAATTATGATTAATTGACTCACTACTTAGGATTTATTCCCTTTTCAATTAAAAGATTTAATTTTATCCACATTACACAAGAGGAATCTAATACTTCAATCCCATTTTCTTCTCTGATCATATTTCTTGAGAGATACCCAGGACATGTAAACCAACTAAAACTTTCACTAAGATCGTATCAAAATGATGACTGAACAAGTTGAATTTTAAAATTATTGAGGAAGCCTTAGATAATCATTTTAACCTAAGAACCATCTGACATCTATCCTTTGTTTATCCCATAGTTTCCATGAATGACTTTTTATAAGAAAATATATTTCAATCCTATTTTTCATTCTACCCTGCTCCTTGCATGATGCTTGAAGATTATTTTAGAACAAGTGTGGGGGATGCATGCAGACAACATGGGATGCTTTCACTTTCTGAGATGTAAAGTGTGCTCACCTTACAACTAGGTTGTGATCTATATACCGTTTTTCTGTATCTCATTCATATTAGATTTATTTTCAATAATTAAAAGAAATGAAAAAAATTGATTTGGGGTATGCATAAGGAGGGTTAAAAATCACCCTTTTCTAGATTATTGAATCCCTCGAAGGATCATTTGTGTTTAGGTGATGGATGTGAGATCTATCCTAGGCATAAATTTTGAAAAAAAATGAAAAAGAAAAAGGAAAGGAACCAAATAATTTATTTATCTATATACATTATATACTTAAAGATCTGACATGAGTTGATGGAGTGTATACCCGAATCACCAGCTGGAGGAATTTTTTCCCACTTATATTGTTGCATTTTCATTTCAATTTAGTGCTTACCCTCCTTTTGAGCCTGATTTTAACATTTTACCTACCTAACTATAGCCTTAGAGTAATCATAACCTTGTTGCTAAAAGTCCTCAAGATTATTTTTATACTTGTATTTACATAGTGGAGATGATAGAACTAGTGAAAGCCTATGGTTAGAAACATGGAATCATGGTACGAGCATACCTTACTTACATTTATCCATGAGTTATGAGAGAAAATAATGATGAGGTAAATTACAACTGAGCATATAGATTAAGAAATAGATAAAGGATTATGAATAAATGATTAGAATTTATTTTGAATATCTGAACTATAAGGCATTACAAATTTACTATTAATGATTAAAATTGGAACTTGACTACTTTTCTACTTATAGTAAATTTAATTTCATGGACATAATGAACATTTCTTACTTTAAAAATTGCTCATCCTTTTGAAATATTCACTGAGATATTTTGCTTGAGGACACAAAACGATTCAGGTGTGGGGGGGGGGGGAATTGATAAGACTAAATGTTATATATATATTTATGTCTCTTTTCCATTGTTTTCATTCATTTATTGGATCACTCACATGGTAGTAGTCCAATATTGATGGAAATATGGATTCACATGATTCCAAAGAATAAAGGAAGAAAAGCTACAAAAATTTCAAGTACACGCCGTGAAGGCCAAGTTCACATCATGTACATGATGATCAAAACCTGAATCATTCCAGAGGAATTGCTAATTCATGTCATGAAGCCCTACTACACATCACGAATCATGTCAAGCCAGTTTTTGAGAAAGATGTGAGAATTCTATGAGAAAAGACGACTGGCCATGTGGTACACATCATGAACCACCTGTAAAAGATGTGATCATGGCCAAACACATTAATCTTCTAAAGATATGCATTCCACGCTGGATATCCTGGTCGAGGTAACACGGATTAAGGGTTCATTAGGTGACGATTAAGTACACGCCATGACCATTTATGCCTATTTAAGGAGCAGCTTGGCAGCACATTGAAAACATGTTGAGTTTAGATATCTCTCCCTTTTATACTCCCTTCAGAATTTCTTTCTCTTTTTCCACTTAAAACACATTGGTTCTTTGTAATTTCTTTATGTTTTCAATAAAATAATCGTGGATTCATTTTCTTAATTTCCTTCAATTCATGCATCATTTAATTTCTATTTCATTCATTTTAATTAATGTTTTATTTAACAGATTCTTTCATGTTTATTCCACATTGTAACATTTTTATTCAATTCAATTCCATTAGTATAGTTGTTATGATTTCTGTTATCCATTTTATTACATTAATCTTCTTAGTATATTTTTACATTAATCATCATCATGAGTATCTAAACATATCACGGGTAGGGATCAAGATTCGATGTATCAACACGCTTAATTAGACCTCTAGTTCTAAATTTGGAAAACCTAATTGGATTAGAAATTAGGATATAAAACAATGGTCAAATCCCATTTGTGTGATTGTACCGTGACCATCAGAAAGTCAAACAAATGAACCTTTCCTAAATAGAGGGAACTATGACTATAACCATTAGCATAGGGAACTTTCTATTGTAAAATATGAACTTAATTCATCACGGACTGTAACTAGCCTTCTAAACATTGAATAGTTATATCATAGGTATAACTAGAATATTTTTCTATGGTTAACTAGCGACTACCGCATGCTTCGTAGACTAAGTAGTTTAGATATTTTCAATATTAGAATTAGGATCACCTTTATATAGATATTAAATTTTAATCTCGACCACTCTTTAATCAATTGATGTAAAACACAAAAATAGTTAGAATATCCACAAACATTAGTCAAAATATAAAGGTCTCCTACAAAAGATTTATGACCAGATTTATTTCACCTAGAGAACAACATCCTCCTTGTGGGATCGACCCTACACTTTTACTGTACTTTTCCCAAGTAGTTAGTAATTTTTGGCACATATAAATTTCTAATCTGACATGCCCATGCAGAAACAAATGACCCATGTGGCTCAACCCTATCAATAGGCACCCAAAAATATGTCCAATCAGAAGGGCATAAAGCAAGTACAGGTAGATGAACTCGCACCAGAACCAATACTGGATTTGATGATCTCAGATTTCATGCTAGAGAACATTAAGAAACAAGTAGAACCACACTAAATGGAACAACGGAAACCTCCCCACCAAATGGAACTATGGGAACTACGCCACCAAATGGCTCAACAGGAATCACCATAAAAAATAACACAATGGGAACAACCCCACCAACTGACAGAATGAGCACCTCCCCACCAAACTGCACAATCATAACCACCCCACAAAATGGAACAATGGGAAAAACCCCACCAAATGACAAAACCAAAGGCAAGTGACGAGGAAAATTCATCATTAGAAGAGGAGATGGGTTTTGGCTCCATAAATGTCATCCATTAGACGGATCCCTTCTCCGATGATGAGTACGGTTATCAACTAGAATTCCCCACACCCAATCATTGATCCAAATGAAGAAGCTATAGAAGACATGAATATTAAGTGAAACACAACCAAGAAATAAATGATACTTATGGCTACAACCCCACTCAAACTGTTAGTGTTGCAGAAACCCATGGAAGGACCCTCGAGTGGATCCGACAGGGGATGGAAAATATTCCTTACCCCAAAGAAACCAACCCCAGTACAATTATTCAAAAATATATGTTAGAGGAAGAGAAACAAACTAATTTACCTCAGAATGTGATTAAATCTTCTTGGACATATCCAAAAATGACGGAACATCCTCCATATTTGGCACTAAGGGACGACCCACCCTCATCAAATACTCAATACCCTACAGAGACTTTGAGAGAGAATAACCAAGATGGGAAGTTCCAGACATTTGATTAGATATATGATATTCAGTAATTGTTAGATTTAGTTCCAGATATGTTCTCAATCATGGATGCACTAAATCTATAAACAGATCCCAAAAAATCTATCATAGATTCATTGATGAGTTCATAAGAGTTTAATGCTGAAGTAGCCACAGTTGAAGGATATTGGAGAGAGATCAATCCTATATAATTTCATGAAATCATATCCTTCATAGATCGAGATGAAGACGCCATCATGAGGTGACACATAAAGACATTATATGCACTTGGCATGATAAATGGCATCGATATATGAAAAGTCTTCATCGAAAATGGCTCTGGGGTTAATCTCCTGCCACTATTGACCCTACATTAGTTGGGATACAAAGAGGATAATCTGACACCCTGCACCACGACCCTATTGGGATATGAAAAAAGTGAGAAGAATCCGTTACACCAAATCATTCTTGAAACCCTATTCAGTGACCTCATTGTACAACCAGAATTTCTGGTGGTTCGAAATAATATGGCCTTCAATGTTCTTTTATGGATTTCCTAGAATCCTAAACACAAAACAATCCCATTATTGTTCTATCATTGCCTATAATATATAATTAATGGCCATAGATGGACAATACATGCTGATAAGGCCTTGTTCGAGTCTTGTGAGTCACACTATATTGATTCTAAGTTCTATAAACCAAAGGGGAAATAACCCTTATTTAATGTAATTGATTGGATATACACCCAAAACTATTTGTAAATGTTTCCTACCAATACCCCCATGAATCACAGGGAAGACTACGTACTGACCATCAACCAAATTGAAATAACACATCCCGATTTAGATGTGTATTCAACAGTCCTCATGATTTCAGTTATGAATGCTGATCCTGATGATGGTGAAAATATCACTAACTCTTGACGTAATGGTGAAGCTTAGTATAAAAACACCATGAACTATCATAAAAACACCATGAAATTATTACCTCACCCACTATGGAAAGAGTATGTTTTTCATCACTCAATGAAGATGCAGAAACTCTTTCATCCCATATGATATCTTCTCCAGATAATCCCTTGCAAATGGTTGAGGCGGTTGAAGCAGTTTCACCTCACAAACACTATAATTTAATCTCCTCCCCCAACTTTTGAGAAATCGTTTCAAGGATTGTTTCCCCATCAGAAGAAAAATTAGAAGATGATGAGGATGTAGGGGAGGAGGAAGAATAAGACCTAAGGGATTCCCATCCAACATTTGAGGAAGGTGTTTCCATCACTTTTGATGAACTCAAGGAAATCAACTTGGGTTATAAAGAAGACCCACAAACCAATCTGTTTAGTGTGTACATTCTTTCTTGTGATATAGATATATATACCACATTTATAAGGTGCAATCAAGATGTTTTCTCTAAGATTTATACTGAAATTCCATGTCTCGATCCGAAGGTGGTCACTCACCACCTAGTCCTACTGTAAGATCACCTTGTTTACAAGAATGCGGCCAAAAGAATGCACCTGAAACATGCTGCCAAAATAGAGGCTGAAGTCGACAAGCTCATTAGAGAAAAAATCATTAGGGAGGCCCAATACCCCATCTGGTTATCAAACATTGTCCCCATTAAGAAGAAAAATTGGTAGATCAGGTTCTGCAATGATTTTAGGGACCTCAACTGGTACTGACTAAAAGATAATTTCCAATTATTGATAAGAGAATTTATAATCAATTAATCTACTAGATATGAGGCTCTATTAATCATGGAGGAATATTCAGGATATAACAATATCTAAATGGATCAAAAACTTGAAGAAGACACCACCTTTAGGGCTCCCCAGGATGTATTTTTCTACAAGGTGGTGCCTCTCAGTTTGAAAAATGTTGGCACCATGTACCAGCACTCCATGAACCACATTTTCAAACCTTTCATGGTATTGTTCTTGGAACGTTATGTTGATGATATGTTGGTTAAATCTCAACAATACCCGGATCATTTGGCATATCATGAAACTATATTCAATAAACTATGACAACATAGTCTAAAAATGAACCCCTTAAAATGTGATTATGGTGTCATCTCAAGGAAATTTCTCGGCTACTTCATATTCTATCAAGGAATTGATTTCAACCCCGAGAATAAAAATTCAATCACTTGAATGGCACCTCATCATAACCTCACTAAATTGTGTGGAATACAAGGACACCTGGCTTACAGATGGTTCCTTGTAGATAACCTTGAAGGAAAATGTTTTCCCTTCACCATGTTGATGAAAAATGGGTTAAATATAAATGGAATGATAATTGTCCGAATCATTTGACAATATCAAGAAATATATCTTGAGTCTTCCGGTGCTAATGATGCATGTTGAAGGAAGAACACTCATACTGTATGTAACCACCTTGGAGTGATCCCTAGGTACCTTACTCACACAAAATAATGATGTCGATAGTGAGAGTAGTCTCTATTATCTCATTCAGACCATGATTGATGTTGAGGGTTGTTATTAAAATATCTATAAGACATTCATTGAATTCACATTTATGTTCCAAAAGATAAGTCATTACATACAACACCAAAAAGTCCATTTGTTCTATGTATTAATCCACTCAAGTATATTCTTTTCCATTCAATGGTAGCTTGATGATAGTCATGGTGGGCGGTCATCCTAAAACAGTTCGATATACACTTCATATGAGAAAAAGCTATCAAATTAATTGAATTAGAATATTAATTGGATGAGCATCCCTAAATAGGAGTGGCTCAATTAGATGTTGAGCTACCTGAGGGGGATGTGTTCTATATTCAAGAGAACCCACAAATGTGGGAAATTCACTATGACGTTGCCTCTAGAAGCTTGATAGGTAAAATAATGGAAGACCCCAAATACAACAAAGTGGGTATGGGGGTAATACTCATATCCTTGGAAAAAGAAGTTATGCCATGTTCCTTCTTACTATCATATAGATTCACAAACAATGAAGTAGAGTACCATGCCCTCATTTCAGGCCTCAATCTATCACTCCATGTGAAATAAAAACACTTTACGATTAATTGAAATTCCTAACTAGTCATCAAGAAAGTCAATGGTGAATATGATATTAAGATAAAGGAGTTGATACCTTTGATGAACCAAGCTAAGGAACTGATGGTATAATTATCATCAATACCAATGTTGACTTATGTTACTAAATCAAAAAATGCACAAGATGATGCATTGGAAAATGCATCCATGGCCTTGGATGACCAAGATAAGAAAAAAAAGTCAACTGTATTTCCCACCGATGGGTGTTCTTAACATTAATTTAGGACAACATGGAATAAATTAATTTGATCAGTCCCATCTCTAAACCATATGGTTCTACTACTGACGGGATAACTCCCATTTTGGTCAATCTTCTAAAAGAATAAATCCCACTAGATATAACTTGAAGGAAACAAATACGACGAAGAGTATTCAATTTCATGTTATATGATTGTACAAACTTGAAAAAGTTTCCTTATAAGAAAGGACTTGATGGAGTCATTATCAGGTGTGTTGATGGAGAAGAGACCACCACCATCATGAAAGATGTGCATGCTAGTAATTGTGGGGAAAACTAGTTAGCATCCAAATTATCTCCTCAAATTTAAAGGGTTGGATACTATTGGCCCCGCATGATGTAGGCTTATTCCGATTTCACTAAAAGGTGTCATTACATCCAAGTCCATTCCAATTTAAACAATCATCCCCTGGAGTTACATCACACAGATAAGTACTCATGGACATTCTTTATATAGGGATTAGAGTCATGGGACCATATCCCTTATCCACAGCTGGACAATTAAATTTTAATCTCATAAAATCTGACTTGTTTTCCAAATGGGAAGACATTATAACCCTTAAAGAGATCAGAGAAAATAGAATTTTTAGCTGTGTGAAATCCAATATTATCACTAGGTTTAGTGTCCCTCACACAATAATGATGAGAAATATCACCAATTACTTCTCTTTTTAATTGGACCAACTGTACCAAGAATATAGTATCAAAGCCAATCATTCATCTCGCTACCATGCAGCAGCAAAATGACATATATAGGCTTCCAACAAGACCCTATCCAACATACTCAAAAAGATGGTGGATAGGGATAAAAAATCATGGCTAGAAAACATCCTCTATTCTCTTTGGGATTTCAAGACAACAACCTACATCACACCTAATGAAACCCCTTACTCGTTAGTACTTGGGATGGAGGCAGTTATGCCAATTGAAAGTCAACTTCCATCACTCTACATCACTATCCACGATCAGCTATCTTCATATGAACAGTCCCAAAAAATGGTTTGATGGGCTGGAGTGGCCGGATGAGAAATGATTTCACACTCTACACCATCTAGAAGTCTACCAAAATCGGATGTCATGATCCTTCAATATGAAGTTTCAAATATGATATTTACTAGAAGGAAAAATGGTGTTGGTCCTCAGATCCTTGATGATACTCAGAAAGAAACCTCCAATGTTTGAGCCAAAATGGGAGGGAACAAATGTTTTACACAAAGTTTAATAAAATGGACCATATGTATTTATTTCAATGAATGGATAGCTCACTGCATCCCCCACCAATGCGAGGTTCCTGAAAACATTCTTTGTGTAATCACAATAGAATTCTTATTAGTTACATGAAGGTAAACTGTATAGCGCCGAATACATCCTTTCTACATGATGTGAAACTGAACAAAAGACATCATGTTCACATGAAAATAAAATTATTTAAGAAGTCATCCATGTTTCATGGAATTAAACTTCTCAACAACCCTATCTTAGCTACAATATGGTAAACCACATAGTGATATTTTCATCCTTACCACATGGCATTAAAATGCATGGCCCCAAAAATGTTCTCACCAAAGGGTAAATTGTCTTTGACATCTATCACCAAGAATTACACACTACATAACTACATACAGATAGAATCTCATTTGATTATGGGATACATAGTGACAATGAGATCTTTCATCCTGACTAAAACACAATCAAAATAAAAAATGATTCCTCTTTCTTATGAATATGTTGGACTAATACAGGGAACATATTTTCATAGAACTATGTACTACATTATTCCCATCTACTCATGGGATACATAGAGATGCCTTCATCATAGATTTTGGTCTATCCACCACATGGTAAAAAAATACCTCAATTGTACTTTCAACTTCCTCTTCATCACAAGAGGAGACCTAAACTATTTCTTGTCTCTCACACTGAGAAAATATTGCGTCAGATTAGAAATGTTGGTAAAGGTTTTACCTTGGACAAATATAGGATACATGTACACAATATTCCCACTAAAAAAAGGTCAAAAAATTCCCCAATCTAGGTGTATTAGACAAACTTATAAGACCCTTTTTATACCTCCTAACTCATGGGACCTTGTAATCATGGTTTTCAACTTTATCCCCTGCTAATGTCTGGCATGTATTGAGAATATCCCAGACTGATTATCTCATATTTATGAATGATTCCATGGGAAATTTTTCCCTAAAACATCAATATTAAACTACATTTGTCAATATCCTTTCTACGTGACATTAAACCCTATGGAAAATTTCCTCAACACATGATGTTAAATGGTATGGCCCAAATTCCTATCTACATGACATTAGAAACTACAAGGTACCCCAAATATAACTAAATTACCCAACCCCTTACACAAAAACCGAAACGTGTGTAGGGAACCTAGTCTTGAGATGACCGGATCTTCAAATAATGGCCTCAATATGAAAAGAGAGTCAAAATACCCAACCTCACATATAGGTCAAATTTATATAGAGAGACTCCCAATTCCACAAAAAATCTTGTAATTTCATGAATAATCATGCCCTATGTATTTATGATATATCCAAACCTACCCTCTCCATTATTCAAACACCTTGTTTTGAGTGATATTGAATAATCAAAACCCTTCATTGATATCAGGAATGGAAGGTCAGTGTCCTATATACACCTTTGTTTGACTATGCACATTATTACTCAATGGATCAGCATACGTTTCCCACAAAAAATACTTATTAGCCAAAGGAAAATTCTTCCTGATGAGAGGATTTTCCACTTTTCTTATGCCTAACAGATTATAATCCCCATGTCATTCCTGCTTATCCAAGAGCCCATGAATCCATGGTTTACACTATCGTCCCTACCTAGGTCTTGGACATGTCAGAACATCCTTGCTTGATTACCCTCAAGTTACTCGGGGCTTCTCTATCAACGTCCTAATCATATGATGTTTATTCTTCATGATAGTAAATACCTAGTATTCACCCATAGGACAGGTCATGCTAAAAGGGTATTTCACCTCAGACCATGTGCAACAAATGAATCCTCATAAGAAATTTCATTTTATGCCTTTCCCCATTGGTGAATCTGTATCCAAAATAAAAAATGCCCATATATATGCACGAATCAGTTCTGCATATACATAAACATTAAATAATCTATGTATATCTTGATGCTTTCCCTTGCAGGATACACAGTGATGTCTTATCTTGCATTTCGTGTCCATCCATGAGACAAAAATTTCTCATCCCTTCCTGTGCAAGTGCCATACCTATGTGAGGAAACAATTCATATAGATAGGAAAAAAATTCCTTCACTAGTTACAATTATTCCTAGTAAAGTTCAACATGAAATAATCCTTTTACGTGTTTAGGTATACCCCTTTTGACAATCCATACTCATTTTACAGAAATGTTTCAATCTATATATTCCTCCATGGCCATAAAAAATGGATAGCTAATGTGGCATGGAAACCTTTGTTTGACTATGCACATTTCCCCCAGTGGCTCTGCATAAGTTGCCCAAAAAATGGCCTCTCAACCAAAGTAAAATCCATCTTCAAGAGTACACTACTGGAAATTCAGGCTATAGCCACGGTTCTAAACCGTGGCTATAGGTAATAGCCACGGTTCCTCAAACTGTGGCTAAGTTTGGCGTGGCTATAGGCCTAGACCTATAGCCACGGTTCCAAACCGTGGCTTTAACACTATAGCCACAGTTTCAACCGTGGCTATAGGTATATAGCCACGGTTCAAACCATGGCTGGTTACCTAATGCAACAGTTTTAACCGTGGCTATACTAAATGCCGGACATACTTAATTGACACGGTTTTAAACTGTGGCATTATGTCTATAGCCACGGTTAATAACCGTGGCTATAGGGTGTCCAAATCCATAAAACAAATACCCCAACCCCCTCGACACCCCCTCGGACACCCCCTCGACATCCCCTGGAAACCCCCTGCCACCCCCCTTCCACCCCCCTGCCAGTCCCCCCTGCCCCCTGCTAGTCCCCCCCTGCCACCCCCTGCTTGTCCCCCTACCAGCCCCCCCTGCCCCCTGCTTGTCCCCCTGCCAGCCCCCCCTGCCCCTGCTAGTCCCCCCCCCCCCCGCCAGCCCCCCCTGCCCCCTGCCAGTCCCCCCTACCAGCCCCCCTGCCCAAGGATGTGTTCATGCTGAAACTAGTAAAGCATAATTCTGCTGGATATATTCTATAAGAAGATCCTCAACTCGTACACCCAACTTGAGCACCTTATCAAAGAGGGTTCTCTACCACAACTAGAATTAAGATGAAACATCCTATCAACATGGGGTACCAACAACCAACATACATGAATCAAGAAATAGAAAATAGAGAGTTCCCAACTTTTTTTACACAACCAGAACATTTCTAGGAGCATCATTACAGAACTCACCATATAGGATACACATGAAACATACTTATAGGGCTTCCACATTTTACTCTACCTGCTGTTACACCTATTCATGCTCATTATCAGCTAGACATTCCTCAAGGACATCCCCTCCCCCTCTACTAGACAACCCCTCCCCCTGCATGGACACCCCTCCCCCTGCTGGACACCCCTCCCCCTTACTGGACAGCCCTCCCCCTACTGGACACCCCTCCCCCTTGCAGGACAACCCCTCCCCCCTGCTAGACAGCCCCTCCCCCTGCCTGGACACTCCTCCCCCCTGCTGGACACCCCTCACCCCTGCCTGGACACCCCTCCCCCCTGCTGGACACCCCTCCCTCTGCTGGACAGCCCTCCCCCCTGCTGGACAGCCCTCCCCCCGTGCTGGACAGCCCCTACCCCCTACTGGACAACCCCTCCCCCTTCCTGGACACCCCTCCCCCTTGCTGGACAACCCCTCCCCCTGCCTGGACACCCCTCCCTCCTTCCTGGAAACCCCTCCCCCCTTCCACCCCTGCTTGTCCCCCTGCCTTTCCCCCTGCCCCATACTAGTCCCCCCCTGCCAGCCCCCCATGCCCCCTGCCCCTGCTAGTTCCCCCCTACCACCCCCTGCTTGCCCCCTGCCAGCCAGCCCCCCTGCCAGTCCCCCCAGCCACCCCCTGCCAGTCCCCCCTACTAGTCCCCCTGCTAGCCCCTCCTGCCCCCTGCCAGCCCCCCTGCCAGCCCCCCTGCCCCCTACCAGCCCCCCTGCCAGCCCCCCTACCCTTGCTAGTCCCCCTGCCCCCTGCTAGGCCCCCTTCCCCTGCTAGGCCCCCTGCTAGGCCCCCTGCTAGGCCCCCTGCCCCCTACTAGGCCCCCTACTAGGCCCCCTGCTAGGCCCCCTGCATATTTACCCCTGTTGGACACTAGACCCCTGCTAGACACTGGACCCATACTCCCACCCACCCCTACTAGCCCCCTTGTACCCCTGCTAGACATAGGACTCACCCTGGAAACTAGTTCTTGGGATGCCCAAATCATATTTACCCCTATTGGACACTAGACTCCCCCTGGACACTGGACTCCCCCTGCATATTTACCCCTGCTGGACACTGGACCCCTGCTGGACACTGGCCCCATACTATAGGTTCTTAGTAGGACCACCCCATACTATAGGTTCTTAGTATGACTTGGGAAACAGTTGAAACAAAATTCAGAAGTAGCTATATATGAGTAATCTAGGAAAACAGGCATATAATCAGTTTGGAAAATAAAATAGAATAAACTATAAAATGTTTATGGAAATAAAATAAAACATATTTGAAATTGGAAAACATTACCAGAAAAAATGTTTATCAACTAAACAAACTGCTTGGTGAAATCATGGTCACACATGCTCATCCTCAGATAAAATCTACTTGCATTTCATATAGTACTGCATTAAACAAAACATTGGAATTATGATTTGAAATAGAGTTACCAGATTTTATAGCACTGTGCTCACTATCTATAGGTGGTGAAATAGTTATACCTGGTGCCTGTGAAGTATCTGTGGGATGTTTTATGATATTTTCCAGATCTGGACAGCACTACATTTTCTCTATAGAGACATTCATAACTTGCATGGGCTTAGGTTCCTGGACAACCCTCTTGCACCCCCTTGCAACCCCCTAGACAACCCCCTTGAACACCCCCCTGCACCCCCATTCCCCCTTGGTCCCCCATGCCCCCCTGCACCCCACTGGACAACCCCCATGCCCCAACTGGACAGCCCCACTAGACAGCCCCACTGGACACCCCCTGCACCCCCTGGACAGCCCCCCCCCCCTGCCGGACAACCCTCCCCCCCTGCTTGGACAGCCCCTCCCCCTATTGGACACCCCTCCCCCTGCTGGACACCCCTGCCCCCTGCCCCCTGCCCCCCGGCCCCCCTACCCCTTGACCCTGGACACCCCAGGACAGACCCCACCCCAGGACAGACCCCCCAGACCCTGGACACCCCTGGAGCAGGGCCAAATCACGGCGTGACCGCGGCGTGACCACCATAGGGTGTCGTCCTGGAGGAGTAACTGCCGCAGGGTGTCGTCCTGGAGCAGGGCCAAATCATAGCATGACCGCGGCTTGATCACGGCGTGACCGCGACGTGACCACGGCGTGACCGCGGGGTGACCGCCGCAAGGTGTCGTCCTGGAGGAGTATCCGCCACAGGGTGTCGTCCTGGAGCAGGGTCAAATCACGGCGTGACCGCGGCGTGACCGCGGCCTGACCGCGGCGTGACCGCGGCATGACCACGGCGTGACCGCAGCGTGACCACAACGTGTTGGCTCGGTCCATCGACATCCACGAGGCAACATCTTCCACTTAGTTTCAAATATGATGATATGGATGGCATGAGAGGATGTTTTCTCAGAAGATTTAAAGAAATGAATGATAATCTGTGATGACTAGAGGATTGGATGACCCCTGATATTCCTAATTCGGTGAGGTTTGGAGATCTAGAAATGTGTAGGAATACCTAGAGGAATACCCCATGGGATCAGACAATTCCAAACCAATGTTTTCAGTTTAATTGAGCCTTTGTACCACCTACTATGCACGTTTTGTGGAAAGATGGATGAGAGGCAGCACTGAGAGGAGATATAGTTTAGGAATGAGGAAATACGAAAAATTATAGAGCTAACCATTCAATGTTTCTCTGAGGAGTAACCGCCGTAGGGTGTCGTCCTGGAGCAGGGCCAAATCCCGGCGTGACCGCGGCGTGTCCACCGCAGGCTGTCGTCCTGGAGGAGTAACCGCCGCAGGGTGTCGTCCTGGAGCAGGGCCAAATCACGGCGTGACCGCGGCGTGACTACAGCGTGACCGCAGCGTGACCACAACGTGTTGGCCCGGTCCAGCGACATCCGCGGGGCAACATCATCCACTTAGTTTCAAATATGATTATATGGATGGCATGAGAGGATGTTTTCTAATAACATTTAAAGAAATGAATGCTAATATGTGATGACTAGAGGATTGGATGACCCCTGATATACCTAATTTTGTGAGGTTTGGAGATCTAGAAATGTGTAGGAATACCTAGAGGAATACCCCATGGGATTAGACAATTCCAAACAAATGTTTTCAGTTGAATTGAGCATTTGTACCACCTCCTATGCATGTTTGGTGGAAAGATGGATGAGAGGCAGCGCTGAGAGGAGATATAGTTTAGGAATGAGGAAATACGGAAAACTATAGAGCTAACCATTCAATGTTTCTCTAAGGAGGAGTAACCGCCGCAGGGTGTCATCCTAGAGCAGGGCCAAATCACGGTGTGACTGCGGCGTGACCATGGCATGACCGCGGCGTGACCGCGGTGTGACCGCGACGTGAGCACGGCGTGACCGCGGCGTGTCCGCCACAGGGTGTCGTCCTGGATGAGTAACCGCCACAGGGTGTCGTCCTGGATGAGTAACCGCCGCAGGGTGTCGTCCTGGAGCAGGGCCAAATCACGGCGTGACCGCAGCATGACAGTGGCGTGACCGCGACATGACCGCGGCGTGACCGCCGCAGGGTGTCGTCCTGGAGGAGTAACCACCGCAGGGTGTCGTCCTTGAGCAGGGCCAAATCACGGCGTGACCACGGCGTGAACGCGGCATGACCGTGGCATGACCGCGGCGTGACCGCGGCATGACCGCAGCGTGACCACAACATGTTGGCCCAGTCCAGCGACATCCGCGGGGTATACCAGAGTGATTTTTCACCGACAGCGCACCTCCGTTGGAGGGGTTTTATTACAAAACCAGGACTTATTTATCAAATGAAACAATTATCTGAACTAACACTTATTCAAGAATTGAAATTTAGTATAAACATGAAAAATTAAGAAGGAAACTAAATGCAATTTAAAGCATTCTCGAAAAGGGACCCTACCTCAACCTCAAGGCACATTTTCTTTTGACGATGACAACTCGAATATTCCTTTTTTCCGCTTGCACGCATATGAAACTTAACATATATGTAAGGAAACCTAGCCCCTGGACACCCCTCCCCCATGGCTGGACAGCCCCTCCCCCTGTGGGACACCCCTCCCCCTGCTGGACACCCTTGTCCCCTGCCCCCTGCCCCCTGCCCCTTGCCCCCTACCCCCTGCCCCCTGCCCCCTCCCCCTACCCCCTGCACCCAACTGGACAGCCCCCATGCCCCAACTGGACAGCCCCACTGGACACCCCCTATACCCCCTGGACACCCCTCCCCCCTGCTGGACACCCCCTGACAGACACCCCTCCCCCTGCTGGACACCCCCCCATGCCACTGATAAGTGCAGAATTTTACAGAAATTATGCAAGCCATCCTCTATTAATACTTCATTGAAAGATTCTCTGAAAGGGAAAAATATGAATACCAAACACTATGATAGAAAAAAAATACAAAGAAGGATAAAAGGAGGTCACCTGGGGTACCAACAACCAACATACATGAATCAAGAAATAGAAAATAGATTGTTACCAACATTTTTTACACAACCAGAACATGTCTAGGACCATCATTATAGACCTCACCCTATAGGTTACACATGAAATATACTAATAGGGATGCCACATTTTACTCTACCTATTGTTACACCTATTCATGCTCCTTCTCAGCTAGACATTCCTCAAGGACAGCCCCTCCCCCTGCAGGACAACCCCTCCCCCCCTGCCTGGACACCCCTCCCCCCTGCTGGACACCCCTCCCCCCTGCTGGACAGCCCACCCCCCTGCTGGACACCCCTCCCCCCTGTGGGACAGCCCCTCCCCCCTACTGGACAACCCTACCCCCTGCCTGGACAGCCCCTCCCCCTGCCTGGACAGCCCCTCCCCCTACTGGACAGCCACGCCCCCTCCCTGGACAGCCCCTCCCCCTGCCTGGACATCCCCTCCCCCTGCTGGACAGCCCTCCCCCTACAGGAAACCCCTCCCCCTGCTGGACACACCTCCCCCTACTGGACACCCCTCCCCCTGCTGGACAGCCCTCCCCTGCTGGACAACCCTCCCCCCTTGCTGGACAGCCCTCCCCCCTGCTGGACAGCCCTCCCCCCTGCTGGATAGACCTCCCCCTGCCAGACAGCCCCTCCCCTCGCTGGACACCCCCTCCCCCCTACTGGACACCCCTCCCCCCTGCCGGACACCCCTCCCCCCGGCCGGATAGCCCGCCCCCCTGCCTGACAGCTCGCCCCCTGCAGGACAACCCCCCCTACTGGATAGCCCCGCCCCCTGCCTGGACACCCCTCCCCCCTGCTGGACACCCCTCCCCCTGCTAGATAGCCCTCCCCCCTGCTGTACATCCCTCCCCCTACTGGACAGCCCTCCCCCCTGCTGGACTGCCCTCCCCACCCTGCTGGACAGCCCCGCCCCCCTGCTAGACAGCCCGCCCCCCTACCGGACACCCCTCCCCCTGCCGGACACCCCTCCCCCCTTCTAGACACCCCTCCCCCCTGCCGGACACCCCTCCTCCTGCTGGACAGCCCCTCCCCCTTCCAGGACACCCCTCCCCCCTGCTGGACAGCCCCTCCCCCTGCCTGGACACCCCTCCCCCCAACTGGACACCCCTCCCCCTGCTGGACACCCCTCCCCCTGCTGGACACCCCTCCCCCTGCCTGTACAGCCCATACCCCCTGCCGGACACCCCTCCCCCCTGTCGGACACCCCTCCCTCAACTGGACAACCCTCCCCCCTGTTGGACAGCCCTCCCCCCTGCTGGACAGCCCCTCCCCCTGCCTGGACACCCCTCCCCCTACTGGACACCCCTCCCCCTACTGGACACCCCTCCCCCTGCTTGGACAGCCCATCCCCCCTGCCGGACACCCCTCCCCCCTGTCAGACACCCCTCCCCCTGCCTGGATAGCTCTATTGGTACTCACACAATTTTTGGGGAATTTTCTCAGTCGTGGGGAACTAAATTTGGTTGGATATACATACTGATAACCCAAGGTTTGGACACTATGTGGTAACCCATGTGAATGTAGTCATGTATATAATGATTCTAGAAGAAGTAGTCTTAACTAACTAGATGAATGTAAAGACTTTCTGATCCAATACAAAAGTAAACTACAGTTCTACATGTATTATATGTTTTTTCCATCATTCTCCAGAATTTAATAGGGACAAGGAGTATTCTTTTTTACAATATGAAGGGGAATGATGTCTCTAACTATGAATGTTGGAACGATAAGATTAATATTCCAATCTATGACTTGGAGAGAAAATACACTATTGTCCCTTATAATGTGGATAAGATAAGGGTTATATCAGTGTAGAAGGATACTGGGAAAACTACAGACTTAATCACTTCAACATCACCTTAGGATGATGGTCCTTCTAATGAAAAAAACATGGATTATTCTCAGTGTGTTGTATTTACTCTAGAGGGCCCACCCCCGAGAAAATCCATGAATGAGGACAATTTAACCCTTCCTAATAGAGAGATAAACATTGGATAGAACATCCAGTTCGAGGGGCATGTATTTTGGGGGCACCTTTCCCTGATGTTTTGTACAGATCCAAGGGACTGTAGGTATTTGCAACTTTGTAGGAATGCCTAATGTAAATAATCACGAATGGGAAAAATAGGCAGAAAGTCAATGTGGACCTATATACAAATGTAGCTGGTCTTGAAGAGAGTACTTCAAATGAGGCAACATTTGATGGCATGCTTACATAGAGGTGTTGCTTTTAGGATGCTTTACCTAACCTTATTGCATCTCATGGTTCTCAAGTGGTGAAAAATGGGAAAATATTCTTGCAGGTTCCTACCTATCATTAATTGATGATGACACATTCCGAGGGACCCCTCATGCATGTTTCATACATATCTATCTAGGAACAATCCAGGAAGGAAACCTCACCAGGTTCGCTGAATATGAGTACACCCAAGGATCATCAAAATAAGTTGCAGCAGAATCCCTTACCTACTAAAAATAATGATCAGTATGGGGTTTCACGAAAGTACCTTCTGTAATGATTACTAAGAATAAGGACTCCATAGAGTCACAATCTTATCCTAGATAGTATATGGATAAATTTACACACTTAAGTCGTGTATTATGGTATGATTATGATGAGGAAATTTCAATCAGTTAAAAGGTTATCATCACCTCCAATATGGTAAATGAAGATGAATATCCAAAAGCTAAATACATGTATGATAAAGGCATGGGTAGTGACCCAAAATTAAAGAACAAGAAAAATAATTGGAGTAATGGTATGGAGAAACTGCCCCTGCCCCTGCCCCCCTCCTCCCTGCCCCCCTGCCCCCCTCCATCCTGCACCCTACCCCCTGCCCTCTACCCCCCTCCACGCAGCCCCTTAGCCTGCACAGCACACCCTGCACCCCCCCTACACCATCCCTGCCCCTGCCCCCTCCACCCTCCCCCCTGCCCCTACCCCCTGCCCCCTGCCCCCTCCCCCCCCCCTCCACCCTGCCCCCCTGCACCCCTCCACCCTTCCCCCTGCCCCCCTCCACCCAGCCCCCTATCATACTTCAATACATCCCGAATATATTATCAAAAACACTTCAAGACATAAAATGACTATTTTCAACAAATATAAAAAAAGACAAAAATATATGATGCAAGAACCACAAATCAAATACCCCTCTCATCATACATGATGTAGTATGGTAAAAAGAAATAAATTAACTTACCAAAATGTTACCATCATACAAAATGGTGCCTTAAGAGTACTTTGGGTGCATATTTCTTTTTCACCCTAAGCCTATATTTTACCTACAAGAAAAAAAGAAAAAAAGATCAAAATAAATCAGAAGTAATTATGTAGAGAATAAATAATTGATAAGAAATATAGTTGTGTTTATGTGCCTGAATAAAAACATGTATCCTGCAAAAATAGTAGATGCAAGAACCACAAATCAAAGCTTACTTGATAGGAAAATGTTTTGTTTTGAAAAGTTCAACTATTAGAAATTAGAGCTTCAAAAATTTCATCACCAGTTGCACCCTATCTTCATCAAAATGTAAAAGGTTTATGGAAGAAATAAGGTGATACAATCATATAGAGCACAACAATTGAGTACCGTATAATTCAGCTCATAAAAAAGATTTTAGAATTGGAACCATAAAACTATGATTAAATTTTTATTTTATGTTTGTAAAACTACATGGGAACAAAATAATATGTCAATATCACTCTAATCAAAACCAATAACTGAGAAGTGATGTTCACATAGATGCCCATTACCAAGAATGGATGTTCCCCCTTGCTTGTCGGTTGCATGCCAACATGCCCGCATTTGAACAAACACCAACCACCTCGTCCTATGGTAGAAATGATTAATTAGATATATGCATCAATTTGTAACAATAATGAATTTTTTTTATCTAATTACAAAAAAAGCATATAACTAATATATTAAAAACAAAAGAAATTAAGAACTTAGAGTTCAAACAATCACACAAAATGCATGAATGATACCCACTAGTTACTATATTAACAACTTCAACACATATTCAAGGATTTTAATGTAGATGCATGTTAAAATTTGAAGTTCAAAAATGATTTTTAGTAAAACATTAAAATAAGCACACACACCATAATTTCAATACAAAAAGGTAGTAAAAAAGGAAGAAACAACCAACATATTTAACAAGATGATTTCAGCATACAAAATTTATTAAAAGGAAACTTACAACCATTTATTTCAACTAAAAAAAAGAAGTGAATTTTTAAGTTTGAGTAGAAAAATCACAGAATTTAAACTATTACTCCCATGGTGTAGATGCTCTATTCATTTGAGATCATTGGAAAAAATTTCCCTTATTTTATTTTTGAATAAATACCTTTGGTTTCCAAAATTTCATCTCCTACAAGTGTAAACATATACATTAATTAATAAAATTTAAAGTTCAAAACAGAACAAAACTAGAGTAAAAACTAAGGTAGATTGGTTCAAAGTTACTATGAAATATAAATTCTCTAGATCTATAAAAATTGTTGAATATATACTTTAATAGGATGTGAAAGTATGCTCACCAAAGTACTAAAAAAATAGAAATTATAACGTACATTCACTTATTCTATGTGAATAACTTTTTTTTAATAAAAATCAATAAAAAGGAATGTTTAAACAATGATTTATAATTATAAAATTTAGGATTAGAAAAAAATTGTGTACCCTTACCTCACACATAATTTGAAGTATATAATAAGAATTTAAACTCTTAAAAATTTAAGGGTGGAAGGAAACAACCTGAAAATTTTCTTAGAGTGGAAGAAGTTACTCAAAATTGGCTTCCATTTGAAGTGACCCACCTAACTTCCTACAAAAAAAGACCTCAATCAAAAAAACTTTATTAAAGAATGTCAAATAAAAAACTAAAAAAAGTGACAAGATAATATTGGGTTTATCCCCCAGGGGGTTCTATATTTAGATTGCTCACAACTGAAAAATCATTGATTCAACCCCAATTAGATGAAGGATGTGTCTTCTTACTTAAGAACTAGCATAAAATCTTCTTTCTAGCTATAGTAATCAACTCAAATAGTTTTTTAACACCCGATTTTCATATACTTTTAATTTCACCACTTTGAAATTATAACTTCCTAGGAGTAGTGGAAAGGGGGGAAAAGGTGGTATATTCCCTCTTCTTCAACTTGAGGAGTGATGAGAATAAATAGTAAAAATTCAATTCTTGGATGTGATTTTTCATCCGATTCAATATCCTATATAAATTCATTATTAAAAACCACATATGTATCAATATCCACTTTTTCATTAGTGCGCAACTTCAAAATATCCTCTTTCTCTTCTAACACTCCCAAACTTTGAATTACAATTAGATTTTTTGAGTTTCAAAAGTTTCTCATCAGGTGTATTAATAACCTTCTCATGTACCTCTAGTAAATCATGAAGTTCACTTGAATCTACACAACATACATAGGGAGAAGAGAAATCAAAATAATACACAAAAAAATCACAATAATATAAAAGAAAATCTTGTTCAATTAAATTAAAAACTTCATTAATTTGGTCATCTTTCTCTTTTTAAAGAAAAAACGGTGATCCTAGGAGTGTTTCTAAGTTAGAAGTGATTTATTCAACCTCCTCCAACCTCTTATCAAAACAAAAATCCTCAATTTTATAATTTTTCAATGTAAAGGAAAGGGTATCTTTAATTGGTTCATCATCTTATGATTTCACAAGAATTTTGAAAGGATTATCAAGAATATCCCACTACTAAAAGACCACCTTGGAGAGGTGGGTTACATTCCTTCTATTTTTCCTTTGAAATATTCATAGACCTAGTCCCCATTGGTAGCGAAAAATATGAGTAATCCCTCTTATCTTTCTAGTTGACCCTCCATATCTTACTCTTCTCATACATGGATCTATTTAATCCTGAACCTCGTCCTCTAAATCACCTAAAAAGTGGAAAGAACATTCATCACATGACCAATTTTCAGGGACCTTCTCATCTCCAATGGTTCTGACCATGTATTGTTCAAAATTATGGACTAGTTCATCATATGACAAAATATCAAATGGTTATCCATCACAATACCTCCCACTTCTGTAGAACTCTTCATGAATGTGGCCTCACTCCCTTAAACCTATTCCGATACATTGCCGCTTGTTGAAAATGAGAAAAATGAGGGATTCTTGGGACCACCCTCATCCATATTCTTCAGTTCCATAACCGAGTAATGCTCACTGACACTATGGAGAGGAGGGCGCGACATGGAGGGCGCGGCGAGGAGGTCGTGTCGCGGAGGAGGCGTCGGCCAGGAGGCTTCGGGGAGGAGGGCTCGGCGAGGAGGCATCGGAGAGGAGGGTGTGGCGAGGAGGGCGCGACGAGGAGGGTGTGGCGAGGAGGGCGCGGCGTGGAGGAGGTGTCGGTGTGGAGGTGTCGGGGAGGGGGAGGGTGCAGTGAGGAGGAGGAATCGTGAGGGGGAGGAGAAGGAGCCCGATGGGTTTGAAAAAAAAAACGGGGCTACTGGATATAGCCACAGATGAAATAATTAACCGTGGCAGTATAAAAGATACAGCCACAGACCTATAAAACTGTGGCTATAGGTCCGTGGCTATAGTTCAGATTTGTAGTAGTGATGGGTTACGTTGTAATTCCTATACCTCTCATTTATAGGTCTAGATAAATATATTTCAACCCTACATCCCCTTAGTCCTATTTACACACACAACATTATGACTTTAACTTGTGTGTAGTCCATCTCAGGGTGTGAACATGGTATATAATACTATTTGGGTCCATTTACAGTAGGTTTTACCACTTCTGTGACACATATATTACTATGAAACCAAATTACACATATTCCAAGAATCATGAATTTAAAATATCATCTACATTCATCTCGGTCTGATCATTATAACATTATACGATATGAAATTTTTTTCTGAGGTATTTGTGTGGTGCGTGGGATGTCCTGCCCTCAATTCAAATCAAATTCAACCTCATTCATGAATTGAATTTTTTTTCAAAATATACCTGTTTCAGTAGCCCATGAATCATGAATGTAAATTTTTTTCTGTCATCCAAGAGGTATGACATTAAACATTGATCAACCGTCTTCAGGATCACTTCATTTGTTATAGGACATCCTGGTATCCGTTCACATGGGTTTTAAGCATTTTTCACTGCATTATCGTCCTTAAAGATCCTCTGTATACTCAAATCATCAAGAATATAAAATATTTTCATTTTCACTAAGCTCCATGAACTCAAACAGGAAGACTAGATCAAGGCATTGTGAACCTAAACTATATGCATTCACCCATTATTCACATGGTTTTCACCATCTCTGGTGTTGCATAAATCTAACAGCTCTACCATAAAAAACTATATAAGGCTTGATTCCTATCCTTATAGGATGTGAAATGATGGATAAACCATCTATCTATAGGAACAACCATAGATTAATTGTAAAATCGTATGTTACATATGGTTATATCACCATGATATTCTCATATTTTCCTCCTTTTTGGGAATAAGCCCCATTAATTTCTCTTGAACAACTAGAAATCTAGTATTCCCTCAAAAATAGATATATATGGTAGAAAATAATTGAAAGATGGAGGAATATCCTACACTAATGTTCCTAGTTCTTAATGTTAATCTTCAATATTACCCTATACAAAACCACGATGCCTCATACGATATTTAAGGGACGGAAGTCAAACCAAAATCCATGGAACACAATTCTAAAATGTTGACATACCCTATATAATTTCTGGATGCCTCAGATTCGAAAATGGTATGATTTAGTATCCTTATTCCTGAGGATCAACCCGGGTAGCATAAATATCTTACATAAAAGAGTGGAAATATTCTTGAGAAGGATCTAATTACTACTGATATGGATTTTGAAAAACTATTGTTAAAGATAAAGATAATGGAAATGATAAAAAATGGAATGATAAAGATACCGGTAATGAGGTCGTCCGGAGGAGGCCTTCGGGAGGAGGAGAGTTCGTCGGAGGAGGAGATTACGTCGGGAGCAGGGGATTTGTGGTCGTCCGGAGGAGGGGAGTCCATCGGGAGGAGGGGAGTCCGTCGGGGGAGGAGGGGAGTCCGTCGGGGGAGGAGGGGAGTTTTTCGGGGTCGTCGGGAGGAGGGGACTCCATAGGGGGAGGCGCGGTCGTCCGGGGAGGAGAGGTCGTCGGGAGGAGGGGAGTGCGTCTGGGGAGGAGGGGAGTCCGTCGGCGTCGGGGGAGGTGCTGTCGTCCAGGGAGGGGGGGAGGGGCGGTCATCTGGGGAGGGGAGTGCGTCGGGGGAGGGGAGTGAGTTGGGGAGGGTTCCGTAGGAGGATCCCGAGATATTGGCCAAATCGCACATATATCCACAGATGAATTTTCATCCGTTGCTATAACCATGCTATAGCCACGAACTTATAAAACTATGGCTATAGGTCCGTGGCTATAGCTTCATTTTGTAGTAGTGGTAGATCATCCGACCTTGTATTCCCTTACGACGTTTATATCCCACCTCACCCATTGGAATTGAAAACCCATCAGATTTCAGTTTACATATTTACCCATTTTAATGCATAATGTTTAAGGATGATCCTGGACAAAATATGATGGAAGAAGTGAATCATTTATCCTCTTCTATTTAGAGTAATGTGATTAAGAAAAATATTTCACAAATGTCATGGTCGTAGAATGTTAAGATGTAACAGGATTCAACCCTCCTTTACACAGTACAAATTCACGTGGGAGTGTTTTTTCATCCAAAAACAATACAAATTACCTTATTACATTCAGAATTTATTCCATCAATGGGACACCCACTATGCTCCTCAATAGAAAACTGATTCCAAAGTTCTATAAAAACATCATGGCCATCAAAAATGGAATGCCAGTGTCTTGCAGACTCCTTTGTTTGACCATGCATACAAATGCACCGGTGGCTCTACATACGTTGCCCAAAAAATGTCCTCTCAACCAAAGTAAAATCCATCCTCAAGATAGGATTATAATGTCTCCATATTCCCCATAGATTCCAAGCCCCATATCATGTCCCATATCTAGAAATCATAAGTCAGGGTCATGGAAAATCCATCATCCATGTCTAAAAGTTTTCAAGACATTCTTGGTTACTGAGTTCTAAATTGGATCCCTTTCACCAAAAGTAATGGTACAAGCTATTTGACCTAAATCATTGGTGCAATTACGGTCAAATATATTCGACCTAAAACATCAGTAATGATAGTCTAGTTGAAAAGACATTAAACTACCCCCTAAAAAAGAAGCTATACTCACTAATGAAAAACCCCAAAAGGGAAACCTTGGAGAATAATATAGTTTTAGCTCTCTAATCCTATTTTATATATGATTTAGGAAACATTTTGACAAAACAAAAATCATGATACATAGAGATTTTTAGGTTGAAACCCCAACAAGGGAATTCTAAACAAATGCCATGTTACACTCCCTAGGCCCACACCATAACAGGCTTATGGAGAAATTAATGTGATAAAAAAGGAACAATGTTTGTAAGGTTCAACATGTGACATTAGAAAGAGTAAAAATGACCTCACTGAGCCCCTCAGATAATGAAAAAATTAGAGAATTATTTGATATCTCATTTATCGTCAATTATAATTAATATTTACATCCTGTTGACATTATTTTTTACAATATAGTTGACCATAAATGACTGGTATCACAGGAAAGGGTAAAAGAGGAACACTAGAAACAAAATTTTTCTATTTTATCAGAAGAAGTGAGAATAGGTGGAACATCCATAATATAGAGCCTCTGCCTATTATAAAAGAAAAGGTAGTGCAGGGTAGACCAACAGATTATAACGAGGCCTGGCCCGCACTTTAGAGTAGGTCGATAACTACCCGACAAGGGCCTATTCTAAATAATCCAACCTCACTATTTTAGCCTCAACCATTTGGAATACTCAGTTCATGACATTCTGAATGTCTCACCCATTATATTGGACAACATCATAATTATATTTTGAGGATGCTAGTTGTGATTTTAGTCTTTCCATGAGAGCCTCACACTCGCACAGATCCTCAATCTGGGAGATCACCTAGTCAGGAGCACTAGATTCCTCAGCTTCCAGATGATGCAACTCATTAGTAATATATTAGAAATTCTAAAAATTGTGGTGAGTAGTGTTGAACCTAGCGAGGTCTTCTTCACAAGCAGCATGATCCTCTCGAGCTATAACAATTTTTTGAAGAAGGAGACATAGGTATCTGTAACCAAATCTACCCAAAACTAGATCAACAAATAGTCATTGACAATTAGCCCCCTATTTGGAAGAATCTGTTAGGGGAGTTTCCACATGAATACTACGAATTTAAGACCATGACCGCTTTCGTATAGCTCGATATCTACAAATAGAATTAGAATATTGGTCCTCCTCTACCGCGATAGGTACGCAATGTGGAAGCATCATGGTAGTAAATAGAAGCACCCTGAGTTATGTTACAAAGGTAGGGGGACTTTACCTCCAAATAGATGGTTTAGCCTTAGAGAATAAATTAGGGGGGTCAACCACAACATCAAGAGCATAGGGTGATGTCCCACTAGAATAAGCTTCCATAGGACCACATACCATATCATCCAAAGATATGAGATCTGAATCACTCTCTACAAAAAATGGGTTTTTCTAGTGAATCCCCTTCCAAATGCATGTGACGTCGGGAAGAACACATTCTCACTAAATAAAGAAGAACATATGGTACAACTAGAATAGTTTGGATAGGATCTGATACAACCAACGGTATCTGATCCTTTCAAACTGGACTTGCCAATACCCCATAAAAATAGAAAGACATCCACATCTGGGCATACTCTAATGAAAGGTAAGTTGAGGAAACTATTGGAAATTATGGTATTCCAAATTATCATCCTCCTGCATCATGGACAACCAAAATTGGCAATGAATTATGGGGTGAGATTCCCGATTTACCAGTGTGGTGGGGAGATATATGATCTGATGAAGGAATAAAACCATCCTATAAATCCTATAAGGAATGTAAGGCTCAAAAATTGTCACCATGTCTATGAATGTGGTCAAGACAACATCTCAAAGTTAAATAATATAAGAATGTTCTTCAGAGGAGTCCCTCCCAGTTTCAATCACTGACCCATGGGGTGCCACGTAAGGCACAAAAGATAATTAGGAGAGATCACATAGAAATTCAATCGTGCCTTCCATGATCAGTGATGATTCACGAATGAAAACAATGGTAAGAATGGTTGGGTGGAAGTCATAATGTGGAACTATGGAGGTATGATAGTAATCATATCATGGGAAATTCACTACCATCCAGCCATATATAAATTGAAATGGCTCATTAAGACAATGTAGGGGTTTTCCTTCTTGTACCTTACCTAATAGTTTTTTGATTTAGGGAAGAGTATGAATGACCGATTTAATTTATTTTCCCTATTTTAATGTGGATTCCATCATCAATGTGTAAGACCTAACACTGGTATAAACATCATGAGAGGGGAAGAGCCATGAACTTCATAACATTAAATAGAATCCTACCTGCCTGAGCTCAATCAACATGTCTTGGAATATTTCATAACACCAAGTGGTGTATTGACCCGCCTCAAGGGTATCATAGTAAGAACCAGGAATGATCCATGATTGATGGTTCGTATGGGTTAGGATAAAATGAAATCATGGCCTCTGCCTATTCACCTCCAAGAATAGACACGTCTTATCCTTAAATGAGATTAGTGAGAGGGCATAAAGGGGTTGACCAAGTATCATCTCCACCATAAATAATAATTATCCTTATAATGGGGATACTTTCTTAACATTCCTCTAGGAATTGGACATGGGTAAAAATTCATCATACATGTCGCCAAGGATAGAAAGTTCCCTTATCCAGTATCCTTCCCATATATTGATCCCCACTTCACTATGGGATAAGTGAATGGTTTTGGTGCTCGAACACCAATGGCTAAGAAGCTCAGGTATTGTCTTTCCTGGAGAAAAGATGGAGAAATGGGAGACCCACACTGCTTGATATAGATAGTAATGCCACAACTCTTGTTACCCAGAGTCAGTGCATTATTACATAACATTGGAATGATACAAGAAATCATGTCTCTAAAAAACGATTAGTTTAGTAGCCTTGGATGTACTAGATACATTCATAATTTTTACATTACATTATTAAATACAATAATCAACAAGATTTTCCCCCTTTTTAACACACTTATATCCTTAGGCAAACCTTGCAAGTCAACCATAAAATACTTCTTCTCATTCTGAGAAAAATAAAACATAGAATGGTGTGATCGTAGATGATCAGTAATCATAACAATATAGCGTAAACTTTCATAAATAAGAATAAACATTTAAGGCAATGTATAAGACTAAAACAAAAGCCTTTTAAACGTAGACATTAGTGTAATATTGAAAAGATAAAATCAAACAATCCAATTTACTTATTCTCATGGATATTCTACTAGTCGAATACTCACATAAAAAATCAATAGCCACTTTCATAATGATATAATTCATAATTCCAGACTTCATAATCACATAGTCAAGGAATTGTGCCAAGAATACAAATAATATTTTTTCAAGGCCTTGTGCCAAAACACTAGTTTGTCTCAGGAGACCTACCGATGCATCGAGGACCTATAGCAGGCTCCACCTGTCACATACTAAGTCCAATTCATTTCTCATATGAAAAGGTTTAAACATAACATAAACATTCATATTAAAACTACTATACGAAATGTCAATACATTATCCATAAACCAAGAATGGTGTAAAAATAACACATCCACAATCAAACATATCAAAAAACCTTCAATACAATATGGATGATTTGTATGATAATAAATCAACATCAAACATGTTTAAAATCCATCAAAGGAAGTTGATGTTGATGAAATTGAATCTTTTTTAGTGAAATATATCATTCTATTTTGAAATAATTTTTAATCAATTTAATTATAAATGAATACATTTATTTTGAAAATATTTTTATAATCTTGTAAGTGAAGCTTAAAAGGTGTTATAACAGCGGAAAATAGCCGCACCTGACGTATAAGTTAAAAAAACATTCTTTCCTTATTTTTGACGAAAAGATCGTAAAGGATCGTGTTTGGAAAATGGTGGAAATATTCCTTTATAAACATTTTATAAAAGTCAAACAAGGTTATAAATGAATTAAACCTATACTATATGAAATAGTAAAAATGTTTTGAAATATATTTTTTAGAAACACATATGTGGATGATAAAGGGGTCCTAGTAGATACTCACGTATAAACAACCTCGAATAATGAAGAGATTGTAGAATTAAACCTTAACTTGTACATTTACTTGGTTGAGGGTACATTATCCTCCTGTATAATAGTTAAATAATTGTAATTAAATTATAAATGAACTATATACATAAATATGATATCATATATAATCCTATAATATTTTTTTGTTAATAATATTTCAGTAGTATCTTCATTTTGGGTGTTAACTGATTTGTTTTCTTTTATATGATTGGTTACGTAAGCCATGTTTGTTATGGGTAGGATGTATTTGATTCATATAAATAATCATATTATGTTCATAAACCTTATTTTTTATCATGAAATGAAAATTATTCTTGAATGATTACGATGGGTAATGAATCTCATCACGTTCGTGGAGACGGTAATACGTACGTACGAACGAGTGAAAATATCATTATATTGATGATGAAATCATATGTAATTGGATGGTATATAATATATAAAGAATAATTTATATGTTATATTTATTATTTACATAAGTTATACTCATTATTATACCCATCCAAAATAATCAAGTGTTTGAATAACAAACTAGAACACGGCATGGAGACGGTAAGCCGTACGTACTCACATATGGTGAATTTGTAATTTAGAGGATGCATAGAATAAATAATTTGTTTGTACCATATTTATAATAACATAATAGTATTTAGAAGTTACCATAGTTATTATTTTGGTATGGAATCAAAGAAATAGGAAGTGGAAGATGAAAAGAACTTAAAAGAGGGCAGTGAAATTAGTACCTCTTCTTCGGGTGTTTCCTTTTGAGTTGATCAAAAGGGCTCATTAGGTTGGATTTATAATTCAAGTATTGACTCTAGGTTGATTTGAGATAAGTTGGGAGGATATTTGGGTAGGTTTAGACTGATACAAATGGATTTGGAGGTGTGAAATAAAGAGAAGGGGAAGTACCCTTTTATAAGAGAGGTGAGGGTCACTTTAGGAAAAGCTTGATATATTATTTTCTAATAAAATCATTTTCGATTTATAATTGCTCCAAAATGATTTATTGTGAAGGTAAGGTTGGTATGGGTCAAAAACTCCTCAACCAACAGGTTTTAGATAGGTTTAGGTTACCATATTAACCTTATCATTTATATTTAACTCTTAGTTAAATAGTTTGACATTTACCATGTCTCTTTTTATTTTTATATCATATGGTTAATAAACTTACTATAACAAGCCAAGATAACCCAAATTAGTTCATTATTAATATATATAACCTTATATAAGTCCTTTTTCCTATCCTTATATTTTTAAGAATATTATATCAATTAATAATATAGTATTTATTTTAAAAACTCAATTATGTCAATTTTGACACTATTTAGTATTTGGTTTTGGTGAAAATCATAACAGCGTGATTACTTCATAAAAAATACTTAATCAACGATAAAATGTCCTTTAAAACTATAATATTATTTTAATTTATCAAAAGTTTCAAATTACATTATGTAGGATATTTATAATATCAATTATTTTAATCATTCATTAATAAGGTAATTACTGCATCATTGTTGTGTCATAATTAAATTAAATTATTTAATGTCCATAAATTATAAATAAATTACCATTATGTAGTAAATATTTTTTTTCTTTTTAATGAATATTTATAGTAGAATTTATAAAGTTTTAAACCCTATATTAACATTTTTTAGTTATTAATCATTGAATTTAACTCTTTCAACTCTTCTTTAAATAAAATAATAATAAATGTCTAAATCTTATCCATGTGGACCAAAGGGGTTCATATTTTATTTCTAAGGTTTTTTTGGTCGAATTACAGTTATCCAATAGAAATAGGACATGTGTTAGGGTAATTATGATATCATTTTTACCCTTTATTGCCCTATTTACTTTCAACTGTGGTTAAAAAAGTCAAAAGTTACTAGTCACCAAAAATCATTTTCATCTTATTGAACAACATTTTACTTACAGATATCAACCGTGTCTCTTGGATTTTTTAAATTCAACTCATATAAGGGGTAAAATTAAGTTTTATGCAATTTTTTAAATGCTTCTAAAAGGTGGGTAAAATGGTAAAAAGTTCAATAAAATTATATATATATAAACTTATTATAAAATGACTCCAATGAATTACATTGAACTTATATAGGTATTATGTATCTATTTTGTCCTAAAATAAATTAAAATAAAATAGCTAACTACTTAAATAAAATTTCATTTTTAAACAATATTGCAGTGTTTTTCACTATTAATCAAAAATTGAAAGTTTTCAGAAAAATACCAAAATTTCAACCTAAGCTAATTTTGATATTCCAAATACAAAAATGAAGTCCATTTTGAAAAATAAAATTTATAATATTTCAAAAGGTGGGTATTAATATTCATAATGGCTACATTGATTGGTTGTGGTGTGTTAAAAATTCAAGTTAAGTACAATGCAAGTTACAACATTATTCAAGGGGAAACATACCGTGGATGCTTGGGGTGTAACATTCTCCTCTCCTTAAAATAATTTCATCCTAAAAATTTCTAGAAAATTATTGCATTAAAATATTCAGGTGATTCTTCATCAAAAGTTCATCGTGTTCCCACGTTGCATCTTCCATCTTAGGGTTTCTCCATAGAACTTTTACCAGATGAGTCATCCAGTTTCTCAGCACTTGTTCTCTAGTATCAAAAATTTTGATAGGCTCTTCAAAATAAGACAGATCATGATCCAGTTCAATTTCCTCATAGGAGAGTACATGCGTTGGGTCAGACGTTTATTTTCTCAATAGTGATATGCGGAACTCATCATGAACTTTGGAGAGACTTGGAGGCATTTCCAAATGATAAGCTGCAACTTCAATTAGTTCTAGAATTTTCAAAGGTATGATGTATGTGGGACATAATTTACCCTTATTACTAAAATTTATTGCACCCTTCTATAGAGATATCTTCAAGAAAACATGGTCACCTACTTGAAATTCCAAATCCTTCCTTCATTTATGGGAATTGAACTTTTTTCTACTTTGGGCTGCTTTGATGTGGGTTTGGATAATCGTCACTTTTTTCCATTGTTCCTTCAACATGTTCTGGGCCTACGAGTTTTCTTTCACCAACATCATCCCAAAAAGATTGTGCATGACATCTATTTCCGTATAATGCATCATGTGGTGCCATCTGAATACTAGAATAAAAGCTATTGTTATAGGAAAATTCTACCAGAGTCAAATATTGATCTCACATACCTTGAATGTCATGTGAGCAAGATTTCAACATTTCTTATAAGGTTTAATAGTCCATTCTGATTGTTCATTGGTTTAAGGGTGGTAGGCAGTGCTCAAACAAAGTTCTGTATCCAGGGATTTTTGAATACTTTTCTAGAATCTTGATGTAAAACAAGGATCACAATCAGAAACAATCGATAGGGGTACTCCATGAAGTCATATAACTTCATTAATAAATAGTCCTGTTAAATGTTCAAGTGGTAAATCTTCTCTTATTTCACTAAAATGTGTTGACTTGGTAAGATTATAAATAATGACCCATATTGCATCATTTCTTATTGGAGTCTTTGGTAGTCCCATGACCAATTCCATCATAATAACATCCCATTTGCACTCCAGTATGGGAAGAGGTTGCATGACTCCTCTAGGATGTTGTCTTCCAGATTTCATTTGTTGGAAAACCATACATCTCGACACAAAATCATAAATCTCTCTCTTCATGTTGTCCTACCAAAAATGGTCATTCAAACCTCTATACATCTTACTGCTTCCCAGGTGTATAGAGAAATTCTAATGATGAGTATCATCCAACAATTACCATTTTAGATTAGGTATATCGGGAACACAAAGTCTCTTCCCAAATTTTAAAATTCAATCTTCATATACAAAGTCGATAAATCTCCCATCGTTTAGAGCATTAATGTTCATTAGAAATTCATCATCACCAGTCTGAGAACATTTTATCTTTTCTAGTAAATATGTTTTGGAAACCATTTGAAAAAGCATTGATGTTTCACCTTCCATGGTTATTCCCATATCCATCTTTACTAGATCAATGTATAAAGGATCCTTTTCAAATCTCATCTTGTTCAAAACTCCCTGATTCTTACTTCTCAAAGCATCTTCCACCTTATTTGTCTTCCCCAAGTGGTTGTGTATAGTGAAATTATAATCCTTGAGTAGTTCAAGCCATCTCTTTTCCCTGATGTTGTGTTCTTTTTGTGAGAAAATATACTTCAAACTCTTGTGATCTATATAAATATCACACTTTTCACTATAGAGATAGTATCTCCATATTTTAATAGCAATGATTACATATGATAACTCAAAATCCTGAGTGGGATAGTTGTGTTCCTGAAATTTTATCTTCCATGATGCATAATAAATAACTCTATAATTCTTCATTAGGATACAACCAAGTCCTTTCATTGAAGCATCACTATAAATAAAAAACCATCATTCATCGATGGTAGAGTCATGATAAGAGAATTAACTAATATTCTCTTCAGTTCTTCAAAACATTTTTAACACTCTTTTGTCTAAACAAATTTAACCGCTTTACATGCGAGCTTATTTAATGGGTTATCCAACTGGGCAACATTCTGGATGAAATGTCTATAATAACCTGCTATACCAATATAATCGTGTACCCCAATTATACTTGTCGGTGTTGGCCATTCTTGGATTGTCTTGGTCTTTTAAGGTTCAACAAAGATTCCATAATTAGAGAAAATATGGCCAAGATAAGAAATCTCATAAAGCCAGAATTCACATTTTCTACACTTTACATATATTTCATTTCTTTAGAGGGTTTTTAGAATAGTGCAAAAGTGATTTTCGTGATCTTCATAGCGTTTTGGGTATACCAAGATATCATCAGTAAATACCTCCACAAAGTCATCAAGATATTCCTTGAACACACTATTCATTTTGTCCAAGAAGACACAGGTTGCATTAGTCAATCCAAAAGGCATTACTGGAAACTCGTAATGCCCATACCTGGTTCGAAATGCTGTTTTCAAAATGTATTCTTTCTTCACACACAACTGATGATATCCCGATCCAAGGTCAGCCTTTGAAAAATATTGAGCTTCATGAAGTTGGTCGAATAAATCATCAATGCGAGGTTGGGGATACCTGTTTTTATTGTTATAGAATTAATCTCCCTGCAGTCAATGCACAACCTCATAGATCCATCTTTCTTCTCATCAAAAATAATAGTGGCTCCCCATAGAGAAGAACTTGGGAAAATAAACCCCTTATTACTTAGTTCCTCTTCTTGTTTCTTTAGTTACAAAATTTCCACAGTGACCATTCTATAAGGGGTATTCGATATGGGCCTTGAACCAGGAAATAAATTAATGGAAAACTTGATTTCTCTTTTTAGAGGATGTCCAGGTAAAACCTCTAGAAACACACAAACATATTCTGGCACAATAGGTACATCCTCTATATGGACATTATTTTCCACACCCATAGTTATTTCATTCCCTTCCTCCAAAATAATTGAATTTAGTAGATCTAAAGGGGGTGGATCTAGATAAGAATGAGGTGGTGACATTTCTGTCTAAAAGATAAGGTACTTATTGTCATCATCGAAAAATGTAACCTCATTCTTACAATAAATTTTCACATCATGGTCCAAAATCCAATCCATTCCCAGGATTATATCAAATTCAATCATGGGTATGATGATCATATCGGCAGATAAAGAACAATTATACGCCCTAATGGGAACTGATTCATGAAACTTTGTTGCGATGATACTTCCCTTAGGTGTTTTGACTGAAATCTCCCTTGTTAAGTCAAATGGAAAATATCTAAGTTTCGTAGGAAACTGGGAATCTATGAAATAATGTGATGATCCAAAATCAAATAAAGCATTGGCTAAACTTGAGGAAAACATTAAATTACCTACCACCACGTCTTTCGGAGCTTCAACCTCAGTAGTAGTGATCACATAAACTTGGCCTTTCTCCCATGGCCTTTTCTGAGGCAATTTCCCTTGTCACTTAGGACATTTATTTTCATAATGCCCCATTTCTATACAATTGTATCATTTTATAATGATAGCCTCTTTCTTCCCCTTCCAATCATGAGTTTCGAGGTCATTTTCCCCACACTTGTAACACACTCCCATTCCCTTTAGGAAAGTATCAGGGTGTTTCTTCCACATTTAGTGTAGGATGGATATTCAAATTTTCCCTTCTTCCCCTTATTTCCATTTCTAGAATGTTCAGTAGATCACTTTTTCACTTACATTGCTTTAATGTCATAAGACTTAGAAAATTATTTTTCTATCTTGATAGCACATGAGACAATATCTTCGTACGATGAGAAGGGTTGTGAGACTAATTCCCGAGGTAGAAATGGTTTTAACCCACCAAAGAATATATCAAAATTACTCTTTGGGTTATGTATATAATATGTTTCATGCCTTGCTGACCTTATAATGTTAGCATCACACTTTGTGACATTCTCTTTCTCATTCTGCCTCAGATACTCAGAAATTGTCTTTCCATATCCGCTTGATGGTCACGAGGAAAGTATTTCTCTACGAAAATCTCTTTCAAATACCACCATTCCATGTTTGATACTTATTCATCTTAATTTGTGTTTTGGATTAATTACCACCATTT
The DNA here is from genome assembly GCA_963277665.1 of Viscum album. NCBI lineage: Eukaryota > Viridiplantae > Streptophyta > Magnoliopsida > Santalales > Viscaceae > Viscum > Viscum album. The sequence goes on along the minus strand of OY728135.1, from coordinate 518,229,322 downwards.
ATTTTTATCTCCCGTGAGGTGATAAACTTCTATCACAACTTTTTATCTTTTTCTACACCCCAAAGCATGGAATGTTTTCTCTAAGGAACTTATCTACTGCTCAGCTACTAATGGATTTTTACTTCCATTGAATGATAATGGTTTTTTCCTCATGAAGTGATCAAACATTGATCCTCCACGTTGTAGATTAGAGAGATTTATATGGGTAAGGTTATTATTCATAACAACAGTGAGTTGTCCCAGTATGGTGATAAGTTGATCAACACCAATTACATCACGAACTCCACTATAATTGTCTTGAGTATGAGGGAAATCCCTACATGAATTATGTGTGTTGATACAGTTTCAATTTCTCCCACTAGGTTCCATTTCTAAATTATGGAATACACTAAATTAGTTTATGAATCACAATACATAATTCCAAACATGTAAAACTCTTAACATAAATTGAATAATTTATGGATATAATACATAATCATAAAAATGTTTTCATTGAGAAAGTATATACTTATAAACCCTTAATAATGGTTTTTAAGTAAATTATAATTATCTTATGTATTTCCTTCCGGAGGGTCGTAACCCAGAGTGCAGCAAGGCTCGTTGTTGTTCACCAGTTCTCGTTCAAGTCTAGATCAAAGTGGTGTTTTCAGATTTTAACCCTAGGTACATCTGTTCCAGAGCCACCTCTACCTGCGTGTATCCAGATAGGGATGTATTTCTTGGAAAACACACAAAATATGTACAATACAAAAATTCTAGGAAGGCCTTCTATACTAATCCTCACCGTCAATCTTAGGGTAGTGTTCTCTAATCAGAGTGTTTCTAAATCTTATTTTCAATGTATTTACTAATCTTCCTCTGATCCCAACTGTAACGCCCAGACCCCAGTTACCCAGATTCAATGCATCATTAAATAACATTGGCATGATACAAGGAATCAAGTCCCGAATAACTGATCAGTTTAGTATACATGAAGTATTAGATACATTCATAATTTTTACATTACATCATTAAATAAAAACATAATAAACTTTTGTCCCATTTTGAACACACTTATGTCATTATACTATCCATGTAATTAAACCATAAAATACTACTTCACATCCTGGGAAAAATAATACATAGAAAGGGGTGACCTCAGATGCTCAGTATGGATAACAATATAGCAGAAACATTAATAAATAAGCATTAACAATTTAATGAAATGTATAAGACTAAAACAAAAGACTTTTAAACCTAAACATATGCATATTATAGAAAAGATAAAACCAAATAATTCCATTTAACTATTCACATGGATATTCTACTAGTTGAATAATCACATTCAATATCAATAGAAACTTTCATAATGATGGAATACATAATGCCAGACTTCATAATCACATAGTCAAGGCCTTGTACCAAGACTACAAATAAGATTTTGTCAATCCCTTGTTCTAAGACACTAGAATGTTTCATGAGACATACCAATTCATCTAGTATCTATAGTGGGATCCACCCATCACTTACCATGTCCAATCCATTTCTCATATGAAAAGGTGTAAACATAACATAAACATTTGTACTAAAACTAGCATACAAAATGTCAATAATTTATCCATAAACCATGAATGGTGTAAAAATAACACATCCATGGTAAAACATATCACAAAACCATAAATTAAATATGGAATATTTTTATCATAATAAATCAACCTCAAACATGTTTAAAATCCATCAAAGGATGTTGATATAGATGAAATCAAAACTTTTTGAGAGAAATATATATTTCTAAATTGATATCATTTAGAAGACATGTAAATATAAAAGAAAACATATATTTTGAAAATATTCTTATAATATTTTAAGGGATTCTTTGAATGTTTTATAACAGAAGAAAAAAGCCACACCTTCCGTATAAGTTCAAAAACATTCTTTCCTAAATTTTGTCGAAAAAGGATGTAAATGACCTTGTTTTGAAAATGATAGGATGATTACTTTATAAAAATTATATAAAAAGTAAAAAAAGGGTATAAATGAATTTAAACTATAGTATAGGAAATAGTAAAAATGTTTTGAAATATATTTTTAAGAAACACAGATGTGGATGAAGGAGAGGTCCTAGTAGATACTCACGTATAAACAATTTCGGATAATGAAGAGATTGTGTAATTAACCTATACCTTGTACTTTTCCTTGGTCAACGGTATTTTAACCTCATGTATAATAGTTAAATAAATGTTATTAAATTATAAAACAACTATATACATAAATATTATATCATATATGATCCACTAATATTGCTTTGTTAATAATATTTTAGTAGTATCATCATTTCATGTGTTAACTGATTCGTTTTCCTTAATATGCTTGATTACGTAAGCCATGTTTTTTATGGATAGTATGTATTTGATAAATATATATAATTATATTATGTTCATAAACATTATTTTTAATCATGAAATTAAAATTATTCTTGAATGATTACGATGGGGAATGAATATCATCGCATTTGTGGAGATGGTAATCCGTACGTACACACGAGCGGAAATATCATCATATTGATGGTGAAATAATATGTAATTGGATGTTATATAATATATAAATAATTATTAACATTTTATATTTATTATTTTTATTATTTATACTCATTATTATACCCATTTAAAATAATCAAGTGTTTGAATTACAAACTACACCATGACGTGGAGACGGTAAGCCGTACATATGCACGTATGGTGACTTTGTCATTTTTAGGATGGATAGAATAAATAATATGGTTGTACCATATTTATAATAATATCACAGTATTTATAAGGTATGGAGGTTATTATTTTGGTATGGAATCAAATAAATAGGAAGTGGAAGAATAAAAGAACTTGAAAGAGGGTGGTGAAATTATTAACTCTTATTCGGGTGTTTTATTTTGAGTTGATCAAAAGGGATCCTTAGGTTGGATTTATGTTCCAATTAAGAACTCTAGGTTGATGTGGGGGAAGTTGGGAGGATATTTGGGCAAGTTTTTTCTGAGACAAATGGATTTGGAGGTGTTAAATAAAGAGATAGGGATTACCATTTTATAAGAGAGGTGAGGGTCATTTTAGAAAAACCTAGAAATATTATTTTATAATAAAATAATTTTCTGTTTATAATTGCTCCAAAATAATTTATTTAGATGATATGGTGGAGATGGGTAGAAAATATCTCAACATATAGGTTTTATAAAGGTTTAGGACATCATATTAACATTATCCTTCAGATTTACCTCTTAGTTAAATAGTATGACATTTACCATGTCTCTTTGTATTTTAATATTATATGGTTTATAATCTTACTATAACAAGCCAAAAGAACCCCAATTGGTTAATTATTAATATATATAACCTTATATAAGTCCTTTGGCCGAACCTTATATTTTTAGGAATATTATATCAATTAATAAAATAGTATTTGTTTCAAAAACTCAATTATGTCAATTTTGACACTATTTAGTATTTGGATTTTTTGAAAAACTCATAACAGCGTGATTACTTAAAAAAATTATTTAATCAACCCTAAAATTTCCTATTAACCTATAAAATTAGTTTAACTAATAAAAAGTCTCAAATTACATTTATTTGGATATTTATAATATCAATTATGTTTATCATTCATTAATAAGGTAATTACTCCATCATCATTGTGTCATAAATATATTAAATTATTCAATGTCTAAAATTATAAATAAAATACCATTATGTAAGAAATATTTTTATATTTATAATGAATATTTATAGTCGAATTTATATTATATATAACCCTATAATAAAAATGGTATATTTATTAAACTCTGAATTTAACACTTTTAACTCTTCTTTAAATAAAATAATAATAAATGTCCTAATCTAACCCATGTAGACCAAAAGGATCATATTCTATTCTTAAGTTTGTTTATTGTAGAATTACACTTATCCAATTTAATTAGCACTTGTTTTAGGGTAATTATAATATTATTTTTACCCTTATTTACCCTATTTACTTTTAACCGTGGTAAATAAGTCAAAAGTTACTATTCACCCAAAATTATTTTCACCTTATTGAACAAAATTTTACTTAATGATATCAACCATGTCTCTAGGATTTTTGAAATTCAACTCACAGAAGTTGTAAAATTATGTTTTATGCAAATTTTTAAATTCTCCTAAAAGGCGGGTAAAAGACGTTAAAAAGTTCAATTAAATTTTATATATCGAAAATTATTATAAAATGACTACAATGAATTACATTGAAAATATATAGGTATTATGTATTATTTTGACCTAAAATAAATTAAAATAAAATAACTAAATAATTAAATAAAAAGTCAGTTTTAAGCAATAACGCAGTGTTTTTCACTATTCATCAAAAATTGAATGTTTTCAGAAAAATACCAAAAATTCACCCTATAATAATTATGATATTCCAAATCCAAAAATTAAGTCCATTTTGAAAAATAAAAATTATAAAATTTCATAAAGTGGGTATTACTATTCATAATGGCTACTTTGATTGGTCGTGGTGTATTAAAACTCCATATTGCATACAATGCATACTACTGCATTATTCAAAGGGAAACGAACTGTGGATTTTTAGGGTGTCACATAGAGTGACATCTTTTAGAAGCACATATGATTACAAGAAGTTCTAATGAACCCATCACACCCAATCCCACTTTTCAAAAAAGAACCCTCCCGATCTGAGGTCCCATTTCGGGCTCTATTCTCCATTAGGGTTACCTCACGACCAGTCAATGATTGATAGACAATCATGGGTAATTGAATCCAATGATATACTACAAGGGCGCGGGTTACTCTGAGTCCACATAGAGTAGCTCAGGATGAACTCACCCTCATGATTCATGGAAGTAAAGATTTCTCTGGAAGCAGAGATGTTATCCCAATTATACCCATGGGATGTTTCAAAATGTGTGATAATATGATCACGATCAATCCCTGAAAAATGATGAACAAATTGGATCCCAAAAATGTAATGTGGCAGAAAATTGTATATTGGATATGGTATTAGCTATGGGGAACAGAGATCTCATAGAATACCCCATTGAGGAATGACGACAACATAGAGTTCCTCTTCGACATTCTCGACCATGGATTTCCACCTCTAGATCGCTTCTACTGAGATAAGAGGAAGATTGATTTTATTCCTTTAACAAAAAGACCACTCAAAATGTCTAGTACAACAAAATGTTTGGGAAAAAAGGCTAAAAATGGAAAAAGACCAAGGCAGTATTCCATACACCAAATTCCGCATCATGAAACTCGGGAACGATTCATAGAATAGATTCCTTTCGAACCGACAATATGGGAAAAGCACAATAAGATGTTGGCCCATGAGGCATTGGCCAGTGAGTTAATCGATTACTGAAATGGGAATTCCACATATGAAGCCTCACTATGTGGATATTCAAAGTTCATAATTCATAGATTTAAACTCTTATTAGAGAATTTAAATATCAATATTCTGAATTAATGTTTTGTCAATAGGAATAGTGACCCGTGTAGCATCTTACTACATGGAGATTAGAGCGTATGTTTTAAAATGACATTGTTTGTTTCATAGATTCAAATTTAGATTCACGCCCAAGGTGACTGTGAAGGATACAATGTTCATGAAATGAAAGTCATAGTACACGGCTGAAGAACATCATGAAGTAACTAGTATGCGGAAGAAAGGAGGGACAAGAGCGCTTTGGGGGTCACATTTCATGAGGAAACCAGTCAAAATAAAAATGACATGGGCCCCTATATATAGGCATGGTCCCCCAAACAATAGGTCCACCTTTCTACCACCAACTAATTCATTTTGGGGCTATTTTCTACATTGTAATAGCCTCCTCTTCATTCCCACTGGACCCCATTCCGATGGGGGGCATTTTTAGGGTCCCAAAAAAATCCGCAAAGGGAATGAAAATAATTCCTTAAAGTTGATTAATGAAGGAGATTCATTTGGGGATGAAAGTTAGAGGAAAATATTGAAGGAATCATATTTTTCAAAGGACCCAAATTGGTCCATGTACTGGTTACTGGGAAAGGTCTGCAGAAGGAAAAGACTGTCAACCAAGTGGTACGCGGATGGTCCATGAAGAATTGGCCATCAAACCAGGCAGTTTGTGGAATGAATGAGGAATGGTGCAGGTCAACCATGAATAATGTCATTAGAATAACTGAGGCAGATATATTCCAACCATGAACCACTACCCCATGAACCACATCGTTGTGAAAACATGACGAAGAATGAATTCCTCATAGACCATCTCTGTAGAATGATCAGTTCAAGGATGAGGAAAAATAGGTAGCATCCCACGAACTACGTCATTCTCTGGAGTGGGGGTATGATTTTCACTACTGTGAAACAAAACACTACATGTTTTGGTTGATCAAGTCATCCTCAGGTCAGATGATCCCTCCGTGGTTTTCTACAAAAGGTTTCGTGTGACCCAAAGATACAGCCTCCTCAGAACTCTATAAAAGCACCTCAAGGGGAGACGAGGAAAGGATTATATTTTTTAGGGAAATCTTGGAATCCAAGGGTGTAATATTTTGAGGGAATGAAACCAATGAATTTTGGAACCACGAATAGTTTCCAATAGGTATATTCAAACTGAGAACCCTAAAACGAATAATGCATAATAAAATGGGAAAAAAATAAACCTAAAAGGAGTACCAAGAACCATACAAACTTTACAGATGAACTTCTTGTAAACTAGAGGACCAATTCCACCTTTTCAAACTGGAATACCACATAGAAAGACACTATATGGATGAAACCTTTCCAGGAAAAACGTTCCACCGCATGAAGGGACTCCAGTGTCACATACCATCTTGGTATGTGGACGATGACCATGTCAGCGTACCACCCCAGTACATAAACGATGTTCAGGTTCATGTACCACCACAGTACGCGGATGATGTCCAGGTCTACATACCCCCCCCCCCAGTACATAGATAGACCTTCCACCCTTATAGAAAAATGCAATGCAGAGGGTACCCTACCCTACATCAACAAGTGGTACATCAAGTAGGGTACCTTCAAGTTTCTAATCTTCTGGTTCCAATCATGACCTCGCATTTCCATCTCATCTTATGATCCCTCTCCGCAAACCAGTCCATTGGAATCAGGACAAAGCCTCTTCCTAAGCCATATACTTATATGAATAGGCCATTGGGCACATCAGCATGGCCTTCTGAGCCAACATACCCATAGTAAGTGGAGTCACAAAGATAATCCCAGCATCGCTATGAACCCTAAGAATGTTCTTAAGTCTATATTTCTAGGGTATCCCGGATTCCATCCCTAGGATAGTTATGTGGACGTCCCCATTCTAGGAATCCAGGGAGATCACTATATTTTCCATTCAATGAGGAATAGTGATAAATTAAAGGTATCACACTTGCTTTTCTTTTTGAAATGATGCAACATTCCTCCCCTTTCTCGAAACCCATTTTAGGAAATCCCTCCTGGAGTATGCACCTATCCTTTCGAGATGGACCTAATGAAATTCACACTCATTTCACATTGAAGGGTTCATTGTTCCATTCCCACATCCACCGTCGCCTAGGCATCTTCCACTGTGGTCGCCTTCTTCTTCACCAAGGGAGAAGGGAAAGTGTGTGGTTTTTCAGATATACTACTTCCTCTTGTTTCTCAGACCATGTATGACTCACGTGGGATTAGGGGTTAAGGATGATTATGGTTTCCACCCCAACCATTAAGTCATGAACTGAAAAAATATGATTCACAACATAACTAGGATACATAGAAGGCCATTATATTGGCCGGAGCTCTGTATCACCACATCCATGAAATAAGAGATCATGTCCCATTAAAGAGGGAATCTTCCATAGGTAACCCCCACCCCAATTGAACTATTAGAACCTTGATTCATGCTATGAATATGATTTTTAGGTTTCCTTTCTAAGGCCCGAGCTCAAGGGGAATTCACTATAAAAGTCAGTCCCAATAAAAATTTCCTCCGGAAAAACTAGGCCTCCTCCTCTATATAAGCCCCAACATAAACCAAAATATGGGGGATTTGATTCCTAAATAATTGGGATATGTAGGAATCCTCGTTGAGGTCCAAACCCAACACCCAAATTTCCATAGTGTTTACCAGGACATATCCCTGGTATGGCAATATCAACCTAGAAGACCTTGTCTCTCATGAGTGTCTCAAGCCTCTTCGGTGTAAGTACCACATGAAATGTTGACTCAGCCACCTCCTCCTAAATATCCTTTAGACATGATATTAAAATTCATGGATGGGTCCTCATCGCATGACCTTAAATGGTTATATGTATAGTTAAGCATAATAGAACTACATGGGTTCTGATTTCTCTCATGGGGATACGTAGGAAGCCCATATTATGGGTTTGATCCTAGTAGAGAAACAACATTTATCCCCCCATGGAAAACAATAAACACAAGATCACCTCAACATATGCCTTAAACCTACGTTGTCCTAGAAATTCCCAACCCATGTGCATATATGGTTAATCATTCAACCCAAGGGTAACCCACGAACATCCGGTTGGGAAAAAACAAGAATTCATGAACATATGAAAATTTCTTAAATTTATAAAAGAGTCCCATAGTATGAAATATTTCAGTCGAAAAGGGTGTGATGAGCCTAACCTCCCATTTTCTCAACTAATGTAGTACTTAAGTGCCATTTTCCAAACCATCATTCAATGAACACCTTCCTTTGAAAAGAAGGTCTATGAATCCTGGATACCATGGTCATTGGGTTTTTCTGGATCCATGAATAAACCTTTTGGTGATCATCTAAGGACATTATCCCATATGTGAAACCCTTCATAGTAATAAAAAAGTGGATTCTATCCATTAGGACATTTTGGCTGCCATAATGGAATGATGTGAAACGGGTCAAAACAACCATCTTATGATATGTGTGGTAAGAATAATTATATGGAATGTATTATGAGATATTAGAAGTGCTACCAATGGTAATTACTAAGAAACTTGGATCATGATTGTAAAAAAAGTGAAATGGTAATTGATAGATCATTAATAACAATTAGGCAGGGAAATGTCTAATTATAATGAGATGGGACATTATGAAAATGCATATCTAAAGAATGTTATGAAGGATCGAGATCACTAAGAAGATACGTAACATCTCTGACCCTGGACTACTAAATAGGTTCCCCAAGCGGGGTCTCCACAAGACCTCAACAATACCTCCCCATACACCATATGATCCCGACTATAAGTGATGGATTAATAGGTAACATGGGAGACTATATGCTAATTATCATAGTAATACAAGATTGGTGACATAATAAATAGGGAAACAAAAATAAAATAACGTAGAAATATTCATTACTAACCAGTTTAAAAATAGGAATACAAAACATAACCCACAAAAAATACGTCACGTCATGAAAATAGTGACAAAGTGAATAAAACAAAAAATAAAGGTAAAAATCATCCCAAAAGGGGTCCTAATTGGCTTGTCAGGATCCTCATCCTTGCACATCCCAAGACTAACTCAACTCTCTAGAACATGGAATACTCACTTGTACTAACCTATAAACATGAAATCTATGTAGGTACGCAATGGAGGCCCAAGTAGGGAGTGAGTACAACTCGGTAGGACACCACTAATTGTAGAGACAAAATACATAGTCCAAAATATTTTTCATGAAAGTAATAAATAAATGAAAATATTAAAAAACGAAGATCGAGTGCCACATGTTAACAATATTCACTTTTGAAATTTACATCATTATTTCAATTTTCATCACGTGATTCCTAGGTTAGGCATTTATATCATTTCCACAATGGTTTAAGACAATCAATACTATGTATGAGAGAATAATCCAAGTTCTCTATATCACTGGGGAAAAATATTTCAAAAATAATTACATCATGCTTACCTTAGAGCCTCGCTCCAAGTTGTCTCATAAAATGAATCTTTTAGGTGAATAGAGTCTATATCCCCTTCCATAACCCATGCATTATAGGGGTGGGATTTATAGCCTCAGTTTTTTCCAACCCATGGGCATTGATTCTCAATTCCAATACCCCACAAAAACCATACCACATGAAAATAATTATTTATCCATTTACCAAATATCTTATATCACAAACCATACATAATCAATCCACATATCCTTCACATTTCATAATCATTCAATATATAAATAAACATCAAGCCATAACCCATTAACAAAATTGCCATTTAATTTTCATAAAGCATTTAAACCATTTCCATTTATAATTCCACAACCCAATAAGCATATTAAAATATTTCTAAACATTATCTTATTAAACATATAAATAAATTCTCATCCATTAACCCATTTATGAAAATTAGGTACAATTCATATGTATTTTAGCACAATCACTACATTTCTTCCAACCCATTCCATATTAAGATAAACAATACTTTAGGCCATTATTAAAACCCAGACACAAATATCAATATTCCCTTTTTAGATCAACTAACATATTAGAATGTTTATCATGGGATATACTCTTTTACAAGTAGACATTATGATTAACACTAAAATTTACCATATTTTGGAATGTTGGCACACCCCATGGATGGATATAATCAGTATATTCAACATCATTGCATCCCACAGGGTTCATGAGAGGTTTGATTAATTATTTATCCAACTATTTAATAAATCCATTTAAGGGAATCAAATAAAAAATAATTGAGAACCCTGAACCCAACCTCACATGCACAAATTAACATAAGGACTATGAGATATAACTTTTCAACCACCTACATCAATTAAAATGATTAACACACCTTTAACATTAGCTTTATATCTAGATTCAAGTACCATTTGAAGATCAAACCTATGATCCTTTAGAAAATGATGGTTTTAAGGCATCCAGATATGAAAAATGTTAACATAATCCATAATATGAAAAAGAGAACAAAGAGAAGGATTAGACTCACCCTGAGCATTGATTCACAACCAATGACAATATAAACGGCTTAAAATAGGGTCATTTTGGTCCTTGGAATGATTGGGGGAGGTTGGCTCGTCCTTAGGGATATAGGATGAAGAATTAGGATGAAAATTGGGTGGTGTTTCATAAAACCCAATAGGGGATTTAAGGTAAAAATCCACTTTTAATGGGGCACACTGTTTGATAATCTGTGTAGAAACTATATGCCGACCTCTATCCAAGAGGGGTCCAAGACACACAGTTACCTAGGGAACCTTCACAGTTGGAAAAAAAGCAGGCCAATTATACAAAATTCCTCTATCCCAAGTCATAGAATTTTTCCTCCCCCTTCTCACGATTACCTCTAACTATGCTCCAACTATGAAACATGCCTGAGATGGCCTGATTTCCCTTTCCCCCATGTCCCAAACCCCCTCCCCCTGAGCTACCTTATATGACCAGTAAAAAATTAATTTCCAAACATTAATGCATTCAAATGAAAATTTAGTGAAGAACATAACTCCATGTTGTCTGGGACCATATATCCCCCACCAAAAAATGAATCTTCCTTGAGCTTCCCATCCTAAGAAAAACTGAGCTCCCAAGGTATATAGATTATGCCACTAGGAACGTATATCTGTCTTTTTCTCCCAATTTTCTTCCTAAACATTACCATGTTTCCAAAAAACTCAAAAATGGAAATACCTTTCCCTGCAAGACATTATCTCTATGATACACAACACAACCATATGCTCCTTATAGGATGCATCGAACATAAACCAAATACCAACCACATGAACTCTATAGGCGATCCTATGAATAATGTAAATATCACGATGCAAGGAAGTATTGTACATATAATCATACCATCGAGGAAGATCCAATAAACACTCTTCATGCCCAACCCTGTCTACAAATCATGGCCCAATCCAATTGGCTCCGTCTTACCCCCATTTTAAAATTCCAACATGACCCAAGATTAGCCATACCCAAGGAATACATGATTTCCCACCACATTATCCAACCCACATCTGTCCAAAACTTGAGCCCCAATGCCCTCTCACCATACTCAAATATCTAAATCATAATCCTATAAAAATATTCATATAAATGTACTCGCCTTGTCACAATATGATCCAATACCCATCACAAAAAAACTCTATGATGGTTCTTACCCATGTCCATCCACCCCTAATATTGGTCATGTCATAAACTTACCACTTCTTACTTTGGTTCTCCCCACCATAATAATTACCATACTACCACCATCTTCCAATGGTTGGCGCCACCACTACAGAAAAGACCAACAGAACCTCGGATCAATTTTCACAACATACTCGGTGTGTTTCCAAACTCATTGTGTCCAAATATCCACTAGAACACCATCATAAATGGTAATCCACAATTTGCATTGAAACAACCATGTTGGAAATGCATTAAAAACCCATTTTAAAACTAATAAAATCATGACATAGTTCAATTTTAACATCATATTTAAAATGTACCTTCCAATAAGAACATAAAATTGAATGTGAGTCATAATATATCAGATTTGTTCCCTTTACCAAATTGTGTCGGAAAACCCCCTACAGGATTCTCCCAAAACACCCATATTAACTAGTTGACATACTACACATTCACCTTCCTCTGGAACCTTCTCTCTTTAGGCCTATCACTATAATATAACACACCAACTGGGGTCATTCCTCAATATCCTATAATCTGTATTGTCAAGTTATACTCTACCTTTCAAATCATCATAATTCTTCACCAAACACATCAACATTCCTAACACAAGAACTTCCGCCATTATTACATTGACTAATGAAATATATAATCTTACTCAAAACCAATTTCTAAACATTGAAATATAAATTTTTACTCCCAAAACATTCATCGATGGTGGTTTTCAACTCACCACTTTCATCCCTTTTTCCTAGCCGAGTCATGTTGTCCCCCTACCAAATCATCGTGGAAATAATAAGCTTCACCATTGGATTTCAACTACCTTACTTGACAGATATTCCTTTACACCGAAGGCTACTCCATGGTCACCCGATGAATGTTTACTATAGTCCATTACCAATCTTTGATAATGTTTTAAAACCCAACCACCCTTCCAAGAACCATTGTGATGACTTACCACACCGTTTAACGACTTTAACATTGGAATCAAAAATTTCTTTTGGATCCAATGTAATCCCAAAAAAACACCAAGATCGTTGAACCCCCATATCCAATGCCCAACAAGTATCTTCCAAGGAACTAAATATCCACCGCACATGTTTCCCCTAGGAATCCTGCTTCCACCACCTCAAATCCACACTCTGCTCCACATATCCAAGACTAAATCATCACACCCAGCCTTAGGGGTGTCATTATCAACGACTTCCACAAGAAATTATGACTACCACAACTCATTCATCAATCATAATTTGAACCTCAAAACATGGATGTTTCTGTTAAGACTTTCCCATAATAACAAAACAACATCACCGGATACCCATTCTGGGCTCCCGAAAACGGATCCCATGAAATTCATCGACAACCTATCCATCCTGAGTACATGAACCATAGACGAATGAGGGTGTACTTCTCATCATCCAGTTCCAGATACACATCCTCATGAATATAACCTCTAAAATGTCCCACATCCAACCAAAACACATTTAACTCAAAAGGCATAAATCCATAGCTTTTTTAGCATACCAAGGACAATTTCAAAATGTTTGGAATGATTCTCTCTAGCTATAAATATTATAGTAAATAATTGAAAAATTCCAAAAAAAAATTTCTATCATTAATTTAGTCTTCCACTATGGGGATGCCTTCACCTGTCAAAAGTCTTGGGCTTCCTTTCCTCTAACATCTCATAAAAATCTGGCCACTACTACTCAAGTGGGTTTCTAACCAAACTCACCCCCTCTTTAGAACACTCAACCAAGTAGTCATGAACCAATGTCTTAGTTGGAAATACAACCTCCAAACGACTTAGTTTCTTCCATCACACCTCAAGTGATCCACATCGGAAACACAATGAACCACCACACCAATCTAGAACCAAATGGTCTCTCTCAAAACCAAAACATTCCATTGATTCCATGGAGAAGTATAGGATCTTACTTCCAATACACCTATGTACATATCCTAAATGGAATTGTTCCCTAAAATCACGTGCCCACATCTGGACCTCCTCCGAGACCACGATCTCCCACACTTTCATGTGACCAAACACTAAAACATACTTCAAATCACTTGATACAAACATCACCAGAGCATAGCCCAAATCCCCACATACTCACATGACCATACATCTTAGTCCATCATCCTAATTACCTCAAGGAATTATCAATATCTCAAAAAAATGAAACCATTCATACAAACAAGCCCCACCTAGTGACCAGCCTCACTGCATGTGTCACCTTAATAACAAAAGCATCCATCCACCCTTCAGTCACCCACGTATCATCCATATGAAATCAAAATTTAGGCCTACATTAATCATCATAAAAAAATGGGTCAAACACCCAAATGATCTGACCCCTCGAAACCAAACATACATCCTTTAACTGCACCCTGGTGCCTACTTGAGAAAGAAACAACGATATAAACATGCCCTTTTACTAGAAATTTGATAAAACCCACCGTGCTATGATTACACCTCTAAACAATCCTCTGTTGCTTCAAATGCTAATACTCTTTCGACCTTGGGCCAACCTCCCTTTTCGATACCCTCAATTTACCAAAAACAGTCAATGTGTAACTAAAAATCGATTCACATCACTTGAATTGTCAACCTTTTGAATTAGCCTTCTTGAATAAATACACAGTAAGAAACACTTTCTATGTTCCACATCCACATTCCAAACCATCCACCCATTCAGTGCACACCCAAAAGCACCTGAAACCATGTACAATATCTCTCATAGGTTGCCATGAAGTTCAAACAATACCAACTCCCTAAACTAGATTTACAATAATCAAAATCCATATGCCCTCTCTCTAACCCAAACACATCAATCCACAAAAAAATATTTTCTCACAGGTGGAACGATTACCCCCATTTCAATGAACACATTACCTACTGCACCAAGAATCCATTTACTTTGGGATCCACACCAAAAAAACACAGCCTCCACCCACGTCACCATGATGCAAGACATCCATTTCAAACCTAATGTAACCTGCCTAATCACTTACCAAAAGATTTACCTCATACATGTTATCAGATAATACCTCTCAAACTCAAGGCCACATCCTAACTAATGTTACACCAATGGATTCCCCTCTATCCAATACGTCAAACACTCCAAGGTATACAAACTAAGGAACTCTCACTGTCCAAACCATCCATACACAAAATTTGTTCACAACAATAGGTATAACCATATCTCATGTCCATTCATGTTCCAACCTACGACATGATCAAAATTCAGGCCCAATCTATCTGAAAATCAGAGGAGGGTCTTACAATTGAAAATATCTTTTCATATCAAACATACTCATCCCAAACCACCGTGGGTCATGTTCCACCATTTTAATAAATGAGTGAATTCATCATGGAACTTCTATACTCTTGTTTCCCTTTGAACCATTGAAACATATTACCCAATCTCTAGAGGATTGTTCTTTTTGTTTTCCTCTTTTCTCCCAAAAAGCACCCATCATCACGGTGTAATTTCTCTATAATTCCAAACACATATCTTAGAACACTTAACATGAAACATTAAAAATTTAATCAAAATATTGTTATATACTAGCCATAAACTACCCATTTTTCATTCACTATTTCAATGGACATCATCACGTTTTGACCTCTACTCTTGACTATACATATCATGGTTCATGGATAATGTGGGAAGAACCACTTAAATGGTCATAAGTCTATCACTAGACACTGTTTTAAAAACAAATCTCAACTCACAAAGATAATCATTACTCAGAGGAACATTTCCCATTTCACAACTCATTACAACCAACATTCTTAACTGACTTCCAACCCTATATTTAGATTCATTGTTTATCTATTACTTCTGACTCTTTTCATTTACTCATTAACATATTCTTTATTAGATACAAGTTTCTTGAAATTTTAAAAGAAAGTAAAATGAATTCAACCCTTCATATCTCACACAACTTTCCTATGTGTTCCTACCCTGATGCATTCTAGCTATATCCCAAGGTTTATATAATGATGAATGAATTGACATCCTCCTTCCATTTTGGCCATGAGTAAAATATCATAAAATTGTCAAATCACACAAAAAGTGCACAACCAATGGGGAAATATCAATCAACTATAAAAATACATGACAATAACAAAAATTAAAACCCGGAGTACTTTGGTTTTCGCTCGTACATGGGTTATCTACTATAATGCACAAGCTCATTCCCAAGGCCCAAAACTTCCTAATATCACATATACCATTCCCAAATATGAATATAGAAAAATAACTCTTCTGGTACAACATTGTAATGGCAACAACCCAAGAGACACTAAAACAGTATCCTGATCTTGGTCTCCACATGACATCAAGGATGCCTCCTCACATGATAGAGGTTTTCAACTAGTATAAAGGGTCTAATAGATCATGTGTGGATTCTATACCCTATAAATTTGATTAATAAACAATAGATAACATATGAAATAAATAAAAAATAATACATAATACATAAATAAGCATTACTAACTACTTCCCAATTTGGAATACAATCCAAAACCAAAAGGAAACATGTCAAGTGTGGAAAACCATGCCAATATGAAGAAAACTCAAAATAAATAATAACATAAAAATCAATAAGAAGTTTCATGGACCCATGTATGGATCCTTATTCATACACATCCTAAGACCAACTCAGATCTCTAGCATTGGGTGTTTTCCCTTGTCTAAGCCTAACACCATGAAATCTACTTGGGTACCGAATGGAGGCCTGATGAGGATGTGAGTACAACTTAGTAGTCCACCACCAATTGTGTCTAAAAAATATCTAGTCTAACAGATAGTGAATGAAACTACTATGTAAATGAAAGTATGAAAAATAAATATCAAGTGCCATCAGTAAACAATATTCACTTTAGAAATTTACATCATTAATTACATTTTCATCACTTGATTCTTAGAATAGGAATTTATATAATCTTTAGCATGGCCTAAGCTGGTCAATAATATGCATAATATAATAATCCAATTTCCATATCTCACTATAGCTAATAATTCTACAAAAATTAAATCACATTTTCATTTGAGCATCAGTCTATTTAGTTATATAAAATGAAACAGTTAGGGGCATAGATCCATAGTCCCATTCACTAACCCATTCATTATAAGGAATGGGTTTAGAGCATCAGTCTAACCTAACACATGAGTATAGATCCTCAAGTCCAATACCCCAAAACTACAATGTCATGTGCACATTATTATTTATCCATTTAGTACATATCACATATCATAGACCATACACAATCAATGCACATATCATTCCCATTTCATAATCATTCAACATATAAATCAAAATCAATCCTTAACCCATTAACATAATTACAATTTACTTTTCTTACCCCATTTAAGAAATTTCCATTTATAACACATTATCCCATTAAGTATATTCCAAAATTAAAAAATATTATCCCATTTAACATATTCATAAATTCATGGGCATTAACCCATTTATGAAATTAATGTACTATTCATAAATCATTTAGCATAATCACAACATTTCTTCCCACTCATTCCATATTAATACAAACAATCCCATAGGCTATTATCAAAATCCAGACACAACTATTAACATTCCATTTCTAGATCAACAAACATATAAGTGTGTTAATCATAATATCTACTCTATAACAAGTCAATAATATTATTAAAATTACAATTTAACATATTTGGGAATGTCAGAACACCCCATGGGTTCGCCTAATCAGTCTAGTCATTCTGAAGGCATCCCATGGGGATCATGAGAGGTTAAATTCATCATTTATCCAACAATTTAATCAAATCCATTTAAGGTTATAAAATTCAAAATAAGATAGATCCATTAACCAAACCACACATGAAAAATAATCTTCAAGACTATGACATAAAACTTGAAAACCTCCTACATCAAATGCGAATATGAACACACCATTAAAATTAGACATAGATCTATATTTAGGCACCCTTTGACATGACAACTTATGATCCTCTAAAAAGTGGGTTTTAGGGCATCAAGAGAAGAATAATGAAACCACATTCCCTTATGTGGGAAAAAGAAGAAAGAGAAGGATTATACTCCCCCAGAGCATCGATTCACAACTAAGAACCCTCTAAATGGAATATAGTCAAAGTAGATTGATCCTTGGGAAGATTGGGGGAGTTTGGTTCATCACTAGTGTTCTAGGAGGAATAATGAGGAAGAAAATCAGGTAAAGGTTCATAAAATTATGATGGTGAAAAGGGTAAAATCCTACTTTTAATGGTGTAATTGGTTTGGCCACATGATTTGAAAACCCATGCACCAACATGTCTAGATACCACTGTCCAAAAGGGGTCCAATTAATACGGTTACCTTGGAAGCCCACACGGTTTGATAAACCATGCACCAACCATGTGGAATGCCTCTTTCCAAGTGACATTGTTTTTACCCCTTCAAATGGTTAGGTCTAACCATGCATGAATCGTGCAATATACACATGATGGCCCGATTTCCCTTTATCTCATGTCTCAAACACCGGGAACACCCATGAGCTTCCTTGTAAGCCCGATAAAAGGTCAACATTCCAAATTTAATGGATTCAAACGAAAATTTAACCAATAACATAGATACATGAAGTGTGGGAATGTATAAAATGCCCACCTAATAATGGATCATCCTCGAGCCTCTCTTCGCAAGCATCACTGATCTCCCACATTATAAAAATTGTTCCACTAGGACCACGTATCTGTCTTCCTATCCCAAGATTCTTCCTAAATGTTACAATGGTGTATCAAAACTCAAAACAAGGGAATAATATTTCCCCAAAATACATTCTCACTCTGATCCAAAACATGAACCACATTCTCCTTAGAGGACACATCAACATTAAACTAGACATCAACTGTAAAAACTCCTTAGGGGAGCCTGGGAAAACTACCAAAATCATAACACAAGGAATCATCATATATATCATCATACAACCAAGGAAGTTATAATCAGCATTATAAAATCATGACCCTCTCCAAAACCCTTTTCCTAATCCACTTAGTGCCATATTACCTCCCTTTATAATTCCAATGTGACCCATGAATGGCCTTACCCATGGAACACCCATTTCACACCACATTTATAGAGCTATTTTGGTACATAAATTGAGGTCCAATGACCTCACTCAATACTAAAATATATGAAGCATAATACAAACAAAACCTTCATATCAAAGTACTCATCTGGTCAAAACATGATCCAAATCCTATTATCAAACCAAAACAACATGATCATTCTTACGCGAGTCCATCCACTACAAGCACTAGTCACGTCGTCAATCTACTACTTATATCTACGGTACTTCCCACATATGATTTATCTTACCACCAACATCTTCTCATGTTTGTAACCTATACTATGGAAAACACTACCAGAACCTCAACTTAATTTTCACAATATCCCTTGTGTGTTTCCCAACTCATTGTACCCAAGAATCCATAAGCACGCCAACCGACAAGTGCATCCAGCCATGCAGTCGAAACCACTTGTTATTTAAATGAATTCACCATCCATTTTCCAAATAAGAACAACATTAACTTCTCCATGTTAACATTCTATAGGCCCCATTACATCATTTTTATAAAAGAGAAATGTCCTCATAAAACAGATCCTCTCCTCTTCCACCCTCAACAATTAGTAGCTCTTACAACATATCTAGTGGATCATTCTCGGTGATGTCATATTACCTCTCAACTGGCACTAGTCCTCATAGTGGAATTTCTTTACAATTACAAACACACATCTCAGAACACTTAACATGAAACATACATATTTTTTTACAAAATGAGGTTATCTACTAGCCACAAACTACCCATTTCACATTCACTATAACAATGAATATAATCACATCTAGAACTCTTACCTCAACTGTTAATATCATGGGTCCTAGATAATAGGGGGGGAACCAAAACACATGGTCATAAATCTTTCACTAGACACCTTTTCAAAACCATTTATACAATCACAATGTAAATATTTCCACTTAAGAACACTTCCCATTTCTCAACTCATTACATCCATCATTCTTAAATCATTTAAAGAACATAATTAAACATGATTATTTAACCATTCATTCACACTATATTCATTTTCTCATTTAAATCATATTTATCAGACACCATTTTATTTTAATTTTTTATGAATGTAAAATGCATTCCACCCTTAATATCTCCCAAATTCTTTCTGTGTGTTTCTAACAAGATAAGCCCCACCTATATCCATATGGTCCTATAGTTATGATTAAATTCACATCCTTGTGCCATTTCATCCGTGATTAAAATATCACAAAATATACACATCACACAAATACATCACCAAATGATGAAATATCATTCAACTAAAATAAAAAACAAAAGGTACAAAAATTTACACACTGGGTACCTTTGTCTTTTCTCATACATTGGTTAGATAATCCTATACATGAGATCATTTCTACGGACCTAAACATCATAATTGACCATATACCATTATCAAATAGTAATAAAAAGAAAATAACTCAACTGATACCACTTTGTAACATTCTTGACCTAGGAGCCACTAAACTGGTGTCTCAAGTTGGGTCGCCACATAATTTCATGTGTGCCTCCCCATATTCCATAGGTTTATCAATAGAAATAAATGTCTAATAGATCACATTGGGAGAATATAACATCCCTATCAGATAAATCCACCTCAAATAACAAATGAAATAAATAAATGATAAACAAATAAACCATAAATAACCATTACATACATGTTCCTAAATAACTATACAAAC
The DNA here is from genome assembly GCA_963277665.1 of Viscum album. Classification (NCBI taxonomy): domain Eukaryota; kingdom Viridiplantae; phylum Streptophyta; class Magnoliopsida; order Santalales; family Viscaceae; genus Viscum; species Viscum album. The sequence continues at coordinate 518,208,402 of OY728135.1, read as the reverse complement.
CACAACCAACAATATATATGTCAAGTCATGTTAACAGTTCCAAAGTAAAGAAACCAAAAAAAGTCCAATAGAATCATCCCTTAACATAGGCCTCAACTCCATATCTGGATCCTTATCTATGCACATCCCAAGGCCAACTCGGCTCTCTAAAATCTAAACGTTTTCATTTGTCCTAACCTACATCCATGAAATCTACTTAGTTACCCAATTGTGTCCTGAATAGCATGTGAGAACAACTTAATAGGCCTCCAGCAATGGTGTATAAAAATTATTCAGTCTAACATATTGTGCATTAAAGTACTAAATAAATTAAAATATAAACATATATAGATCAGGTTTCATCAGTTAAAATTATTCATTGTTCCCATTTACATTATTATTTCTATTTTCATCTCTTGATCTTTGGTTAGGAATTTATATCATTTTCACCACAGCCTAAGATGGAAAATAATATTCATAAGACAATAATCATATTTCCCTATCTCACTGGGGATAAACATTTAAAAAATAATTGCATCCCAGTTACATTGGAGCCTTGGTCTAGGTAGTCTCAAAAAATTAAACCGTTAGGGGCTTAGAGCCTCATTCCCCTTACCTAACCCACACAGTATAGGGGTGGGGTTTATAGCCTCAATCTAATCCAAACCATGAGTATATATCATCAAGTCCAATACCCCCAACTATGAAGACATGTTCACATTATTATTTATCTATTTACCACATATCCCATATCACAAACCATGCACAACCAGCCCACATATCATTCACAATTCATAATCATTCAACATATAAATCAACATCAATAATTAATGCATTATTATAATTACCATGTACATTTCTTATCGCATTAAACCCATTTTTCTTTCTAGTGACTTGAATCATTAATCATATTCAACAATTACTAATCATTATCCGATTTATCATAATCATCATTTCTCATGAATTAAACCATTTATGAAATTCAAGCACATTTTATAAGTCATTTATCATAATCACAACATTTCATCCGACCCCTTCAATATTAATCCAAACAATTTTTCATGACTTTATCAAAATCTGAAAACAACTATCAATATTATCTTTTTATATCAACTAACATATTAAAAAGTTAATTATGGGATCTACTCCCTAAAAAGTCAATAATAGTTTTAACTTTACAATTTACCATGTTTGTCAATGCTGGCACACCCCATGGGTTGTTATAATCTATCTAGTCAATCTCAATGTATCCCCTGGGGATCATGAGAGGTTCAAATATTAATTTATCCAACAATTTTATCAAGTACATTTAAGGGAATAAGTTCACTATAATAGAGAATGATTAACCCAACCACACATGAAAAAATCAACTTCAATTCTATGAGATATACCATGTAAGTAGACTACCTCAAATATGAAGATGAATGCACCCTTAACATTACCTTATATTCGGATTCAAGAACCCTTTGAATCCCAAACATATGATCCTATATAAAAAAAGGATTTTAGGGATTTAGGAGAGGAATATAAAAACTTCAATCCCTAATCTAGAAAATAGAATCAATAGAACAATTAGACACTCATGGAGCATAGATTCACAACAAAAGACACTCCAAATGTCTTAAAGTTTTAGGAGATTGATCCTTCAGAATATTGTGGGAGTTTGGTTCATCACAAGGGTTTTAGTATGAATAATGTGGAAACAATAGGGCGAGGGATCCTAAAATCATGAGGGGGAAAAGGGTAAAATCTCACTTGTAAAATAGCACATGGTTTGGCCACACAATTGGACAAGCCATGATCCTATCTCTGCCAAAGAGGGGTTGAAGTCACATGGTTACCTGAGGTGACCACATGGTTTGAAAAACTTCATTCCAACCATGTGGAATTCCCCTCTTCCAAGCTATGTGGATTGGCCACACCCTTCGCAAGATTACCTATAACTGTGCATTAGCCAAGAATCATGCACTAGATAGCCCAATTTCCCTTTCTCTTAGTCCTACACCACCGAAACACCCCTAGGATTTCTCATAATACTGGTAAACATTTAATTTTCAAACATTAATTAATTGAAACCAAAATTTAAACAAGAAAATACCTCCAAGAAGTCCAAGATCATACAAACTCACCACATAATAATGGATTGTCCTTGATCTAGTATTCTCAAGAATCATTGATCTTCCAAGGTATAGATATTGTACCTCTGGGACCGTATCTGTCTTCCTCTCCCATGTTTTTTCCTGAAAATTACCATGTTTCCACAAAACTCAAAACAATGAAACAATATTTCCCAAAATGTCTTTCTCACTACGATCGTCAACATGACCCAAATTATCCTCAGAGGATGCATCAACCTAAAACCAAACATTGGCCATAATAACTCCATAGGGGATCCTAGGAATGAATCCTAAATCAAGTGACAAGTAATCCTCAAACATATCATCACACCACTGAGGAAGATACAAGTAACAATCTATTATCCCAACCATCCCCACAAATCTTGGCCCAATCCACTTGGCACCATCGTACCCCATTTTCAAAATTCCAATGTGACCCGTGATTTTCCTTACCCAAGGAATACATGGGTTTCCCACTACACATTCCATCATATTTCATCCCACAAATCGAGGTAAAATTTCCTCACTCCATTCTCAAATATTTAATAAAAAATACCAAAAATAACCTTCATCTTAATGTTCTCATCTAGTCAAAACCTGATCCAATTCCCATCACTAAACAAAAACACCAGAATGGTTTTTACCTGAGTCCATCCACCATGAACACCAGTCATGTCATCAACTTACCACTTACATCTATGGTTCTCCTAACTATACGACTTATCTTACCACCACCATCTTCCAGTGATTGGGACCTCCATAATGGAAAATACTACCAGAACCTCATCTCAATTTTCATAATATACCCAGTGTGTTTACCAACTCATTATTCCCATACATCCATAAGAACACCATCCTACATAGGCATCTAACCTTGTTTCCAATACCACCCGTCTTGGACATGCAATCACCACCCATTTATAACTAAGAACAACATTATCTATTTCATGTTCACCATCATCTTCAAAATGTACATTCCAATAGGAATGTTAAATATGAGGTGAGTCCTAACTTATCCTAGCTATTGATTTTTACAAATCGGTTATTACCACCCCTAAATGGATTGTCCTAAAACAACCATCTTCCACTATTGAAATGCAACTCGTTCACCTTCCCCTTACATCTTATATCTTAGTGTCAAACACTATCATCCAATAGAACTACTAGGGTAATTTCCAAACATCTATTAAACCCTACCATCAAATAATAATCTACCTTCCAAAAAATTATCTTGCTTCACTACACTAATCAACATTTCTGTCAAAAGAAATTAAACTATCCATACAATAAAACAAGGCAACCAGTTTCTTACTCAAAACCAATTTCCAAAATTCAAGACATAATTTTCGCTCCCAAATCATTCCCTAAATCTAGTTTTGATATGACCATTTTCATCTCTAATTCATAGCTGAGTCGAGTTTTCCCCCAGCCAACACATCCTGAAAATATTTAGCTTCACTATTGGCATGATTTTAAATTACTTAACTAAGATTCTTTCATACATAAGGATACTTGATGGTCACCCAATCACACTTACACAAGTTTATTCTCGATCTACGATATGGTTCTACATCAAAACATACCTTCCACGAACCATTTCCATGTCATATCACACCCTTTAATGTATTTAATATATGCATCTCAAATTTCATTTGGAACCATCCTAAGCCCAAGACAACACTTGGCTCATTAAACCACCAGAGCTATAACCCGTCGAGATTTTCTGAGGAACTCAATGTGCACCCCACATGTTTCCTTTTTTCCATCGCATTTCCACCAAAACAACTCCACACTCTCATCCAACCATCTAGTACTTTTCCATCACTCCCCACCATAGATGTGTTGTTATATACACCTTCAACAAGAAATTACAACTACCACATCCCACACTTCAATCATAAGTTGAGAATAAAAACATGGATGTGGCCATCTAGCCATTCACAGAATAAAAAAAACAACATCACCTGATATTCTTACTCAGCTCCTAATATGGGAACCTGTGGAATTCATCTACACATGGTCTGTCATGAGGAACTCGCCCATAGATGATAATTGGTGTACATACCACTATCCTTCTCCACATACACCGCGCGATGAATGTAACCTCCATGATGTCCCACGTCCAACGAAAACACATTAAAGTAACTAGGTGTGAAGGAAAATCTTTCTCAGTGTACCTGGTATGATGTAATGATATTGGACATGATCAACTCTAGCTAGAATTATTCTATGAAATCATCGATGAACACCACAAAAAATTATCCATCATCAATTTCAACTACCTTTATGGGGACACATTCAACTTTTACAAGTCTCATGATTCCATACCCATAACATCTAATCAGCCCCTGGAAACCAAAAATAACGTGGTGTTACAAACCAAACTCACCAACGCTTCACAAATCTCTACGAAGAAATCATGAACAGAAATATCCTTTGGCCCTAACACCGCCACACAACTTAGTTTCTCTGAGAATGCCTTTTTAGACTCACAATAGAAACATAATGATCTACCACACAATCCAAAACCAAATTCCCTCTAGCATAACCAATTCTTTACACTGATTCCATGGAAAAGGAAAAAATAACTTACTTCTTCTCAAAAGGTGTACACATCCCAAATGGAATCATTCCATCCTTGCATGTTCCCACATCTGGAACTCCTCATATCCCTCAGGGTATCTCACTTTTTTATGACCACACACTGAAAGTAAATTCATATCACATGATCCAAACATCACTAGATCCAGGGCCATATGCTCTCTTACTCACTTGATCATGCCTCTTCTTCCTTCAGCCTCAGTGGACTCAAGGAATTCTCCACATCTCATTCTAACCTAACCATTCATACAAACAAGCCCCACCACATTACCATCCGCGCCTCAGGTGTCGCCTTCATAAACAAATCATTTATCCATGCTTCAGTCCCCCATGTCTCGTCCACATGAAATCAACATAGAGACCACCACTAATCATCATCAAAATTTATAGTCCAAAAAACTAAATGATCCATCTATTGAATACCAACCATACATTCTATAACATGTCTCAAGTGATGCCCTGATAATGAAACAAGGGAATAACCATGAACTTTTACAAAAAAAAAAGCAAGAAGAAACTCACTATTATTTTGTTCAACATCTAATGAATCTAATGATTCATCACATCTTATGGAACCTTCAACACTGGTCTGATCTCCCTTAAGGCTAATCCCATTTTCCCCAAAACTATCAATGTGAAACATAACTCAATTCATATCACCAAACCCATCATCCCTCCCACTTATCCTTCTTGACCAAACTTGTACTAAGAATCTATATTTGTGTCCCACTATGTCATGACCCCCTCCATCCTAAGATACCCCTCATAAGCTAGAAATGAAGAAAGGGAGATAATAACCCCCCCGAGTCCCACCTTTAGTAGGCCACATGTGGACGACCGGAACCAAGGGTGTACAAATCTCACAACATGAGAGGCATGAACCATTATAAGGAAACAAGATTGAGAGATATGATGTATCATCCAAAATAAACTCCATGACATATATATAATAAGATACAAAACCATCCCATAATGGAAGTGTATATAGAACTAATACAAATAAAAGATTCCAAGGTAAGTACTCAGAAAACAAAACTACAGTAGTAACACATAAGATGTCCCAAGGTTTGAGATAGTAATACCCATCAGTGACCATGTAGTCCTCCTGGAAACCTAAAATCCTAAAATCCATTTTATATATGTAGGTTGAGCATACATGTGTACTTACTAGCAAAACCAAAATCTCTTGTGCACATACGAAAAGAGCATACTAATGAACCTTTTTGGAGATAGAAAAACCATATAGCACCTAACAGGTATACTATCAAAAACCCCGTCCTCACCAAGGATCACTCACCTAATAAGGCATCCAAGTTATATAATATATTATAAATCACATCGATGATAGGGTGCCCCACACCAATTTCCCACTAATTTTCTACTCTCACACCCCAACTGAAAATGTTCCGACACTTCCATCTCTACCGAATATATCACAACATATCACGATCTCACACACCTGGTCCATCACAACACATCATATCCCACCGGAACACACCTAGGCCAGCACATCACATCACATCCTGCCCACACACAACTGGGCCATCACAACACATCACATCCCACCTTCACACACACAGGCCATCACAACACATCACATCCCACCCGCACACACATGGGCCATCAAAACACATCACAACCCACATGCACACACATTGGAAATCACAACACATTTTATCACAAATAATTTAGGGACAACACAACACAACTTATCCCAAACAAACATGGGACCATACATCACAAGTCATGATAAAGACACCTGGGAGCACACATCAACACTTTCCCAAAGATACTAGGGACACTATCACATGTAAGATAGAGTATGTAAGAGTGTGTGTCCATCCATTCATCCTCCCATAAATATTTTTGGTAAAGACACCCTCCCATGTGACTATGTAAGTGTCAGAATGTAGTTCCCAATAGGGGTGGGGTGCGTATAGAAATCACAAGAAGATACAGTGTATTTACATATAATGTTGAAACTCAAAAAACCATACTAAAGGGTTTATAACATGAACTAACCATCTCTCATAATCCACATGAGATAACTTCCCCTATAAATGTACAAAATACCACAAGAATAATGAGAAGAAATAATTTGTATCTTAGTTCATAATAAATTTCTAGAGCCACTATTTTATCAACAAATTCCACTTTATCTGCCACATTAATTTGTGTCAACAATATTCTTTAGAAAAACAATTTCATTTAAAAAAATATATTATTTTACATTTCCAACAAAATAGTTTATAAATAAAAATTAAGTAGGTAATCAATACAACCCCTCATCAATTCCCTCCTTAAAAATTACCTTTTAAAATTATTAACATTCAGTATTAGTTATATTAATACATGGGTATATATGATAAAACCAACCACATAATAAAATCAGAACACCACAACCCAATTTCCATATCCACATCTCCTTACAGCCACATCCAGTTTTACAACCCCACTACATAACCATATCACACCCATCATAACCCCGTTTTACAACCACATGTAATCGACTCCCCCCCCCACAACTATACTAATTCAGATTAAATTAGTCCCCATAACACACACCACATAAATTACACACATCAAATCATATATCACAACACAACACATTCAGGTTTAGAAAAGGGGGCCTTAAAATCCCATGTCTAAGATGGTCTCCCTGACCTATGTCATGCACCAAGGTCAACTGACACTATTTCCAACCTAACCCATCCATTACACATTTTCTAACTCCAAAATCTATCCTATATCACAACCATCATCTTTATACCACTATGTCACGACCCCCTCCATCCAAAGATAGCCCTCATAGGCTGTAAATTATGAAATGGATATAATGACCCCTAATTCCCGCCTCCAGTAGGCCCTTGATTGGAAACTAGAACCAAGGGTGTAAAAATATAACAATAAGGGAAGAATTAATATTTATAAGGGATTTTTTTGTATATATGATGTATCAACCAAAATCAACCCCATGAAATATATATAAGAAAAAACAAAACCATCACACAATGCTTGTGTAAATAGAACTGATAAAAATAAATGTTTTTTTAAATAGGTTATGGGTAAAGCCTCCGATATTGAAAAGAAAATACAAGATCCTATTTTGAAAAATGAAGAAGAGGTAAACCATTAAAAACACCATGTTAATTTATAAAATGGAAAATCCCGTAATATGAACAACATGATCGATGGGAGAAAATGTCAAAAAAGGTAAAGGAAAGTGTTTGATTGGGACCCCTAAATGATAATGTAACAGTGATATTGTTCAACAGAAAGTTTCACCACACTACAAAGAAATTACATTGTGCTGGCAGCACAATGAGGCAGAGCACCCCTCCCACAGACATAAAAATGTGGTGGTAGGACCGGATGATAGATGCCAGCACATGTATCTCTCAAATGTGCCACCCACCTGACAATACTTGCGCAGATCCCAACATGTCAACCTAATACAACAAAACTCAAGACCAAAATCATTATACAATATAAAATCAAAGCACCAATCTGTCCATAAATAGGATAGACGACTGATGATTGGTTCCAGCACACCCATCCCTCTTTTGTGGTCACCCACCCAATAGTGCATGCAAAAAGAAACAGTACCAACCAAATTAAATGAAACAACATTCAAAACCCATAAGGACATCTAAAACCCATGAAACAACCATAAATACAAGAAATAATTCAATATACTAAAAAAACAACACAAAAATTACCGTATCCAACATGTATCTTCATCCATCTACATTGACACCCATTAATTAAATAAAAAACGACCAGCATATCAGTCACCAATCCAACTTTAGTAGTACCCAAATAACCACCAATGCATCTAGAAAGCATCAGATTAGTTTCCAGTTACAACCACAAAAAGAAACCATACTGCCTATATACTCTAACTTCACCATTCACTATAGAAGATGGATAAATGCACTGTGACAAGTAGGCACCACCCAAAATAAAAGGCCTTCACACACAACAAGCACGTTGGACCATCAAGGGATGCCCATATCTAAGAGGAACCTAGGAGGACAGAGACCAATGAAGCCACACATGGAGCCCAAGTAGTCACACCACCTCCATGATCACAGGATAAAACAAAACCATCCCACAACCACTAAACCCCACCGTAGGGACTCAGATCTTTAAATATCTGAGAGAATGGAGGCACAAAACACCCAATATGACAAAACATTCAAAACAAATTGAGGTGGGACCATTAGGAACCAAATAAAAAGGAAATGTGGATGGGGAAGGCTTGGAAGAACTTGAAACACGTGGAAGAAGAGAGGAGCGGGAGGAAGAGAAATTGAAATAATGGAAAACCATAGGCGGAGAAGAACCACACAGAAGGATGATATCCGTACTTGGGAAAACCCCTAAATGAAGATGATCCCCTCTCAGTATCAGAATCCAGGTGAGAAAGGTGTCATCCAGCATCATCTCGGTTTCAATATGATACAAAAAAAGTGTCCAAGGTATAAACTTAGAAAACAAATTAGTGTATCAACACAGTAGCTATACCAATGTTGGAGCTAGTAATTCCTAGCATGGTATACGTAATGCTCCCAAAAACCTTAAAACAGTTATATATACAGAGGGTGATCATACAAGTATACTCAGTATAAAAACCAAAGTCTCTCATGCACACGTGGAAGGGGCATAATAATGCACTCATGAAGAGATAAAAAAACCAAATAGGTCATAAAAATAATAGTAACCAAAACCCCAACCTCACCAAGGATCACTCACGAAATATCACATCCATGTAATATAATATATCATAAATCACTTCAATGATTGGATACCCACACCACATTCCAACTAATTAGATACTCTCAAACCCTAATAGAAAACATCTTGGCAGTCTAACCTCTTCCAAATATATCTCATCACACCCCAACACACAAATGGGACATCACTACACAACACATCCCTCCCGCACACACATAGGTAATCAAAACACATCACATCCCACCCGCACACACTTGAGCTGTCACAACACATCACATTCCACCCACACACACCTTGACCATCACAACACATCACATCTCTCTGCACATGCCTAGGAAATCAGAACACATCTCATTCTGAAGTCACCTAGTACAACACAACACATCTCATCCAAAAGACACATGGGGTCATGCATCACAACTCATCCTAAAGACAACTAGGACCACACATCACAACTCTCCCGATGACACTTGGGTCACTATCACTTGAAGAGGGAGTAGGTAAGAGTTGTTGACCATCCATCTATCCTCCCAATGTGATGTTTTTTAAAGGCATCCTCCCACGTGACTATGTCGGCGTTGACCCATAGTGATCAATAACGGTGGTGTACATATAGAAATGATAAGAACGTATTGAGTATATAAATATAGTGTTACAGCACACAAGTCTATACTAACAGTTTATAATAAAAATTCCAATATCATAGAATCCACACCAGATCACTGCCACCTCTAAATGCACCAAATCACATAAGAAAAAGAGAAGACATAATTCATATCATAGTTTTTAAACCATTTTCCAGAGTCTGTTTTTTATTAATAAATTCCACTTTATTAGACACTTTGATTTGTGTAAAAAAATTCATTATAAACCCCAAATCATTTAGAAAAACATATTATTTTACATTTCCAACCCATTAGTTTGTATAAAAACATTAACTAGTTAATCGAGACAACCCATACTCAATTTCCTCGTTAAACATGCCCATTTAAAATAATTAACATTCAGTATTAAGTCTACTAATTCATGGGTAGATATGACAGAACCAACGACACAACATAAGTACCACACCACAACCTCATTTTCACATCCACATCATTCTACAACCACATCTAGTTTCCCAGCCCCACTGCATAACCATAACACACCCATCACTACCTCACAATATAACCACATGTCATCCAATTCCACCAAACACATAAAAATATATCTACTTCCAATTACATTAACCCCACAAACACGAAACAAAAAAAATTCCACACATCACATCATATATCACAACTCATCACATTCTGGTTTAGAAAAGGGGGATCTTATTCAATTTCAATTATTTATTTAAGGAAGTTATCCCAGAATATATTAGATTTTAGAGAAACTAATTAATGAACAAGATATATGTGGTTAATCATTTAATTATTTATTATGATACCATTAAATCAAAGAAATAGAGGATTTCAATAATAAGTTGCGGCAACATAATCATTCCAAAAACAGATATGGTTTTTATCATGTAATTATACCCATATAATAATAATAACAAATCAGATCAAATCAAATCAACAAAGTATGTAACATTATAATTCACATTCCCATACTATTTAAATTAAATTTAAAATGATTCATTATATTTATTAATATGGATATGATCATGTTCATAAGAGTTAACAGTAATAAACACTTCCCGCATGATACACATAAAGAAAAAATAAGAAAAAACTTTCCTGGAAGAAAGAATCAATTTTCTTAGACTTGTTTCACCAAAATAATGGGTGGTTATATGTGCTATCTTCCATAGGGGGGAATCAAACCAGCTATAGAACCTCGTTCCCAGACTACCATATGAATATGGTTTTGTTACATTCCATTTCAAGAGAATGAAATTCTGAATGAGGATAGAAAAAATCATCTCTTTACAACGATTGGACCCTAAACATTTGAGATTAGATAAAGTATCAAATTTCCATTACAAGCAGATTTCGACAAACAATGTAGTTTGTCCATTTACAATCCTACAGTCATCAGATAAATTTATGATATGATTGATAGACATTGAAATGGATTTAAAAACCATTAATTATTTTATTCAACTCATTTATCATCAAAATAGATGTAAATCAGAAAATACATGAAAAAACATGAAAATTTTGGAAATTTGAAAAACTATTGAAATGAATCATCACCACTACCAGACGAGTCACCACCAGCAATTCACAACCAGACATGTCACCACTAGAAGATTAATTGCCTACGAGTTAGCACTAGAAGAGTCAACTCCAGATGAGTCACCGCCACTATGCTACCTTTAGTGAGTCCCTGACAGACAATTCAATACCAGGTATTCATAGCCAGATGAGTCACCACTAGCGTGTCACTTCCTGACAAGTCACTGTTAGAAAACTACTGTAGGTTTTGGGTGCAACAGAAGTGGAGGATTGGCATGTACCCAACATTGATAATTTTAATAATCGATTATTAATCTAGGATCAATATGATGATGGATGCCAGTATCTATAGAATTTTATCAAATATAAAAGAAAAATGAGAGAAACCAAAACTGATAAGAGTAGATCGACATAATTTGTTTACAATTAGTTTAATTAAATTATTGAATTACCTCTATGGTTATTTTTTATTTGTTGATGCATCCGACCATGGGTTTGAGGTTCAGCTTTATTATAATGTAGAATCCAAGGATAATAATCCTTTAGTGGTGATCCACATGTGCTCCACAAATCTCAGGACATCGTTGAAGGAGTCATTGGGTGCTATAATGAATGATCCTTACACTTGTTATGTCCATCTTCGATTACCTTGAGAATATCTTCCAAAGAGTTCTCATTGATCAAGTGGAGGAGGATCTATCTTGTTTTTAGAGCGTTAATCGATAAGGGAGAGTTCTCTAGTATTAATAGATTTTCTCCATGGATGTTTTGCACACAATGGCTGGTTAACTAGTCAAACATATGCTTGGATAATATATATAATAATAACATAATAGCTAATTTAATTTACTAGCTAATAATAAAAAATTATGATAGGTGTCATTACTTAATTTAATATTCCATGTGAAACCCCATGTCAAATAATAATAGCAATGCAATTATTTACATGACATGTGCTTAACATGAACAATATTTTTAAATATTATTAAACCAAATAATATTTAACATTATTTCCCACTGGACCCATAACTTGGTCCGCCAATACTCCTCAATATTTATTGGGCCTTGAATAATGACTATTTATTTATTAAATAAGTATAACTGCATTATTCTCCAATAAATAAATAATATGTCTGCAATATATTTTCATGAAGAACTAGTGAAGAAATAAATATGATTAGGCATACTTGAATAATTATTAATCCAAAACCAGGAATAATATTTATTCAACTTGTTAAATAAATAAATTATTTAACTGAGATACTAGATACACATTGTGTGTGACCCTCTAAGCCTGATTCTTGTTGGAGTTAGGCAGGCCAGCCTAATGTATAAGATTATTGTCTAGAAATGGGTCAAGGCACACAAGAGAAGGACGTTTATGTCACAATGATATGTAACCTCATATGAAAACTTACCGTGTAATCTAATCCCTTGGTCCCAATATCTCCAATAAAGCAAGTTTCCTGAATGAGCATCAACCCATGTGTTCAATTTCTTATTATTTGACTTCTCGGAATTGAAATTGCCTATAGAACACCATGGAAATGGATTTAATTAGGATATATCATTTCAATCATAGGTCATGATATATCTACTTCTTTTTAAGTGAAAAATCATTTCTATCATTATTCATTAATGCAATATTACTCATGACACACCCAACACATCCTACCTCGCCACAAAAAATAGTAGTCAAGATTTTCGTCAATACATATGAGTGCATGAGTCATAATACCCATGAATAATAATATTCACATCTAAAGACAAATACACACATCCACAGATAGGAACATATGATGACACTTATGAATGATGATTTTCTACTGGCGGGTTTGTTATCATAATATCCTCCTAGATATTACCAAGGTCTCATACCATGAGAAGGTGCCTCAAATTTTCTTGAGTCCCCACCCCCGATAGCCTATAGAATTTTTTTCACTTCAAGTGATATCATCTGGCCATAGAACATATAATTAAGAATAGTTTCATGGAACTTCTATGTTCCCATCCTAGAGGGGGTCTACTCAGACCTTTTAATGTGACAAATGTTTTTTTGGATATTATCACATACAATGTCATGCAGAAGAACAATAACGATGTGATAAGTAGTTTATTAATATTCACCCAATGATTATAGGTTTATCACAATGTAAACAAAATTTGGTTTCTTGGAAACCAACTCCAACAGACTCCCACGTTCACTAGATCCAACTGCTAACAACATTCAGTCTGATAGCTCTCACATTATGTTCATGCTTCGGATGAGATAGGCCTTTAGTCATGTGGTCCACCACATTATATTCCATGGAAACTCTGCTCATTAAAAATTAACCCCTTTTATATAAATCACTCAAGAGGTGATACTTTCGGAGTATGTGCATTGTCTATTGAGGTGAACATGGATCTTTTTCTAGAGACAACATTACAGTATTATCACAATATAATGTAATGGGATATTAACTATTAAGAACCACATCAAGATCCAGGAAAAAGGTCAAAATCCAAAAATATTCCTTGGATACATAAGAAGCCGATATATATTCTAACTCCACTATAGAATGAGCAACAACTGGTTTCTTTGAACTCTTACACCTCAATTCTCCTCCGTTGAGATAGAAAACATATCATGATTGCAACTTCAGATCATCTGGATCTGTATAAAAATAATAATCAACATACCCTCTAATGACAAGCTCCTCATATCCTCCAAACACCAGGAATATATCCTTAGTTCTTCTCAGATACATAAGGATAGTCTTGACAGTAGTGTAATGTTGTTCTCCTAGATCTTCTTGATATCTCCCTACCATTCTCAGTAAATAGGCAACATCAAGTCTTGTACATAACAAGGCATACATGATACATCCTACCACTGAACCATATGGAATCTTACTCATCCTATCTTTCTCATGTTGTGTCTAAGGACACATTTTCTTGGAAATATGTATTCTATGTGACAATGGAACCAATCCCCTATTAGAATACAATATAATAAATCTTGTTAGTATATTATCAACGTATGTAATTTGACTTAGTACAAGAAGCCCATTGGATCAATCATGAATGATCTTGATCCCAAAAATGTAGGATTCTTCTCCTAAGTCCTTCATGGAGAATAACATGTTCCACCAGTCCAAAACGGACTAAAAGACTGGTATGTTGTTTTCAATAAGCAATATGTCATCAACAAACACTACTAAGATAATGACCAAATTTCCATTAAACCTCTTGTAAACACATGGATCACATTCATTATTAAGGAAACCAAATAATTTTATGGATTCATCATGTTGAATGTTACATGATATAGAAGCCTCATTTAATATATAAATGGATCTTTGCAACTTGCATATCCATTTAGCATCACCTAGGGTTAGAAACCCTTCTGGTTGTGTCATATAGACATCTTCCAAAAGATTCCCATTATTGAATGCAGTTTTCCCATCCATCTGCAAAATATCATTGTCATGGAATACTTCTATGGAATGTATGATTTATATGGATTTAGTCATGGAAACTAGTGAAACTATTTCATCATATTCAATTACTTGAAACTAGTTAAAAAAATTAGCCACTAGCCTTGCTTTATAGGTACTAACATGACCTTACATGTCCATTTCCTTTTTGAGTTCCCATTTACACCCAACAAGATTTAAATCAAATAGTGAATTGACCAGAATCAAGACATGGTTCTGATACATGGAATCCATCTCAAAATTCAATGATTTTAGCTATGTTGCAGTATCTAAGCCCTCTACTTCATTATTTTAGGAGAGAGGTTCATCATTGTCCTACAATAGTGAGTCACCATCCACGGTGACAGGGAAACCATGTCTCTATGGTTCCATTACCAATCTTGTGATCCTACACAATACTTGTGTTTTTGGAACTAACTCTTCCATGGGAACCAGTGAAACATATTCTTGTACCAACTCCTCTATATATTGAAGATCAACTTCATAGATGTGAATCTTAATCCCACTATATTTTTTGAGGATGTTCTTCATCTCAATAAATAAATCCCATGTGGACACATTCACATTATTTTCGGAAGGTTTGTATTGGTAGTATCCCTTTTTTCCTTGGTATACCATATAATGACACACTTTGTACCCTGGGGTTCTAGTTTGTTTTTTGATAAAGCCTTAAAAACACCTCACATCCCCATGAACATTTATGCAACAATGTGGGTGTATTTCCACTCCATAACTCCAATGGAATCCCTTTCTTCCACCTATTTGGTACTTGGTTTAATGTGTATGTTGCAATTTTCAATTCATATCCCCAAAAGGATAATGGATGATCTGCATATATCATCATTGACATTATTATGTCTAACATGGTATGATTCCCCCTTTCACAAACACCATTCCACTGTGGTTTATAAGGTGGAGTGAGTTGAGATAGAATCCTAGACTCTTATAAAAAGTCTATGAACTCTTGGTTAAGATATTATCTACCTTGATCCAATAAAAGCCTATTTATCTTCATACCTAGCTTATTTTCTACTTCAATATTGAACTCCACTAGTTTCTCAAAGGACTTGGACATATATCTCATTAAGTATGCATAGCCATATCTACTCAAGTAATCATTAAAAGTAATGAAGTATGAATATCCACCTATAGAGTATACTGAAAATGGTCCATAGAAATTAGTGTGTACCAATCCTAGCATCCCTATACCCCTTTTACCCTATCCACCAAATAGTGGATTGGTCATTTTCCATTGTAAATAAGCGTGACATCTATCAAGTGGTTTTAGCTTCGAAGAGTATAAATATCCATCTTGATAGAGCTTTGTCAGGTTTTTATCATTTACATGAACAAGGTAGTGATTCCACAACTGGGTGTTGTATGAGTCATGTGAACATGGTTCGTTATCAATATCCATCACTTGGTTCTAATAATTTATTACATATAGACTATTACGTAAATGCACCATACCATAACATATGTTTACCTTACAAAAGTAACAATTGTTATTTCAGAACAAGAAAATAAATCCATCCGTATCTACAATCGATACAAAAATTATGTTCTTGGTAACACTAGGTACATAATAACATCCATGTAAAACCAAAATCATTCCCATCGGCAATGGGTGGTGGTAGTCTCCAATGGAAAGAGAATTCAATCTCACACCATTAAGAGTTAACATATCCTCCTCTCCTCTAGAAATTTTCTGAATCTACTTTGTTTCGGCAATTGAAAACAGATGAGATACCCACAAGCTATATCTAATACCCAATTTTTAAAAATAGAAATATTTCACTTGATAACAAATTCACATTTGGATTTCCCTCTCCTCTAGGTGAAGTTGCTCTACTATTGTCCTGACTTCCAACATGGAAAGCATACTACATCATTTTCCTTTCCCATCCTATGGATCTTCATATTCTTGGTCAGACGGTGCTCGAAGGCTTTATATTCTTTACGAATCATAGGCCCAATTTCCTTGTCCTTACAATTACTATTTACCATAAGGACTGTGGTTTTTTCATGCCCCATGTCCTTATCAACTTTGAAAATTAGGGTAAGAATCTTCGGTATACTCTTCTCATTATTGATTATAATATAATTCACAACAAAAATTGAGAGGGGATTAGGAAACAATAATAGTATGATATATGTATGCAACTCATCTGGGAATTTAATCTCTAAGATATCTAGAATCTCAATGTATTCAATAAGATTGACTACATATGGTCCAATTGGAGCAGACTCTCCATGATTAGCAGTGAACATTGCATTAGACATCTCATTCCTCTCATGTCTCACCTTCTCTTGATGGAGATACCAAAGGTTAGGAAACATGCTATAATCATCCATTTCATCGAGTTTCATCAAGAGATAATTAGTCATGGATGATAGCATGAGGTACTGAAAATATGTAGCATTATTCCGATGTTTCTCATACACATAGAGTTCCTCATCACTCACCTCATTTCCAAGCATAACTTTTATAGGATCTTATAGAACATAATGATTCCACCCATGGAAAAGGATAAACCGAGGGCATCTTTTCCACTCTTGAAAATCAGTGTCGTTGAGAAGGTTTTCCTTCTCGAGTATAGATTACAATGAAATGTTTGATGTATTTTTTATTACTATTTCTACTAATTAATATAATAGAGATTTAGTAGTTTCTATTGATAAATATAGACAAATAAATAAATCAAAAACTATTAGCCTCCTTCTATTTTTTCAAAAACCAATATCTCTCTCCATTAGAATCATAATATCTTTTGTCTTGGACATTCTATTTGTAAGGATCCATATTTCCCTTAAAATTACCCCAACTAGGGTTGGGGAATAAACTTGAAAGGTTTTAGGTTGGCATTACAAATTCCAACTGCATTAACTCATAGGTCCATGATTTATTGAGTGGACTCCCCAATCATGAAATCCTTAATTCTTGATTTGCTCAATCATTGCCTCTCAGTTACAACATGTCCTGCTAGGACAGTCAACCCTTTATGTAAACTAAGTTAAGTCAACCAAAAACATCAAATTATAATTCCTCGAAAATTGAATGTACCCCAACCGTGGTTAGTTAATAAGTTTGAACTATGGTTCGATTATAACCAAATTAATAGAAGGGTATACTGACCAAATATTTAATTTAGTTATTTTATCCATTAAGCATAAATTGACACTTATTGTCTTTTCACATTCATTTTAATACTATGTAGGATATACATATGTGATTAACCATGTATAGATAATATTTACACATAATCCATTTTTATTTTAATTCCATCTTGTATGATTGTTAGTTCATTAATTATGTGATCGCATCAAACATCCATAATGTATAACCATACAACTGACAGAAATAAAATTAAATAGAATGATCATGAAAATTACTATTGGTTAGTTTATCTAGCGGTTGATGAACTAACCCTATCCCAGGGGAAAAACCCCTTGAACCATTTAAGGTTCTA
Organism: Viscum album; assembly: GCA_963277665.1. Lineage (NCBI taxonomy): Eukaryota > Viridiplantae > Streptophyta > Magnoliopsida > Santalales > Viscaceae > Viscum > Viscum album. The sequence continues at coordinate 518,189,857 of OY728135.1, read as the reverse complement.
GTTTATAGCTTTCCACATGTCCACCTTTGTATCTCCTTGGATTGGTTTTGCCACGACACCTAACTTGAACTGCCTCCTCTAGCTTGGGAGCTCCACCCATTACATATCCTTTTAAATCACATGTAGGTGAGGGGTGTAACGACCCGAAATTTTGAATAAATCATGTTTCTTAATTTTATGTGTTATTTTATTTTATTTTTATACTCAGAAAAAATGTTTTGTTTGATAACATAAGTATAATTAAAATGAGACCGTTGGGTTTTGACTGTTATATGACCATTGGTCAATATGACCCCTGGAAACTAAACATTTTGATTATTGTCTCTAAATACAATTAATCTTGGTTAATTATTATAGAAAGAAGATTCGATGGCCTCATCCAATAGTCTTGGACCAATCGAAGCCCATCTAACAGAACTTGGGAAGAAGGTAGCACCACTGGGCTTTGCTCTGGACCAAACCCAAGCCGAACTTCATCATGTGAAGCTAGAACGGAATCACCTTTGCGAGATGTTTAAACTGATAGAAATTATTACTCGTGCAATGTTAGCCGAGCCTACCTCAGATTATCTCACCTTAGCACACCATACACTTAGGTCCTATGCTGGTGTGATAAGGGGCTATGTAAGGAGACCGTAACTGCCTTGTGTAATCCTTTGTTTAAAAAAACAAATTGGGATTTCTTCTTATGATGAAGTATATGAATTTTCAAATGACCGGATAAATATAGTATGCATATATTTGATGAATTTTAGAAAAAAGATATTTTAAAAATGTTTATGTAAACCTTAAATAATTAAAAATGTGCAATGATATTCAAAAAATGGTCTTCTACAATTATGATCAGTACAAAATTTAGAGTCTAATAAGATCAACTTGATTTTTGATGAATAGTAAATTATGAATAGTGATTTTATGCTTAGTATTAGTAATGTGACCAAATGTATTAGTAATCTCACTGAAAGAAAGTATTAATATAATCTAGGCACCTTGATTAAGTAACGTGATTCAATAAAATGGTTAAATAACGGTTTCATAAATTATTATTCCAGTATTAGTTTTTTCAGGTGAATAGTGTTTTTTAATTAAAAATTAAATGAAAAACATTTAGAAAATTATTTTTATAAAATGGATTTCATTTTTGAACTCAGAGCATCGATATTATGTTAAGGTAATTTTTGGGGTTTTTTCTGAAAAATTGAATTTTCGGTGAATAGTGTATTTATTTAAAAATTAAATTACAAATATTTAGAAAATTATTTTTATAAAATGGAGTTCATTTTTGAAATAAGATCATTGATATTTGGTTAATGTTAAATTTTGGGATTTTTCTGAGAAAGTTGAATTTTCAGTGAATAGTAAAAATACAGTTTTAGGATTTCGGTATTTTTAATGACATCATATCTGTGTAATGATGACTCCATGAGATATTTTAAGGGATTTTAGACCGAAGGTGATGAATTATTGTATGGTGGGCCCCATGTGTCCTAACTCCATGGGAAATACCCTGGGAGAGCACATGGTTTTGAGAAAACCACTTTGGAGGTGTCCCTTGGCCATTAATGCCTTGTCCCCTCACTTTCCCTATAAATACCAAGCCATCTTCTCATCCATTTCGACTCCCCACACTCCCACAAAGAATTTCTGGTCTCATTACCGCCCATGGAGTCCTCCCAAGGTGCCCCCAATCCCTCAAGGTCCCAACCATTGAGTTTTTTGAGTTACGTTTTAAGGTAAGGGATCTGACCTCTCTCTTTCTTTTCAAGTAATCTCTTTTATGTCATTAATTTTATGCTCCATGTTATTATGTGAGAGGATGTTCTTTTATATTCCTCTTAATTCCCTTTTCATTTTTATATGATGAGATATCCCCTCTTACTCTCATCATTTCGTTTTATGAAGTTTTAAGTGACGTCGTTAGGCTACCGAAATTTTTGTAACAGATTCTTTCTCCCTTCTCATTTTTCATTATCTATTTTCATGTAAAGTATTTCAAGTTCCTTTTTATTATGTTGGGGTATGATATCTAAATTTATCATACTGATCTTTTATTATCATATTATGTGATGCCCCATTTTATCTCTTCAATTCAGTATTTTGATGTTTTAAGTGGCGCCGTTAGGCTGCCGAATTTTTAAGTGGTTCTTCCACCCTTCTCATTTTTCAAAGTTCTACTTTCATGTCAAGTATTTCAAGTTCCTTTTCATTATTTTGGGGTATGATCTATATATATATCATACTGATCATTTATTTTCATATTATGAGCGACCCTATTTGATCTCATCAATTCATTTTTTTGAAGTTTAAGTGGCGTCGTTAGGCTGCCGAATTTTTAAGGGATTCGTTCACCCTTCTCTTTTTCAAGTTATATTTTCTGGTCAAGTATTTCAAGTTACTTTTCATTATGTTGGGATATGATATCTATATCTATTATACTGATCATTTTTGTTCATATTGTGAGAGACCCTATTTGATCTAGTCAATCCATTTTAGGAAGTTTTAAGTGACGCCGTTAGGCTGCTGAATTCTCATAAGAGAAATCTTATTTTTTTGTCTTCCTTTCAAGTTCTTAGTTTCATATGATATATCATTAAAATTTCATTTCCATGTTCATAAATACTTTATATTCTGTTCCCCTACTGTTTTATGTATCATTTTTAGTGGGTGACCCATGTCCCCTCTCTATTCAATGTTTTTTAAAACCGTGCATCAGAGCCGTTATGCTGCAAAATTTTGGTCTCAAAATGTCTCCCTCTTTATCTCAAAATTATTTTATGTTATTAAGTGAATACTCAAAGCTCTTATTTCTACAGGGGTATTCACATATATATCAAAATTTTATATTTTAAATTCTGGGATTTAAATACATGAAACTCTCTTTCCCTTTCCGTGGGTTTAAAGTGACATAAAGATCATGTCTTTAAAGCAGTTTTTAAAACGTTATGATTATGAAATGAAACCCATTTCTTTTTTGATATATGGGTTGTTTATGAAATTATTAATGATTATATATGTGGCTCACATGATAATAAAGACATTTCAAGGGTGCTCCCAGATAGCGCTCCAATGCATTGGGTAAAGATTTAACCTCTAGAGATGACTTTTTAGACTGATACCTTGGTGAATAACCTTGGTAATTTTTAATGAAACCTCAGGGATGGACCTTGGTGAAACGAAATGATTGTCAATATTAAATGTTGCAGCCACATCTTCAAGTTATGAAAAATGTTATTTTTATTATGATATACCTCATGATTTATTTCTCATGCCTTAAAGTTCTTTTCATGACCTTATTGAAGTATCTCAAGTTCACATGTAAAATGTTTCTCTTGTTTCCCATACTGGGCCTTCTGCTCACCCTTTCTTTTGATGTATGTCCCCAGGTAATGAAATGCAGTAATGAACCAAGTATGAACATAAGGAGAAGCCATTCAAGTGTTTAATAATAATGTTTTATGTTTTCATGTTTTAAGTTCCCGGTTTCCAAGACACTAAACCTTAAAGATCCTCGGTTTTATAAAATGCAATGAAAGTTTATGTGATAAAAAGGCCGGATTCTATGGTTGGTGTCAAAGGATGGTTTAGTTATTTGTGGAAATTAGGATATGAAAACTTTGGGAAGAATCCTATAGAAAAGTTTATATATAGGAAATCTTCTTGGTATTTTGGTAAGTATTGAGTAATGGGTTGCCAAGAAAATACATCCCTGTATGGATACAAGCAGGTAGAGGTGGCTCTGGCACAGATGTACATAGGGGTAAAACCCGAAAAACCCGCTTTGAGCTAGACTCAAACGGGAACTGGTACACGACAACAGGCCTTTCTGCACTCTTGGTTACGACACTCCTGGGGGATACGCTTTGGTAAATTCATAAGCTTAGTATAAACCATTATTAAAGGAACAAAGATAAAATAAAATAAAGATTCACATAAGAATATATAATCATGGATAACCTAGATTGGAACCTAGGGGATCACAAGTTAGGATATACTTTTATTCTATAAGTTTATCCTTTTATGATTAAAGTTTCCTTTTCATGATTATTGGCTAAGTATTTAAGCCCCAAATTATAGTTTCTTTTCTTAGTTAATGGCGGGAAATGGAAGAACATGTTCCAACAACCAAAGTGATAGGAAATGCGACGATTATCCTATTAATATGACAGAGATGATTAGGGGATTAAAAGATGATTATTATTTTGGAAGACATTCACTATTTTGGGGACTCCATATGATCGATGTAAATAGATTACTACTGTATTTTCATTGAGGAGTATGGTTGACTTATATTTTAAAGAATCAATGAATTTAAGGTGGATTTATAGTAATTTAGGTTACTTATTGGAATGATTAACCTATCTTGGTTAAAATATGTTTAGGTTAGCTACTTTTTTTATAAGATGTTAGGACTGGTTGATGTTATTTGGAGATGAATAATGAAGTTTATTTTAGAAGACTATGTTATCAAATCCCTCTTGTATTTGGGTTTCAATCTTGGTTTGGTTTATTTTGAGGAATTTTAAGGACCATTATTTATGGAATGGTCTATGATGAACTTTGGGTAGTACCATGGAACTTTGAAGATTTATAAGTAGTTTCCATTCCTATGGGATTATTTCTTTTTGAAGAGTTGTTTTACCTTACCCTTTCTATTTTTGGGATAATGTTTAAAGATAGATGAAATAGATAGTTAATCTTTTGTGGATTATGTGATTCTCTAGAAGATGATTCTTGTGTTTTGATGACACCAAGTAGTTTTGAATGCTCGTCGTTTGGAGAAAAGATTAGTTTTGGTAGAAACTTATTAAAGGATGAAACTCTACAAGAAGGTAGGTATATTTTCTTATGTTTTTGTTCTATGTAGTAAATGAATTCCTCAAAATTATGAAATGGAATGTAAAACAAAAATGTTGTTTGTTTACGTTTCCTACTAGTTAATCAAAGACCGTTTACACACATCAAAAGTTCGAGATTTTCTTATGGTTAACTTTCTCCTAATCGTGTTTTCAATCACTCTCCCTCAGAACTTGACCCTTTGTTTTCTTCTCCATGTCCATGTTTTCCTACATGGAATCCTAGTGTGGGCTAACTCGGGTGACCATTGTACTTCCCTTTCTTTCTTTTAAAGTAATAGTTTTACTGACTCCTTTTCCAATGTGGGAATTTCAATGAAATTTCAAAACCCAATTTTAAAAATTGTGAGGACGAAATTTCTTAAGGGGGGGAAGATTGTAACGACCCGAAATTTTGAATAAATCTTGTTTCCTAATTTTATGTGTTATTTTATTTTATTTTTATACTCAACAAAAATGTTTCGTTTGATAACATTAGTATAATTAAAATGAGACCATTGGGTTTTTACTGTTATATGACCATTGGTCAATATGACCCCTGGAAACTAAACGTTTTGATTATTGTCTCTAAATACAAGTAATCTTGGTTAGTTATTATAGAAAGAAGATTTGATGGCCTCACCCAGTAGTCTTGGACCGATCGAATCCCATCTAACAGAACTTGGGAAGGAGGTAGCACCACTGGGCTTTGCTCTGGACCAAACCCAAGCCGAACTTCATCGTGTGAAGCTAGAACGGAATCACCTTTGTGAGAAGATCAAACTGATAGAAATTACTACTCCTGCGATGTTAGCCGAACCTCCCTCATATTCTCTCACCTTAGCACACCTTACACTTAGGTCCTATGCTGGTGTGATAAGGGGCTATGTAAGGAGACTGTAACTGCCTTGTGTAATCCTTTTTTTTAAATAAAAAATGGGATTTCTTCTTATGAGGAAGTATATGAATTTTCAAATGACCAGATAAATATAATATGCATATTTTTGATGAATTTTAGAAAAAGGATATTTTAAAAATGTTTATGTAAACCTTAAATAATTAAAAATGAGTAATGATATTCAAAAAATGGTCTTCTACAATTATGTTCAGTACGAAATTTTGAGTCTAATAAGATCAACATGATTTTTGATGAATAGTTAATTATGAATAGTGATTTTATGCTTCGGATTAGTAATTTGACCAAATGTAATAGTAATCTCACTTAAAGAAAGTATTAATATAATCTAGGCACCTTGATTAAGTAACGTGATTCAATAAAATGGTTAAATAACTATTTCATAAATTATTTTTCCAGTATTAGTTTTTTCAGGAGAATAGTGTTTTTTAATTAAAAATTAAATTAAAAACATTTAGAAAATTATTTTTATAAAATGGATTTCATTTTTGAACTCAGAGCATCGATATTATGTTAAGGTAATTTTTGGGGTTTTTTCTGAAAAAATGAATTCTCAGTGAATAGTGTATTTATTTAAAAATTAAATTAAAAATATTTAGAAAATTATTTTTATAAAATGGAGTTCATTTTTGAAATCAGATCATTGATATTTGGTTAATGTGAAATTTTGGGATTTTTCTGAGAAAGTTGAATTTTCAGTGAATAGTAAAAATACAGTTTTAGGGTTTCGGTATGTTTAATGAGATCATAACTGTGTCATGATGACTCCATGAAATATTTTAAGGTATGGTCGACAAAATGTGATTAATTATTGTATGGGGGGCCACATGTGTCCTAACTCCATGGGAAATACCATGGGAGAGCACAATGTTTTGAGAAAACCACTTTTGAGGTGTCCCTTGGCCATTAATGCTTTGTCGCCTCACTTTCCCTATAAATACCAAGACATCCTCTCATCCATTTAGACTCCCCACTCTCCCAAAACTAATATCGGGTCTCATTACCTCCCAAGGAGTCCTCCTAAGGTGCCCCCAATCCCTCAAGGTCCCAACCTTTTAGTTTTAAGAGTTACGTTTTAAGGTAAGGGATCCGACCTCTCTCTTTCTTTTCAAGTAATCTCTTTTATGTCATTCCTTTTATTCTCCATGTTCTTATGTGGTAGGATGTTCATTTATATTCCTATTAATGCCCTTTTAATTTTTTTATGATGAGATATCCCCTCTTACTCTCATCATTTCATTTTATGAAGTTTTAAGTGGCGCTGTTAGGCTACCGAAATTTTTGTAACGGATTCTTTCTCCCTTTTCATTTTCAAGATCTATTTTCATGTAAAGTATTTCAAGTTCCTTTTTATTATGTTGGGGTATGATCTATAAATTTATCATACTGATCTTTTATGATCATATGATGATATACCACATTTTATCTCTTCAATTTAGTATTTTGATGTTTTAAGTGGCGCCGTTAGGCTGCCGAATTTTTAAGTGGTTCTTTCACCCTTCTCATTTTTCAAAGTTCTACTTTCATGTCAGGTCTTTCAAGTTACTTTTCATTGTTTTTGGGTATGATCTATATATATATCATACTGATCATTTATTTTCTTGTTATGAGTGACCCTATTTGATCTCGTAAATTCATTTTTTTGATGTTTAAGTGGCGTCGTTAGGCTGGAGAATTTTTAAGGGATTTGTTCACCCTTCTCTTTTTCAAGTTATATTTTCTGGTCAAGTCTTTCAAGTTCCTTTTCATTATGTTGGGGTATGATATCTATATCTATTATACTTATCATTGGTGTTCATATGATGAGAGACCCGATTTTATCTAGTCAATCCATTTTAAGAAGTTTTAAGTGACGTCGTTAGGCTGCTGAATTTTCATAAGAGAAATCCTATTTTTTTGTTCCTTTCAAGTTATTCGTTTCATATGGTATATCATTCAAATTTCATTACCATGTTCTTAAATACTTTATATTATGTTCCCCTACTGTTTTATTTATCATTTTTAGTGGGTGACCCATGTCCCCGCTCTTTTCAATGTTTTTTAAAACCGTGTATCAAAGCCGTTTTGCTGCATAATTTTCGTCTCAAAATGTCTCCCTCTTTATCTAAAAATTATTTTATGTTATTAAGTGAATAATAAAAGATCTTATTTCTACAGGGGTATTCACATATATATCAAAATGTTATATTTTAAATTCTGGGATTTACATACATGAAACTCTCTTTCCCTTTCCATGGGTTTAAAGTGACATAAAGATCATGTCTTTAAAGCAGTTTTTAAAACGTTATGATTATGAAATTAAACACATTTATTTTATGCTATATGGGTTGTTTATGAAATTATTAATGATGATATATGTGGCTCACATGATTATAAAGTCATTTCAAGGGTGCTCCCAAACAGCGCTCCAATGCATTGGGTAAAGACTTAATCTCTAGAGATGACTTTTTAGACTTATACCTTGGTGAATAACCTTGTTAATTTTTAATGACACCTTTGGGATGGACCTTGGTGAAACGAAATGATTTTCAATATTAAATGTTGCAGCCACATCTTCAAGTTATGAAAAATGTTATTTTTATTATGATATATCTCATGATTTATTTCTGATGCCTTAAAGTTTTTTTCATGACCTTATTGAAGTATCTCAAGTTCACATGTAAAATGTTTCTCTTGTTTCCCTTACCGGGCCTTCTGCTCACCCTTTCATTTGATGTATGTCCCCAGGTAATGAGATACAGTAATGAAACTAGTATGAACATTAGGAGAAGCCTTTCAAGTGTTTAAGAATAATGTTTTATGTTTTCATGTTTTAAGTTCCCGGTTTCCAAGACACTAAACCTTAAAAATCATCGGTTTTGTAAAATGCAATGAAAGTTTATGTGATAAAAAGGCATGATTCTATAGTTGGTATCAAAGTATGGTTTAGTTATTTGTGGAAATTAGGATATGAAAACTTTAGGAAGAATCCTATAGAAAAGTTTATATATAGGAAATCTTCCTGGTATTTTGGTGAGTATTGAGTAATGGGTTGCCAAGAAAATACATCCCTGTCTGGATACGAGCAGGTAGAGGTGGCTATGGCACAGATGTACATAGGGGTAAAACCCGAAAACACCGCTTTGAGCTAGACTCAAACGGGAACTGGTACACGACAACGGGCCTTGCTGCACTCTTGGTTACGACACTCCTGGGGGATATGCTTTGGTAAATTCATAAGATTATTATGAACCATTATTAAAGGAACAAAGATAAAATAAAATAAAGATTCACATAAGAATATATAATCATGGATAACCTAGATTGGAACCTAGGGGATCACAAGTTAGGATATACTTTTATTCTATAAGTTTATCCTTTTATGCTTAATGTTTCCTTTTCATGATTATTGGCTAAGTATTTAAGCCCCGAATTATAGTTGATTTTCATAGTTAATGGCGGGAAATGTAAGAACATGTCCCTACAACCAAAGTGATAGGAAATGCGACGATTGTCGTATTAATATGACAGAGATGATTAGGGGATTAAAAGATGATTATTTTTTTGGAAGACATTCACTATTTTGGGGAATCTATATGATCGACGTAAATAGATTACTACGTTATTTTCATTGAGGAGTAAGGTTGACTTATATTTTGAAGAATCAATGAATTTAAGGTGGACTTAATTTAGGTTACTTATGGGAATGATTAACCTATCTTGGTTAAAATATGTTTAGGTTAGATACTTTTGTTATAAGATGTTAGGACTGGTTGATTTTGTTTGGAGATGAACAATGAACTTTATTTTGGAAGACTATGTTATCAAATCCCTCTTGTATTTGGGTTTCAATCTTAGTTTGGTTTATTTTGAATAATTTTAAGGATCGTTATTTATGGAATAGTCTATGATGAACTTTGGGTAGTACCACAGAACTTTGAAGATTTATAAGTAGTTTCTATTCATATGGGATTATTTCTTTTTGAAGAGTTGTTTTACCTTACCCTTTTTGTTTTTGGGATAAAATTTAAAGATAGATGAAATAGATAGTTAATATTTTGTGGATTATGTGATTCTATAGAAGATGATTCTTGTGTTTTGATAAGACCATATATTTTTGAATGCTCGTCGTTTGGAGAAAAGATTAGTTTTGGTAGAAACTTATTAAAGGATGAAACTCTACATGAAGGTAGGTATATTTTCTTATGTTTTTGTTCTATGTAGTAAATGAATTCCTCAAAATTATGAAATGGAACGTAAAACAAAAATGTTGTTGGTTTACGTTTCATACTGGGTAATCAAAGACCGTTTACACACATCATATGTTTGGGATTTTCTTATGGTTAACTTTCTCCTAATCATGTTTTCTATCACTCTCCCTCAGAACATGACCCTTTGTTTTCTCCTCCATGTCCATGGTTTCCTACATGGAATCCTAGTGTGGGCTATCTCGGGTGACCTTTGTACTTCCCTTTCTTTCTTTTAATGTAATAGTTTTACTGACTCCTTTTCCGATGTGGGACTTTCAATGAAATTTCAAAACCCAATTTTAAAAATTGAGAGGATGCAATTTCTTAAGGGGGGAAGATTGTAACGACCCGAAATTTTCAATAAATCATGTTTCCTAATTTTATGTGTTATTTTATTTTATTTTTATACTCAACAAAAATGTTTCATTTGATAACATGAGTATAATTAAAATGAGACCGTTGGGTTTTGACTTTTATATGACCATTGGTCAATATGACCCCTAGAATCTAAACGTTTTGATTATTGTCCCTAAATACAAGCAATATTGGTTAATTATTATAGAAAGAAGATTCGATGGCTCACCCAGTAGTCTTGGACCGATCAAAGCCCATCTAACAAAACTTGGGAAGGAGGTAGCACCACTGGGCTTTGCTCTGGACCAAACCCATGCCGAACTTCATCGTGTGAAGCTAGAACAAAATCGCCTTTGCGAGAAGTTCAAACTGATAGAAATTACTACTCGTGCGATGTTAGCCGAGCCTCCCTAAGATTCTCTCACCTTAGCACACCTTACACTTAGGTCCTATGCTGGTGTGATAAGGGGCTATGTAAGAAGACCGTAACTGCCTTGTGTAATCCTTTGTTTTAAATAAAAATTGGGATTTCTTCTTATGATGAAGTTTATGAATTTACAAATGACCGGATAAATATAGTATGCATATTTTTGATGAATTTTAGAAAAACTATATTTTAAAAATGTTTATGTAAACCTTAAATAATTAAAAATGTGTAATGATATTCAAAAAATGGTCTTCTATAATTATGTTCAGTACGAAATTTAGAGTCTAATTAGATCAACTTGATTTTTGATGAATACTAAATTATGAATAGTGATTTTATGATTAGGATTATTAATGTGACCAAATGGATTAGTAATCTCACTTAAAAAAAGTATTAATATAATCTAGGCACCTTGATTAAGTAACGTGATTCAATAAAATGGTTAAATGACGGTTTCATAAATTATTATTCCAGTATTAGTTTTTTCAGGTGAATAGTGTTTTTTAATTAAAAATTCAATTAAAAATATTTAGAAAATTATTTTTATAAAATGGATTTCAATTTTGAACTCAGAGCATCGATATTATGTTAAGGTAATTTTTGGGGTTTTTTTTGAAAAAATGAATTTTTTATGAATAGTGTATTTATTTAAAAATTAAATTAAAAATATTTAAAAAATTATTTTTATAAAATGGAGTTCATTTTTGGAATCAGATCATTGATATTTGGTTAATGTGAAATGTTGGGATTTTTCTGAGAAAGTTGAATTTTCAGTGAATAGTAAAAATACAGTTTTAGGGTTTCGGTATGTTTAATGACATCATAACTATGTCATGGTGACTCCATGATATATTTTAAGGGATGGTCGACCAAAGGTGATGAAGTATAGTATGGGGGCCCATGTGTCCTAACTCCATGGGAAATACCATGGGAGAGAACATGGTTTTGAGAAAACCACTTTTGAGGTGTCCCTTGGCCATTAATGCCTTGTCCCCTCACTTTCCCTATAAATACCAAGCCATACTCTAATCCATTTCGACTCCCCACTCTCCCACAATGCATTTCGGGTCTCATTACCTCCCAAGGAGTCCTCCCAAGGTTCCCCCAATCCCTCAAGGTCCCAACCATTGAGTTTTAAGAGTTACGTTTTAAGGTAAGGGATCAGACCTCTCTCTTTCTTTTCAAGTAATCTCTTTTATGTCATTCATTTTATGCTCCATGTTATTATGTGGTTTATGTTATTTTATATTCCTGTTTCTTACCTTTTCATGTTTATATTATGAGTGATCCCCTCTTACTCTCATCATTTCGTTTTTTGATGTTTTAAGTGGCGTCGTTAGGCTGCCGAAAGTTTTGTAACGGATTCTTTCTCCCTTCTCATTTTTCAAGATCTATTTTCATGTAAAGTATTGCAAGTTACTTTTTATTATGTTGGGGTATGATCTATAAATTTATCATACTGATATTTTATGATCATATGATGAGAGACCCCATTTTATCTCTTCAATTCCGTATTTTGATGTTTTAAGTGGCGCCATTAGTCTGCCGAATTTTTAAGTGGTTCTTTCACCCTTCTCATTTTTCAAAGTTCTACTTTCATGTCAAGTCATTCAAGTTCATTTTCATTATGTTTGGGTATTATCTATATATCTATCATACTGATCATTTATTTTCATATTATGAGAGACCCCATTTTATCTCATCAATTCATTTTTTTTGTAGTTTAAGTGGCGTTGTTAGGCTACCGAATGTTTAAGGGATTCGTTCACCCTTCTCTTTTTCAAGTTATATTTTCTGGTCAAGTCTTTCAAGTTCTTTTCATTATGTTGGGGTATTCTATCTATATCTATTATACTGATCATTTTTGTTCATATGATGAGAGACCCTATTTTATCTAGTCAATCCATTTTAGGAAGTTTTAAGTTGCGCCTTTAGGCTACTGAATTCTCATAAGAGAAACCTTATTTTTTTTGTCTTCCTTTCAAGTTCTTCGTGTCGTATGGTATATCATTCAAATTTTATTACCATGTTCTTAAATACTTTTTATTCTGTTACCCTACTGTTTTATGTATCATTTTTTAGTGGGTGACCCATGTCCCCTCTCTTTTCAATGTTTTCTAAAACCGTGTATCATAGCCGGTATGCTGCATAATTTTCGTCTCAAAATGTCTCCCTCTTTATCTCAAAATTATTTTATGTTATTAATTGAATACTCAAATCTCTTATTTCTACAGGGGTATTCAAATATATATCAAAATTTTATATTTTAAATTCTGGGATTTACATACATGAAACTCACTTTCCCTTTCTATGGGTTTAAAGTGACATAAAGATCATGTCTTTAAAGCAGTTTTTAAAACGTTATGATTATGAAATGAAACTCATTTCTTTTATTTTATATGGGTTGATTATGAAATGATTGATTATGATATATGTGTCTCAAATGATAATAAATACATGTATAGGGTGTTCCCATATAGCGCTCCAATGCATTGGGTAAACACTTAATCTCTAGAGATGACTTTTTAGACTGATACCTTGGTGAATAACCTTTGTAATTTTTAATGAAACCTTGGGGATGGACCTTGGTGAAACGAAATGATTGTCAATATTAAATGTTTCAGCCACATATTAAAGTTATGAAAAATATTATTTTTATTATGATATATCTCATGATTTATTTCACATGCCTTAAAGTTCTTTTCAGGACCTTATTGAAGTATCTCAAATTCACATGTAAAATGTTTCTCTTGTTTCCCTTACTGGGCCTTTTGCTCACCCTTTCTTTTGATGTATGTCCCAAGGTTATGATATGCAGTAATGAACCTAGGATGAACATGAGGAGAATCATTTCATGTGTTTAAGAAGAATGTTTTATGTTTTCATGTTTTAAGTTCCCGGTTTTCGAGACACTAAACCTTAAAGATCCTCGGTTTTGTAAAATGCAATGAAAGTTTATGTGATAAGAAGGCGGGATGCTATAAGGGGTAAGAGGGGGTTTATATAAAAGAAACCATGGGCATGTAGACCCTTCATATTAATGAGTATAAGGCATGCATGTCGACAATTTTAATTTAATAAATAAATTAAATGTGAAACAATCACATACAATGGTCTGGTCTAGCTAATGAGCATCCACATACATGCACCCAGTTACAGATTTAATAAAACTAACATTCAATTCATTAATGATTACTATTATGATAAATTATTATCAAATCGATAAATGATTTTATTTAATTAATAAATACTTTTCTCAATTTCCTAGTGATTCTCATCCATAACCCTGTATATAACATGAACCTTAGAAGAAACCCGATGAATACCCATCCAAAACTACCCATCATGTATTTATATTTTTATACACTTTATTATTTGTGACTTTTAGCATGCACACATAATTATAATTGAAATACAAATCATACATGATCTGTAGATCATTGAACATTATGCATATGTTAATTAAACACACACACACACACACACACAGATATATATAAATATATATATATCAAACACCTAGCACATGTTGTATCCCAAAATTATGCCCACACAATGGTATATGTCTAAAGATGGTATATGTCTAAAGGGTCACATAATGTAATAATAAATTTTTAAATATGTGTAATATAGAAATAGTACATGGCGTGTAGATATGACTACAAGGCATGTACCCTACACGCCATCCATCCGAAGTACACGCATGGGGAAACATTATTTGAGTTGTAATTTGGAAATATTTATAGTACATGATGTTTCAAGTGGGCCACATGCCTTGTAGACTCCTTATTACATAGTCAAAATCCGGCCAAGCCATGCATGGGATACACGACTGGACCCTGACCCCAAAGGACTACATGCCGGGCTCCGTGGGCACACTGTGTGTTGTTTGGATGACTCTGTTCTAGTATGTTATGGTCAATACATGGTGTAATAATTAACTACACCACCTGTTATTAATCCAAATGTATTGAATAATTTTTGAATTACTCACGATGCATTGAACACAAATTAATATCATGTAGATCTGACTACACGATGTGTATTCATCAATTATCTAGAGAGAACCATCGGTTCCTCCTAATGAGATCCTCAATTTAATTTTCATCATAAAATTATTCATTTCTATTAGATATGAGAGAAATGATATGGGAGAAATAGATATTGAAATTTACATTTCAAGAACAATTAAACATGAATTTCCAAACTAAATTATTCAAGCATAAATCATAATTGAATTACTTAAATAATTATAAATTATAATATTACCCTTATGATACCACTTGAAGGTTCTAGGCACAACTGAAGTGCATGATGGGAATGCACCCAACCTTGATAACAGTAATAATCGATGATTAATCCGGGATTAATATGATGATTAATGCTAGTATCAACAGAATTTAATCAAAGATAAAAGAAAATGGAGAAAACTGGGAATATAGAAGAGGGGATAAACATATTGTATTTATAATTAATTTAATTAAATAATATAATTACCTAAAAGGTGATTCTTTTTTCATTAATGTGTCTGACCATGGGTCTGAGGTGTGGATTTTTGGCAATGTTTAATCCAAGGATAGGAATCCTCTACCGGTGATCCACACTTTCTCCACATATCTTCGGGTGTCACCAAATTTTTCTCTATGTTCTAGCATGTATGATCGTTGATCTTGTGATGTTCATTGTTGATCACCTTGAGAATCTATTCCAATGTGTTCTCCTTGATCAGGTGGAGGATGATCTCTATCATTATTGACAATCTTCTTCGAGAGGGAAGAGTTCTGTAGGCTTGAGATATTTTCTCCAAGGATGTTGTGCACACAAGGATTGTTTAGATTTTCAAATGTCCCATTGTCAAATATAAAGAATAATAAAATAATAGGGAATTGAATTCATCAAGTAATAATAAATAATTAGAACATGGGTCATTACATAATTTATTATTCAATGTGAAACCCCATGTAAAATAATAATAACAATTATATTATTTCCATGACATGTGCTTAAGTTGCATGTTATATTTAAATATTATTTAACCAAATAATATTTAACATTATTTAACATGGGACCCATAACATGGTCCACAGATACGCATCAATATTTTCTAGGCCTTTAATAATGACTATTTATTTATTAAATAAATATAACTGCATTATTAACCGATAAATAAATAATCATTCTTCAATATATTCTCTCGAATAATTGGAGATGAAATGAATTTGATCAAGAATCTTTGAATAATTATTAAACCACAATTGGGAATAATATTTATTCAACTCATTATAAAAATAAATTAATTAACTGAGATACTAGCCACACTTAGTGTGTGACCCTCTGGGCCTCTTTCTCATTGGAATTTAGGCGGGATTTCTTAAAGTACAAGTTTACTATCTAGAAATGGGTCAAGGTACCAAAGAGAATTAAGATATTGTCTCAATGAAATTTCACCTCATATGAATTCTTACCATGTAATATAATCCATTTTTTCCAGTATCTCAAATTAATTAGATTGAATGCATGTTCCATCAACCCAAGTACTCGATTTCTCATTCTTTGACTTCTCAGAATTGGACATCCCTAGAGAACACCATGTCCATAGAGTTAGTTAGGCTATTCATTTAAATAAAAGGGCTTGAGATATCTAGTTCCGTAGAAGTGAAAAATCCTTTCACAATGTATTCATTAATTCAGTATTAGTCATGCTACACAAAATATATCCTACCTTGATGTGAGCATCTGTCGTCATGGTTTTAGTCAATAAATCTCAGTCCACTAGTCATAATACCCATTAATAAAAATGTAAATGTCTAAGGACCTTTACACACATCCATAGATAGGAATATCCAATGACACTTATGATTGTTGATTTCCTACTGGAGGGTCTTGTTATCTTAATATCCTTCTAGATATCACCAAGAGCACACATCATGATAAGGTTCCTCAATGTTTCATGAGTCCCTACCTCTGATAGCCTGTAACATTTGTTTCCTTTAAATTGATATCATCTGACCATAGAAAATATATTCAAGAGTAGTGTCATGGAAATTATGGGTTCTCATCATAGTAGGTATCTGCTATGCACTTTTAATTTGATATCTATTTTTTGGAAATTATCACGTACTATGTCACATAGAAGAACAATCATGAAGTGATAAGTAGTTTAATAATATTCATCCAATTAAAACAAGTTTATCAAAATGCACACTGAAGTTGGTTATTTATTCATCAACTCTAATAGCTACCACCAGAATGAGATATTTCTAGGATGAGCTACCTCCACAATGAGCTACTTCTAGAATGTGATACTGTTAGATAACTGACAATTTAGAAAACTGTTAAAATGGATCACTGTTAGAATGACACACATGTCCCAAAAACAACACAGACTACCCTTAGCATCCTCAATAGTTAGATTTCTTGAAAATTAATAGATCGGAAGGTCTGGTACATTTCATAAGATACCTCTCAAACTATTCTCTCCATCAAAAATTCAAAACCAACCCCAAGGAAAATAGTGAAAGGGTTCGAACAACCATCCCTTAAGCTACCTCTCAAGGAGATCGTTACACCTTAAACACCACAACCAACCAATCCTTTAATCTCAAATTCCCACAATATGTGATAAAAAATTACTTCCCCAAACATAGGAATCAAGAAATTCAATCCTCAATGTCAAGATATAATCTATTGTTGGTGGAACTGACTTGCCCGTATGGATTTAATTGTATTGTATTAAAATGTATATTGATTTGGAATTATGTATTTCCTTTATCTCATTCCAGAAAATTATCAAACATCACACTGCAAACATCACATCAGAGGAAAAATAATATTTCATAAAATTCCAAGTTCTAAATAAAAAATCAAAATTAAAACAGAGAAGAAAAAACACAATACCAATCTAGGTACTGGGCTTGCATCTAAATCTCTCTCTCCTGTTTACTCTCCTCCAGGCCACCATACTTCCCCAGAAACCAAACCATGGAAATGGTTAATTCCTGAGAATCAAAAAAATAGACATAACAATAATTGTGGTACGAACAACAAACCCATGAAATACATAACACATTGAGGAATATATTTAGAACACAACAACCACAAGGGAAAATAAATGTAAATATATATAATAACTTAAAACAACCTTCTGGGGAGATACCTCTCAAAAAGAACAAGGCTACATAGATAGTCATAACAGAAACATCAACAAATACATACTGAACAATTTATGTTCAAAAAACGACTTTCAACAGAATTCTTCATTCACGGTTTTAAACCAGTACATCCATTTCAGAATCACCCTTAATTTAAAATCAAATAATTTTTTATTTTTAGGAATTTTCTTCCACCAAATATTTTAAATCTAGTAAAATGTTATTTCAAAATTCTTTTCCTTTTATTTTTTTAAAATATAATTTATTGTTTTTTAAAATCCACGCCACTCATTTCAAATCATCTGAACTCAATTAATAAAAAATTCCACACCCTTTTCATTTTGTCAATATTCTTATTCAAATAAGTATGTCAACTGAAGAACATTTTTATTAAAATAAATAATTTTTTATTTGTTTTCATTAAGTCACTGTCATGTGTTTTCATCAAACTCAACATGTATTTTTCAAGTCATTTGTTATGTGTCTCAAATTTTATGTATGAAATGAAAAATAAAACACATGTTTGGAATAATTCATTTTAATAATTTAAAGACCTGCGAAGTTTTCTAATGAAACATTATTCACTATGATTACCTAAATGAATCAATTTTTTCATAAATATTCCAACTATAATAAGAATACATAATAATTTAGATAGAGCAGCCAAAAGAATACAAATCAAAGGAACATATCCACCTCACCATGATATTGTCCACTTTGGGAAGCCCTGACTCCCCCTCACTATTTAAATTGTGTAGTAATATAAAGAATATTTATGTGGGGAAAGAGTTTCCCTATAATCATATGTTCTAGGTCATTACATGTGTCATCAACAATAAATCAATCACAAAAAAATCAATATATTATTAGTCAACAATTTACCTAACATCCTTTATAAAAATATTATGGCATGGGAGGTAAACACATTTTAATTAATTTCATTATTTAAAGAATGACCATATTATTTTATTACTGAAATTATATTATTAACATTGTTATGGGAGGTGAGGTATTTAATCAGTACAATAATATCACAACATGACACAATTCATCCCACTTTAACAACGACACACATCCATCACTACAAAACACCACCACCGGTCACACTTACTAACCAACAAAAACATATATTAGACATTTCTCACAAGTACATAACCTCACCACCTTACCATCCACAAAAAACTACCTTTTTCACATAATCACATTCTCCATATCATCCTCCACACCAACCAAACTAATGATAACCATTATCATTACAAAAAATTCCCCAAACACAAAATTAAATGAATACCCTTTCCCATGTCAATATATTATTTCCTTTGGGCAACACTAACTCGCCCAAAAAGTTTCAATCGCGTGAATGTATAATGCGTCTTGATTATGGATCAAGGTTTCCCCTCTTTATATGATTGATGTTTTTTAAATTTCATGTCTCATAAGGAAAAAAAACAAGGACAACCACACATAGAAGCAACACATAGAATCTTCTATAATTATCTAGGGGATTATATTCCATCATTACATTATTTATCATGGGTACATTCACACAATTATATATTTTCAATGGTAAACCAGTTCATTAACCAAAAATAATTTATTATATTTTTAATTCATGGGAAGCTTAATAAAGTAGTCACATAAACAATCTCATAATCTATGATAATAATAGAGAAATAAAGTGTAATTTCCCGGATTTTTCCATATATTATTTTAATATTATATGGGAATTAATTTGATACCAGGCTCTGAGACAGCATGCAGTTCTGAGGCCTGGTGATCCCGGAACAAAATTTTGAATTTAATTTAATAATAAAATTACGCGTGCATGCGGTTTTCCTAATAAAAGTAGAATAACTCCCAAATAGTTGCTTGTTTTAGAAATCTGAGGGCACCATTGCGTTCGGAACTACGATTTTACCTTAGGCGACACATAACTTCAGCCGGTGCAGGTCGGTGGTGAAATCTGGCTTTTGGACGTAACAATAATAAATTATTTAATTAAATTTTTTTATCCTTGTTGCAACGAAATCTTTTATTCTTTTAAATAGAGATTTTTCAGGGAGGGTCACTGTTACAATTATCATAACTCTTATTTTCTCTGCAGAGCTCTGGAGAAGACCTCTCGATGCGGCGATGACGATTCTTCACGATTTTTGCCGGCGACGACGACGCATCGACCGGATAATCGCCAACGAACGCCGCAGATCCAGGTAGGATTTTTTTTGTGATTTCTTCCTCATTTCTGATTTCCACGACGAACATTTACTAATCCACGAACAGATTAGCCTATGGATAGATTGTTCTTGCAGGATGGGATTTTTGCGGGAATCGTGGGGGATTGATTCTTGAAACTGTTTTTGTTTCGTTCAACCACCTAATGGTGACAGAACAAGATCGACACGAACATCGATCGATGTTCGTCCCTCTCAATTTTTTGTTGTGTTCTTCTTCCCCAAATTCTCGTGTTCTTTGCTGAGTTCTTCGCATTCTTCGCGGGGTGATGAAATAAGGATCGTTGTGCATCCGTTTTGTAACGCAACGATCCCAAACTATGGATCCAACCCCAGAGAGGTGTCATGGAGGTGCGACGGCGATATCCGTGGACGATTTGGAGCAGATCGAGAGTTATGAGTTTTCGGGCATTTTTCTTCAGATGGATCGCTCGAGGTTTATGATCCATTTTAAAGGCCAAAAACACATATTGTGGTGTTTTTATGACGAACCGAACCAATCCCTGGAGTATCGGGATGAACAGACGAGAGATCGTGGAACCAGAAGATCAGATGAAGCGCGAGGAAGAAGACGACGTTCAAGAAATTTCCCGACTACATGTCGTGTAGTATGGGCTACACAACGTTTTTTCGTCAGCAGGTTCACATGGCATATACTTTGGGAGTACACAGACACGGGCAGAGTACACGGCCAAAGACATGTCGTGTATACCCCTCCCCGACCAGACCCGGCCAGATACACGGGTACCCCGTGTACTGGTACACGGGCAGGCGACACTGACACGGGCAGGCAACACTGACACGGGCATAGACCGTGTATGGCCACATGGCCAACGTACATGGAGCGAGCCCTAGGTGCTCGGACACGGCGTGTGAATCTTCAACACACCGTGTAGTTGCTTTCAATCTGAAAAGCCGAATGACACGGGCCGGTTCCACAGGCAGTACCCGGGGTCAAGGAACACGGGTGTACTTGTTCTACACGCCGTGTAGTTTGGTTTTATACAACTTGAACGAATGACACATGCCATTTACACGGACAATACCCGGGGTCATGGAACATGGAGTGTAACCATACTACACACCGTGTAACCTTTTCATCATGGATTGAGCCACTTTTCTTCTGTGACATGGACTAGTTCATAGGGTTCGTACCCTTGGTTTCCCCCTGAAGGTTCTTGTATCATTTCCTTTACTCAAGCATATGATCCCTTCAGCAGAACATCTTGAATAGAGTTGTTGGAACCCCCTCTGTGTGACTTAGAGCTGGATCCTCTATTCATTCATGGAACCCTAGGTAGAGTTCTTGGTATCGACGTGACCAACTTTACCCGGGCGGTGATCCTCTTCTTAGCGGATTAGCTCAGATTGAGTTGTCGGTATCACCCCATGACTTGTCTATGATCCTCATCGGAGCATCGTGTTCTCAAATTACTTGTGGAGTGTGTTCTTCCGGAGTGAGTACCTCATATCTCTCTCTTCAGACCTAGGTGTGTGTTCTCCTGGTTGCATGCTTTGTAGAATCTTCGAGCTGGATCCTAGTGGTGGTATCGTGATGGTCGTTTGTGTATGAGTATATCTGGATATTCTTGTTATATGTTCAGTAGACATATACTGTGTAGAGCTGACTATATCTTTCCTTTGTGGTATTTTCCCTTGTTTTATTTCCTTTATGGTTTAGGGGTGTCCTACTGAGTATTGTTATACTCACCCCTACACGGGCTTTGCCCGCACGTGTTGTGTCTTGTGCAGAAGAGTGAGCCTTTGACAGGATTCTAGGTGGACCAGGACCAGATGGTACTCAGTGAGATCAGATAGGACGAGGTGAGTTCCCATGGCTACAGACCGCAGTTCCAGGACATTTCTTTTCAGGTTGGACTTTGTTACAAACTTTCTTTTTGGTGGGCTTGTACTTTTGGCCAGGGTTTTACTTTCTTGCACTTTACCTTCCTGTCGTACTCTGTGGTTGGGTTTTAGTGTATGCATGCATATTTTCCTTTTAGTAGTTTTACATATCAGCTTTGAGGGAATAGATATGTGTGTGTGTGTGTACATGTTTATAGGAAATGCCTCCCATGTTAGTGGTATGCCTACTCGGTGCTAGTCGCCAGCCCCTGTCCTATTGGCGGCGGACTTGGGGAGTTGCGACTCGGGCCCCACTGGGACGGGTCGTGACAGAGTGTTATCAGAGATGGTTGGTTCTACCTTAGGTCCGAGAGTCTGTGAGTTGGTTTGGGGAAGTAGTGTTATGTGTTTCAAGTTCGGCTTTCAGGCCAGGGACCCCAGTGTTGGTGCGGGCGACCGACGTATCCATACACCAGGACTCTGATAACTTTCTTTTCGACTCGGGTCATGAGAACACTAGTTGAAGGGGAAAATAATGGTACATGCATCATATAGGAATGTGTTGTGGTTTCAATTTCCTTTTTGTGTCATCTCTCCAGATATACTCACTGACTGAGATACGTATTTTTTTTCTTTAATAGGATGCCTCCGCGACGCGCACCCGCTAGGATCCAGCAGCTCGATCACAAGGATGACCCCCTCAGTGATGAAGCCTCGATATAGGGACCAGATCCCCCGGTTTCACAACTAGGTGGTGTGCCAGTTATCCTACAACCTGTGGAGCAGTGTTTAGTGCCTGCTGTATCAGTGGAAGAGGAGCGTAGGTTGAGCGCAGTCCATGAGTTTCAGAGACAGAGACCCCTCAGGTTTCGAGGCAAGCCTGACCCTCAGGAAGTAGAGGACCGGATTGAGGCAGTGACCAGAGTCTTCTATTTGGTCATGACACCAGCAGACCAGATGGTGATCCTAGCAGCGAGCCTTCTACAGGGCTCGGCAGGACGATGGTGGAGTTTGGTTATCCAGACCCACGACGATGCGACACTTGCATGGTCGTAGTTTGAGCATCACTTCAGAGAACATTTTTCACCGGTTACCCTAAGAGCAGTACGTATATAGGAGCTTCTTCAGCTCTAGAAGGTAACCATGATGGTGGCTGACTATTCGTCAAGGTTTACCGACCTCTCGCGGTACTCGATGGATATGGTCAGAGATCAGTACTTCAAAGCGCAAACATTTGATCGGGGCTTGTTCAGAGATATCTGAGCTAGCATCGCCCCTATGAGCGTTCCTACTTATACTGGGGTGCTCGAGTGGGCTCTGGTGGTCGAGAGCTTCTTGGAAGAGCAGAGACAACTGGAAGATGTCAGTAGTGGGTGAGCTGGAGCAGAGGCCTCGGCAGTAGGGAGTCGACGTCAGGGACCCAGGCGTGGGAGATGTTTTTAGAGGATATCCCAGAACATGGGATCTTCCGTACAAGGTTCACAGGGCACATCCATCCAGCCTCGAGAGAGGCGATGCTACTAATGTAATGGAAGGGGACATCTCGCTCGAGCTTGTCTGAACCACCGTACTACAGACATGGGAGCCCTGGATGGACCACCGAGGTAGAGGCAAAGTGTGGAGAGGACAGATCCGCGGGGCGACGGACATGGTATGGGAGTTCGGAGAGCAGTTGGACGTGTTTGACGTTTTGATCTTTTACCACAACCACCCCCAGGAGGTCCACCCCAGGCTCAGGGAGCTGGTGGACAATGGCAGGGACAACTGCAGGCGGTAGAGGCTTGTGACCCAGGTACTCCCGGAATGATTAGAGGTACTATCTATGTCTTTTCTACATTGGCTACTGTATTGATAGACATAGGTGCTAGTCATTCCATTCTGGATGGTTATCTTGTTCAAGTCCTTGAGATTCTAGTTGAGCCAATGACTCGACCTGTATGCTTAGAAACACCGACTGGAGAAGATTCAGAGATCACACACCACTTTAGACAGTGTGACCTGACCCTTGGAGGCGAGAGTTTCGGTTAGAACCTCTTGGTGGTAGCGTCGAGGCCTTACGATGTCATTCTTGGTATGGATTGTCTATCCACATTTCATGCCCAGATCGACTGTTTTAGGTGAAGGGTGTGGTGTGTCCGTAGTGATGGAACGAGGTTTTCTTTTGTCGGTGAAAGAGAGATCCCATAAGCGTAGGATGGACTCATGCATAAGAGGGAAACGACGATTTCACCTCAGTTGGCTAGCCTATCCCTTGGCGTAGCAGATGTTACGAGTTTCCAGTTTCCAGCAGTAGTGGCTGAGTATGAGGACGTCATTCCGAAGGATTTCCCAGGGCTTCCTCCCCGTCAAGAGATAGATTTCTGCATTGAGATGAAACCCGGGACGACACTGATATCAGCATCATCATATCGGATGGCTCATGCAGAGCTTCATGAGCTAAGGATGCAGCGGGACGACTTGCAGAAGAAGGGCTTTGTGAGACCCAGTGTTTCACCCTGGGTGGCCCCAGTGCTGTTTTCCAAGAGGGCAGAAGGGAGATTGAGGCTATGTGTGTATTACCGGTGCTTGAATCAGGTGACCATGAAGAACTGGTATCCACTACCGAGGATCGATGACCTCTTCGACCAGTTGAGAGGGGAACGATGGTTCTAGAAGGTTGATCTACGATCAGGCTATCACAAGTTGTGAGTACGGGAGGAGGATATACCGAAGATGGCTTTCAGATGTCTCTACGGTCACTATGACTACTTGGGGATGCCCTTCGACATGACGAACGCCCCAGCAATGGTCATGGGACTCATGAAACAGACCTTTCAGCCTGACCTAGACCGGTTTTTAGTGGTCTTCATCGATGATATCCTTGTGTACTCTGTGTCCGAGGAGGAGCATGAGAGACACCAAAGGATGGTTCTGGGCACACTCTGAGAGCACCAGTTGTATGTGAAAATCTCTAAGTGTCAGTTCTGGTTACAAGAGCTCCATTTTCTGGGACACTTTGTCTCGACAGATGGTGTAGCAGTGGACCCAGCCAAGGTGGAGGCAGTGCTAGCATGGGAGACACCCCAGAGCATGACAGAGGTGCGATGTTTCCTTGGGTTGGAAGGCTATTATCGAAGATTCATCCTCGATTTCTCCAGGATTGCAGCACCCATGACATCTTTGACCCGAAAGGGACATCCTTTTGTGTGGACCGAGAGATGCTAGTAGTCTTTCCAGCAGTTGAGATAGTGTTTGACGAGCGTCCTGATCTTGAGATTAACTGAGGAGGGTGTTGAGTACATAGCCTTCTATGACACATCAAGAACTGGGCTTGGTTGTGTCTTGATGCAGAGGAAAGCGGCGATTGCCTATGGCTCACGTCAGTTGAGGCCACACGAGCAGAACTACGCGACCCATGATCTTTAGTTGGCAGCGGTAGTCTTCGTGATGAAGATGTGGTGGCACTACCTAATGGGTGAGCGGTTTACTGTCTACTCTGATCACCAGAGTCTCAGATATATCTTTTCTCAGAAGGATATGAATTTGAGATACAAGCTATGGATTGAGTTCCTCCAGGATTATGACTTTCAGATCGTTTATACTTCTGGGAAGGGGAATGTAGTGGACGATGCTCTCAGAAGAAAATCCAGTTCGCAGTTGCAGGATGATGTGACAAGGTATTTGGCCTCCTTAAAGTTATCCTATGTATATGGAGATGAGGGAGCTTACCTGAAGTCGATGGTTGTCACCCCACCACTCTTACAGCGAGTCAGGGAAGCAGAACGCGAGGATGCAAGCTGTGAGACTCTCTGTGCTCGGATATCCACATACGACGCTGTTGATGGATATTCAGAAGGTGGGGAGCACATTTTTCTTTTCAGAGGGTGCATGGTAGTACCATCAACGTTGCGGGAGGAGGTTCTGAGGGAGTTCAATGCCTATCAAAGATGTATTATGACCTCTGATGCCAGTTCTGGGGGCCTAGAATGAAGAAGGGTGTGGTAGAGTTTATCTCTCGGTGCCTTACTTATCAGCAAGTAAAGGATGAGCACCAGGTTCTAGAAGGTTTGACTCAGCACCATGAGGTGCCAGAGTGGAAGTGGGATGGGATATCCATGGACTTCATGAGGGGTTTAACCCGTACATCCATGGGACACGATGCCATCTGGTTGATCATTGATCGACTCACCGAGTCGGCCCACTTCCTTGCCATACGGGAGTAGAGTTCAGTAGAGAGATTGGGATGCCTCTACGTGTAGGAGATAGTTAGACATCATGGAGTTCCATTCATGATCGTCTCATATCGTGATGCTCATTTCACATCCCAGTTGTGGAAGGGATTGCATGAATCTTTTGGGACTCAGTTACGCTTGAGCACAACGTTTCCTCCTTAGACTGATGGTTAGAATAAACGGACCATCCAGGTCCTGGGGGATATGCTTCGAGCTTGCATACTTGACTTTGGTTATAGCTGGAAGGATCACCTACCACTGGTGTAATTTTCGTATGACAATAGTTATCATTCCATCATTGTTATGGCACCATTCGAGGCTTTGTATGGGCGACCATACATGTCTCCACATTGCTGGACTAACCTGGGAGAGTCAGCACTCATGAGCCCAGAGATGGTGAGAGCTAATACAGAAAAGGTGCAGGTCATCCAGGAGCGGATGTAGACTACACCGAGTCAGCAAAAGTGTTATGCCGAAGGGAGGCAGAGGCCCTTGGAGTTTGAGGAAGGAGACCACGTGTTTCTTCGGGTCTCCTCTCGATGGGGATTGCGGAGATTTGGCCTAGGCGACAAGCTATCTCCGAGGTTCGTGGGCCATTTTCAGATTCTGAGTAGATTTGGCGAGGTGGCTTATTGCTTGGATTTACCTCCTCAGATGGATCAGGTATACAACGTCTTCCATGTGTCACAGCTACAGAGGTATGTGCATGATCCATCGCACGTCATCTACTGGGGAGAGCTGGACATCAATGATGGGGCGAACATTGTACAGTACCCAGTAGAGATCGAGGATTGGTAGGAGAAGATCCTTCGTTGGCGATCTATTCCCTTGGTGCATGTCCGGTGGCAGCACATGAATCTCCAGGATAGCACGTGGGAGCGGGAGGCTCAGATTCACGTGTAGTACCCACATATTTCTGAGAAGCCTTTGTTTTGGCTTTTCGGGGACATAAAAGCCCTATGGTGGGTGTGTCGCAATATCTCAGATTTTTCCATGTATTATTTTAATATTATATGGGAATTAATTCGAGACCATGCTTTGAGACGACATGCAGTTCCGAGGCCCGTTGATCCCGGAACACATGTTTGAATTTTATTTTATAATTAAATTTCGAGCATGTGTGGTTTTCCAGAGAAAAGTAGAATAACTCCCGGACGGGTGCTTGGATAAGAAATCTGAGGGCACCGTTGCATTCGGAACAAATATTTTACCTTAGGCGAAACCTAACATCGGCCTGCGCATGTCGGTGGTGAAATATGGATTTTGGACGTAATCGTAATAAAATATTTAATTAAAATATTTTATCCTTGTTGCAACAAAATCATTTATTGTTTTAAATTGAGATTTCACAGGGAGGGTCAAGGTTACAATTCCGATAACTCTGATTTTCTCTGGAGAGATCTGGAGAAGACCTCCTGACGCAGCGACGACGATTCTTGACGATTTTTTCCGGCGACAACAACACGGCAACCGGATCATCGCCAACGAACACCGCAAATCCAGGTAGGATGTTGTTTGTGATTTCTTCCCTGTTTTTTATTTCCATGACTAACGCGGAATAATCCACGAACAGATTAGCCCGCGGATCGATCATTCTTGCGGGATGGTATTTGTGCGGGAATCGTGGGGGTTTGATTCTTGAATTTTTTTTGGTTTCGTTCAACCTCCTAACAGTGACGGACCAAGTTCAACACGAAAATAGATCGAGGTTCGTCCCTCTCGATTTTTTTTATTTCTTCTTCCCCAAATTATAGCATTCTTCACTGCGTTCTTCACTTTCTTCATGCGGCGATGAATGACAGATCATTGCGCATCCGTTCTACGATGCAACAATCCCAAACTGTGGATCCAACCTCGGAGCGGTGTCATGGAGGTGCGACGACGATATCGGCGGATGATTCGGAGCGGATCGAGAGTTATTATTTTTTGGGAATTTTTCTTCGAATGGACCGTTAAAGGTTTATTATCCATTTTAAAGGCCTAAAACACCCGTCGCGGTGTTCGTATGATGAACCAAACCAATCCCAGGAGTATCTGGATGAACGGACAAGAGATCATGGATCCGGAAGATCGGCTGAAGCGTGAGGAAGAAGAAGACATTATGGAAATTTCTCGATTAAACGCCATGTAGTATGGGCCACACAAAATGTGTTCGTCGGTAGGTTCACATGGTGTATACTTCAGGGGTAAACAGACATGGGCAGAGTACACGGTCAAAGACACGCCGTGTATACCCCTCCCCGGCCAGACCCGGTAAGATACACGGAATACCCCATGTACTAGTACACGGGCAGGCGACACAGACATGGGCAGATACTGTGTACGGGAACATGGCCAGCGTATAAGGAGCGAGCCCCAGGTGCTCAGACATGGCATTTGATTCTTCTACACGCTGTGTAGTTGATTTCTATCCGACAAGCCGAATGACATGGGCCAGTTACACGGGCAGTAACCGGGGTCAAGGAACATGGTGTGTACTTGTTCTACATGCCATGTAGTTTGGTTTTATAGGGCTTGAACGAATGACACGGGCCGTTTACACGGGCAGTACCCGGGGTCATGGAACACGGCGTGTAACCATACTTTGTAATGACCCGAAATTTTGAATAAATCTTGTTTCCTAATTTTATGTGTTATTTTATTTTTATAATCAACAAAAATGATTCATTTAATAACATGAGTATAATTTAAATGAGACCGTTGGGTTTTTACTGTTATATGACCATTGGTCAATATGACCGCTGGAAACTAAACGTTTTGATTATTGTCTCTAAATACAATTAATCTTGGTTAATAATTATAGAAAGGAGATTCGATGGCCTCACCCAGTAGTCTTGGACCGATCGAAGCCCATCGAACATAACTTGGGAAGGAGGTAGCACCACTGGGCTTTGCTCTGAACCAAACCCAAGCCGAACTTCATCGTGTGAAGCTAGAATGGAATCGCCTTCGCTAGAAGTTCAAACTGATAAAAATTACTACTCATGCGATGTTGGCCTAGCCTCCCTCAGATTCTCTCACCTTATCACACCTTACACTTAGGTCCTATGCTGGTGTGATAAGGGGCTATGTAAGGAGACCGTAACTGCCTTGTGTAATCCTTTGTTTTAAATAAAAATTGGGATTTCTTTCTATGATGATGTTTATGACTTTTCAAATGTCCGGATAAATATAGTATGCATATTTTTGGTGAATTTTAGAGAAAGTATATTTTTTAAAAATGTTTATGTAAACCTTAAATAATTAAAAATGTGTAATGATTTTTAAAAAATGGTCTTCTACAATTATGTTCAGTAAGAAACTTCGATTCTAATAAGATCAACTTGATTTTTGATGAATAGTAAATTATGAATAGTTGTTTTATGATTAGGATTATTAATGTGTCCAAATGGATTAGTAATCTCACTTAAAGAGAGTATTAATGTAATCTAGGCACCTTGATTAAGTAATGTGATTCAATAAAATGGTTAAATGAAGGTTTCATAAATTATTATTCAAGTATTAGTTTTTTTGGGTGAATAGTGTTTTTTTAATTAAAAATTAAATTAAAAATATTTAGAAAATTATTTTTATAAAATGGATTTCATTTTTGAACTCAGAGCATCAATATTATGTTAAGGTAATTTTTGGGGATTTTTCTGAAAAAAATGTATTTTTGGTGATTAGTGTATTTATTTAAAAATAAAATTTCAAATATTTAGAAAATTATTTTTATAAAATGGAGTTCATTTTTGAAATCAGAGCATTGATATTCGGTTAATGTGAAATTTTGGTATTTTTCTGAGAAAGTTGAATTTTCAGTGAATAGTAAAAATATAGTTTTAGGGTTTCAGTATGTTTAATGACATCATAACTATGTCATGATGATTTCATGAGATATTTTAAGTGATGTTCGACTAAAGATGATGAATTATTGTGTGGGGTTCCCCATGTGGCATAACTCTATGGGAAGTACCATGGGATGGCCCATGCTTTTGAGAAAACCGCTTTTGAGGTGTCCCTTGGCCATTAATGCCTTGTCCCCTCACTTTCCCGATAAAGACCAAGAAATCATCTCATCCTTTAGACTCCCTACTCTCCCCTAATGATTTTATGGTCTCATTACCTCCCAAGGAGTCCTCCCAAGGTTCCCCCAAGACCTCAAGGTCTCAACCTTTGAGTTTTAAGAGTTACGTTTTAAGGTAAGGGATCTGACCCCTCTCTTTCTTTTCAAGTGATCTCTTTTATGTCAATTATTTTATGCTCCAAGTTCGTATGTTGGAGGATGTTCTTTTATATTAATTATACTGTAATTTTTATGTTCATATGATGAGATAACCCCTCTTACTCTCATCATTTCATTTTATGAATGTTTAAGTGGCGCCGTTAGGCTGCCGAAATATTTGTAACAGATTCTTTCACCCTTCTCATTTTCAAGTTCTATTTTCTTATCAAGTCTTTCATGTTCCTTTTTATTATGTTGGGGTATGATCTATATATCTATAATACTGATATTTTATGATCATATCATGAGATACCCCATTTCATCTCTTCAATTCAGTATTTTGATGTTTTAAGTGGCGCCGTTAGGTTGCCGAATTTTTAAGTTGTTCTTTCACCCTTATCATTTTCAAGTTCTATTTTCTTATCAAGTCTTTCAAGTTCCTTTTTATTATTTTGTAGTATTATCTCTATATATATCATACTGATATTTTATGATCATATGATGAGAGACCCCATTTGATCTCTTCAATTCAGTATTTTGATGTTTTAAGTGGCGCCGTTAGACTGCCGAATTTTTAAGTGGTTCTTTCACCCTTCTCATTTTAAAGTTCTATTTTCTTGTCCAGTCTTTCAAGTTCCTTTTTATAATTTTGGGGTATGATAACTATATCTATAATACTGATATTTTATGATCATATGATGAGAGACCCCTTTTGATCTCTTCAATTCAGTATTTTGATATTTTAAGTGGCGCCGTTAGGCTGCCGAATTTTAAGTGGTTCTTTCCCCTTTCTCCTTTTTCAAAGTTCTAATTCCATGTCAAGTCTTGCATGTTGCATTTTATTATTATGGGGTATGATCTCTATAACTATCATACTGATATTTTATGTTCATATTATGGGAGACCCTATTTTATCTCATCAATTAATTTTTGGTTGAAGTTTATGTGACGTCGTTAGGCTGCCGAATTTTCATATGGGAAATCTTATTTTTGTCTTCCTTTCATGTTCTTCATTTCATATGATATGTCTTTAAAATTTCATTAAAATGTTCTTAAATACTTTATATTCAATTCCCCTAATTTATTATGGGTTATGTATGAATGTTTGACCCATGTCCCCTCTCTTTTCAATGTTTTCTAAAACCCCGAAACATAGCAGTTATGCTGCAGAATTTTCGTCTCAAAATGCCTCTCTCTTTTCTCAAAATTATTTTATGTTATAAAGTGAATACTCAAGGATCTTATTTCTATGGGGGTAGTCAAATATATATCAAAATATTATATTTTAAATTCTGGGACTTACATACATGAAACCCACTCTCCCCTTCCGTGGGTTTAAAGTGACGTAAAGATCATGTCTTTAAAGAAGTTTTTAAAACATTATGATTATGAAATGAAACCCATTTATTTAATGCTATATGGGTTATTTATGAAATTTTTGATGATTATATATGTGGATCACATGATAATAAAGGCAAATTTAAGGGTGCACCTTGATAGCGCTCCAATGCATTGGGTAATGATGTAACCACTAGAGATTACAATTTTCACGATATCTTGTTGAATAACCTTGGTAATTTTCAAATGACACCTTGGGGATGGACCTTGGTGATATGTTAATGATTGTCGATGTTAAATGATGTATCCACATCGTAAATTTATGAAAAATTTTATTTTTATTATGATATGTCACATGATTTCTTTCTCATGCCTTAAAGTTCTTTTTCATGACATAGTTGATGTATCTCAAGTTCACATCTTAAATGTTTCCCTTGTTTCCCTTACGGGGCCTTCTGCTCACCCTTTCATTTGATGTATGTCCCCAGGTTATGAGATTCAGTAATGAACCTAGGATTAACATGAGGAGAATCCTTTCAAGTGTTTAAGAATAATGTTTTATGTTTTCATGTTTCATGTTCCTGGTTTCCAAGACACTAAACCTTAAAGATCCTCGGTAAAGTAAAATGTAAGGAAAGTTTATGTGATAAAAAGGAGGGATGCTATAGTTGGTATTAAAGTATGGTTTAGTTATTTGTGGAAATTAGAATATGAAAAAATTATGAAGAAGCCTATATAAATGTTTATATATAGGAATTCTTCCTGGTATTTTGGTGATTATTGAGTAAGGGGTTTCCAAGCAAATACATCTCTGTCTAGATACGAGCAGGTAGAGGTGGCTCTGGCACACATGTACATATGGGTAAAACCTGAAAACACTGCATTAAGCTAGACTCAAACAGGAACTGGTACACGACAACGGGCCTTGCTGCACTCTTGGTTACGACACTCCTAGAGGATATACTTTGGTAAATTCATAAGCATAGTATGAACCATTATTAAAGGAACAAAGATAAAATAAAATAAAGATTCACATAAGGATATATGATCATGGATAACCTATTTTGAAACCAAGGGGATCACAAGTTAGGGTATACTTTTCTTCTACAAGTTATCCTTATATGATTTAAGTTCCGTTTCATGATTATTGGCTAAGTATTTAAGCCCCTAATTATACTTTCTCCTCTTAGTTAATGGTGGGAAATGGAAGAAAATCTCCCAACAACCAATGTGATAGAAAATGTGATGATTGCTATATTAATATGACAGAGATGATTATGGGATTAAAAGATGAAAATTATTTTGGAAGACGTTCACTATTTTGGGAACCCTATTTGATCGAGGTAAATAGATTACTATGATATTTTCTTTGAGGAGTAAAGGTTGAATTATATTTTAAAGAATAAACGAATTTAAGGTGAACTTATGGTATTATAGGTTACTTATGGAAATGATTGACCTATCATGGGAAAATATTTTTAGGTTATTTACTTTGGTTATAAGATGTTAGGAGTGGTTGATGTTGTTTGGAGATGAACGATAATGTTTATCTTGGAAGACTATGTTATAAATTCCTTCTTGTATTTGGGTTTCAATATTAGTTTGGGTTATTTTGAGGAATCATAAGGACCGTTATTTGTGGAATGGTCTATGATGAACTTTGGGTAGTACCACATAACTTTGAAGATTTAAAATTAGTTTCCATTCCTTTGGGATTCTTTCTTTTTTGAAGAGTTGTTTTACCTTACCGTTTCTATTTTTGGGAGAATGACTAAAGATAGAATAAATAGATAGTCAATATTTTGTGGATTATGTGATTCTCTAGAAGATGATTCTTGTGTTTTGATGAGACCAAGTAGTTTTGAATGCTCATCGTTTGGAGAAAAGATTAGTTTTGGTAGAAACTTATTAATGGATAAAACTCTACATGAAGGTAGGTATATTTTCATATATTTTTGTTCTATGTAGTAAATGAATTTCTCAAAATTATGAAAAGAAACATAAAACAAAAATGTTGCTGGTTTACGTTTCCTACTAGGTAATCAAATATCATTTACACATATCATAAGTTTGATATTTTCTTATTGTTAACTTTCTCCTAATCATGTTCTCTATCACTCTCCCTCAGAACTTGACCCTTTCTTTTCTCCTCCATGTCCATGTATTCCTACATGGAATCCTAGTGGGGGTTAACTCGGGTGACCCTTGTACTTACATTTCTTTCTTTTAAAGTAATAGTTTTACTGACTCCTTTTCTGATGTGGTACATTCAATGAAATTTCAAAACACAATTTTAAAAATTGCGAGGTCGCAATTTCTTAAGGGGGGAAGATTGTAATGACCCAAAATTTTGAATAAATATTGTTTCCTAATTTTATGTGTTATTTTATTTTTATACTCAACAAAAATGTTTCATTTAATAACATGAGTATAATTAAAATGAGACCGTTGGGTTTTGACTGTTATATGACCACTGGTCAATATGACCGCTGGAAACTAAACATTTTGATTATTGTCTCTAAATAATATTAATCTTGGTTAATAATTATAGAAGGAAGATTCGATGGCCTCACCCAGTAGTCTTGGACCGATTGAAGCCCATCTAACAGAACTTGGGAAGGAGGTAGCACCACTGAGCTTTACTCTGGACCAAACCCAAGCTGAACTTCATCGTGTGAAGCGAGAACGTAATCGCCTTCACGAGAATTTCAAACTGATAGAAATTACTACTCGTGCGTTGTTGGCCGAGCCTCCCTTAGATTCTCTCACCTTAGCACACCTTACACTTAGGTCCTATGCTGGAGTGATAATGGGATATGTAAGGAGACCGTAACTGCCTTGTGTAATCCTTTGTTTTAAATAAAAATTGGGATTTCTTTCTATGATGATGTTTATGACTTTTCAAATGTCCGGATAAATATAGTATTCATATTTTTGGTGAATTTTACAGAAAGGATATTTTTAAAAAATGTTTATGTAAACCTTAAATAATTAAAAATGTGTAATGATTTTCAAAAAAAAGGTCTTCTACAATTATGTTCACTAAGAAATTTCGAGTCTAATAAGATCAACTTGATTTTTGATTAATAGTAAATTATGAATAGTGATTTTATGATTAGGATTAGTAATGTGTCCAAATGGATTAGTAATCTCACTTAAAGAAAGTATTAATCTAATTTAGGCACATTGATTATGTAATGTGATTCAATAAAATGGTTAAATAATGGTTTCATAAATTATTATTCAAGTATTAGTTTTTTTGGGTGAATAGTGTTTTTAATTAAAAATTAAATTAAAAATATTTAGAAAATTATCTTTATAAAATGGATTTCATTTTTGAACTCAGAGCATCGATATTATGTTACGGTAATTTTTGGGGATTTTTCTGAAAAAAATGAATTTGTGGTGAATAGTGTATTTATTTAAAAATAAAATTTAAAATATTTAGAAAATTATTTTTATAAAATAGAGTTCATTTTTGAAATCAGAGAATTTCTATTTGGTTAATGTGAAATTTTGGGATTTTTCTGAGAAAGTTGAATTTTCAGTGAATAGTAAAAATACAGTTTTAGGGTTTCGGTATGTTTAATGACATCATAAATGTGTCATGATGATTTCATGAGATATTTTAAGGGATGGTAGACTAAAGAGTATGAATTATTGTGTGGGGGTCCCCATGTGGCCTAACTCTATGGGAAGTACCATGGGAGGGCCCATGCTTTTGAGAAAACTGCTTTTGAGGTGTCCCTTCGCCATTAATGGCTTGTCCCCTCACTTTCCCTACAAATACCAAGCAATCATCTCATCATTTCGACTCCCTACTCTCCCCAAACGATGTTCGGGTCTCATTACCTACCAAGGAGTCCTCCCAAGGTGCCCCCAAGCCCTCAAGGTCCCAACCTTTGAGTTTTAAGAGTTACGTTTTAAGGTAAGGGATCTGATCCCTCTCTTTCTTTTCAAGTGATCTCTTTTATGTCAATTCTTTTATGCTCCATGTTCTTATCTTGGAGGATGTTCTTTTATATTCATTATAATTTCATTTTTATGTTCATATGATGAGAGACCCCCTCTTACACTCATCGTTTCATTTTATGAAAGTTTAAGTGGCGCCGGTAGGCTGCCGAAAGTTTTGTAACAGATTCATTCACCCTTCTCATTTTCAAGTTCTATTTTCTTATAAAGTCTTTAAAGTTAATTTTTATTATGTTTGGGTATGATCTATGTATCTATCACACTGATCTTTTATGATCATATTAAGAGAGACCCCATTTTATCTCTTCAATTCAGTATTTTGACGTTTTAAGTGGCACCGTTAGGCTGCCGAATTTTTAAGTGGTTCTTTCACCCTTCTCATTTTCAAGTTCTATTTTCTTATCAAGTATTTCAAGTTCATTTTTATTATTTTGTGGTATGATATCTATATATATCATACTGATATTTTATGATAATATGATGTGATACCCCATTTGATCTCTTCAATTCAGTATTTTGAAATTTTAAGTGGCACCGTTAGGCTGCCAAATTTTTAAGTGGTTCTTTCACCCTTCTCATTTTCAAGTTCTATTTTCTTGTCAAGTATTTCAAGTTCCTTTTTATAATCTTAAGGTATGATAACTATATCTATAATACTGATCTTTTATGATCATATGATGAGAGACCCCATTTTATCTCTTCAATTCAGTATTTTGATGTTTTAAGTGGCGCCGTTAGGCTGCCGAATTTTAAGTGGTTCTTTCCCCTTTCTCCTTTTTCAAATTTCTAATTCCATGTCAAGTCTTGGAAGTTCTTTTTTATTATGTTGGGGTATGATATCTATAAATATCATATTGATCTTTTGTTTTCATATGATTAGAGACCCTATTTGATCTCATCAATTCATTTTTGGTTGAAGTTTATGTGACGCCGTTAGGCTGCCGAATTTTCATAAGAGAAATCTTATTTTTGTCTTCCTTTCATGTTCTTCATTTAATATGGTATGTCTTTCAAATTTCATTACCATGTTCTTAAATCATTTATATTCTATTCCCCTACTGTATTATGGGTCATTTATGAGTGTTTGACCCATGTCCCCTCTCTTTTCAATGTTTTCTAAAACCCCGAAACATAGCCGTTATGCTACAGAATTTTCTTCTCAAAATGCCTCTCTCTTTTCTCAAAATTATTTTATGTTATAAAGTGAATAATCAAGGCTCTTATTTCTATAGTGGTATTAAAATATATATCAAAATATTATATTTTAAATTCTGGGACTTACATACATGAAACCCGCTCTCCCCTTCCGTGGGTTTAAAGTGACGTAAAGATCATGTCTTTAAAGCAGTTTTTAAAACGTTATGATTATGAAATGAAACCCATTTATTTAATGCTATATGGGTTATTTATGAAATGTTTTATGATGATATATGTGGATCACATGATAATAATGTCAAATTTAAGGGTGCACCCTGATAGCGCTCCAATGCATTGGGTAATGATGTAACCACTAGTGATTACAATTATCACGATATCTTGGTGAATAACCATGGTAATTTTCAAATGACAGCTTGGGGATGGACCTTGGAGATATTTTCATGATTGTCTATGTTAAATGATGTAGCCACACCTTAAAGTTATGAAAAATTTTATTTTTATTATGATATTCCACATGATTTCTTTCTCATTCCTTAGAGTTCTTTTTCATGAAATAGTTGATGTATCTCATGTTCACATGTTAAATGTTTCCCTGGTTTCCCTTACGGGGCCTTCTGCTCACCCTTTCATTTGATATATGTCCCCAGGTTATTAGATGCAGTAATGATCCTAGGATGAACATGAGGAGAAGACTTTCAAGTGTTTAAGAAGAATGTTTTATGTTTTCATGTTTCATGTTCCCGGTTTCCAAGAAACTAAACCTTAAAGATCCTCGGTTTTGTAAAATGTAATGAAAGTTTATGTGATAAAAAGGCGGGATGCTATATACTTCATGCCGTGTGAACTTTTCTTCATGGCTTGAGGCACTTGTCTCCTATGACTTGGACTAGTTCTCAGGGTTCGTACCCTTGGTTTCCCCCTGAAGGTTCTGGTATCATTTCCTTTACTCAGGAGTATAATCCCTTCAGTAGAACTTCCTGAATAGAGATGTTGGAATCCCCTCTGTGAGACTTAGAGCCGGATCATCTATTCATTCCTAGAACCCTAGGTAGAGTTCTTGGTATCGACGTGACGTACTTTACCCATGCGCTGATCCTCTGCATAGCGGATTAGCTCAGACTGAGTTGTCGGTATCACCCCATGACTTGGCTGTGATCCTCATCTTAGCATCATGTTCTCAAAGTACTTGTTGAGTGTGTTCTACCGAAACTAGTACTTCGTATCTCTCTCTTCAGACCTAGGAGTGTGTTATCCCGGTTTCATTCTTTGTGGAATCTTGGAGCTGTATCCTAGCGGCGGTATCGCTATGGTCGTTTGTGTATGAGTATATTTGGATATTCTTGTTATATGTTCTGTAGACATATACTGTGTAGAGATGACTATATCTTTCCTTTGTGGTATTTTCTCTTGTTGTATTTCCTTTGTGGTTTTGGGGTGTCCTACTTGGTATTGTTATACTCACCCATGCCCGGGCTTTGCCCACACGTGTCGTGTCTTGTGCAGACGAGCGAGCCTTTGACATGATTCTAGGCCGACCAGGACCGGACGGTACTCAATGAGATCAGACAGGCCGAGGTGTGTTCCTACAGCTACAGACTGCAGTTCCAGCACCTTTCTTTTCAGGTTGGACTTTGTTACAGACTTTCTTTTTGGTGGGATTGTACTTCTGGCCCATGGTTTTTCTTTCTTTCACTTTACCTTCCTGTCGTACTCTATTGTTGGGTTTTAGTGTATGCATGCATCTTTACCTTTTAGTAGTTTTAATTATCATCTTCGAGGGCTTGGAGATTTGTGTTCATGTGTACAGGATTATAGGCAATGCCTCCCATGTTAGTGGTATTCCTACTAGGTTCTAGTCACCGGCCCTTGGCCTATTGGAGGCGGGCTTGGGGAGTTGCGACTCGGGCCCCACTAGGATGGGTCGTTACATAAAGGTTCCCAACAACCATTATTTTCATCAAGTAATATCAACACTTCAATGTAATAATAACAATTAAATCACAGATATAGTGATTATTTCAAGGTTATTTACCATAAAATATCATGACCTGCATTCAAGCAGTTCAATAATGTGTCCAAGTTAAAGATAAAACATTACAAAAGTTATCTTCACACACTATGTTTAACATGATTAAATAACACAGTATATGGTTATCTTATTATCAATGAAATAAAATTTCAATATTAATTTTATAATGTTTATGTGATAGGTTCTTGTGTAAAATCCAAAAACTCCATACATACACAACATTCTTATACAATCAAAAAAATAAAAATGATTTATTTCCATGATATTAAACTCTTCACATATGGTATTACTATGTTT
The DNA here is from genome assembly GCA_963277665.1 of Viscum album. Classification (NCBI taxonomy): domain Eukaryota; kingdom Viridiplantae; phylum Streptophyta; class Magnoliopsida; order Santalales; family Viscaceae; genus Viscum; species Viscum album. Next base: position 518,150,663 of record OY728135.1, on the reverse strand, counting down.
CATGCTTTATCATAATTGAAATAAAAATTATTTAATCATTTAATTGCTTAATAGAACATGATTTCTGATAATAAAAATTAAAACTAGACATATTGTATTTCTATATTTCATGCTTTATCATGCTCGAGATAAACATTTTTTAATCATTTCATAACCCAGAAAAACATTTCTATATACATAAGTAATCATTATATGACTCTACTTACATATTTAAATGTAAAATCTCAAACATGATATATGCGCAGATCTCTCATACTAGAATTTCCCTAGTTACCACACCAATGATTTCAACTTTAGGCATGCTTCCCATAATAAATTACTCAGGACTTAACATGTGAGGTATGTTTATTTTAGTCCTTATAAATTATTATTAGTAATAAAATAATATTTTTAATCATTTGTACAATTTTATGCCTCAACCAGTTAACATAAAGCATGCTTATCATTATTCCAAAATTTAGAAATAATGGTCACAAGAATTTCTACCCTAACACATGAAAATTGAATATAGTTACATCAATAATGTAGAACTATAATTTAGAGAAAATGAGGGGCATGTTATTCTTTTCATGTTTTATTAATTGAAAGTAATTGTTATGGTGTAAATTATCACGAATTTCTTAATTCTATTGTCCGAAGCCACATTTTACAACAAGTCAATGAAAGATGCTTATGATAAATTACAAATGTAATGCAATTTAGGGCATATAAAATCATAGGGGAACTATAATACTTCTAAGCATGGTTTCAAAATAATTTTTTTATCATTATATTTTGAAATCTATATCACGGTTAAATGATTCATAAGGTTTCTAAAAATTAATTGCTTGATCTCAAAAAAACACACTAGCATGTTTGTCTAACAATTTAAAACATTAGAAAAAATTATATGGCATGTTATAATTTTCTAAAAAAGTAATAAAATTAAAATTTGTTAAGAATAATGATATAATATTAAATGAAAAAACACATTAAAACCTCAATAAGGATTCAAACAAACAATTAAATCCAAGTAACAATCATATTACTCTTACTTTTGGGTTATACGGATAATTCAGAAAAAATTAATGTATTTTATTAGCAAAAATAGAATTTATAAATTCATAGAAATAGATATAAAATATCATGATTTATTTAGTTAATTTTAACTTCACAAAATAAACCAATTCAAATAATAACACAAGACGTCATGATGTATGTACCTCTTATAGGTCTCTACCCTACAAGTAGTTCCACCTCACATGGTTATTTGGTAGTATGAGAGACCATGCACTGGATTATGGGGCCCCAAAAAATCCAATTTCATATATAGTCACCTTGGACAATTTCACACACCAAGATCAACTGAAACTCATTACATTAAAACCTTAGCATTCCCCGGGGTTCCAAACTCTGAAATATACCCTATCTCTCAACCATCATCTTTGATACCACTCTCTCATGACCCCTCCCTCAAAATATACCCCTCCTAGGCTAGAAATGAATAAATTGATATAATGATCCATGACTCAAACCTAAAGTAGGCCATGGGTTAGAGACTTGCACCATGGGTGTACAAATCTCAAAATATGGGAGGAATAATCCTTTAAAAGAAAAAAAATGTTCTTAGATAGGACATATCAACCAAAATCAACTCCATGAAATATATATAAGAAAAACCAAAACCATCCCATAATGCATGTGTAAATAGAACTAATGCAAAGAAAAGTCGTCAAGGTAAATACCAAAAAAACTAGAGAAGAAACACATAAGATGTTCCATGGTTTGAGCTAGTAATGCCCATCAAGGTTCACATAATACTCCCTGAAAACATAGAACAATTTTATATATGTTCGGTGAACATACGGGTATACTCAATAGGAAAACCATAGTCTCTCATTTAATTGTGTAAGGAGAATACTAATTCACCAATTAGAAATTAGAAAATCAAAATATGTAAAATTAGTATATAAACCAATACCCCAAACTCACCAAGGATCACTCCCTAAATAATGCATTCATGTAATATAATATTTTATAAATCACATCAATGAAATGGTACCACACAACACTTTCCCACTGATTAGCCACTCTCACGCCCCAATGGAAAATGAAATGGCGTTCCCAAACCATTAAAATATAATGTAACACACCAAGATTATGAAAATAAAATTAATATTGAATTAATGAGACACTAATTCTCTAAAAAACACCACTTGGTAATAAGCTATCTTGTGAAGATATTTTTTCAACCCCTGTGATTTGAGTTTCGAAAAACTGACATACACGGTTGCATTCAGTAAGATATTTAGAGTTTGATAAGGCAAACATAATTTTTGGTGAATAGTAACATACCCTTATGAATAATAATATAACCCTTATGAATAGTAAATCATATTATTATTTTATTTTCATAACGTTATAGGATAATGAGATCTTGATTAATTTTTCATGGTGATATAAAATGAATTATATTTTTCAAATTCTTATTTCTCGAATAAATTATGATATTACTTACAAATTAAATTAATAATATTTATAAAATAATATTAAAAAAATTGAGTTCATTTTTGAGTTCTACATGTCTATAAATTCTTAGGGTGAATTTTTGGGAGTTTTCTAAAATAATCGATTTTTATATGAATAGTAAAATACTGTAATTTATCGTATGTATACATTATCAGTTAAATTCACTATTCCTAGCATCATGGTTGTTGTAATAACACTTTGTTCGAACTCACAGGCACATATTAATATTATTGATCACATCAATAAGCACTATTGGTTGTATTGAGGGAAATTATAAATTAATGAAAATGATATTCACAAATCACCCCTCTCCTCCACTATAAAATACCCCATATCCCCCTCTTCTATTCACCAATATAAAGCTCTGTTTCTTGTCTAAATTCTACTATAATATCCTCCCAGGATCCTCCCCATTTACATAAGTCATTTGTGTCATAAAAATGAAAACCCACTCCCCTAAAGAGGATCTCAAGGTAGATTACTTCAATTGTTAAATTCATATTTTCATTTCTTTTGTTTCAAGTTCCTTTCATTTATTTTTCATTCCACACCTCATTTCATCCCAATGTTCTGATGAATATAATCCCATAAATGTAATATAATTATTTTATAATAAATGAATAATTATTCATCATCTCTCAGTTCCCCTTCTTTAACACTTGAAATGAAAACACAATCCGAGATGTGTTAATTTATCCCATTCAAGGACGGAAGGTTTTCAATTTTTAATACCGCCATCAATTCTAGTCCTGAAACCAATTTATTGTTGAAATAGACTATAATATATGTATTATATCTTATTTAAGGTTACAAAATCCTTTTTAGACATGATATCATTTTGTAAATTAAAATGGGTTTCATTGTGATCAAGAACTGAAAATTAACCCAAACAATTATCATTAATGTTTTATATAATGATTCATCATCAATACACATAACCAAATGAATATTATGACCATGTAATATTCTGAGTTTTTACTAATAACATAAAACTTCTATTCAAGACAACTATTCTCAATCTACATCTTTATTCGTACATGAATATAAGTTAATCGATCGTGAAAACCAAGGAAGAAAAAACTCCAAAACAATGAAATTGATTCTCTTAACCCATAAAAATTCCATGAATAAACCAAAAAGGATTATAATAAATAAATAACATGTATAGGAGTTTCTTGAATCATTAATTTATGACTGTAATTTTTTTTATTCAGTTCATTAAGATCATGTGAGGAACACCTTCAGACTTAAGGTAAGGATTTTCCACCCAAACCTCCATTTTCATTTGTCTTACTTTTATTGTCTACTAACCTCAATTAAATTGCCCTATAATAATTTTTAATACTAATAAATTCTGTGGGAGTGTTCTATATATGTCTAAAAAGCATAATATTCTTTATTTTATGTGGAGTTACATGTTTGAAAAGAACCTTTAGAAATGTTTCCCGAAATAAAAGCCCGATTCAAGGGAATTTATCAAATTATTACCAATTTTCAAGATCAATCTATAATCAATTTTATGTAACCATTATCTTTATAAAATTACTCATTTTTTTATGAAAATACTATCTTACTTCACTTATTGTTTTATAAAAATACTTTTCAATAAAGAACTTTTCTTTTCAAAGTAAAAGAGTATTTATCTCAAGAATTACTCGTTGATTTTATAAGAGTGTCTTAATCTATTTCAAAACTTTTGTTGATTATTTTGCATAATATAATCTACCATATTTAATTGAATTTTTTATGAATAGTTTTACTATGGATGTTCTATCTTAAAACCATTCACTAATTTACTATGAATGGTTAATTCTTATGCTTATTGTTCGGGGAAAGTTATTTACATTTCACATGTTTTTTCCAATATGAATGTATATGTTATCTCAGTTTATCCCCATTAATATGTGGAATACATTAGACTTATTATGTGATTATTGGGGCCCTATATATCCCCTTGATGCATCTGTATGTCTCATAAGACAAACTACGGTCTTGGAACAAGGGCTTGAAAAAAATGATTATTTAGGGTCTTAGCACGAGACCTTGTTGGTATGGTTATGATGTTTGGCATTCTGAATTCCCTAATTATGAAACTGGTAATTAAAGGTTCATGAGGTTATTTGACTATTATAATACCCATAATTATTTTTTATTATGGCATTATGTTTTCAACTCATATTCTTTCAACAATGTGTTCATGTTCATTTTTATAGGCATGTGTTTTTAGTTATTCACCATGCCTAATGTTTATGTTTATTATATCATCCAATGTATTTCTTACCCATACTAATAATTTGAGCTCACACATTTCTTGTGTTTCATTTTACTAGGACAAGAAGAGGTATATTATGAATGACATGAAGAAATAACTTAGGAGTTATGTATGTTGTAAAAAGAGATTCTAAACTGTTTTTCTTTTCATGTTGTCGTGTTGAACTTATGTATGTATCTAGTTTTCCAAAACTACTAAACTAATCGGTCCTTTAGGATGTATATTCCTTGTTTTTATGCCAATTTAATGAAATAAGGCACCACATCTGGGAAACTGGGGTTAGGTCCTTATAGTTGGTATCAAAGGAATTTTAGTAGACAACATGGAAACTAGATTAAGAAAATGTAGATTAGGAAACAAACCCCTAAGATAGGATTTGAGTATAAACTTATAAGAACATGCATTAATTATTGGAAACGAATAGATTATGTGCATCTTTATAGAAAATACATCCATAATTGGATATTTCATATGGACGTGGTTCTAGTATAGATGTATCTAAGAGTGGAAACTCTGATAAGGAGTTCTGGGCTTGACCTGGGGTATCCTAGTACACGACAATAGGCATTACTACTCACCTAGTTTGAAACTCTCGAGGGATTTTCTTAGGATAATTCATATTTTTTTTACAATACGTTATGATGGATTTAAATTTAAATTTTTCTCAAATAAACCATGTATATGATTAAGAGATTTTCCATGCTAAGTATTTTCATACATTGAGATTATACATTTGTATTCATAAACTAATCTACTGTAATCCATTATTTAGGAATGTACCCTAGTGGAATTAATGGAAACCACATGAATGCATGTGTCCTGTGTAGGGAATTCCCTCATATGAAAGATATTGATTTTTCCTCTGGTTCTATGACTAGTGATGAGTAGGTTATAACTATACTTGGATAGTTGACCTAGGTTATAAACTATAACCTTACCCATATGGAGCATTCATATCCACAACACGCATGAGCTATCCTAGAATGATTTATGCGACAATAACCTCCATCATTTAATGGGACTACAACTCCATTCATAACTGAGCCATTGAAAATATCATTTGAGAAGATATTTCTCACTTGGGGGTGAAATGAAAGAGAGAAGGTTTTCATGGAGGTCTATCATTTTTGGGAGGTGCAGATCAGTGGGGGTATTTAGCTCAAAGCCCATAGGAGGAGTAAGAAATAAATGAAATGGAATGGATAGAATTTAAGAAATATTCTTTGAAAAATACTCCCCTTGTGAACAATAAGAAGTTATGGAATGAAAGTTTCTGAATTTGAGGATAAAAGGTGATGAGAATTTTGCAACATATGAAGCTAACTTCACCAAGTTTTCAAGTCATTCTGTAGACTACATACATAATCCAAGGTGCAAGATTGATAGATTCTTGGATAGTGTCAAACTATTCCTACATAGGGATCTAGTCTCATAATGTTTCTCATTATAGGAATATATAGTGTCAAGTGATATCAAGATGGAAAAGGAATTCTATAAGTCTTATTATTTTAAGGAAAGAAAAAGAAGTAGAGTGCTAAAGAAAACATGGGAAATGATATAAAGAAATTAGAAAGAAGGGAAGATTTGATCTTCTAAAGAGACACACTAGTTCTTTGATGAAGGGTATGGGTGTTTGTTACAAGTGTGGAGAAAAAGGCCACCTATCGCAAGATTTTAAGGTGAAGAAATAATATACCAATGTTCAATGCTAAAATTGCATGAAGATAGTACATTATAAAAAGGATTTTCATAGGCATCAAGGAAATGTTCATCATTGAAGGTCAAGGGAGCAGGGATAATTTTATGCGATCAAAAATACTAATATTGAAGTTCTTAATGACATGGTGGATGGTACATTATTGTTTCCTAAAACATAGCCAATGCCTTATTTGATAACAGATCATTGCATTCTTTAATATCTTCCCGATTTTCCAAGAAAATTAAACATTTCCAAATTGATTTCATAAGGGATTTTTCAGTCAAAACTCCTAAGGGAAGTATCATTGCAACAAAGTTGTGTTAAGTAATCTCCATTAAGGCATATAAAAGTTCTTTATCTACTAATTGTTTTATCATTCCCATGGTTTAAATTTATATAATCTTAGGAATTGATTGGATTTCAAAACAAGATGCGAAAATTTATTACAAGAAGATGGAAGTTTCAATTTCTGAGGATGATGTGGAATCCCTTATCATTAGATAAGAAATATCACCATTTGATTCTCATATTGATCTGTCCCCAGTAGCTCTATTAAATTCAATTATTGGGGAGGAAGGGAATGAAATATCCATGGATGATTAAAGTAATGTTCAAATATAGGACGCACCTATTTTCCATGAATATGTTGATGTGTTTCCAAAGGATTTCCATGAACATACCCTAGAGCGAGAAATTGAGTTTTTCATTGCCTAAATTAATGATTCATGGCCCATATCAAATTCCACTTATAGAATGGACACTTTGGAATAAGTGGAACTGAAGAAACAAGTAGAGGAATTTATTGATAAAGTATTTATTTTCATTAGTGTTTCTCCATGGGGATCCCTTTCTCATTTCATTAAGAAGAAATTTGGATCTATGAGGCTATGTATTGACTATAGGGAGATCAGTGCTATAAGGATAAAAAACAAGTATCCCCTTTCTCACATTGAAGATTTATTTGATCAACTTTATAGACCCCAAATTTTTTAGAAGAACGATCTTCATTCTAGATATCATCAACTGCATGTGGGGAAGGAAGGTATTCCAAGGATATAATTTCAAACCAGGAATAAGCATTACAAGTTTATATTAATTCCTTTTGGACTAACTAATTCACCCTTTATTTTAAGGGATCTAATGAATTGAGTTCTCACAGAATATCTTAATGTCATTTTGGTGGTATTTATTGATGATATATTGATATACTCCAAAATCTACAAATATTGTGAAAATCACTTATACACAATTATGAATACTATTAGAAGACATGAATTATTTGGGATGTTTATAAAGTATCAATTTTTGTTTCAATCAGTTTCATTTCATGGCCACATTGTCTCTAAGGATGGAATATCTATTGATCCTATAAATACAATAGATATTCAAAAATGGCATGCTCTAATTTTCAGAAATGAGGTAGATAGTTTTATTGGTTTAATAGTTTATTATATTCATTTAGTTCATAACTTCTTCCATTCATCCAACCCAATGACCAAGTATACATGTAAAGGGGTTATGTTTGTATGGAGATAAAATGTGAGGGCTATTTCAAAGAATTAGTGAGGATATTATTGAATGATATGATCCTAAATCTACCATTGGTGAATAATGGGTTTGTGATCTATAGTGATGCATCGAATAAAGTAATTGTTTTTGTCCTTATAAAGAATGATAGAGTTATTGCCTATTTGTCTAGGAAATTAAATATTCAAGAACAAAACTATCCTACTCATGATCTTGATTTCGTAGTGGTAATCATTTCTCTAGTGATATAGTGGAACTATATATATGGAGGAAAATATGTGATATATATGGATAATAAGGGTGAAAAATAAATCATTCAAAAAATGAACTCAACATCATGAAAAGTACATGGATCGAACTACTTATGTATTATGATTGTTCCATACACTTCCACCCTAGAAAAGAAAATAAGGTAGCTGATGCATTGAGCAGGAAGGATCACGGAGATATCAAAAAATGAGGATTTCCAAGGATCCATTGTAAGTGTATCTAGTGAGGATGGATATGGTAATTATAAACAAAGGTGAAACATCCCTACTTTTTTCAAATGTTTTCCAGACGGTTTTTATTGGAAATAATTAATGCTTTAGAATCTGTTGATGGGAATCTTCAAAACAAAAGTATGGCTATAAATGATTGGAAGTTTAAAGACTACATATATGAATATGGATTTCCAAAATTTGGGAAGAGGCTTTGTGTTCCAACTATACCTGAGATAAGAAGGGGATTATTGGATGATTCCCATAGTTCAATATTCTCTATACATCCTCTTACACTAAGATGCATAGACACTTTGAAGAACATTTCTGGTGGGATAACATGAAGAGGGAAATTTCAGATTATGTATCAAGATGTTTAGTCTGTCCACAAGTGAAGGTATAATAACTACTTACTTTGGGAGTCATGGAACCTTTACCCATTACACCATGGAAATTGGATGACATCACCATGGATTTCGTCAATGGAGTACCCAAAACATTGAGACAGAATGATGAAATATGGGTAATTGTTGACCGAGATACAAAATTAGTACATTTCCTCACTACAAGGGAGAGTTTTACACTGGAGATACTTGAATGAATCTATACTAAGGAAGTTTTAAGACTCCATGGAGAACCTCTTTCAATAGTGTCTTATCGCGATCCTCAATTTACATCGAAATATTGCATATGTCTTTATAAATATTTGAATACTGATCTTCGATTGAGTACTACATATCACCCACAGACTGGTGAGAAATCACAAAGGATGAAGGAAACCATAGAGGACATATTAAGATCATGTTAAATTGACTTTCAAGGTATGTGGGGTCAATATTTACCTTTAGTGTAGTTTTACTGCAATAATATTTTCCGTTCAATTGTTCAAATGACATCATATGAATCATTGTATGGAAAGAGATGTCGTACACCAACATGTTGGGATAAAGTCAGTGAAAGGAAACTTGTGGGACCAGATCTTGTTGGGGAAAAAATAGAAAAGGTAAAGACTACTCAAACCCATTTCAAAGTAGCTCAAAATTGGAAAAAGATCTATAATGATAATCGAAGGAAGGATTTGCAATTTCAAGTGGGAGATCACGTTTTTTTGAATGTATCTCCATGGAAGGGAATTATAATACTTGGGAAGAAAGGGAATCTTTTCCCTAGGCACATAGTACCTTTTGATATTTTGGAGTGAATTGGGGAAGTTTCATATTGTTTGGCTATGACACATAGCCTGTCTAAAGTACAAAACGTGTTCCATGTCTCATTGCTGAGAATGTACATTCCAGACGCAACACATGTCCTCACTTCTGAAGGTATATAATTGGAACCTGAACTATGATACTCTGAAGAGCCTATCCAGATTCTAGACATTACAGAACAAGTGTTAAGGAATCAGAAAACTCTATTGTTAAAGATACATAGGAAAAATCATAAAATCAAAGAGGAAACATGGGATCCCTATGATCTTATGATGAATTAACACCTAAATCTTTTTGTGAGGTAACATTCTTGTAATTTGGAGGAATTTTTTTATAAGGAAGGGATAATGTAACAACACCAAATTTTCCAATAAATTTAATATTGAAAGAATGGAACAATGAGTCTCTACAAATAACCACTTTGTTATAACCGTGTCCCTAAACATAATTTTTCCACCTCTGTGATTATAATTTTGATAAAATGACATACATAGTTTCTTTTAGTATGATATTTAGAGTCTGACAAGAAAAAAATAATTTTTAGTTAATAGTAACATTAACTTATGAAATATAATTTGAATAGTAATATAAACCTTATGAATTTTAAATCATATTAATATTTTATTGTCTTTATGTTATAAGATAATGAGATCTTGATTAATTTTTCAAGGGGATATAAAATTAAATATAGTTTATTATTGGTATTCCTAAAATATATTATGATTTTTGAAGATATTAAATTAATAATATTTATAAAATTATATTCCAAAAATGGAGTTCAATTATGAATTCTACACATCAAAATATAGTTAGGGGTAATTTTGGGGATTTTTCCGAAATACTCGAATTTTTTATGAATAGTAAAATACTGTAATTTACCATATATATATATTATCAGTTAAATTAACTATTCTTAGAATCATGGATGATTTAATCACACTTGGTTCAAACTCAAATGAACATATTACTATAATTGTTCTCATTAATCAACATTATTGGTTGTCTTGGGGGAAATAATAAAATAAAAAATGAGATATTCACAAATCACCCCTCTCCTCCCCAATAAACCCCCCTCACTCCCTTTTCACTTCACTCCACTCAAGCCTTGTGAATTTATTAAATTATTCTCAAAATAACCTCCCTAGATCGTCCCCCACATCCATCATCCCTTGGTCTGATAAAAATGTCAAAACCACTCCTCTAAAGAGGCTCTTATGTAAGATGACATCAAGAGGTAAATTCCTCTTTTAATTTATTTTATTTCAAGCTCCTTTATTTTCTTTTTCTTTACTTACCTCAATTCATCCAAATGTTTTGATGACTCCATTACCTTGAATTTACCTGATTTTAATTATGATAAAGGAATAATTCTTCATCATCTCTCCTTTACCTTTCTTTTATACTAGAAATGAAAATACCATCTGAGATGTGTTAATTTATCACATTCAAGTCGACAAGTTTTCAATTTCAACTACCATCTTCAATTCATGTCACGAAACCAATTTTATTTTTGAAAGGGACTATAATATATGTATTATAACTTATTTAAGGTTCATGAATCCTTTTTACACATTATATTAATTTATAAATTAAAATGAGATCATTGTGATCAAAAACCGCTAATTAACCCAAACAATTGTCATTAATGTTTTATATAATGAATAATCTTCAATCCCAATAACCAAATTAATTTTATGACCATGTAATCATCTATTATTTCACTAATGACATACAAATTCTATCCTGGAAAACTATTCTCATTCTACATGTTATTCATTACATGGAAATAAGTAAACCGATCTTGAAAACCACGGAAGGAAACACTCATAGACTATGAAATTGAATATCTAAACCCCTAAAAAGGCCATGATTGAACCTTATAGGGTTATAGTAAATCAATTAAATATATAATAGGTTCTGAAATAATTAAATTACGAACCGAAATTTGATTATTCAGGTCATTAAGATCATGTGAGGATCATTTTCATACTTAAGGTAAGGGTTTTCCACCCCAACCTCCATTTTCATTCTGGTTACTTTTATTGTCTACTTACCTCAACGAAATTATTATGTATTGTTATGTACTACTCAAAAATTATATGTGAGTGTTCTATATATGTCTACCAACCAAAATATTTTTTATTTTATGGGGAGTTACACATTTTAAAGAATCTTTTAAAAATTATTCCTCAAATACAATCCGGATTCAAGGGAATTTCTCAAATTATTACTTATTTTCATGATCACTCAAAAATATGTTTTTGGAAACCATTATCTTTCTTAAATCCAAAATTTTATAATTCAAATAATATATTTCTACACTTCTGGTTTTATATAAATAATTTTCCAAAATAAATCTTCTTTTTTCCAAGTAAAAGAGTATTTATCTCAATAATTACTCGATGATTTTGTAGCAGTATTTTAATATATTTCATCACCCTTGTTAATTTTTATGTATGGTATCATATTCCATATTTAATTGAATGGTTTATGATTAGTTTTAATATAGATATAATATCTTAAAAACATACACCAGTTTACTCTAAATGGTTAGTGTTTATGATTAATGTTCGGGAAATGTTATTTACATTTCATATGTTAGTTTCAATATGAATGTATATAATGTTTATGTTAATGATTATTAATATGAGGAATGTATTGGACATAACATGTGATGGGTGGGGCCTGCTTTATCTTCTCGATGCATCTGTAGGTCAGATGAGACAATCTACGGTCTTTGCCAAATTCTTTGACAAAATGATTATTTATGGTCTTAGCATGGGGCCTGGACAACATGGTCATGACGTCTGACATTATGCATTACCTCATTATGAAACATGTAATTTAAAGTTCAAGAGGTTATTATACTAGTATAATAACAATGATTATTCTTAATTATGGAATTATTTATTCGTCTCTTATTCCATCCATATTGTGTTCATGTTCATTTTTAAAGGCACGTGTTTTGAGTAATTAACCATGCCTAGTGTTTATGTTTATTATATCTTCCACTGTATTGCATATACTTATTGATCATTTGAGCTCACCAATTTCTTATGTTTCATTTTTCCAGGACTTTAATTGGTATATTAGGAATTACTTCTTGGAATAACCTTGGAGTTACGAATGTTTTAATGGAGGTTCTACATTTTTTTTCATTACATGTTGTAATGTTGACCTTATTTATACATTTGGATTTCCAAAAATACTAATCTAATCAGTCCTTAGGGATGTATATTCCTTATTTACATGCCAATTTAATAACATACGACACAAAATCCCAAAAATTGGGGTCCTGTCCCTACATATATCACAACACATCCCACCCTCTCACACCTAGGCCATCAAAACACATCACAACCCTCCCACACACACCTGGTCCATTGAAGCACATCACAGTCCACCCACACACACATGGTACATCACAAAACATCGCATCCCTCTCATAGAAATACACACACACACAAACATGGTCCATCACAACACATTAAATCTCTCATGCACACAACTATTCCATCAAAACACATTTCACTCTCATGACACATGGGACCACACAAGCAATCTCATAGAAAAGACACCTCAATCCATACATCACAACTCATCCTGGAGACACCTGATACCACAAATCACAACTCACGTAAAGAAACTTAGGCCACTATCACTTAGAATAGGGATCATGGAAGAGTTGATAGCCAACCATTTATCCACCAACTAGGATTTTTGGGATAGACTGCCTCCCACGTGACTATATGGGTGCCGACACATAGTGCTCAACAATGTTGGGGTGCGTATAGAAATAACAAGAACATATTGGGTATGTAAATATATAGTTACTACACACAATCCCATAATAAGGGTTCATAATAAGAACTAAACATCTCACATATTCCACACAAAACCACTACCACCTCTAAATTCAAAAAATCACACAAGAAAAATAGAAGACATAATTCATATCATTGTTTTTAGTCAATTTTTGCAGAGTCCTTATATTATCAATAAATTCCACTTTATTAGCCACATTGATTTTTGTAAACAACATTCATTAGAAAACCCATTTCATTTATAAAAACATATTATTTTAAATATCTAAACCATTATTTTATGTAAAAAACATTAACCAGTCTATCAACAGAAACTGTCATCAATTTTCTAATTAAACATGCCCATTTATAATAATTAACATGTAGTATTAATTCTATAAATACTTGGGTTTATAGGACAGAGATAATGAAACACCATAATCACAACACCATTTTATGGACACAACCCTAGTTGTCCGGAGTCGGTGCTTTATTTTATTACATTAGAAAATAAACAAGGAATAAGAATCCTAAAGGACTGATAAGATTAGTAGCTTTGGAAAAAAGATACATACATAAGTTCAACATTACAACTAGAAATTAAATACAACATATCAATTTTTTTGGGAACATGCACAACTCTATGTTTATCCTTTGGGTCATTCATAATAAACTTATTCATGTCCTGAGAAAATGAAACCTAAAAAAGGGTTGAAATCAAATTCTCATTAAGGGTATGCAATACAGTGTAAGATATCATAAACATATACATATGGCCTAGTGAATTACTATAAACACATGCCTTTGAAAATGAAAATGAACACATTATGGGAGTAGTAAGTGATGAATAAATAATTCCCTAACAAAGAACAATCTTGGACATTCTACTAGTTGAATAACCTCACAAAATTTCAATTACGTATTTCATAATGAGGGAATTCATATTTCCAGACATCAGAAAAATACCACCAAGGCCTCGTGCCAAGACTATAAATATTCATTTTATCAAGTCCTTATTCCTAGATTGTATTTTGAATCATGAGACCAACCGATGCATCAAGGGTCTATATAAGACCCCACATGCCACTTACTAAGTCTAATTAATTCCTCATATGTACTCAGATAAACATTGAAAATATATACATTCCTATTTTAACTAAAATATGAAATGTAAATCGCTTTCCCCGAACATTAAGAATAATCACTAACCATTCGGAGTAAATTAGTGAATGGTTTTATGATAACACAAACACAGTAAAACAAATAATGAACTATGAAATTATATATTTTTGATTATATCATAAAATTATAACCCCAAAAATAAATAAGAATCAATAGGGGGTTGAAAAAGATAAAGATACTCTTATAAAATCATTGAGTAATTCTTTAGACAAATACTCTTTTACTTTGAAAAGAAGGGTCCATTTAGAAACTTATTTTTATAAAACCAGATGTAAATTAAGTTATATTTCCCAAAATGAAATTATTGGTTTTATTAATACAATGGTTGCTAAAAAAATATTATTGTGTGCCCATGATATAGGTGAAAAGTTTATAAATTCCCCTGAATTGGGATTTTATTTTGGAATGAATTTTGAATGTTTCTTTTAAGATGTGTAACTCCACATAAAATAAAAAAAGTTTCTTGTAGATAAAAATATATATTACACTCAAAAATAATTTATATGGAGTAAATAATAATACATAATAATTTCATTGAGGTATGTAGACAATAAAAGTAACCCACATGAAAATGGAGGGTGGGGTGGAAAACCCTTACCTTAAGTCCGAAGGTGTTTCTCTCTAGATCTTAATAACCAAAATAATAAAATTTAGGTTCATAAATTAATGAATCCATAAAATTTTATAATTTTTTTTAATTTGGAATAACCTTGTTAGGTTCATTCATGGCCTTTTAACGGGTTAAGAGATTCTATTTAATTGTTTGGGATCATTTTCTACCGTGGTTTTCAAGACCGGTTTACTTATATTAATTTATGGATAAACATATAGAATGATAATGGTTTTCCAGAGTAGAAGTTTGATGTTATTAGTGAAAAATCATAACATTACATGGTTTTAAAAATCATTTGGTTATTTTATGTGAATATTAATCATTATTTAAAATTTTTAGTACAATTGTTTTGTTTAATTAGTGGTTTTTTATCATAATGAACTAATTTGGAATTATAAATTATTATCATTTGTAAAAAAGGATTAAAGAACCTTAAATAATTTATAATACAAATATTATAGCCTGGTTCAACCATAAAAAATTTTCATGACCAGAATTGATGATGGTAATAGAAATTGAAAACCCGTTGTCCTTGAATGTGATAAATTAAAAAATCTCGAATGGTGTTTTCATTTCTTGTATAAAAGTAGGGGGAATGAGAGATGATGAAGAATTTTTCATTTATCACAAAAACATTATAGTACATGTAAGGTACTAGAGTAATCACAACATTTGGATGAATGTAGGTTAGGAAATAAAAAGAAAACAAAGGATCTTGAAATAAAAGAAATGAAAAGAGGAATTTTCATATTGAAGTAACATTCCTTGAGAGCCTCTTTAGGGGAGAGGTTTTAGTGTATTAATGACACCAAGGACTGTTGTACATGGGGGTAGATTATGAGAATATTTGAGCCTAATTTATACAAGGTACAAGGCTTGAGTGGAGTGAAGAGAAGAGGGAGTGGGGGGGGGGGTTATTATGGAGGAGAGGAGGGTTTTCCCATTATTTTAATCATTATTTTATTATTATTTTTAAAGATAACCAATAATGTAAATTCTTGTGTCCAAAAACCACAATATGTTCATGTTATTTTTAACCAATGGTAATTTACATCATCCATGACTCAAGGATGGTGCAGAAATTCCCTTATTTATATATTTTGTAAATCATCAAATTTCACTGTTTACTGAAAATTGAATTATTTTAGGAAAATCCCGAAAATTATCCCTCATCATTTTTGACATGTATATTTCAATAATGTACTCAATTTTTTGAAAATAATTTTTTGAATATGGTTAATTTAATTGATAAATAAATTCATAATTTCTTCAAAAATATAAAATTTTAGACAATAAATCATTTTATAGCACATTAGAAAATTAATCAAGATTATAATCTAAGATAATAAAATACTAATATGATTTACTATTCACATGGGTCGTATTACTATTTATAAGGGTATGTTACTATTCACCCAAAATTATGTTTGTCCTATCAGGCTCAAAATATTTCACTAAATGAAACCGTGTATGTCAGTTTTTCCAAAATGAAATCATAGAGGTAGAAATATAATGTTTACTATATATTTTAGAAAAAATATGGTATTTATCATAGACTTTATGTTTCATGAGTTTAATATTAAATTTACTTTCAAAAATATTTGTCTGTTACATTATCCCTTCCATAAAAAAAATTCGTCCTCAAAATTACCAGAATATTACCTAAAAAAATATGTGGATAGCTCTTAATCATAAGCACCTCAGGCTCCCATGATGCATCTTATATTTTAGTATTTTTTCCAAGGTATCATTACCAATTGAGTCATCTGATTCCTTAACACTTGTTATTTAGTGTCCAAAATCCGGATAGGTTCTTCACTATAAGATAGTTCATGTTCTAATTCTATACCTTCAGAAGTGAGGACATGTGTTGGGTCTGGCATGTATTTTCTCTAAAATGAGACATATAACACATTATGTACTTTAGACCGGCTAGGTGGCATATCCAAATGATATTAAATAGATCCAATTCTCTCCAGAATTTCTAAAGGGCCTAGTAACCTAGGGCTTTATTTCCATTTCTTCCCAAATCATATAACACCCTTCCATGGAGATACTTTTATGAAAATAACATCACACACTTGAAAAACAAAATCCTTCCTTCGACAATCATCATATAATTTTTTTCTTCTTTGAACTGCTTTGTTATGGCATTTAATAGTCTTTATATTTATTTATTGCTTTCTCTACAAGCTATGGAACCACAAGCTTCCTTTCACCGACTTCATCCCAATATGTTGGTGTACGGCATATATTCCCACACAATGCTTCAAATGGTGCCATTTGAATTCTTGAATGGAAAGTATTATTGTGGGAAAACTCCAATAAGGTTAAATATTGATCTCACATACCTTGAAGTTCAAGTGAGCATGATCTCAACATGTACTATATGGTTTGGATTGTCCTTTCTGATTTCCCATCGGTTTTTTGGTGATAAGCATTACTCAATCGAAGCTCTATGTCAAAATTGTTCTGAATCCTTTTCCATACTTTTGATATAAATTGTGGATCACGATCAGAAACAATTGAGGGAGTTTCCCCATGATGACTCAAAAACATCATTGATATTGATTTGTGCTAGGTGATCTAGTTGGAAATCCTCTCTTATAGAGAGGAAATGTGATGATTTCGTATGTTGATCAACAATGACCCATATTGAATATTTCATTCTCAGAGTTTTTGGGTAATCTAGTGAGAAATCCATGGTGATGTCATCCCATTTCTATATAGGAATAGATAAAGGTTTCTTGAATCCTCTAGGATGTTGTAATTCAACCTTCACTTGTTTTCGGACTAAATATCTTGATATATAATCATAAATTTCCTTTTTTATGTTGTCCGACCATAAATATTCCTTCAAATATCTATACATAATAGTGATACCAAGAGGTATAGAGAAATTATATCTATGTGCATCATCTAATACCTCCCTTTTTAGCTTGGGTATATTTGGAACACAAATCATATTCCTCAATGTCAAAATTATTTCTTCACACATGAAGTCCTCCAACTTCCCATTATTCACACCTTTAATTTTCTTTTAGGGATTCTCAACATGAGACTGAGATATTTTAATCCTATATAAGAAATATGGTTGGGAAACAATCGAAAAAGTAATGATGTTTCACCTTCATTGATAATTCTCATGTTCATACATATTAGATCCATGAATATAAAATCCCTTTCAATACTCACTTTTTATAAAACTCCACGATCCTTCCTGATCAATGCATCAGCTAACTTATTTTCATTTCCTAGGTGGTTGTGTATGGAACAATCATATTCCTTGAGTAGTTCGATCCATATAATTTTTCACATGTTGAGTTATTTCTATGAAAAGATATATTTCCATCTCTTGTGATTCGTATATTTCTCACATCATTCACCAAAGAGACAATGTATCCATATTATTAGAGCACAGATCACAATAGCTAACTCAAGATCATGAGTAGGATTGTTTTTTTCATAATTTATTAACTGACTAGATGAATTGGAAATAACTCTATCATTCTTCACAAGGACACAACTAATTCCTTTATTTGATGCCTCGTTATAGATACAAAACCCATCATTCTCCGATGGTAGATTCAGGATCATGGAATTCACTAATATCATCTTCAATTCCTCAAAACATACATCAAATTATTTTTTCCATATGAACTTAACAAATTTACATGTAATCTTTGTCTTTGGGTTGGATAAACGAGTGATTTTCTGAATTAAATGCCGATAATAACATGAAAAACCAATAAATATATGTACCTCACTTATGTTCATCTAAGTAGGTCATTCTTGCACATCCTTTATCTTCACAGGATCAATAGATCTTCCATCCAAATAGACAATGTGGCCAATAAAGGGAACTTATTGAAGCAAAAATTCACATTTTCTAAACTTCCCATATAATTCATTTCTTATAAGAGTCTTCAAAATAGTGCACATGTACTTTTCATGATCTTCGTCACTTTTGGAGTTTACCAAGTTATCATCAATAAATAACACCACATATATCAAGATATTCCAAGAAAACTTTATTCCTTAGATCCATGAAAAAAGAGGGTTCATTAGTCAATCCAAAAGGCATTACTGTAAACTCGTAGTGCCCATACCTGTTTCTAAATGTTTCCTTTTGAATATCTTCCTTCCTCACACACAATTGACGATATCCAGATCAAAGATCAATCTTCAAAAAATGTTGGCCTCAATGATGTTGATCAAATAAATCATTATTGTGAGGTAAGGGATAATTGATCTATATTTTTATAGCATTGATCTCCCTGTAGTCAATGCACAACCTTAAAGATCCATATTTCTTCTTCACAAAAAGAATAATGTCTCCCCATGGAAAAAATATGGACAATAAATCATTTATCACTCAATGAATCTAGTTTTTTATTTAGTTCCACTAATTCCACATTCTCCAATATATAATGGGTCTTCTATATGGTCATTGGTTCCAAAATTATGTCATTGGAAAATTGAATTTCCCTCTCTAGAGGATATACTGGTAAATCCTCTGAAAACACATCAACATATTCCTACACAATAGGTGCATTATCTATTTGAACCATCCTTTTGTAGAGACCCAATTCTTGATGTACATAGACATTACATTACTTTTGCGGAATACTTAATACATTACAAAAACAGACGCCCAAAGACTGTATTATTTTAGTGTCTTTGAAACTCGTAATATAATCTTCTAATCATGGTGAATGATCTTCAACATATCCCATAAATATCTTCCCCTTTTTGATTTCATACCTAAAACCTTTATTTATATCCTGGGGAAAATAGAACATAAAAAGGGTGAGCTAAAATACTTAGCAAGGGTAAACATGGAAAACATAAAAACAATCCATAAACATTTGAACGTAAAAACATGAACTTAAAACATCATAATCTTGAACAATGACATAAATATTTGATGTAAATAAATCATAGATCATAAAGTAACATTAATCATGATAAAATATCATGGGAATAAAACATGTAATTGTGTAAAACCATTAATCACATGTTATTATTTCCATATTAGCCAATGCATTGCTTCCAAGACCATCAAAGTGGACAAAGTCTCTTATTGAATCGAGTTCACTCCTCATTCGAGTCCTGTATCACCGAACCAGATTAAATTTCCATTCCATCCATGTCTATATCATGAGATATACATCATTACCAAATGGATTAGAGGGAGATATAGGTCCCATCCATCTCATAATGAAACCATTCTTACGTGTTCCACAACATAAACATAAATCATTCATCATAACCCAAAGAATAAAATGTGTTTCATAAACATCATCCCATCATAACATATTCCATATAACACAAATGGATATCATTTCATCCTAAGAAAAGTTAAACCATGTAAATAATAGAGACATTATACTTGAAACATACACATATGAAATAATGTCTTCTTAGATGGAAATTGTTTTGTTAAAACACTTGAAATGAATTCTTGAGGAAAATATCTTTTTTCTTCAAAATAATTTTCTTTTCACAAAATGCCATGAAATTTTAAAAGAAAAGGATTTGGTTAAAAATAGTCATGAAATATTGTAGATAATGTTTCATGAAAATAAGGTGTTATAAAAACGTAAAAATCTATTCATGCTGTATAAGTTAAAAAAACATTCTCCTCGTACTTTTAACAGAAAAGACAAAAAGTGCCACATATGGAAAACAAAAGAATGATTATTTCCATAACAAAAAGTAAAAGTCATATAGGGGTAAACATGAATTTAAATATACATTGATGAATATTAAACACTTTATGAAAAACAGTTTTATTAACATGGATGAAAAATATAACCCCAGTAAATACTTACGTATAAGCAATCTGGGATAAAAATGAGATTGAAATATTATCCCATAACTTTGGTCAAATTTCTTCCACACATGTCCAAAACTCTTGTATTGTGGGTTTAAACATTTTATTAACTTGTAACAAAACCATAATAATATTTATGATATCATATACGATTCACTTATGACTTTATATTACCTGTACTTTTTCAATTCAATGTAAAAGTAGCGTTTTGGATAAAATTGTTTCATTTATCATACGTGTTTGGACTTGTTTTTCTTGACATTATTATTACTTATATCATGCTTTAATTACTTCCAAAATGTAAAATATGATTTATGTATCATATATATTCATTATATATATATATAATAGATTGATAAATGAAATGAAACACACTGTTCATGGAGAAGGTAGGTCGTACATACGCATGAATGATGTTTTCCTATCCTTATTGACTTGAATGGAAGTAAGTAGATGACATATATATATATATATATACATAAATCTATCAGCATTATTATGTAATATATATCATTATTCTTCAATATATACACTTTATAATTATTCTTTAATGGTTAACATGGATAATGAATCTCATCACATCGTGGAGACGGTAATCTGTAAGTACACACGAGCGATGATATCAATCCCATTATTATTAAATGGTATTGGAGTGGATGATATAATATATCAGAATTAGTATAATGTTATAATAACCATATATAGTAATTCTTTACACCATTATACCCATCCAATTAAGGTGGTGGTGGAAAAACAGATTACACCACAGTGTGGAGGCGGTATTCTGTACATACGCACGCGCGGTGATTTTGTTTTCCGTAGGATGGATAAATGGAGAAATAGGGTTGTTTCATATTTATAATAACATATCATTATATTAGTTATACTGATGTTATTAATTTATATTTAAACAACTAAATAAGAGGAAGTAGCAGAATAATGAAACTTGAACGAATCGATAGAAGAGATTACCTCTTCTTTGACGCGCCTCCTCTTATCCTACTCCTACGGAAATAAATATGGTCTTTGAAGAAAACCAGAACCTCTAGTAGGTTTCTATGGAAGTGTAGAAGTGAAATTCGCAGGGTTTGGCCGAGCTTGAAGGATCAAATTTGTGTGAAGAGGAGAGGGAGGAGGTTCCCTTTTATAAGAGGGGTGAGGGGGACCTTAGGAAAAACAAAAAATATTATTTTATAATAAATTCATATCCGGTTTGTAATGGCTCCAAAGTGACTTCATACAAGGATACAGTGGGGATGTGTCTAAATCCTCTAAACAAATAGGTTTTAGACAAGTTTAGGTTACCATTTTAACCTTATCATTCTGATTTAACTCTAAGTTAAATAATTTAACATTTACCTTGTCTTCTTGTATTCTTACACTATATGGTTAATAAACTTACTATAAACTACCATTAGAATTCCAATTGGTTAATTATTGTCATATATATTATTATATAAGTCTTCTTTCTGATCCTTATATTTTTAGTACCATTCTATCAATTAATAATATAATATTTTTTTTAAAAACTCTTTTATGTCAATTTTGACACTATTTGGTATTTTGTTTTTTTAATCCATAACAACATTATTACTTCGAAAAAAATTCATCTAACCAACCCTAATATGTTATATTAACCAATAATTTTATTGGAATTCATAAAAAGTCTCCAATTAGTTTTATTTGGGTATTTATAATTTCAATTATGTTCATATATCATTATTAAGGTAATTACTACATCATCATTGTGTCATAAATAAATTAAATTATTTAATGTCCAAAAATTATAAATAAAATACAATTCTTTATGAAATATTTTTATCTTTCTAATGAATATTTATAGTTGAATTTATCTCATGTATAATCCTATATTAAAAATTTTTAGTTATTAAACATTGATTTTTCCTAATTTAACTATTCTTTAAATAAAATAATAATAAATGTCCTAATATAATCCAAGTTGACCTAAAGGGTAATATTTTATTCCTAAGGTTGTTTTTGGTCGAATTACACTTATCCAATAGAATTAGTACATCTGTTAGGGTAATAATAATATCATTTTTACCCTTAATTACCCTATTTACTTTTAACCGTGGTAAATACAAGTAAAAAGTTACTATTAACCAAATATTATTTTTATCTTATTGAACCACATTTTACTCCTTGATATTAAGCATGTCTCTAGGATTTTCAAAATTCCACTCACAGAAGCAGTAAAATTAAGTTTTATGTATATTTTCAAATTCTCCTTGGAGGTGGGTAAAAGACTGTGAAAAGTTCAATAAAATTTTCATCTATCTAAAATTATTATAAAATTACTCCAATTAATTAAATTGAACTTATATAGGTAATATGTATAAATTTTTTACCTAAAATAAATTTAAATAAAAAAATAATTATTTAAATAAAAATTCTGTTTTAAACTATAACTCAGTATTTTTCACTATTCATCAAAAATTGAATGTTTTCAGAAAAATACCAAAAATTCACTCTAAGGTAATTTCGATATTCCAAATCCAAAAATGAAGTCCATTTTGAAATATTAAATTTATCAAATTTCAAAAAGAGGGAATTACTATTCATAATGGCCTGTTTATATAATATTTTAATAACATATCGTTGTTTAGTGAAACCCGATATTGCGTACTACACGCGCTATCGAGGAAGGCCGCGATTACGTGTAATGCAAGCCATGTCAGAGCTGTGTGTAGTACAAGCTCCCTTTGGTGTTGTGTATAACATAATCAAAACTTATTTCATTTATACATTAAACAAAATCTATACTTAATGTCGTAGAGAATAATTTCTATAAAAACAACATGAAATTGTATGTAACCCAAGCCAAGAATAGTGTTGCATATACTACAAGCTAATACGGTGTTGATTATCGTAAAACCTAATCTTGGTGTAGTGTACAATAGAAGACATCAGATAAATTAAAAAAATTATGTCATAAAATCTCAGGGTGTTACATTCTACCCCAATTAAAATAAATTTCGCCCTCGAAATTCATCGGGGGTTATAAATAATTTACTACTTGAAAGTTTCATTCATAGAAACCCACATCTTAAAAAAATACAAAAAATTAATTTTAAAAAGTGATGTATGAAACGTAACGGTTACCCAAATTAACTCATCGCTGGGTTTCCACATAGGAGAACATATCTGAAAATATGGATATGGAAGAGAAATATGATGGTCATGTTCAGATAGAGAGTGGTAGAGAACATGGCTATGAAAAATTCAACAATCACAAAGCCATAAATTTCTGATGATCTAAGGTACCATCTTGGACAACTTTTTTGGTTTTCAAGATCATTTCCTTAAAGTTGAAAAAATGGAATTAGAAGAAAAACTTAATTAATTTCGGTGCAATCTCACCATTGGTCATTCCTTGAACAATTTACACTTCATCTCTTAATGATATGAAGTTGAATTCTTCATTCATGAAGTGTTAGTAGATCATGTGACAGAATGATAGGTCATTCCATCTATCTAAAACATAAGGTTACCAAAAGTTATATACATAAGTCCATCTATGGGGAGAATAATATTATATGATTCAAAAAATGGACTTATACTTCATGTAGAATCCTGATTAATAAAATAAAACTAGTTTCTACTGACCAGGGACTTCATGTAGGCTAGTGGAAGGTGATAAAGGCTTTTCACACTTTGGTTGTGGGTTCTATTCCTACAACCTTGTCCGATGCGGCAGGTTGTCATCCGTCCTGCAGGTTTTCCTTTTTCTAAAACTACACTACTATAAAATTACAGAAATAATATCGAAAAAACATTTCTAGCCTTAAACAATACTATCTGATGTCTGACATAATCCATTACAATATTTAGACTTATCCAAAATACTTCTGTCCAATCTCAAAGTATAAAGAAAACGATTACTGGAAAGGTCACATAAAAATCACGTGAATACCATCATTTATCTCCCATATATCATAAGATATATCATGTTGATCGCATTCCAAACATGTGAATACCTTAATCATGTATTCTCTTGAAACATAAATTACCATAGAACCTTAGTGAAAACCTGAATTCTGTCAAAAGTTAACTCTTTCCACATACCAAAATCCCAAAATTTCTATATACTCAAACCAAGATATCACATTGTCCTAATATCAGTCATGAGGTCATTAATACTATCAAACATCTAATTATCTTTGTATCCCTTCATTATGCGCATATCATCTACTTTCCAAAAATATCTGAATAAAATTTCAGGGTTACCAGTACCATTCGACATATACTTTCAAATACTTTAGGAAAAACAATAGTGTTACAATCTTTAAATGTGTTTGTATTGCATAGTACCATTACCTATACAACATAAATCTTGATAAACATACATCATTCCACTACCATCTTAATCCATTGACCGAGATTCAACAATTTTTTCATCTCACATATCATATCTAGTCTCTTCATTATCATAAATATAAATACTACCCATACGACCATGCTGATTCTCTTCACGAGACTTTCCCATAGGGAATTGGTTTGAAAAATGCACATATATTCCACATTTAAAACATTTAACCATTGTTGATGTCTTAGCAATACCATTATCATTGTCCATTGTGTTAACTAAACCACTTCCTTTGAAATTACTAGCTTTGTGTCCTTATTTTCCACAACCAAAGCATCTTCCTATTCCTTTGAAACATTATCCCTGATGCCTCTTCCCACATGATTTAAATGAGGGGAATTGACCTTTATTTCATCTATAATCATCATGAAACTCCATCATTCTCTTATTAGCTGAGTCGGGATACTTACCAAAGTTGATATTATTGATCATATTATGATATTTATGATTAGGCATAATAACAATTTTTAGACTTCCAAATCCCATTTCATTTTTTTTCTCATGAAGAATATCATTCCATTGTCCATTAAATCCTCAATTATCAAGAATCTTCCTGTTTCCATCCATTTTGTAAAACACAAAAATAATAGTGTGAGAGGAAAAAATCATGCTTGAAAAACAACATAATAAATGGGGAGTATCTTCAATATATAACATATTAGGTTTAACTCTAAGATTGTTACCTTAATTCTACGACTATAACCTATATGTATACTTAGCCTTAGAGACATCCCTAGATATACCTTAGAAATATCTCTGGGGATTTCACTAATATTTTCGAATCCTAGTTTCCAAAGGCTAACTAAACCTTTCCTCTAATACCAACTGTAGAGACCCAAAGCTTGACGTACATAGACATTACATTATTTTTTCTGAATACTTAATACATTAAAAAAACAAATGCACAAAGACCATATTAGTTTATCGTTTTTGGAAACACGGAACATAATTAATCTTCTAATCATGGTGAAAGATCATTAACATCTCCCATAAATATCTTCCCCCTTTTGTTTTCTTACCTAAAACATTTATTTATATCCTGGTGAAAATAAAACACAAAAAGGGTGAGCTCAAATGTTCATTAAGGGTAAACATGGAGAAAATAAAAACAATCCATAAACATTTGAAAGTAAAAACATGAACATAAAACTTCAAAATCATTAGAAATGACATAAATATTGGCAGTACATAAGGAATAGATCATAAAGGAACATTAATCATGAGAAAATATCATGGGAATAAAACATGTAATTTTGGAAAACCATTAATAACATGTTATTATTTCCATAGTAGCCAAGGCATTGCTTCCAAGACTATCATAGTGGAAAAAGTCCCTTACTGAATTGAGTTCACTCCTCATTCTAGTCCTGTATCACTGAACCAGATTAACTTTCTGTTCCAGCCATGTCTATCTCATGAGATATAAACATTTACCCAAATCATTGGAGGGAGATATAGGTCCCATCCATCTCGTAATGAAATCATTTTTACATGTGTCACAACATAAACATAAATCATTCATCATAACCCAAAGAATAAAATGGGTTTCATAAACATCATTCCATCATAACATAATCCATATAAAAAAATGGATATCATTTCATCATACAAAAAGTGAAACAATGTAAATCATAGATACATTATACTTGAAACAAACACATATGAAATAATGTCATCTTAGATGGAAAATGGTTTTTGATAAAACACTTGAAATGAATTCTTGAGGAAAATATCCTTTCTTCTTAAAAATCATTTTCATTTCACAAAATTCCATGAAATTTTAAAAGAAAAGTATATTTTTGAAAATATTCATGAAATATTTTAGAGTAAGCTACATGAAAATAAGGCGTTATAAAACCGTAAAAATCCGTTCATTCCGTATAAGTTAAAAAAACATTCTCCTCGTACTTTTGAAGGAAAAGTAAAAACGTACCACGTATAGTAAACAAAAGAAATATTCCTTCCATAAAAAAAAGTAAAAGTCATAGAGGGGTAAAAATGACTTTAAACATAAATGGATGAATGTTAAACACTTTATGAAAAACATTTTTATGAACATGGATGACAAATATAACCCCAGTTACTACTTACGTATAAGTAATCTGAGATAAAAATGAGATTGAAAAATTATCCCTTACCGTAGGTCCAATTTCTTTTGTACGTGTCCGAAACTCTTTTATAGAGGGTTTAAACATATTATTAACTTGTAAAAGTTCCATAATAATATTTATGATATCATATATGATTCACATATGATATTATATTACCCGTTCATTTGTCAATTCCTTGTTAAAGCAGAGTTTTGGGTAAAATCGTTTCATTTATCGTTCATGTTTAGACTTGTTTTTCGTGATACTATTATTACTTATATCATGATTTACTTACTTCCAGAATGTAAGACATGATTTATATATCATATATTTCCAGTATATATATATATTATAGATAGATAAATGAAATGAAACACACCGTTCATAGAGACGGTAGTCCGTACGTACACATGAACGATGTTTTCCTTTCCTTATTGACTTGAATGGAAGTAAGTAGATGACATATATATATATACATAAATACAGAAGAATTATTATGTCATATATATCATTATTCTTCATTATATACACTTTATAATCATTCTTGAATGGTTAACATGGATAATGAATCTCATCACGTCGTGGAGACGGTAATCCGTATGTACGCATTCGTGATGATATCATTCCCAATTTTTTGAATGGAATTGGAGTGGATGATATAATATCTCATATTTAGTATCATGTTATAATAACCATATATTTTTATTCTTTACACCATTATACCCATCCAAGTAAGGTGGTGGTGGAAAATAGATTACACCATAGCGTGGAGACGGTATTCCGTACGTACGCACATGCGGTGATTTCGTTTTCCGTACGATGGATAGAAGGTGAAATGGGGTTGTTTCATATTTATAATAACATATCAGTATATTATTTATACTTATGTTATTACTTTATAATGAAACAACTAAAGAAGAATAAGTAGAATACTAATGAAACTTGAATGAATCGGTAGAAGAGATTACCTCTTCTTTGACGCGCCTCTTCTTAACCTCCTCTTAGGGAAATAACGTTGGTCTTTGAAGAAGAAAAGAACCTCTAGTAGGTTTATATGGATGTGTATATGTGAAATGGGCAGTGGCTGGCCGATCTTGAATGCTCAAATTTGTGTGAAGAGGAGTGGGAGGAGGTTCCCTTTTATAAGAGGGGTGAGGGGCACCTTAGGTAAAACTTAAAATATTATTTTATAATAAATTCATATTCGGTTTATAATGGCTCCAAAGTGACTTCTTCCGAGGATAGGGTGGATATGGGTCTAAATCATCTCAACCAATAGGTTTTAGACAAGTTTAGGTTACCATGTTAACCTTATCATTCAGATTTAACTATAAGTTAAATAATTTAACTTTTACCATGTCTTCTTGTATTCTTACACTATATGGTTATCAAACATACTATAAACTGCCAATCGAACCCCAATTGGTTCCTTAATGTCATATATATTAGTATATACGTCTTTTGGTTGATACTTATATTTTGTGGACCAATCTATCAATTTATAATATAATATTTTTTAATAACTCTTTTATGTCAATTTTGACACAATTTGGTATTTTGTTTTTTCTAAATCCATAAAAGCATTATTACTTTGAAAAAAATTTATCTAACCAACCATAATATGTTATATTAACCTCGAAAATTATTGTAATTCATAAAAATATCAAATTACTTTTATTTGGGTATTTATAATAAAATTATGTTAATATTTCATGAATACGGTAATTATTGCATCAACATTTTGTCATAAATAAATTAAATTATTTAATGTCTAAAAATTATAAATAAAAAACCATTATATAGTAAATATTTTTATATTTTAATGAATATTTATATTCGAATTTATATTATGTATATCCCTATATTAAAAATGGTTTAGTTATTAAACTTTGATTTTAACTAATTTAACTCTTCTTTAAATAAAATAATAATAAATGTCCTAATCTAATCCAAGTGGACCTAAAGGGTAATATATTATTCCTAAGGTTGGTGTTTTTAGAATTACACTTATCCAAATGAATTAGGACATTTGTTAGGGTAATAATAATATCATTTTTACCCTTAATTCCCCTATTTACTTTTAACCGTGGTAAATACAAGTAAAAAGTTACTATTCATAAAATTTTTTTTATCTTATTGAACAAAATTTTACTCCTTGATATTAACCATGTTTCTCAGATTTTCCAAATTCCACTCATATAAGCGGTAAAATTATGTTTTATGTAAATTTGCAAATTTTCCAAGGAGGTGGGTAAAAGACGGTAAAAAGTTCAATAAAATTTTTATATATCTAAAATTATTATAAAATGACTCCAATGAATTACATTGAACTTATATAGGTATTATGTATGAATTTCGATCTAAAATAAATTTTAATAAAATAAATAATTATTTAAATGAAAATTTGGGTTTAAACTATAACTCTGAGTTTTTCACCATTCATCAAAATTTTAATGTTTTCAGAAAAATACCAAAACTTCACCCTAGGCAAATTTTGATATTCCAAATCAAAAAATGAAGTCCATTTTGAATGATAAAATTTATAAAATTTCAAAAACCGGGTATTACTATTCATAACGGCTAGTTTATATAATATTTTAATAACATATCGTTGTTTAGTGAAACCCGATATTGCGTACTACACACGCTATCAAGGATGGTCGTGATTGCGTTTAACTAAAGCAAAGTCAGGTCTGCGTGTAGTGGAAGCTCCCTTTGGTGTTTCATATACCATAATCAAAACTTATTTCATTTATATATTAAACAAAAATTTTACATAATGTTGCATAGAATAATTTCTATAAAACGAACTTGAAATTGTATGTAACACGAGCCAAGAATAGTGTTGTGTATACTGCAAGCTAATACGGTGTTGAGTATAATACAAGCTAATATTGATGTAGTGTACAATAGAAGACATCAAAGAAATTAAAAATAATATATCTCATAAAATCTTGGGGTGTTACACCTTTCCTCATCCATTGTTACCACATTCCATTCCTCCCCAATAATAGAATTCAGGTTAGGTACTAGGGGTGGATCTAGATGAGAATCAAATGGCGATGTTTATGCCCAAAAGATAAGGGATTCAAAATCCATCAAAAAATTGTAACATCCTTCTTTTTACAATAAATTTTTTCCTCATGGTTCGAGATCCAATCCATACTGGGGATTATATCAAATTCAATCATTGTTATGATAATAAAATTAGTAAAATAAGAAGGTTTATATTCCATAATGGGGACTTCCTGAAACAAATTTATTGCAATGATACTTCCCTTAAGAGTTTTGACTGATAACTACATTATTAAATAAAATTGTAAATATCAATATTTCTTGGAAAACTAGTTTGATATGAAAAAATATAATGATCTAGAATCAAATAAAGCATTGGCTATGTTTGAGAAAACAAATAAAGTACCTACCACCACATCATTAGGAATTTAATCCTCCACATCCGTGACCACATAATCTTGGCCTAGCGCCCTTGGCCTTCATTGGGGAATGTTTCCTTGATGCATTGGACAATCATTTTCATAATTTCCTCTCTCCCGTCAAATGTATCATTGAACATTGGTAGTTTCTTTCTTCTCCTTACAATCCCGACACATGTTTTTTCTCCACACTTGTATAAAACACCCATAACCTTTATGAAAATACCAGGGTGTCTCTTCCCAAAATTATAACTAAGTGGAAGGTCAAATATTATCTTTTTACCCATTTCCATATTTCATTTTCCTAAGTTTTCATCTTCCCTCTTCTTCTATTACTTTCCTTTAAAATCATAGGACTTAGAGAATTAATTTTCCTTCTTGATAACACATGAGACTATACCATCATGTGATGAGAAACATTGAGAGAATATATCCCTTCAGAGGAATGATTTTAAACCATCAAATAATTGTTCAATATTTATTAATTCACTGAATGTCTTGCTAAGATTGGTATGTTAGATCCATAATTTTCAATATTCTCATTCTTTTTTTCCACAGATTCAGAAACTTACTTTCCATATTTCCTCACTGTTCAAGATGGAAGTATTTTTCTAATAATATTTCGTTAAAATCCCTCCATTACATTTCTTATATTTCTTACTCCTTCTTTGTGTTTTGGATTGAAGTCCACTATAGATCCACATCTACTTATTGTCAATAAACAGCCATGACAACCTTCTCTCTTTCGTTACTTTTCTAAGTGGGAAACATCTTCTCAAAGGAACATATCCACCACTCCCCTAAGCATGGGTTTATAGTCCCATTAAATTTTGGAGGTCATTATATCATAAAGCAATCTAACATAGCCCCTTATATTGTGGATCCAGTTTCTCTATACAGGTAAGGTAATTATTCCTAACCCGAGTCAGTTGTCCCAGTATATTTATAATTTTCTCACCACCACTCACAACACCAGATCCAATATATTTATCCTACCTTAATGGCTCAAAGGACATCTTTTTTTATTGATTATTGATAACCCCCTTTCATGGGATGAGTGGAAACCCTTATAAGACCCGTAGGTTTAGAGATTACATGACCTGTAGGCTATTGGAATTATGCAGACTGTACATGGAACTCCTCACCCAGCTTCTTCATCATGATATCATCTCTCCAAATTTCTTATGGCTGTTCGGCTATGCATCCCAATCAATCATAGGATAGTACCAATGGAAATTCCACACACTCTCTTTCTAAAAAATCATCTTACCTTCTGCTCTAGTGAATGTGCCACCTCTAATCCCCATCTAGAGTATTCTTCTTATAGAGTCTGTCTGATCATTACACACAATTTTCAGGTGGCCCGGAGGCCTTAAGGTGGCCCGTAGGCATTGAGGTTGCCTGAAAGCCTTACTTTCTTGAAGGCCCTGGGTGGCCCGATGTTATTAAAGGACCCAAGGACCAAACTGGTGGCCTGAAAGCCCAAACGGATGAATAGTTGCACCTACTACAGTACCGAACAGTTCTTTCTACAGTGTCTTCTACAGTACCTACTACCATACCGGCTACAATACCAACTATAGTTCCTTCTATAGTGTCTACTACAGTACAACTACAATATTGCTAAATTTTTTAGTCGATTTGTTTGTTAGGCTTATGAATGAGGAGTGGGGTTTTGCTCAGCGTGTGGTTTTCAGCTTGCAAGGGCCGCGATATATTCTTCTTAGATTCTTTAGAGAGGATGATTTAGTGCATGCATGGTCTAGGCCAGGAAGATTTGTTCAAGGCTTCCACTTTCATCTACTTCGTTGGTCCTTCGATCTCTACATGGAGTGTGACCCTTCAACCACAGCATTTTGGATTCAACATCCCAGTCACCCGCTACCTTTCCAGAATCTGACATTACTCCTTTCTATAGGTAATTCCATTGGGTGTTTTCATTATGCTGATCGGCAGACTTCCTCTCTGAAGCACCCGATTGAGGCACAATTCTGTTTTGAAATGGATCTCTTTCAACCCCCTCCCAAAGTTGTGTGGATTTTGATCTATGGGGAGTACATGTATTGCCAACCGATTGTTTATGAATCTTCGACCACACTTTTCTCCTACTACAATAGATATGGACATAGTCATCTTGACTTCTAGAATAAGGCTTCATGTTCTAATGAGATTGAACAATTTGGTCTATCAGTTGGGCCCATTTCACAGTTGAATGCTTCAGGGGATGCACACCTGGAGGAATCTCCAAATGTCTAGAATAGGGGGTCCCTATCTCCATGGGTGGGGATCATTCCTTGAAATATCCAATGGGTACAATCTAGGGGTTTTCATCAGTTTCCATTGAAAAAGGAGTTACAAAGGTTTTAGGGCCTCTTATCTCAGAGGTGTTTCATCAGCTGCATCATGGTCTGGGTGGCAGAACCTTTCCAAGCAGCTCGAGCAAGGACATGTAGGCGTATGAGGTTCAACATGACGGGAGGCCCTTGCCTGCGAATGCTGATCAGGACTGCCAAAGGGAGGGGCATGTGGTTAGGGATGTCCTTTGGGATTCTTCAAAGGTATTATGGGAGGTCACTCCATCAAAAACCAAGGGAGATTTCATGAAATATGACGTTAAGGGTTATCTAACCATTGAGGATTCACAACGACTGGTTTCAAAAGACAACCCTAACCATCTTCAATTCATGGGCCGAGGTCTTGACCAGATTAAAGTTCTGGACAAGCTAAATTAGGTCCCACAGGTATCCTCTTATGCTGATAAGCACAAAGCAAGGGGGCCCATCAGGACCTCTCAGAATCATTTTGTAGTACTGGGTGAAGAACACTTATTTAATAGTGAGTAACCAACATGCGTGTCATGGATAAGGCACTGTAGTTAAAACATAAACATCCCAAGAGGAAATGGTTGAGGCTTTAGACATGATGAGTCCAAGGGACTGGCCTAATAGGAGGACAACCTTAGATCCTTTATACAAAAGGCAAATAACAAAACCATGGATTCAAATGGCTTCATTTTGAACAATTAGATGGTGCGTAGAAGGAAGGATTTCTCCAACCTCACTAGCCCTCCCATTACATGATCTACATGCAGGGAAAGTTGTCACCGAATGATTATACAAAGGTTGGTACCTCAACCCGGAACAGGCCCAAAGACCCTAGCCAACAAGAGGTGACTGCCATCACTAAGGACCTGGTTAGGGCAGGATGGGAGGATGCCTCTCCAGTTCGTCCCACAAGTGGTGTGAAGTTGGGTGGTCATGGGCAGCAGTGCGAGGAAGGTCCCAAAGCTGATTATCAGTGCTAAATGGACTCAGTGCTGGAACATAGGGATTTAATAATACATTCTAATGAGGAAATGGTTGGAGATACTTTTGATATTAAGGAACTGAAGAAGATGAGACTGATCCATGTGGCCACTACAAATGGGCAAAGAGAGTGGGCTGATAAGCAGGCTCGAATTCTACTTAGAGGCTTCAACATGGAGAAGATTAGCAAGGATGAATACAATAAATCTTGGGAAAACATGGAACTTCTATTCGAGGGTACCTTGAAGGATCCCCCCGAATCTATGGTAAATTTTATTCCTTGGGTTTTGTTTAGGGAAAATGATTCCAAAACACACACCCTTTCTTTAACAAATATGTCGTATCATTTGGTACTGAAACTATTGAGCTGTGAGGGTTCCCACTATCCCCTTAATAGTGACTATTTTAATAAAAAATCAATGTTGTATGTGGCATACAATAGATTAGTTTAAAAATCATAATGTATAATATCAACAAAAAAAATAGTTATCATAAATTTAAATTCTATACATAGCTAATCTAATAATCATAAACATTGTTTATTTGAGAAGAATTTTAATTTTAAATCCTTCTTAATTGCTTGTAAATAAAATGTGAATTATCCTAAGTATGTCCCCTAGGAGTGTCAAACCAGGTACGTAGTAAGGCCCATTGTTATGTACCAGGATACCCGGGGTAAATCCCAAAACTCATTGTCAAAATTTTCACTCCTAGGTACATATGTGCCAAAACTATATCAACTTGTAATATCTAAACATTTATGTATTTTCTAGAGAGATCCACATAATATATTCCTCACCAAAAATTCCAACATGTTCTTATATGTTTATCCTCAAGGACTATCATAGGGTATTATTCTTTAATTAATGATTTCTAAATATAGTTTCCATGTTTTCTACTAAACATCCTTTGAAACCAACTATGAGAACCCAGACCCTAGTTTCTTGGAGTCTCTGCTAAATAAAGGTTGTGTAATTCTTTTTCAAAAAAGTAACCAAATATATACACAACATACTAAATGAAATAGAATCTTTTTCCAGCCCAGGTTCTAGATAATTAGAATCCAATATTACATTTAAATTTCAATGTACAATTTACAATATACATTAAGAAATTAAATAGAAAAGAAATGCTTCAACATTAGAATTTATTATTATCCCTACCCCTAAACCTATAAAAATGATTTGAAATAAATGGGGTGAGAACAAAAAATACCCAGTAATGGGTTTTAAAACAAAACCATTAAGAAAAAAAATTTCATTATAATTTTTTTTAAAACACATACATTAAAAACATGGACATAATATTTCAGATAACATGTCATCATCATTATTTTAGAGATTCATAAATAGTTTTTCAGATAAACCATGCTCAAAATTTGAAAACATATTTTTGATTTATAGTAGAATGTAACATGAAATTGTTCAC
The DNA here is from genome assembly GCA_963277665.1 of Viscum album. NCBI lineage: Eukaryota > Viridiplantae > Streptophyta > Magnoliopsida > Santalales > Viscaceae > Viscum > Viscum album. The sequence continues at coordinate 518,114,892 of OY728135.1, read as the reverse complement.
ACACATGAACAGAAATGAAATAAGTTCCACCCATAAGTTAGATAACGACCAAACATAATCATTCTATGACATGCCAGTGGTGCACATAAGAGTTCAATCATGAAATAATATTTAATAAGAATTAAACATAAAATGATGTCATTTATCATTATGGATTGGATACTAAATATTAATCCTTCTTTAAAAATGAATTTCTATAAAAGTGTATGCTTAAATATAAATCTTTCAGCCATGTGAACTTGGAGATATAAAACTAATTAATACTGGTTCATAGAGAATGATCATCATCCATGTATATTTTACTAGCTGAATATTCACATTGAATTTTACTTACTAGAATCGTTATGAGGGAATTCATAATGAAGAACATCATAAACATTCTTTCAAGGCCTCATCCCAAGACCATACATAACTATTTTTTCAGGGCCTCTTGCCAAGACCTAGTTTGTATCATGAGACATACCGACTCATCGAGTGGCTATAGCAGGCTTAACCCATCCCATAATAAGTCCTATGCATTACTCACATGTCTAAAAAAAGCATGTCATTAAATAAAAGTGTTACATACCACTTTGATTTACATAAATATTATAATAGTTTAAAATAGTTCATTAAATGATCAAAAGTATCACATACCACCTTCGAAAATTTAGTTCTTAATCCATGTATTATCATAAAAATATTAATCTCATACATAATTTGATTGAGTTAATTTCGAAGTCATAAATAAAATGAATAATGAAAAAAAATGAAATTTAATCAAAATTGAATTTAATGTTTTTTCATTTAATAAATTATCTTTTACAATAAATAAATATGTTTCACACATAAAATTATAAATAAAACATTTGAATTCATGAAGAAATCCATGTGCTTGATAGTCTTAGAAAATTTATTTGAAACCATGAGTTTATTTTGAATTAAAGATGTGTCGATGTTATGCTTGACACATGACCATTATGGTATGCAGATGTGACATCCCTAAGTTTAAAATAACACAAAGACATGTTATGCACACTTTTTTTAAACATGATGGTAAGTATTATAAAATGTCCTTAAACATTATATCCTTTCGGTATATATTTATATATACACCATGAGTTTAGTTTTTAAAATAAAGGAACCTAATGTTTCATATATAAATATGTATATATATATTCACTTATATGACATGGTGTTTATAATAATCTAATTTTCTGAATAAATTCATATTTAATAAAAATATCCATATTTAACAACAGATAGAACATAGATTAAAATCCTTAAAAATAAAAATTTCCATAAGAACATAAATGAATTCCAGTTTATATACTTATATACATATAAAGGAACATTAATGATTTGTTCTCAATATAAGAGGTTGGGTCATATTATATAACAGTGCCACTGAGGGTCTGATTGGATGAGGGTTGGTGTCCCAGAATCTGGCCATGGTGAGTCCACATATGACTTCATGAAGGGTCAAGTCAAGGTGGATGATTTGAGGGACCACTGTATTGGGGTTACACATTCTACTCCCTCAAAGGTACCTTCTTATCCGAGATGTGTTAAATCTTGCGGAAACATTTACCTTCATACCTTGAAATCATCAGTTGGAGATGTTTTTGATAGACTGCATCATGATCTGGATGGGAAGAAATTATAGGGTAAAACCCCACTTGGTTAAAGAGATATTGAAGGGATGGTGGTTCATAATGAGACACCTTCACCCACAGTGTTGGGGAGCTATAGGAAGGATGGGAACATGTTTAAGCAGTCATTAGAGATTGATGGTAGGATACTCCCCTCTTATGCAGAAGCTGTGCATTCTAATGTTGTAGCTGCTCAATCCCATCAGCCTTATAACGGTATCCCATCTACACTTACTCAAGGGAAACATGAGCAGGAGTTTACCCAGGGGGATAGACTAAAATGAATTAGAGGGCCTGGTTCTTAAAAAAGCATTGCCACCATTGAAACTAGGAACCAGTTTGATGGATTGGATGAAGACTCTACTTCTGAAACATTGTCCTCTATGTCTATGGAAATAGAAATGGCATAGGATTGTCTTTGGTTATCTTCAATGAATGGTAGGAATACTACTCTAGATGCCGATGGGTTTATCCAGCACGTGCGAAAGCTGTAGAGATGGAAGGATTACTCTAATTTACCTAGTCATCTGGTGAAACGATGATAAAGTAAAGGTATTCCCCCTAAAAAGGGGTTGTCAGCTACAGGAGACTCTCCTAAGAGAAAGTCCAAGGGTCCTACAAAGCATGAGAAGGCATACCCCATTGTGAAAAGACTATTGAATCTAAGATTGTTGAATATCCTATCATTAAACTAGAAAATGTAGATATCGAGGAGGTGGATCTCCTCATGCACTCTAACAAAGAAATGCTCGAAGGGTCTTTTGTGATCAAAATCTCATAGGAGGATGCCCACAGAATGTATGAAGGACTGGGTCAGGTTTATACGAGTGATGAACAAGGCTCCTGGATTGATAAATATTATCGTATATTGATCTAAGGATTTAATGAGGGTAAAAACAGTCTGGAGGAACATGTGAAAACATGGGATAAGATGGATCATTGCTTCAAGGATCTCGTTAAGGACAACCCAGACATAGTGGTCACCTCCCTCGAATGACAATTTTTCAAGGTAAAAAACTCAAACTTCATCAAATTTAATTGGAATGGAGTGATGATTTAATATGAGGTTTGATTCTTCTATACTTGGAACATTGATGGTTTCTCACTTTTCCGTAAAAGTGCTTTGAAATAGAATAATAATAATTTATTTATAAATGTGTAATTATAAAAAATCTTTTAAACTCACTTAATAGACATGCAAAACCAAATCTACAGATACAAGCACATTGTATATCACATGAAATACCAATTGTCAGCCATGCATCCATTTTTGGATTCTTCTGATAAATGTAAAATTCAAACGATGCTTATGAATATAAAATTTATAAATAAAAATCTTAATTAAATCATTTCAATTAATTAATTATTTTTCTTTAAAGTAAACCTTTAAATTTAATTTGAAATCATGATTATTAATACACGGTATATCATTGTGCATAATCGCATGGCTATGACTATATGCAGATGTAGTGCTCTTAATTTTTAAATAGCTTGATGACATGGTATGCACACTTTTTAGAAACATTGAGATAAAATTATAAACATAATAATAACCATTTTATCCACATGTATATGTAATTGTAATTGATTCTATAAAAATCGTCATCAGGGAATAAATTCATCTATTAACAAACATAAATAAATGAGAATATTCATTGGAATAGTTAATGGGAAATAAAACTAGGATATAAGTTTTGTTAAATAAGTATATATAAGTGGATTAATTATTTTTTAATCATAAAAAATGATAACTATACTTGAAAATAATTACATTTTTAATGAAAAAATCCACTATACCAATTTAAATTTAAACAAAACTTGACAAAATAAATATACACCGCTTCATATTTAGTTCTAAAAAACATAGTTTGATATATATACATATATATATATGTATATAAATATATAAATGTATTCATATATATATATATATATTTATTTGTATTTTTTAAAATAAAATTAGTTTGGTAAAAATAAAACATACCTGTATAAATCCATAAAAATAAACATTTCCCATTGTAGAATTTAAAAAAAATTCAATAACCTAAAAAATTAAATTTAATTTAATTACTCACTTATAGAAATACAATTTTACATAAATGTTTGAAAATAAATAATTTTTCCATACTAAGATTTATTTAATAATAGTAAACATGTATATGAAGATAAATATTGAAGGGTTATCGAAAGAATAAAACATAATATAAATAAAGTAAAATAAATTACCGAAACATAAATTTTAAATTAATTACCTATAAAATGAAATTTGAACACTATAATGTATAATATTCCTTACAATGGACATCCAAAACATAATTTCGATAATAATTAAATTTATTCTTTGTAGAATTGATATTATATATGAATGTTGTTTGTAAATAAAACTAAAACTGTCAAATAAATTAAACTTTTAAAAAATGAATACCAAATTCAAGAATAAAATATGAATGTTCATAATATCTCCCTTACTAAATAAGTTTAACCATTTAATACTAATTCCCTAAACATTAAATGAAATTAAGAAACCTGCACAGGCTTGATTCCATTTAAGAGATGAGAAATACAGTGCAAAAGAGACCATATCTAAACCCCTAGCTTTGAAACTAATATTTTAGATATAGAATGATGTCTTTTATAGCCAAATATTCTCTCTATTTATACACAAATAACAATATATAATGAATTGGATAAATCCAATTTTGGGGACTAGAAATAGGATTGTTGTGTTTGTTGATGCAGACTACAAAATAAACTAAACAAATTTTGTTTTCGATGATTCTTTAAAATATTCATCTAGCTAAGAATATAAAACCAAAAATTGACATAAAATACTAGATAATGACTGCAATAGATACCCGTTGAACTACCAAACTCAAATCATTCCATGTAAGTTAGAGAAAAACATGAATTTACACGGTCCAAAAAATAAGCTGTTCAATGTCCAAAATCTAATGGAAAAAAGATAACAGACATCATTGATGGAAGGATAAATAAAAATGAGAAGAAAAACACATATGTAAAACAAAATTGGACATCTAAAACAACGAAATCACATTCCTACATTGTAGGTTGAAGAAAACATTGAAAAGCAACCCTAAATGAGATCGATGACATGAATTTAACATCCTTCACCGGTGCTCCAACTTCCTCTACCGAAGCTCTATGGTCGGCTCGACCTTGCCTACACCCGACTCCCCCACCAGCTTCAGCTTCTCCTAGTGCAAGACCATGCTAAGACTTCTCTCCCCAGATAAAACCCATAGACCCCGCTCTCTAGGTCACTTGTTGTGCAACTCGATGGAACCCAAGAAACCCTCAGCTCAATTTTTGTTCTCTAAAATTGTTGGACCCTAACCCTATATTCATTTTCCATTTTTTTAGTTTTGATTTAGAATTATTTTTTTTAAACTCACATTTTTTTATTTTTTATTTAAGGTTTTGTCTCTCCCACTTTGACAAATCATGACTGTAGTTAAGATATATTATAAAAAATTCATATTGTTTTTATTATATAATTATCATAATATAAATAATTTATTTAATATTCTTAATATAATGGTTAATATTTTATGAGTATAATATTATAAGTTTAATTTCTATATTACAATGCCATACAATAATTTTATAAACTAATAATGTTTTATATAAAAATAATATTATTTTTATTAATACTTCTTTAAAAAACATTATATTGGTATAATATAACTTTTCATTATGAATATTCAATATTCATTTACTAAATAATACTATTTAATAAAAATTAAATGACTGAAGTTATTAATATTACATTTTTTTTCAATTACATTAAATTAAGATAACACAACTTAATTTTTTTGATATTTTTAATATTACAACATATAATACATTTATATAATAATTTGTATTTTTAGGTATAATATAAATATGTAATTAAATTAAATTATAATTTTATAATTGTATTAGATTTATATTATATTCATAATTTTATATTATTCAAACCTAATACACACACACAGATATATATATATATATATATATATATCATATTTCAAAAACAAATTAACTTTATTAATATATAATTATCATTTAAAATATTCTATTAAATAGATTTTTTATAAAAGTAAATTCTATTTAATAAAAGTAGTTATTTTAAAATATTATTTAAACAAGGAAAAATAGTATTTAATTTTAGAATAAATTCGAAAAGTATACTAATAATAAAACAATTAATTTAAATTATTATTTAAAAATAAATTCTTTTAATAAAATAATTTTATAATAAAACTATATTTAAAATTTATGTGTTGTTACATTATTACCCCTGAAAAAAATTGAATCCTCGCAATTCATTTTGTCAGACTAAAACGAATACTGAATTTTAATTTTAAAAATTTAGAAAAAAAACACTAGGACCATTAAACTTCTAGGCTCGAAAACATCTAATCTCCAATGTTGTCTAGACCATTCTTTTGATACCAACTGTAAGGACCCGACCCCAGTTTCCCAGAGTTGGTGCCCTATTTCATTACATTGGAATATAAACAAGGAATATGCATCCCAAAGGACCATGTTAATTAGTGGCTTTGGAAACACGATACATACATAAGGATATCATTACAACTTGAAATGAAATACCACATATAAGTTTTATTGGGAACAACCAAAACTCAATGTTTATCCTTGTGGGCTATTCATAATAATATTATTCCTGTCCTGATAAAATGAAGCATAAAAAGGGTTGAGGTCAAAATCTCAGTAAGGGTATGTAATATTGTGGAAGATATCATAAACATAGACATAAGGCATGGTGAATAACTGAAAACACATGACTTTAAAAAAGAACATGAACACATTATGGAAATAATAAGAGTCGAATAAATAATTCCGAAATAAAGAATAATCATGGGTATTATTCTAGTCAAATACCATGATGAACATTCAATTACCAGTTTCATAATGAGTGAATGAATAATTTCAGACATCATAACCATTCTTTCAAGGCCTCCTTCAAAACCATAAATAATCATTCAGTCAAGGCCTTATTTCATGATGGTAGTTTGTCTCATAAGTCCTACTGATGCATCGAGGGGATATAGAGGGACCTACACATCAAATTATAAGTCCATTGTATTCATCAGATGAACTTGGATAACCCTAGAAACCATATACATTCATATTGTAATTGACATATGAAATGTAAATAACATTCCCCAATCATTAATCATAAGAACTAACCATTCAGAGTAAATTAGTGAATGGATTTAGGAAAGAATATCCACAATCATACTCATAAAAAACCATTAAATTAAATATGGTAGATGTTATAATATAATAATAACCACAGAAAATACATATTAATCAACAAGAGTGTTGAATAAGATGAAGATTCACTTATAAAATCATTGAGTAATTCATGAGATAAATACTCCTTTACTTTGAAAATAAGAGTACTTTTGAAAAAATCATTTTTAAACCCAGAAGTGAATTAAGGTTGTTTTCCCATAATAAAATGACTATTTATATGAAAATTATTATTTCTAAAAAAAATTTATAATTCCGATGAAATAGTTGAAAAGTTGACAGATCCCCTTGAATGGGTCAGTATTTTGGAATGAATTTGTAAAGTTCCTTTTAAGACGTGTAACTTCCAATAAAATAAAGAAGGATTAGAGTTGATAAAAAATATAGGGCCCTCACACCGAATTTATGAGGAGTAAAATATAATACATAAGAATCTAATTGAGGTAAGTAGACAATAAAAGTAACCTGAATGAAAATTGAGGTTTAGGTGGAATACCCTTATCTTAAGTCTAAAGGAGTTCCTCTTTTCATATTAATGACTAGAATAAAAAAATTTAGTGACATACATTAATGATTCCTAAACCTCCTATACATATAATTTATTTCTAATGACCGTTTAGGTTAATTCATGGCCTTTTTATGGGTTACGAGGTTAAATTTCATTGTTTTGGAGTGTTTTCTTCCTTGGTTTTCATGATCGGTTTACTTATATTCATGTACGAATAAAAATGTAAATTGAGAATGGATGTCCTGAATAGAAGATGTATGTTATTAGTGAACTAAAAAAATATTAGACAGTTATAAAATTCATTTGGTTATTTTGTGTGAAGATTAATCATTAAATAAAACATTAATTATAATAATTTTGATTAATTGGCCATTTTTTAACACAATGAACTCATTTGGATTTATAAATTAATATCATTTGTAAAAAATGATTATAGAAACTTAAATAATTTATAATACATATATTATAGCCTTTTTCAACGAAAAAATGGTTTCATGACCATAATTTAAGATGGTAATAGAAATTGGAAACTCGCTGTCCTTGAATGTGATAAATTAACACATCTTGGATGGTGTTTTCATTTGTAGTATAAAAGAAGGGGAAAGGATAGATGATTAATAATTATTCCTTTATCATAACAATATTATAGTGCATGTACGTTTCTAGATTCATAACATATTTAGATTAATGTAGGTGAGGATAGAAAAATAAAATAAAGTAACTTGAAATAAATGAAAAGAAAAGTGGAATTTACCGCTTGAAGTAACCTTCTTTGAGAGCCTCTTTAGGGGAGTGGTTTCTGTCTTTTTAGGAGACCAAGTGCTATTGGATTTGGGTGATGAGTTTGGGAGGATATTTTAGCATAATTTATACATGGCACAAAGCATTAGTGTAGTGAAGATAAGAGGGATTGATGAGGGTTTTTATAATTGAGGAGAGGAGGGTTTTCCCATTATTGTAATCATTATTTTATTATTTTGCCAAATAATACCAATAGTTTAGATTATTATGACCCAAAAAAGTAATAATTTCATGTGATTTCAAGCCAATGGTCATTTACATCATCCATGACTCAAGCATGATTCGAAAATTCACTTATTTATCATATTTTGTAAATTATAGAATTTCAATATTCACAAAAAATTCTAATATTTCAGAAAAATCCCAAAAAATAACCCTAACAATTTTTCAAAATGTTGAAATAAAATATGAACCCCATTTTTTGAAAATAATTTTCTAAATATTATTAATTTAATTTTTATATAAAATAATAATTTATTTGAAAAATAAAAATTTTAATACTATAATTGATTTTATAACACACTGAAAAATTAACCAAGATTATAACCATAAGATAATTAAATAATAACATAATTTACTATTCACAAGTATCATATTACAATTCATATAACTATTCAAAAGGTTTTGTTATTATTCACCAAAAATTATGTTTGTCTTATTAGACTCTAAATATCTTACTAAATGCAATAGTGTATGTCTGTTTTTTGAAATTCAAATCACTTATGGGGAAACATTATGATTACTATCTAGGTTATAACAAAGGTGTTATTTCATATAGACTTAGTGTTTCATGAATTCAATATTAAATTTATTTTCCAAAATCTTGGGGTGCCATAACCACAATGAAATTTCCACATCCACATCTCTTTATAGCCACATCCAGTTTCATTACCCCCCCCATATAACCATACCACACCCATCACAGACCCACTATACAACCACATGTCATCCACTTCCCCCAAACACATAAAAATATGTCTATCTAACATTACACTAATTCCTAACTCACAAAACTCAACAATTACACACACCACATCATATATCACAACACAACACATTAATATTTATCAAAGGGGGATGTTATTAAACTTAAATTAATTATTTGAGGGTGTTTTCATATAATCCATAAGACCATGAGGTATCTATTTAATTAAGTGAATATATGTGGTAAATTATTTAATTATTTTGGATGATACCATTCAATCACAGAAACAGAGGATTTCAAAAGTAAGTTATTGTAGTATAATCATTCCACAAATTGAAATGGTTTTTATCAAGTAATTACCACCATTTAATAAAAATATCTAATCAGATCAAATCAAATAAAAAAGGTTGTAACATCCTAATTCACATTCCCCTTCCCTTTAAATTCAATTTAAAACAATTTATTATCATTATTAATTTGTATGTAACCATGTTCACATGAGGTAACAATAATAAAATCATACCACATGATACAAATAAATACAAATGAAGGAAAAAGCTACCTAGAAGAAATAGTCTTTTTTTCATAGACTTTCTATACCAAAAAAGGTTGTTCATATAGGAGGAATCTTCTTTAGGGGATGGGGGAATCAAACAAAATTCACCACCTCATTCCATGGATACTATAGAAATACGGATTTGGTACATTAAAATTCAAGAAATTCCAAGGTTGAATGAGGATATCAAATGATCTTCTCTTTAGAATGATTGTTTAAGGCCCCATACTTAAAACATTACTTAATCTTGAGTTAAATAAATAATTCACATTGAGGGTCTTTTCAGGATTAGATTTTTAGAGAATTAGGCAATAACTATTAAATTACATCTCAGTTATTACAAAGTAGACATTTCTACTCAGTATCAATTTTTTTCAAAAAATAAAAACTCTTAAAAGAAAACATGAATTCTTTTCTCGATATACATCTTCTTGAATCATCCCTTTCTCTTAACCTTCCTTATACCTTATGAAAAACATTTCAAATAAATGGGATGAGAATCAAAAGATAAGTAAGGGTTATAAAATAATGAATGAAAACATTATCCCATCAATACTTACAATACATAATCCCTTTAACATACCTCATGAAATCATTTGATTTATGAATAACACATAGAAACCATAAATTATAAATGAAACTCATGGCATCCACATCATATATACATTGTAGCTTTCACAGCTACATAGGGAGTTATGTTGGAATACCCATCACAATATATTCCCTAATTCTCTTAGGAGAAACATTAAATTTTACCTCTATTATGTTTCTCAATTCATTACAGAGCTATCTTGGGCTCACCCACCCTTGGTTTATCATGGAACCACTCGCATACTTAAACAAATCTCAAGAACCATAACATAATCATAACACATGACAAAAGAATAAACATTAGATAACATTTACACATTGAAATCAAAATATATCATTTCAATATGTTGACATAATCAATCCACTCTCAAAACCATTTTCAATACCAAATTACATAAAAAGAGTATATGGTATTTATTTTCCTTTTATAAACATTATGGCTTGTTAAGGAAGGTAAATATCAAATAATGCTCACTATGGTGGCACGATCATTGTCACCGCATACGTTAAAAAGAAACATTTTTTTTTGTAATTTGGTAAAATTCTTCATAGAGAAAAGATTCCCTTTGAATGAAATTAAATGTCAAAGGGGGATATACCCTATATAAAGGAAATTTGTGTATAAATAAAAGTATGCCTCAATGAATAGAGAATGGGATGAAGTCCCTTACCTTGTGTTCAACTTGTCTTGTGCATTCTTTATCTCCCTAAAATATGAACTAATGTTAATTATACTTTATTCCAAACCTTTTTCAATTTTATTATTTCTTTTATATAAATTAATACATTGCTGTATCAATCATGTAATTATTCATGTTCATATCGGTCTTTTTGTCGATGTTCGGGACTTGAGTAAAAACGAACTTGTTATAATTACAAATTGTCCATGTTGTCCAAATTACATTATCTATAGAATGATATTCATGATTTAGATATCATATATATCACATATATATATATATATCTAGTATATATGTATTAATAATAGTCCATATCATTTGGATATTGAAAAATGAAATGCACCGTTCGGGGAGACGGTAAGCCGTACGTAAGAGTGAACACTACTTTCATTTCTTTATTTTATTTTTAAAGACTTGAAAAAAAATGATACATAGTTATATTATAATTCCATTAATATAAAATATTTTATATACATGACATAAGTTCATTAACACCATCCATTAGATGTTCCATGTATGGTATAAAAGAGTCATATCACTTTGAGGGGGCGGTAGTCCGGACCTCCTCAAATTAAATTATTATATTTACCCAATATGTAATCCGTAAAGGTATGATATAAAGGAGAAATAAATAAAAATAGAGACAATATAAATATAATATATATCACATATAAATATTGTTCAATTTTAATGGACACTATGAGGGGTGGTATGGAAAAATAAAACCATCATCGTTTCGTGAGGCAGTAGTTCGCCGTCCAAAGAAATAGTATTTTCTAAATCCATTACATTAAGGTGTGAGTAAGTTTAGTTTGAATAATTTATATAACAACAACCTAGTATATTGAGGATACTGGTGTTTCTTTGTAATCAATGAAAAGAATAGAACAGGGAGTGATGAAGTAGAATAATGGAAAGGAATTTTAGAGAAGATGCTACCTCTTAAATTGTGAAACTATATTTGATTTCAGCCAAAAAGACGCATTTAATTGACTTATTAGCAGGGGAATGATTCTAGGAGGAATAGGGGGATTTTTTTATATTATTGTAGAAGTGTTTGGATGAGGCAAGGGGCATGAGAAGTGTGTGTAATGGGTTAGAGGTGGTGGCCCATTATAAGAGGGGGCCCATTGGAATGTTTGAAGGTATTATTTTATAATAAATTGATTTTCTATTTCAAAAGGACCAAAACACATCATATAATAATATAATATGAATATAAGTGTATATAAAATAATCCAACAATAATTGGATAGGTTTTGGATATTTTTTAAACCTTATCTTTTTTATTTAACCCTTTTTTACTCTTACCATTTTATCTAGCATTTAACATTTTGAGAATCAAATTAGTTACCAAAACATGAAAAATATCCAAATAAAGATTCATTAATAATATTTAAGACGTTGTATAACTATTTTTCTGAATCTTTGAATTTTTGGAATTTTATAATATTTAATAAAATATTTTATTTTTTAAAATATGAATTATGTCACTTTTGACAATATTCATATCATGGCTTTATTAAAAATCCATTAAACATTATTTATTCAAAAAAATACATTAATAAAAATATAACATGTAACAATAAACCATAAAATTCGTGGATAATATTAAAATAACAAAATTACATTTACGATAACATTTTTAATACCATTTATAGAATCCTTTATTGATGAAGCATTCACTGCATCACCATTATGTCATAATTTATTTATTTATTCTACGTCTAAAAATTAAAAATATACTACCATGATGTATGAAATATTTTTAACTTTCTCATTACTATTTATAGTATAAAATATCAATTATATAACCCAATATAAAAATTGTTGTACGAAAAGAAATATGTTTATGTTACATTTTCCATAACATTAAATTCATTTTTATAAAATGCCGTTTTCACATACAAGAGGATCCATGAGGTCCCAAAATCAATACAAGGATTCCCATGGTCGTAAATGTATCATCCAATAGGATTATGACATGTGTTATGGTAATTTTATGTCATTATAATATTACTTTTTAGCCTTTTTACCATATTTACTCTTTAACCATGGTAAATAAAGTATTTTCTGAAGATACTATTGATAATGTCTAAAAAATATTATCCATTGACACAATTTTAAAATCCTGATTCAAAATATGGAACCCATTTTTCTAAATACAAATCATAGAAGTTTTATAAATTAACTTAAAATTAATTCATGTTGTCTAAACCAAAAACATGTTTTTAAGAAATAATAACTACCAAAAGATTAACATGTGTTTATATCCAATTTCAAAGATAAATTACTTAAAATGAAAAAATTGGATTAAATTATATAAATATAAGCCAATTATATGTTAAAATCATTTTTAAAGAAGATATAAACTTGTAAATAAATTATATGAAAAGGAATTTTTGACTTAAAATGCAATATTTTTCACTATTCATTAAAAAATAAACTTCATTAGAAAAATACCGAAAATTTACCAAATGTAAATTTTGATATATCACATGTAAATAATAATTTTATTTTTTTAAAATGTAACTTATAAAAGTTAAAAACACTAGATTCAAAAGGGTTTATCCATTAAAAGGCGGTTAAAATACCATTTAAAAATATTAGAGTATTTATGCTTAAAATGGGATTCATTATCATTTTAAGCCACTAAATTTTATTGGATAAATATAAAAACATTTAACAAACAAGTTTAGTCATGATATGGTTAGTTCTGTTCATTCCCTCCAATAAAACGGATAGGTGTTAACTACCATTTAAAATAATAATAATATATTATTATTTTTTTCAGTATGACTCAAAATTGTGTGCAATATAAGACTTCAGAGAAACCCATTGTTCCATGTTCGGTATTCCATCGAACAAAGCATCCTATTTAAAGTAAAATTAATATTTAATTCACAAAAAATAATAAATATGAAAATTTCATATTCTTTATTTACCTGGGATGTTACATCGTTCCCCCTTTTGGAAATTTCGTCCTCAAAATTTTATTTACTTATCAAATAAATGGGGGTATTTTTCCCACATAGTATTTCTAGATTACCATGTTGCCTCTTCAACCGCAAGATTTTTCCATAAAACCCTTACTTGATGAATTACCTTATTCTAAAACACTTTCTCTCTTTGGTCAAGAATCTAGACTTGTTGTTCATCATAAGAAATATTTTCTTCTAACTGAACAAATTATAGACTCAAAACAAGATATGGATCCAGCATACACGTTCTTAACAATGAAACATGAAATACATTGTTTAACTGGGATAAACATGGAGGTAAATCCAATATATAGGCAACTGATCTTACTTTCTCTAGGAATTCATAGGGTCCAATGAACCTTAGACTCAACTTTTTTCCTTCCTACCAACACACATAAAACTTTTCCATGGGGAAACTATGTGAAAGACATAATGATATACCTAAAAAGAAAGATCCTTCCTCTAGTTATTCACATATCTTTTCAGCCTACTCTGAGCTGTTACCATGTGCTTCTGAATCAATTGAATTTTTTTTCCATTTACTTTACCAATTTTGGTCCCATCAACATCCTTTCACCAACTTCATCCAAAAATCTGGAGTTCAACATCGCTTTCCATATAATGCCTCAAATAGTTCCATCAGTATACTGGAATGAAAACTGTTAATATAATAAAATTAATCCAAAGAAAGAGGGTGGTCCCAGCATCCATAGTAATCCATTTATAAGGCACTTAGAATATCATCCAATGTCTAATTTGTTTGTTCTAACTTCTCATCTGATTGTGGATGAAAAGATGTACTAAAATTTAATTCAGTACCCAATGACTTCCAAATTCCCTTCCAAAAGATAGAAGTGAACCTGGGATTATGATTAGATAAAATGGAGAAGGGAAATCCATGTAACATGACTATCTAATTAAAATAAAATTGAAAAAGATGATATAGTGACAGAGTATCTTTAATTGAAATAAAATTATCATATTTAGTTATTTGATCAACAATAACCCAAATTGAATTATTACCTCAAGAAGTCTTTAGTAATCCCACGACGAAATCCATGGACCCATTTTCCCATTTATACTCTAGAACCTGTAATGGATGAAGCATCCGTTTCAGTAATATTCAACTTGCATTAACCTGTTGACAAGTCAAACACATCATAGTAATGTCATCTGTATATCTTTTCATTCCATCCCACCAGTAATACTCCCGAAGATCTCTGTGTATTTTATTACTTGAAGGATGAAATGTAGACAGAGAACTATAAGCTTCACAAAACAACACTTTCTTTAGCTCTAAATCACAATGCACATATAATATATTTCCAAATATCAAAATTCAATCATTATCAATGTTAAATTCAGGTAACTTACCCTTCTGAACTAACACTACCTTTTTATGCAACTCATTGTCTTCCTTCTACACTTGCTTAATTCTGTCTGAGAGAGATGATTTCCTGGACACCTGAATCAAAATAGAGGAATTTACTACTCTAAAAACTTCTATGAAAAATTTAATAAAACTGTTAATCAAAGGATCTTGTCCAAATGTAATAAGGTTAATGTTGCATTAAATTATCGACTGAGAACATCAGACACATTATTTTCTTTTCCTAGATGGTAATGTATTGTGCAATCATAATCCATGATTAATTCTAGCCATCTACTATGTTTCATGTTCAATTCATTATAAGTAAATATATACTTAAAACTATTGTGATTAGTATATATTTCACACTTTTCTCTATATAAATGTTGCCTCCCAATTTTTAAAGCAAAAACAATACCAGCTAATTCCAAATCATGTGTAGGTTAATTTAACTCATGAGGTTTCAACTAAAGTAAAACATAAGAGATTACCTGATCATTTTTCATAAGGATAAAACCAATTCCTTTTAACAAAGCACCAATGTTAATGATAAATTCACCATCTCTGGAAGCTAATTCCAAAACTAGATCATTCACCAATTTTCTTTTCAATTCCTGAAAACAATACTCATATTATTTTATCCAAATGAACATAACACATTTTTGATTTAACTTAGTCAGTGGGATAGATAACCATGCAAATGATTCAAAAAACCTCCTATAATAACTTCATAAACCACAAAAAATATGAATCTTAGTTATATTTGTGGGTCGTTTCCATTCTTTATCAAAAAAATTTTGTAGGATCAACTATTTTTCCATATTTAGAGAATTTTTTTCCATGGAATGAAATTTGAGGAAAAGAAAACTCACACTTGGTGAATTTCCCATACAGTTTCTTTTCTTTTAATGTTTGGAAGAAAACCCTCAAATTACTTTCATGATTCTCATACTTTTAGAATAAACCAAAATATCATCAATAAATACAAACACAAATTTATCCAAGAACTCATAGAAAAATCACTTCATAAGATCCATGAATACAATAGGTGCATTGGTTACATACAAAAGGCATAAATACCAATTCACAATGGACATATATAGTAAGAAACATGGTCTTTATATTTTCTACTTCAATTACTTTAAATTAATGGTACCCCGACCTCATGTAAATCTTCTAAAAATACCGAGAACCCTGAAGCTGATCAAACAAATCATCAATATGAGGCAAAAGATACTTGTTATTAATAGAGATGTTATTCAGGGCTCTATAATCAATGCAATGTCTCTTTGAAACATCTTTATTTTTAACAAACAAGACAAGAGTCCCCCATGGTGATGTGCTAGGTCGAATGAAACATTTATCTAATCACTCATTCAATTTCTTCTTTAACTATAAAAGTTCAATTTGAGCCATTCGATAAGGGGGTTTTGAAATTGGCTTATCATCATGAACTAAGTAAACAGTAAATTCAACATTCTGATCACATATTATAATAGGATAGTCATCTGAAAAAAATCAATATACTCATTTACCATTAGCACATTATTAATATGAATAAATCTTTTGTTTTACACAATATGTGAAAGGTATAATTAAAGTCAATATTTTAATAGTTTATTAGCTTCCTGATATGTTATAAAATGTAAGGGTTCAATCCTATAAAAATTTGAAATTCTTTCTGAAAAAAACAACTTTTGCTCTATAGTCAATCTTAACATGATAAACAGAAAGGAAATCCATACCCAAACTAACACACACTCTACTAGAGGTAGAAAAATAAGGTTTTTTGGTATATTCATTCCTCATATAAGGATATGAAGGTTCTTATAATTTATAGTTTTCTCCACATTTCCTCCTAGTGTTTCTACCATAAGTTCCGGATTCATATCTTAAGATGGAATTACCAATTTAATAGAAAACATCTAAAAAATGAAAGAATGTGTAGACCCTGAATAAAAAAAAAATATTGGCATAATCTAAATAAATAAACAGTGTACCTAATAATACTTCATTTGATGTCCCAACATTTGCTGAAGTAGTTGCAAATGATTTCACCACCCCTTTTTTCTTGTAGTCTGACTGCTTTCCCTTAGTTGAGTTCTTCACTGGACACTCATTTACATAATGACCCATTTCATTGCACTTAAAAATTTTTACTGACTGTAATTTAGATTTTGTCTTACCATCACCTTGATCTTTTTTAGTGAAATTACGACCCTTATTTTCTATTTTAACACATCAGAAGCACTTACCAGAATTCGAAAGGCATCACCCAGTGTGCTTTTTATGATAATTTTAAAAAACTTAAACATATGTTTCTTACCATCATACATTTTTAAAGATTTATTCTCTTTTTATGCCACCTTGACCTTTTATTATATTGTTTTTAAAAGAACACCTGATCATAAAAAACTCCATTTCCACCTTCTCCATGCATCTCAAAAGTTTTTCATTACTTTTGAACTCAAAATAAGAAAAATCCCTTCAATAATTTGGAATTAATCCAAAGTAAAAATGATTGATTTTAATTTCAAGATCTGATATGAAATTTGGATCATTACTTTCAAGTCAAATGAATTTTTCTTCATAAGAAACCACTAAGTCATCCTCATGATTCAATTTGAAGAATATTTTTCCATCATAAGTTGAAATGCTTTAGGAAAACATTTCTCAATAAAAATACCTTTGAATTCATCCCAATCAAGAGCATCAATCTACTAACTATACCAGATATTTTTAACCATCCACCACCAATGATCGACTTCAACTTAAAATTAGTAAACAATAATATGAACCATTGGATGTTCCAAACACCCCAAGACATCAAAAATGGTTTCCAATGCATTAATCCATACTTCATCTAGCACAGGGTCAGATGATCCTATGAATGATGGGGGTTTTTGCCTCATGAAATGATCCACTATATACATGTTAATCTTGGGTTGATCTAGTTGATCTCGTTCATGTATACCACTGTAATTTATTTCCGGAGTCAATTCTTCCATCACTACAAAAAATTGTTCAGTTCTGATTCCGACCATCTCAGGTTGCTGATTTGGAAGGTTGTATTACGCCTAATGTCATCCCATCATAGCTACCCTGTTTCCTCTATGGAAAACCTTTAGGAACATAAAAATACCTAAGGTGAAGCAACATGGTACTCTGTAAACTCTATATCATATCAATATTACCATTAATTAATTTATGGATATTAATTTAACAATATCATAACTCTGGAATTTGTCTAAACCGACCTCTGATACCAACTATAAGGCCCCATCCTTACAACATTATTTAATATTATGTTAAATAAAGAATTAACATTGAGAATCATTTTAGATTTAGAGTTTTATAGAATTAGTCCATACCTATTACATTACATCTCAAATATTACAATGTAGACACTTCTACGTAGTATCCATTTTTTTCAAAAAAAAACTCTTAAAAGATAACTAGAATTATTTTATTGATATAAAATATCATCAATTATTATTTTTTCTTACCCTTCCTTAGACCCTGTGAAAATGATTTCAAAAAAATGGGGTGAGAAAAAAAAGCTCAGTTAGTGTTCTAAAATAAAGAAAGAAAACATTAGACCATCAATACATAGAAAACATAATCCCTTTAACATACCTCTTGAAAGCATAAGATTTATGAATGAAATAGATAAATCATAAATCATAAAGGTAACTTCTGGCATCCATATAATATGTACATTGTATCTTTTTCAGCTATATAGAGAGCTACGTCGGAATAACCATCATAGAATATTCCCTAAATCTCTTATGAGAAACATTAACCTTTACCTCAGTCACATTACCCAATGAATCAGAGAGTTATCTCAAGTTCACCCTCCCTTGGTTTATCACAGAACCACCTGTATACATACACAATGCCAAATAACTATAACATAATCATAACACATAACACAAGCATAAAGAAAAGATAAAATTTACACATTGCAATAGCAATATACCATTTCAATATGTTGAAATAATAAATCCATTCTCAAACCCATTTTCAATATGAAAATACATTAAAATAGTATATGGTATTTATTTTCCTTTTCAAAACATTACGATATGTTAAGGATGCCAAATATCAAATAATGTTCGTGGTAGTGGAATGGTCGTTGTCACCATGTATGTTAAAATGGAACATTCCATTTTTTCATTTAGTAAAACGCTTTGTATAGAAAATATTCCCTCTAAATTAAATTAAAATTCAAAGGGCGGTATACACCGTATAAGGGAAATTCGTGTATAAATCAATGTATGTATCAATGAATTGAGAATGAGACGAAGTCCCTTACATTGTCTTCAACTTGTCTTATTCATTCTTTATCTCCCTGAATAATAAACATAAGTTAATTATAATTGATTAAGAACCTTTTCCATGTTTATTATTCCTTTTATATCACTTGTTACCTTGCTATAACAATCCTGAAATTATTTATGTTCATATCGGTCTTTTTGTCGATGTTCGGTACTTGAGTCAAAATGAACTTGTTATAATTAAATATTATCCATGTGGCCATTAGTCCATTATCCCTAGAATTATGTTCATGATTTAGATATCATATATATTATATATATCCATTATATTTGTATTTAGAATAGTCCATATCATTTGGATATATGAAAACGAATTGCACCGTTCATGGAGACGGTAAGCAGTACGTATGCATGAATGCTACTTTAATTTATTTGTTTCATTTTTTAAAGGAATGAAAGCCAAATTATACAAAGGTATATTTTAATTCCAATATAATATCATATTTTATAAATGTTACATATGTTCATTAACACCATCCTTTTTACGTTCCATGTATGTTATGAACGCGTAATATCACTTTTAGGGGGCGGTAGACCGCATTACCTCAAATGAAATTATCACATTAATCCATTATGGGAACCATAAAGGTATTCTATAAATGAAAAATAAAGAAACATAGAGACAATATAAATATAATATATATCACATATAAATGTTGTGCCATCATAATTTCCACCGTTAGAGGTGGTATGAAAAAATCAAACATTCATCGTCTCATGAGGTAGTAGTTCACCATCCACAAAAATAGTATGTTATAATCCATTAGATAGAGGTGTGTGTAAGTGTAGTTTGAATCCATCTCATAAAAAACCTAATATATTTAGGATACTTTTATTTTTATGTAATCAAATAAAATTAATATAAAAGGGAGTGAAGAAGTCGAATAATGGAAATAAATTTTAGAGAAGACACTACCTCTTAAAACATGTAACACTATTTGATTTGATCCAAAATGATTCCTTGAATTGACTTATTATAATTCCCCGACCTTAAACCTTACTTAATCTTGAGTTATTACAAGATTACACATTGAGGATCTTTTCGGTTTTGTAGTTTTAGAGAATTAGATCATAAAACTTGCATTACATTCCACATATAAACAAAGTGGTTACATAAAG
The DNA here is from genome assembly GCA_963277665.1 of Viscum album. Lineage (NCBI taxonomy): Eukaryota > Viridiplantae > Streptophyta > Magnoliopsida > Santalales > Viscaceae > Viscum > Viscum album. Next base: position 518,094,114 of record OY728135.1, on the reverse strand, counting down.
ATAGTATTCTTCATTCCCATCAATGGAAACATATTTAAAATAAACATGGATTATTTCTTGACACTTCCTTGACACTATCATCATATCATGTACCTTTCCCTTGACCTGTGAAAAACATTTAAAAAAAACTTGGGATGAGCATAAAAAGCTCAGTAAGGGATATAAAAAAATATGGAAAGGAAACATGGGTACATATATACATAAGGATGAGATCATAATTTACCCATAAAACATAAGCACTTTAACATACCTCATCAAATCATGAATAAATCATAGAAACCATAAGACATAAAGGTAACTTGAGGCATTCATAACATCCTTACGTAGGGAGTAACCCTCTTGGTTACGTTTGGAATACCCATCATAGTATATTCCCTAAAATCTCTTCGGAGAAACCTTAACGTTTCACTCTTTCGCGTTACCCAATGCATTGGAGAGCTATATCGGGCTCACCCTCCCTTAGTTTATCACGGAACCACCCGTCTTCATAATAATTCCCAAGAACCTCATCATAATCATACCACATAAAACATGCATAAAGGAAACATAAAATTTCCACCTTTCAATCACAAGATATCAATACAACACATTGATATAAAAACATTATGAAAACCATTTTCAATACCAAAATAGAAGAAAAGTAAAACATTGTATGTATTTTTCTTTTAAAAAAAGTATGGCTTGTAGAGGAAGCCGAAACTCAAATAATGGTCACGACGGTAGAGAAGTCGTTGTCGCCGCATACGTACGACAAAAACATTCCCTTTTGTCATTTAGTAAACGCTTCATATAAAAAAATATTCCTTTTGAATAAACGTAAAAGTCAAAGGGGTTTATACACCGTATAAAAGAAGGTTGTGTATAAAACAAAATATGCCTCAATGAAAGGAGATTGAGACGAAGTCCCATACCTCGGGTCCGACTTGACTTGGTCGTTCTTTAATCTCCTGAATAATAAACTTGAGTTAATTTCTAATTGTTTAAGAACCTTTTTCAAGTTCATTATTCCTTTTATATCACTTATTTCCATGTCATGAACACTATATAATTATTTATGTTAATAACGGTCATTTTAACGATCATTGGTACTTCAATCAAAAATAAGCCCTTTATAATTACATGTTGTTCATGTATCCATTATATCCAGAATGGTATTCATGATGTAGATATCATATATGTCATATATATCCAGTATATGCATGAATTTATAATATTACATAATCATTTAGAGGTAAGAAATGAAATGCACCGTTCATGGAGACGGTAAGCCGTACGTACGCATGAACGCTACTTTCATTTCTATTTCGTATTTTATAGAATGGAATCATAATGATATAAAGGTATATTATAATTCCAGTATAATATCATATATAATATCATAGTTCCATCTTTTATACATCCCACATATGGTATTTAACAAATCAAATCACTTTGAGGGGAAGGTAGTCCGCACTTCCTTAAATGAAGACATCGTGTTTACCCATAATGGAAACCATAAAGGTATGCCCAAAATGAAAAATACAGAAGCTTAAGGAAAACATAAACATATTATTAATCATATATAAATATAGTGACATCTTAATGGCCACCTTTTAAGGTGTTAAAAGAATGTTGAACAATCATCGTTTTGGGAGGCATAAATTTTCCATCCACGGAAACAGTATGTTCGTTAACCATTAGATGTAGGTGTGTGTAAGTGTAGCTCGAATAATTATTATAAAAACATCCTAGGATATTGAAGATACTGGAGTTTTTACAAAAGAAAAGAATAAAAAGTGTTTAGGGGGTTGGAGAAGCAAAATAAAACAAAAGGACTCAAAAGAAGATATTACCTTAAAATCGGGTAACTCCCTTTGGTTTGAGCTCAAAGGCTTCCTTGGGAAGCCTTCTGCACAAAGTGAGGCTTTAATGAGTAATATAGGGAAGTGGAGAGACAAAATGTGTAGGGGTTTGCTGAGCCAAAGGATTTGGGAGTGTGGGTAAGGAGGTAGAGGTGGGGGCCTTTTATAAGAGGAGAGGACAGGCACTCTTGGAAAATAAAGATAAGTTACTTTATTTTAAAATGAGTTTCAGATTTGAAAGGTCCCACATTGATATAATTCAAGGATAAGGTGATAAGGCTTCGAAATCCACTCATCTAATTGGTTTTGGGCATGTGTAGTTTTTAGATTTTACATTATCTTTCCATTTTATTTAAATCGTTAAATAATGAGGTCATCGCTGCATCATTATGATGTCATAAATACAATTATTTATTTAATGTCAAAAAATTATAAAACAACTACTATGATGTAGGAAATCTTTTTAAATTTCCAATGAATATTTATAGTCAAAAATCTGACTTGTATAACCCCATATAAATTTTTTTTCTTCGTAAAACATATTATGTTTGTGTCATTTTTACTTTTTCATTAAATAAAAGGTTATTTATGTCATTTCCCAACCAAAGTGGCTCCATGGGGTCCCCAAGATGAACCATGGCTTTTCTTGGTCTTCCATGACACATCAAATAAGTTTAGGACATTGTCTAGGTCATTTCATATTATTAAAGCATTATTTTTACCTTAAACTACACTAATTACCACTAATCGCGATTAAAAAATTAATAAGTTACTATTCACCAAAAAAATATTATAATCTCACTGAACAACATTTTACTTCTTAATGACAACCATGTATGTCGGATTTTTGAAATTCAAAACAAAAATATGGAAAATTTTCATTTAAACGAAAAATCAGTTTTTATAAGTACCACTTAGCGGTTTCACTATTCATCAAAAATTGAAGCTTTTCAGAAAATTACCAAAAATTCACCCTAAGAAATATTTGATATTCCGAATTCAAAAATGAAGTCTATTTTACAAAATTCAAAACAAATAAGTCACATTAATTAATTTAATAATTAATTCCCGCTGTCAGAGCAAATAACATGTTTTTATAAAACAATAAGTATCAAAAGATTGACACCAGTTTAAGTCTAATTTAAAAGTGAAATTGATTCCAATGAACACCATTGTATTAAATGGTAAAAATATATTCAGATTACACATTAAGACCAATTCAAAAGATAATCTAATAAAATAAATAAATTAGATTAAGAAGCAGTTTTGATGTAAACTGCAGTATTTTTCACTATTCATTAAAAATGAACATTGTCAGAAAAATACCAAAAAATCACACAAAGTAAATTTTGATGTCCCAATCATAAATAATAAGTCTATTTTGACAAACATAGCTTATAAAATTGTCAAAAGATAGATTTAAAAATGGTTTGCCATCAAAAGGCAGTAAAACAATCTTTTAAAAATATTAGTGTATTCCATGCTTAAGATTGGATTTATTTTCATTTTAAGCCTCTAAAACACTATCTAATTCATTAATAGACATATATAAAAATATATATTATTCATTACTTACTTGGGATGTTACATCCTTCCCCCCTTTAGAAAATTGTGTCCCCGCAATTTATTTACTTATCGAATAACTGGGGGTACTTATCCCTCATAGCATTTTCAAATTCCCATGTTGCCTCTTCCATCATGTGGTTTTTCAACAAAACCTTTACCTGATGAATCAGCTTATTTCCTAACATTTTCTCCCTGTGGTCAAGAACTTGGAACAGTTGTTCCTCATATGATAGGTTCTCTTCCAGTTGAACTACCTCTGGACTCAAAACATGAGATGGATCTGGCATATACTTTCTCAATATAGAAACGTGAAAAACATTGTGTACCTGAGATAAAATCGGAGGTAAAGCCACCCAATAAGCAACTGATCCAACTCTATCCAGAATTTCATATCATCCAATGAACCTTGGACTCATCTTTCCTTTCTTACCAAATCTCATCACACTTTTCGAAGGAGAAACCCTGAGAAAAACATGATCACATACCTCGAAAGATAGATCCTTCCTCCGGTTATCCGCATAACTCTTCTGCCTGCTCTGAGCTGTTCTCATGTGCTTTTGAATCAGCTGATCTTTTTCTGCCATCTCTTCTACCAATTATGGTCCCATCAACTTCCTTTCACCCACTTCATCCCAGAAAGCTGGAGTTCGACACCGCTTCCCATATAATTCCTGAAATGGTGCCATCTGTATACTGGAATGAAAACTGTTATTATATGAAAATTCAACCAAAGAAAGATGTTGGTCCCAACTTCCCTGATAATCCATAGAACAAGCTCATAGAATATCCTCCAATTTTTGAATTGTTCGTTCTGACTTCCCATCTGATTGAGGATGAATAGTTGTACTAAAATTTAATTCAGTACCCAACGACTTTTGAAGGCCTTTAAAAAAGTTAAAAGTGAACCTGGGATCACGATCAGATAGAATGGAGAGGGGAACTCCATGTAACCTGACTATCTCTTTAAGATACAAACGGGAAAGTTGATCTACGGAAAACGTATCTCGTATAGAAAGGAAATGAGAAGATTTAGTCAAGCGATCAACAATAACCCAGATTGCATTATTACCTCGAGATGTCTTCGGTAATCCCATAACAAAGTCCATGGATATATTCTCCCATTTCCACTCTGGCACTGGTAAAGGCTGAAGCATCCCTTTCGGTAAATTCCGCTCTGCTTTAACCTTCTGACAAGTCAAACACTTCACAGTAAAATCAACAATATCTCTTTTCATTCCATCCCACCAGTAATACTGCCGCAGATCTCTATACATCATAGTACTGCCAGGATGAACTGATAACAGAGAACTATGAGCTTCACATAACAACTCTCTCTTCAACTGTGAATCACGAGGCACACACAATCTCTTACCAAATCTCCAAACGTAATCATTATCAATGTTGAATTCAGGAAACTTACCTTTATGAACCAGGTCTACCTTTTTCTGCAACTCACTGTCTTGCTTCTGTGCTTGCTTGATTCTATATGATAGAGATGATCTCACTGATACCTGAAACAAAATAGAAGAACTTTTTGCACCAACAACTTCTATGCCAAGGTTCATCAAATCCTTAACCAAAGGATCACGTTCCAAATGCAACATTGCTAATGAAGTATTAATTTTTCGACTCAAAGCATCAGCCAATTTATTTGATTTTCCCGGATGGTAATGAATTGTACAATCATAATCCTTGATTAATTCTAGCCATCTCCTTTGTCTCATGTTCAATTCTTTATGAGTGAATATATACTTTAAACTTTTGTGATCGGTATATATTTCACACTTTACTCCATACAAATGATGCCTCCAAATTTTTAAAGGAAAAACAACAGCAGTTAATTCCAAATCATGTGTAGGGTAATTTACCTCATGAGTTTTCAACTGTCGTGAAGCATAAGCAATTACCTGATCATTCTGCATTAGGATTCAACCAAGTCCTTTCAATGAAGCATCATTGTAGATAACAAACTCACCATTCCTGGAAGGTAGTGCCAAAACTGGAGAATTCACCAATCTTCTTTTCAATTCCTGAAAACAATCATCACATTCTTTTGTCCAGATAAACTTAACACCATTCCGAGTTAGCTTAGTCATTGGACTAGATAACCGTGAAAATTTTCTAACAAACCTTCGGTAATAGCCTTCCAAACCAAGGAAGCTACGAATCTTAGTTACAATTGTGGGTCTTGGCCATTCTTCAACAACTTTTGTTTTTTAAGGATCAACAGTTATCCCATCTTTAGAAACAATGTGACCAAGGAAAGAAATTTGTTGCAACCAAAACTCACACTTTCTTAATTTTCCATACAGTTTCTTTTCTTTTAGGGTTTGCAAGATAACCCTTAAATGTCTTTCATGCTTCTCTTTACGTTTAGAAAACACCAAAATATAATCAATAAACACAACCACCATTTATCACCTGATTCAACTGAGCCGTCAGTGCAGTAAACATCTCAATTCTGATTCCGACCATCTCTGGTTACTGATTCGAAAGGTCATTATACTCTGTATGCCTTCATAGAAAATCTTCTTTGTTTCCACTATGGAAAACCATTCTTAACACTGAAATATCTTAGGCGAAGCAACATGGTAATCTTCAAATGCTATATCATTTCAAAAAATATTTCTGGATAATCATTTAATAGAATTATAACATCTAAATTTATCTAAACTGACCTCTGATACCAACTATAAGGCCCCAGCCTTAAACCTTACTTAATCTTGAGTTATTACAAGATTACCCCTTGAGGATCTTTTCGGGTTTAGAGTTTTAGAGAATTAGATCATAAAACTTGCATTACATTCCACATATAAACAAAGTGGTTACATAAAGATAGCATTCTTCATTCCCATCAATGGAAACATATTTAAAATAAACATGGATTCTTTCTTGACACTTCCTTGACACTATCATCATATCATGTACCTTTCCCTTGACCTGTGAAAAACATTTCAAAAAAACTTGGGATGAGCATAAAAATCTCAGTAAGGGATATATAAAAAATATGGAAATGAAACATGGGTACATATATACATAAGGATGAGATCATAATTTACCCATAAAACAGAAGCACTTTAACATACCTCATCAAATCATGAATAAATCATAGAAACCATAAGACATAAAGGTAATTTGAGGCATTCATAACATCCTTACATAGGGAGTAACCCTCTTGGTTATGTTTTGAATACCCATCACATTATATTCCCTAAAATCTCTTCAGAGAAACCTTAACGTTTAACTCCTTCGCATTACCCAATGCATTGGAGATCTATATCGGGCTCACCCGCCCTTAGTTTATCACGGAACCACCCGTCTTCATAATAATGCCCAAGAACCTCATCATAATCGTATCACATAAAACATGCATAAAGGAAACATAACATTTCCACCTTTCAATCACAAGATATCAATACAACACATTGATATAAAAACATTATGAAAACCATTTTCAATACCAAAATAGAAGAAAATTAAAACATGGTATTTATTTTACTTTAAAAAAAAATATGGCTTGTAGAGGAAGCCGAAACTCAAATAATGGTCACGGCGGCAGAGAAGTCGTTGTCGCCGCATACGTGTGATAAAAACATTCCCTTTTGTCGTTTAGTAAACACTTAGTATAACAAAATATTCCTTTTGAATAAACGTAAAAGTCAAAGGGGTTTATACACCGTATAAAATAAGGTTGTGTATAAAACAAAATATGCCTCAATGAAAAGAGATTGAGATGAAGTCCCATACCTCGGGTCCGACTTGAATCGGTCGTTCATTAATCTCCTGAATAATAAACTTGAGTTAATTTCTAATTGTTAAGAACTTTTTTCAAGTTCATTATTCCTTTTATATCACTTATTGCCATGTCATGAACACTATGTAATTATTTAAGTCAATAACGGTCGTTTTAACAATCATTGGTACTTGAGTCAAAAATAAGCCCTTTATAATTACATGTTGATCATGTATCCATTATATCCAGAATGGTATTCATGGTGTAGATATCATATATGTCATATATATCCAGTACATGCATGCATTTATAATATTACATAATCATTTAGAGGTAAGAAATGAAATGCAGCGTTCATGGAGACGGTAAGCCGTACGTACGCATGAACGCTACTTTCATTTCTATTTCGTATTTTGTAGAATGGAATCATAATGATATAAAGGTATATTATAATTCCAGTATAATATCATATATAATATCATAGTTCCATCCTTTATACATCCCACATATGGTATTTAACGAATCAAATCACTTTGAGGGGGTGGTAGTCCGCACTTCCTTAAATGAAGATATCGCGTTTACCCATAATGGAAACCATAAAGGTATGCCCAAAATGAAACATACAGAAGCATAAGGAAAACATAAACATATTATATATCATATATAAATATAGTGACATCTTAATGGCCACCTTTTAAGGTGTTAAAAGAATGTTTAACAATCATCGTTTCGGGAGGCATAAATTTGCCATCCACGGAAACAGTATGTTCGTTAACCATTAGATGTAGGTGTGTCTATGTGTAGCTCGAATAATTATTATAACAACAGCCTAGGATATTTAAGATACTGTAGTTGTTACAAAATAAAAGAATAAAAAGAGTTTATGGGGTTGGAGAAGCAAAATAAAACAAAAGGACTCAAAAGAAGATATTACCTTAAAATCGGGTAACTCCCTTTGGTTTGAGCTCAAAGGCTTCCTTGGGAAGACTTCTGCCCAAAGTGAGGCTTTAAGGAGTACTATAGGGAAGTGGAGAGACAAAATGGGCAGGTTTTGGCCGAGCCAAAGGCTTTGGGAGTGTGGGTAAGTAGGTAGAGGTGGGGGCCTTTTATAAAAGGAGAGGAGGGGCACTCTTGGAAAATAAAGATAAGTTACTTTATTTTAAAATGAGTTTCGGATTCAAAAAGTCCCACATTGATATAATTATAGGATAAGGTGATAAGTCTTCGAAATCCACTCATCCAATTGGTTTTGGATTTGTGTAGGTTTTATATTTTACATTATCTTTCAATTTTATTTAAATCGTTAAATAATGAGGTCATCGCTGCATCATTATTATGTCATAAATAAATTTATTTATTTAATGTCAAAAAATTATAAAACAAATACAATGATGTAGTAAATCTTTTTATCTTTCCAATTAATATTTATAGTCAGAAATCTGACTTGTATAACCCCATATAAAATTTTTTTTCGTAAAACATATTATGTTTGTGTCATTTTTACTTTTACATTAAATAAAAAGTTATTTATGTCATTTCCCAACCAAAGTGGCTCCATGGGGTCCCCAAGTTGACCAATGGCTTTTCCTGGTCGTCCATGACACATCCAATAAGGTTAAGACATGTGTCTATGTCATTTCATATTATTAAAGCATTATTTTTACCTTAAACTACACTAATTACCACTAATCACGATTAAAAACTTAATAAGTTACTATTCACCAAAGAAATTATTATAATCTCATTGAACCACATTTTACTTCTCAATGACAACCATTTATGTAGGATTTTTGAAATTTCAAACACAAATATGGAAAAATTTCATTTAAACGAAAAATCAGTTTTTATAAGTACCACTTAGTGGTTTCACTATTCATCAAAAATTGAAGCTTTTCAGAAAATTACCAAAAATTTACCCTAAGCTATATTTGATATTCCAAATTCAAAAATGAATTATATTTTACAAAATTAAAAACATATAAGTCACATTAAATAATTTAATAATTAATTCCTGCTGTCAGAGCAAATAACGTGTTTTTATAAAACAATAAGTATCAAAAGATTGACACCAGTTTAAGTGTAATTTCAAAGTGAAATTGATTCCAATGACCACCATAGGATTAAATGGTAAAAATATATTCAGATTAAATTTTAAGACCAATTCAAAAGATAATCTCATCATATAAATAAATTAGATTAAGAAGCAGTTTTGATGTAAAATGCAGTATTTTTCACTATTCATTAAAAAATGAACATTGTCAGAAAAATACCAAAAATTCACACAAAGTAAATTTTGATGTCCCAATCATAAAGAATAAGTTTATTTTGACAAACATAGCTTATAAATTTGTCAAGAGATAGATTTAAAAATGGTTTGCCATCAAAAGGCAGTAAAACAATCTTTTAAAAATATTAGTGTATTCCATGCTTAAGATTGGAATTATTTTCATTTTAAGCCTCTAAAACACTATATAATTCATTAATAGACATATATAAAAATATCTATTATTCATTAATTACTTGGGATGTTACACTTATTCTTTGGGGAAAGATTATAGAAAGAAATAGGAAATGGTGGGAGCTTCTTCGAGGAGAGTATGGATGAGCCAAAGGGGCTTTAGAGGTGCGTGTAATGGGTTAGATGTGCTAGGTTTTTATAAGAGGGTGGAGGGGATCTTTAGGAATGTTTGAAAGTATTCTTTTATTTTAAATTTGTTTTCTGGTTCTAAAGGTCCAATACTCATTAATATATATTATAATATGCATATAAATCGAAATAAAATCATCCAATAAGTATTTTACAGGTTTTGGATATTTTTTAATCCTAATATTTTTTATTTAACCCTTTTTTACTATTACTATTTATCAAGTATTTAACACATTGAGAATCAAAATAGTTAACAAAACCTGAGAAATATCTAAATAAAGAGAAATTAATAAAATCTGATACTTATGATAACTATTTTTCCAAATCAATGATTTTTAGGAATTTTATAATATTTAATAAAATATTTTATATTTTAAAATATGAATCATGTCAGTTTTGAAACTATTTATATCCTAACTGTTTTAAAAATCCACAACTACATTATAGATTCAAATAAACTACATTAATACATATTTAAAATTTAATTATAATCTTAAAAATTCGTGGAGGACATCAAAATAACCAAATTACATTTATTTTAACATTTTTAATATCATTTATTTGAATCCTTTATTAACGAATCAATAACTATATCTCCAGTGTGTCCTAAATAATTTATTTATTTAATGTATAAAAACTATAAATAAAATACCATGATGTTGTAAATCCTTTTAGATTTATAATTACTTCTTATAGTCCAAAATATCAATTATATAACCCCATATAAGATTTCCTTTACTAAAATATATATGTTTATGTTATGTTTTCCTTAACATTCAAATAATTTTTATAAAATTCCATTTTCACATAAAATTGGATCCATGGAGTCCCAAAATCGACCCAATAATGATCATAGTCGTACTTTTATCATAAAATAGGATTAGGACACTTGTTAGGGTAGTTTAATTTTATTATAATATTATTTTTTACCCTTATTTTCCAGATTTACCCTTTAACCATGGTAAATAAAATATTAACTGAAGTTACTATTCACAATGTCTAAAATTAAAAATTACCTATTTACAGAATTTGAACCTCTTGATTCAAAATATGGAATCCATTTTTCCAAATTCAAAACACAGAAGTTCCAGAAGTTAATTTAAAATTAATTCTTGTTGTAAGAACTAAAAAGCGTGTTTTTAAGAAATAATAACCACCAATTTTTTGAAATGTGTTTATGTCAAATTTCAAAGTGAAATTAAATCCAGAAAAAAATATATTAGATTTAACGATAAAAATATAATCCAAGTTCAGTTTAAAATTATTTAAAAATACAATCTAACCATATAAATAAATCAGATGAAAAGACAGTTTTGACTTAAAATGCTGTATTTTTCACTATTCTTTAAAAAATGAACTTTATCAGAAAAATACCCAAAATTTAGAAAAAGTAAATTTTGATACCCCAATTATTAATAAGATGTTTATTTTGTCAAATGGAACACATAAAAGTTACCAAAACTAGATTTAAAAGGTGTTCACTATTTAACGGTGGTAAAAATAGGTTTTTAAAATATTAAACTATTTATGCTTAAAATTTGATTCATTATAATTTTAAACTGCTAATGTTTATTGGATAAATGTAAAAATAGTTAACAAAAAAGTTTATTAATTATATGTTTAGTTATGTTCATTCCCTCCAATAAAACGGTATGGCGTTAACTACCATTTAAAATAATAATTTTATATTATTATTTGTTTCAGTATGACTCAGTATTGTGTGCAACATAAGATGTCGGAGAAGACCATTATTGCGTGTCGGGTACTCCATTGAACATTGCATCCCCATTAAAGTAAATTTCATATTTAATTCAAAAATATTAATAAATATGATAATTTTATATTCTCTATTTACCCGGGATGTTACATATTGGATCCCGAATGCTCGAGATTATATATTTTATCAAATTTCCATTAAAGGCAGATCTCAACAAACCATGCAGTTTACCATTTAAAAGCCTTTGGTCATCAGATAAGTTTAGGATATGATTGATTTACTTTGATGTAGATTTAGAAAAAATATGTCATTAATATCTTTTATCTTAAAAATATATGTCGAAAAACTAGATAAATTTGAAAATTATAGAAATTTGAAGAACTGTTGAAATGAGTCCTCAACACCAACTGACGAGTCACCACTAGCAAGTCACCACTAGATGATTCACCTCTAGATGTGTCACTACTAGCGAGTCACCTTCAGACAAGTCACCGCTAGACAAGTCACAACTAACATGTTACCGCCACTGAGTCACCACAAACAAGATGCCACCAGCAAGTCATCCCTAGATGAGTCACCACCTATGAGTAACCTCATGATGAGTCACCACCAGGGAGCTACCGCTAGGATTATCTACCGCCAGGATGAGATACCACCTGAATAATATACCACTATAAATTTTGAATATTGTTGAAATGAGTCACTATTGGAATTGCTCACATGTCCCAATAATACCCCTGACTACCCTCAAACACCTCAACCATCATATTTCTAGAAATGTAATGGGACAGGATGTACTATATGTTACACACTTTTACAATCCAAGACACCCACCTAAGTGATAAACACTAGAACGAACAAGAATTTTCATCCAAATTCTCTTATTTTTCAACTCAATGTTTGAACGATACCAACTCCCTAAACCGGAGTCACAATAAGAAAAATCCACTTGACCACTCTCTAAGCCATACACATCAATAAAAAACAAATATTTTCTCCCAAGTGTAACCCTTACCCTCATTTTTATAAAAATAGTTCCTATCACACCATGATACAATTTAATCTAGGTTCCACACCATAACAACACAACCACCACCCATGACACCACGAAACAAGACATCCATTTCAAACCCAATGCAACTTGCCTTATTACAAAACAAAAGGGTTACCTAATCCATGTTATCATATGATACCTCTCAAACTGAAGGAAAAAAACCTAACCAATCGTTCATCAAGAGACACCACTTTATTCAATACATAAAACTCGCTAAGGTATCTAAACAAAGGAACTCTCACTACCCAAACCAATCGTACATAGAATCTATTCACAACACTAGTGATACCCATCTCCTCTGTCCCTTCAAGTTATGACCTACCACATGATTGAAATTTAATTCCACCATATTCAAAAACAATTATAGGGTATTACAACCATAACTATATAGTTCGATAAAACATACTCATCACAACCCACCATGGGCCCCAATCCATCATTTTCATAAACAAGTGAATACCTCACGAAGCTGATCTTCTCCTATATACCCCTAAACCATCAGAATCCCTTTCCCTATCCCTGGAAGAGCATTCCTGGCGATCTACTCTTTTCAACCAAGCTTTACCCATCATCATTGCGGTATTTCTCTAAAATTCCAAACACACATATCAATATAATTAACACGAAACATCCACAATTTACACAAAATGTTTTTCTCTATTAGCCAAAAACTACCCATTTCACATTCACTATCCCAACAAACAATGTCAAATATAGATCACTATTATCAACCATACCTATCATGGGTTATGTCTAAACTGTGTAGAAGAAATGTACTTAGACATAATTCTTTCACTATCCACCTTTTTAGAAACATGTCTACACTCATAATAAAAATCCTTCCTATTAGGCTCAATTTTATATCACAAATTATTAAAACCAACATTTGAATCAAATTTATAACCCTTAATTAATCAAGATTCATTAACTATTAAATCACTCTCATTTTAGTGACACATTTACATCATCTTTATCAGACACAATTTACATCAATTTTTTCATGAATGTAAATTGTATTCCACCCTTCATATCTCACACACCCTTCCTGTGTGTTCCTACCATTATACATGCCACTTGTATCCCTACTTACCTATAATGACAGGGGAATTCACATCATCCTTAAATTTAGGAAATGAGTAAAATATCTCAAAATAGTCACGTCATACAAAAATTTCATCAACAAATGGTGAAATACCATTCAACTATAACAAAACACAACAAGAAAAACAATTCCTACCATGGGAACTTGGGTTTTCCCTCGTACACAAGTTATTCACTACCATTCGCATTGTTATTACTGTGGATGCCACTTCCTAATATCCCATAAACCATTCCCAAATAGAAATATAGATTAAGTAACTCCTCTGATACAAATTTGTAACATCCCTGACCTGGGAGCCACTAAACAAGTGTCACGAGTAAGGTCACCACATGAAATCAAGCACACCTCCCTTAATTAAAGAGGATGCTAAAAAGTATTGAGGGTATAATAGATCACATAGTGATACTATACACTCTTTATAAGATAAATACACATTATATAAGATATTAAATAAAAATAATTAATAAACAAGATATAATAATTACTACCCAGTTCCCAAATAAGAATACAATCCAAAAGAAACAATAAATATGTGACGTAATACTTATTGTGTCAAAGTGAAGAATACAGAAAATGAAGAAAAAAATAAGCATCACCAAAATGGGTCCTAACACCTTGTTTGGATCCTCATTCATGCACATCCCAAGACAAACTCAATAATCTATCATTGGGCATTTTCCCTTGTCCTGACATGCAACCATGAAATCAGCCCAGGTACACAATGTTGGCCTGGGCAGGGTGTGAGTACAACATAGTAGACCACCACCAATGATGTTAATTAAATTTCAAATATAAAAAATAGTTCATGAAATAACTAAATAAATGACAAGATCCAAAAATACATCTTAGGCCCTATCAGTTTATAGTATTCACATTTTCCATTTACATCATTATTTCCATTTTCATCACTTGATTCTAAGGTAGGCATTTAAATAATTTTCACCAAGGCCTAAGCTATTCAATACTATAAATAAGAGAATAATCCAAATTCCATATCCCACAATTGATAAATAGTTTTCAAAAAAATACATCACACTTACCTTGGAGCCTTAGTCTAGGTAGTCTCATCAAACTCTACTATTAAGGGCATAGAGCCCTAGTACCCTTCCCTAACTTGCACATTATAGGGGTGGGGTTTGGATCCTCATCAGAACCATATATATTGTCCTAGATCCAAAAGACCTAAACCCCACCACTACCAATCTATGTGAACATTATTATTTATCCTTTTACCACAATCTCATATCACAAACCACACACAATCAGTCCACATACCATTCACATTTCATAATAATTCAACATATTATTTAGCATCAATCCTTAACCCGTTAGCCCAATTACCATCTACTTTGCTTTCCTCATTTAACACATTTCCCTTTCCAATGACTTAACCCATTAATAATATTCAATAATTCTTAAACATTAACCCTTTTAACATAATCATAAATTCTTATGCATTATCCCATTTATGAAATTCATGTACAATTAATAAGTCATTTAGAACAATCACTACATTTCATCAAACCCATTCTAAATTAATCCAATCAATCCCATAATCCATTATCATAAATCTTGAAAAAACATTCAATACTACATTTTTAGCTCAAACAACATACGAACTTGATCATCACGTGATCTACTCTTTCAAAAGTTAATAGTTGGATTAACATAAAAATTTACCGTGATGGGGAATGTTGGTACACCCCATTGTTGGCCCTAATCATTCTAGTCGATCTGATTTCATCCCACATGGATGATTATAGGTTCAATACATTGTCTGGACAAAAAATTTATCAAATCCATTTAAGGTAATTAAATGATCAATAATAGAGAACCATAAACCCAACCCCACATGCACATATCAAATTGAAGACTATGATATATAACTTGTAGACCACCTACCTCAAATATGGTGATAAAAAACCCATATCCTTGGACCTAGACCTAGATTCAAGAACTCCTTAAAGATCCATCCTTAGACCCACCAGAAAAATATGGTTATATGGTTTCAAAAGAAGTATAAAAAAACCAAAATCTCTAATCTGAAAAAGAAACAAAATAGATGTATTAGACCCACTCATAGTTTCTATTTGCAACCAATGATATTATAAAGGTATTATAATAGAAGTGTATTTATCCTTGTAAAGCTTGGGGAGTTTACGTGGTCACTATGACTATTAGTGGATGAATGACAATGAAAATTGGGTGTGGTTTAATAAAATCTTGTGGGGTAAAATGTCAAATGCCATTTTTAATGGGGTGCAGGGTTTGGCTAAATGGTTTGACAAACCATGCAACAAACATACACCTACCTCTATCCAAGAGGGGTAAATTTCACACAGTAACCTAGGGAACCAGCAAGGGATGAAAAAACAGGGGCCAACCATATGGAATGCATCTGTCCTAATATGTATTGTTTGGCCTCCCCCCTCACATGGTTTCCTCTTACACTGTACCAACCATGAAACATGGACAAGATGACCTGATTTCCCTTTCTATCATGTCAAAACCCTAGAAACACCCCCAAGATTACTTTAATTCTTCAAAAACATTTAATTATTCAATACTAAGGGATTTAATCCAAAAAGTAAAAAAAATATCTCCATGAAGGCCAAGATCATAATCAATTAGAATAAAGGTGTCTCAAAGACATTTTCTATTTTCTGGTACTATAAAATGATGTAGTGATATGAACATTAATTGTTTACCCTAAGTATTCCAATGTCTTTTTTGTTCTATATCAACAAATTATTTTATTTATGTTAATTTTTCTAGTAAAATAGAAATACCAATTCATGAAATGAAGACCAAATATTTGGTAAAAATGCCTCGGTTAAGTAATAAAGAAACATAGAATTATGGAAACATTCCTATCATTATATAAGGAAGGGGGTTTGCTAAAAATAAATTTCTATTACCCTTTTTG
This sequence comes from Viscum album, assembly GCA_963277665.1. Lineage (NCBI taxonomy): Eukaryota > Viridiplantae > Streptophyta > Magnoliopsida > Santalales > Viscaceae > Viscum > Viscum album. The sequence continues at coordinate 518,077,528 of OY728135.1, read as the reverse complement.
GAGTTTGATTTCATTTTAGGTATGGATTCTCTTTTATATTATCTTGATAAGATAGATTGTAGAGCTAAGAAATTCATATTCTATCCATAGATTAAATTATAATTTTTATATAAAAATGAGATCATAACATTAATAATATATCCAGAATCTAGGAAATTGATTAAATATGGAGTTAGTGTTTCTTTATAAATTTGTTTTAAGACTGAAACCATTCAAAGTAGACATGTTGTTGTTATAAATGAACATATGGATGTATCAAATGATGATTTTAATGGTGTTATTTCTAATTAGGATGTTGAATTTATAGTTGAAATAGTTAATATTTCCATTTCAATTTGAAACGATCGTGATCAAATGACTTCATTTGAGTTCTTATAATTCTTAAATTAGATTCATGAGTGACTTGATTCAGGTTTCATCAACCCTAGAACTTTAAATGGGGTTCCCTAGTTTTGTTTGTAAAAACATAGGATAGTTATATGATATTTTTCATTGATTATATAGCATTAAATATTATTAATATTAAGACAAAGTATCTTTTTCCACAGAATGAATAATTTTTTGATCAAATTTATGGAGCATATTATTTTTGAAAGATTGATATTAGGTCAGGGTACCACTATCTAATACTAAAAGAATAGTAAATTATGATGATCTAATTTTGGATTATTTATGGCCACTATGTTTTTTTGGTTACTTATTTTGGGTTAACAAATGCACGTGTTGTATTTATGAATATAATTAATAGGGTTTTCTGTTAATATTAAAATAAATATATGGTTATGTTTATTGATGATATTTTTTATATTCTAAAATCTATAAAGATCAAGAGATACATCTATGTATTCTTTTGAAAACATTAAATTAAAAGATGTTGTATAGAAAATTTAGTAAATATGATTTTTTGGTATGTTAGATTTATTTATATAGACATTTTTTTTCCAAAGATGAAATAACTATCAATCCTACTAAGAATATAATTATGGAAGAGTGGAAAATATAAAAAAATGTCATAGAGATTATAATTTCTCTTGGGTTAGTGGGTTACTACCAATATGTTTTTGAAAATTTTTACTCTTTGTCTATCACACTAACCAATTTAGCTAAAAATAGAGATAAATTTATCTCAGTGAATGAATGTGATAGACGTTTAAAGGAATTGAGAAGAATGTTTATTAATATTTATATGTCATCACTTCCATTTAGAAATGGGATGTTTATTATTTATAGATCTTATTATTTGATGGTACCTGGTTGTGTTTTGATGAAAAATTATAGAGTATTAAAGTATAAATATCATCAATTGAAACCCCATTAAAATATTTATCCTACAAATGACCTTCCAATAATTTCATTAGTTTTTTATTTAAAAATATAGAGGAATCATTTATACGATATGTAATTTTAAATATATATAATAATTGTTTTAAAGATAATATTCACTCAAAAAGAGTTGAACATGAGGTAGATAAAATGCTATAAGTGATTAGTAATCATGATTCAGCAATTCAAAACCACCCAGTTAAAGAAAATAAGGTAGCATATTCCATGAGTTGAAAGGATAATGTAACATTAATTATTCTATATTTGAAACATGATCCTTTTGTTAATAATTGAATAAAATAAATCCTGGAAATTGTGTACAATAAATACTTCCTTTTTAGATCAGGTATAAGTGTAGTTTGAAAGAATTAAGAAAGTTGAGAAGGAATATCATGGTTTCTGTGAAAGAGTATAACTAATAAAAATATATTTTTTCTATGTTTAACATTGATGAATAAGGTGTTCTTATATTTTTAAATAGTTTATGCGTTCTAATTGATTTCCATTTTAAGAATGAAATATTATGTGAATCTCATAAATCTCTATATTTTGTTCCTCATTCCAGCACTATGATGTAAAAATTCCATTGCGATTGTTTTATGAAATCAATAAGCAAATTGCTAATTTTTCCAAATTTTTTTCTTATTAGAAGGTTAAATACAAAAACCCTTCTTGTTATTTCACATTAATTCATGATTTATTATGTAAATGTATACATAATAAAACTCAAAAGATCAGGAAGACTAGTGTATTTGGAAATTAGTTACATTTCATACAAACATAAAACCAAAAAAATATCATCTTTAATGAAATCCTATTATACATTCTAGATCTTAAAATTACATTGGCTAACTTGGGGACATACATAAGAAATGCGTAATCTATAAAAACATATAAGGGAATAAACATGGCATAACATGATGAAAATAATACAAGTTAGAAAATAAGAATTCCAATTGGGGATAAATGAAGTAGTAATCATAAAATGAACAATGAGACATTATATAACATGGTAATCATAAAAGAAACATGGGAAATTTGGAAACAACATAAAACACTACCTCACAAATACAGGTCAAGGATAACTGTTAGGACATCACAATGGAATAAGTACCAGAAAAAAATCCTGCTTTCTTCATATCCCAACATGAATTATCATGAAACTAAAATTTAACAAATATATTTTAGTGCTACATAATTTCAGGTTCACCCCTCACTTTAATTTCTTTATAATGCTTAAGTGTCCCACATTGATCATACCACTTGGATTCATTCATCATCATATTTTATTAGAAGATCATGGAGTGGGGAATGCATAAACTAAAATATTAATTCAAAGAAGTATATGCTTATAAAGGTTAACACCTTTTATAGGAAGTGGGTATGGTATTAATTAAATAATTTTTTTTTCATAAAAAACCACATTGAAATTTCAGTAGCATAAAAACATGACATAAAATTCATAATATGGGATAATGAGAGATAAATGAATCTCTCATCATTAGAAAATAAAATGGGAAATAATTGGAACATGAAAGGAAATATCCAAACATTTTTAATCGGAAATGGAGACATATGATAATAAAAAATCTTGAATAAAGAGGAGAATGGTTGGATCACTTACTTGAGTGTGTGACTCTAAATGTTTTGGAGAGGCTTCTTGAGAGAATTATGTAACCTTAAGATGAATCTAGAGATGGGAATATGAAATAAGGATGCAATTAATGTATTTTTAGTGAATATAAATTGGATCTTGGGTGAGTTTATATAGGAAATGAGTGATTAATTCATTATTATTTCACAAACATTGGTTTTGGAATCTATATAATAAAATAACAAAAACCACAAATCATCCAATGTTTTTTACTATGGTTTCTTCCTAGTTGGATTAATGTTCAATTTTTTATATGTCCAAGTTCAAAATATAATAAAATAATACCCTTTCTAATGTTTAAATGAGTCTTACCCTTAATGAAATGATTTTAAAACCATAAAATATATTCATGGTATTGTAGAATTCATAAATGCCTTACAAAATCCATCAATTAAACATAAAATAAAATATATTAATGGGAAATCATATATTTGGTAGAGGATAACCTTTAAAGTATTTATTACACCATTATTGGATCATTATGATGTCATAATAAAAATAGCATATTTAGACTATACATAATGTTTTTCCTGAGAATTAGACTATCTTAAAGAATTATGAAAAATTTACCGTTGGAAAATTTCAATGTTTTGATTGAAAAAGTAATATTAATTATATAAAATAATTATATATATAAATATTCACTTTTAAAATAAGAATTGACATTTTTTAAGATATTGTGGGTTTTTTTAATAATAAGAGTTTCCAAAACATTATATACATTACATTGGAATTAATTAAAATTATATGATCAATTATATTTAATAAGAATATTTTTTAAAAATATAATTAGTTTCAAAAATGCATTAATTTATCCAATGAAATTTTTTAATTGATGTTGTATATTAGTTAATATATACCATTATTGTTTTATTGTATAAAAATAAAAAAATTTATAAACTAAAAATAATAGGATGAAAATATATTCATTATTATTTAAAAAATAATTTATATACTCATATTTATAGGGTTTCGATACATACCCCTTCATTAGACCAATAAAGTTGATAAGAGTGATGTGCATGGTGGTGAGACTTTCATGGGTTGGTTCAACATCCATAGTTTAGTCCATGATGTCCAGGATCCTAAACTTATCCCATAAATAGTTTTCCTCATGCTTAAGTTGTTGGATCTCAGTTTGGGCATAATCAAGTGAAAATATGAGATATTATATTTCCCTAGTAATATCTGATAAATGTGTTTCATAGGGTTTGATCCAACTGACAGAGCCCATCAATTCCTGTGTATATTTCAATTGAATCTGTTAAACCCTATATTTATACTAACCATGTTATCATTTTTCAGTGAATATATTATCAATGTTAATGATGATTAATGATATTTTAAATAGTATATAATAATACCACAAAAATACATGTTTTTTGTATAACCATAATACATAATAATACATTTAGATATATCAAAATGGTAATTTAATTTATAATAGTTCATGTCCTTACAATATTAGCACTTATGAAATTTCATCCTCAAAATTTTCATTTCTCACACTAAAATAGATTAGGGTAACTCTATTTTAAGACCTCATTCGGTTCCCACATCTCTTAATCAGGCCCGTGGTTTCTACATGACACTTTGAACTGGTGCATTTTCTTATTTAGTTGAACTTTGTCTCTATGATCTAATATATTATGTATATTCTATTCATAGGAATGATCAATCTCCAATGGTACCACCTATGGATTTAGTGCATGTGATGTGTTTGTTATATAATTCCTTAAAAGGGATACATGTAATACATCACATACAGGTGATAGGTTAGGTGATAGTTCATGTTGATAGGACACCAATCTTATATGATAAATGATATCAAAGGGGTTGATGTATCTTGGACCATGATTCCCCTTCATCCCAAATCTCACCAAATTCTTCCATAGAGATATGATGAGGAATACCATGTCTCCATTATCAATCTCTATGTCTCATCGATGATTTTCATTAGAGCTCTTCTGTCGAATATGATCTACATTGATGTGTTTATGAATGGTATTAACCTTTTCCCCTATCTCATTGACCTTTTTAGGACTTCATCATATTCATTCCCAAAATTCATCCCAACATAAAGATGTTCTCTACCTCTCCTAATAAATGGATTCATATGGGTCTATTTGGATGCTCAAGTAGAAACAACTGTTGTATTAATAATATACCATAGGAATATGTCGGTCAAATCCTCTTTTCAAATATATAGAACATTATTTGAAATTATTTTCAACTGTCTGAATTGTATACTCAAACTTTCCATAAGTTTGAGGATGATAAGTTGTAATGATGTTTAGCTTAGTGTTTAGATCATGTTGGAGGATTTTCTAGAACTTGGATATAAATCATGAATATTGATCAGGTACAATTGATAGGGGTACTCTGTATAGCATCACCACTTCTTTGATGTATATCTATGAATGTTGGTCGAGTGATAAGTACAATCAAATTGATATAAATTGAGCTGTATTTGTAAGATGATCCAAAAAAATCCATATATAATTATATCTTACAGATGTCTTAAAATTTATGGTTATAATGTACGTAGTGAAATTTTACCATTTTAATGATGGTATGGGTAATGGTTTCATAATCCAACTAGAATTGTTTCCTTTCAGTCTTCACTTGATGATATACCAGGAACTATGATGCACATTCAGTGATATTCTTCTTCATATTTTCTTATAAATAGTTCTATCAGAGATCTTGATAGATTTTTATGTTTTCTGGGTGAATAGTGAAGGTTTAGCTGTGTGCGTCGTTGAGATTCTCTATCTTTATATCAGGATTGGATGATACACATATTTATGACCCAAATCTTATAAATCCCTTCTCATAAATTTTAAACACTAATGATTTAACTTTTCTAATAGTTTCCACTTTCTTCATAATTTCAACATCATCTATTTGAGAAGATGAGATATAATTTGTGAAAGGATTGATGATGTTATTTTCTATTTTATTACCATTTCCATTATCTCATGTATAAGAAGATATGATCCCTCTCAATTATCTTTAATGATTGAATTTCTAGATCTTTTCTACTTAGAGAATCATCCACTTTATTTCCCTTACCAGGATTGTAGTGGACGGAGTTGTCATAGAACATGATCATCTCTAATAATTTCCACCAGAACATATTCATATATTTCTATGTGAATAAATATTGGAGGATTTTTTGATCGATATATATATCAATTTTCTCCCAAAAGAGGTAACATGACTATATTTTCAAAGAAAATATCATTGCGGTTAAATACAAGTTATTCACTAGGTTGTTCTTGCCATGAATTTCAAACTACCCTAAAGCATAAGCTATGAATTTTTCATATTTTTTTAACAGACAATCCAATCAATTATTTAGAGCATCACTGAATACCCTGAAGAGTTCTCCACTTGTGGGTAGTGTGAGTACAAGTGAATTGATGAGCCTCCTTTTCAAATTCTTGAATCTGTCTTCATATTCATCATTTTAAGGAATCTCAACTCCCTTATGAATTATCATAGTTAGAGGGTTAGAAAATCATTTACTATTTCTCACAAATTGATTATAATACCCATTTAATCCCATGAATCTATACATATCTGTCATAGATTCTTTCCTCAACCATCATTCAATTGCATCTGTCTTGGAAGGGTCCATAGAAGTATGATTTATTTTGATAATATGACTTAATAATGAGACTTCCTTAAATAAGAACTCACATTTTATACAATTTATATAAATATTATCCTTTGATAAGGTTATTAGTAGAGTTCATAGATACTTCTTACGATCCTCATTACATTTTCAGTATATTAGAATATCTTTTATAAATCCAACCATAATGTTTTATATATAATACCTAAATACTCTATTCAAAATGTCAAAAGATTTCAAGATAATTAGTGAGTTTGAATTGAATTAATATGAACTAATAGTGCTTGTACTTTGTACAAAAATCAATTTTTGGGAAATCCTTGTCCTTTATAGTAACATGGTAATACCCAAACCACAGACCCACCATGGAAAATTATTGTGCTCCACATTTCCAATAGAACAAGTCATCAATCATTGGAATTTGATACTTTTTCATTTTTTGGATCTTGTTGAGATCAAAATAATCAATGAAATGGTGCATTGGCCCATCCTTCTTCGTAGAGAAGGGTTGTCATGACCCCCTCCCCACAATGTGTACCCCTCCTGGGCCGGAAATGTGAAAAGGTAGATAATGACCCCCGAGTCCCGCCTCCAGTAGGCCCCGGGTTGGCGACTAGCACCGAGGGTATAATAACATACAAATGGGAGGCATTGCCCTCTAAGAGAACACATGCATAAGAGAGAGATAGAATATACTCCAACCAACTCTAGCTCATAACTGAAATATAAAAGAAACCCAAGTACATATATGAAATGTCATGAAAAAGTACCACAGCTGAAAGGGAAAACTAAAAGTACCCAAAAGAAAGAAAAACGACAGCGACCACGAGCCCGAACAGCTCCTCCTCCAACCACAAGCTAGTAGTAACCCGCTTGATCTCCAACTTGCTCCAAGTGACCTGAAAAACAGTTTATATGTACATAGGGTGAGTATAACAATATACTTAGTAGGATCCTCCCCAAGCCTCTCGTGAAAAGGTAAAGAAAGCATGATAAAGCCCAGTGAACAACAAGTGAAACTAACTCGTCACCTAAACAGGTATACTATGTTCCCAACCTCACCATGGCTACTCTCACCAAGTAATGCATACAAGAATATAGCATATAGTAAAGAATATCAAGGGTACCCCGCTACTACTTCCCCACTGGTTTGCCGCTTTGCCCCAACGACATACGTCATGTGCATCTCTCTCCAAAGGCTTGCCCACAGACACCTGGGCTAAGCTCCACAATCTGCACCTCGTGCACCACAAAGGATTGCCCGCAAACACCTGGGCGAAGCACCACGCCGTCCTCACAACCAAAGGTAACCAGGTAGTTTCCAGGAGCCACCACAGCTCGCATAATGTGTATCATACATCGGGTATAATACCTCAAGCCATTACACCCCATACTCCGAGTAAGGATCCTCAAGCCATCATAGCCTATACACGTTACACCTATAGTAGTCCGTAGGATACTATATCTAGAATATATGTGTGTGAATAACCAAAATCCATTACAGCCCTCTACACACATATATGGGGTAACTAACCGCTGTGCCTCATGGCACAAGTATCTACCAAGAGAAGAGAGCGGAGCCAAAGGGTGTAGTCAGCCATTCAACCTCCCATCAGAATGTTGGGGAAAACACCCCCTAGGGCTCAGAATCCCAGGGGTGTCAGTTTGCCTTACCGGCAGGGTGGAGTAGCGTATAGAAACACAAAAAGTACAGAATATATAAGTAACTCACATCCATACTATGGGCATTACCTAGTCTTAGATACAACTGCAGCTAACGTCTCTCAGACTCCAGGCTGATACTTCTAAGACTAGGTATCCTATAAGCACACACACATTTGAAGAGATTTATTAGATTACTCCGTTCTCATTTTATCATTTCCACTGTACATTAATTAATTCATTAAACATTAATTAAGAATGAATAATTACACATTAAACTGAATTGGCATCACATTCAAAAACAACTGCTCCTTTTTAAGATTCACATCACCTTTAAATTCCATCATCTCCATCCCTGTAGATTTTCACCATTTAATCAAACATTCATTATATAATTACTTTTCCACATTCCCAAGCATTCTAGAAAAACATCCTATGCTTCTAAACACAAAGGAGGCTAAACACGGTGAGTAGATATACTACCTGTCGAGTCTTTGCTGCCTATAGAAAGAGCATATACCCATTCTCCCTCGAGAGGGTAAACATGGAAAACACGTGGAATACCCTGCGCGTCTTCGCCTCCTTTGGAAGAATGGTAGAAAGACTAGCTGCCTTGAGCAGTGGGGAAAAGCAATGTAGATTAACATTCAAGAAAACCGCAAGCAACCATCAACCACATCCATCCCATTCCATCACCCCTAAATTCCTCCCCGACACCCACATGCATAAACTGATGCATCTCGCCACTCTAGGCGTCATCTGCTGCCATAACCACAAGGCCTCCATGCCTCCACATATCACAACAACCATCCAGGCTCACATAACAGCACAAGAAGCAGGAAAACAAACATCACATCAGGGGCTCTCGAACCTTTAACAAACAAGAGGGTAACTCAGAACCCTTTTAGAAATTCCCACATAATATGTTCTCTAGTCCATATTGAATTGGCAGATTTGTTATTCGTAGGTTCCAATCACGGATACCTAATCAGAAAGCTATCCCGATTAAATAACCATGCTTACTTCCCTAATTTGATTATCCTCAAATTAGAACAACTACAACAACGGCAATAACCAGACTAATTTACATGCCTCTTTATCTTTAGCCAATTAATTAACAACTAATTCCGGCTTCACGTTCATTATCAATTTCTATCATGAACGAACAAAAAATCATAGAAAACATAGATATCACTATATCTAGGAAAACATGAGGAAAACCGTTATCATGGTATAAAGCAACAACATGCGATCAACCAATTCTTTTAATCTGGTTCAAGTATTTAATTAGGTCAATTTCATTGTGATCCAAAGGGATAAATCTTGCTAATTCTACGATTGCACATATACAATTAGAGAATCCATGAATCCCCTACCTCAAACAGTTCCTCACGTTCTTTATCCACACAACAGGTCATGATCCTCCCCTCGCGACAACCGCATCCACCGGAGGATGTTGCGGTACGACAGTACCAACCAACCCCAAGAAAACCCATTAGAATCTTGGAAATTACGTGGTATAATTTTGGAAAAGAGGATAGGAGAAGATGAACCCCAAAAGAACGATGATACAACATACCTTATATCGAAGATTGATCGACACGACTCAGTTGCTTCAAAAACAGAGCAGAACCAATCCTAGGATTAATGATTGATTGTGCAACTCCTACAGAAAGGATTGAAAGTTTCTAGTGCCTCCTAGTTGAGAACAAAGGGAAAGAACAAGGGAGAATGATATCTCGTCCCTTTTTGAAGATTAAATGGGGAAACTGTTTAAGATCCGGTTAATTCTCCATCAAAAACGGATCACATTAACCCACGCGGTTTGACCAAGTAAAACATTCCAAGCCATAGGAATAATTAATATAGGATTTATGGCATTTTAAACGGCCTTAAGATCCCTTAAAAAATAAGGATTTAAATGTATATTATGTCAAAGGAAACGTCAAAAGGGGAAAAACTGTAGGAGTCTGGAAACACTGTTCACCCACTGTTACTGTACATGAAACCGATCTGTGAAACCGATCTGTGAAACCGATCTGTGAAACTGATCTGTGAAACCGATTTGTGAAACCGATCTGTGAAACCGATCTGTCAGACCGATCTGTGAAACTGATCTGTCACACCGATCTGTGAAACCGATCTGTCAGACCGATCTGTGAAACCGATCTGTCACACCGATCTGTGAAATTGATCTGTCACACCGATCTGTGAAACTGATCTATCACACCGATCTGTGAAACCGATCTGTCAGACCGATATGTGAAACCGATCTGTCAATCCGATCTGTGAAACCGATATGTCGCACCGATCTGTGACACCGATCTGTCACACCGATCTGTGAAACTAATCTGTCACACCGATCAGTGAAACCGATCTATCAGACCGATCTGTGAAACCAATCTGTCACACCGATCTGTGAAACCGATCTGTCAGACCGATCTGTGAAACCGATCTATCACACCGATCTGTGAAACCGATCTGTCAGACCTATCTGTGAAACCGATCTATCACACCGATCTGTGAAACTGATCTGTGAGACCGATCTGTCAGACCGATCGGTGAGACCGATCTGTTACTGTTCATAAAACTGGAAACACTATTCAATGAACTGGAAAATTGGCAAAGTGTTGGGGATAATTCCCCTTGACCTCCCAGAACACCTCCAACACCAACATTTCACAAAGTAATGGACCGGAGAGGTCCGAGCCATTACATTAGATACCTCTCAAAACATTCTCGTCCTCGAGAATTAAAAACCCACCCAGAAGAAAAGAGGGGTCTGAACAACCACCCCATAAGATACCTCTCAGGGAAAAACCACCATGAGTTGTTCGAAAGCTGGAGCAAAACTACGACATCCGGGAACAAACAATCCATACCCAAACAATTCATTCATAACATCACATCAAAGGTACATAAATAAAACATGACAGGTCTAACCATAAAGGAAACATAATTACATGAAAGGAGTTAAACATTGAACAACTCTGGGAACTGAGCACGTATCTTTGACTCACGCTCCCAGGTACTCTCCTCCATGCCACCATGTCGTCACAAGACACGAACTAAGGGGATAGAATGCCCACACAACACCTTCTCCTTGTGGTCTTGGATCTCCACAGGTCGCTCTTCGAAGGTTTCATCATCATCAATATCGATCTCTCCCCAATCGATAACATGAGATTCATCATGAAGATAACGACGGAGCTACGATACATGGAAAACATCATGTATCTGACTCATCTGAGGGGGAAGTTCTACTTGATATTCCACAGCTCCAACATGATCTAACACCTCAAAAGGCCCAATAAACCGGGGAGAAAGCTTACTTCCATGACCAAACCTTCGCTGCCCACGACGGGGAGTCACCTTCAGAAACACATGATCCCCAAAATTAAACTCTAACGGTCTCCTTCTTTGATCAGCATATGATTTCTGACGATCCTGTGCTGTCTTCATCCTCTCACGAATCACCTATACCATCTCTATTGTATTCTGCACTAGTTCTGGTCCAAGAATTGCTCACTCTCTGACCCCAGTCCAGCACAACGGAGAACAGCATGGCCGGCCATATAAGGCTTCAAACGGCGCCATACCGATGGTAGAGTGAAAACTATTATTGTAAGCGAACTCTACCAAGGGTATGTGCTTCACCCATGAACCTCCAAAATCAAGAACACAAGAGCGCAACATGTCTTCAAGAGTCTGGATGGTTTGCTCTGTCTGACCATCTGTTTGAGGATGAAAAGCAGTGCTAAGGCACAATTGAGAGCCAAAAGCATGTTGGAGACCTCTCCACACACTAGAGGTAAAACGAGGGTCTCGATCAGAAATGATCATCCTAGGTACTCCATGAAGTCTTACCACCTCCTCTAGATACTGCCTCGACAAAACCTCCACTGAGCTCGACTCCTTGATTGCTATGAAGTGGGCCGATTTAGTTAAACGATCCACTACCACCCATATAGCATCATGTCCTCCCGGAGCTCGAGGTAAACCTGTAACAAAGTCCATTGAGATGTCCTCCCACTTCCACTGAGGAATCTCTATGTGTTGGAGAAGACCACCAGGAACACGGTGTTTGGCCTTCACCTTCTGGCAGACTAAACATCGAGACACACATTCTGCAACTGTACGCTTCATCCCAGGCCACAAAAACTTACTCCTCAAGGATCGGTACATCTTCGTCACACCAGGATGTACCGCCAAGGGTGAACTATGGAACTCTCAGAGAACCGTCTCGCGCATTTCCAAGGGAACAAAAATCCTGTCATGATACAACACTCGGTGTTGTTCATCCTCCGACCAACCATTAAGGGCCTCACCACACAAAACTCTATCTCTCCAAACATCCACCTCTAGATTACCCAACTGAGACTCTTCCACCTTCTGCATCAGAGATGACTGCACCGTCATCTGGAAAAGACAACCTCTACCTCCAACCTCTTCCATATCAAGATGTAAAGCTGCTAGCTCTTCCATCACTCTCCAGGAATCACCAGATTCACGCACAACATCATTACTTGACTTTCAGCTTAGTGCATCAGCTACAACGTTCCCTTTTCCAGGTGTATACGATATTTCAAAGTCGTATTCCTGCAAGAACTCCATCCACCGACGCTGCCTCAAGTTCAAGTCACGTTGGGAGAAAACAGACCTCAAACTCTTATGATCGGTGAAAACCACAAAGTTCTCACCAATGAGGTAATATCTCCACAACTTCAGAGCAAACACCAAGGCTACCAACTCAAGATCATGGGTGGCGTAGTTGCATTCATGTGGACGCAACTACCGAGACCCATAAGAAACAACTGACCTCTGCTGCATGAGAACACAGCCTATCCCCAGATGTGAAGCATCACAGAAAACATCAAACTGGACTCCCTCCGCTGGAAGACAAAGGACTGGAGAACTTACCAACTTCTCCTTTAGATATTCGAAAGCTGCCTGACACTGATCAGTCCATATGAACGCTTGATCCTTATTGGTCAAAGCTGTCAGAGGAGTCGCAACTCGGGAGAAATTGGCTACAAACCTCCTATAATAGCCTACGAGACCAAGGAAACTTCGCACCTCTGACACAGTCTTGGGGGCTTCCCAAGACACTACTGCTTCTATCTTCGAAGTATCCACAGCTACTCCCTATTGGGACACAACATTCCCTAAGAAACGAACTTCTCGAGCCCAGAACTCACACTTGGACAACTTCCCAAACAACTGATGTTGGTGAAGAACTCTCAAAACGGCTCGTAAATGCTCTGCATGCTCTTCTTCAGATGTGGAGTACACAAGGATGTCATCGATGAAAACCACAAAAAACTTGTCCAAGAATTCACGGAACACAGCATTCATCAACCCCATGAAAACAGCTGGAGCATTCATCACGCCAAATGGCATTACAACGAACTCATAATGCCCATGACGACAACGGAAAGCAGTCTTCGGGATATCCTCATCCTTTACACGCATCTGATGATATCCTGACCGCAAGTCGATCTTTGAGAACCAACTTGAACCCTTCAGTTGATCGAATAGGTCATCAATCCGTGGAAGAGGATAGAGATTCTTTATTGTCACTTTGTTTAATCGACGATAATCGACACACAACCGCAAAATGTCGTCAGCCTTCTTCACGAACAAGACTGGTGCACCCCACAGTGACACACTTGGCCAAACAAAACCACACTGCAACAGACCATCGAGCTGTATACGTAGCTCTCGTAACTCAGAAGGGGCCATCCTATACGGAGACATAGAGATAGGAGACGCTCCCGACTGTAGCTCGATCCCAAACTCGGTCTCTCGTCGAGGGGGTAAGGATACAACCTCTTCTGGAAAGACGTCAGGGTACTCCTCTACGACCCTAGGAAACGCCAATTGTTGAACCTCTGAAGAACTCAGCATCATCCTAGCCATCATGGATGATAAGGAAGAAACTCTTCTATGACTCATCCGAGGATCTCTCTCACCAACAAACACTACTTCCTCTCCATCTTCATCAAAGAAAATGACCTTCTTCCTGTAGCAATCCACAATAGCCTGCACCGAATACAAACAATCCATGCTGAGGATGACATCATATGGCTGTATTCGTAAACATAGGAAATATCCTCAAGAGCGGTGCTGCCCCAACACTAGCTCACAGTCTCTACATACTTCAAACAAGCTAGCTTGACCTCCAACTGGTGTTGTCAATGCCAAGGGCACTGGAAACCTCTCTACATCAAGTCCCAAAGTGTGGACAAGGGTAGAGGATATAAAGGAGTGTGTCTCTCCTGAATCAAACAAGGCATACACCAAGGTAGAAAACAAGCAAAGGGTACCTCAGACGACGTCTAGCTCGCCTAGAGATGGCAACGCTAGAGCATGAAGCTGACCATGACCACCTCCACGACCTCTCTGACCCTGATGACGACCACCACCACGGCCGCGCTCTGCTCTCTGAGGACGGGGAGCATCATGGGGCTGTCCTCTGCCTGCTCTATCTACCCTCTGGTGATCTAAAGCTGGTGCAACCTGCTGCTGCTGCCTCGAATGGAACTGCCTCAACGGAGGAACCTGGAGTGGAGCGCCTGGTGCACGATGACTGCTCTGAAAAGTCAGGCACTCCCGCTGCTGATGACCACAACCACCACAAGAAAAACAAGCGCCTGATCCCTTGGCATAGGCCAGAGTGTTGCTGCCTCCGGTGAAACGAGATGGGAAGGGCTGGGACCTACCCCCAGGTGAACGGAAACTCTTCTGTCCTGAAAACCGGGAACCCCGGACCACAACTCTGCTTCGTGAGGAATCATGACGATTCCCCTCTCACGACGATCCGGTCCTGGTCAATGTCCTCCCAACAACCTCTGACCTCGCCAGCACCTCAAGATATGTCTTCAGCATAAATGGGGTGACCTGGCACTGGATCTCTGGACGCAAAGCCTCCTCGAAATGCCTCGCCCTGGCCTCATCATCTGGTAACAGGTCTGAAGCATATTGTAGAAGGTTCCAAAAACGGATTCCAAACTCTCGAACACTAGAGCTCCCCTGTCGAAGGGTGAGTAGCACCTGGCGACTGGACGCCTTCACAGTCGCTGAAAGAAACTCGACTCTAAACCTGTCTCGAAACTCCTCCCATGAGATTGCTGACTCCTCACGATCACCGAGGAACAAGAACCACCACTGCCTCACTGCTCCATGCAGCATCGTCACAACCAAGGACACCCAGTGTTCCTTCCGAACACGAATCAAACTGAAGCCTATCTCGATCTCCTCCAACCAGTCTTCTATGACTGCATCTGAAACAGAGCCCTCGTACTTCTGTAGACTATGGCGCTGAAAATCTCGGAGTGTCTTCCTCCAAGTGTCATCTTTGTCAACCTCTACTCGGCGGTGATCTGCTGGAACAGCCTGCTGGGCATCTTCTGCGCAAACCTGACGAGGACGTCGACCTGGAACCATACCTGTAAAATAACAACCGTTAGAGGTCCTAAGCCTGGAATATGGAAGACTGAACATTAATTAATCAATTGTTTTGTTTTATTAATTTCAGGTTACCTATCCCAAGGTCTACCCATTCAAACATAGGCACAAAGAATAATGATGCATGATCCTTTCCTAGGTCTCTACCCTGCAACCAGTATCACTTTGTTTAGTAGCCATCATAAACTTAAAGGTCCGTGCAACAGATCATAGGGGGCCCTGAACTCCTATGTCTCTGCCGGTCTCCAGTGTTTACCCCACATGCTAAAAATGAATGACATCGTTGCCCTACCATCCCATTCATCCTCACCTGTTCCTAACTCCAAACTCCATCCTATCCCTCAACCAGACCTCTAATACCACTCTGTCACGACCCCCTCCCCACAAAGTGTACCCCTCCTGGGCCGGCAATGTGAAATGGGAGATAATGACCCCCGAGTCTCGTTTCCAGTAGGCCCCGGGTTGGCGACTAGCACCGAGGGTATAATAACATACAAATGGGAGGCATTACCCTCTAAGAGAACACATGCAGAAGAGAGAGATAGAATAGACTCCAACCAACTCCAACTCATAACTGAAATATAAAAGAAACCCAAGTACATATATGAAATGTCATGCAAAAGTACAACAACTGAAAGGGAAAACTAAAAGTACCCAAAAGAAAGAAAAACGGCAGCGATCACGAGCCCGAACAGCTCCTCCTCCAACCACAAGCTAGTAGTAACCCGCTTGATCTCCAACTTGCTCCAAGTGACCTGAAAAACAGTTTATATGTACATAGGGTGAGTATAACAGTATACTCAGTAGGATCCTCCCCAAGCCTCTCGTGCAAAGGTAAAGAAAGCATGCTAAAGCCCAGTGAACAACAAGTGAAACTAACTCGTCACCTAAACAGGTATACTATGTTCCCAACCTCACCATGGCTACTCTCACCATGTAACGCATACAAGAATATAGCATATAGTAAAGAATATCAAGGGTACCCCGCTACTACTTCCCCACTGGTTTTCCGCTTTTCCCCAACGACATACGTCCTGTGCATCTCTGTCCAAAGGTTTGCCCGCAGACACCTGGGCTAAGCTCCACAATCTGCACCTCGTGCACCACATAGGCTTGCCCGCAGACACCTGGGCGAAGCACCACGCTGTCCTCACAACCAAAGGTAACTAGGTAGTTTCCAGGAGCCACCACAACTCGCATAACGTGTATCATACGTAGGGTATAATACCTCAAGCCATTACAGCCCATACTCCGAGTAAGGATCCTCAAGCCATCATAGCCTATACACGTTACACCTATAGTAGTCGGTAGGATACTATATTCAGAATATATGTGTGTGAATAACCACAAGCCATTACAGCCCTCTACACACATATATGGGGTAACTAACCGCTGTGCCTCATGGCACAAGTATCTACCAAGAGAAGAGAGTAGAGCCAAAGGGGGTAGTCAGCCATTCAACCTCCCATCATAATGTTGGGGAAAACACCCCCAGGGCTCAGAATCCCCGGGGTGTCAGTTGTCCTTACCGATAGGGTGGAGTAGTGTATAGAAACACAAAAAGTACAGAATATATAAGTAACTCACATCCACACTATGGGCATTAACTAGTCTTAGATACAACTGCAACTAACGTCTCTCAGAGTCCAGGCTGCTACTTCTAAGACTAGGTATCCTATAAGCACACAAACATTTGAAGAGATTTATTAGATTACTCCGTTCTCATTTTATCAGTTCCACTGTACATTAATTAATTCTTTAAAAATTAATTAAGAATGAACAATTCCACATTAAACTGAATTGGCATCACATTCAAAAACAACTGCTCCTTTTTAAGATTCACATCACCTTTAAATTCCAGCATCTCCATCCCCGTAGATTTTCACCATTTAATCAAACATTCATTATAGAATTACTTTTCCACATTCCCAGGCATTCTAGAAAAACATCTTATTCTTCTAAACACAAAAGAGGCTCAACACGGTGAGTAGATATACTACCCATCGAGTCTTTGCCGCCTATAGAAAGATCATATACCCATTCTCCCTCGAGAGGCTAAACACGGAAAGCACGTGGCATACCCCGCGCGTCTTCGCCTCCTTCGGAAGAAGGGTAGCAAGACCAGCTGCCTTGAGCAGTGGGGAAAAGAAAAGTAGATTATCATTCAAGAAAATCGCAAGCAACCAGCAACCACATCCATCCCATTCCATCACCCCTGGTGTCCTCCCCGACACCCACATGTGTAAACTGATGCATCTGGCCACTCTAGGCGTCATCTGCTGCCATAACCACAAGGTCTCCATGCCTCCACATATCACAACAACCATCTAGGCTCACATCATAGCACAAGAAGCAGGAAAACAAACATCACATCAAGGGCTCTTGACCCTTTAACAAACAAGAGGGTAACTCGTAACTCTTTTAGAAATTCCCACACAATCTGTTCTCTAGTCCATATTGAATTGGAAGATTTGTTATTCGTAGGTTCCAATCACGGATACCTAATCAGCAAGCTATCCCAATTAAATAACCATGCTTACTTCCCTAATTTGATTATCCTCATATTAGAACAACTACAACAATGGAAATAACCAGACTAATTTACATGCCTCTTTATCTTTAGCCAATTAATTAACAATTAATTCCGGCTTTACGTTCATTATCAATTTCTATCATGAACGAACAAAAAATCAAAGAAAACATAGATATCACTCTATCTAGGAAAACATGAGGCAAACTGTTATGACGGTATAAAGTAACAACATGCGATCAACCAATTCTTTTAATCCGGTTCAAGTATTTAATTAGGTCAATTTCATTGTGATCCAAAGGGATAAATCATGCTAATTCTACGATTGCACGTACACAATTAGAGAAGCCATGAATCCCCTACCTCAAACAGTTCCTCACGTTCTTTATCCACACAACAGGTCACGATCCTCCCCTCGCGACAACCGCATCCACCGGAGGATGCTGCGGTACGAGAGTACCAACCAACCCCAAGAAAACCCATTAGAATCTTGGAAATTACATGGTATAATTTTGGAAAAGAGGATAGGAGAAGATGAACCCCAAAAGAATGATGATACAACATACCTTATATCGAAGATTGATCGACACAGCTCAGTTGCATCCAAAACAGAGAAGAACCAATCCTAGGAGTAAAGAATGATTGTGAAACTCCTACGGAAAGGATTGAAAGGTTCTAGTGCCTCCTAGTTGAGAACAAAGGGAAAGAACAAGGGAGAATGATATCTCATCCCTCTTTGAAGATTAAATGGGGAAACAGTTTAAGATCCAGTTAATTCTCCATTAAAAACGGATCGCATTAACCCACGCGGTTTTACAAAGTAAAACATTCCAGCCCTATGAATAATTAATATAAGATTTATGGCATTTTAAATGGCCTTAAGAGCCCTTAAAAAATAAGTCTTTAAATGTATTTTACATCAAAGGAAACATCAAAAGGGGAAAAACTGTAGGAGTCTGGAAACACTGTTCACCCACTGTTACTGTACATGAAACCGATCTGTGAAACCGATCTGTGAAACCGATCTGTGAAACTGATCTGTGAAACCGATCTGTGAAACTGATATGTGAAACCGATCTGTCAGACCGATCTGTGAAACCGATCTGTCACACCGATCTAAGAAACCGATCTGTCAGACCGATCTGTGAAACCGATCTGTCACACTGATCTGTGAAACTAATCTGTCACACCGATCTGTGAAACCAATCTGTCAGACCGATCTGTGAAACCGATCTGTCAGACCGATCTATGAAACTGATCTGTTAGACCGATCTGTGAAACCGATCTGTCACACCGATCTGTGAAACCGATCTGTCACACCGATCTGTGAAACTGATCTGTCACACCGAACTGTGAAACCGATCTGTCAGACCGATCTGTGAAACCGATCTCTCACACCGATCTGTGAAACCGATCTGTCAGACCGATCTGTGAAACGGATCTGTCACACCGATCTGTGAAACCGATCTGTCAGACCGATCTGTGAAACCGATCTGTCACACCGATATGTGAAACTGATCTGTGAGACCGATCTGTCAGACCGATCGGTGAGACCGATCTGTTAATGTTCATAAAACTGGAAACACTATTCACAGAACTAGAAAATTGGAAATGTGTTGGGGATAAGTCCCCTTGACCTCCCGAAACACCTCCAACACCAACATTTCACAAAGTAATGGACCAGAGAGGTCCTGGCCATTACAAGGGGACTGGTGTACCCCATGGTGAATCACCTGTGTATAATAACCCTTTATCCAAATTATCTTAGAGTTGTTTCATCAACTCTTCCTGTTCCACAATATCCATTTTATACCGAGTCTTATATAATGAAAACACCCCATGTATATACATGATTGAAAATTCAACCTCTCTTCTAAGAGGATGATAAGAAAACTTCCCAGTAATCTCATATTCATATTCCCCTACAAATGGGGATGTATTGAAGGATGATTCTTTCATTAGATTCAATCATTTGAGATAGATATGATTTATCATAGTAAAATAATATCGTTGCTTAAGATGTTGGAGAAAAATAAGATTTATTTTCTTGCTCTTACTTTTATTGAATCAGAGGATGATTCTTGATATGGAGAGTGATTTTGTTTTCACAGAAAACTATGTTGAATCTATATAGGTAAAGATAATCCATAACCAAAATTTCATAAAATTCCAAAAAGGGAGTATGAAAAAGTTCACTTGGAATCTCATCCGATAAATTGTGCTAGAGGAGGATTTATATGCATGTGATAAAATAATTTCCCCATTTTCCATTTTCACTAAAAAATATGCTTCCATGATTTTTAGTGGTATTTGAATAGTTGAAATAATCTTTTGTGATAATAAGGAATACATAAAACCATAATAAAAAAGTTAATCCAATATTATTGAATTAATAACTAGTTTACCTTTCACCACTTCATTGTAAGGACCCACCTCAGCAGGTGTGATGAAAAAATCTCTCCCTTACTTACTTATAGGTTGTTAGTTATCTCTGAAAACCCTTGTCTTGATTAATTGGTTTGAAATGTCCCATGGTTCTTTGAAGTTGATGTAATGAAATATGGTCTGAGCGTAGACCAGAGCATTTCATTCCTCCATCTCATTGGTGGATTTATCCTATTTGAAATCACTATCGTGGTGCCCTTACTCACCATACCTAAATAATATCCTTATCTCTCCTTAAGAAATTTAAATGGTGTTTATTTCTTCACCTTTGACATGTGGTATGATGAAATTTCATAGCATTATTAGATTTATCCATAAAATAGAATGAATTAAAGTCCATTTTATAATTCTTATCCCCATGATACATTTGAGATTTTACAACCTCCATTTAAACTTTGAGGAAACAAGTGACCATTTACTCATAGCTATCAAAATCTTGAATCACTAGGGAGTTTCATAGACTAAGTATTATCCCACCAAATAAGTGTCGAACCTTGAATTTTGGGGTAATGAAAACGCTGAAGGTGTATCATGAAAATCGTGTGAAGTTTTACTCATATGCTATAACGACCCATACTTTACATACATTGTTAATACTTCAAAATTGAAGCACACTTATTACAACATATGACAAAACCACAAAGGACCGTATAGGTATAGTGTCTTTAGAAACTGGGAAACATAAACAACTGGTTCATAAATCTTCTACAGTGTCTCCCATTTATTTCATCATATCTAGGGTCCCTTTTAGCATATTCTACTTAATATCCATCTTCCTGACCTGGGGAAAAGAAAACATAAAAGGGTGAGCTCATATGCTCAGCAAGGGAAAATAAAGGAAACAAAAATCATATCATATCTTTTTGAAAATCAAAACCTGCAAAAGAGATCATAATATCTTATCATGGAATAAATCATAGAAGTGAAAATGAGATCCCCATAATCATAACATAAGACTTGAAACTTTGTGTCTTGCACACATAATCATGGAAAATCATTTCTTGTTAGTCATGACTCATTGCCAAGACTATCTTAGTGGACAAAGTCCCTTTCTGAACCGAGTTCACTCCTCGTTTCAGTCCTGTATCACTGAACCGAAATAACCTTCCGTTCCAGCCATGTCTATCTCATGAGATATAAAATCTTTACCCAATTCATTGGAGGGAGATATAGGTCCCACCCATCTTATAATGAATCCTTTCTTATGTGTGCCACATAATCATAAAACATACATCATCGCATAACACATGTAACAAAAATGGGATTCTTGAAACATCATGACATCATAAAACAAATCTTATAAGGCAAATGACTTCATAAAAATAATTCCCTCATAACATAATCCAATCAATGTAATTAAAGTGATAAAAACAGAACCCTTTATTATCATAGATGGAAAATAATTTTGATAAAACACTTGAACTCCATTCTTGAGGAAAATATCCTTTCTTATTCAAAAACACTTTTCTTTTCTTAACATGTCATACTAAAAGAAGTTGATCAAAAATAAACTTGAAAACTTATAAAGGAAGATTCTTGGAAATAATGTTTTAAAAATCCATTCTTGCCGTATAAGTTAAAGAAAAACATTCTTCGTACTTTTGTCGGAAAAGTCAAAAAGTACCTCGTATGAAAAACGACAAAAGATTCCTTTCATATTCTTTACTAAAAACTCACCGAAGGGTAAAATTGGATTTAAACTATTGTAATTGGATGGAAGAAATATTACATATTGAGGGAACATGGATATGGATGATAAAATACACCCTAGTAAATACCAAAGTATAAACAATCTCGGATAAAAATGAGATTGTGATATTTTCCCTTACCTTAGGTCCGATTTTCTTTGTTCGTGTACGAAGCTCCTGTATAATGGTTTAAATAATGTTATTGACTTATTCCAGAATCATACATATTGATATGATATCATATATGGTCATATTATTAGCTTCTTGTTAGTAATATTTCATTGTTACTTGTTACTCGGGTCTTTATAACTTTTTGTTCTTATGCGTGTTTTGTTGAATAAATTCTTATTCTTATCTTTAGGTTATAGATAATTCATTTCCAGAATGGTATTAGTGTAGTATATACCATATTCATTCATTCAATTCATTTATATAATCATTATGAAATGAAGATCATGTAGAACGAGTCGCATCACATCGTGGAGACGGTATTCCGTACGTACGCACGAGTGATGATATCGTTCCTATGATCGTGGAATTGTATTGGAGTATATATATATTATTTCAGTATCAATATTAATTCATAATAATCATATATAGTTACTCATTACACCATTATACCCATCCTTGTAAGGTGATGGGGGAAAATAGATTACACCACGGCGTGGAGACGGTATTCCGTACGTACGCACGCGTGGTGATTTCATTTTTCCGTAGGATGGATATAAGGTGAATTAGGGTTGTTTCATATTTATAATAACATATCAGTATTTAAGTAATACTGATGTTATTACTTTATCATGAAACAACTAAAGAAGAAGAAGTTGAAGAAGAAAGAAATTGAAAAGATCGGTAATGGATATTACCTCTTCTTTGGAACGCCTCTTTGAATCCTCCACTTAAGGAACTAATATTGGTCTTTGGAGAAGACCAGGACCTCTAGGATTATTCTAGGGAAGTGGAGAGGAGAAAATGTCAGTGGTTGTCCGAGCTTGAGTGCTCAAATTGGTGTGAGGAGGAGGGGGAGGAGGTGCCCTTTTATAAGGGAGGAGAGGGGCACCTTAGGAATATCTCAAAATATTATTTTATATTAAAGTCAAAATCGGTTTATAATGGTTACAAAGGGTCTTATTTCGAAGATAAAGTGGGGATGGGTCGAAATCCTATCAACCAATAGGATTTAGACAAGTTTAGGGTATTATTTTAACCTTATCAATTAGATTTAACTCTAAGTTAATTAATTTAACTTTTACCGTGTCTTTTTGTTTTCTTTCACTATATGGTTAATACACTTACTATAACATGCCAAACGAACCCCAAATTGTTTATTATTAATATATATATCCTTATCTATGTCATTTGGCCGAACCTTAGATTTTTAGGAATAAAATAACAATTAGTAATATAATATTTGATTTAAAAACTATTTTGTGTCAATTTTGACACTATTTGATATATGATTTTTGTGAAAGTCATAACAGAATTATATGTTCTAACCAAGTTAATTACATCAACAATAATATATCATAGTAACCTAGAAAATTAGTGGAATTCATAAAAAGTCTTAAATTACATTTATTTTGGTATTTATATTATCAATTATGTCAATATTTCATTAATAAGATAATTACTGCATCATCTTTGTGTCATAAATAAATTAAATTATATGATGTCCAAAAATTACAAATAAAATACCATCATGTAGGAAATCTTTTTAGCTTTCTAATGAATATTTATAGTCGAATTTATCTTATGTATAACCCCATATTAAAAATGCTTTACTTATTGAACTTTGATTTTAACTATTTTAACCCTTCTTTAAATAAATTAATAATAAATGTCCTAATCTAATCCAAGTGGGCCTAAATGGTCATATTTTATTCCTAAGTTTGTTTTTGGTCGAATTACACTTGTCCAATAAAATTAGGACATGTGTTAGGGTAATATTAATATCATATTTACCCTTAGTTACCCTAGTTACTATTAACCGCGGTAAAAAAAAGTAAAAAGTTACTATTCACCAAAAAATTATTTTCATCTCATTGAACCACATTTTAGTCCTTGATATTAACCGTGTCTCTCGGATTTTCGAAATTCCATTCACAGAAGCGGTAAAATTAAGTTTTATGCAAAATTCAGTTTTTTAACCTACCACTTAGTGGTTTCACTATTCATCAAAAATTGAAAGTTATCAGAAAAATACCAAAATTTCACCCTAGGCTAATTTCGATATTCTGAGTCCAAAAATGAAGCCCATTTTGAAAAATAAAATTTATAAAATTTCAAAAAGTGGTTATTACTATTCATAACAGCTAGTTTTAATAGCATATTGTTGTTTAGCGAAACTCGGTATTGCGTACGACGCAAGCTATCGAGGAAGGTCGCGATTGCGTGTAAAGAAAGCCAAGCAAGTGTTGTGTAGAAAAAGATTCCTTTGATGATTTATATAACATAAAATTCTCGGGTGTTACATTCTACCCCCCTTAAAAAGAATTTCGCCCTCGAAATTCGTCACTTTGTAACAAACAGATGAGGATACTTCTCCTTCATCCTATCCTCAAGCTCGCATGTAGCTTCTTCAAGTTGGTGGTTCCTCCATAAAACTTTCACCAATCGAGTGGTCTTGTTTCGTAGGACTTTTTCGCTATGATCCAGAATCTCTATCGGTTGTTCTTCATAAGAAAGATCTTGCTCCAGCGGTACAACTTCTGAGCTGAGTACATGTGAAGGATCAAGTATGCACTTTCTCCGGAGAGATACATGGAACACATCGTGAACTTGAGAGAGATTAGGTGGAAGCGCCAATCGGTAAGCTACCTTCCCAACACGATCCAGTATTTCGAAAGGACCGATATATCTAGGGCTCAACTTCCCCTTCTTTCCAAATCTCATAACCCTCTTCCAGGGAGATATTCGTAAGAACACTTTATCACCCACTTCAAACTCTAGGTCTTTTCTTCGGTTGTCGGAATTACTTTTCTGTCGACTCTGAGCTGCTCTTATATGTTGTTGAATAGATCTGACCTTCTCTGCCATTTCATCAACGAGATCAGGTCCTAATAGCTTTCTTTCCCCAACTTCATCCCAGCAAGTTGGAGTCCTGCATTTCTTTCCATAGAGAGCTTCATAAGGAGCCATCTGAATACTGGAGTGAAAGCTATTATTATAAGAAAATTCCACCAAAGGTAGGTGTTGATCCCAACCTCCTTTGAAATCCATAGAGCAAGCTCTCAACATATCTTCTAGGGTTTGAATTGTTCTCTCAGACTGACCGTCTGTCTGGGGATGATAAGCAGTGCTGAAACTCAACTCTATATCCAGAGTATGCTGAAGACTTCGCCAGAACTTCGAGGTAAATCTCGGATCCCGATCAGATATAATATAAAGTGGTACTCCATGCAATCTTACCACTTCCTTTACATATATCCTGGAAAGCTGATCTAGAGAGAAATCCTCTCTAATAGGAATGAAGTGTGCAGACTTTGTAAGACGATCAACTATGACCCAGATAACATTATTGCCTTTGGATGTTTTAGGAAGTCCTGTGACAAAGTCCATAGTGATGTTTCCCCATTTCCATTCGGGTATGGGTAATGGTTGTAACATCCCTTTAGACTTCTGTCTCTCAGCTTTAACTTGTTGACAAACCAAGCATCGAGAGACATATTCAGCAACATCTCTTTTCATGCCATCCCACCAGAAGTACTCTTTCAGGTCCCTATACATCTTCGTGCTTCCAGGATGAATAGAGAATGATGAACTATGAGCCTCATCCAGCAGCTCCTTCTTTAATTCGGGGATGGGAGGAACACAAACCCGATTCCTGAACTTTATTATCCCATCACAATCAAGGTTGAATTCAGGAACATTTCTCACCTTCTTTTGTAACTCGACATCTTCTTTCTGTGCCTCTTTAATCTTCACATGTATAGATGGTTGAACATTCATTTGAGAAAGATAAGATTTTTCCCCTTCCATTATAATTCCAAGATCCATCCTTTGTAAATCCATAAATATTGGATCTTTTGTGATCCTCATCATGGATAAACTAGCATGGTCTTGTCGACTTAATGCATCTGCCACCTTGTTTGCTTTCCCAGGGTGGTAATGGATTGAGCAGTCATAATCCTTAATCAGCTCCAACCATCTTCTTTGGCGCATATTCAACTCCTTTTGTGTGAAAATATACTTTAAACTTTTATGATCAGTATAAATATCACACCTTTCACCATAAAGGTAATGCCTCCAAATCTTTAATGCAAAGATTACCGCAGCCAACTCCAAATCATGTGTTGGGTAATTTTGCTCATGGATTTTCAACTGTCGTGAGGCATAAGCTATCACCATATCATTTTGCATAAGAACACACCCCAATCCCTTCTTGGATGCATCACTGTAGATCACAAACCTATCTCCACTACAAGGAAGTGTGAGCACAGGTGCACTGGATAACCTTCTTTTCAACTCCTTGAAATTCTCTTCACATTCCTCCGTCCAAACAAACTTAACTCCTTTCCGAGTCAACTTGGTGAGTGGATTAGATAATCGTGAAAAATCTTTTACAAAACGTCGATAATATCCAGCCAAACCAAGAAAACTTCGAATCTCAGTTACTGTTGTTGGTCTCGACCATCTTTCGATAACCTCTGTTTTTGCTGGATCCATAGATATCCACTCTTTTGAGATTATGTGACCCAAAAATGAAACTTTTTGAATCCAAAATTCACACTTGGTAAATTTGGCATAAAGCTTCTCCTTTCTCAGGGTATTCAATATAATTCTCAAGTGATCTTCATGCTCTTCCTTGCTCTTTGAATAGACAAGAATATCGTCAATAAAGACTACCACAAATTGATCAAGATAGTATCTAAAGACTCTATTCATTAGATCCATGAAGATAGCAGGGGCATTAGTAGGACCAAATGGCATCACTATAAATTCATAGTGTCCATACCTTGTACGGAAAGCCGTCTTTGGTATATCCTCCCTTTTGACCCTTAATTGATGATACCCTGAACGAAGGTCAATCTTGGAAAAGTATTGAGCTCCGCGTAGTTGGTCAAATAAGTCATCAATGCGTGGGAGAGGATATTTGTTCTTGATAGTGATCTTGTTATGTTCTCGATAATCAATGCAGAGTCTCATTGATCCATCTTTCTTCTTAACAAATAGAATAGGTGCTCCCCAAGGTGACGCACTAGGGCGTATGAATCCCTTATCGAGATTATCTTGGAGTTGCTTCTTCAATTACTGCAACTCAATTGGGGCCATTCTATAAGGTGTCTTTGAAATAGGCAAAGCACCCGGTACGAGTTCTATTGAAAACTCAACTTCACGATTTGGTGGAAGACCCGGTAATTCCTCCGGAAAGACATCATCAAACTCTCGTACAATGGGCATATTCTTAATCGTGAGTTTCTCACCAACCATTTGAGATAAATAACCTTCATTTAGCGGAATCAAGACCCATAAGATGGAAGGAATTTCCACTGGAAGGTTATGTTCATCCTTGCATTGATAGACGATCGTAGATTGATCTGGAATATGAAATCTGACTTCCCTTCTTTGGCAATTGATATGAGCTCCATGTAGAGAAAGCCAATCCATGCCAAGAATCACATCAAATTCCACTAAAGGAAGGATCACAAGATTTCCAGGAAGCACTTTCCCACAAACTTCGATCGGAGAAGAATTATAAACTTTTGATGCGATTGATGTGCCATTAGGTGTTGTCACAGCTAACTCAACATCTAATTGTTGAGGTAATACGGTGATACCCTTAGAAAAGTCTTCAGAAATAAAAGAGTGGGTGGATCCAGAATCAAATAAAACATTTGCTACTTTAGAGTGGATGGTAAGTGTACCTTTCACCACATCGTTATCGTACTCCACATCGCTGATAGAAATTGCATGTGATTTTCCTTTGTCTTTAGCCTTAAGAGTTTGTTGACGTCGACCATCATCATCAACCCTTGGATTTGGGCATTGATTGGCATAATGCCCCATCTCCTTGAACTTGAAACATTGAAGTGTAATAGGATCATTCTGCGTATCCATTCCTTTGTTTGAATCATTGGACATCTTCTTCCCATTATCACGACATTCAAATGCCCGATGACCTTCCTTTCCACATTTAAAACATTTACTTGTCCCTTTAAGACAACTCCCTCCATGTTTCTTTCCACACTTTGAGCATAAGGGAAAGCTCATCTTCTTTTCAGTTTTCTCATTAGATTTTCCTTTGAATTCCATCTTCCTATTCTTATCAAACCCATGTGACTGATGGGTTACTCCAATCTCCATCTCGACTTTGAGAGAACATCGAACTATATCCTCGTAGCTATTGAAGTCCCTTATGGCTAACGACCTTCGAAGACTTGGTTTTAAGCCACTAAAGAATCGATCGATCTTACTCTCAGGTTGGATAATAATACCAGAAGCGTACCTTGCAAGTCTTGTAAAATTTGCTTCATAGGTACCAACAGATTCATCATCCCTTTGCTTCAGTTCAAGAAACTCTTTCTCCATCTTTGTTCGGAGAATACGAGGGAAGTACTTATTGAAAAATAAGTTCTTGAACTCATCCCATTCCATTGACTCAATTTCATCCCTTTGCCTCGTATTCTTAATAAGATTCCACCATTGATCAGCATCTCCTTCCAAACGATACACTGCTAGGATGACTTTATCATGTTCAGAACATTGAAGAACTGAAAATATCTTTTCAGTAGTACTAATCCATTGTTCAGCAACTAATGGATCAGTAGACCCGCTGAAAGAAGGTGGACGCTGCCTCATGAAGCATTCAACAGAATGTTGCTCCCTCCTTTGCTCGTTTGGAAGTCCTGCATGATTCATAGCTTGAGAAAGTTGTGTGAGCATGGCTACAAGATTTTGCATTCCATCTCCCATATCATTTGGTTGCTCAGGGGGACAATCATTGCATTGCCCATCGCATTCCGCATTAACACGGTTCCTTCGGGTTCCAGCCATTAACTAAAACCAAGAAGAATAGTGTGAGCAACACTAATTATAATAGGAAACCACATAATTCAAGAATAAAATTTTCATGCTTATGGTCTTATCCTATGTTATTCAAGGTCATTTCTAAAAAACTAAGATTGTGTTCTATGCTTAGACTTATCCTTAGGGTTCTTACTAAGGCTTTCACATCCTAGTTTCCAAAGGTTGACTATACCTTTCCTCTGATACCAACTATAACGACCCATACTTTACATACATTGTTAATACTTCAAAATTGAAGCACACTTATTACAACATATGACAAAACCACAAAGGACCGTATAGGTATAGTGTCTTTAGAAACTGGGAAACATAAACAACTGGTTCATAAATCTTCAACAGTGTCTCCCATTTATTTCATCATATCTAGGGTCCCTTTTAGCATATTCTACTTAATATCCATCTTCCTGACCTGGGGAAAAGAAAACATAAAAGGGTGAGCTCATATGCTCAGCAAGGGAAAATAAAGGAAACAAAAATCATATCATATCTTTTTGAAAATAAAAACCTGCAAAAGAGATCATAATATATTATCATGGAATAAGTCATAGAAGTGAAAATGAGATCCCCACAATCATAACATAAGACTTGAAACTTTGTGGCATGCACACATAATCATGGAAAATCATTTCTTGTTAGTCATGACTCATTGCCAAGACTATCTTAGTGGACAAAGTCCCTTTCTGAACCGAGTTCACTCCTCGTTTCAGTCCTGTATCACTGAACCGAAATAACCTTCCGTTCCAGCCATGTCTATCTCATGAGATATAAAATCTTTACCCAATGAATTGGATGGAGATATAGGTCCCACCCATCTTATAATGAATCCTTTCTTATGTGTGCCACATAATCATAAAACATACATCATCGCATAACACATGTAACAAAAATGGGATTCTTGAAACATCATGACATCATAAAACAAATCTTATAAGGAAAATGACTTCATAAAAATAATTCCCTCATAACATAATCCAATCAATGTAATTAAAGGGATAAAAACAGAACCCTTAATGATCTTAGATGGAAAATAATTTTGATAAAACACTTGAACTCCATTCTTGAGGAAAATATCCTTTCTTATTCAAAAACACTTTTCTTTTCTTAACATGTCATACTAAAAGAAGTTGATCAAAAATAAACATGAAAACTTATAAAGGAAGATTCTTGGAAATAATTTTTTAAAAATCCATTCTTGCCATATAAGTTAAAGAAAAACATTCTTCGTACTTTTGTCGGAAAAGTCAAAAAGTACCTCGTATGAAAAACGACAAAAGATTCCTTTCATATTCTTTACTAAAAACTCACCGAAGGGTAAAATTGGATTTAAACTATTGTAAGTGGATGGAAACAATATTACATATTGAGGGAACATGGATGTGGATGATAAAATACACCCCAGTAAATACCAAAGTATAAACAATCTCGGATAAAAATGAGATTGTGATATTTTCCCTTACCTTAGGTCCGATTTGCTTTGTTCGTGTCCGAAGCTCCTGTATAATGGTTTAAATAATGTTATTGACTTATTACAGAATCATACATATTGATATGATATCATATATGGTCATATTATTAGCTTCTTGTTAGTAATATTTCATTGTTACTTGTTACTCGGGTCTTTATAACTTTTTGTTCTTATGCGTGTTTTGTTGAATAAATTCTTATTCTTATCTTTAGGTTATAGATAATTCATTTCCAGAATGGTATTAGTGTAGTATATACCATATTCATTCATTAAATTCATTTATATAATCATTATGAAATGAAGATCATGTAGAACGAGTCACATCACATCGTGGAGACGGTATTCCGTACGTACGCACGAGTGATGATATCGTTCCTATGATCGTGAAATTGTATTGGAGTATATATATATTATTTCAGTATCAATATTACTTCATAATAATCATATATAGTTACTCATTACACCATTATACCCATCCTTGTAAGGTGATGGTGGAAAATAGATTACACCACGGCGTGGAGACGACATTCCGTACGTACGCACGCGCGGTGATTTAATTTTTCCGTAGGATGGATAGAAGGTGAATTAGGGTTGTTTCATATTTATAATAACATATCAGTATGTAAGTAATACTGCTGTTATTACTTTATCATGAAACAACTAAAGAAGAAGAAGTTGAAGAAGAAAGAAATTGAAAAGATCGGTAATGGATATTACCTCTTCTTTGGAACGCCTCTTTGAATCCTCCACTTAAGGAACTAATATTGGTCTTTGGAGAAGACCAGGACCTCTAGGATTATTCTAGGGAAGTGGAGAGGAGAAAATGGCAGGGGTTGGCCGAGCTTGAGTGCTCAAATTGGTGTGAGGAGGAGGGGGAGGAGGTGCCCTTTTATAAGGGAGGAGAGGGGCACCTTAGGAATATCTCAAAATATTATTTTATATTAAAGTCAAAATCGGTTTATAATGGTTCCAAAGGGTCTTATTTCGAAGATAAAGTGGGGATGGGTCGAAATCCTATCAACCAATAGGATTTAGACAAGTTTAGGGTATTATTTTAACCTTATCAATTAGATTTAACTCTAAGTTAATTAATTTAACTTTTACCGTGTCTTTTTGTTTTCTTTCAATATATGGTTAATACACGTACTATAACATGCCAAACGAACCCCAAATTGTTTATTATTAATATATATATTTTTATCTAAGTCATTTGGACGAACCTTAGATTTTTATGAATAAAATAACAATTAGTAATATAATATTTGATTTAAAAACTATTTTGTGTCAATTTTGACACTATTTGATATATGATTTTTGTGAAAGTCATAACAGAATTATATGTTCGAACCAAGTTAATTAAATCAACACTAATATATCATAGTAACCTAGAAAATTAGTGTAATTCATAAAAAGGCTTAAATTACATTTATTTTGGTATTTATATTATCAATTATGTCAATATTTCATTAATAAGATAATTACTGCATCATCTTTGTCTCATCAATAAATTAAATTATTTGATGTCCAAAAATTACAAATAAACTACCATCATGTAGGAAATCTTTTTATCTTTCTAATGAATATTTATAGTCGAATTTATCTTATGTATAACCCCATATTAAAAATGATTTACTTATTAAACATTGATTTTAACTATTTTAACCCTTCTTTAAATAAATTAATAATAAATGCCCTAATCTAATCCAAGTGGGCCTAAATGGTCATATTTTATTCCTAAGTTTGTTTTTGGTCGAATTACACTTGTCCAATAGAATTAGGACATGTGTTAGGGTAATATTAATATCATATTTACCCTTAGTTACCCTATTTACTATTAACCGCGTTAAAAAAAAGTAAAAAGTTACTATTCACCAAAAAATTATTTTCATCTCATTGAACCACATTTTAGTCCTTGATATTAACCGTGTCTCTCAGATTTTCGAAATTCCATTCACAGAAGCGGTAAAATTAAGTTTTATGCAAAATTCAGTTTTTTACCCTACCACTTAGTGGTTTCACTATTCATCAAAAATTGAAAGTTTTCAGAAAAATACCAAAATTTCACCCTAGGCTAATTTCGATATTCTGAGTCCAAAAATGAAGTCCATTTTGAAAAATAAAATTTATAAAATTTCAAAAAGTGGTTATTACTATTCATAACGGCTAGTTTTAATAGCATATTGTTGTTTAGCGAAACTCGGTATTGCGTACGACGCAAGCTATCGAGGAAGGTCGCGATTGCGTGTAAAACAAGCCAAGCAAGTGTTGTGTAGAAAAAGATTCCTTTGATGATTTATATAACATAAAAGTCTCGGGTGTTACATATGCCCTGATAGATTCATCACTATTTTTCTTGAGGTTAGAGAAGTACCTTTAAATTATATGTCCTTTCTTGTGAGGAAAATATTTAGTGAAAATCATTTAATAAATTTCTTTCCACCCCATCACTTCAATATATTAAACGTGATTAAAATGTTTCACCAATGTCCACCACAGAGCAACGTCACCCTATATATGATATATAGCTAGTAGAACATTATCTTTTTTAGAACACTGAAGGTTAGAGATCATAATAATCAGGTTGATATATTTTTATTTTATTAAGGTATTGTATGATCCATTGAAATTCAGGGGCCTTTATCAGATAAAGGTCTCAATTATAGTAAGTTATTTCATAGGGTTATTTGCGAACTCTTATTGATACAATTTTCTATTCAAAACCTGATTTAGCTGAGATAGTATCATTATAAATAATGTGATTCCCACTCACATTAGGTTTGACATCTCATTGTGGAAGTCATCACAATTCCCTTTTCATAGATTATTTACCTGATTCCTTCAATTTTTGGAAAATGGATATAATAAATGGAAAATTAAGGATGAGTATTTTAAAAATATTAAACACATAAATAGGAATCTAATGACATTAAATAGATAACTTATAAATTACATTTTCCCTTAAAATCTGAATTTATATGCTTAAATCTATGTTATCCATGATCATTTTCTTGACATATATTATTTTTGGTATTTTTTTGTCCCTTAATAATAGTTCATAATGATCTTATGAATTTACCAAAGCATGTCCCCCAATAATATTATACCAGTTGTGTATCAAGGCCCATTTTTATGCACCTGTTTCTAGTCGAGTCTAGGTAAACATTGTGTTTTAAAGTTTTTACCCAATGTACATCTATGACAGATCCAAATCCACTGGTCATATCCTTACATGGATGTATTTTTGTGATAAAACACTTACCATATAATTCCTAAAATTTATGGATGTTTTCTTATACTTAGTCATACCCTTATGACCTTTTCAAGAGTTTTCTTATCCTATTCCCAAAAAATAAAAAAGCTTCCTTTGATACCAACAACAACAATCCATCCCTATATTTCACATTAATTCATGATTTATTACAAAATGTACACATAATAAAACCCCGATGACAAAATTTTTTAGTGAATTTTGGAATTTGGTACATTACATAACAACTTCAAAAAGAAAAAACAACATATTTATATAAAATTTCCTTAACATGCATGCACTTTAAACTGCATGGGGAAACCCTGGGGAATACATAAGATCTAGGTGAGATATAAAGCCCAGTAAGGGAAAAAACATGTAATAAAATGATGATAATAATACATGTAATAAATTGGGAATTTAAAGGGGTTTAAATGTAGAAAGATTCATTAACATGAAGAATGGGACATGGTATATCATGATAATCATAAAGGCAACATGGGAAATGTGTAAAAAAAATGTAAAACGTTACATCATAATGATAGGTCAAGTATATATGGAAAGACATAATGAGTGAAAAATACATAAAAGGAATCAGGTTTACCCCCTATCCCAATATGAAACCTCATGAGACTAAATTTACCCAATTCATTGGAGATCTTTATAATTTAGGTATCACCCATCACTTTTATTTTATTGTCATGATTAAGTTTTCCACATAGATCATAAAAAAAATTCATTCATCATCATATTTCATTCCATGATTAAGGAGTTTTTAATGAATCAATTTAATTACCATGTTAAAGAATTAAATTTTAAAAAATGTGAGCACCAATAATAGAAAATGGGAAAGGTATACATACTCTACACAATTTCTTTGGTAGGGGAAATTGCGGTGAAATTTCACCAGAATCATAGAGTCACATAAAATATAAAAAAAGGACGATGATAGAGACATGGGTCTCTTATCATTTAGACATAAAATGGGCAGTAATATGGACATGGAAATATATATCCAAACATTATCAATCGTAGATAGAAGGCATAATATAATAAATAAACATAAATAAATATGACAAAGAAATGACCACTTACCTTGAGAATGTGACTCCAAATGCTTCAGATGGGAATCTTGAGAGATTAGGGGAACCTTGGAAGGAATCTAGATAAGATATGGGATGATAAAGATTTGGTTAAAGGATATTTAGGGAAGATAAATTGGATGTTGGGTGGGTTTATATAAGAATTGACTGCCTAATTCTTTATTATTTGTCAAACATATGTTTTTGACTCTATATAATAAAATAACCAAAACCACACTAATCACCATAGTATTATCCAATGGATTCTTCCAAATGGTAGTTTATTTCATTATTTTAAACATATAAGGTTTGAGTTTAATAAAATAATACCCTTTTTGATTCTGTATTTGAGTCATACTTTTAAAAAAACAAATTTTACACCTTAATACATATTTATAGTATTGGAGGATTCATAGAGGATTTATAAAATTAAACTAGTAAACATAAAATAAAATAATTTTAAAGGGAATCCTTGTATTTGGTTATGGATAACCTTTTTATTATTTATTATATCCCTTTTGTTTTATTATGATGTCATAATACACATAGTATATTTATAAGGAATTTAATTTTCACCTAAAATTTATACAGTCTCAAAAAATTATAAATTTTTTTAAATTTGATAATTTTGAAATTATGATTCGAAAAATAATATTCATTTTATCAAAATGAAATTCTAAAAATATGTATTTTCACTTTAAAAACAACAATTGATATTTATTGTGATATGCTGGTTTTTTGAAAATAACAATTTTCAAAACATTAAAATATAACATTGGACTTCATAAAAAATGTATGATCATTTATATTTTTTAAAAAAAATATTTAATAATAATATTTTAATAAAATATAATTTACTTTATAAATTTATTTATTCAACAAAAGGAATGTCTTAATTGAAATTACCTAGAGTATAAAAATAAAATTTGAGTTTTATTTCATAAAAAAATTATAATGTAATAATAATATGATGAAAATATACTCATTATTATGTAAAAAATACTATACATACTCATATTTATAGGTTCTCGATACATATCCTTGTAATGCACCAAAAAAAACCAAAGAGTATGGTGTGCGATGGTGAGGCATTCTTGAGGGAGTTCAACATACATGGTTTGGGCCATGATCACGGTGATCTTGAACTTATATCATTAATTATTTTAGTCAATATTAAGTTGTTGGATCATAGATCAAACATGGTCAAGGTAAAATCCTAGAGATTCTATCTCCCTTCGAAGCTCAGATTAATGGGCTGTATAGGGAATGATCCTTCTGGTTGAGGGAATCACTTATTTTGTCTATGTAAATTGGATTTGTTAAAACCCTATATTTATATTATTAATTTGATCTCTATTCAATGATTATATTAGAAATTAAAATGAACCCTAATAGTATTTTAAACATTATATAATAAAATAAAATAATTTCATGTGTTTTATATAACCATAATACAAAATACAGTATTTTAAAAATCAAAAGGGGGCTTTTATTTATAACAGTTTGGGTCATTACATTAAAGTTGAATGAGAACTATTTAAGGGTATGCTTTAGAATTTTCTATGTAGGAATGAATATTAGTGAAAACATGTGTTGATTTATTGGTGATATTACCAAATACATCTTAACGTAATAATGTGTTTTGGGTTATTATTGGTCATTTGAACTAATATTTGAATTTTTTTCAATTCAAGATACTATGTATTTGGTTCAAATTTCTAGAATTTATATTATTTAGATAGAAAAGTTACATGAAGTTACCCTCTCTATTATATCTGAGCGTGATCCATGATTGACATAAATTTTTTTTGGAAGGGACTCTAAAAGTCGATGGAGACAGAATTAAATTTCAATAAAACTTTTTCATCATATGTCTGATAGTCATTCAGAGATTACAATTTTGACATTCGAGGATATGGTTTCAAATTTAATTTTATATTATTAGGGATATTGGGATCACTATCTATGTCTAGTTTAGTTTTATTATAAATATAGTTCCCATTCTAGTATTCGGATGAATCATTATGAGGAATTATATGGAGAGTGGTGTCTGACTCCAACATGTAGGGATAAATTTGGTTATAGGAATTGTTTCGGTCCATAATTTGTGTAGAAAAAAACATTGAAGTTAAAATGGTTTATCCCCACATGAGGGTAGAATAATATAGGAAATATGTATACAGACTATCAGATGAAATTTCTTTTATTTCTCGTAGGGGACCAAGTCATTCTTAAAATATCTCCATGTAAAGGTGTAATGTGTTTTGGTAAAAAAAGAAAAGTTTATCCCATGATTCATGAAACCCTTAATAATTCATGTGAAATGGGGATCCATTTCTTACCAAGAAACCCTTCCTCTGACTTTATGTCAGGTACATGATGTGTTTCATGTTTCACTGTTAGGTAAGAGAAAACCTGAGCAATATCATGTTCTGAAACTTGGATTGTTGTAGTCAGAGGATAAAATCTCTTATATGGAAATAACAATTCATATTATTTATCATAAAGATAATTGTTTTGATTAATAAGTAAATTGACAAGGTAAATATTTTACGGATAAACCACATGATTTAAGAAGAAACTTGGGACTTATAAAAAGTCTATGAGGGAGAAGTAACCTCACTTATTTAATTAATAAATAAAATTGAATGGATAATGTTTCTAATAAAAGAAAATGTGATATCCCAAGTAATGCTAATATGAAATGAATTTCATGTATTATTAATTTTCACAATTTTTTTATAGATTCATATGTAATAAGATATTTTATATTATTTTTCAGTCAAAAAAATGGTTTTATACTTGATTAATTTTTTCCAAGAAATATATAGTTTTATATAAAAGTTAAATTTATAATTTTATTTTTTTGAAAATTATAAAATAAAATTCATTTTTTGATTTATAATATTGAAAATATATTTAGTATATTTTTTTTATTTTTATTAAAATATTTCTATTTGTGTGAGTAGTGGGGAATACACTTTTTTTATTAAATCTATATTTTCATTTCATGTAATTAAAAAATAATTTTTTTCTTAATTGGTTCTAATGTAAATTAAACCCCATGTTATTAAACATAATACATATAATGAAATAACTACCTATATAATATTTGAATTTTTTATAAAATAATAATTATTTTTAAAAATGACATTTTTCTAAAGCTATTTTCTATTGTGTTTTTCACACATATATTGAAATTAATTTATACGAGTTCAAAAAAATTTATCTTTAAAATTATATACAATATTTGGAATCTGGTGGTTTATTTTTTTTAATGTGGCCAATTTCAATTTTAGTCATAATGAATAGTTATTAAGATAAATCATTATCACCCTAGTAAATGTTAAAAGGGTTAATGGTAGGGGTAAAGAAAGAGATAAGGCATATGATTCATCCAAAAGACCAATACTATATATATTATAATGTAAGCATAAGGATGATATCAATTGAAGAGGTATAAGTCATAACCAACAAATTTCATGGTTATTTCTTATTCATCCACCTTAAAAGTTATTCTTTCAACTATAACATAATTAAATTTGTATCTTTTCTATAATTATTTGTTATTATATTGATGGAAAAATTAGCTCATATCCTCTTTTAATCCCATGGGAAATAATAACATATCTTATGTATATGTGCGGACTACCACATCTGTGAAATGATGTATGTTTTTCCTGTCACCACCCCACAAAGAGTGTTATATAGATATAATTAATCATCATATAATATTTTCATGGAATTATTATGATTTTGGAACAATAATATTGTACTTACCTTTTTACAATTTCCATAAGTAGAAAAATGACAATATAAGTCATGTGTATGTGTGGAATACCACCGAAATGAATTGATGTGAATAATTCTCCATTACCCCCTTACATAGTTGGTGATACATACAGAACTAATTAATATTTATTATATGTGTAACATAATTTTGATTCTAGAAATATAAAATATTATATACCATATTTTTTTTACAATATTTATAGAAATGAAATTTTTTTTCATGTGAACGTGTTCACCACAACCTCCATGAAATGATTCACTTCCTTTTCCATGTTAAATTTCCATGACTATTTTTAAAAATTTATTTGATGTATAAATATAGTAATTATTTCCTGAATAAAATTATGGATATGATGGAACCATGATCCATTTTTTGGAATAGTATGTAAATTCATTATTTCAAGCCTTACAAATCATTCTATAATTATTACCAATTGTTTATGTGTTGTATGACAGAAATTCATAATTCATGATTTTACATAAATTTCTCCATTTTATGCTTCTACCATGACTTTCAACTGCTTCTGTGAGAGTTCCTCCATTATTCCATATTTAGTGTGACCATGCACTAAATTCTATTACTCTAAAGAATTTATTTGTGTCTATGCATGAAATTGTGAAGGTCAACTATGTAATCATATGTATACTACTACTACCATCTGAATAATTCTCCTACCATCAGTATAATTATTCTTCCTTTAAGTAAGATCTTCTACCATGAATCTATATTGACTACCATGAATCATGATCTACTAACATGAACAATGACCTAATACTATGATAGAATATCTACGACTGTGATATATAAGCTCTTATTCTATTCTTAACTTCTTCACCCAAGATGGGTTTAGATCCCATTTTGATTCGTGATTGATTTTGAATTAAATTACAATGTCTAGTTTATGGAATTTAATGTAATTCAAAGAGCATGTCAATATGGAAATTTAAAAATGATATCTCTTAAAGGACTACTCAGGTTAATTGGACACAAAGTCAAATTTACATGGATTTCCTTCTTGGTATAAGGATTTAAAATATTACATTATTATAATGGATAATTGGATTTTTTTTAAAGTGAACAACAATGGAAACTCTCATGAAGAAGTGGCTGGTCGGTTTGAGTAATAAGAGTATATGTGTACTAAAGTGTTAATTGGTTCATATTGAAAAAATGGATTGTCTTGTGCTTTCTATGAAACTGTATATTTCAAGATAAATCTAAATCATTGTCAAAATCCTTAGGAAGAAAAATATAAGGCAAATCATGGAAAAATTTAAAGATAATCCAATAAAATAAAATGATCATTAATGATAATGTTATACTTTCTCAGAGAAAGAGACCACAAAAATATATTCATATTCATTGTCTCTTATTCTCAGTTACTATTTACATTAAAATTATGCATTCTTAACCTGATTATAAATCCCGAAAAATATATTTTACTTCATTATAGAGTACTACGATACACTCTTCCCATTTATTTTATATTTTATATACTAAGGATAATATTGGATGAGTCTTTTTATATCATAGACTCCCTCATGTGTATTTAGTTTTCTATACCTAGTATAGGTTGACATCACTTTGTTTTTTTGATAAAATTAAATGATAGTGAAAATTTAATAATTGGAGTAGACTAAGACTTAGATTGATTCTTAACCTATTTTTTAATTCCAATTTGTGTTTAATTTTTTTTTATTTTAAATTTAAAAATTATATTATGTAAAATACTCATATACTTAGCTTTTAATTGTGATATAATTATTTTTTATGTGAGTAATATAATTTAAAAAACTAAAATATTTTTTAAAAATCTTACTGTATTTTTATCATTCTTTAAATAAATTATTTCAATGCTTCAATGTTTTTATACCTACATTATTAGTTATATGCGAAATATCATTTTGGGTGTTTCAAATTTTGGTTTAAAAAATGTTTCTAATAGAATCAATTGAATACTCAATTCACCTATTCTTGAGTAATTAATTTTAACCATAATTTTGTTTCATAATTTTTTTTAATCATTATCCAATTTTTTCTCGAAATTGATCATGTCCCTAGCCAACAACACTCATTTAGTTGATTTAGTCTATTAGCAGTTAGTCACATTCGAAACTTACCAATCAAAGATGAAAGAGAAAATCAATGAAAATATCTCCTGTGAGGATGAGTTATATTATTTTGGTGATGAATAAATGGATCATCTATATATCAGATTTAAGAAATTATACAAAATGAATAAATCTATTGAGAAATAAAACTATAAAAGAATATATAAAAAAGTACTTAAAAGAAGTAAAACCAATTCTGAGTAAAGGAAAAAAGAGAATAATAAAGATGAATTTTCAAATATAAATTATAAAAGTAGAGATGAATATAAAAGAAAGATACCCAAGAAACCTATAAAATCAACATGGAGTACATCTATGGATATTATTAGTGGATCTAATTCTGGTAGGGAAAACTATATTGATATGAATAATATATGTTTTATGAAAAACAAATCTAAAATAAGTATATTGAATTTAGTTAGTAATACTCGTCATGAATTATAGATGATTCATGGTGAATTCAAGGAATGTAGTTTTATTCATGAAGACACTATGAATGAATTTAATGTTAAAGATTAATATTTTAAAATGTCAAATGTTTTATATAACAGTGATAACATTTAATTTTCTATAGAAAATTAATGTAAGGAATATTTTTTTAATGATAATAATGATATTAAAATTTTAAAGGAGAAACATAAAATGAATTTTAAAATGGAAGGGACAACATGATCGTGTTTCGTGGTAATAATACCACACCAATATATACAACTGGGATTGGTTACCATCTTGTTCAATGGAAAAGTTATAAAAATATTTCTTTAGTTTAATTTCATTAAATTTTATAAATAGTTTATTTTATTATACACCAATTGGAGGGTTAATTTATTAAACTATTAATAATAGTGTTGGTAGAACTATTAAAAAACATTTTATTCCAAAATAACTTTTTGATAACATTTCTAGATTCGGAGAGTTCAGGTAACAAAATAATTGATTATTAAAACATTTTGTAGTAAACATACTTGAAGATTACTGGTAAGTACTTATGATATCAAGAAAATTGATGTTCTATAAATATCATTGAAAAGTAATTAACCATAAAAATCTTATAAATATGAATGATTGACATGTCAATTTTTGTGATAATGCCAAATGTAAAACAATTGAACATGGTAAAATAAAAAATCAAAATATTATTTAAATATATATATTTCTATTTCTTTATTGATTAAAAAAATTTAATAGAATCGGACAATTATTTGATGATAGTTACCATGTTTTGTTTGGAAATATTTATTTTAAAATTTTAAATTCTAATAATTATTTTTTTATTAATATTTTATACAATTATAATGTTTATACAGTTGATATAGATTCATTAGTCTCCTTAAATGTTTATTTCTTAATATCATTGTATAAATAATATTTTATTTGTGTTATAAGATACTATTAAATTTTAACCTTCACTCACATGGAAATATCACAATGAAATAATTATTTAAGTATTTCCCATAATTAAAATTACAAAAAGATAAATTATGAAATCCATGTAAAAAAGGGAAAGAATGAGTAATTTAATTCAAACCAAAAAGATATGTCTCTAATTCCCAAACCCTAGATTGGGTGAACATGGATTTTTTTAGATCCTTTAGTTTTTTTGACGAGGTGGAAAACAATACTCCTATCTTATTATAGATGAATTTTCTGGATTTACATGGGTATTATTTTTTATATCACATAAAATTGAACCATCCTAGTATTTTAAGAAATTTAAAAATACATAAAAAAATGTTAGTCTTAACATTAAATCCATTATGAGTGATCATGGCCTTGAGGATGAAAATAAATACTTTGAACCATTTTCCCCACAACATGGCTATAATCACAAATTCCTTAATTCTAGGAAAACCCTGAAAAATAGAGTGTTTGAAAGAAGGAATAGGAATATTGAAAATATTTCAAGGATCATTCTCAATGAGTATGAATTTCTTGTTTACATTTGGGCCAAATTATTTCATTCATCTATCTATAGCATAACTATTGTTTTATCAATCTACTTTTAAAGAAGTAACATATGATTTATGGAATATAATAAAACCAAATGTAACTACTTTAGGTTTTTTAGTTTTATAGTGTTTATTATCAACACAAAAAAGAGTTTAGAAAATTCTCATCCAAATGTGATGATATAATTTTACATGGTTATTCAGCATTTATAAAACTTTAAAGGTGGGTTATTAATGGACAATAGTTGTGGAGGAAATAAACATGTAATGTTTGAATAAATTTATCCACATGAGACTAAAACTCCTTCTAAAACCTTGAGGATGATTTTTATAACATTATTATCAATATATAATCCATGTATAGGGATAAAACTAGAGTAAAAATATTATTCTTACTATAAATTCTCACAATGTTGAGGAAATGACTAATCTAGGCCATGAAGAAGAAATTGATGTACCAAGTATTTAAATCCCTAAATCCATTATATCCTGAAGAGACCATTCTAAAGATGCGGTTTTCAGATATCTAAATAGAGTATCTAAGATGATAGATTATATTATTACCATGATTAAACTTCAGTCCTTCTTTTCAAATGTTGAACCTAGAAACATTACGAAAGCTATCAACGATGAATTTTAGTTAAGGATTTGTAATAATATTTGAATCAGTTTGAAAGAAAAAATGTATATGAATAAGTTGAATGACCTAAATATTAGCTAACCATTATTACTGAATGTGTGTTTTGAGTCATGG
This sequence comes from Viscum album, assembly GCA_963277665.1. Classification (NCBI taxonomy): domain Eukaryota; kingdom Viridiplantae; phylum Streptophyta; class Magnoliopsida; order Santalales; family Viscaceae; genus Viscum; species Viscum album. Next base: position 518,033,692 of record OY728135.1, on the reverse strand, counting down.
TTTATCAATGGTTAACTATATTTAGAAATAAAGCTACAATTGGGGAATAAGTTTATATATCCTTATGAGGGATTTATTATGAATATTTATTTTCACCAATATGTATACTTTAGGGAATTATAATACTAATTTCTTATGTCTCTCATTGGAATTTAAAACTATATCAAATGTACAAAAAGTGTTCATTTTTTAAAATATATACTATTAAAGATTTATTTATTAAAAAACCCATTGAATTTAAAAATTCTCATTTTCTATATTTTTTTAAAAAATTCTAATAAAATTTATGATTTAAAAAATTCTCATAGTGCTTAGTATGATTGGATCAACTCATTCTTTATTTATAATAGTTTTCCAAAAAGTATTTATAACCACAATAAATTTATAAAAAGGGTTTCTAAATTTGTTTTATTAGTTCAAATATATGTTGATGATATAATATTTGAATCATATAAAACCGTTGTGTAAGAATTTTCAAAAACGATGAAAAATGGTTTTTAAATGGTTTTAATAGGTGGGATAATGTTCTTACATTATTATTATATTTTTAATAATGATGAGGGAATTAATTTTAATTGGACTAAAAAAAGGATCAAAAAAAATGTTTTGGTATGGATAATAAAAAAGGAATAGATACTCCCATGAGTACAACTTGTATACTAGATTTAGTTGAAACTGAGAATCTAGTTGACCCAACCACTTATAGAGGTATGATGGAATATTTAGTTTACTTTTCTTCTAGATGAAGTGATATTATTTATAGTATGTGTATGAGATAATTTTTTATCAAACCATTGAAAATCTCATTAGAATGTTGTAAAAATAATTCATAATTACCACAATAATATAATTATTGTAGGATGTTATCACATTATAAGATAGGATTTTGAATTAATTAGTCATTCAGAAACAAATTTTGATGGTTGTGTGTTAGGTAAAAAATAACCTCTACAACATGTCTCTTTTTTGGGAAAGTATATAGTACAATGGTGTCATAAAAATTAGAATTATATTTCAATATAAACAATTAACTATGAATACATATCTATGAAAAGTAGCTGTGAAAAAATACTGGGGATGAAACACACACTTCAAGAACATGCATATCAATTTAGTCATGTCACTATAAACTATTATAATAAAATCTCTATTAAAATTTATAATAAATCTGTATACCATTTATGGAAAAATCAAATTATTATAGGATATCACTTTGTGCGGATTATTTTCTATCGGGTGATATAACTCTTGAATTCATGGACACTGAACATCATCTTGCTTAATATATTTAAAATCCATTGAATTTTGATTGAGGAATCTATAATAGACATTTTATTGGTATGATACATTATTCGTTATATTTAATTTCCTTAAAAAAATTGAATCCAGTAGAGTTAATTAACGATTCATGTGCTACTATGAGTGTAATGACCCAAACTATCATAAATAAAATTCCCCTTTTAATTTAATTAAATGTATTATTAAGTAATATGGTTATACAAAAATATGATTTTATTTTGTTTTATTTAATTAAATGGTATTTAAAATATCTTTAAGTGTCATTTACCTTTATAAAATAGTCATTTAATAGTGATAACATGATTATTATTAATACAGGGTTTTAACAAATCAAATTAATATAGATAAAAGAAGTGATGTCCTCAACTAGTAGGATCATACACTATGAATCCCATTTATTTTAGATTATATGGGAGATATGATTTCTAGGTTTTTACCTTGAAAAATACCATTTTATTATCCTACAACTTAAGCATGAGGGAAATCGTTTATGGGAGAAGTTCATTCTCATCGAGATCACAACCCAGACCATGTGCACCGAACCACCCCATGGAAGTCCCACCACTGTGCACCATAATCATAAGATGTTTTATATTGTAATTTAGGGATATGTATCAAGACACTATAAACATTAATATGTAAATTATTTTGTATATAATAATTAATATATTATTATTACATCATATATGAATGTTTTGATATAATAAACCACAAATTGTATTTTTAGTTAGTATTAGAATTATATTACTGAATTTTGGAATTAATGGATATTTGAAATAAATAAATTTCTATTATTATTAAATAATTATTTTTCAAATTAAAATAATCATATAAGTTTTATGAAGTCAAATGTAATTATCATAAGGGTTTGAAAAATTTCACTGTCAAAAAACCCATCATTTCATAATAAATGTCAATTTTATTTCAAAAGTGAAAAATGAAATATTTAGAAAATTATTTAATTAAAATGAATATTAGTATTTTGAGTTAGAACATACAAATTATCCAAAGGTTAATTTTCTATAATTTGATGATCATCGAATTTTTTGGTAAAACATAAATATCATATAAATGTACTTTGTGTTTTATGACAACACAAGGAACCAAAAGTGATGTAATAATAACAATAAATGGTATCACCATATAGATAAATGCTTTCCATTTAAAATAATTTGATTTTAAGTTTATTTGATTTATTTTTGTAGCCGTAACGAATCTATAAAACCAATCATATATTTAAATGTTTTAAAATCATTTCTGTAAGAGTGTGAGTCACCTCTACATAATCAAGGAAATTATTTTAATAAGTTTTAACATTGGACTTAAATAATAATAAAACCCACTCCTATTTTGTCGAAACATGAGTAAAAAATCACGGTATTTTTTTTTGGTTTTTGATATTTTGTTATGAAAGCTAAAAAACTTAAATAATAATGAAATACCCCACTTTTCCTATATAAACCCACACAAGATCCAATTTCCCTTCACTAAAACTCCTTGGATCACGTCCATAATCTTCCATATAGACTCTAGAGTCCTCCTATGGTTCCCTAATCCTCTAATGAAACACCTCCCATTATTTTGGATTCACACACTCAAGTAAGGGATTTCTCTTCTCTCCATTCAATTCCATAACCTCATTTGAAATTAGCCCTTTTAATTTCAATTGATCTTACATTTTTTTATAAACATTATCTTACTTTCCAATTATTGTTATTTGAAAAAGAGATCATTTATCCTCTGTCATTTTAATTGTTACCTAAGCTATTACTTTTCCAAAATTAGAGAAGGGATTTCTCTCTTCTCATTTCCATTCTAGCACTTATTTTGTGTTATGTCTCTTAAATTCAATTTTATTATGTTGGGATATGTTCTTCCATATTCCAATTACTATCCACTTAATGTATAAATTATTATATCCACCTTTTAATCACATTAATCCTCTAATTATCCTTTATGTACACTTTTTACAATGTTGAAATATAGCTAGGATTCATTCCTTTAATTAAGCATCTTCATTAACTTATGTATTATATTTCAAATTAAATATTATGGGATATGTTTTTTTGAGGTAACTATTGATGGAAACAAGGTTTTTCTTTTCTATAAATGTAGTATGGTTGGTTTTTCTGTTTCTAATTCACATTTGGTTGATCAAGGGGTTTAAAGGTCATGCTTTCTTATAGCATAGGTTGAAATTGGTGTTTACAGTGGCATAGTTTCCCGATGTTTACAAAATTTCTATTCCTCAATATTTGGACTTTTTTTGGAGAAGGATGTATTTTTAAATAGGAGTGAATAGTACATAGACCGTGAAGAATTGTTCCCATACCGTGAGTGATAGTTCACGGAGGTACATGGGTCCGCGGGGAAAAACAGAAAAGGCAGTATTTCTGCATAGTAGAACTATATGGACATGAAGTGCAGTTTACAGATCGTGAATGAAAAATATTTCATGGGGTGAAAATAGTTTGTGGGAAGGATAGAGGTAAGAGGAATGCTTGAGGTATGTGGGATGACTTATCATTCACAGAAACGAGGCGGTGGTTTGAGAAGATGCAAAGGGAATCTTTGGAAAAAACCAGACGGTGATGTTATCCACTGTGAAGGAAGAGTGGTGGTATGCAGAACGCATAGGGATGAATGGTTTGGGACAGTATGGTATACGATGAAGCTTTGTGAAATCTTATATTATCATATTTTGTGGATATATTTTCCTAAATAAGGATCACTAATCCCTTCATTAAAAAGAGATTCTATAATTAGAAATATAAGAGGAATTCAGTGAAGTCAGTAGTGGGTCGAGGGAAGATAACCATGAAAAGGAGAAGAGGTTCACAAGGAGAAATTTTCATGAGGAGAAGTGGTATATAGAGTAAAATTAGTCCACAGAAGAATAAGTACACTGAATTAAGTGGGATGTAGAAGCGGTATGTGGAATATGGTTTGCGGAAGAGAGTTCATGGAGGATGAGTTGGTATGTAGAGAAGAAGCAATATGAAGTCGTGGTTTGCATAAGTAGTAATTGATGGAATTATTTGGTCAAATATTGTGTGGGATGAATAAAGATCCGGTACATGGTGTAGTGTGGTATGTGGAGGTATAATATGAGTTTTTTGGGGGGAAATTTGTGAATGAACTTTATGTGATAAAGTAGATTTCATCTATAGGGGAAAACATGACATCAACAATTTATCTATCTATTATTTAGGATGAAAGATTTAATTTCAACCCATTGAATCGACATTTTCATCGAAAATGGAGTTCATATTCTTCCCATGAAGTAAGCAAGGGGGAGTCAATAAAAGTGATCTGAGGGACACAATGTGATATCTCTTAAACCATGAAAAGGTAGTGAACCTGAAACAAAGTGAATTTGCTAAAATTTTGTAATCCACAACTTATGAAGATTATTGAACCTTGGTATGACTAAAAACCTATTCTTTTATGATCATTTTAATATACCATAGTGGTGACTGAAGTAAAATTTTTGTCTTGTCCTTCTGCATGGGAATGTTTAAATTACAACACATTAACTAAAAATAGATTTAATAAGTTCCAATTAGTGAGGGAAAAAGATCCCTGGATTTAAAATACAAAGTTGAAACCCTAATTTCCTCCACCCCTCTCAGGGAGTTCTGGGGACCTTGAACTATTACTTTGAACTTTATGTCTATTTTATCAGAGACCCCCTTCTCTCTCATCTACCCATTTTTATGTATCTTTACGTGACATCGTTATAATATAGAAATTTTACCATGACATTACATGCCAAACCAATTGTGTAGGGAATACTGTACCCATTTCCTATCATGGGTGTTCAAATTTATGTACAAATACTTTTGATTAAGTATTTATATGTATGTGTTCCACACTAATTTATTGTGGAATAAATTGTGATGATGAATGAATCCATGTTTTATGATTTATATGGCACACTTAATCATGGTAATGAAATGAATGTGATGGGTGCAACCAAAATTTTATAATGATCCAATGCATTGGTTAATGTTTAGTATCATGATACAAAATATTGGGACAGGGAGAGAAACTAATTCATTTATGATTCTTTTTCCACTATAAAGTCTTGAAAATTTATCCTTGACATATTTTTATGACGTAATGTTTTATATTGATCCCACATTTCCCATGTTATGATTATCATGATATATCTACCCCTATTATTACGGTTCCTTTTATACACCATTGATTTTCCTTATTTCTAACAGGTTATAACTTTTTCTTGTTATCCCTTGTTTATTTCCTTAATTGGCTTTATAGATCACCCATTTCTTATGTTTGTCCCTAGGTTATCCTTTGCAGTTCTAAAATCCATGGAATTTTAGACACATGTTATGAAATATTTCAATTATTTTTTTGAATCCCATGTTCAAGATGTTATTCTATGTTTCTAATTAAAAAAAACTATACTAATAAATCTTTCAGGTGTTACTAAGAGAAATAATATGTTAAAAATAAGAAATTAATGTGTAATAAAGAGAAGAGTTGTTATAGTTGGTATCCGAGGAAAGGATTAGGTATTTTTGCGATTATTATTAGAAAACTCTAGAGAATGCCTTAGGGATAAGGCTAAGAATAAGAAAACATCCAATAATTATGGTAAGTATAGATTAAGTGGGTTATCAAGAAAATGAATCACTATCTAGATACGACATGTGGATGTGGTTCTAGCACAAATGTACCTTGGGGTAACAACATCAACAAGGATTCTCAGGCTTGACTCAGGGTAACCTGGTATTCAAAAATGGGACTTATTACGCACCTAGTTTTAAACTTTTGGGGGACATGCTTTCTTAAATTAATATGCTCATTATGAACCATTATTAAGGGAATAAAAAATTAGCATAAGAATATATGTTAGGAAATAGATCATCAATAACATAGATTGGGTCCTAGAAATTCATATGTTAAGAAATATATGTAATTTATAAGTAATGTCTTCATTGTAATTGGATTACCATTTTTATGATTAATAGTTTAAAAATAATAATCCAAAATTTCCATTTTATTGTAGGAAATGGCTGGAAATGGGATGAATCAGATACATAATCCATGAGACATGAATTGTGATGAATTCCCCAATGATATTCCCAACCTGATTAGAGTAGAAATCCAAAACATTCTCACGATACACTCTCAGTTGAATCATGTTCATAATAGAAACCTAGATCAGGGGGAGCATCCAAATACCCATTAGAGGGAAACAATTGTGTCTGAGATATTTTTGAGCGTGAGACCTCTAAATTTTAATGGATCACTTGATCCCTTAATAACAAAACAATGGATCAACTTTTTTGAGAATATCTTGACTATCAATCAATGTTTTGAGAAAGAGAAGGCCATACTATATATTTATCATATGGAGGGAGAAGCTAACCAGTTGTGTAATTTGATCCTGAATTTGAAGCCTGATGAAGAGATAAAAGTATTTGAGTTGAAGGAATTTAGGAATTGTTTTTTGGATAAATAATTTCAACGAACTCTTCAAATTAAAATGTAAAGGGATTTTATTTTCCCTCAAGAAAAAAAGAAGAAGAATATAATGAGATTTATGATTAAAATTTCACAAGAATTGAATTATACACCTCCAGATTTGTGGTTACCCCAAAAATCATGCTTGAATTCTACTTTGGTGGGATATGACATAGTCTAAAAAAATGCCTTGGGGATCCATGAATTTGATATCTATGAAGAAATTATCTGACGTTCCCTTCAAGTTGGAATGAGGATCTACAAATCTAAAGGGTATCATGGATATAAGAAGAGGGAAGTATAGTTTAATTTTGGCATTCTGATCGAAAAATCTAACAATGCTATGAAATTTTATCATCCCAATTTTCAGATGTGTGGGAAGAAGCACCCCATGAATTTTCCTAAGGAGGAAGATGAAAAGCATTTGGTAAAGGAAGGAGGGGAACCTAGGTAAGAATTATTATAGGATAAACCCACTAATGCGATGAAGGAAAGGAATGATATGGTCAACTATAGAATATTGTCCATTGATTCAACTACATTTAACTAGTGCAATTAGCCAACTAATTCACTAATCCAAGGGTTTTTAGAGACAACTAGAAACCTCTAAGGTAGAAAATGAAATATTTTTCTATCACTACCACTGTGGTAGATATCAAAAATAGATTGGTGATAGGTACTATAGTTATTTATTCAAGAATGGTGAATGTACTTTTTGATTCTGGTTCTACACATTCCATCATATCATGAAATTTTAGTAGAACCATAAAAATACCACAAAAAAACATGGAAGTAAATTTGTCAATGAAACTAGAAAATGGGGAAATTATTTCATCATGAGTATATAAATCACCCCTTTTCACAATTTGGGGGATGACCTTTCTAGTGATCTTTTTCATACTCACATTGGCAGAATCTTTTGAATTCTTGGTAGGCATTGTACTTCCTTATATAAATCCAATAGAAATTATCATGAGAAGGAAATCATACTTTGTATTGAGAATCGACCCCTGATTCTGTAAAAGTGCATGAAGAATGATGAATCATCTTTCTCACCAACATCTCATGTATGAATATTATTTCCCTATGATAAAGTGTATTAAGATCAAAAGATTCAATCTATGGAGGGAATCATAATTGAAGACATGCCTATTGTGAGAGAATATGTTGATGTGTTTCTATATAAATTTATTGGTCATCCTCCAAGTCAGGATGTTGAATTTTTAATCGATCTTACACTTGGGGAATTACCATTATCAAGGAATCCTTATAGAATGGCTATTGTGGAACTTGGGGAGATAATGAAACAACTATAGGAGAATCTAGATAAATTTTCCATAAGACAAAGTGATTCACCTTGGGGAACACCATTCCTAGTCAAAAATAAGAAGGATCGGTCATTGAAACTTTGATTTTATTATCATGAGATCAACAAGATCACAATAAGGATATAGTATCCTCTTCCACAGATTGATTACTTTTTTTATCTGCTATGTTGAACAATATACTTCACCAAGTTGGATCTTCAGTCAGGATATTATCAAGTAAGGGTGAAGAAGTATGATATCCCCAAGACTTATTTTCATACAAGGTGTGGGAACTATGAGTTCATAGTGATTCCATAATGATTCACTAATTCTCCATAAAGTTTCATGGATTTTATTAATATAATATTTAGATATTATCTCAAAATTGTTGTGTTAGTATTTATAGACGATATTCTAATATACTCTAAAAGAAAGGAGGATCTTGAGGAGAATATATGCACTATTCTAAATAACTTATGATTAGAAAATACTTATTCCAAGTATATAAAATGTGAGTTATGGTTGAATGAAGTATCTTTATAGGATAATATAATCATAAGTAGTGAGATATAAGTGGACCCTTCAAAGAAGGAAGAAATTGAAAGATTGATGTGGCCAACATCAATGAATGATATAAATAGTTTACATGGGTTAGCTGGGTATTATCACCTATTGGTGAGAAATTTCATGCAATTGGAAACCCCTCTTACCATGACAACATAGAATGGAGTGAAGTTTTTCTAGATGCAAGAATGTGAGGAGATCTTTAAAGAGCTCAAAAAGAGACTTATCCATGCACCAGTGATCACACTACTTAGAAGTCTGTAGTTATTTATTGTATATAGAGATGCTTAAAAGAATATATTATGATATTTATGGACATAATATGATAAATTTATATCCTATTCCTCAAGGTAGTTGAACATTCATGGGTAAAACTATCCAACACATGACCTGAAGTTGGTAACTATAATATTTGAATTGAAAATTTGGTTTCATTATCTCTAGGGGAGAAATTTTAGTTATATACTGATCCCACGGGGCTGAAAACTATATTCACATAGAATGAAATTAATATGATGCAAAAGTTTTTGTTAGATCTCATCGTGATTTATAATTGATCAGTCCACTACTATTCTGGTAAAGAAAATAAAGAGGCATATACTCTAAGTAGAAAAGATCATACATTTTTATCAATGATGAGAATTGAGAAGGATACAACATTCATATATTTTCAATTAATAGACATGGGAATAATTATGGAAATAATATCATCAATCCATTCTGAAATGATTTCCCATGCATCCCCCATGTGTAAAATAATGGATTCTCAATGAAATGATGTAGAAATTCAGAAGAAGGTGGAATACATGAGAAAGGGGAATTACTTAAAATTGATGAAGGTGGAATGAACATATTTGGGTCTGGAATATGTTTGATGATACACATAGTTCAACTTTATCCATTCACACAAGAAGTATAAAAATATATCAAGATCTCTCTGAGCACTGTTGGTGGGACAATTTGAAGAAGGAGATCACTTAATATACTTCAATGTTCCCGGTGTTCTTGTAAGAGAAGGATAAATGGAATAAGTAAAAGGTGATGATGAAACCATAACCAATACAAACATCGAAATAGGGGAACATCACCATGGTATTTTTCACCAATCTTCAGAAGACATCCAGGGGAAACAGTGCTATATGGGTTTTCATGGATCATCATACAAAGGAAGCTCACATTATCAAAATATGATAGGAAAAATCCCTAGATCAAAATAAATAGAGATACATTAGAGAAGTGTTAAGGTTACATGGAGTACCACTATCGATTTTATTCAATCAAAATCGAAGAATCACCTCCAAGTTCTTGAAAAGTTTTCATCTTGCACTAAATAATGAATTGAACTTCTGTAAATCCAATCATCCTCAAACATATGGGAAATATGAGTGGACTATTCAGATATTGGAAGACATTTTGTGAGCATGTTATATTGAATTCAGATAAGGATGTGACCATAATCATTCTTTGGTTGAGTTCAATTACAATAATAGGTTCCACTCAAGCATCCAAATGGATCACTATGAAGACCTTTATGGGAAAAGGTGAAGACCACCTTCATGATGGGATGTAGTTAGGGAATAAATACTACAAGGTCCTAAAATGGTTTTTTATGTGTTCAAAATGTTTAAGACTATTTAGTATCTCGTCAAGGCTGCATAGAGTCAACAGAATATTTAAGCTGGCAATCTTCGGTGAGAGTTCTTGATTGATTTTGGAGAGAAAGTATTTATCCACATATATCCAAGGAAGAATAAAATGATATTTGATAATTATAGAAATCTTATACCAAGATTCATATTCCCCATTCATATCATTGATTTCATCAGAGTTGGGGCCTACCGACTAGCACTCCCACAAATCCTATCTCATGTAGATGAAGTATTTCATGTATCACTCGTATGAAATTACATACAATGCCTCTCACAAGTACTCAATCTAGAGATATTACCATTATATAATGAACATTCATGTTAGTAGAATCCTTCTAATATCCTATATTATAATAAAAGATATATTAAATAATACAATGTACCTTGTCATTATTTTTTGGTGGAACCACCAGTTTGAAGAAGAAATGTTGGAACCATAGAAGGTGATGATTTAGAGTTACCCTCATCTATTTTAGTGTGGGAAATAAAAAAATTGGTAGCTATTTCTTAATGTGGTAATATAGTAAATACCCAAACTATTATAAATACAATTTCCTTTTAATTTAATTAAATATATTATTACGTAATATGATTATTGAAAAAGTTCACTGATTTTGATTTATTTTATCAATTTTGTTTTAGAATATCGTTAAGTATCATAACCATTGATAACATAGTTGTTTAACAGTGATCACAATATTAATATAAATTTAGGGTTTTAACAAATCCAATTGACATAGAAAAATGACATGACGGCCTCACCCAATAGGATCATACCATATGAATACCATTTATCAGAGCTTCCATGGGAGATATCATTTCTAGTATTTTTCATTGACCAAGACCAATAATAGATCTAATAATGTAATCCGGAGTTAAACCATTTATAGGAGAAGTTCATGCTCATCTAGATCACTACTCAAACCATGTTTGTTGAACTACCCCATGAATGTCTCACCGTCCCACACCTTACAATTTAGGAATTTCATGGTGTATTAAAGGGATATGTATCTAGGCCCTATAAATATTAATATATACATTATTTGTTTTGAATAATGACAATAATAATGTTACTTTTTATTTGATTTTTTTTATTTTTATATAATAAAGAAAATATATTAATTTTTTGTTAATAGTCAAATAAAATTAATGAATTTATGAATTAGTGGATTTTTTTATAGAGATACTATTTAAATAATATTAAATAATGGTTATCAAATAAAAAATATCATAAATTGTTTATGAAGTCAAATGTAATTTTCATAAAGTTTCAAAATAATGTATTGTTCAAAAAACCCAGAATTTCATAATTAATGTTGATTTTATTTTAAAATTGATATTTCAAATATTTTTAATTTTTTTAAAACAAGTTATCATTGTTTTTTTAATCATAACATCAAAATTATCCAATAGTGAATTTTTAAAAATTTTCTGAGAGAGTCAAATTTTCGGGTCAAAATTAAATATCGTATAAATATCCTTTGTGTTTTATGACAACATAAGATCCCAAAAGTGAGGTAATAGTTACTTTAAATGGTATTCATGGACAGATAAATGTTTTTCATTTAAAATTATGAGATTTTAGGTTTATTTTATATATTTTTTTTTAAAATCTATTATAAATCCTCCAAAACATATAAAAAAAATTAAGGTTTTAAAATAATTTGTCTAGGAGTGTGATTCCCCCCACATAAGAAAGTGAATTATTTTAATAAGTAATGCATTAGACTTATAAAATAATAAAATAAACTCCAAATTTGAATAAATCATTGAAAAAACCACATGATGGATTTTGGTTTTGGATAATTTATTATGTAGAGTCCAAAATCTAAATAATTAAGAAATTCCCCTCTTTTCCCATATAAACTCACACAAGATCACATTTCACTTCACTCAAACTCCTTGGAGCACTTTTATACTCCACCCTTCACTCTCTGAATTCCTCCCAAGGTTCCCCAAAACTCTATATAATCCCCTCCCAATCTTTTAGAGTCACACACTCATTTAAGGGATTCCTCTCATATCCTTTTGATTCCAGAAGATAATTTGAAATTAGTGCTTTTAATTTCAAATTTTTTATATTGAAATTCATTTATAAATTTTCTATTACAATCAAATTTATTTATTTGAATGATATATAATTTATTATCTCTCATTATATCATTACCTAAGTCATTACAATGCAGGAATCTTATAAGTGATTTATATCTTCTCATTTCCATTCAATAACTTCTTTTATGTTATGTCTCTTAAAATACATTTTATAACTTTGGGATATGTTCTTAAATAATAACCTTAGTTTAAATTAAAATATTAAATTATGATATTCACTTTTAACTCTTATTAATCTTTTTGTGACCCCTTATGTACACTGTTACCTTTCAAAAAGTTAGTAAGGATTCCTTCCTTTATTAAAGATTCTTCATTAACCCATGCCTTCTATTTATAATTTCTAATTTTGGAATATGTTTTTACATATCCATATTAATTCACATTTGATTTATATTTTATGATATACACCATTCTATCTTATGAACCTATTTATATGAATATTTAAGTGTCATCGTTATGCGGCCGAAATTTCACCGTGACTATCTGTGCCTAATCAATTAAGTAGAGAATACCATACCCATGTCATATCAACAATGTTCACCAATATGCATATATAAATTTTATTTGGGGTTTACATTTATGTATTCCACAGTCATTAATCATGGAATAAATTATGTGGCTAAATGAATCAATTTTATCTGATTTATGTGGAGCTCTGAAGCCTGAGAATGAAATTAATGTGATGGGTGAGCCCAAAACTATCTAGTTCTCCAATAAATTGGGTAATTATAAGTATCATGATATGTTATTTTGGGAGAGAGAGAGTGAAGCTAATTCCTTTAGAGGACTTTTACCACCATGTATTGTTGGTATTTTATCCTTGACCCAAGTTTATGATGCATTATTTTAAGTTTTTTCCCATATTTCTTATGTTAGTATTATCATTCTATATCAATCCATATTATTTATGTCACTTTTATTCCCTATTGCTATTATTATTGTCTAACATGTATTATCTTCTTAATTTTCTTCCTTTTTTATTCCCTTACTTGGATTTATATCTCACCACTTTCTTATGTTTTTTTCTATGTTATCTCATGAATTTTTAAAAGAAATATAATTTTACAAACATGTAAACGATGTTTTCAATAATGTTTTATCCCATGTTCATGATGTTATTCAATGTTAATAATTCCTAGAAACACTAGAAATATTGGTATTTAGGGTTGTGTTAAATTAAATATTCTGTAATAAATAATGAATTAATGTTTAATATAGAGAAGATTAATTTTAGCGAGCTTTCTACCATGTGGATTTTGTTTAGTGTTATATGCCACCATTGTATCATACCACTAGGGTGATAAAGTTTTTTTCCTACCATTTAGTGCTACCATTGTGTGCACCATTGAGTGATACTCTTCTAATGCGACTTTTGTGTGATACCATTGTGTTCTACTATGTCAGATTAATACAGTGGTTACTCTTTCACTACTTTTTCTACCATGAAATTTGTTTATATTTAACTCTAAGATTTATTATTTTGTTTGAATTAATTTTTTTATTATAGATTAATTTTTTTATTTTTTAAAGGATCTTAAATCCCTATTAAAAGTCTGAATCAAATATATTAGTTTATATAACCTTTCAAATTACTTACATTTTATATCTCTAATGAATCAGTGAGTCTTTATTCCTTTTATTATCTACTGCTTATTCTTGAGCACATAATAGATATAGAGGTGTATCTAGTTAACAAATTGAGCAAAAAATACCCTCTAATAATCTCATAGAGATATTATTGAAAAAGAAATGGATTTTTTTGTTTTAATATTTCTAATCACTGCTATGGAGGGTAGTTAAATATTATGGTTAGGAAGATAGGTACTCTAAAAATGATAAATCGTTAAATCCTAGTTTGGATTGTGATATCTATTTTTATTTTGAAAATGAGTTTGGAGAAGAAAAAGTTGTTATAAATGCTTTGGAAGTTGGAGAAGAGCTCATATTATCATTGAAAGAATGGGATCAATGCTTGATAATTCTACATGAAAGTGTTTATAATGATTACCAAGATTATTATCCTATCTACCACAAAAAGATTATTTTTGTGTATGTTATTCTAGAGATCACTAGAGATGCTTATCATTGGAGAATAGTTTATAGTGGAAATATATGTAGAATATATATTTATTTTTACATTTATCCAGAACATTTTATTTTTGATGAAGGGTGATATTCATATAATATTGTACTAGGACGTGTTATATTTGTAATTCCTGATGAAATTAGCTAATGTAAATCATTATTGATATGTTATGATTCATATGATGGAGATGTTTACCATATAAAAAAAATCGAATTATCATGAATATCAATTGATGATCTCAGCCCAGCTGGAAGTCAGAGGACTAGTTTTTTAAAGGAGAAGAATTCATCATTCACTATGGTGGGTTGAACATAAGACAACACACCCATAGGGGGATGTAGGTTATCTGATATAGAGATTTATACTACTGACCAGTTCAAGGGATCTAACTCTGAATGTTCTATGGATATGATTTCACAATCATATTTTTCTATTTTTAATGTTGATGGAGAAGATGAAGATTAGTAGACAAATAGTTTCAGATCTATCAAATATGTTTCCAAGACAATGAGTTGTAATTGGGAAATTAACTCCCAAATTCACTCTATGAGGACAGTTATTAGAATCCTAGTTTGTCCATATGAAAACCATATAGTGACTAAGGAGGATAATTCCCTAGGATTAGTTGATCTTGACTTATACAACCGAGATACAGAATTTGAAATTTGTGGTGATAATAGAGGTAGTTCACCTCATCATGGAAGACCATCCATATCTTTTATTTATAAAGATCATATGGGATCATTATTTGAAAAAACCATTTGGATGAGATAATCCATACCTTTCCTTTAGATGATCTAGTTGGAGTTAGGGAAGAATTTGTAGTTTTATTTTTTATAAAGGGTGATATTCATAAGGATACTAGTCAAAGATCTCATCCTAACCTTGCAATAAATTCACCTTGAAAGTAGATTTCTGCACCTCCTCCTCCTCTTCACCCTAGTTACTTAAACCATGATAATTTGGATTCCGTTAAAGATAATATTATTTATTTATTTATTCTAATTTCCCATTTAATTATACATACCATGGGAAGTCTACTATCTATGATGAAATATCATTTATAGTCTCTCTTATAGTGTTACACCTCTAGCCAAAGTTATTTCTATTTATCTGGAATTTGAGGTAGATATTAAGAATATTGTTGAACACATTTGTGTTGTTAACTATATTTTGGAACACATGATGGGGGGACCTAACACTGATAGATATAACCATTATTGGTAATCATTAGAGTCATTATTATAATGTTGGTGCCTCCTTTTTATAACTCCTCCTCCTCTTAATGTTCATGATTCCTCGGATATTGACATCTTTAGGATTATTGTTCATGAAAAGTTAAAAAATGTATTTTTGGAGATTCCTCCACCTCTCATAAGGGGGAGCTAAAAAAGATAAAACACCATATAGATTATATATATATATATATGAATTTTTGGGAATTTCTTAATAAATATAGGGATAGGGGGGATCATATTATTAAGTATATGAATTATTATATAACTATGATTTATAACAAATACAATCACTACTCCCATTTTATGTTCTTGGATGAAAATATTATAATCCATCCTATCATCATAGCCTTAATGGAAAAATAAAATTATTTAAATGTTATAGATCCTTTGATGAAGTGTTTTATAGGAGAAAATAGGTAGTTCTTTAATGTTCTTTAGATATGTGGTGGGGTGATCTCTTCGTTTATTGAGTGGATGAAGGTTATAATTACACTACTAGGACTAGTATGATTGATTCATCTACCATGCCTATTTCTGCATTAGTTTTATCACATATTATATCTTTTGAATCTAATACTTATTTAACAATAATTCCCTTCACTCTTACTATAAATTAGGTAGTGAGGCATCTTAGGCCAAAGGTATCATACATTTTATTCCAGCCTCCTGAACCTTCATCCACCAATGATCTTAATATTTCTTCTACTAAAGGTTAAGGTCCACTTGTTAGGGATTCTAACAAGGATTTTGAATAGGATCTTATTGGGACAATTTCTTATTATTATGATATAATCTATTCCGTTTGATATTAATGAAAATTTAGTGTTCATTAATTTTTAATCTAATTTTTTGATATGATATTAATGAAAATTTAGTTTTCATTAATTGTTCATCTAATGTATTGATATGAATTTCATTTCATGTTCCTCTTTTATTTTATACATTTTTTATAATAAAAAATTGGGGATTTTTTAAGAAATTTTTTGAATGTTTGGAATACATAATTATTATTCTTAACTATTCTATTATTAAAATATGATAATAATATGAAATTACTATTTTATATTTATTTTCACCCATGATTTATGATCCTAAAAAGTGTGAATATTTTAGGATTAGTCCATAAATTATTTTTTTAATGCTCACAAATCATGTTTACATTATTACCAATTGTTTATCTTTTGAATGATAACTCTTCATAATTATGGGATTTTAATAAATTTATCTATGTACAATCTATTGCCATCTGTTTCAACTACAAATGATAGGGTTCTTCCACCATTCAATAGGGAGTGTGAAAATTTACTATATTCTATTACCATCATGAAATGTTTTACATCAGTGTGTGCAACCATGAAGAAAAAATCAATGAGTGTATGTCCAAATATATAACTCTTAAAATAATGTATCCACTATTAGAATAATAATACTACCATGAAATATGGTATTTTATCATGGTGAAATATCTATTATTGTGAAGTTATATATTCTAACATAAAGCAAGATCTGTTACCCTGAATCCAGATATACTACCATGATTGAATATCTACTATTGTGAGATAGATTCTCTACTTCTATACTAGAATTCTACATATGTGAAGGTTTATAATTCTATTACTATTTTATATTTTATTTGAATTAAATTATTATATATAGTTTACGTAATTCAATAAAATTAATGGTGTTGGGTAATATGGGGATTTATGATTGATCTCCCATAAACATCCACTTTGGATCATTGAAGATAAAACCATATTTTCCAATATTTCGTACATAGTATGAGGATTTAGATTATTAATATACTAAAATAATTAAGAATATTTTAAAAATTTACAAATTCAAGGAACTTCTCAAGAACCGGTTGTTGGACTATTGGTGTGATAAGTGTATGTGCATGATAAAGTGTAAAACATTGCCTATAAAAAAGATGATTATCTTATTCATTCAATGAAACTATATTTTTCTTAAAAAAATATAACCTTTGTAATTACCTATTAATATAAATCAATGTGACATCAATGAAAAATATAAGGACAATCAAATAGATTAACAAGATCATTTCTAGTTAACTTAAGCTTAATAATTGAATGATAAATTCACAACATATTCACATTAATTCACTATTCTTCTATAGAAATATTAAATTTCAAGGTATAATTGTATAAAATTATTATAATTATACTAAAATATCATATACTTCATTTGATAGTACAACGGTAATATATTCTCTATGGTTTTATATAATTTATCCCATGGATAATAGTGGAATATGATGGCTGTAGCCTGGACTGCTTGGTGGAAAATTATTTTTGTATACAAAATCTATGTTGAAAAAAACTATGTTTATTTGAATAAAACTATTTGATATTGGGATTATTTCAATCAGACATGACTAATTCTTATATTTACACTAAACCACTTGTTTTAAATCGACTGTCATTTTAATTTAATTTTATTTCTCATTTTGAATTGAAAAATTAATTTTAGAAAAATACTCTTGTTGCTATATTTTAAATGTGATATAATTATTTTTTATGGGGTAAAATAATTTTAAAATTTATAATACTTTAGAAACTATTTTTTGAGATTTTATCAAACTTTTAATAAATTATATCAAAGCATAAATTATTTTATACCAATATTATTAGTTAATTGAGATATATTGTTTTTCTTGTGTTTTGAAGTTTAATTTAAAAAATATTTTTCATATAAACTCTTAAATACTCAATTCACCCCTACCAAGTAATTAACATAGACCTTCACCTTTTACTGTACTCAAATTACTGAGGTAATTTTGCACTAAAAAAATGAACATCTTCAAATCATCCAATTTGTAGTGAACCATTTTTTTTAAAAAATGAAACATTGTAAAAAATGAACTAAAGAGAATCAAGATAACAGAATAGAAAAGAAAATTGTTCATTTTCAAGTCGATAAAATTTCATTTTATTACTCTTCTGGATAAATATACAAAATTAAATTATTTGGGACTCAGGGGATTAATCATTATTCTAAAAATATATCTTTAATGTTCTCCTTCCAAATCAACCTCTTCCATGTCTAGGTTATTTTAAATGGTTCAAGAATGTACTTATTTTTTGGTTATTAGATTTTTAAAGATCATGTTTGATTATTTTTAATTTATTTACAAATTAATAAAATGTAATATTTTCTATGTTTTCATTATGGATTTTGTTTTGATTTTGGTATTCAATAAGAAAAATATTTTTTTAACATATATTGTTTGACCACCCATTCCCACTATCTAAGTCACTATTAATTATAAATTTTACTCTACATGTTAACATATACTTCCAAATGAGATTTTTATTCATCTATTATAGAAATTTTTAATTTATATTTTTTTCTTAAGAAATATAATTTTGTTTTCATTTTTGTGATAAAATTAAAGTATTATTTCTTATGGGATTGAATGGCAATTCAAATGAGTTTTATTATTAATGTGAATTAAATATGTGTTTTATTAATGATATTGTTTGAGAAATATTTTTATAAATTATAGGTGATCCTGAAATATCCTTTATGATGAGAGTTCATAATATGTCTCTCCAATGTAATTTGTTATGTGAAGGATTTTAGTGGTTATAGTCTACTCCAAATAGATGTTGAAGAAATAAAATTAGGTGATTCCACTATAAGGGCGAGTGTAAGGATAATTTCCCAAGCTACATACATAATATTATTAAAAAACATTATAAAGGAAGTGTTTTTATTTAAAAATGAATGTAGATGAGATTATTTTTAAGGAAACATTATGACCTTTTTATGAGTGAATGATTTTTTCCAGTGAATTATATTAAAGATTTTTTATGCTTTCGAAGAAAAATTGATGACTATGAATTTTAAATTATAAATACATATTAAATGTTTTATGAAATATATTAAGATATTATGTTATTTTAATGGAAATGTTAACAGATAATTGATCTCATATAATTATCATAAAAAGAAACACATTATTATAGACTTTTCAAGACTCTAAAAGGACTAATGTGTTTATTTTATTTTATATATCTTAATGTGATTTGTTTTTATCATCCTATATCTTCAACTATTTTTTACCAAGATTAATTATTATTAGAACATTAATAAATTCAGGGTTCATGTTATTAGAGCAACCTTGATTAAAGAAACTGTGTCTTTATAAAGAACATGTTTTGTGGTGGAAATAGATGCTATGTTGGAATGTCTTCTTTGTAATGTAACAATTTTCCTAATTATCTAAAAACCTAATACTAAAATTGAATTTTGTATATACCTGATGGAATATATTATGTAAATATTGCACTATATGTGATAGTTATGTACATGTTGTTATAGTGGAGCTCCTTCTTTATCTACATGGATGACGATACTAATTGACTTCACCACTTCTCCTATTCCAGTAAATAATAAACACCTTATTGGGTACCCAATCCTTGTTATCCCATCTAAAAAATCAATATAAAACTAGTATCATAGAAGGGATATGCTATTAGTTGATTACTAGGAATGAAACTTTTAAAACCCCATGATTTTATACATATTTCCTTCTAAATAAAACATAATGTATTTTATATCTTCCCTAAGATGTAACCTCGAGTCTATATGAACCATGATATAGTAAACAATTATAACCTATACAATAAATTTTAAGTAATTAATATTAATGAACACTTTATGAAAAAAATAAAGCTTATTTTTATTGAAAATTCATCGATTAATTCATAATAATTAAGTACTGAATTTTTTTTAATGTAATTTTATGCTTATATAATATGTTTTCTTAAAAAATGTTTTAATCGAGTTTTTATAGGTGTAATTTCAAATAAATTTACAAATTTATTGGAATTTTTTTTTACTAAAGGAATATTAATTTTAAAATTAACTTGTAATATAACAACCCTGCTCTTTATTACACACTTAAACCTGATTTGTTACATAAAACATTCACTTGATATAACATAGAAGATCGAGAGGTCTAGTGGAATTGGTACTTAGGAACATTACATAATGGATTAGAACATAAAACACACAAAATATTTATTTAAAACATCATTTACATTCCCACTAAATTCCCTCGTACTTAGCATTGCATGGGATAACCTGAGGACATGCAAAAGAAAAGGGTGAGCTATATTGCCCAGTAAGGGAATAAAATTGGGATAACATGATAAATAAAATAGATTTTAGACAATAAGAATATAAATGGATCACAAGAGAAAAATGAACATAAAGTCATGATATATCATGATAATCATAACATGGAAATGTGGAAACAAAAAATAACATGGAATTAGAATAATCCAAGGATCATTGCACATGAAGAATGAGTAAACACTCATTGAACATGAAGCATGAGTAAACCCTTGTTGAAATTGAATTATCATGATTCAACACTCATTGCAAAAGATGTATTATGATACTATACCTTACCCAATGCATTGGAGCGCTATCATGGTGCACCC
This sequence comes from Viscum album, assembly GCA_963277665.1. NCBI lineage: Eukaryota > Viridiplantae > Streptophyta > Magnoliopsida > Santalales > Viscaceae > Viscum > Viscum album. Next base: position 518,012,476 of record OY728135.1, on the reverse strand, counting down.
TTCTTAATAATTTCATTTCAAACATAACTGTGCCACATGGATCATAAATCATAGATTCATTAAAAATCATCATTTATTACAAGATAAAGTAATGTGAAATTCATACATGAAACTCCTTAAACAATGATTAAATTTTCATAAAGTTGAATACCATTCATAGAGAAATGGGAATGGTATTCACTACAAAATGACTTTGGCTTGGAAAATCGCTGTGTAATTTCGGCAGCATAACGGCTTGACATAAGAACTCAAAAAAATGTATGATGAAAGGGAAATGGGTTTCTTGTCATATTTAAATTAAATGGACTGTATGGGGTTATATAGATACATGTCCCAACAATTGTAATGCAATTTAGATTAATGATACTAAATAATCACTTGAATGTAAATGAGGAGAGAGAAATTTCTTACGAAATTTCATCTTCGTAAAGGGTGTACATAAGAGGCATTTAATGTGAGAGAAATGGTTCTATCATCATTAAAACATAAATAGGGAATTATAGGGGAGGTTTGAAATAATACCCCAATATTTTTATTTGGAAACAAAATGGCATAACAACTTAAAGAAAATTGGACAAAAATGATAAAGGAAGAAATCCATTACTTGGTAGTGTGAACCAAAAGGCTTGGGAGAGGCTTGAGAGAGGCTTATTAAGAGATTGGGGAACCTTGGGATGATTATATAGAGAGGAGGTTATGAGTAGATCGATCTCCAAAGTCTTTGAGTGAATAATATGTGGGATCTTGGGTGGGTTTATATAGGAAAGGAGAGGGAATTCTTTATTATTTAGGTTTGGGACACCTCACATTAAACTAATCAAAACAACAAACCAGACCATGGTATTATCCCATTGTCTTTTCCAAAGGGGGGTGGAAAAAAATATCTTAAGTCCAATGGCCTACCTTTTTAAAATAATTGGGTTGCTTATGTGGAGGTGAGTCACACTCTCAAGGAAAACAATTTTAAAAGACAAAATGTTTTATAAGCATGGAAGGGTCCACTAAAGATTTGAAAAATAAATCAAACAAACCCAAAATTACATTATTGTTATGGTAAAACATATATTGACCGAAAATAATGTTTATAGATATTTATTACATCACTATTGGGTCATTATGATGTCATAAAACAAATTATATATTAAAACTGTATTTAATTATTACCCAAAATTTTGAATGTATCAGAAAATTATGAAACATTCACCATTGGATAATTTCGATGTCCAGATACCAAAAATAATATTCATTTTATCTAAATAATCTTTTAAATATGTGAATTTTTACTTATAAAATAAAAGCCAACATTAATAAAATATCATGGGTTTTGACAAAAACTGCTTTCAAACCTTAATAAAAATTGAAATTGCATTTATAAAATTATATGATCATTTATATTTAATAAATTTTTTTTTAATACTAATAATAATATTTTATTAAAATATTATTTAATTATAAAATCCATTAATTCATGAAAATATATTTCCTAGTAGAATATTAACTAAAAATACTATTTGTGCGTTAAAAATTATTTACAAAGTAACAATAATAAAATGAATGCACATTCTTTATTAAAAATAATGTACATAGTCATAGTGCTAGGGTATTGTTAAATAACCCCTTATGACACCGGCATATGACTGAAGAGTACAATGTGTGATGGTGATAGACTCTTGGGATGGCTCGTATAACATTGTCCGGGTGGTAATTTCTATTAACTTCCACTTCTCCCGTAGTCGGTTCCTCTCAAGCTTAATGTGTTCAACATCGTCTTGGGCTTGGTCAAGAGTGATGCCCAATGATTCCACCTCCTTTCTGAGCTCCAGAAAATGGGGTTCATATGGGGAATGTATATTGGATGAAGCCATCACTTCCTTTTTCTGAATAAATTGGATTTGTTAAAGCCCTATATTCATACTAATCATGTGACCACTATTCAATGAATATATTTGCAATAGTCACAATTATTAATGGAATTTTAAAATCCAAAAACATAAAACCAATGAGTTTCACATTTTATATAACTATAATAATACATTTTCTTATATTAAGATAAATTTTCATTAATTAATGTTTGGGTCGTTACAATCTTCCCCCCTTAAGAAATTTCGCCCTCGAAAGTTTTTTCCCACTCTAAAATAAATGTGGATATCTCTGCTTTATCACTTCCTCTGATTCCCACATCACTTCTTCAAACATGTGGTTTCACCACAACACTTTGACGAGGGGCATTGTCTTATTTCGTAGAACTTTTTCTCTACGATCTAAGATCGTCACTGGTTTCTCCTTGTATGAAATATCATCCTCTAGTTGTACTACCTCTAAAGAGAGTCCATGTGAAGGGTCTGGTATGTACTTATTTGAGAGGGATACATGAAATGCATCATGTACGTTGTCCATGGTAGGTGGAAGTGCAAGTCTATAGGCCTCAAACCAAACACGATCAAGAATCTCGAAGGGGCCGATGTACCCATGACTTAACTTCACATTCTTTCAAAACCTCAGGACCTTTTTCCATGGTGATATGAATATAAATACCATGTCTCTATCTTTAAACTCAAGGTCCCTTCAATAGTTATATGCATAACTCTTCTGTCAACTATGGGCTTCCTTGATATGATGCTGTATGGTTTTCACCTTCTCCCCCATTTCTTCGACCATTTAGAGTCCTAACAGTTTATTCTCATCGACTTCATCCCAACATTCCAGTGTTCTGCACCTCTTCCCATATTGGGCATCAAAAGGTTCCATTCAGATGCTCAAGTAGAAACTATTGTTGTAGAAGAATTCAACTAGGGGAATATGTTTATCCCAACCTCCTGAAAATTACATTGAACATGATATTAACATAGCTTTTAGTGTCTGAATAGTTCACTCAGATTGGCCATCAGTTTGAGGATGAAAGGCCGTATTGAATTTCGGTTCAATATCCAGAGCTTGTTGAAGACTCTTTCAAAACGTAGAGGTGAATCTTGGATCACGACCAGATATAACAGATAGTGGAACTCCATGTAGCATTTTCGCTTCCCTGATGTATATCCATCCCATTTGACGCAATGAGAGATACTCCCAAATTGCAATGAAGTGTACAGACATTGTAAGAAGATCCAAAACAACCAAGATTACATTGTTTCCTTTGGATGACCTCGGAAGTCTGGTGAAAATGTCCATGGTGGTGTTCTACCATTTACATACTGGTACATGCAATGGTTGTGTCATCCCCTTAGACATCTACCACTCGACCTTCACTTTCTGACACACCAGGCACATTGATGTATACTCAGCTATCTTCTTCTTCATATTATCACACAAAAAATGCTCTCATATATCTCAATACATCTTTGTGTTTCCTGGGAAAATAGAGAAAGTTGAACTATGTGCATCATCAAAAACTTCCTTCTTTAGCTCTAAACAAGAGGTAACACAAAGTCTTTTCCCAAATCTCACAATTCATTCATCATTAACATTGTAATCCAAAGATTTACCTTTTCTGATAGCTTCCACTTTCTTCTACATTCCCATATCATCCTTTTGATCATCCTTTATCTTTTCCAAAAGAGATGGATGAGCAATACTTTGTGAATGTATTGATGATGTTCCCTTCATTATGATTCCCATGTCCATGTACATCAAATCTAAGAAGATTGGATCCTTCTCAATTCTTATCAATGATAGAAATGCTAGGTCCTTTCCACTTTGATCATCTTCCACCTTGTTCGCTTTCCTAGGGTGGTAATGGATTGAGTAGTCATAGTATTTTATCATCTCTAACCATCTTCGTTGGTATATGTTCAACTCCTTATGTGTTAATATATACATGAGGATTTAGTACTCAGTATATATTTCACACTTATCCCCAAAGAGATAATGACACCAAAATTTTAAAGTGAAGATCACCCCAACCAACTCTAGATCATGGGTTGGATAATTCTGCTCATGAACTTTCAATTTCCTTGAAGTATAGGTAATGACTTTGTCTTTTTCAATAACAAACAGCCCAAACCCTTCTTTGAAGCATCACTGAATACCACAAAAAGTTCTCCACATATGGGTAAAGTGAGCACAGGTGCAGTGATAAGCGTCCTTTTCAACGCCTTGACGCTTTCTTCTCATTCATAAATCCAAGAAAATATTACTCCCTTCATAGTTAACATGGTAAGAGGGTTGGAAAATCATGATAAATTTCTCAAAAATCGTCGATAATATCCAGCTAACCCTAAGAAGCTATAGATATATGTTACCGATGTTGGCCTCAGTCATCCCTCAATTGCATCTATTTTGGAGGGATCCATAGATATACCATTTTTGGAGATTATATGGCCCCTGAATGAGACCTCCTTCCCCCAGAACTCACACTTGTAGTACTTTTTATAGAGCTTCTCCTTCCTCAAGGTCTCAAGTACAGTTATTAGATTCTCCTCATGATCCTCTTTTGTTTTGGAGTATATCAAAATATCTTCAAAAAATACAACCACAAATTTGTTTAGGTAATACCTAAAGACTCTATTCATCAAGTCCATGAATATTTCTGGAGCATTAGTGAGACCAAAAGGTATTACCATGAATTTTTAGTGCCCAAATCTGGTACGGAAATTGGTCGTGGGGATATCTTCCTTCTTCACCCTTATTTGATAATATCCCAACCAAAAATCCACATTAGAGAAGCATTGTGCTCCACATATCTTATCTAACAATCCATCGATTCGTGGGAGAGGATACTTGTTATTTATCGTGATTTTTTTAAACTTGCGATAATCGATGAAAAGTCGCATTGACCCATTTTCATGTTTACTAAGTGGACTAGTTCACCACATGGTGATGCACTTGGGTGTATAAACCCCTTTTCTATATTCTTCTATAGTTATTTCTTTAGCTCCTCAAGATCCACAAAAACCATTCAATATTGATTCTTGGATATTGGAAATGCCCCTGGTATAAGATCAATTGATAATTCAACATCTCTTCTAGGAGGAAGACTAGGAAATTCATCGAAAAACACTTCAGTGAATTCCCTCACAACAGGTATGTCTTCAAGGATTGTTGCCTCCTTAGACTTAATCATTTGAGCCAGATATTCATGCTCATAGGGAAGTAATATCAACACTTTATATGATAAATAAAATGAATATTCTTCTTCCTTTTTGAACTTTTATAGAATTGGGGGTCGATTCTCCACATGGGGAGTGATTTACCTCTCACAACAATTTATGTTGGCTCCATATAAGGAAATTCAATCCATGCCCATAATTGAATCAAATTACATGAGAGGGATTATGATGAGGTTCACTAGGAAATTCAATCCATAGATTATGACAGGTGTGGAGTAATATTCATGGGATGCAATAATTTCCCCATTTGTCATACTCACCGACATCTTTACTAACATGATTTGTGGTGGTGATTGGATTATTTTACTAAACCTTTGGGATATTGCATAGAACCTGAATAAAAAAGTACGCTAACTAATCATGAAAGAATAACTAGTGTATCTGTCACCACTTTGTTGTTGAGGTTCACTTTGGTAGTAGTGATGGAAAAAGATCTCCCTTTCTGCCTTGGATATTGTTGGTTACCACTGAAAAACCTTGGCTTAGGGCACTGATTTGAAAGATACCCTAGTCCTTTGCAGTTAAAGCAATGAAAAATGTGTTGTGGGTCGAGTGGATAATTCATCTCCTCTCTCATAGCCTCTAGTTTTTCATGTCAGCATATAACTACTAGGTGCCTTTCACGACCACACCTGAAGCATTTCCACATCCCCTTTAGGAAATTTTCGTGGTGCTTCTATCTGCACCATTGGAAAGTAAGGTACTGGATTTTATTAGAACCATTATATTTATCCATCAGACTTCCAAAAATTATTTCCACCATACACTTATTATCCCCATGATACCCCTAAGTTTCACTGATCTCTATTTTAGCCTTAGAGGCACATCGGACAATTTACTCATAGCTTTCAATGTTGCAGATCTCAAGGGCTTTCCACCGGCTAGGTTCCATCCCACCAAAGAAGTGGTCAACCTTTAATTTAGGGGTAGCGACAATGCCAGAAGTCTATTGTGCAAGCCTTATGAATTTTTCCGTGTACGCTCTGACAGATTATTCGTCTTTTTTCTTGAGGGCAAGGAAGTTCCTTTCCATCTTAAGTTGGAGGGTGAATGAAAAATATTTATTGAAAAACATCTTCTATAAATACTTACATTATAATGCCTCGATCTCATCCTCAAGCTTCATATTTTTGATAAATTTCCACCATTGATCAACTTTATCCTCCATACGATAAGCATCCAAGAGAACCTTCTTTTGTTCAGATCATTGACGGATGGAGAAGATATTATAAATGGAGTTGATCCATTGTTCGATGATTGAGGGATCAGACGATCCATTAAAAATAGGAGACCTTTGTCTCATGAAGATCTCAATAGTGAATTGTTCTTTCTTGAGGGGGGGGGGTTGAACGTTCCTCTTGACCCATGTTTCTATTAAATTCATTACATAACTGAGATAGTATCATGACATTGTTCGTGATTCCCACACCCATCAGATTGGGCATCTCATTAGAATAGTCATTACATTGGTCTTCACATCGTTTGTTAGCCCGAGTCCACCTATTACCCACCATTGGCTAGAATAAATGGAAATTTAGGGGTAACATATAATGGGTAATAAAAAACTGATGACATATAAATAGTTTTTATTTCCATAACTTATGAATCCATAGGCTTCAATTTATGCTATTCATGATCAAGATTCTAACATATATTCTTTGGGAAATTTTATTTTTAATTCTCTTAATAAGGGTTCATAAAAATCTTTTCAATTTACTAAATAATTTCTCCCAGGAGTGTCGTAACCAAGAGTGTAGAAAGGCCCGTTGTCATGCACCAGTTCCTGTTCGACTCTAGCTCAAAGCGGTGTTTTCGGGTTTTACCCCTATGATACATCTGTGCGAGAACCGCCTCTACCTACTTGTATCCCGATTAGGATGTATTTTCTTGATAAACAACTTAATAAATACTCACCAATACATAGTGACATTATTATTATACTAATTTTATCTCTAAGTCATCAATAGTGTTTTCTAATCATAATCCCTAAAATAACTAAACCTATCATCTGATACCAACTAAAACAACCTTGATATTTATTACACACTTAAAACAGATATATTACATAAAAAATTCACCTGATAAAATAGAGAAGATCGAGAGGTCTAGTGTCTTTGGGGCTTAGGAACATTACATAATAGCTTAAAACATAAAACACAGAACATGTTCGTTTATAACATCCTTTACATGACCACTAAATTCCCATGAAATTAGCATTGCGTGGGAGAACCTGAGGATATGCATGAGAAACGTGTGAGGTGTAAGGACCCAGATCTTCTTTTTATGTCTGTTTTTCCTTTTCTGGTCGTTTTTGGGAAAAATAGAATTTTATGGAAATTTTTGTAGTACACACCATGTACATTCGGAGTACAGGCCATGTACTCGGTTACTGTCGGAAGCTGAGTTCTAGCCATGTCGTGACCAAGCACACAGTCGTGTGGGGGTGACTTGGAATCCCCCTAAAGTGGAGTATGGAAATGGTGAGTACACACTGTGTACTTCAAAATCACATTCCATGTACTTTTTTCAATAAACGCACTAGGGTTGTGCCTAATCGCCAGAATCATCTTATTCTAGGTATCATTCATCCGAGAGAACATATACGGCCGCAATTCTTCTCTTAGCCCTCTATCCTCCCTTTTATCTCTGATTCGACCACCATTGATTAAATTGGGATCACCTCAGTAAGATCTCTATTCTAATTGAGCTTCGTATCATGATTCCTATTCTTCCTCAAGTTATCCTCCATTGAAAATTTTACTCTTTTTTATAGATCCTCAGTGTTATATGGTGATTAAAGTCTTGAGGTTCACATATAGTGATCTCCCAACGCCCAGGTAGGTGGTTTGGGCCTTTTTGTTGAATGTCTCTGAGTTTTATGTGCAACTTTTCTCAATTCCAATGAACGAGGTATTGTGCATTTACCATTTTTTCCCTATTGTTCGTATTCTTTGCTTGTATACTTGAGTAGATGATATTTGGTTGTGAATAGGGTGAATTTTGGTTCTTTGTATGTGTTTCCCACGCATGTTTTTCATGTTTTGACCTTTGGGTCTAGTTTGCATGTTTGGCAGCTATTTACTTTCCCATGACTAGTATTGTAGGATGGTGTGACTATTGTTCTGTTATGTTGTTATGCTCTAGAATTCTGTCCAAGTAGTTCTTGAGGTTTACCTTGGCCGATACATGCTGCTAAACTTTCTTGACTTACACATGGCCGTGAGAACCCGGTGTATAGACCATATGGAGAATGGACATTGAGGGCTTCTCCAGAGTGTCTATTTTACTAAAAATACAATACTAGAGGAAAATTTGACATTGAGTGCTTCCCCATAGAGTCGTTAGTTCCTCGAAATGGGCCATATAGGGGATGTGACATAAGTGCTTCCATATAGCACCTTTAGTTACAATACGATACTATAGGGGGAATTGACGATGAGTGCTTCCCTAGAGAGTCTATACTTAAGCTAAACAAGAGGGTTTAGATGAGTGTACATCCCAAAGGGTTGCTTGTACATGTTAGGTAGGACCATAGGGGATAGGCTTGGGGTTCCTCCCAGAGTTTAACCGGTTTGTGTTTATCTGCTTGGTTAGTTGTTGCTTGATATTAAAACTGTGGATTTTTGCCGTTGAGTACTTTCATGTTTACTATTTCATGTACTTTTACCCACCATATACTCTTTGACTGCAAGGAACAGATCTCGCGGGGGTTGAATTCTGTTATTTCTTCTCAGACCCTTTTTGGGCCATGCTTTTAGGCCCAAATAGATAATATTTTTGCAGGTATAGACATGGTCAAGCACCCTTCTACTTCAGGCACTTGATTTGTTGTGGAGATGGAGAGCATGGGACCAAGCTATGACATGCGATGATGAGGAGTTTATCTACTTTCTTTTCCACTTTGGTTTTTCACTGTTGTATTCTATCATTGTGACTTGTTTGGCTGTTTTCCTAGATATATGTATCATGCATCATTTTATATATGTTCTCTAGTTTATACTTTTATTTTTCGTCTCTTACTAGTATATGTCATTATTACTGCTTCCTCTCTTGTATGAATTTGTTTACTTCCACTGTGTACTCTACCAATGAGGTCATAGTTTCTCCAATATCACACCCAAGGCCCTTGATACTAGTTTGCATCCTATGGTGTTTGAGGAAATGCGCTTGAGGCCATGTGACCGACCGGGTACAGGCCGCCTCTAGGTGGATTCCGGAACCGAGACGTTACAAAGTGGAATTAGAGGAATTATTTTCTCTTGAATTACTGTTTGGAGCCTATAGTCAGGGATAGGATGGAATAGGTACTTGGTAATAAGTTGTTACCGGGAGTAGCTAACCCGTGTATAGGGAAAACCAATCTACCTCATTAATGCAATTTTCTGGTTTTTCAAGTTCATGGTTTCCTTGATTTTCACAGTTAGGTGACTGACATGTTTTTTAATGTTTATTATTTATATTGTTGAGGTTCTATTTTTGTCACAACCCATTAATATGAGGGTATTCCATCACATTTATCATTTAAGCACTAGCTAGAAATCACATGTCATGCATTCTTCCCATTCCATCTAGGGTGAATTAGCAATTTCATGTTGTTGTGATAGATGTTGTGTAGAATATGCATGCTGTTGTAATAGATACCTTGATAAAATACATTCTTTCAGATAGGGTATTGTTTGTGTAAGGTTATGTCTGAATCAACGCCAAAGTTTGTTTCTTAAGGTGTTATGGGCCCTCATAGACCAGAACATGGTGGATCTTTGACTTGTTACCTTGTTATAAGATGTACAAGATGCCATGTGTTGATTCGCAGGGAGTATGGGCCCTCACAGATCAGAATTTAGCACCTTCAATATTTTTTTCAGTGTTTTTATGGGTTCCAGAGTAGTTTCTGATACTTACTATCAAGAAAAAACTAGAATAAACGCCGTGTAGTTTTGACTAGATGCCATGTTCTTTTCTGTTCGGGATGAAACTATTTTTCTTATGTACACGCCGTGTACTTTATGTACACACCATGTAATCCTAAACCATGTCATAGGCCCTTTGGGAAGAGACACGAGATGGGGAATGTTAGGTGGGAACACATCGTGTACTGGTGGTACAAACCATGTGGTGTTGACCCTGTGTTCGCCCGTGAAACTAACAACACGTACGGATAAACCTTAAGCTACACACATTGTGTTAGGATTGAACACGCCATGTAGTCTGACCTAGGTACCCGACCATGTCACTAACAACACGGGTCGATGTTATCCCTTCACGTACACGTCGTGTCCTCCTTGGACACGCCGTGTAAAGTTAGCCATGTCTTAGGCCATGTCACTAACAACACGGTCCAGTTGAGTCTTATCTATTACATGCCATGTCTATCTAGAACACGCCATGTAGTCTTGTCTTAAGAGAGCCGTGTGGATTAACCATGTAGAAGGACTTATGCAGAGAAAGAGGATTCAAGTACATGTCATGTGTTAGGATAACACGTCATGTGGTTTGGGTGTTATAGGACCGGTCGTGGCCGAAGTACACGCCCATTTGAATTACATAATCAAACATTCCATGTAGGGGTTATACATGCCATGTAGTCATGTTTTGTAAAAAATTGAATGTTTTCTGTCTCTTGTTTCCTTCTTACACTTCTATGTTTCAGTCCCTGTTGATCTTGATTTGAGGTGTGATTTTGACCATGAAGAGTCATGCCAATGAGATGTCCTCCAGTTGTTCTCCAGTTATAGAGCGGTGATCCGATGCCGAATACGGCTGACCAGGGACTTCCCACAAATCCAACTATTGTGCTAGTCGTGGAACCAGCAGTTATATCTAATACTGGTGCTGATGCATAGTTTAGGGAAGGCTTAATGAGGATGATGTAGAAATTTCAAGGAGAATCCCCTCCTTCCCAGTCAATGGGAAATTTGACGTAGGTTTTCCAGCAGCAGCATCCTCCCACTTTCTTAGGGGAAGGAGGACCTTAGGCTGCTGAGTCATGGCTTGAGGCCATGCTGACGATCTTTGAGAATCTGGAGACGCCTCCAGAGAGGAGGGTAAATATCACTAGCTATATGATTTGGGACTCTACCAAGATGTTGTGGGGTGTGATCTCATAGTAAGGACGCCAACATGTTATGGTGTGGGATGAGTTTCAGTGCATCTTCTACGATTACTTATATCCAGAGACCCTGAGGGCCAATCGAGCCCAGGAGTTCATGAGTCTAGAGTAGGGTACTCTTTATGTTATGAAGTATTATTCTCACTTCACAGAGTTATAATGCTTCACACATATTCCAGGTGGTGATTAGTTATTCCTAGAAAGGATGTTTGAGGATGGTCTGAGGCATGACATCCATTTACAGGTGAACATCTTCATGTTGACATCCGTGACTTCTATCGTCAACCAAGAGCTGATCATGGAGCACAATATGAGGGATTTATTTATTGTGAGACAGGGTGGCTTGGAATCTGGAGTTAGTATCCCTCATAATGATAGTAGGAAGCACCGCATGGAGTCTTCATGTGGTGATACAAGGAGTTGAGACACATATTTTGGTAGCTAGGTGGTGTGCTACTAGTGCAAAAGGAGTGGGCAAACAAGTACACATTGCCCGAAAGACACAATGGAGTGCCGATCATGCAGAAAGTTGGGTCACCTTCATAATTTCTATCAAATATTCTCACCAGCAGCTGGTGACCGGGGTTCTTTGATGACTCCGCATTTAGGTGCAGCACCGCAAGTTTCTCACCAGTCTGGGAACTGGAGTTCTTCTGGCCATTTAGGCTGAGGTGGAGGTTGTGGCCATGGTGTTCAGTCTCCGGTCATTCAGCAACAAGAGAGTGGATCAGCTCAAAGTGGTTAGGAAGGGTCATAGATTCGTGCATCAGGCCAGACTTTTGCAGTGGAGCAGACCCAGCAAGAGCAGGATCCATGAGCATTTATAGTTCGAGGTATGATCCAAGTTGCCTCAGTTTTATCTTCTGTTCTTTTTGATATAGGGGATTCCAAAATCTTTATCTCTGTTGCTGTTGTAGAGATCCATGGGCTCTACATCTTTGCTTCTGCCAATATTTTTATGCTAGACAGTACATTGGAGGATAGAACGACTAGTGTACATCAGTGAAAGGAGTGCCCTCTAGTGGTTGGTGGGTGTAAATTCTTATGGTATCTAAATGTCATAGAGATGAAAAGCTATGATGTCATTCTCAGAATGGACTGGCTGGTTCTCTTCCAGGTAGTAGTCGACTTTTATCATCGTAGGGTGAGTTTCACATCACCAGAGGACGTATCATTTCTTCATAAGGGAGAGTGCGATGTCCAGGGGGGCAGAGTGGGTCCAGAGCATCATTGGTTGGGAGGAGTTACATCCCATATTTCTAGTTTATATATGGATGATCAGGGGACTTCACAGTTATACTTTATTCCAATGGTGGATCGTTTTAGGGATGTCTTTCTAGAGCACTTTTCAGGTTTTCCATCGAAGAGAGAGGTGGAATTTTTTATTGAGCTTATGCCAGGAGTGGCACCAGTGTCCATTCCTCCTTATAGGATAGCTACACAAGAGTAGAGGGAGCTTAAGAAGTAGTTGGAGGAGTTGCAGGAAAATGGTGTCATTCGACCCAGTACTTCTCCTTGGGGTTCACCTGTACTATTTGCGAAGAAGGCAGATAGCACCCTTAGGATTTGTGTGTAATATCATAAGTTGAACCAGTTGATGGTCAAGAACCGATATCCTTTACCAAGGATTGATGATCTCTTTGATCAGCTTTGAGGAGCCTGAGTGTTCTCAATGATTTACTTGTCGTCCGGTTATCATCAGTTGTGTATTAGACCATCTGATATACCTCTCACAGCCTTCCGGAGTAGGTAAGGCATATACGATTATATGGTTATACTGTTCGGTCTCATGAACGTGCCTGCAGTGTTCATTGTACTAATTAACCGAGTGTTCCATCTGTACTTGGATTCTTTTGAGATTGTTTTTGTGGACGATATATTGGTGTACTTTCACACTCGAAACGGACATACTACCCATCATGAGATTGCTCTGAGTTCACTGAGAGAGCATCAGTTATATGATAATCTCTCGAAATGTAACTTTTGGATGGACCAGATTCTCCTCTTAGGTCATGTTATCTCAGAGACAGGAGAGTCATTAAACCCAGAGAAAGTTAGAGCAATACTTTCTTAGGAGCAGCCGAAGAACGTATTTGAGGTGTGAAATTTTATATGGTTGTCTGGATACTATAGACATTTCATTCAGGACTTTTCAAGCTTAGCAGCATCGCAGACGAGTCTGACTAAGGAGGGTTCGAAGTTATTATGGTCAGATTCTTGCGAGTCAGCCTTTCAGGAGCTGAAGGGGAGGTTGACTTCAGTACCGATACTAGTCTTGCCAGAGCCAGGCAAGATTAATACTATTTATTGTGATGCATCAGGTATCAGGCTGGGATTTGTGCTTATGTAGGGATATGGAGTCATTTTGTACGTGCCTTGGTAGTTGAGACCACATGAGAGGAACTACCCGACACACGATCTCGAGTTGGATATATTTTTTCATGCCTTACACTATTGGAAACATTATCTTCTGGGAGAGGATTTTGTGGTTATCACCGACAAAAAAATTCTAGATCTAATCTTCATCCAACATGATCTGAAGTTGAGGGAATGAATGTGGGTTGATTACCTTCAATCCTTTGACTTTGATCTTGCCTACATGCCTGGAAAATGCAACGCGATAGCTGATGAGTTGAGCAGGGGGACCTAGATACAAGCAGTTTAGGAGTCCATCATTGAATTCCAGCTTATGGATCTCTTCTTTGAGATGCATTTGAGGTCCACCAATGATAGGGGAAAACGTTCATTTCATCTGTAGCTGTTACCTCTACCCTTCTTGATCGAGTTGGAATGAGGCAGCTCTTAGAATCTGAAGGCCTAGTCCTATGGAAAAGTGTGTCAAGAGAGGACCCTATTCCTAGATGGACCATAGGTGAAGATGAGGTCCTGCGTTTCTAGGGGAACGTATGGGTGCTAGAAGACATATGCAAGGAGATGATGTAGTAATCTCATTCCTCAGTTTTGGAAGTTCATCCTAGTGTCACCAAGATGTATCGTGATCTACACCATTAGTATGGGTGGCCAGGTATGAAGAGGGACGTCGCAGGTTTCGTCATGAGGTTTCCACCTATTAGCAGGTAAAGGTGGAGCATCTGTGACCAACATGGATTTTTCACCAGTTACCCATTCCCAAGTGTAAGTGGAATTATTTTTCGATGGATTTTGTAATAGGGTTTCAGAGGTCTCCTTGAGGGAAAGATGTAGTTTGGGTTGTCATTGACAGACATACGAAGGTCCCTCACTTCATTCTGATCATGGAGACCTTCCATGTTGATGAGCTGGTATGATTGTACATCCGTGAGATTGTACATATGCATAGAGTTCCACACTCCATTGTATCAGATAGGGATGCTCATTTTACTTCTCGGGTCTGGAAGGAACTATAGAAAGCTTTGTGTACACAGTGGCTTTTGAGTACAGCTTACCACCCCAACATTAATGGCCAGTCCAAGCGTAAAATTTAGGTTCTTGAGGACATTCTTTGAGCATGCATCTTGAATTTAAGAGGTTCTTGGAAGAAGCATATACCTCTTGTAGAGTTTTCCTACAATAATAGTTTTCAAGAAACTATTCAGATGGTACATTATGAGGCATTGTACGGTAGGCTATACCGGTCACCCTTATGTTGGCTGGAGGCAGAAGATGCAACTATGTTGGGACCTCATCTTGCCCAGGAGACCACAGAGAAGATAGAGTTGGTTTGGATGAAGATGGCTACTGTGCAATCTCGAAATATTTCATATGATGATCAGAAGAGATAGACCTTGGAGTTTGACGTCGGGGATCATGTTTTCTAGCGTGTCACACTGAGGTTGGGACACAAGAGGATTAGGAGATAGGGTAAGCTTTCACCGAGGTATGTCAGGCTGTTTGAGGTGTTGGAGAGAGTTGGGCCGGTTGCCTATCTGTTGTAGTTACCTCATAAGTATCGAGCTATGCAGGACGTCTTCCACGTTTCTCAGCTTCGACGTTACATTTCAAACTCGTCTCTTGTTTTCCAACCTGAGGAGGTTGAGTTGGAATTTGACATATCTTTTGAGGAGAATCCTATCCAGATTATTGATTGTAGAACAAAGGTTCTCTATGTTTGGTCTGTTCCTTTGGTACAGGTGGTATGGCAGAACGGGAAGGTACATGATGCGACTTGGGAGAGGGAGGCCAATTTACAAGCACAGTGGTCAGAGTTGTTCTGGGTTTCTTCTTCTACACCGCCTTTCTAGGGAAATTCGAGGACAAATTTCTTTAAGGTGGGAAGTTTGTTAGAACTCGGATCTTCTTTTTAGGTATGTTTTTCCTTTTCTAGTCATTTTTTTGCAAAATAGGTTTTTATAGAAATTTTTTAAGTACACGTCGTGTACTTTCTGAGTACACATCATGTACTTGGTTACCGTAGGAAGCATGGTGTTGGCCCTATCACAGCCATGCACATAGCTATGTGGGGGTGACTTGGAGCTGCCTAAAGTGGAGTATGGAAATGGTAAGTACACGCCATGTACTTTCTTTTTAATATTAAATGCATTGGGTTCACGTATAATCGCCAGAATCATCTTCTTCTAGGTCTCATTCATCCGAGAGAACCCATATGGATGCAATTATTCTCCGTTCCCCCGAGCCTCCGTTTGATCTATGATTCGACTGTCATCAATTGCATTGGGATCACCTTGGTAAGCTCTCTATTCTGCTTAAGCTTAGTTTCATGATTGATATTCTTCCTCAAGTTATCCTCCATTGAATGTTTTAGACTTTTTTGTATATCTTTAGCAACAGAAGGTGATTCAAGACTTGAGATTTACATAGAGTGATCTCCCAACATCAAGGTAGGTGGGTAGTGCCTTTCTATTGATAGTCCTCGAGTTTAAGTGAAACGTTTCCCAATACCCATGAACTGAGTATTGCACATTTACCGTTTTATCCCTATTATTTGTTTGCATTGATTTTATCCTGGAGAAGATTATATTTGACTGTGAATAGCGTGAATTGATGTGCTTAGTATGTGTTTCCCATGCATATTTTGATTCTTTTGACCTTTGGGTCTAGTTTTCCTGTTAGGATGTTGTTTACGTTCCTGTGCCTAGTATTGTAGGACGGTGTGACTATTGTTCTGTTATGATGTTATGATATAGAATGCTATCCAAGTAGTTCGTGAGGTTTACCTTGGACGATATGCACTGCTAAACATTCTTGACTTACCCAGGGTCATGAGAACCAGGTGTATAGACTATAGAGAGAATAGACGTTGAGGGCTTCTCCAGAGTGTCTGTTTTACTTACGATGCAAGACCAGAGGGGGAATTGATGTTGAGTGTTTCCACAGAGAGTCTGTAGTTCATCGACGTGGGCCATAGAGGGAATGTGACGTAAGTGCTTCCCTAGAGCGCATTTATTTACGATACAAGACTATAGGGGGAATTGCCGACGAGTGATTCCTCAGAGAGTATATACTTAATTTGAACCAGAGGGGTTAGAATGAGTGTACTTCCCAAAGAGATGCTCATACATGATAGGTTGGACCAGAAGGGATAGGCTGCAGGTGCTTCTCAGAGGGCTACCTATTTTTATTTATCTTCATGGTTAGTTGTTGCTTGATATTGAAACCACAGATTCTTTATTGTTGAGTACTTTCATGTTTTTTTGTTTCCTATACTTTTACCTGCAATATACTCTTTGACTGCTAGGCATAGATCTCTTGGTGGTTGCCTACTAGGATTTAGGGTCACACCTAGTTGGGCCACGTTTTTGGGCCCAAACAGATTATATTGTTGCAGGTATAGAAAAGCGCAAGCACCCTTCTACTTCAGGTACATGATTTGGTATGGAGATGGAGAGAATGGGACGAGAACATGGATTCCGATGCTGAGGAGTTTATCTATTTTTTTGGACTTTGGTTTTGCACTGCTGTATTTCAGGATTTTGACTTGTTCAGCTGTTTTCCTAGACATATGTATCATGCATCATTTTATATATGTTCTCCAGTTTATACTTTCAGTTTTCTACTGTTATTGTTGTATTTCATTATTACTGTTTCCTCTATTGTATGTATTTGATTAATTCTGATGTGTACTCTACCAATGAGGGCATTGTTCCCCTAATATTACACCAAATTCCCTCGCTTCTAGTCAGCAGCCTCTAGCGTTTGGGTAAATGTGCTTGAGTCCATGTGACCAACAGGGTATGGGGCGCCTCTGGGTGGCTTCTTGAACCGGGACATTACAGAACTATAAATCCAAGTAAGGTAATAAAAATGGAATAAAATAAAGAATAAAATACATGTTAGACAATAGTAATATCAATGGATCATAGGAGAAACATTATCATAAAGGCATGATAAATCATGATAATCATAACATGGCAATGTGGAAACAACACATAACATAGAATTAGCACGAGCCAAGGCTCATTGAAGATGGAGCATGAGTAAAACCTCATGGAACATAAAGCATGAATAAACCCGCATTTCACTTGAATTAGAATGATTCAACACTCATTGTACATGATGTATCATGATACTATACTTTACCCAATGCATTGGAGCGCTATCAGGGAGTAACCTTCTTAACCATTTCATTCCATGCATAAGTGGGCCACATGGATCATAAAACATGGATTCATTAAATATCATAATTTATTACATGATAAAGGAGTGTGGAATTCATACATGAATCTATTTAATCAATATTTAAATGTTTATAATGGTGAATACCCCTAATAGAGAAATGGACATGTTATTCACTACAGAATGACTTGGGCTTGGAAACCCGCAGTGAAATTTTGGCTGTATAACAACATGACATAAGAACTCAAAAAAAAGGTTCATGAGAGAGAAATGGGTGTCTCATAAAAATACATGAAATGGATAGTAAGGGGTTCATATAGATACATGTCTTATAAATTGGAATGGAATTTAGATTCATGATACAAAAGAATTACTTGAATGAAAATGAAGAGAGAGAAATTCCTTATTGAATTTTGGCATGGTAACAGGTGTACTTGGGAGGCATTTAATGAGAGATAAATGGTTATCTCATCATTCAAACATAGATAGGGAATTATTGGGGAGGACAAAAATCCTACCCCAACATTTTTAATTTAAAAAAGGGCATAAGGACTTAATGAAAATTGGACAAAAATGAGAAAGGAAGAAATCCCTTACTTGGAAGTGTAATCCCAAAGTCTTAGGAGAGGCTTGAGAGAGGATTATTAGGAGACTAGGGAACCTTGGGAGGATTCTAGAGAGTGGAGAAAAGGGGTTAGTATAACTCCAAATTCTTTGAGTGAAGAGGAAGTGGGAGCGAGGGTGGCTTAATATATGAAAGGAGAGGGAATTCATTATTATTTAGGTTTTAGACACCTCACATTAAACTAATCAAAACCACAAATGAGCCCATACTTTTTACTGATGGTTTTTTCCAAATGGGAGTGGAAAAAAATATATTATAAGGACAATGGCCGAAATTCTTAAAATAGTAGGGTTACTTATGTGGAGGTGAGTCATACTTTCAAGGAAAACAATTTAAAAATTAAAAATGTTTTATAAGCTTTGAAGGGTGCACTAAAGCTTTGAAAAATAAATAATACAAACCCAAAATCACATTATTTTAATGGTAAAACATATATATTCCGAACCTAATGTTTATATTATTTTATTACATCACTATTGGGTCATTATGATTTAAAAAATCACATTATATATTTAAATAGTATTTAATTTTAACCAAAAATTTTACTATCTCATAAAATTAGGAAAAATTCACTGTGCGATAATATCGACGTCCTGATTACAAAAACAATATCCATTTTAACTAAATGAATTTTTAAATATGTTAATTTTTACATTTTACATAAAAAATGACATTTATCAAAAAATCATGTGTTTTTACAAAAATTACTTTCAAAACATAATAACAATTAAAATTTCATTCATAGAATTATATGATCATTTATATTTAATAAAAATTAATATAATAATAATAATATTTTATTAATTTATTATTTAATTTAAAAATCCTTTAATTCATAAAAATAGATTTTTTATTTAATATTATCTAAAAATACTATTTGTGATTTAAAATCTATTTAGAATGTAACAATAGAAAAATGAAAGCACATTCATTATACAAAAATAATGTACATAGTCATAGTGCTAGGGTCTTGTTACATAAACACCTAAACACCGACATAAGACCGAAGATTAAGGTGTGTGATGGTGACAGACTCTAGAGGTGGCTCGGAGAACATTGCTCAGGTGGTAATATCTATTAACTTCCACTTCTACCGTAGTCGGTTCTTCTCAAGCTTAATGTGTTAAATCTTGGATTGGGCTTGGTTTAGAGTGAACCCAATGATGCCACCTCCTTTCTCAGCTCCAAAAATTGGACTTCGTATAGGGAAAGAATACCGGACGAGGCCATTGCTTTCTTTGTATGAGTAAATTGGATTTTTTAAAGTAAAATATTTATACTAATCAGGTGATCACTATTCAATGATTATATTTGTGACGGTCACAATTTATAACGGTATTTTAAAATCCAGAAACACAAAATCAACAAAGTTCACATTTTATATAACCATAATAAAACATTTAATTAGATCAAGAAGAATTTTTATTAATGAAAGTTTGGGTCGTTACATGTAAGTATTATGTTGGTTTGAATTTTTTGGTTTTTTCAAAAAATATTTTTTTTAATGAATAGTGATAAATACTTTTTCTTTGAAAATTATCATTTCACTTCAAGTAAATGGATTGTTATGTTTTTTATTTTTTCGTGAATTTTCCTATGTTTCATTTAATGATAAAAATTATAATTAATTATTTTTGAATCACCATAGAACATTATTTTGGTAAAAGTTCAATTTTAATCATAACATCTCATTTTTCTAAAAAAACATTTTTATGCATGAAATGAATCTTTATGTTAATAAATTAATTTAATATCTTATAATTATTGTATTTAAGGAAATTTATAGATTTTATATTCAATATAATATTATAAAATTCATTTTATGGACTTTTATAAGTTAAGGAATAGAAATAAATTAATTTTAACTCTAAAAAAATATTTTTTTAAATGAGTTTTCGATGTTTTCTTCACACATCATTAAAGCTAAATTTTGAAAATTAAATAAGTTTAATATGGTAAAATTTATTTCATATTTTTACTAATTATAATTTATATATCATAATATGGTCAATTAAATTTTTGGTCATACTGAATATTAAAAATACTAAACTTTTGTTACCACTTTTAGGGTTTAAACGAGTATTCTGAGGTGTTAAACCATGATATAATGGGTATTATTATCACCAAATCATGTAAAATTATTTATTTATGAATGTATTTAAACCTTATATTATAATAAAATATAATATTAATGCAATGTTTTAAAATTTCCCATGAAAGTGACCTCAAATCATTAATTTTTTTTAATAAATTCCATGTGTTTCCATCCCCTCACTTATACAAGGGAGCACATTTTCCTCACTTATTCACACAATTTGACCATTATATATCAAAAAATATATGGTCTAAAAACTTTATAAAATCCTTCACTATATTCTGTATCTTATGATATTCTCCCATGACCAGTCCTTGAAAGCCTAGGGAGTAAGCCAAATGATGTCTCTCAAAGACGAGGTATAGATCTTATTCAAAATATTTCATTTTTTGTTCTTCTTATACTTATTATAAACATTATGTATTACTTAAGACATGAATAATATAGTATAATACATATTATTATATGTTATTATTAAAATTTCATACCCATTTACCACCTCTTCTCAGTCAAATGGGAGATGAAATTGTTGCTTGTGCATACTTGTGGACAACATCCTCTACAAATTGATATGATTCATTTTACACCACCACCATTCCTGAATATTTATTAAGATATATTTAATTTTTTATGTATTATATTTATTTTATAAGAATTATTATGTATATATTAAATAATATTTACCTATCTTTTATTTCATCTCTCAAAAAATTGAAACGTCACTCGTGTGTACGTACAGACTACCCTCTCCACATAGTGATGTACCTTATTTTCCATCATTTATTTGAATAAAAATTTACAAATATATATATTATGTCTATATATTATAATTATATCCTTATTAATATTATGAATTTGAAGGAACCATTATCAAAGTGTAGTGACCATAACCATTGGACTAAAACATAAATGAAAAATTAAGTAGTTAACACCAAAAGTGATGATGATAATGAATCATTGTTAATGAATGGGTGTTAATATGTTATAATTATAAAATGAATGATATTATAGTTACATTTATAGTTATATTATATAAATATAAAAAATTTAATTATATTATACATGAATTTTTTGATCTTAAGAATCAAGAATGACTCGAGGTAAGGGATTTATGTTAAAATCTCATTTTACTGGGATTTTTTATGCTTGAATTTTTAAATAATGAGAGTATATGATAAATCTCTAAAAAATATTAAGAAATTTTTTAGTGTATAATTATTTCTAGATATTTTATATTTTACTTTATTTTTACCCTCTTAAGTACTCAAGAGACTAATATAATTTTTTTAAGAAAAACCGACTAAACTTCTCCCTTATATGGAAAATCATTAATTACATATGAATATTTTATAAATAATATTTTCAAGAATGTTTTATAATATTTTCAAAATATTAGTAAAAGTATTCTTTATATATTTTTTAATTCCTTTTCTAATAATGATAATTATTTTTTTATCATTTTCCTAATGCATTACTTTTGACTTTTTACAGAACATATGAAAGGAATTTTTTTAATATAAACTCCATGAACGACATTAATATCCCTCTTGAATTCAATTTTATTGGGAAAATATGATATAAGTTTCCTTAATAATTATCAAAGAAAACATTTTCCATAAAATTTTGAAGATTTTATGATTCTAAATAATTAATTTAAAATAAAAATGGGTTTTTCCTCAAGAATTATTATAGTGGCCTTTTAAAGGTATTTCTATATATAAAACCATCGTTTTAAATTTCTTATGATTTATAGGGATTATAATCCAATGTTACCTTATTATTAATTCTATTAATTATTTCTTATTATGATGATCAAAGTTTTCTAAAATTGTATCATTTTAATGTGTTATACTTTTTTGTAGAATGAGAGATTTACCAAAAGGCAAGCCTCATTTATTTCATAAAAAATAAAAAATTACAGAAGTCTGAAAATTAAATGTTTGTAGTCATCCCTTTTCCAAAAGGCGAAAATCTCATCAAGGAAGAAATCATGCTAGGATAACATAGGATCAATAATCCCATTATCAACAAGTATATCATCCATGTAGTTTTCCTCATAATATATGTGATTTATGATTTAGTTAATTATGGAGAGAACATCCCTAAAATTTCTCTATAAGGTTGCAAGCTTCGAAGATAGGTGAATGAATCTATTTAAGACAACATGCACAATAATGGTAGAATAAAATTAGAGATGCATATTAATATATCCTTACTTCATTGAAAATTACACTACAATAATAATACCAAACATTTCATTATCAATGGATGCAGTGATTTCACAATGACAAAAGAATCATCTTATTACTTCACATTTCTCATTTTTTAAATCTCGCCATAACCTGAGGAACCTTGATTACCTATTAATGCACCATCTAGGATGAATTTGATCTGGTGTAGAGGTAGATGGATCTATATGGATTACCAGGTTACATAAGGAGGATTTATGTTTCCTTTAATACTAAAACGATTTAGCATATATTGATCATGAATTTAATTATCACAATGACTATTTTTGTTCTCATTTTCCATATTTACGACATCCACCTCCAAAGAGTTATGATTTGATGAATTGATTAAAATTTTATGATCATGTGGAACAACTATGTATACATTTCAATATATGATAGGTATTCTAGCAATTATATATCCATATAATGCAGTGGGTAAAGATTTTTATCTCAAGAGATAATAAACGATATAATGGCTAGTGAACCTAGTTCAGTAAGGCTCTTTATCTTGTAATATAGTCTTGGGTATAATTTTTTACTAATGAAATGATGGAATGATAAGTGAACCTAGTCCACTATGATACTTTTGGTAGTGTGAATTGACTAGGAAAGTTATTATCTATGATTATGTGCATCTTATTCTTTATATTTTTATTTTTATATGTTTTCATAAATTTTGATTGTCTAATGATGATTTTGATCTCATATTTACCATGTAATTTATTTAAAAAAACATAAACCATGATTCATGATTAATTATCATTTACTGATTAGGTATGATTATTATAATTCTTTATTTTTTTCTTATAAAAGTAAACTTATCTTATTCTCACTTAGGATCATTGATTGACATCTCTTATGCTTCCCCTTACTGAGAATATGATCTCACCATTTCTCATGCTTACCTTCCCCTCATTATGAAGAATTATTTGAAATATGACATATCTAATAAGGGTGCTAGTTCTTAAGTACATAATAAAAAATGAAGTAGATATATTCTGTACCATTTGTTTAGGTATCCATGTTTCCCAAAACACCAAACCTATTTTTTTCTTCAAGTGTGTATTATTGAAAAAATTTACCAAATATTTATAAAAAATAGGGTAATATATATTTATGAAAAGTATGGGTAACTATAGTTGGTATCATAGTTTGGGGTTAGTAAATTTTTGAAACTATGATGGGGAGAATATAAGGATAACATTTAGTATGAAAATAAGTATTTGAGAACATCCTATTTTATGGTAAGGAAATCAGTTTTTTGCCAATGGGAATACATCCCCATCTTAATCATATAAGTGGATGTGTTTTTGGAACATATTCCTCAAGGGTTAGTACCCCTAAAAATATTTGTTCGATTATATCTCATCAATCATTTTGGTTCATGGTAAATGGTCCCTTGCTGCTCATATTTTTTAATAGTCTAAGGCAGAATTAATAGGATAATTTGTATATTCTTTAAGATCCATTATAAAGGATTTTAATAGCTAATGACCAAGGATGGTGAAGTATAAACCTAAGGTGTAATAGATTGAAAACTTTTGTGATTTTTTAGACATCCTATAATTTAGTTTCATAATTATATTATTTCTCACTATGATTATTATTTATTGTTATAATATTTTATATTTTATTTCATGGATGGAACCCAAATGAAATGTGTTGAAACTTAATATGATGGACATTACAATGATTGTACTCTTGAGAAACAGATTTAGATAGAATCTAGAAGGTGAAACCCTGTGATTTTACCTAATCAAATTTCATGATATATATTTACAACTAAAAAAAGAGTTCAATATACAAAAATCTCAAATTAGAGGAAAATGGACTTGTATAATAGTTTATATGGAAATGACAATAAAACAAGGAAAGTAAAATTTTATATATTCCAAGATTTTAGGAATAATTACCATAGAGAATGTCTCAATGGAATGTAAATATGTTTTATATGTATAAATTAAGGGAATAAAGTAGTTAACTTTTATAAAAGTCGATGTATTATATGTGGGGAATTGGGTCATTATCTTTTGTCAATTCGTTATTACAATGAGTAATTCCATGACCAAGGAGGGTTCTATGCAATATAAATTAATATAGTATATCATGATGCTTAAGGAAAACTTATCCTCCACTCCATAGTAGTTTATTACATGTAATTGGTTTTATAAATATGCCCCTTGAAAATATTATTACTCTCTCTTCAGTGGGATTAGATGTGATTTTCAGCATTGATTACCTCTCACTATACAGATCTCATATAAAATGATAGAATAAGGAAATAACATTTTATATTACAAACTAACATATGATTATATATCTGTGTGATGATAAATATGAACATAAATTCGAAATTAATTCTCTTTCATGGTTCTGGATTAATATTAAAAGGGGGTAATTATCTCATATATTTAAGGAGAAATTAAATATTATATATATACCTATTGTTTGGGAGTTTTTATGCATTTTTAAAAGTGTTTCCAAGTATTCCTCCAAATTTCAAAGCTGAGTTTCCAATATAACTCATACTTTCAGCTACACCTATTTCAACGAATCTATACAGAATTCCATTGATTGAGTTTCAGGAATTGAAGAAGAAACTCAAGGAGAATCATGGAAAGGGATTTATTCCACAATGTGAACCCCCAAGGTGCACTTGTATGTTTTGTTAATAAGAAAGATAGATTAATGTGACTTTTTATTGATTATTAGGATTTAAATAATTTCATGATTAATAATTATTATCTTATATCATGTATTTATGATTTTTGTGATCAATTACAATGAGATAAATATTTTTAAAAGATATATGTTCGATCTTGATAATATTAGTTAAGGGTAAAATGTGAACACATAACGAAGAAAAAATTACATTTGAGTTTTTTACAACATGAATTTATAGTGATGCTATTTGGTTTTATTGATTATCATACTATCTTCACAAATTGAATGAATAGATTCTTCAGAGATTACCTAGATCAGTTGGTGGTAGTATTTATAGAAAAAATTATTAAATATTCCCTGATCATGTAAGATCATGAATATCATATGAGGATTGTATTTAACAACACATTGAATGATAATTTGAATGAAAAATTTAAAAAATGAATTTTTTTTCAACAAAAAGTTCCATTTTTTGGTCATACAATCTCAAGGGAGGATATATTAGTCGATCCATTAAAGAATGGAGTTGTTCAATTTGGCATGGACTAACCATTTTGACATAAATCTATATTTTTCTTTGATTGGATGGATATGATCAAATATTTGTAAATTATTTATCATACATAACTAATCCACCCACCAATTAAACTGTTAAGTGCATTATGATTCTTTTAGAATGATTACTATCAATAAAATTTCAAGGAGTTTAAGAGATGGCTTGATTGTTCACAATAACCTACAATGGATAAGGGTTTGTGATTTAATATGATGCATCAAGGAAAGGGTTGGTATGTGTTCTCTTGTCAGATGATATATTGGTAGATTATGTCTCACTCTAATTGAATTTTCATGTGAAAAACTACGTGACTTGTGATTAAGAGTTACCTGGGGAAATCATTACATTAATGATAAGGAGGAATTATTTTTATTGAGAAATGTGTGACATATAGAAAATTCATAAATGTTTAAATTATATATTAATCTATAATGTTTTGAATATGAACCAAAGAATATAGTTGGAGTAGATTAATGATTTTGAGTTCTCAATATACTACAACCATGGGAATGAAAATAGAGTGGCTGATTCCTTGAGTCAAGAGGATAATTTTATATTATCTATGATGAGGAAAAAAATAATTAATTTTTCTAACTTTTCAAAGAATGGACCTTTAAATATTTTTAGGGGATAAATTTAATATTTCTAAATGTGTTTCCAACAATATATCCATGTAAATATTAAATATGAACAAAAGGAGGATGTGGATCATCAAAAGAGGGTAATAAATTTTCTAGAGTTAATCCTTGAATATGATGGTATGAATATGTGAAAGAATATAGTATGTATCCTACCAGTAATATTCCTGAAGAAGGAAGTGTTGGATGAATCTTGTAGATCTTCTTTAACTATTCATCCTGGAAGTATAAAGACGTATAGGGTTCTGAAAAAGTATTTCTAGTGGGATAACATGAAGGTGGATATTTCAGAGTTTATATCTCGATGAATGGAATGTCATATAATTAAGGTTGAAAGATATAATTCTATGTGGATATTACAACCATTACCCATACTAGAATGGAAATGAAGAACATCTCCATGGATTTTGTTGCTCAACACCCCAAAAAGAATCTAAGGGAAATAGTTATATTTGGGTTTTAGTCACTTTATGAGGTTAGTGGTCTTAATTTCTATTACATAATATTTTTCTCTTGATCATTTTTCGAGGATATAAATTAAGTGGTATGGTTACATGGGGTACAACATTATACTGTATCTAATCAGGATCTTATGTTTAGATAAATGTTTTAGCGACATCTTCAACATGATCTAGATTTAGAGTTGTGTATCATTTCATATTATCATCACCAAATAGATGGTTAGTATGAGAATATCATTTAATACCTGTAGGATATTTTGAGATCAAGTTATGTATATTTCAAATGTGTTTGGGAAAAAAACATCCTATTGTCGATTATTCATACAATAGTAGATTTCACTGGATCATTTAGATGGATCCTTATGAGTTTCATAAGTGAAATAAGTTTATGAATAATACATATGAGGGGGAAGAATGAGAAATAATGATATTAACTCCTAAGCTATTCGATGAAATGGGAAATAAGCATAGTGTCATTCTTTAGCATATCGAGGAACCTCATAGTCAATATAAATGTTATAATGAAAATCATAATTATGATCAAGAATTTTATGTTGGTGAGAAGGTTTTATATGAATTTATCGTTGATTTATGTTTATGAAATTCTAAAAGAATGGAAACATAACCCCTAGATATATTTTTCTCTTCAGTATTCTTGATTGATTAAAGACTATATCTTATCACTTGTCACTCCATCCAAATCTCTCTCATGTTAAAGATTTGTTCCATGCTTATCTAATATGTAAGTATATACCGAATACATTACAATTACTGTACTCATAGAATATATAACTAGTTCATGATCTTTTCTAATAAGAACCCAGAAGAAATCTATGATCACAGACATGAAGTTCTATACACCAAGACAACTCCCTGGATAAAGTTCTATAGAGGAATCGAAAATTTGATAAAGCATCATGGGAACCCTTGAATGTGATGAAGCAGGGATATCCTCATTTTTTAAAAGAGTAATATAATATTTAGTTAGAAATTAATTTTAACGGGGGTAGAGTATAACACCCCAATATTTTATTTGTATTTCCTTTGAAATAATATATTATGTAGTTGATAACATTCTTTAAATGCAACCCGAATTCTATATGAACCACAATATTATAAACAATTAAAGCATAGAAAATAAACATGAAGGTATGAATAGTAATATCTACTTTATAAGAAATATATATATATATATGTTTTTATTATTGAAAATTTATTTACTGATTCATAATAAACCAGGACTCAATTTTTACAAAATTAAATTTAATTTTCAAAAATATGTTTTGTTCAAAAAAAATTTAATCACATTTTTTACCTAAGAAAATTATATTGAATTTATAAAATTTTTAGAAATTCAATTTAAGGAAATTGATATCATTTTTAAAATAATCCTTTTAGTATTATCTTACGGTGATTTTTTTTGGATTTCTCTAAAGAGATGTATTTTTTATTAAATAGTGAAAAATACCTTTTTAAGAAAAAAATTTAATTTAATTTGAAGTAAATTTATCATTAGGTTTTTAATTTGATATTAAAATTACGTTTCTTTCATTAAATTATAATTTATAAAATTAATAACATGTTTTCCATTATTATACATTATTTTGATATAAGTTAATTTTTTGGCTTAAAAACACTTTTTTTCAAAAAACGGTTTTATACTTTAAATGTGTTTTTATATTAATATAATAATTTTTATAATGAAATTTATATGTTATATATATAATATAATATTTAAAAAAAATCATTTAATGGGTTTTATAGGGAAAATAATAGATTTAAATTCAGTTCTAATATTAGAAATAAATTTTTTAAAAATGGGATTTCGTTACTATTTGGGATCTTGATGAAAATAAAATTCTTTATCTTATAGAAAATAAATCTAGTAAAATAGATTTTATATTTGGAATCATAAAAATTTATATAATTTAAAAGGTTCAATTGATTTTTATTCATAGTGAATAGTAAAAACTGTAAAATTTTATTACAACGTTTAAGGTTTAAATGGTTTTATCGTCTGTTAAAGCACGAGATAAGGGTGTGATTGCCACCAAATCATAAAAAATTATTTTTTGAAGATATTTCAAAATTAATTTATCCTATCTTTGAATTCCATGTAATTTTGGGTCCACATTCCCTTGAAAGTGACCTTCAATCATTGAAATATTTTTAGAAATTTTATGTGTGTCCCTCACACAACTTATAAAAGGGAACATCTTCTCCTCCTATATTCACACCATTCAATATTTTTGAAATATCATATAGCTATTTAATAAAATTCCTCGAATAATTTACTAAGTCCTAGATTTTGTTTTCTTTAAATACCAATCCTTAAAGTCCTAATGAGTATTCCAAATCAAGTCTTTCATAGAAGAGGTTTAGATTTTAAGCATTCTCTTTAAGTTTTATTTTATATTATATTTTATCCAAATTATTTATAATGACCCATCCATTTTACATAAAAAATATTGAATTTAGTCAAGAAAACACTTCCTTTTACATTGAGAATATTTTCAAGTTTATATCTTTATAGAATTGGGACAATATATTCATGACATTACACATTATTACAGAGTGGATACCATAAAAACAGTTTCCATTTTTTTTCAAAATATAAAACATTAAAACATAAAACAATTGTGCATGAAAATTATTCAACATTTAACATGGATTAATTACTATTATTACACATAAATTAACCTGTGAAATTCATTTTAAAACTTGGGATGAGAATGAATGCTCAGAAAGGGAAGAAAAATAAGGAAAGATCACATTTTTCCACGAATACTCATAACGTATGAAAACATTTTCAAAAGACATGCATGTGACCCAAATAAACTTAATTTGTGTAACATGAGATTTATAAAAGATCCAAAAAAAATAGAACATAAATATAATCATAAAGGTATCTTAGGGAATTAGGTACATAATATTGCAACCATTCTTAGCTACCTTATAATTTGTTACCCTCACGACTACCTTACTTTGTGTAACCATCGCAGTTACAATTGGAGTAACCATATGGCCAACCTCCAACATACTCATATCCAATGCATTAGAGAGAGATATAGGTCCCACCCTTCATCATAAATAATTCCTAAGAACCAAAACATACTCATACAACATGAATAATTCCATAAAAACATTTCTATGGAATTTTGTAAAACCAAATTTTAAAAGAGGATTTTTTAAGAAAATACCTTATAAATATCAAACAATTGAAGAGAGGCCTAATAGAGTAGATGAAGTACATATATATACTGTATATAAACTTAATATAAATAGAACCCATCACAAAAACAATTTAAATAGAACATAAATAATGAAGTAGAAGGTTAACCCAACGAATGGACATCGGGTTAAGAATTCCATTACCTCAGGTTTGTCTTACTTACAACTTGTTTAATACTTCTGTATAATGGTTAAAAGTGTTTTATTAATATTTTACAGGAACATTTTCATGTTTATAACTTCTTATATGATCATTTCATAACATCATTTCACCATTTAATTGATAGTATTTTTCCCCTTGCACTGTTTTTGGGTGAATTCTTTACATGATTTCCAAGATTGGTTCATAATGGATGTTCTTATTGATTGGAAGTGAAATTATATAATTCTAATAGAAAGGTATTTACATATTTCCAATTCTATAATTTATACCATTTATGATTCTAATGTTTAATATGAGGATGATTCATAAGTCAAAACATTAATGATGTTCGTTTAGATCATTTTAGTGGTTTTTTGTTAATAACAACCTCGTTTTGTCTTATAAGTTAGAACCATGAGTACAAAAAAAATCCAGAACCATGGGTGATTCGTAACACATATATTATAACCTGGTTAAACCATATAAATGGTTTCATGACCATACTTGAAAGAGTTAATGGAAATTTAAATCACATCATCCGCGATGTCTGTAATTCGGCACATAACGAAAATTGTTTTTATTCCTTAAATAAGTGGGAGAGGAGAAGAATAATGATGAGTAATTTTCCCTAAACATGATAAAATCCATAATATAAATTATTTATAGAGATTTAATGCCTATTGGGTAAGGATATACGAAGAAACAATAAGGAAGGAACTCAAAATAAAAGAATAAGTGAGTAACCTCTTACAAAAATTCAGCAGCCCAACAGCTATGCGCCGGGGTTTTAGAAAACATTATGAAGATAGGGTCCAAGAGTCACCCATCCAGAAATGAATCATAATTCATAATATGTCCAGAATAAGGAGTAAATGATAACATGGTATGGAACCATGAATGATATACCACATACAAGAGAACATGAATGGAAAAATAAAGAAATTGAGAATTTTCTAACCTTATAGAGTAACCCTTAGAACCTGATGGTTGGGACCTTGGGGGATTGAGGAAACCTTGGGAGGACCTCTATGAAGGTATGGAGGCCAAATATTGTTTGAGGGAGAATTGGGAATAAATTCAATGAAGGGAAGAGTTGGTATTTATAGGAAAAGTGAGGGATTATTTTAATAATTTTCAAGGGACACCTCATGAGTGGTATTTGCAAAGCCATGGGCTTTCCCATTGTATTTTCACATGGTATAAGCCACATGTAAAACTTCACATCTTAATTAACTATACACAAGTAGACCAGATTTATGAAATAATTATTACATCATTAATGATGTCATTAACACACGGAAACTAAAAACTCTATTTCTTACTATTCATTGAAAAATCAATTGTTTCAGAAAAATTCCCAAAATTCATCGTAACCATTTATCGACGTGTAGATTTCAAAAATGATTTCCATTTTTTGAAAATAACTTTCAAAATATTTTTTATTTAATTTTTAAATAAAATCATACTTAATTAAAAAATTATTTATTTAAAAACTATAACTTCTTTAATATCACATTGAAAATTAATCAAGATGTCATTATCATAAAGCCTTAAGAAAAAAATACAATTTACTATTATTTAGGGTCATATTACTATTCATAGTACTATTCATACGGGTATGTTACTATTCACCAAAAAACAAGTTTGTTCCAATAGACCCTAAATAACATACTGAACACAATTGTATATGACAGTATCTTGAAATTGAAAACATAGAAGTGGAGAAGTGATGTTTTAAAGTATAGATAAAAATATATACTTAAAACAAAGTTCCATGAATTTGTATTTATTTTTTAAAAAACATGTGGTGTTACATTATCCCCACCTTCTAGAAATTGAGTCCTCACAATTTTATTTATTATTAAAAAACTGTGGGTACTTTTCCCTCATAGCATTTTCAGACTCCCATGTTTCTTCTTCAACCGTGTTGTTTCTCAAAAAAACCTTTACCTGGTGGATTACCTTATTATGCAATACCTATTCTATTTGATCAAGAATCTGAACTACTTTCTCTTCATAAGAAAGGTTCCCTTCCAACTGAACTACTTCTGGGCTCAAGACATGTGATGAATCTGGGAGATACTTTCTCAACATCAAAACATGGAAAAAATTGTGTACCTCAAACAAAATCGGAGGCAAAGCTATGTGGTATGAAACTGTTCTAACTTTCTCTAATATTTCAAAAGGAAAAAATGCACCATGGACATAACTTCCCTTTCTTACTAAAACACATCACACTTTTCTAAGGAGAGATTTTATAGATAACATGGTCACCTACCTCGAAAGAGAAGTGTTTACTTCTGTTATCTGCATAACTTTTCTGTCTGCTCTGAGTTTTCCTCATGTGCTGCTAGATCATCCTCATTTTCTCAGCCAATTCTTCTACTAATTCTAGCCCCATCATCTTTATTTCACTGAATTCATCCCAAAATGATAAAGTCTGACACTGATTCCCATACAAGGCCACAAAAGGTTCCATCTGAATACTAGAATGAAAACTGTTATTATAAGAAAACTCAACTAAAGAATGATGATGATCCCAACTTCCCTGATAGTCCATTGAACAAGCTTGAATCATATCCACCAAAGTTTGAATCATTTTTTCTGACTGCCATCTGATTTAGGATGAAAAGATGTACTGAAATTTAACTCTATGCCCAACGACTTATGATGTCCCTTCCAAAAGTTAGAAGTGAACCTGGGATCTCAGTTAGATACAGTGGTAAGAGGAACTCCATGTAAACTAACGATCTCCTTGAGGTATAATTGGGAAAGCTGATCCAAAGTCATTGTATCTCGAATAGAAAGAAAATGTGCAGACTTTATTTGCAGATCAACAATAACCCAAATCGTATTGTTACCTTGAGAATTCTTTGGTAGTCCCACCACAAAGTCCTTGGATACATTCTCCCATTTCCACTATGGCACTGGAAAAGGCTGAAGCATCCCCTTCGTTAACTGCCGCTCTGCATTAACCTGTTGACATGACAAACATTTCATGGTAAATTCAGAAATATCTCTTTTCATTCCATCACTGAAATACTACTCCCAAAGGACTATGTACATCTTAGTACTTCCATGATGAACAGAAAATGGAGAACTATGAGTTTTTCACAACATAACTATATTCAACTGAGAATCAATAGACACACATAACCTTTTTCCAAATCTTAAAACACAATCTTTATCAAGGTTATATTTTGGAAACTTACCCATTTTAACCAATTATACCTTTTTATATGACTCATAGTCTTCCTTCTATACTCGTATAATTCTTTCTGACAACAAATACTACACTGAAACCTGAAACAAAATAGAGGTATTCCCTACACCAACAACTTGTAAGACAAAATTCATCAAATCATTATTCAAGGGATCATGTTCCAAATGTAACATGGTTAATGATGCATGATGTTTCCAAAGTAAGGCATTCACTACTTTGTTTGCGTTTCTAGGATGGTAATTGATCGGGCAGTCATAATCTTTTATCAGCTTTATCCATCTTCTCTGCCTCATGTTTAATTCCTTCCGAGTGAATATATACTTTGGAATTTTATGGTGAGAATATATTTTTCATTTGGCTCCGTATAGATGATTCCACCAAATTTTCATATAAAAAACCACCGCTGCCAATTCCAAATCATGTGTGGGATAATTTAGCTCGTGGGGATTATGTTGTCTCGAAGCATAGGCAATTACCTGATCATTCTGCATCAAATTACAACCAAGTCCCTTTAAGGAAGCATCACTGTAGATGGAAAACTCACCATTTTAGGTAGGTAAGTCCAAAACTAGAGAATTCACCAATCTCTTCTTCAGTTCCACAAAACAAACATCACATTCCTCTGTCCAAAAAAATTTAACCCCTTTTGTGTTAACTTAGTTATCGGCTAGATAACCGTGCAATGTTCTTTACAAACCGTTCGTAACAACCTACTAAGCCCAGAAAACTATGAATCTCTATAACATTTGTGGGTCTTGGAAAATCATCAACTACTTTTTTTAGGAAGGATCAACTATTATTCCATCTTTATTTATAATGTGCCAAAGAAAATAAATCTGTTGCAAACAAAAATCACACTTGCTGAATTTTCCATATAATTTCTTTTCTTTTAATGTTTGCAAAACAACCCTGAGATGTTTTTCATTCTCCTATTTATTTGTAGAAAAATCCAAAATTTCATTAATAAATACAAACAAAAAATTATCCAATAACTCATGAAATACTTTATTCATAAGATTCATGAATACATAAGGTGCATTAGTTAATCCAAATGGCATAACAACAGATTTATAATGCCCATATGGACTACAAAAAGAAGTTTTTGGGATTTCTTCATCCTTCACCTTCATCTGATGGTATTCGGATCTCAAATCAATCTTGGAAAAGTACTGAGCTCCCTAGAGATGATCAAACTAGTCATCGATATGAGGCAAAGGATACTTGTTTTTAACAGTGATTTTATTCAAAGCTCTATAATCAATAGAAAGTCTCATGGAACCATCATTATTTTTAATAAACAAAATTGGGGCTCCCCATGGTGAAGTGATAGGATGAATGAAGCCTTTGTCAACAAAATCTTGCAACATATTTTTCAATTCAAGAAGTTTTATTAGAGCCATATGATATGAGGGTTTTGAAATTGTCTTAGCATCATGATCTATGTAAATTGTGAATTCGACTACTGGATCTGGTATGAAACTAGGTAACTCATCAGGAAAAAAATCTAGGTATTCATTTACCACTGGCACATCATTAATTTTAATAGATCTATTATTTTCAACAATATGAGAATAATAACTTTAATTTCCAACTTTTAATAGTTTTCAGCTTCCTGATATGTTATCAATTGTATGGGTTCATTCTTGTATACAAACTAAAACTCTTTCTAAAAAATAACTTCTTTTGCTTTACAGTCAATCATAGCAGGATATTCCGAAAGCCAGTACATTCCTAGAATAACATCAAACTCAACTAAGGGTAAAACAACAAGGTTTGCAGGTATGGTCTTTCCACAGACCACAATAGAGTGATTCTTATAATTCCTCTTCACTATAACATTTCCCCCTGGTGTTATGACAACAAGTTCAGGTCTCATTTGTTGAGGTGATATTTTCAATTTACCAGAACATTTCTCAGAGAAGAAGGAATGTGTAGACCCCATATCAAACAAAACTTTATAAAAATCTGAGTGAACAAACAATGCAACTGATACAACTTAATTGGATGGCCCGACCTCTACTAACGTAGTTGCAAAGGAGCTTACTACACATTTCTTCTTGAATTATAGCTTCTTTGCATCATTTAGATCTATCTTTGGGCAGGAATTTGCATAATGACCCATTTCATCACATTTTTTTAAGAAGGTAATTTCTTGGACAAAAACCCAAGACACCGTTTATTAAAAGTAGACGAGAACTAAAAAAGTCTAAAAGATGGGATTTTATTACAATCTCTTTCATAGAGAGAAATAAGGTCTAACGGAAGATTATCGCACCAGGTGATGCTCTGGTTGATACCTTTGTTAGCATGTGCATCAGCCACCCTGTTTGCTTCCTGATAGGCATGAGTTGCAATGTATCGAAGATCTCGAAGAGAGTCCATACAATTCATCCAACGAGACGTAAGCGTCCAGGAGAGATGAATCACGCCATTCCAAATTTCTTGAATGATGGAAGTAGAATCACTTTCAATCCAAATGTTGTTCCATACTTTCATATGATCAAAATCAATCGCATGGATCACTGCCATCATCTCGGCATCTAAGGACGTGGTGGAGGTGCAACCACCATAGAAACATCCATGACAATGGCCTAGAGAATCTCTACAAACAGCTCCAGAACCAGCTAGCCCCAGGTTTCCTTTTGAAGCTCCATCCACATTTATTTTGATCCACCCCAAAATAGGGGCCTGCCGGAAAACCTCAATAATATAACACGTCGTTTTGTAGATACTGACAACTCGAAGGCGTCTAAGAATCAGAAAGTCTTGAACCCATTTCATCACATTTAAAACTCTTTATAGTCTTCTTATCAAGATTAGTCTTTGGATCATTTTCGTTACAATCTCGGGCCATATGTCCAAACATCCCACATTAAAAACACTTCCCAGTTTTTATAAGGCATTCCCCTGGGTGTTTCTTTCCACACTTTTCACAAACTGGAAGTTGTATTTTCTTACCATAAGATTTCATTGGTTGATTCGTACCCATTGCTTGCCAATTGGACCACTTCTTATCTTTGTTTCCAAAATGCACATGATCATCAGAAAACTCCATCTCTACCCTCTCAACACATCGACAAAGTTTCTCATAACTTTTGAATTCACGGGAGGCCAACAACCTTTGATGACTTGGCTTTAATCCTGAGTAAAAGCTGTTGATTTTTCTATCAAGATCCAGAATAAGGTTTGGAGCATACCTCACCAGTCGGTTGAAGTTTGCTTCATACATATCCAATGAGTCTTCCTCATTCTATTTCAATTCAAGGAATTGCTTCTGCATTCTATGTCGCACCACCTTAGGATAATATTTTTCAAGGAAAAGACTTCTAATTTCATCCCACTCTAAGGAATCAAAATTCCCTCTACCCCTGATATTCCTTACCATTGACCAGCACTGATCAGCTACCACTTCAAAATGATAAATGGAAAGACTTGCCTTTTTATTTTCTAAACATCCCATTACATAAAATTTCTTTTCAAGGGATTTGATCAATCCTTCAACTACTACAGGGTCAAAAGATCCATTGAATGCAGGAGTATGTTGTCTAATAAAATGTTCCACTACTGTCATGTTCTGTTGTGGTACCTCTATTAGTTCTATTGCATGGATGCCACAACCATTTATTTCCTGAGTTATCTGAGCCATTACTGTCACAAAATTCACGGTTCCAATCCATACCATTCCGAGCTGTAGTTCTGGAAGGATGTCATTCTGTTAGTGCCTCTCCTCTTCAGCATCCTTGTTCCTTCTGCAGACAACCATTCCGAACAAACATGTATTAGATGAAGAAATATGGTAATATTTAAATGATAAAACATTTAAAATTAAACACAGAGTGAAAATCATATATGGTATTCTATTAACATCACCCTAAACCCTAAAGTTATCTAAACCATCCTCTGATACAAACTATAAAGATCCGGCCTTTTTACAAACATAATCTTGAATTTAGTCAATAAAACCCTTAATTTTAAATTGAGGATATTTTCATGTTTAGAGCATTAGATAATTGGGGCAATAAATTCATAACATTACACATTATTACATAGTGGATACCATAAAAACAGTTTCCATTTTTTTCAAAATATAAAAAATTAAAACATAAAACAAGACACCTTTACAATTCTTAATCATTTAACATGGCTTCGTTCCTTGTCTTGCACATCCATCAAATTGTGAAAATCATTTAAAAACATGGGATGAGCACAGAAGCTCAATATGGGAAGAAAAATAAAGAAATAGCACATTAGTCGATGAATACTCGTAACGTATGAAAATTTTTTCAAAAGACATGCTTGTCACCCATATATACTTACTTTGTGTAACATGTGATTTAGACAAGATCCAAACAAAACAAGAGAACATAAATATAATCATAAAGGTATCTTGCGGAACTACTTACATAATCTTGTAACCATTCTTGGCTACCTTATAATTTGTAATCGTCACAACTACCTTACTTTGTGTAACCATCGCAGTTACACTTGGAGTTACCATATGGCCGAACTCCATCTTACTCATAACCAATGAATTGGAGGGATATATAGGTCCCACCCTTAATCATAAATAATTCCAAATAAAAAAAACATAATCATAAAACATGAATAATTCCATAAAAACATTTCTTTGGAATTTTGTAAAACCGAATTTAAAAACAAGATTTTTAATGAAAATCCCTTATCATAAAATCGAAGAGAGACTTAATAGAGTAGATGGATTATGTATATATACAATAAATAAACATAATAAAACATAATATAAACATAACCCATCACAAAAAAAATTTAAATAGAATATAAATAATGAAGTAGAAGTTTAACCCAAAGAATGGAAATCGTGTTAAGAATTCCCTTATATCGGATTTTTCTAACTTCTAGTTGTTTAAAACTCCTTTATAATTGTTAAAAAAGTGTTATTAATATTTTACAGAAAAATTTCATGTTTATAGCATCTTATACGATCATTTCAAAACATAATTTCACCCTTTAATTGTTAGTATTTTTCCCCTTGTACTGTTTTGTGGTGAATTCTTTACATGATTTCAAGGATTAGTTCATGATAGATGTTCTTGTTGATTGGAAGGGAAATTCCAGAATTTGAATAGAAAGGTATTTAAATATTTCTAGAACCGTAATTTATACCATTTATCTTTTTTATGTTTAATATGAGGATAATTCATAAGTTAAAACATTAATGATGTTCGTTTAGATCATTTTAGTGGTTCTTTGATAATGACAACCTCGTTTTGTCTTATGAATTAGAACCATGAGTACAAAGGAATTCCAGAACCATAGGTGAGTCATAAAACATATATTATAACCTGGTTCAACCATATAAATAGTTTCATGACCATACATGAAATAATTAATGGAAATTGAAATCACATCATTTGCAATGTTGGTTATTCGACACATAACGAACAATGTTTTTATTCCTTAAATAAATGGGAGAGAAGAAGAATAATGGTGAGTAATTTTCTATAAACATTATAACAACCAGAACATTCATTATTTATATAGATTTTATGCCTTTTGGGTAAGAAGATATGAATAATGAATTAGTAAAGAACTCAAAATAAAATAATAAGTGAGAAATCTCTTACAAAAATTCAGCAGCCCAACAACTATGCGACATGGTTATCGAAAACATTAAGAAGAGAGGGGACAAGGGTCACCCATACAAAAATAAATCATAAAACAGAATATATGAATAATAATAAGTAAATAAGAACATGGTATGGAAACTTGAAAGATATAACACATAAAAGAGAACTTGAATGGAGAAAGAAATAAATTGATTTTTTTTTAAATTGTAGAGTAACACTTAGAACCTGAAGGTTGGGACCTTGGGGGCTTGAGGAAAACTTGGGAGGACTAATATGAAGTTATGGAGGCAAAATTTTCGTTGGGGGTGAATTGGGAATGAATTAAATTAAGGAAATAGTTGGTATATATAGGAAAAGTGAGGGATTATTCTAATAATTTTCAAGGGACACCTCATGAGTGGTATTTGCAAAACCATGGGCTTGTCCATGGTATTTGCCCATGGTATAAGCCACATGGGACACCTCACATCATATTTAACTATAAAAATGTCTAAAAGATTTATGAAATCATTATTATATCATTAATTATGTCATTAACACATCGAAACTAAAACTGTATTTTTTACTATTCACTGAAAAATAAATTGTTTCAGAAAAATTCCCAAAATTCACCGTAACCATTTATTGACATGTAGATTACAAACATGAAGTAAATATTTTGAAAATAACTTTATAAATATTTTAAAAATTTATTTTTAAATAAAATCATACTTAATTCAAAAGTTATTTATCTAAAAACTATAACTACTTTTATATCACATTGAACAATTATTCAAGATGTCATTATCTTAATTCCATAAGAAAATAAAATAATAATACAATTTACTATTAATTAGGGTCATATTACTATTCACATTACTATTCATAAGGGTATGTTACTATTCACCAAAAACAATTTTGTTATAATAGACTACAAATAAAATACTGAACACAATTGTAGATAACAATTTCTTGAAATTCAAAACATAGAAGTGGAAACGTTATGTTTTAAAGGAAAGTTAAAAATATCTACTTAAAACAAAGTTCCATGAATTTCTATTTTTTTTAGAAAAACAAAGGGTGTTACATTGTTGTTTCCTGAAATATGATTAATAAATTATCATAAAAATTAATATATGTTATTATTATGACTACACAACCTCTTCGCAATCCAATGGGAGTTAAAATCATCACTTTTGTGTACATGTTTACTACCACCTCTATGTATACATACAACTCAGTTTCCAAAAACATCATTCATGGTTTATTAGTATAAAATATTAATTGTTTATATATTATATTTATATTATAATTATTGTTATATAAATATCAATTATTATTTACCTTTCTTTTTTTCCCATTCTATGAAAAATTTTAACGTCACTCATGTGTACGTATGGACTATCATCTATACATAGTGATGTAATTCATCTTCCTTGGTTCATTATATGAATGGTTATAAATATGCATAGAAAGATTATATATCTAATATATATCATTATTATATCTTTTAAATTAGAAAACCATGATTAAATTTAAATGATGATAATGGTCGAACAAAAAAATACATGAAAAAAAAAGAAGTTAAAAGTTGAAATATTTATGATAATTAATGATTATTAATGAAAATTTGATAAGATTCTATATGTAAACCATGTAATGTATTATAAGTATCATTATATTTATTATATGAGAGTATAATTAATTTAAATTTATTATATATGTGTTTATATATCTTACAAATAATGAGATACTTGAGGTAAGGGTTTCATTATACAATCTTATTTTCTATTGGGATTCATTATGATTAAATTTCTTGATGATGAAATTTTATAATATATATCTTCCAAATATTATGTACTTTATTATAATATGGTCATTTATAAATATTTCAAGTTTTATTTTCATTTTCATCTTGTTAATTACTCAAAAGAATGAAATAATGTTTTTAGGGAAAACTAACTTCATTTCTCTCTTCGATTAGGAATTTTTTCTTCAGTGTACATATTTTATTAGAAGGGTTTAAAAAATATTATTTTACTATTCTCAGAAGATTAGTTAAATTTGTTTTTTAATAAATTTAAATTTATTTAAAATAATTTAAAACGATTTTTTTAAACATGGTACGTTTTCTTTTCAACAAAAAAGAGAGTGGATTTTTTTTTAACAAATAAAATATGAAAACATTTCCCCACAACCATTAATTATCTTTTATTATGGATAATATTATATATTTTCTTGAATATATTAAAATAATTATTTTCCAATAATATTATGTAAAATTTTGTTATTCTAAATATATTATTTCTAGTAAAAAGTGTATTTTCCTCATGAAATGTTCTTGTTATCTTTTAAAGGAGTTTTTATATATAAAAACATAATTTCATGTTTATTATGATTTAATGAATATATGACCAAATTTAACAATATTTATTCTTTTTGTGGATGATTTATGATTATGATGATGAAATTTTTATGAAACCCAAATCATTTCTATGAGTTATGAATTGATGATTTGACCAATTGTTTATGATATTGCATCACACACATTTATAGTTTTCATTAAATGATGGGGGAATGCAATAATATATCCCTATAATTCATTATGTAAAGAAGGATATCTCATTAGATTATAGGGACTATAATAGGGAGTGAACCCAGTTCAGTATGTAACATTGGCTAATAATATAGTCCTGGGAGTGAACCTTGATTAAGGGTGTGATAGAATATGGAGGAAACCCAATCCACTAAAATGGTATTGGTAGTTTTTCTTTAGTGAGTAAATTAGTTTCTATGATTATTTGTATTCCAAAAACATATATATTATTCTTATGATATGTTTTCTTGGATCATGGCGGATTATTGATGGTTGTTCACCCTTATGAATTTTTTCTTTTGTTTGGAAAAACCTTAATCTATGTTTCATGATTAAAGATATTTGAAAAATTGGGTTTGATTATTGTATGTTCTGAACATGTTCTCATACCCTTATACCTATGTTATGTTCATTGATTGATATCAAGTATGTTTACCCGTATGGAGAATTTAAGCTCACCCTTTCTTATTTTTAACCTCATCATGTTATAAATAAATGTTTAAACTATGATATATCTAAGAAGGGTGATATTTATGAAGAACGTAATCTGAAATGATGTAGATATTTTATATACAATTTTTTTTATGTTTCCATGTTTCCAATTGTTACCAAAACTATATCTTTCTCAAGTGTGTATTATATAAAAAATTTATATAATATTACATTAAAATGATTCAATATACATGTATGAAAATCCTCAAATGTCCTGTATCATTGGTAGTGGCCATGTAGGTTATCCAGGAGGTATTGAGTTCGAGTCTTCCCAACTTTTTTCCTGTGTGTGTTGCATGTTTTATTTGAATCTTTGAAGTGACCTTTCCATAAATGTTTGTAATTATATTTTTGAAATATGTGGGTTACTATAAAATTAGGATCCTTAACACACTTTAATGATGAAATATTGTGCAAGTTAAGAGGCAAGACACCTTAGAGGCCTGAAATCGTATAGAGCACAACTGCACAATATATGAATAGGAAACATAGTATATATAGGTTATATATCTATTATGGGGAAAATTAAATTGTAATAGGAGAAATGAAATTATGTATGATGAAAACACACAAAGAGGCACTAATAATAGTCAGATCACATTGATCAATGATTCATAGAGATCCCTAACTAATGTCTAGCTGAACAAGAAAAATCATAACATAAATATATCACAAGGATAATTCTTTGCTTATGAAAGAATTCCTGAATAAATTTAAATTTATTATTGAAAGTTAAAAATCATAGGTAAGGGTATCATTATGCATATGATTAAAAATTAAAATATGTAATAGAATGTAATTTTTATTTCATTCACTTAGTAATATGTATCGTAAATATCTAGTTTTATAATAAAAATGATTATGTTAAAAAATTAATATGGAAAAATACCACAACATATCCACCTTGAAAATTAAATACCTATATCATTATGATTCTGAACCACAAAAAAATTAACAATTTGTAAACCAGAGCTTAAATAATAACTTATAGTGTACAATAATGAGTTGACACATAACACGAATCAATGTAATACATGATACCCAAATTAAATAGAATACAAAATATGAAAACATGTTTATAATTAAATTGATTATAAATAACTAAATTTATGTATACCATACCTGATCATTCCTAAGATTATGTTTTAGATAATTCTAAAAAGGAAAATCAGGACTGCCTCACCAGTACTTGTACACAGGTTGCAGAAAAAAATATCAATTTTAAAGTGAAACAATGTGGAATAAACTTAGAAAATTCACAAATAATTACATAGAATATATATAATTAATTCATGTATGAAAAAATATAATAAGACCAATATAAATAAAGTATAAAATACTGTAAAAAGGAATCCACCATAACTTAGAAGAATCAATGATCAAAACACATAATATCATTGACACTAATTTGAGACTTGCTACTTGAGAACCACTAAAAATAATACTATTTATTATGATATCAAAAAATTAATACAATAAGTCCTAAAATCTCTATATAATGTGATAATGTTTCTTGAACATTCTAAAAGAAGAGTTCGTCATCAAAAATGTACCACTGAATGTCACATATAGCCCCATGGTCCAAATGATAATATATACGCCACAAAAACCATCAATGATATAAGGTAAGATTTCTATTGAACAAATAAAAATTATCCTAATTTATTTTATCTATTTATATGAGACTCCTAATTACCTATTCATCTACATTGATACTCTTTTGACTTTTCTCTTAATCTCCAATAGATTGAGAGTCCCCATACTTAATTCTGTGCTCTAAAACCCCAGTTATCACCCTAGGAATTCACCAATCATTCACCACTTAATGAACACTAATTACTTCATTGATTTGGTGGGATATTTTTTATATTTTATCCTTTTATATATTCTTTATTGTTTCACGGGGATTGGAGAATCTTGTTCCCATTGGGTTGTCGGACTCTTGTAACATTATAGTTTTTTTATGAAGATTATCTCACATTCGCACAGTTCAAATCTAACCATCATGTAGATGGTGTCCATTTTTTCTTCATCATATGGGACTATGAATTTCATTTAAATTAAATACATATACAACATCTATTTTGGTATGTTTACCAATATTACAGCTTCAAATTCAAAAACCAGTTATTCTCTATTTTCTTGGTAATATGGTACGTAGATTCTTTTTCCTAAATAGAATAACTAAAGGAATATTTCACCCAATATATTATCATATTTATGTTTTTGTTTCTATTCCTAGGATCCTTGAATATTCTATGTATATTTAGGTGTGTGTTGAGTTTATTTTTTTCATAGAATATTTTTTGAATCATATCA
The DNA here is from genome assembly GCA_963277665.1 of Viscum album. Lineage (NCBI taxonomy): Eukaryota > Viridiplantae > Streptophyta > Magnoliopsida > Santalales > Viscaceae > Viscum > Viscum album. The sequence goes on along the minus strand of OY728135.1, from coordinate 517,967,852 downwards.
TTATTTTTCTCCTCATTTAACTATACATGACACTATTTTCCAGAATACTAGATAGGATTTAATAAGTAATAGATTTTTCATAGAGTTAGATTGGAATGAATCAATTAGGGTAATAGGATCATAAATGTTCCCCAAAATTCTTGTTTGGTTAGTAAATCCATGAGAGTTGAAGTTAGGCCGAGTAGGCCAAAATGTGATGAGTCCAATGCACAAGTTATAAAAATGTATAAACAATTTAATACTACCACATGAGTAGATATAAGAATTTGAAGACGTAATAGGGTTCTTATGGAAATGGTGTCTCATGCACCTATCACCATTGGATTGATGGTTGATGAGAAACACTATGTTTTAAGAAATAGATTTCAATTTTTGAAAGATGGAATAAACAGTAGTATTAGAATGCATGAAACAAAATCTCCAAAAGTAGAGCTTCTAAGGATAGAGATGGATGTAGAGGAAGGTATACACAAAAAATATGATATATTATTGGAATATTCCATATGTAGGGAGGATACTGATGGGTTTACGGACAGAAAGTCAAAATAGAAATAGATGAACGTTAATTGCAAAAAGGTTTAGGATGAACAAGAAAATTAAAACCATCTAGAGTGATGCATAGAATATAATGAGAGTTTATAGGTCAACTATAATAGTGAATTGCATGATCTCAATTAAAATAATTTTTCACATGTTAAAAAGAAAAATTGTATATGAGTTTATTTTGGGTGTTATCCAGTTAATAAACACAAGGGAACCAGAAATAGGAAGGATTATTCCATGTTTCGAAATCCAATTTTCATTAGGTCTATGAGGAGAGAGAAGGGTCCTATCTCTATTGAAAAATCTCTCTATTATAGGGATGGTATGTTAATGGGGAGACTAAAAATCTATCAAAGAAATATTGAAGTAATACTATAGAGGGAGGAGGGTTTCTTCATTAATATAGTGGATCAAGGGAGGATGAAACATGACATTTTATACCATGATGAATTCTAATATATAGTGCTTATGGATCTAGAAAAAAAGTTGGACAATATAGAACCTCCAACTCAATGTGTATGAACAATGATGATGGAGGATCCCTGGGAAGGTTATGTTCGATGGGAAACTTTTTCTCCCTTTAATTTCATGGAAAATATGAAATTCATCTGTAATAGTTTTGGAAATGCTTCATAAGGTAAATTCCTAAGTGTATAATCAATAAATACCTCATAATATCTAGATAAATTGAAAATAAATATATTATCATATGGTATTCATCCCCAATTGTTGAGCTATTTTGAATTAAGACATTTATGTAGTCCACAATAATTTTAATCTATATAACTTATCTATGACGATTTATTGAAGGACATGGGTTTTATATAATCTAGTATTGAATATTACATAATGTTCAATCTAAAAATTGATATTTATCAACTATCCAGGAAGTTGATCATGGGTGACTGTTGTAGAACATTATTATTTTCATTACTTTATAATTTTTATAGTTTTTTGATAGTTCATTATTGGGTCATTTTTGGGATCCCATATAAACAAAATAATTGTATTTTAAAAATAAAATAAAAATATAATTGGATACAAAATTAAGTATAGGACTTTCAATGGACAAAATAGAAACAAACACTTACTTAACACCGAAATCTACCAAAGCATATTGACCACTCACAATAGGTCAAACCCTGGAGACACCCGACCTATCTTGGAAAAAAAGTAATGAAATTAACCAATGATATAAATAATTTCTCACTATGGATGAAGATAAATTGAAACACATGAGACCAAATAATAGACAACAATACCCTACTAAACAGAATACTTTTAACCAACACTCTCTCCTAGGATATCATTTTTGTGACCCTTCTACCCCAAAATCCAAGACACAAAACTAGGAAAAACATAAGGCCTATAATATGAAAGGGAGATATAGCAGAAAAAAATAACATAAAACCAATAAAATATTATAAATTTCCTTTCAAAGGTAGCATGAAATAGATGAAAATACATCAAACCATGTTGAAATCATATTACGTCATTGAAAAAATTATTTAATGAAGTTTATAAATATATTTTAATTTCAATGAAATAAAAATATAACTAATTTCTATCTAATAAAAACCATTATGGGTTTTGTTGACGTGGAAATACATATTCATCAACAAAGATCCATTGAGTGTAAATTTTTGTTTATTAAAACTATGAAGAATAAAGAAAATAATTTTTTTATTATACTAGTTTACAAAACATGAACCAATAAATAGAAAACAAAATCATATAATACATTAAACAAAAAACTAGGAATTAAAATTTATTATAAGGCATATTAATAAATAAAAATGGAAATAGTCAGATATGAACCAATTATTATAGTAATTTTCATAAACAGTAATAAATATCAATAAAAATTTTTCTAAAAAATAGAAATAAGAAACTTGAGAATTAAATACCAAATTAATACATATATATATATACACGTTTATAAAATGAAAAATCATTTTCTTATTCATTAATAATCTATTACATCATATATGAAAACAAAAATTATATAGAAATAAAAAAATATCCAGAAGAAAATATTTTATAACATTAAATTCACTGATGAAATACTAATATCTTATAAATTACCATCATTAAAAAATAGAATATAATATTTCTTATAAATGAATAAAAACCCAAAAGAAAAAATATTTTTATTGAATTTTTAAATAATATTCAAATAAACAAGAAATATAAATATAGAAAAAAAACATTCACCATTTTTCAAGGTCAAAAAAGAAAAGGGAAGTGGTAAATGGGAAAGGAGATTTATTTTCTTCATCCAATTATATTACATTAGTGGATAAAGTTAATTTTGGGTTTCCATTAATACATGATATGTGTGTAATAAAGAGAGAATATGTGGACAAGATAGGGTAACAAAATTTATCCAAGATAGAGGATCTCATGGTCCCATTGATTTTTGGACAAGATGATCCAAAAAGAAGATAAAATATTCCTATAATATGGAGAGTCACACATGATGCACTAAAACAAAACCACCAATATAAGTTAAATAGTATAAAAAAACAAGTTAAAATGTATTCGATCCTCCTTAGGAAGGATGGGTTGTGCCTACTTTGCAAGATTAAATATGAGGTGTTCTGAATCATAATCATAATCTAGATATAGAGTATTATAGGTTCATTTATGTTAGTATTATATTTCACCATCCAATTTCATTATAATCCTATGTTTTTATTCCCACATTGAAGATCTATAACCATTAACTTCCTCATGATCAACCACTGTGTATTGTATTTTGGATGAATTAACGCTCAATATTACTCTTTCTCTATATATAAAGATTATTATAAATACTACCATAATTCTTTCTACTCCTCTGATGAACATGGAATGTGTTTTATGATCTACATTAGTGATTCAAGACCCTCCATAAAAATATTTACCTCTTTGGGTCACTCCCTCATGGATTGTTTTTTAGTAGGTCTCACTACCCACTAGGGTGCCTCACTACTCACCCCCTCTAAAAATTCCTTTTAATTGGGTGAGGATAGATTGGGATTATATACCATTCCCAACCCCTCTCCATTACCTGATGTAGTGTTGAGTCATAAGTTATACTTATGAATTTAACATTCCTTTCGTTTTTTAAGTAAATAACAATTTATTATTCATTTTATTTCTAACTCTTTTCCATTGTTTTTTAGATTTTTTTTTAAAAAACATGGTCTTTTACCGAACATAGAATTAGTTCTAAAGTAATTATAAATTCAAATCAACATATTTCATTATGATTATCATAATGTGTATGGACCAGATAAACATCAAATTCACCTTTATCATATTTTATACAATAGTTTCTATATTATCTTGAATATTTAAAAATTATTTATAATTAGGATGATAACAGAACCAAATCAATTTGGTATAAAATCAAAAACATTATCTTAATAAAATTTTTAAAGAAGTCCATCATAGTCACTATGTTTATATTCTGAATACAGAAAATTGATTTCTAATGTATGATAATGCTTTTAATATTTAATGGTTTAACAAAATAAGAAATTTTAAAATTAGTTACACACAGAGATGTTTAAGTTACATGTGTCCAAGTCATTACAACAATCTTAGTGAAATACGACTGTTGGGAATAAATATGATAGGTGGGTAGGTTACATATTAAAACCCCATCGTTCAAAGAGTTTAGTGAAAAAACAGTAGTGATTAGATAAATTTTATTTATGTTTTTTTATTTTTGTGAGAAATATGAAGATTATAAAGAGTGAATGACTTTTTCTTAGTATTTTTTAATTTTTTTAGAGTTTTAACTTCTTAAGGGAACCTTTTCAGGATACACCTATGATAATTATTTTCTATTGTAATCATTAGACCAATTTGTGATTATAATCAATGGAATATGGGGAGAAAAAGATGAGGACTAAAATATTATGATAGAGGGATTGTAGAGATAGAAAGAAAGAGTTGATCCATTGGATTGAGGGCTATTGAGGATGGGTAGACAAATAATTCAATATTTATATCAAGGTCATTCCTTACTGAATAAGGACATAATTTCTTGTATATATAAAACATGGGATACCTTTATCCATGGTTTGTGGTTACCTTACTCTTAAGGTTAAAAGAGATCTATAATTTTAAATGGTTGACAGTTATTATTATGTTGCTATTAATTTATTACTTGTTTCTTACAAGTCATAAATTCATCTATGCTTATATGAATTAATTTTATTATAAGATATCTATATATGATAAACAGTAAACTTTTAATGAGTTCTTCTACGAATCCTATATTTTTTCTCAGATAGAATGAAATCCAAAATCTTTACGATCTTTATTATCTGATATATCAAAATCAATCCTGATTATGATACATTGATAATATAATTATGTTCCATGTCAGAATCATAACTTTTTTATAAAAGAGGTCTGTGAAGTTTCTTATTTTAATTATTTTAAACTAATGTTTTCTTAAATTAAAATCCACCCACTCTTGTAATTTATCCACAAAGAAAATATTATTTAAATTCTAATATCAATGTAACTCATATTGATATCTATAAATTAGTATCCGATTAGGTTTCGACCCCTCAAATAATTTATAATTTTTTTATTATCTCTACTATTGCAAGTCTGTTATGTTTTTCATAGATTTTATGTTTATAAAACTTTAATGCACTAAATTTTTTTTAGAAAATGTTTTTTTTCTATTAAGATGAAAGGATTTCATATCCAATCCATTGATAATCTCAATACTAATAGACCACTAATATTTTATGGTGCTGACTATAAATATTATAGAGACAGAATGAAGGCTTTTTTTACCAACATTGGGGTTGATAATTCTTTCATACCGTTTGGAGATTACCAAATACCTAATAAGAAGTTACAACGTTTTTCCTTCAAGAAAAACAATAATATCAACCTAATTATAGAGTGGAAAATAATTAGTTTCTTCTATAAATAGAATAATATATATCCCGATATCAGCATATGAATTAGAAAATAGTATTTGAAAAAAGGTTGAGTTTACACATTTTCGAACATCTATGTTTTTTGAAAATAGAAGTGATATAATGAGAGTTGACTATAAATCTTTTGAAATTTTACTTGGTGAATAAATTTCTTAAGTGAACCAAAGGTTTATGACAATCATAAATAAATAATACTCTCTTGGATAAAAAGGATTAGATGATGAAATACTTGTGGGGAAATTAATCGTTATCATGCCTAATGAATGAGAGTATAAGTGGAAAAATATTGATTATACAAGGAGGTAGAAAAATAATAATCTTAATAATATTATTTAAAACCTTATGGAATACGAGGGATGATTCAAAACAGATATCGAAAAAGAAAAAAATTGTGTTGTTTCCGTTGCTACATCATCTACTTTACCCCTAATGTTTAGTTTTCTAAGAAAGTATTTAAATTGTATAGGAAAAAAAATATTTCTATACATTTTTAAGGATGTTCCTAAAATAAATCTGAATTTGAATTTGAAAATATAGAAATATGTATAATAAAACAATTAGAATGAAATATTTCCACTACAGGTAAAATAAAAATAACAAGGACATGAATAATAGGAAAGATTAAGTTACTAATTACAAGTCAATGGAATATTGACACATCAGAAAAAAAATTCCTAATCCAAACTGGAAATGAAAATGAATGTAGAGACTTCTTCACCTAAGAAAGTAAAAATTCAGAAAAATGTCATGGATGAGATAATGGATGATTGATTAAGAAATATTTTTGACTGGAAATAAGGGAATCTGATTTTCATCATTGACCTAGAAGAGGCCCTAGCATGAAAATTTTCTATTGTTGATACCTTAAATAAAGAATCAAAGAAGAATAAGAAAATGAATAAACATAAAATTTTAAGGATCATAGAATCCTTGATGAAAGGAGTTGAAGAAGATTCCAGAACTGTTGTTCTACTGCATTCTGAATCCAGTCATGTAAATCCAGATACAGAATTATCCTTCCAATAAACCACAAATGTAAATGTTGAATATCCCACTATAATAGAAAATGAAAAATATATATTGGTTTATGATGAATCAAGACCACATAAAGGAAAATAATTAGAATCATCACTATTTAGAAAGACTAAATTGAGAACAGAAGTTTAGATTGAGAAATATTTTTTTAAATCAATAATAGAAGGCGCTATAGGAATTGATGTTTTAGACAAAGAAGTAGGAATTGATAAAAGTGAATATGAAGAATATGAAGAAATATTTGAGGAAGAATAAGGGGAAAATGATGAAAATAAGGAATAAGTTGAAGATAAATAGGATGAAATTAAGAGGATGAGAAATAAGAAGAAAATAAAAATGATGATAAAGAAAAAATTACATCTGATATGATTTCATCAGTATTGTCATCCTCATCGATATTTCCCAATAAAATAATAAGTACAGTGAAGCTAAATTATCTTTGAAGAAAAAATAATCATCAAGTTCAGATATCTAATCATCTAAGAATGATGAAAAATATTAAAATAATAATATAGAAGGTAGTAAAGTTGAAAGTGATGATGAGGAGATCACTAATATTTCTTATATAAAGGATGTAAGAAATAAAGTTGAGAAATCTACCTCTAATAAAACTAATAAAGTGAAAGAAAAATAAAATGAAACCAAAACATTTCATCTTGAACTCCAAAAGAAATACATAATTATATTTGGTGAATATGATTACAGTTCAAGGTGTTTATTATATTATTCATGATTTGAAAATATGTAATGGAATCATTCCAGACTTTCTAAGACTATAAGACATGGTGGAATTTATTCATGATAATCAATGTGAAAAATCATAATTAATCAACGTTTTATTATATAAGATGATTTAGTTTGAATTATATTTGATGTCTTTTCAAGAAAGTTGTAATGAAAATATAAAGGCATGAAATAGGGTCGTGAAATGGTATCAAAATATTGATGTTTATGTTAAGTTGAATAACGATAATTTTGATTATTTTAAAACGATTATGAATGAAATATCAGAATCCATCTTTTAGTTATATAAGGATATAAAAGATAGGTTGATTTTTTTGAACAATTCAGGATACAATGGACAATTGGACTCATGTAGCCAAATAGTTATTAGGAATGTTAAAATACTTGTTTTTTGATCTATCAAGACTCGCATATTATAAGGAGGTAATCATTAGTTTTAAAAATAAAAATGAAGAAATGTATGAAAAGCTTTGGCTTTAAGAAGAAAAGTGTCTGTTTTAAGAAGCGAAGATTCATATTCATGGAGAAAATATTGAGAAGATGGAGCTCGATAGAGATGAGTCTATGAAGATAAAATCATTTTTCAAAAACCACCTGAATAATGATTTATTTTTTTCCTGAATCGTTGTTGATATCTAATTTTTTTATTCTAAATGAATTATATATTTTAGAAAAATAATATTTTTTTTATTGTTTCCCCAATTACAATTATTTTAAAAATACTTTCATAATTTTTTTTGATGATAAGTTAGTTAACAATATTATTTTAAAGTTATTTTTATAATTCGTTTTAGGATACCTAGCAATTTTCCCCATTTCTTTTTGAAAATCATAGAGGGGAAAAATTTTATATAAAGGGGAATATGGCTTCACTAAAGAGGGGATACGATCATTTGATGGAGTTTTTATCATAAGATGGAGTTAATATTATTAATCATTTTATTCAAATGAGTCATAAAATTTGGAGGACATACAAGTCATTTTTTAATTCTGAATACGAGTAACTATAAGTAAATAGACTGTATGTATTTTAAATTTATATTCTCATATAAGTTGTGGGTTTGTGATTTCCATATAGGGGGATATTTTTGACTTGTACACTATACTTATGACATTTCAATTCCTTTAGTTTCTTTAATCACAAATTCTTTCTTATTAATTTGATTACTAAATTTTATGTCCAATGTTTTTTATAGTGTTTTTATAGAACACATTACCTTTTACCTAACAGATGGTTATTTGTAATGTACTCATTAATTTAAATCAATATATTTAATTATGATTATTTTAATGAGTATGGATCCAATAAAAATTGGATTCAAATTTATCAGATCTGATATAAAACTTCTTGTATTTTATTTTATACTAACATAGTGTTTATAATCAGACTGATAATGTAACAAGGAAACATCAGGTACAAACTCTCAGAGGTTATCATAATTAAATTTGTAAGGAAGCCTATAGGACTAACTTTGTTTAAATACTAAATATGGAAATTATCTCTAGTGTAAGTAAATCATTCTACATTGTAATGGTGCACCATAATACAACGTCACACGATTAGTTACAAATAGATCCATTGAAGTTCCATGTTTCCAATTTTTTGCATTAAACATAAAGAAATATGTCTATTGGGAAAAAATATGACATTTGAAAAAGTTTCCTATAAATATATGGTCATTCAATGAGTTTGAAGAAAAAAAAGTAGCATGTTGATCAATTTCAATTTCAAAATTCTCTTTGTATGTGATCTCAAAATATTAAAAAGAATGAATGACTTGTTCTTAGTCTTTTGTAATTGTTTTAGAGTTTTTTATTCTTATGTTTACCTTATTAGGTTTTATCTTTAATAGTTTTTTATTTGTAATCATGATTTGGGTATGTGATTATGATAAAATCCATACGGGGATAGAAATATGGAGAATATGATATTCTAATAGAAGAATTATGGGGATAGAAATTCAAGGCCGATCCATCAGATCTAGGTCTAATGAGGCTCAGTAGAGAGTGAATTAGATATTTGTATTAATGGATTTCCTTATTGAAGAAGTACATACATTCTTGTATGTATAAAAAAGGGATAAATTTATCATAGTTTGTGGATACTTGACCCTTATGGATAAAATAGATCTATACCTTTAAATATATGTATGTCATTCTTACATTATTATTATTTTATTAATTTATGTTCAAAAGTCATGAATTTCTCTGTTCTTATATGAATTAGTTTTATCATAATTTATCTGAATAGAATAATAATTAATCAGTTAATCATGGATTATATGAATAACCTCTATTTACTCTGATATAATTGAATCTAAAATCATAATGATATATATAATATGATATATATAAATCAATCCTGGTAACGATACTTTGTTATTCAATCTAAGGGCAATGTCAGAATCTAATATTTTTAGTAAATGTATATTTTGAAATTGGTTATCTTAATAATGTTAAACTAATTTTTAAAATATAATTCAACTTCTTATTTCAATTGACCCATAACGAACATATTCTTTCTATCCTAATATCAATATAACTTATATTGGTATCCATCATATTTTATATGGAAACAACTGTCATGACGAGGCACTAATATTTCACATTGAGACACACCTACAACTAGAAACCATGACCTATAGGTGTTTCTGACGCTTTTACGACAGGGTGCACGCGCGTGTTCATCACGCATGGGAGGATGCGCGGCTCGCGGCCCCACATTCCCGCTTTCCAAAGGTGGGCGGCATCCGTTTCTTATTCAGGGACGTATGCTCCTTGATCGAAACCGGGATGATGGGATGCTGGTTCTTCCTTCCGTGGATTCCTCCTCGGAGATCTTCACCTAATCTGGGTCTCCCTCATTGATTTAAGACAGGTTCGTGACGCTCATTCCCGGCGCCATATCTACATGGACGCCATTTAATTACGCTGCTTCCGTCGAGACGCTCCAAGGGGTCTTGTCGGGGCAGCAACCTTCGGTGAGGAGAATGGTCACATTGGGGTGTCGTTGTCATGTCTTGACGCTGGGGATCAACATGTCTGTCTTTTGTCCCTTATCATAGGGCTTCTCGAGGGCGCGGAAGCCCGAGGCATCCCACATCGAACGCGGGGAATTGTGTACCATCTAAGGTTTTCCTCATCTTCCCATGTTTAACACGGGGTATGCCACGAGTTTAAGGTCTTGAGGAGACGGATCAGACTGATTGAAACACTGAGAGTGGATCAGATTGGAGGACCCCCTAGGGGGAACACCGTTGTCGGGGCCAGCACGTGGGCGGCTTCCCGGATACTATGGAGTAGGATGGGGTGGCATGATCTCACTGGGATGTGGAGGCTCGGGCAAGGATTAGGATGGATGATGGAGTGAGACATGGGGCTCATGCTCTGAGGCAGCCCAAGGGGGGATAAAGTTTAACGTCATGCGGGACGAGATACAGTTTAACTTCATGCAGGATGAGGGAATACAGTTTAACGTCATGCGGGACGAGTGATCTGGGGCTTACGCTCTGAGGCAGCCCATGGGGGATAAGGGGTTATGCTCTGAGGTGGCCCATGGTGGATATGGGGAACCGACATGGAGAGGTCGGAACGACCGAGTGGTGGGCTTGAACCTCGTGGAGGCTTCCTACGTACAATGCGTTAGCACGGATCAAAGTCTATGTAGTTCGCTGGCATGGGGTTTACGCTCTGAGGCGGCACATAGGAGGATGTCATGGTCGATGTGCACTCTAAGCCCACGTGAGTCAACCTCGGTGTGGGAAACAAGAGGTATCCAGGACTAGACGATCACGTCGTGAAGGGTGCGTCCGTTAGAAGCGGAATGGGGCTTACGCGTAGAGTAGCCCAAAGAGGAAATAGGGGCGTACGCGTGGTTAGCGGCCCTGGGTTCTGGGGCTTACTCCAGAGTGGAGGCCCATGGTGTGACAAAGAACAGTGGGAGAGGGACTCCACTGGCCTTGGAAGGGGTGAAGTACGGAGATGCACGGGTGCAACCTTTCGTAAGAGAGGCTAGGGGTTTACGCTCTGAGGCAGCCCTTCCCCCGTGGACAAACTCCACTCCAACAAGGAGGATCTCATTCCATGAGAGGAAGATTCCATTAATGTGGAGACGAGAGGCATAATGAATGTCTGAGCTGGGGGGGACCCTGCGTGCGAAGCATGGGGTCAGACCACAGTTTAATGTCAAGTGTTAAGGACGAGGTGCTTAGCAGTTTAACGTCCTGCAGCTTGGACGAGGTGGGTTCGCTCCACACCCCTAGGGCTTACATTCCCAATTCCCTCTACCCCTTATGGGAGGGAAGGCATCGGCAATGCCGTAATGAAGGGGGGTCGTAGGGAGAACCATTGGGGGGTCCACGTTAGTGTGGATATGTGAAGAAGCAATATCTGTTAGCGTGCCTATGCAGAGAAGCATAAGGCAAAGCAACGCAACGAGAAACACCACCCAAGGGACCTTGAGGTTACTTCGTATGAGCATGGAAGGCTGTATGGGAAAACAACGCATGGCGCGCATGCCCGGCAGGGAAGACATTAGGTGCCGGCGCGGAATGGCTGAAAAGGGGCTTCAAGGTAAAGGGGTCATGGTTGTTGCGCGCAAAAGGAAGGTTTGCACGCAAAACACAGGGATGGCGCGCAATAGGGCTAGGGAATTGCACAGATTGGTGATTGTGCACAAGGTATTGTGCGTGTAGAAGGGGATTGCGCGCAAGGGAAAACGATCGCGCGTAAGGGAAATACCTGGAGGAGGAGGCAAATTCACTTATGCTGGTGGAGTTTCGCACAAAGGAGAACCCCGGGGAAAGGTTGCGCGACAAGGGGGATTACCTGGAAGTCATATTGCATGTGGGGGGAGTCGAATTGCGTGCACGGGAGCCGATCCGAATTCCTCAACCCCCAAACCGTCTGGGGTCACCTTCTATTTATAGGAATCAGCCGGCGCGAATTCCAAGCGGCGTGCGAAAGTTTCCGCAACTGGAACCGTCGGCACGCAAAGCTTCACTGCGCAGAACCGGGGCGCACAAAAATTGTGCACACCAGTGGCTCGATTACGCGAATCTCGGCCATGCATCACGCACACATATTTATTTCACGTAATCCCTCCTTTATATCACGCACCACTTCCCGGGCCTCTAGACCGGGCCTCTGATTCTGAATATGACTTCGCTTTGCCATTTCAATACTTCCTCTAGGAGTTGTGAACTTTTTTCGGCGGCTACAAATTCCCCCCCTCGGAATGGGATCGACGAGAGGTCGTAAAGATCGGATTCCAAGGGAAACGCCGAAGCAGGGCTAGTCCAAGGCGCTTAGCGCACAAACAACCCACTTGACGATAAAACCGACGGATCAACGCAGAATATGCTTTTCGCGTGGTGCGGAACCCTGGTCTCGCCTATAAAAAGGGGCGCTGGGTCCCAAATCCGTACGACAGCTTTTCCGCGTGATAGGCTTATAGCTCTCGTGCATGAAATATCTCCCGGGGTTGCGTGTAAAAAACGCTCTGGCAGCGCGGAATTCCTTCTGAATTTTGGCCGTCCTTGCGTGCCTATGTCACAACTCGTCCTCGGGGCCCGTGTCATGACTACCCCAAGCCCGCCTTCCATAGGCCAGGGGCTGGCAACTAGCACCAAGGCATAAATCCCGGTAAAAAGGGAAGGCATTGCCTTTGTAATGTAATCAAACACCACAGAACAAGAAAGCAGTAGAAGTAAAAACTAAGTAAAATCTGAGTACAATAGTAAGTGCGGAAAAGTAAGTGGGCCAGTATACAAACCCAAACTGAAAGTAAAAGTACAACTGGAAAGGGAAAACAACAACTGTAAAGTAGAGCCTCAGCGTCGAGCCGTCCACTGGAAGTCCCACCTGAAGGGTGGGTACAGATAGCCTCCACTGCTCCTCAGGTCCAGCCGACCGCTCCGAGTACGTCCCACCCAGTGGTCCACATCCAGGTACCATCCTACTCCACAAACCTCAACCACGACCAGCGTTGTCCATCGTCTGCAACCAACACAACGTAATGAGGGAATAGCCCGTGCAGGGGTGAGTATAAGCTACTCAGTAGGGACCCCGAGACCCCCAAAGGTCTCCCAAAATCCACAAAGGATAATCCACAGAGGAATGATACAATCACGAAGTAACATCTGACACCGCTTAGGTATATGCCCATACATATACCTAAGTCATCAATTCTCATTCGGATCCAACATCCGAGCCCAAGTACAACCCAGTCCGCACAGGAAAGAAAAACTTAAATCCACACAGGATAGCACAACAAAATCCACATAGGAAGGAAAAACCGGATTCAGCTCACATAGGTATACTTCTTCATATGAAGATAGAGATGATCAGATATTACCACTGATTCATCTAAGCTGTCAGACCCACAAAGGATTGATAGGTACTAACCCCCGCAATGACCCACAAAGGATCTGACCCACGAAGGATCGATAGGTAACTAACCCCCGCAAAGACCCACATAGGATCGGACCCACACAGGATCTGTAGGCACTGGCTCACACAAAACCACTGAGCGCTGACCCACAGAGGATCAAACCCACATAGGATCAGTAGCACTGATCCACGTAGGATCACTGAGTGTCGTAGTCGTCGTCGTCGAATCCACTGAAGATCTCTGTACAATCGTCGTCGTCACAGTCGCAGCCAGCACTAGGGTTCCCGCACACAGCAAGCTCGTTCGGAGGGTCCGCTCCACGAGCCGAGAGGCTGATACATCAACTCACACAAAGTCTGGATTTTATGTATCCAAAAGTTCCATATCTGCACCAGGAACTCAACGTCACAGACGGTGCGTCAATCGAATGCTCGATCTGGAAGTTATTGGCTTTTTCGTCCAAGGGGCCCGGTTGGTTTTTAAGTCAAAACCAACCTGACCGCACTCCACCTGCATCCAAACCTCATGCGGAGTAAGCCAAAAGTTCCGTCTCACTAAGAGGAATCCAACAAAGTTGACGGCACCTCAATCGGACATCTAGATCTCAAGTTATGAGTGTTTCCGCTCCGAGGGCCCGGTTGGTTTCACGTATGAACCAACTCAGCTGAACCCAAAGTATTCCAAAACCATGAGTGCGATATAACGAAACTTCCGTCTCGATCAAAGGATCACATCAAAACAGACGGTGCATTGATCGGAGGCCCGTAACGGAAGTTAGGGGCGTCCGACCGTAAGAGATTCGGTATTAAGGGGTTTGGGCCCGGTCCGACCCGGCCCGATACCCTCAGGGTTGGCCCGAACCGGGTCTGGGTCCGGCCCGCTTGGGCGCAGCGTGGCCCGGCCTAGGCGCGGTGCGCTGTGCGCTCCGGCCAAGCGCTCGGCCAAACGGCCGAGCCTTTGAGGGGGGGGGGGGGGGCGCCTGCCCCCATTGGCTTTGTAACCGCGGCCCCCATTATGGGGGGCCGCTTGAGCTGGCTACCGGGGGTTCGTAACCCCCGGCCTTCCCTTGTCTGGCCATCCCGCTCTGGCCGGCCGGCTTTTGCCGCCAAGGATCGGCGACGGCCAGTCCCCCCCTACTCCGACACCGGTGGCCCAGAACCGGCCGCCGGTCTCCCTGCTCCGCCGTGGCCCGGAACCGGCCGCGGCCTTGGTTCGTCTAGCGGGGCGCGTTGGCGACGCGCCCCTTCGTCATGGTGTCTTCGGGTTTCTCCGACGTGGCGCAACGGCGTCGCGACCTTGTTCGGTTTCACGGAACGGCACGACGGCGCCACGCATTCCTTGTTGTATGATCCCGCCAGGTGCGACCGCACCGCGCCATTCTTGTTCCAAACCACATTAGAATCAACAACATAGATAAGGGAGGAGGGTCGGCCGTGTTTGTGCGGTCCAGCCCCCTCTCGTTAATCGATAGAAATCAGTCATATTTCACGAAGAACGTCAAGGTAGTAATCACGAACAAAAATTAAACAAACCCCTACCTCGTCGAACATGTTGGGTGAGGATTCGTCGCGGAGATAACCGTCGTTGGAAGAGGCATCGTGGAAGGAGACGTCGCGGAAAGAGACGTCGACCTCCGAGGAATCTGGCGTTCTTCACGTTCTTCGCGTTCTTCATGTTCTTCGACGAAGAGGATGAAGAAACTCAAGTCTCCCTTAGGTTTTCTCCCAAAGCTCTCAAGGCAACAAGACTCCAAAAAAAATACCTTACTTATTTTGTTAACATAACTAAAGCATTTGAATTTTAAACATTCAAATTAATCTCACAAATTTAATAACTTAAGTTATCAAAATTAATGAAGTGTTATTGAAGGTTAGGGAAGGTGAAGAGGTAGGGTTTGTGTGGGCCCCACCACCTTCATAACCTCCAAATGGAAGTTGGGTGGTTTTCACCAACTTCCACCCAAAGCTTAATCCACATAGAGTAAAATAAAAATTATAGTTAAATTTTTAATTTAACTTCCACAATTTTTATCAACTTCTCTCACAAAAACGCAACTCCGGAAAAGGTGTTCCTAAGAAATTACCGGCGCTGCGAATTCATCGGTGCCGTCAGAATTCGATTTCGAGCAATGGTTCAAAAGATAGAAATTCCCGCTCGTTCGTTCACTGAACCTACCCAAGCTAAACTTCGGTTAGAAATTCCGGGCACACCGGGCCTCGGAATCAAGTTCCGTTAGAAACTGCATTCTTTTAAAATCCGAAAGAAAATTAAGAAAAAAATTTACTTGAATTTTACAGGTCTTTACATTACTCCCACCTCATGGATTTACATCCCCGTAAAGATACATCATAAGCTAGGGAAACAAATGTGTGTACTGAGCCCGCATTTGAGCCTCCCGCTCCAAAGTTCTCTCCTGGAGGTTCCCGTGTTTCCATCTGATGCACCCTAGAGGAATCGATCATCCACGTAGGAACCTCTCCTGTCGATCCTCGATCTCCACCGGGACCTCTGCAAAAGTCACCCCATCATCAACGTCCATCTCTCCATGGTCAATGATATGCATTGGGTCGTGCACGTATCTCCTCAGCTATGATACATGGAAGACGTCGTGCACCCAGTGCAACTGAGGTGGTAGAGCCAGGCGATAAGATACCTCGCCAATCCTGTTGTGGACCTGGAATGGTCCGATGAAGCGTGGAGACAACTTTCCACCTCAGTCAAATCTTCGTAATCCACGTTGTGGTGAGACACGCAAGAAGATGTGGTCGCTATCCTCAAACACTAGTGGTCTCCGCCTCCTGTCAGCATAGGACTTCTGCCGGCTCTGAGCTGTCCTCATCTGCTCCTAGATGACATGGACCTTCTCTGTCGTGGCCTGGACCATCTCCGGTCCCACAAGTGCTGACTCCCCAGGGTCTATCCAGCACAAAGAAGATCTGCAAGGTCGGTCGTACAATGCCTCGTATAGTGCCATCCCGATGGTGGAGTGGTAGATGTTGTTGTACGCAAACTCCACCAAGGGTAGGTGGTCCTCCCAGCTGTGACCAATGTCGAGAACACATGCGTGGAGCATGTACTCAAGAGTCTGAATGGTCCTCTCTGTCTGACCATCTGTCTGAGGGTGAAAGGCGGTGCTCAAACTTAGCTGCATCCCGAACGCCTCCTGCAAACCCTTCCAAAGCCAGGAAGTAAAGCGAGCATCTCGATCGGAGAAGATAGATGATGGCACAATGTGAATCCGTAAAATCTCTTGAATGTAGAGATGCCCCAAGCTCTCCACTAAGACCTGCTCTCTGATTGGTAATAAGTGAGCCAACTTGGTGAGTCGGTCAACAATCACCCAAATGGAGTTGTGACGTTTGGAAGTGCGTGGAAGTCCAGTCACGAAGTCCATAGATATCCTGTCTCACTTCCACTCTGGGACCTCTAAGGGTTGTATCAAGCCTGCTGGTACCTGGTGCTCTTCCTTCACCTACTGGCAGGTGAGGCATCGAGAAACGAACTCTTCCACAACCTTCTTCATGCTTGGACACCAGTGTTTTCCTCTGAGGTCCTGGTACATCTTCGCCACTCCGGGATGTACCGGCATGGGATAAGTGTAAAACTCTCTCAGCACCTCCTCCCGTAATGCAACTGGTACCAAGGTACGTCCTCTGAAAAGGACATCGTGCTTTGCTATAAAGGAGAAACCATCAGGTGCCTATCCTGAAGATATCTGCGCACGCCGCGTCTCACAGTCAGCATCCCCATGTTGTGCCTCTCTGACCCGCTGCAGTAGTGGAGGAGTGACTGTGAGAGACTAAAGGAACGCTGCCCCATCTTTATCCACAAAGGATATCTTCCAAGCGGCTAGCTGCTCTGTCGCCTCCTCAAGTAGCTGAATGCCCGTCCTCCTGCTGAGAGCATCGGCTACTACGTTCCCCTTCCTAGAATTATAGACTATCTCAAAGTCATAGTCCTGGAGGAACTCGAGCCATCACCGCTGTCTTAGGTTCAGGTCCTTCTAAGAGAAGATGTACCTGAGACTCTGATGGTCAGAAAGGACTGTAAAGCGCTCGCCCATCAGGTAGTGTCGCCATGTCTTCAGAGCGAAGACCATTACTGTTAACTCCAGGTCATGGGTAGCGTAGTTATGCTCATGCAGCCTCAACTGACGTGGTCCATAGGCGATCACCGCCCGCTCCTGCATCATGACACATCCGAGTCCGGTCCCTGATGCAGCGCAGTAGACTATGTACCCTACTCCCTCTTCAGGAAATCTCAAGATAGGGGCACTGGTCAATCTCTATCTCAGCTCCTGGAAGCTCTACTGACATCTTTCTGACCACACAAAGGGTTTCCCCTTCTTCATAAGAGCTGATAGTGTTATCTCAACTCTGGAGAAGTTTGGCACAAATCTCTGGTAGTATCCAGCTAGTCCCAAGAAACTCCGCACCTCCGTCACGCTCCTAGGTGGCCCCCAAGCTAGCACTACCTAGATCTTCGCAAGATCCACAGCAACTCCCGCATCATAGATGACGTGCCCCAAGAAGTGGACCTCTCGTATCCATAAATGAAACTTCGAGATCTTACCATAAATTTGGTGCCCTCAGAGTGTGTCTAGTACAACCCGCAAGTGGTAGGTGTGCTCCTCCTCAGTGGTCAAGTAAATCAAAATTTCTTCGATGAAGACCATGAAAAATCGATCAAGGTATGGCTGAAAGATCTTGTTCATGAGGGCCATGAATACTGCTGGAGAATTGGTTACACCGAACGGCATAACCAAGAACTCATTGTGGCCATACCGACATCTGAATGCCATCTTCTGCATGTCCTCGTCCCGAACTCTGAGCTGATGATAGCCTGACCTGAGGTCTATCATTGAGAACCACCGTGCTCCCTTGAGCTGATCGAAGAGGTCACCAATCCTCGATAGCAGATACTTGTTCCTCACTGTCACCTGGTTTAGGCGACGATAGTCGACACAAAGTCGCAATCTCCCGTCCGCCTTCTTGGCGAACAAAATCGGGGAAGCCCAGGGTGAAACACTGGGTCGGATGAAACCCTTTCCCTGCAAGTCCTCCAATTGTACCCGTATATCTCGAAGCTCAGCGGGGGCCATCTGATATGCTGGAGTCGATATCGGGGTTTTCATGGGGTACATGTCAATATAAAAGTCTACCTCTCTGCAAGGAGGTAGCCCTGGGACGTCGTCGGGAAAAATGTCCGCATACTGATCCACCACTACAGGAAAACTAGGACTCTGCATGTCAACTGCTCCTAGTATGAGGCTAGACAACTGATGGGTGATGGGCTGTCCTCTCCTCTGCGAGAGTCCATCCTGTGCTGCAAAGGCTCCCTTCTCACTAGTGAAGGTGAACCTGCTCCCGTCGGTGCGTACACATCACACCTTGCGCCTAAAACAGTCGATCTGAGCATGGACTGTAGATAACCAATCCATGTCCAAGATGACGTCGTAAGGCCTCAACCCCGCTACAAGAAGATCCCAGCCGAAGCTATCACCTCCTAGAGTAAGCTCACACTGCCAGCATCAGTGCGTAATCGTCAAGTCTGCTCCCGTAGGAGTCTCTGGCCGTACGGATCGATCGAACGGCTCTGTCGGAATCTCCGAGCTCGGAACAAGGGCAGCGGCTATGAAAGAGTTACTCTCTCCTGTGTCAATAAGAACTGAAGAAAGGGTTGAATATACACATATAGTACCTCGAATCATCTCGGGAGTGCCGTGGTCGTAGGCCTCCGCTGCCTGGAGTTGTGCTTGTCTCTGCCGCCAGCTCCCTGTGGCTGGGGTGGACCTCCTGGTGGTGGTGGTGGTCGAACCTCAAAGCATCGCCCACCACCTGCTGCTTGGCTAGCTCCTCTGCCTTGTCCATCTGCTCCCTGCGGACCTCCACGGTCGACCCCCTACCTCTGCCTGGGTGGTCCTTCAACCATCTGCTGCTCCTCATCACGGCGGGTTGGGCAGTGACGAGCCATGTGGCCCTGCCCGCCGCATGAGTAGCACTGCCTGCCTCTCGAAATACTGGCTCTGTGCTGTGTGCCCCGCACAGCTGAGCCAGTGTCCTGAGGTCGTCTTCCTGAGGGTCTGGTCTTCTTGGACCCATGAGTCATCTTCCGGCTGCCTGCTGCAGAAGACTCTGCTACGTGCTGCCCCGCGGTAGGACTCACTGCTGAAGAAGGCTCAGAAAGAAAGGTCTCGATCAAAAGGGCTCGCTCCAGTACTCCTACCTGGGTCGGAATGCTGAGGTAGATCAGTGATGCCCTGTTCTCATGCCACAATCCCTGCTCAATGGACTGGGCCCGAAAGAATGGGTCTCGTACCATGTCTATTGAGTAGCGTGAGAGATCAGTAAATCTCATCGAGTACTGGGCGACTGTCAAGATGCCCTACCGCAGCTGAAGAAGCTCCTGGAAGCGCACCGCACTGAGGTTGGTCGGGACGAACTCTGAGTGGAAGAGGCTCTCAAAGTCTGTCTAGAGAAGAGATGCCTCATCGTGCACCTGGAGCATCAAGCTCCACCATTGGCCCGCTGCCGCGTGTAGTAAGCTCGCTGCGAGGATCACGATGAGGTATGATGGTGTCCTCACTAACCTGAAAAACCATACCACTTCCTCCATCCAGTCCTCGACTGTCTGGGGGTCCGTCTCCCTGTGGAACCTAGGCGGTCGCTGGCGCTGAAACTCATGTAGTGCACTAAGGCGACGTGCATCGTAAGCGGCTGGGGATGGTAGCATCGGTGGCTCGGCGGGTAAATGTATCACCGGTGCCTCAGCTGTCAAAGGGCCCTGTACCGAGGCCTCATCGCTCGGTGGGCTGTCGTCACGCTCAAATCTCAGAACCCTACCTGGCTGCCGTCGTGGGGCCATACTGAAAAGAAACAGGTGCGCCATGGTAAAACAATATACATGGTGAGCTGACATAAAGTAATCACAAAGAAAACTTGAATCACACATGCAATCAATGTTTTCGGGCATTAAGTCGGAAATCATAAGTCAGGGTCCAGGTGTACGGATACGTCTGCCGCCACACCAACACTAGACTCCCTGGACTGATAACCACACCCAATACGCTTAACACTATAGGTTCTCATAGAAAATGATCAGAGTCCCAAGTTCTGTGGTAGAACCGAACTCCTCTGATAACAATTTGTCACGACCCGTCCTCGGGGCCCGTGCCGTGACTACGCCAAGCCCGCCTTCCATAGGCCAGGGGTTGGCGACTAGCACCAAGGCATAAATCCCGGTAAAAAGGGAAGACATTGCCTTTGTAAAGTAAACAAACACCACAGAGCAAGCAAGAAGTAGAAGTAAACACTATGTAAAATCTGAGTACAAAAGTAAGTGCGGAAAAGTAAGTTGGCCAGTATACAAACTCAAACTGAAAGTAAAGTTCAACTGGAAAGGGAATACATCAACTGTAAAGTAGAGCCGCAGCGTCGAGCCATCCACTAGAAGTCCCACCTGAAGGGTGGGTACAGATAGCCTCCACTACTCCTCGGGTCCACCCGACCACTCCGAGTACGTCCCGCCCAGTGGTCCACCTCCAGGTACCGTCCTACTCCTCAAACCTCAACCACGATTAGCGCTGTCCGTTTTCTGCAACCAACACAATGTAGTGCGGGCATAGCCCGTGCAGGGGTGAGTATAAGCTACTCAGTAGGGACCCCGAGACCCCCGAAGGTCTCCCAGAATCCACAAAGAATAATCCACAAAGAAATGATACAATCAAGAAGTCACATCTGACACCGCTTAGGTATATGACCATATATGAACCTAAGTCATCAATTCTCGTTCGGAGCCAACATCCGAGCCCAAGTACAACCAAGTCCATGCAGGAAAGCAAAACGTAAATCCACACAGGATAGTACAACACAATCCACATAGGAAAGCAAAACAAGATTCAGCTCACACATGTATACTTCTTCATATGACGATAGAGATGATCAGATATTACCACTGATTCATCTAAGCCGTCGGACCCACAAAGGATCGATAGGTACTAACCCCTGCAATGACCTAGAAAGGATCTGACCCCCAAAGGATCGATAGGTAACTAACCCCTACAAAGACCCACACAGGATCGGACCCACACAGGATCTGTAGGCGCTGGCTCACACAGAACCGCTGAGCGTTGAATCACCTAGGATCAGACCCACATAGGATCGGTAGCACTGATCCACATAGGATCACTGAGTGCTGTAGTCATCATCGTCGAATCCACTGAGAATCTTTGTACAGTCGTCGTCGTCACAGTCGCAGCCAGCACTAGGGTTCCCGCACACAGCAAGCTCGTTCGGAGGGTCCGCTCCACGATCCGAGAGGCTGATACATCCACTGACACAAAGTCCGGAGTTGATGTATCCAAAAGTTCTGTATCGTCAACAGGAACTCAACGTCGCAGACGGTGCGTCAATCGGACGCTCGGTCTGGAAGTTATTGGCTTTTTCGTCCCGGGGGCCCGGTTGGTTTTTAAGTCAAAACCAACCCGACCGTACTCCACCTACGTCCAAACCTCGGGTGGAGTAAGCCAAAAGATCTGTCTCACTAATAGGAATCCAACAAATTCGATGACACGTCAATCGGACGTCCGGAGCTCAAGTTATGAGCGTTTCCACTCCAAGGGCCCGGTTGGTTTCGTGTACGAACCAACTCATCCAAACCCAAAGTATTACAAAACCTTGAGTGTGATATACCGAAACGACCGTCTCGATCCAAGGATCGCATCGCAACTGACAGTGCGTCGATCGGAGGCCCGTAGAAGAAGTTATGGGCGTCCGACCGGAAGAGATTCGATATTAAGGGGTTCGGGCCCGGTCCGACCCGGCCCGATACCCTCAGGGTCGGTCTGAACAGGGTCAACGCGAACTGGGTCCGGGTCCGGCCCGCTTAGGCGCGGCTCGACCTAGCCGGCACGGCCCGGCCCGGCCTGGGCGCAGCCCGGCCTTGCGGACTGGCCGGGCAGCCGACCCCACCTAGACGCGACACGCTAGCCAGGCGCTTGGCCAAATGGCCGAGCCGTTGAGGGGGGGGGGGCTTCCCCTGGCTTTATAACCACGGACCCCATTATGGGGGGCCGCTTGAGCTGGCCGTCGGGGGTTCATAACCCCCGACATTCCCTTGTCCGGCCGACCCGCTCTGGCCGGCCGACTTCTGCCGCCACGGACCAGCGACGGCCGGTCCCCCCTGCTCTGACACCGGCGGCCCGGAACCGACCGCCGGTCTCCCTACTCCGCCGTGGCCCGGAACCGGCCGCGGCCTTGGTTTTTTCGGTGCAGCGCATCGGCATCACGACCCTTCACCGCCGCCCCGCTCTGGCCGCGGTGTCTTCGGGTTTCTCCAACGCGGCGCGACGGCGTCGCGACCTTGTTCGGTTTCACGGCGCGGCGCGACGGTGCCGCGCATTCCTTGCCGTATGATCCCGCGCGGTGCGACGGCACTGTGCCATTCTCGTTCCAAACTACATTAGAATCAACAACATAGATAAGGGAGGAGGGTCGGCCATGTTTGTGTGGTCAAGCCCCCTCTGGTTAATCGATAGGAATCGGTCATATTTCACGAAGAACATCAAGGTAGTAATCACGAACAAAAATTAAACAAACCCTTACCTCGTCGAACAAGTTGGGGGAGGATTCGTCGTGGAGATAACCTTCGCGGGAAGAGGCGTCGCGGAAGGAGACGTCGCGGAAGGAGACGTCGACCTCCGGGGAATCCGGCATTCTTCGCGTTCTTCGCGTTCTTCGTGTTCTTTGATGAAGAGGATGAAGAAAATCAACTCTCCCTTAGCTTTTCTCCCAAATCTCTCAAGGCAACAAGACTCCAAAAAAAAAAAAATAAGTCCCTTATTTATTTTATTAACATAACTAAAGCATTTGAATTTTAAACATTCAAATTAAACTCACAAATTTAATAACTTAAGTTATCAAAATTAATGAAGTGTTATGGAAGGTTAGTGAAGGTGAAGAGGTAGGGTTCGTGTGGGCCCCACCACCTTCATAACCTCCAAATGGAAGTTGGGTGGTTTCCCCAAATTCCACCCAAAGCTTAATCCACTTAGAGTAAAATAAAAATTGTAGTTAAATTTTTATTTTAACTTCCACAATTTTTATCAACTTCTCACGTGAAAACGCAACTCCGAAAAAGGTGTTCCTAAGCAATTACCATCGCAGCGAATCCATCGGTGCCCTCAGAATTCGTTTCCGAGCACCGGTTCAAAAGTTATAAATTCCCGCTCGTTCATTCACTGAACGTACCCGAGCTAAACTTCGGTTGGATATTCAGGGCACACCAGGCCTCGGAATCAAGTCACGTCAGAAACTGCGTTCTTGTAAAATCCCAAATAAAATTAAGAAAAAATTATCCTTGAATTTTATGGGATTTACAGCCTACTCGGGGTATTCTGTGCTTAGCGCGCCGATTGCACGCTCAACTCCATGATTTCGCACCGCCAATTCAGATTTTGCGCAGCACTTTCCGATTCTGCGCACTACATCCCAGTTTTGTGAAACTCCCGAAATATTCGAGATGGCCGCAAAACGAGTTGATGCGGGGAAGGCCACCACTTGTAGGAACAGAATGGCGGAGAACAAGGAGGTTTATGGAGCCATGGTGATCCTTTCCGACAACCTGACCTTGTTCAATCTACTGACTCCCACCCAGAATACGTAGCCGCTGTCTGACAACCACCCACTCTGGAATTTTGGCATTCTGGAGAAGGTGCCCCTGCCAGGATTCGAGGTGGACACACCGCGGTCATGGGTGACCCGGGAGGAAGAACTTCCTAGATACAACATCACCAACAATGGCCGTCCTTCCAGGGAAACCAGACATATGGACGTAAATGTCCTGATCCCAAGGACCAGGACCATTACCAGGGATGAGCCTGTCATAGAGAATTCTCCGGCCCTCTACGCAAGAACGTTCTGTCAAAGCATCACGGATGAAACGAAGGGCTGGCTGAAGGATTGGGACCTGCGGTCCGGGGGTCACTTCACCAGCGAGTGGGCCTGGGTGTTCTGGGTTCGCCATACCTGCAACCAGTTCGGGGATGAACTGCGGTATATTGGCATGTTCAAGGCGGTATGGACGTCACAATTCAACTTCCACCGTCAACCTGAGATCGGGCCGGAGCTATTCACCCGGTGGTCTCCTGACACCAATACATTCCACCTTCATCATGCGGTAGTCAGCATCAGTCTCTGGGACGTTCACTACATCGGGGGTATCCCACTAGAGGGATACCAATATGACGAGTTCGTTCCACCAATCAACACCTGGGAAGACAGGTCACGGACGTCCATGCTGACGTGGCACCTACTCGAGCTGGCCAAAGAGAGGCTGGGGGTCAAGGACTTTCTGAAGGACATCGCCTACAAGGGCTGGTTCAGCCTATTCCTTGAGAAGGATCTGGCCGTCAAGATGCCGAGACGGGGTAAACAGTGCCCAGCCGTGGCTCAGAGGAGTCGGGATGGGTCATACTGGAGGAACCTGGAGGCGGGGCTATAGCGTCATCGAGGCCCGGGACCCGAATGTCCAGTATGCCGAGTTCCTTGTCGCCATCCTGAGCGGGTGGCTCCTACCGGTGCGGGACGCGAGGATGGGCATCCGTCCAGCAACACTGGTGATGGCGGGAACCTTGGCTACCAACAAACGGTTCAACTTGGGCATCCCCGTACTGGCTAAGTTGTATGCCATCTTGGGATGCATCTCACAAGGGGGGTCGCCTCGAAGAGTATTTGGCCCCTTCCAGATCATTCACGGCTGGGTGGCAGCTCACCTCGTCATGTACACTTTCCCAAATGCCATCCGTCCTCCAGGAAATGGCCTGCGACCGTCCTTGCTGAACATCGCATGGGTGGCGCCGATGACTCTCAATGAGGAGGGCATGAGAATCCGCATTAGCAACCACAACATCTTCCACTTCATCCTGTTCCCCACCCTAGTCGGCCAGATGGTGGACAATGCGTGAGGTTCTCTGGAACAACAGGAATATTGCCAGAGCATTCGAGGCAGGGTGCTCGTGGCTCGTATCGATGGGAAGGTGATATGCGAGCCTTACGTGCCATCCCGATTTTCCAGGCAGTTCGGGTGCCTCCAATGAATGCTGAAGAAGGTATTCACGGCTGTCTGGCAGGAGAGTAATCCCTGTGTTCTACGCCAGATGTGGTTTATGTTTACCACTTTTGGCTCTGGTGATGTCATTACTCTTCCTCCCACCGGGGTTGATGTCGGCTTGGCAACTAAGTATGCTGAACACTGGATCATCGCGTACCCTGAGGGACTTTTACACAAGAGAGCCTGGCAACTCGAGGTTACTCGCGCGGAAACCAGGTGACGGGGGAGAAGTCAAGGGGCTGCCGGAAGAGAGGAACCAGGGGTGCGTTAGGCAGCAAGGCCTGCGCAGGCTGGGACTTCAGCACCAGGATCATCACGCAGCGCCGTCGTGACCACGTTGCCCGTGGGGGGGGGGGGTCACATGAGGCGGACAGGGAACTGCCCGGGAAGCAGATAAGATACCTGCTCGAACCACCCCAAGATCAAATTTTCCCGGCACTATGGTCGGCCGGGATGACCCTACGGCAATCGCTGAGCGTTGTAGTCATCTGGAAGAAGATCATGCAAAACGGGATCCAGCTTCTAGAGGTCGGGCTCGTTCGAGTTAACGACCAGGTAAATTTCCATTGGCGGCATGATTACATGAAGGCCATGGACACATACGCATGCCAAAGGGTTCGGTGTGCAGAGAAACCTTTCCTAGTGAAAGTGATGCTTGTCCAGGAGCACGATCCGGAAGTGATGCCGTTGGGAGATGGTGACAGCGACGAGGAGTCAGAGGGGGTGGAGGAGACCAGAGAAGACGAAAGCGAAGGAGAAGATGAAGAAGAAGGAGAACCCGAAGATGAGGGGTCGCAAGGGGCGACCTACCAAGGGATTCTCTGAGAGAGAGGCAAGATTTTCGGCTCTGATCTCGACATAACCGAGATACTCGAGGTTTGACTCTATCTTCATTCATTTTCTATCTTCATCCATTCTCCTTTCCAATTTCTAAACTATCTCTCTGCCTTACTCAAGAGTGGCTAAGTGTTGGACGGGCATCCCCACCAGAGGAGGGTGGAGAGGAACTAGTGGGACATGATGGGGATCTGACACCCATCATTGAATTAACAAGCGCAGAGGGGTCTCCCATCATGGCTGCTCCTGCAGCGGCCGGAACACTGGAGACCGACGCTCTAGACTTCTGTGAGTGTCACGCTTCACTACTGGTTCTTGTTATCAAAAGATTCCAACTAATCAGTGTATGAATTGTGCAGTGATCTCAACATTGGAGGCTCGTCAGGCTGCGGAGCCTGGGCCGTACATGAGCAGACCAGTGGAGGACATACCACCTCATTCAGAACATGCTCCCCGCACTGAGTCAACCCTGGAAATTGGTGAGCAGGGGGCATCGGACGTCAGCGGCGCAGTTCTTGAGGCGAGGCCGGAAGCTGACGGGGGCACCGTCGCTGCTGGGGCGAGGGAGGAAGGTCGCTCGAACGTCGAGGATCCTATTCCTCATGAAGACATCCCTGAGGCAGATCCTGCTACCATTCTTCTGGCTGTCATCCCTACATACCGACCCGCTGACCCTGATGAGGTAGATGACTCGGATGTAGAGGCAGCCGAGGGGATCCAAATGACATGGCGCAAAGGGTGGATGTGTATCCGACACTTTCTCAGACAGCCCCAGTCAGATTGGCTGAGGCGGATGGGATCACTCCAGACTTGGCTACGCTTCCTGTACGCTGGAGGGACTGATGCTCAGCGCCTTCATCTGACGGTCCGTGATTACATGGCCGAGAAGATACGCGAGAGCAGCAGGCGCACTGATTTTTCCCAGTGTCGGGAAAGATCGGCGAGCGCCCGAGCGTTGCTGAGGGCGGAGAAAGAGGTCCGGCACCTCAAAGGGCAGGTGAAAGATAAGGAGGACTTCATTGCAACATACTCTGAGCTTGTGGAGAAACTGACGGCCCAGATGGCTAACGCGCAAGAACAAATGATGGAGGCAAGTCACTAGATGATCGTACTTCGAATCGAGCGGGTGCAGGCACAGGCTAGGATTGGTGAGCTGCGCTCTACGGTGGCTGACGAGGAGAGAGTGTTCGAGGAGCGAGAAGCGATCCTGGAGGCTACCAGCCAAAGGGTAGCAGCGCTGGAATGATCGATTTAGTGCGCTGATCCTTAAGGGCTTTATTTTGGCCATCTCATGAACCTCTTGCTTTTACCGCTCACCATCTCAATCCAATACATGGACAAATCCATTCATCTGTACCCTTGTCTTAATATGCTCAACCATAATTTTGAAATGACTAACAACCCATCACTAAGCTCTTGTGGGTCGCACCCAATGCGAAAAGCAAAGGATACTCGTGTCATCATCTCGTCCAACTATGGGGCATTGACCAAGCCTCAGGCATCCGAAATTGGGCCTGGATTTCTAAGGAGAAGACCTCAGACCGAGTGATATATCACCTTTTCAATGTGCTCTCACCCAAGAGCGGGGCAATGCCAGGGGCATTGAAATCCCTCCGAACATAGGGAGATGGAAAGAAAAGGTGAATCACGCTACCCGAATTCAGAACACTGTGGGGCGCGACGATGGAGGATAACTGTTAACCGTGACGGAAATGAAGCACCCATATCGTGTTGGCATGGAGTGTGGACAATAAATGAGGGCTGACAGCTGACCATGTTCGTAACATGGGGCCAACTCAAATATCGCCGGTCAGTTTCCCGGAACGTTGGCCCGGGACAGCAGGCGGACTATAGGTCTATCATCCATGTTGTTACAATAGGCAGACCAAAGGTCTATCATCCATATCATGGTAGCAGGTGGACCAAATTCTATCACCCATACTATTAGGGGGTCCCGTCAAACATGACCAGTCCTCCAGAATTTTGGCCTAGGACAGTAGGCAGACCGTGGGTCTGTCATCCATACTGCTAGGGGGTCCTGTCAGATATGAAAGAGAATGAGGATCCAAATATAGGGTCACACAATGCATGGAAGGCGGAGTGGTGGTTTGTTCGAACAGAGTCCAACACTCCCGATTTGCGCCACCATGGCGGAGGCGCATCAGGCGGACATACCAACATGGTCGCGGGTCGTCCCAGTTTTCAGGCAGGACCTCTCTTGCGAGAGAACTACCGCTTCCCATTACTACTATGGGGCATCCCAAACTTATTCGGGGTGGATGTCACAATTACAACACTTCCCACGAAGTCAGGCTGAGGGTCCGATAATAAGGAGGGATGGGGTTTGGTAATCCATGGGCCTGGACCGAAGACGAAATGTCTGGGCATTCCTACGTATCTCATTAGGATGATAATCAAGCCACACGTAGTTCTAGAGAGGCAGTTTAATGTCATGTTTGACAAAATATAGTTTAACGTCGTGTGGGATGGGGGACACATCTCATCTGGGGACAGGCACGACATGGTGTGTAACCCGACGTGAATGAGGACATAATCCCGCACCACACCGTAAAATCCCACTAGAGAGACCGAGCCGCAGAATGCCAAGTAAAGGATCTTAGTTTTAGGTCATAGAACTCAGACCAAAGGAGAAGGGAAATGGGAGACACTTGGTAAAGCGGCTGCAAAACCCAACGTGAGTGTGGGGAAAAGCCCTGCTTACTATGTGCTCCTGGGGACACG
Organism: Viscum album; assembly: GCA_963277665.1. Taxonomy (NCBI): domain Eukaryota; kingdom Viridiplantae; phylum Streptophyta; class Magnoliopsida; order Santalales; family Viscaceae; genus Viscum; species Viscum album. The sequence continues at coordinate 517,938,500 of OY728135.1, read as the reverse complement.
TTTAGGATGAGAGACTGAACACAAAAAGTTAGGCTGGGCCTATGGAGAAGTTCCCAGGAACTCCTACATATCTCATAAGGATGTGAATCAAGCCATACATATTTCTTGAAAGGCAGCATGGCGCGATATCGCCCCTGCGCAAAGGACGAAGGAGTCGTGCGGGTCTAGCCCTCACACTAAAAGAAGCGGCATTTGATATATCTTGTTTGTTCTTAAAGGTAAATGGTTTTTCTTTTGTGGGGCGACTGGCCTAGGGTAGAAATTCCTGGCGTCTCCACAATAATCAATCCATAGCAGGCGTTGACAAGCGGCATGGTAATCGACAAATACCTGGTGTGATGTCCCCCATGGGGAGGTCATCCCAATGCGGTACCATTCTTCGTCGTGCGGCTAGGAAGATATCATCACAGTTTAAGGTCATATGGTTTGGACAAGCAACACAGTTTAAGGTCATATGGTTTGGACCAACAACACAGTATAAGGTTGTTTGGTTTGGACCAACAACACAATTTATGGTCGTATGGTTTGGACCAACAACACAGTTTAAGGTCCTAAGGTTTGGACCTACAGCATAGTTTAAGGTCGTATGGTTTGGACCAACAACACAGTTTAAGGTCCTAAGGTTTTGACCAACAGGAACACGAACGATGCGATAAAGCATACCTGATGCGGGTGAGGGCATAATAACATACCACCACCATGCGCGGTTCCGAGAGAGGAGCCTTGGGCCAAAGGGGCCTATGAGGGTTCACCAATCAGGGGGGGGCAAGAGATGCTAGCTCCCAGCTATGCTGGACCCGAAACACAATGTCTGGGTGACTCCTCATTCCCCATGGGGATGAGGGTCATGCTGCACGCAACTTGTAGAGAAGAGACCCAAGCACATATTCTAGTGCTCAGATCGCGGGATCCCCGATAGACACTGTTACACATCTCGGTTTGTCTGATGTGTGGGGGTGTACTGGAGGGTTAGTACAGGGAGTGTCAAGATTCCACCTTGACACGGTGGGGGAGAAACCCAATGTGAACCATGCAACCAACATTCAAGGCCCAAGGAAGCCGGTGTGATGACTGAGGATTACTGCTGACCGTGTTTGCAACACAGCATCCTGTCGCGTTAGCCTAGAAGTTGGGGAAAACAAATGAGTATCAACCGCTGACCATATTCGCAACACGGGATTTGTATCAATTTGTCGCCAAAAACCCTCAGGGGCGTTGGCCCATGACGGCAGGAGAGCCCTTAGGCATTGTATCCAGGTCGTTCTTGGGTGTCCCTCCGGGTGTGAAGGATGGTGGGGCCTGAATTAAGGGGAACACGAAGCTTGACAAGTGGACGAAAACTTGTCTAAGTCGAATCTGACACTCCGAGTCCTAGACCAGAGTACTCTGAACACATTAGCAGACCACTGGAAAGGGTCGAAGGGCTCAGTTTGAGAGCGGCCAAAAGATGGCGGATTCTCGAGGGAAGGGCAGTCCAAAAGACCGAGGAACTGGGAGATCGTGGGATCTCCTAAGAGACGGGGATGGACCTAATATCTAAGTGTTCGGGCGGTCCTACGTATCCCATAAATATGGGAATCAAGCCATACATAGTTCTAGACGGCGCCTTTTAATGTCATGGGGAACATGACATAGGAGGGCTAATCCAGACAACAGGGTCCGCATGGTGCAGCTATTGCAAACCCGACATGAATGAGGACATAATCCCATACCACGCCACGCGATCCTGTGTTCAAGGTCCCAAAGGAAATCTAGGAAAGATGCATTAGCGGACCTTGAGTTGGACCCAAATACGGAAGGTCTGGGTGCTCCTGGGGCAGGACCTGAGACGAAATGTCTGGGCGTTCCTACATATCTCGTTAGGATGAGAATCAAGCCGTACGTAGTTCTAGAAGCATAGTTTAATGTCATGTTGGAAAAAATATGGATCTTAGTTTTAGGTCTTAATACTCGGACCAAGGATCCCAGATGTAGGGAAGAGTGTAGTTTAAGGTAGTGTTGGACCGGGTGCAGTTTAAGGTCATGCGGGACCGCACAGTTTAAGGTCATGCAGGACCAACAACAAGCTTAGGCAAAGTACTGTTTGAGGAACCTGGTGTTGGTGGGAGGAGTTATGCGCTCACCATCCATAGTCACTAGGGAATACGTGCCATTGGGGTAGACCTTATGGACAATAAAATTCTCCTCCCATTTAGGTTCCAACATGGGTGGTTTCCTGCCGGGAGTCATTGGCACTCTGAGAGCCAGCACCAGGTCACCTTGCAGGAAGGAGCGGAGGTGAACCTTCTTATTGAATGCTCGAGCCATCATGCTCTGATTCATTTCCAAGTCATGTAAAGCGCAAAGACTAATTTCTTCTAGTGCTTCCAATTCGGCTAGATGGATTTCAGCAACTCTATCCAGCGCTTGCTGGTCGTAGACCGCCGTGCGTAATGAGGGAAACTGGATCTCGATGGGCAGGACAGCCTCAGCTCCGTATACTAGGGAATACAGAGTCACCTGGGTGGAGTTATGAGTCACCGTCCTATAATCCCAGAGGGCGTTGGGGAGCATGTCCGGCCAACTTTTCTTATTCTGACCAACCATCTTTTGCAGAATGTTAGATAGGGTTTTGTTAAACGCCTCGATCTATCCATTCGCCTGTGCATGATAGCTGGAGGTTTGGTTAGAGAGAATGTCATACTTGGCATACAACTTCTTCAGCTCTGCTGCTCGGACGTTGGTTCTGTTATCCATGAGGATAGCGTGAGGTACTCCAAATTGATAGATGATATTGGAGCTCATGAAGTCAGAGATAGAACATGCCTTGACTTCCCTCAACGGGATTGCCTCCGCCCACTTCGAGAAGAAATCCGTAGTGGTTAAGATGAACAGGCACTGGCGGGCCGTCGCCGGTGGGTAAGGCCCCACGACATCCAACCCCCAGACTGCAAAGGGCCAAGAATACTTGATAGTATGGAGAGGCTCTGGTGGCCGATGCATAAAGTTAGCATGAACATGGCACGCATGACACCTCTTGGCATACTCAATACAGTCGTGGATCATGGAGGGCCAGAAGTATCCCATCCTTCGAATCTGGTGGGACAACTTCCACCCGGCCTGGTGGGTGCCACAGGAACCAGTTTGCTCTTCTGGAATGACCTATGGGATCTCAACTCCTTGAAGACAATGGAGGAGAACACCATCAAATCCGCGCCTGTAAAGGAGCTGCTCAAGGATGGGACCACTCTGGAGGGTGAACCGCGGCACGTGGCATTGGATTCGTTCTCGCTCGCCTCGGTCCGGTAGAAGATTACCGTGCTGGAGATATTCAACCAAGGGCGTTCTGCAGTCATGAACTGTCCCAATTACCACGCCGGAAGCCCCCAGGGATCCTGACGTAGGGGCACCAGTGGTGAGATGGTTAACTCGCAGGCCACAATCGCCCTCCGGAATAACAGGAGCAATGACTCTCCGGTGCGCCACGTGGAAGATTAGGTCATCCTGTTCAGGCTCTGCAAGTGAAGCGGCCAGGATGGCCAAAGCATCGGCTCGACTGTTTTGTGACCGGGGAATGTGAACGACCTCTAGCCGGGAGGGGAACATAGCCATTAGACGGAGGGTGCACTCCAACAATGGCACGAGTTCCAGCTTTCTGACAGCATAGTCACCATTGACCTGCTTGATTACTAGCTCAGAGTCCCCCTTTACATACAGATGGGGTATGTCAATCTCGAGAGCCAACTCGAGGCCAGTAATGAGGGCTTGATACTCTGCCTCATTGTTGTTGTAGCCTTCTGACAACAGAAACGAATACGGCAGAACGGCTTGCTCCGGGGTGATGAAGATGATACCCAGGCCCACATTGTTAAGCCTAGGATTGTTGATCCTTCTACCGATGGGGATCCGGGAGGCACCGTCAAAGTGCACCTGCCAGCATAGGATGGCGTGATCAACTAAGAGGATTGCCTCATCAGGAAAGCCTAGATCTAGTGGCTGGTCCGCGGAGGTCGGGTGGGCAGCTAAGAAGTCTGCCAATGCCTATCCTTTGACAGCCTTATGAGGTAAGAACATGATGTCGAACTGCTGGAGGATCACCGCCCAGCACGCCAATCGTCCTGTCAACAAAGGTCGTTTCAGGATGTATTTCCACGGGTCTACCCGAGAGACCAGCTGTACCTCGTGGTGCTGCAAGTAGTGCCGCAATTTCTGCATGGAAAATACGAGCACCAGGAATCTCTTCTTGATGTGGGAATATTTAATTTCTGCGTCGAGGAGCATGCGGCTGAGGTAGTAGAGGCTATTCTCTATTCCCTCGTTGTTCTTCTGGGAGAGAAGTGCACCGAGGGATCGCTCCATGGCAGTCACGTAAAGGACCAGCGGCTTTCCAGAAATGGGTGGAATCAACACCGGAGGGTGAAGCAGATACTGCTTGATTTCCAAAAAAGTGATCTGACACTCTTCGTCCCATTCGTAGGCGGTGCCCTCTTCATGAGCTGGGAAAATGTCTTACACTTGCCGACCAGATTCGCGATGAATCAGCGTATATAGGCTAAGCGGCCTTGAAGGCCTCTCAGCTCCCGAATATTACTCAGGGGAGGCATCTGACTAATTCCCTTGATCTTGTCTGGGTCGATCTCAATGCCTCGATACCTAGCAATGAAGCCAAGAAAATTTCTGGAGGTGACCCTGAAGGCACACATCAACAGGTTCATCTTCAAATGGAATGAACTGAGGAAGACAAACACTTTCTCAAGTTCATTGAGATGGTCCTGAAACTGACGAGATTTAACCACCAGATCATCCACGTAACACTCCACAGGCATCCCAAAAATCGGCTTGAATATGCGGTGCATGGCCCGTTGATAGGTGGCACCTGAATTCTTTAGGCCGAAGGGCATAACCTGGTAGCAGAAAGTACCCTGGGGGGTTCCTGAAGGCAGTGAACTCTTCATCCTCGGGGGCCATCTGGATCTGGTTGTACCCAGAGTACCCATACATGAAGGAAAGGGCATGGAACCCGGTCGTGGCATCGATCAACAACTCTGTCATGGAAGAGGAAAATCATCCTTCGAACAGTGGCGATTGAGATCGCAGAAGTCAATACAGACCCTGATCTGCCCATTCTTCTTCCTGACCGGCACAATGTTGGGCTAGACACCTGGGGTACTAGACTTCTTTGAAAAAGTTGGCCTTGATGATCTTATCAACATCGGCCTCAACCATGGCACCGTGAGAGTGGTGCATCTTTTTGGGAGGCTGCATGAACCCGCGATGGTTTGCTGGAAGGCCAAGGTGGTGGACGGCTACAAGGGATCTAGTCCTAGGCATATCATCATAACTCCAGGAAAACACATCACTGTTCTGTCTAAGGATGTCTATGAACCATTGTCATTCCTCAGGGGGCATAACGACAATGACCAATGTGGGTCTCGGGTCTGCCTCGCTACCGAGGTTCACCTGCACTAACTTGTCGACCGTGGTGGGGACGCCCTCCTCAAAGGAAATACGAGCATCTTCCATGTCCTCCTCTCCGCTTGTGGAAGGATCATCCACGGGGGGAGCCATTTCAGGGCTGCCAGACCTGATGGGAAGCTGGTGCCGGCTTGGGCGGCAGAGGATGCCACGTCAGGGGACCCATGCAATGTGGAGACCATGGGGACAAAGGCGGTTGATCCAATACCATCTGGTGTTTGGCCCAAGGGGCCACGCTTTATGACATCAAAGTAGTGGTGGCACGTTGGCATGAGACGATCGATTCAGGCTCAGTGAAATAGACACGTATGACGTACTGCTATTGCCATGAGCCCAAAATCTTGATATCGTACAGGGGTATGGGGCTCGAGGATCACCTGATCCTAGCGGGTGTAAGAGTACAAGGTGATTTCCCTCCGTCTCTTGGACTCGAAAATATGCCTTCCTCTAGTACTCGAAACAACAAAGCACTGCCCCATGTCGGGGGTCGTGGCCACCAACTGATGGATTGGGAAGACATATGCGTCATCCAAACCTGCCCTAGGACCACTCGCGACAGTGGCGGGCTCGACCACACCTTCTAGGATCTTCTTTTCCTTTCTCTTGTAGTTGTCATCATCCAGATAGCGGGCTTTACAAGAGGCAAAAGGAGACGCGTCTGCTTGGAGAATGCCCACTCGACCCTTAAGGGATTATTTGAGGTACTGGTGATATGAGGAGGGGACCGTTGTGTGAAGGTGGAGCCACGAACTGCCCATCAATGCATTGTAGGAAGTGTCCTGAGAGAAAACCATGAATTTGGTATTCGAATTAGGCCGCCGAACTGGGTCTTCAGACGAATATTGACGAGTGGAGTTTTCTCGGTCCTGTCATACCCCTTGGATCCTGAGGTCGGAGGGAGTTAAATCATCCTCACACAACCCTAGTTTCCACAGCGTCCGAGTTGGGATGAGGTTAATCCCGGAACCCATGTCAACAAGACAGCTTGCGAACGTCCATGCCATTGAACTGACCGGTGACGTACAGTGGGAGAATGTGCCCCTGTATGGGAGGGTCTTCATCTTCACCAGAAAACGAGATGCCCGCTTGACATTCGGTGTCCTAGATCGCCTTGCTGTGGAAGGCTTCTGCGACTGCCACCTCCATCTCAAACTAGAGGGGGCTCCTTAGAGCCTCGGCGAGCGCCTCACGCATTTCAGGTGATAGGAAAAGGGCCTCAAGGATAGAAATCCTTGACGGAATGCCGTCCAGGTGCTTCAGAACATCATACTTTCGAGACAAACGCGAGCTTCTTACGGGAGGCCTCTCTGCGATTGGAGGCATGACGGGGCCCTGCCGGCGGGACCGGGTGACTGACTGGTACTAGGGCACGTCCTCACTTTTCACTAGTAGATGCCCGGGAGGTGGCTACCGTGTTAGGAACAGAAGTCTGTAGTCGGCCGGTGGCAGGGTAGGGCTGGTTGCGACACGGACGAGGTGGTCCCGCCTGATCTAGCAACACAAACGGTGGTGGAGGTGAACCTGTCGAAACCGGGTGAGGAGACCGCGTGCACTGATCTCTATATTGGGGCCTGCTGCCTGGTCCTCAGTAGCATGCATGACCTGGCTGGAGGTGACGACTTCCGTGCCCCGGAGATTCACGTAGCCATGGCTCCACTGACGTTGGCGACTACTGGGGACATTGGGGAAGTCCACCTGGCGTTCCTCATTGTCGGGGATCCAAAAATGGATTTACCAACCCTACGGTGTTAACCGAATAATACCCTGGGATTTCAGTCAAGGAGTCATCTACTACCAGACGGAGTCTCGGAGGGATCCCCATTTCTGTGGGCATAAAATCACAAAGCATGTGGGAAGATGACGGCACTGACAGGGGCACGTTCTTTCTTCTTGCGTCGTTACTTGCTCTTCTAGGAAGAGGTAGGTTGGGACGGTGATGCCAAAGCGGTGCTCGCAGATTCTGAGAGCTCTGGCTGACTTGGGCAGGCACAGATGATGCCATGGAAATGGGCAACCATCCTGCGGTCCATCCAGTCTTTATTCATCCGGGGAAACCACGGTCGGAGACCTGCTGCCACTCATCCTCGTTGCTGCTGCTTCCATCTAGTCTCACGAAGACACAGGCCACCTGTGCCGGGGCTGGGCCCAACCTGACTATGTTGTTGTCAATCTGGTCTTGGAGTAAGTCCCTTGAACACATAGCATCGCTGGATGGTGTGCCCCAAGATCTGGTGATAAGGGGTAGTAGTTAGGGTGATCAGTGAGACGTGCCTCTTCTGGATTCCAGCACTCAGGGAAGCCGCACGATTCTCTGCTCTAAGGCGCAACGAAAATAGCTGGGGACTTGGGCCTCATCAAACGAGTAAGTCCCGATTCCTTCTGTCTGGAAAAGGGGCTCTTAGAGGCTAACCATGACCAGGGGGCCGGAGGAGCATGATGAGGAGGCAGTGCCTGATTATCTCACCTGGGTGGTGGCGGGCATGTTACGTGGAGGCGCCTTCTGATTTTGAGGCAGTCGCTACTGGGCCGGAGGCTGTGCCCCATGGGGGGTGGACCCCCTATGCGGCTGCTGATCTGGCCTTACTGGTAGAAACTCCTAGATGTTTGGGGGCCTCTATCTGGGGACACAAAAGTGGGCTCGGCTCTGGTGGCTCTCCTTACAGGGATTACAGGAGGCAGCGAGCGTGCCTGAATGGCCTGTTGCAGGGCTTCTTCGAGGTGCTGAGCCATGTTATGAGAAATCCCAGAACCATCCAGGGTAATTCTGAGTGATCAGAGAAGGAACCATCTCTTCCTTGACATTCCCTACACACATTGTCAGTAATTTCTCCTGAGTTAGTGGCATGTCATGCGAGCACGTGAGCCCCCTTCCCACCGGGCGACGAAGTCCGCGACCCCGCTCATCGGGCCTTTGTTTGCACCTGAAGAGGTCTGCAAATGTTCGTCTTCCGGGTTGTGGAACTAAACTAGTAGAGGAATTGCTGGAGAAGGTCCTCCCAGCTAGTCACAGATCCAACAGGGAGCTGGCTGTACCAAACGAAGGCTGGTCCCTTCCAGTGTCTGAACGAAGCAACGTAGCTTGGCAGGCCTCCTGCTGCGCCGGAGTCCCCTAACATAGGCCTGCACCTCGAGTTTGAAGTGGGGCCAGGTGTTGTGGCGGGTCTCCGGTCCAGTTAAAGGGGGCGAAGGTGGGGTTCCCCAAATCCCAGTGGGGCCGACATATCATCCACCCATGATGGGTATTTCTTACCATCTAGTGGAATTGCCACCGTCCAAGTTTCCAAGGGCCTCCAAGCAAGCGTTGATTACTTCCATTAGATCGCCCCGGGACACAGATTCCTGTCCTGACGGGGATCTCTAACCACAAGCACATTGTCGAGCTCTCCAATCTGGTAGTCAAGCTCAGCAGCTCACATGGCGGCTGGCGGAGCGACTCTCGGGGGTAGCGGGAGGAAACCGAGCAGGGCAATCCCAGGTGATATCACTTCTCGGGAGGGTTCGGCGAGAAGTATCGCGCCCCTCATTCTATTGGCTCCGGCCTCTCCCCTATCGGCAAAACCGCGACATGGTTTGCAGTTTCTCGGGGGAATCTCAGCAACGGGTAGGTGCTCCTGCCCCTGCTGTCCTGACCTGGGATTACCGTAGGTCAGGCCACCGCTCTGCAATGCATTCGTCCAAGAGCTCATCAACGAGCCTCTTTTGCTCAACAAGCTGCTGGCATAGCGTGGCCTTCTCAGAGTCTTCCTCCGCCTTCTGCACCGAGGTAGATGGGTCGGTGAGCTTGACAGCCCCGACATGCTGTTTACCCTTGACGATGTTTTCGGCTCTGTTTCAGTGCCTCAGTGGGGTGTGGGGGAGACCTAGGGGGCTCCACTGGTAGGGGAGTAATTCTCCCAGGTGGGTCCAGTGGCGGCTTGTACTCAAGGGGTGAGTCCCCATTGAATAGCTCCACACCGTTTCCCTCATCTGAAAGGTCATCCATGTTGGACTGCCACTGCCTTTGGCGACATTCTCTCAGGGCTGCCCGTTTGAATCGAGCTGTCGGCGGATCTCACAGAAAAGAAGGGCAACATGCTACCCCCATTCGCGGATGTGCACATGGGGGGTGGGCTTCCTTGATAACATTGCATATTACTTGAAAAATATGAACACATTGTTGATGGAGGACCCCTACGGTGGCTAGGCGACTCGGGGTGCCGAACCGCAGGGGAGTGCTGCCAGGTTCGACCCGACGACACTGCTCACCGATATCCTCAAGATGTGCTTGACTCCTGGGATAAGGTGCTAGCTGATGGTGAAGACGGGGAGTGAGTCAACCGAAGAGAGTCCTGGAGGAAACATTCAAACTCTCCCATGGTGAGCGCCTCTGGCATTTCAAAAATCTGATCTTGGGGACCGGACCAAAACTTCTCAGGGAAGTGGCCCCTCTGCGAGGACAGTCCAGAACCTCCAGGACTCTGGTTCAGGGTCCCGAACCTTTCTGCCCCTAATCGTCAACCGAGAATGGTCCGGGGAGCTGGTAATGGCGTCGAGGCAGGTTGTCAGGCCGGTGAGCTGGCCGACGGGTAATACGGCGAACAGGCAGATTGGTCGCCGATCCCTGAGTCGTCCTCCAAGGGCTTAAGTGCCCCGACTGCCACGTCGCGATAGGATGGGCCCAACGAAATGGGCCCTCCTGTCAAAGCCTCGGTGCTCACCGAGGGTGGTGTCGCCTTGCGACTCCTCCGTCAGTCCCCCAGAAAAGTTTCCCCACCCTCCCTGACTGAGGTGGAAGGGGCTTCCCGGGGAGGCCAATGATAACTGTGGGTTTGACCCCTAGGGGTACGCCAAGTTTTTTGTCTTCCTGGATATACCTTCGGAGGGAGGAGGGGAATCATATGGATCTCGCATTCAGGGAGTACGTGACTGACGCGCCATGTCCCCATTCTTTCCCTCGACTCAGAAGGTTGGGGGGGAAGGTTCCACAATCGAGTCGTACTCCGCTTCAGAGTCCGAGAAAACAGACCTGTCTAATTTCCATCCGGACTCCACTAACATTCCTCATACAGCGACGATGCCCCGCCTTCTTACCCCTGGGTGGCTCCTCAAGCTAAGGATGATTTCCGTCAAGGAGTCCCCCGGCCGCAATATTGCAGGGGTAGAGGGGACTGATGGCCGGGGTGTGGGAAGCACTGGGACAGATGTCGAAAGGGACATGGGGAGGACCTCCATGTGATGTGAGCGACTGGATACACATCGGATCCATACTCAAAGGCCATCGGTAGGGGGAGTGGACCTCATACCCAGTGCAGTGGGTGCTGGAAGGAGTCATACCCAGAGCATGGATGTCGTGAAGAATCCATCAGATTTTCAGATCAGTGGAATGTAATGAGCCTTCATGATGGGTGGAACTACCACGGATTGGTCCGCGGTGGCCATTGTCTGTGCCCGAGACCGGGAGAGTCGACCCAACCTGCATGTAGGGCGGTCGGGGCCTCGATCCCCAGTCGGGCATGTGACTGCCCCTACTCAACGTGTGCGGGGGTTTGAAAGCAGGATTCAGCAGCGGCTCGGGCCATAGTGGTTTTTTAACGTTGGTTGCCCCAGGATGGGCATTCTCTTCCACTCGCGCCCGATGCTGGAATCAGGTCAGATAGGTTGGAGTCAGCGGTGCGGAAACACCGATTGCCTGGTCCTCAGCCCGGGGAGTCGGGCGATGACGTCGACGCAGCCTGACGGGGGTTTCTTGCCATTAAACCCCTGGGACGGGGTCTCCGATCGGGCGGACCCGGACATCCCCCCACCCTCATTGGCATAGGGGAAAGATGTTTAAAGGCGCTCCGGGGATAGGCTCCCCTAAGCGGTTGAATGTCGGAGTGGGGGAACGGCGGCTCCCTACGCGGCCCTCGGGGGCGGGCGACGATAGTGGGGTGCAACCGCCTCTATATCTAAACGGGGCCAGGCCCCCTGGTGGGGATGATCCCTTCCTCATCGTACCTATAAACCAAGTCATGGATCAACCTTCTATGGATGACTTATGACGGGGAGATGGGGCGTGAGCGCCTGACAATCATGGAAATCAGAGCCGGAGTGACTGTGGAAAAAGAAGGACCGCGCGGGGTAGCCGCGCTGGTGCTTGCCCCTGCCCCCTGCACCGGGTGGGCAGGGTGGCGATCGATCTCCGAATGCAGTGATCAGATTTCTGGAAGCAGGGAGATGAACCCATTAGTACTAATAGGAATAGAAATCGACAACCAATAGCCCAGCGTCGTTCCATCATCCGTGGTCGGCGAGAGGGATCCACGCTGGCGACGTCGTAGAACGGAGTGCACAACATCCTGACTGCCTCAACCCCTGGCGGGTTTTCACATCCCGGTGATAGGTACCCGGACTTGGTGACATGCAGATCTTCCAACATCCCGAACGCTACCTCTCCCCATATTTAGGAGAAGAGATTCACGTCGGGTTCACCATTTTCTGTTTCCGACGCTTTTTACGCCGGGGTGCGTGGCGCGTGTCTGTCACGCATTGGGAGGACGCGCGGCTCGCGGCCCCGCATTGTTGCTTTCCAAAGGTGGGTGGCATCCGTTCCATATTCAAGGACATCTGCTCCCTTGATCGAAACTAGGATGATGGGATTTTGGTTCTTCCTTTCGTGGATTCCTCCTTGGAGCTCGTCACCTAATCAGGGTCCTCCCTCATAAGTTTAAGAGGGGTTTGGGAAGCTCATTCTCGGTGCCATTTCTGCATGGACGCCAATTAATTATGCTGCTTTTTTTCGGGATTCTCCCAGGGGTCTTTTCGGGGGAAGCAACCTTCGGTGAGGAGAATGGTCACGTTAGGGTGTCGTTGGGAAAGTCTTGACTATTGGGATCAGCATGTATGTCTTCTATCCCTTATCACAGGGCTTCTCAAAGGGCGTGGGAAGCCCGAGGCATCCCACATCGAACGCGGGGAATTGTGTACCATCTGAGGGTTTCCTCAGCTTCCCATGTTTAACGCGGGGTATGCCGCAAGTTTAACGTCTTGCGGAGACGGATCAGACTGATCGAAACACTGAGAGTGGCTCAGATTGAAGGAGCCCCTAGGGGGAAAACCGATGTTAGGGGCCAACACGTGGGCGGCTTCCCGGATACTATTGAGTAGGATGGGGTGGCATGATCTCATCGGGATGTGGCAGCCCGGGGTAAGGATTAGGATGGATGATGGAGTGAGTCACAGGGCTTATGCTCTGAGGCGGCCCTAAGGGGGGATACAGTTTAACATCATGCGGGACGAGATACAGTTTAACGTCATGCGACATGAGGGCATACAATTTTAACGTCATGCGGGACGAGTGATCTGGGGCTTACGCTCTGAGGCAGCCCATGGGGGGTATGGGTGTTACGCTCTGAGGTGGGCCCATGGTGGATATGGGGAACCGACGTGGAGAGGTCGGAACGACCAGGTGGTGGGATTGAAACCTCGTGGAGGCTTCCTACGTACCCATGCGTTAGCACAGATCAAAGTCCACGTAGTTTTGATGGCATGGGGATTACGCTTTGAGGCAGCCCACAGGAGGATTTCATGGTCGATGCGCGCTCAAAGCCCACGTGAGTCATGATCGTGTGTGCAAAACAAGAGGCAGCAGGGGACCATACGATCATGTCGCGAAGGGTGCATCCGTGAGAGGTGGAATGGGGCTTACGCGTGGAGCTGCCCAAAAGAGGATACATGTGTTTACGCATGGTTGGCGGGCCCTAGGTGTCGGGGCTTACTCCAGAGTGGAGGCCCGTGGTGCAACAAAGCACAGTGGGAAAGGGGACTCCACTGGCCTTGGCAGGGGGGAAGTACGAAGATGCATGGGTTCAACCTTCCGTAAGAGATGCTAGGGGCTTACGCTCTGAGGCAGCCCTTCCCCCGTGGACAAACGCCACTCCAACAAGGAGGATCTCATTCCATGCGGGGAAGATTCCATTCATGTGGAGACGAGAGGGCGTAATGAATTTACGAGCTGGGGGGGGACCCTGCGTGCGAAGCACGAGGTCGGACCACAGTTTAACGTCATGTGTTAAGGACGAGGTGCTTAGCAGTTTAACGTCCCTGCAGCTTGGATGAGGTGGGTTCGCTCCACACCCCTAGGGCTTACATGCCCCAATTCCCTCTACCCCTTGTGGGAGGGAAGGCATCGGCAAAGCCATAATGAAGGGGGGCCGCAGGGAGAACCATTGGGGGTCCACGTTAGCGTGGCTATGAGAAGAAGTAATAGCGTTAGCGTGCCTATGCGGAGAAGCATAAGGAAAAGCAATGCAACAGGAAAACACCGCCGAAGGGACCTTGAGGTTACTTAGTACGAGCTTGGGAGGCCGTTATGGGAATACAAATGCATGGCGTGCATGCCCGGTAGGGAAGACCTCAGGTTCCGGCGTAGAAAGGGCATCCAAGGGGCGTCTAGGTAAAGGGGTCCTGGGGGTTTGCGCGCAAAAGGAAGGTTTGCGCACAAAAACACTAGGATGGAGCGCAATAGGGCCATAGAATTGCGTGGATTGGTGATTGCATACAAGGTATTTCTGTGCGTAGAAGGGGATTGCGCGCAATGGACAACAGTCACACACAAGGGAAGTACCCGGACGAGAAGGAAAAATTCACTTAAGCCGGTGGAGTTGCGCGCAAAAGGCGAACCCCGAGGAAAGTTTGAACGAAAAAGGGGGATTACCTGGAAGTCATATTGCGCGTGGGGTGGAGTCGAATTGCGCACACGGGAGCCGATCCAAATTCCTCAACCCCCAAACCATCTGGGGGTCACCTTCTATTTATAGGCATCAGCTGGCACGGAATCCAGGCGGCGTTGCAAAAGTTTCTGCGACGGGGAACTGTTTGGCGCACAAAGCTTCACCGTGCGGAACCGGGGCGCGCAAAAATTGCGTGCACCAGTGGGCTTGATTCTGCGAATCCCGAGCATGATTTTCGAACACATATTTATTTTCGCGCAAGCCCCTATTTTATTTCGCGCACCACTTCCCGGGCCTCTGGACTGGGCCCTCTGATTCAGAATAGGACTTCGCATTTCCATTTCAAAAAATCCTCTAGGAGTTGCGGGACTTTTTTTCGGCATCTACAGTAGGGAACAACACTTCCATTCATTTAGTACTCCAACAATTTCCCCATAAATGATTTCTTGAAGAATAAGAGGCTTCGGGACCTCCAGGGTGTCTCACTACCCATACCCCTCTAAAAAGGCCTTATAAAAGGGAGAGGATGGATGTGGCTTTTATACCATGCCCAAAACCCAATCGGTCTCTAATGTGGGATTAGGAAATAAGTGTCATGACAGGTCACCCATATGTAATGATGTGACTCCCCTAAAACCAATAATTATGATCCATCGTGAACACACTATCAGTCACTTAGGACTTTAATGTGTGTTGATGGGGTCCCTATCCTCATTATACACTCTCTCTCGGTTAGAAAAAAATGGTCTTTCCATATTCATATCCTCTCATCTGAATCCTAAATTCGAAACTGGGATCTAAGATCCATCGAAATGATAAATACCTGTATAAACAATGAGGAGTGACATATTGGAAACCATGAATCATGTAGATCATAATAACTCAAGGTTCGTAGAGTACACAGGTAATGCAGAGGATAACTATATATAACAGGTGTCGATCCATCCTTAACAAAAGTAGTGAAAACATGAATGGATTAGTGATACATATGGGCATCGATAACTATAGACTTTTTTTTTAACAGCTCATGGGGAACCATTAATTTAGTAAAACATAATAAATAAATCTATAATACGAAAATATTATTGGGTGGGGATTTTCATATACATATGAACACATATGTAAATTTAAATGTATATATTTATATAAACACATATATGTAAGGGTATCAACATGTGTATTAATAATAGTTAAATATACGTAAGAGTAAAAAATATAGATTACAAACACACAACAATATATATCAATAAATATGATTTTTTTCATACCGAATTTCATTTGATGGAAAATTATAATTCACAATATATCCATAGCAATAACACCTCACAACCATAAAAAATATTCACATGATACATCTACATCATTATATTCTTTTATAAAAAAATAGTGCATCAGAGTGTCCCTACAATATCCCAATATCATCAATCATGACACGTCTCACTGCCTATGATATCCCTTATCACATTTATTGATAATAACATTATAGTTCAAAAAATTATTATAGTAACTAGTGATTACAAAAATATTTATTAGAAATTCAATTATTCCAATATAATCTTTACCAACATGTGGTTTCTTATGAAACATTGGTCTTCCGTATTAGCTCTATGCTGCTGAAAATCTTTTTGGTCTGAAAAATAATTGTTCTACAGAAAGAAAAATTTCATGGGAACTATCATGATGCCACTTAAAATATGTTTCAATTATTTAAGTCTCTTTTTGTATGTATCAAAATATTCATCATGTGCCATATAGAATTAAATGTATTATTGTACTTATTATACATTAACACTTTGACATAAAAAAAGATTTTATTTATTGATCACATGTTCTTTGAAGTAATAAGACTTCTAGAGGATATCAATGACACTAATATTTTTTACTTACATTAGTTAGAATATGTTTAGAGATATTTATGTTATTTGTATTCTCATTGATAGATATGTAGGGATGGTATAAATATTGATTTTATATATTATTATACAAGTATTATCCAACTATTCCGAACATTCCTTAAAATTATTCACACGTAGATGTTTAATACTGGTGATTATTGTTACAAACATTTACTTTATATGATGGATCCAATATGAATCACCATAATATTTTCCATGTAGAATGAATCCAATTTAGAATACATCATCTTTTAGTCACTTCTTCCGGCCTAAAAATGGGGTCATGTGATATTCTGTGTTACAACATTAAATTATAATACATACTTCATTTGAATTATTATATCATAACCTTGGACTTCAATATATAACACCCATCACAACACTTTCTCATAACCATCATGTTTATTCTTTCTTCCACATTAAAAAAAATATATATCAGAATACATGAAAATGATATGAGACATTACTAAACATTCCATCATTAGTTCTTCCATAAATATTGATTAACATCGTACTTTATCTGGCCAATTAGACTCTACATTATGATAACTGATATCATTAATGATGATATCAAAATTTTCCTTCCTGTATTATAGATCATTGTCACTTTTACATCATCTAACTTCAACTAATCCATTCACAATTGTTTGTTTTAATACTCATCACCACAACACATTATTCATGATGAGATATATCTATGATTATAGATCATAATATATCCATCTTATCATAAATATTTCATGTTTCTATAATGACCATGATTCGTATTAGTGACATTACTATTGTGTGTGTTAGAAGTGACAAAAAGTATATAGAGAAGATTTCATGTTTGATTTCTACAGTAGCATGTGTGAGACAACATGAACTATATAAAAGTTATGAATGCCTCGAAATTAATAAAAATAGAAAAATAATGAGTTTTTATAATTTTTAATTAAATTAAATAATTTAATTAATTAGTACTAATTCAAAAAATAGTAAAACATAGAATAAAAATAATATAATGAATTATATTTTGAAATAAAGTAAAAGTACACTATATTAAAAAATCTATAATAAATGTATGACATATATGAATTATATGGGGATAAAACACCATGAAAAAACCTAGAATCAAATTGTGAAAGTTAAGGCTTACCATCCATTTTAGTGTATTGTGGTGGATTATTATGTATTTGGTTTTATGAGAATCTCATATAAATCCAATGTAGTGAAATTTTTTTACAAAACCCTATTAATTTTAAAAAGGTTATATGTAGAGACCTAATAATTTTATTAAAAATATATTATTTATTTTTATAATGTTGTGATCTAATGAAAAAATATAGCTTTGAATTTATTGAAATGTGGAACTTATTGAATTTCTACAACATAAATTCATTAATTTGAATATAAAAATAGATTTTACTTTCAAAATTATTTATATTTAGTTATCTTTATTTTGTATTCTAATTTTAATCACTAAATATTTGAGATATCAATGATACATAGTTATATTTTTTAGAAGAATTATTGCATAAAAATTGTATAACTCAATTAATTTTTTAAAAATAATTTTTTCATGAACAATGTCCTTGGAATGAAGAATAAAATTATCATACAAAAATGGAATTGGATTGATAAATCATTAATAAATTATTGTTTAGTGGATAATATTTATCTTATGGTTGGGATTTGGAATTTTTGTGTTTTAGACCTCTAGGAGGACCTTCTATCTAAAAGTAGAGGATAAATACTATAATTGTTTTTATTAATACATTTCTTTTAGAAATATTAATTATATATTATTAGAGATATTATATGAAATCCTTCTCAAGATAGTATTTTTGAAATATAAGCGAGTCCATGGCACGTATTTTAATTTCCTAATGATTATAATATTTTATTGTTTAGTTTTTAATATAAATCCATTTACTTAATTATTTTCTATAATTAAATTTTAATAGGGATGTATCTGAGAGGGTAGTTTGACAAACCTCCCCACCTCTCATTATATTTTATATATGGCCATCTCAAGGCCACATAAATGATGGTGATGGTGGCCTGTTCTTCACCAGGTTAACCTATTGTTGAGTAAATTTTATGTGAGGGATATAAGTTAAAGGAATCAAAAGAAAGATAACTGGGAATGTTGCGGATAAAAATTTTCTCATTTATATTTATTTTAATAATTTGGAGTATTTCAACAAAAAGTGATTTAAAAACTCAATATTCAAGCTATGATAGGTTTGATGATTCCTTCATAAAAAAGAGAGATGACTGACCATGTCAGGGGGTTGTTATAGGTAGTGGTCCGCTATAAAAGCCAAAAAATTATTTGTCCAGTAATTTATGATATTTGAAGTGTTGGAGGTGATTTGAGAGAGTTACAGATGAATTGTGAAATAATAGGTGAGTTTTTACTTCTATAATAAATCAATATATGGTTTATTACATGTAATGTATCATTTTTTCCAACATTTATAATGGTCGTATCCTTCGTTGTGGTGAAGAGGTCATTGTTTTGAGAATATAACTAGAGGATCCATTGGATCCCTTGAGGTGTAAACTATATAATTGGGTTTTCTATTTTGAAAATATTTTAATAATAAATTTACATCTTATATGATGGTTTTGATATATATTTTCTTATATTTTATACCAAAAATGGAGAGAAGATAAGTTGTGGTATAATAAATGACATGTTATGAGTAGAGAATATTGTGGTTTCATATCACGGTCTAAAGGGATGTTAAGAAGATCAAGTCATGTTATTGTTTCCACATCATGGTTTTGGTCAATAATTTAGTACTGAAAATATATTATCCTTGGATATATAATGATTTTAGGACATAAGTTACTGTGGTTTCCATATTTTCCTTGATGGGCCCAATTTATGAAGTTGTTTCGGGAACTATGTCATGGTTTGGTACTCCAAAAATCTAAATATAAATTTATGTTTCTATTTATTCACATTTGATTATATTTTATTTTTTGTGGCCATAGGAAATAAACAAGATCCTTCTTTTTGGATTTCGGTTCCTTTTTTGGATCCTTGAGTCCTTATTATCCTAATATTTTATTTTCAAGAGCTATATGAATTATCGTTTTCTTTATCTCTCTTTTTTTCTTCCATATTAATAGTATCCAGATAGTAGTTTACATACTATTATTATATATAATTTATGTGAGGTTGATTGGTTATAGATAAGATATATCTATTTATGTGTATATTGAATCTTGCACATTAGAATTCACATTTTTGGAAAATTAATAATTTAGAATCAAATAGAAGTAGGGGATTTTAACGTTTATTTTGTACTTGTTATGAGAATTTTTATAGTTTGGTGGATTTGGTGATAGATAATTACAATTAATCCCATGAAACTATATAATATGTAATATAATTTTGTGGATTGTGTGTGGAGGTGAGGATTTAATTGTTATGGAACAATTAACTAATGAAAATGAATTAATATTTATGTAATTAAAGTCGGGAATATGAATAGATTAATGGAATAAACAAAATAAAAATTAAAAAATGTTGATAAAAATTAGAAATTAATAAAATTGAAATTTTTTATATTACCATTGGATAATGTTATACCGAACCTGATCTTTAATGTCATTTGAGTTTCATTTGAAAAAATCAGAAATGTTATTGACATGCTAAAATTCTAGGATTGGTTAGAGTTATATGATTTTGATGAAGTGGAGAATTGTATATATATATTTTTTAATATAAGTTCATTTATGAGGTTATACAAGGAGATTTAGACATATTACCAAGATTGTGATGTATAAGAAAAACTAAAAGAGTTTATTGAACTTTATTTTTGGATTAATCTTAAGTGTTGTTTTTATTATTCTTTAATTTAAATTGGTCATGTGTTATGTGATTTGAAATGATAAACATATTATACGGTGCTAAAGAAATATTACATGATTATGTTTCTCTTTATTTGAAATTTTCTTACATGGGTTTTAGGGAAGTATTATTCTCTTATGTTGAGGTAATTAGAGGTGTATAGTATTCAGTAATGTGAAGCTAATTAAATTTATTTGGATTTCCTATTTCTAAGGTGACGTTAAGGATGTGATATTATTTAATATTACGGTGATTCAAGAGATATGTTTTCCCACCGTAAGAAAAAAATTATATTATTATTGGTATACATATTTAGTTATTTTTATTTAATCTATATGGTTCTCTTTATGGTTGATGATATTTTTCAGGGTTCAATCATCTATCAGTATGGGTTTGGGTAACATGAGGTGATATTTTTTGTATTGGATATGAAATCATGGTGATTGTGATGTTGATATATATTTTAATGACATGTGGTGGAGGTAACATATAATGAAATTTCATTATTTTATAGTGTTGATTGATATTTATATATTTCATTCATTATGTCTTTTTTATTCATTTTCATTTCGCAAATGAGATATTAGAGAAGTGAAAAACAATGTATAATTGAATTCAAAACCAATTATTCACTAATTTTAGACATATAAGATCATGATGATGGTGATATTATGTATTGTTAGTTCATCCATGAGGTAATATTTCTATGCGTTCTTTGAGTCATATGTTGGTGTCATTCTATTGTATTTAAAAAAATCATGTTTTGGATTTGGATTTTTCATCATCATACTCATGTATGTGTTTATTAATTTTATGGTAAGTTTTTTTCATAAATATAGATATGGTTATAATTTGGGTTTTTTATTTTTATTCAAGACAGTTAATTTATCTAGTAATTTTTGTTTTATTAATATTATTCTTGTCTTTGATATATGACCTATTAGAGTTTAGTTTCATGGGTCACACTTGATATCCTTGCAATATTAGAAGGTTTCTATCTAGGTCAAGCCAGGATAGTATTGTATTATAGATATTGTTATCATATAGATATTTTTATAAACACTGGCGAGGACTGAATGTGTAGGTGACGATATCATACATCCCAATATTAGCATGTGAATTAAACAAGTTAAATTAGATTGGGACATAGAGGACCTATCTGATTCTATATTAAATTTTATTTGTTAATGAATAATTACTAGGGTGATAGTGCGTTGATAATAATGTTTTATGTTGATTTGGGCTCATAAATCATAGATAAATGGGTCTTTAAAGTTATATATATGGTGTAGTTTATTATTTTTTGTTATTAAATTTAAGGTAGTTTGAGTATGGCCATTAAGATTTTCCATGGGGTGAAATATATTTTTGGCCTTCAGTTATGATTTAGGATCATTTAAATCATATAGAAATAAGAAATTGGGTGAAAATAGAATATTTGGATGACCATCAGTTAGTGGACCCAACAGTGTAAAATGTGTGAATAGTTTCTTCACGGGGTTTTATATGAAAATTTTTACCATATTATAAATTATATGATTCTAATAAAGAAAATTGTGGTTGTTGAAACAGGATGACATAGAATTTTAAATCATTCAAGAGGTATAGGATAATTGTATTCCATTACTAGTGTGATTTTTAGGTAGGTAATCATGGAAGTGGTGGAACCGATACTTTGGTGATCATTATGTAACTATGGTAATGTCAGATAAATTCTGAGAACCATTTTGGGAAGATATTCTAGATTCTAATCTAC
Source organism: Viscum album (assembly GCA_963277665.1). NCBI lineage: Eukaryota > Viridiplantae > Streptophyta > Magnoliopsida > Santalales > Viscaceae > Viscum > Viscum album. Next base: position 517,916,858 of record OY728135.1, on the reverse strand, counting down.
ACTTAGTGTAGTAAAACGATATATTACCTATTAAAAAATAAAGTACTTTTGTTATTTGTAAGGAGGGATTTTCATAAGCTTTTTACAATAATTCATTAACTTACTAACTAAGAAAGAGTTGATTGATCACCACATTGAGAGGGGATTTTATCCCATGATCCTGTAGGACCCTGAGATACCCTGAGAGGGGATGGGTGAATTAGGGTGTCAACTTTTTCTTCTAATGTGATGGATATTGTTCCCATAATGTTATGAAATCATTAATCTTCTGTGATGGTTGTGATCATAATTCATACATTCTCATGCCAAGAGACGACACAAAAGAATTTTACTTAGTTTAACGCAAAGTGCTTTGTCTAAGGAGCATATGATGAAAGTGTGTCAGCCATACCCCAGTCCAATAATCTTTACTAGTTTTGGAGGAAAAATATATGACACAATAATTATATTAAAAGAAAACTACCATTAAAATGGCTTAGGAATAGCTCACTATGTCCCTCATAACAGTTTCATCGACTCTCCTTAGCACGCTGCCTTTGTACAAGTCATACTCAGTTTACCGAAAAAGAAGTATCATCAATGGATTGGAATTAAAGACTTTTTCCTTGACATAGAACGAGGATCTGTTTTCATATAAAACCTGAATTTATGCACACTGAAATCCATGTTTACAAAAAACGGATATTCGAAACTGCCTTTCGCGAAGCTTATTCACAATGCTCACACACATCATGAAGCACCCTGTATTTACATAACAAATTTCCTTTGCGAAGATATCCTACCTTTGTGAAAAAAAAACCTCAGAAATATCATAGAGTCAAAGTGGTATACCCCATCATTGTGAATCATCCTTTAAACAAGATAATTTTCATCTATCAAGATGTAGTTTTTCACGAGGCTCAAGCATGCATCGCGAAGTGAAATCAGAGATCTTTCATACCTTGATTGATTAACATCTTCTCTAAAAATTTTCATTTCAAATCAATTGGTATATCCTCATATTTATAGTATTGGATGTCCGTGAGGATCCACCGCCTTTTTATGGGTTTTTATATCATTCAAAAATGTTTTTGTGGCGCTCATACCTTTTCAAATCTCGATGGAAATATTCCGAAAATGATGCTCATCAAAATAATGGTGCATTCCATCAAAACCCTTCAAAAAACTCTTTTTAATTTTAGAGGTTTCCATCAACAATCATGAGCCTCAAATTCCCATAATCGTGGAGAACACCAACTCCATTCTCGATGCACATCGTAATCATGGACCACACTATAAAACAAATGCATGACATCATGAAACACAACTTGTGTAACGAACATTCACTAAACCCATTACTTTTCTATATATTCATTAAGACTTCAAGAAAAATTACTTTTCACTTTGAAATACATCCTCTAAATTCGTGAATTTTTTCTGGAAAACATTGTGAAACAATGCCACCATCAAAACTATTGTCATCATGAATGTTAGGAACCATTTCCAAGAAAACTTCCTGATCTTCCTTGTCTGTATTGATAACAAATAAAAACCATTTTCCATTTCCATCAAAGAACAGACTTAGTTCCAAAAGATCCAACAACATGCTATGACATTTAATCTAACATAATATATTATGGTTCTTAGAAAAGAAAAGGCCATATGAAGATATTTTTATAGATAAGTGGAGAGAAATTTTATAGTGGATAATTGAGTATAGTGTATAAGGGATTCGGGAAGAGGAACAAATTGATATTAGGTAGCTATGAATTCATTATATGAACCCTTACTCATGTTTCTTATAAGATGGTATTCTATTTAACTTATCTTCTAGTGTTGACATGAAATGTTTACTTTTGGATATTTAATACATTGGTATTTTATGTATATATTATATCTGGATGTTTAGAATAGAACCAAAAACATTATAATGGTAGAGAAGATTGATCAATGATTGGGATATCATTTGATGAGGGTGAATGAGGAAGATACATATAATACAACATTCATATGTCACTATATGTATTTTTATCTTGTAGTAATACTCTTCAGAATCAAAAATACACTAATGGTGTTCATGTGTTGATGAATTTAGTGTTTCATGAGTTCTTGGACCAATTCATAGTGGTGTTTATTGATGAAATCTTAGTTTACTTAATAATGGTGAGGGATAATGTATTGAATTTTGGGATATATTATACATTTTTGATAACATCGATTGGTATTGAAATTTTCAACGTATGAGCTCTTGATTTGTGAGGTTCATTTTTTTGGGAAATCCCTGTCACAATAAGGTATTGTTGTTTAGACCATGTATATTGAGGTTGTTTTATTTTGATATCACCCAAGAACATTATAGTGGTGTATAAATTTATTCATTTGGATGGTTACAATAAGAGGTTAATGTATAATTTTCCTCGAATAAGAAAACCATTAGATTATTTACCCAAGAAGAATATGGAATTTTGTGGATAGATCAATGTTAGGTAGAGTTTTTGTATTTGAAATATAAGATGATCAGTTATCATGTCTTTCATTTGACAGAGGGAGGATTCATGTGAAAGTTTTATTGATATGCCTCCCATAGGGGTCTTGAAAGCATGTTTATGTAAGAGTGGTAGAGGATATATTATGGCTCTCAAAATTTATGAGCCCATAAGAACAATTATTCCTCTATTTTCATGATCTTATGGTGGTTAGTTTTTCATTGATGTTGTTGAGAAGTTATCTTATCAAAGCATGTTTTTTTGTCTTTATATATTATAATAGTTTTTTATATATCCAATATCTATGGGATGTGAAAATTTTCAATGTATAATAGAAATTTTCATACAATTCTGTATCTTCAAGATCTCTTATACTCTAGGGAATGGTAATGTGGTTGATGATTGACATAGTAGGAAGATGAATAGTAATAATGTTCATGAGTGTAGATTAAAGTAGAGAATGATAGATAAAATCTTTGTTTTACAATATAGACATGGAGAAAGTAACTAGTGGAGTTTTTTTAATATGATTATGGTACAATTTCATTTGTTACATTAAGTAGAGGAATCATTGTTGGGATATTTGAGGTTGAAAGTGTTGAGATACCATACAATTCAAAGAGATCCCCATAATGGATGGAAATAGGATCTTGAACATTGATTGTTGTGTTATCAGAAGATATTTGTTCCTTGGGTGATGTAAGATATTGTTTTCCATGACTTACATAGAACACATTTAGAATTTTATAACACCCAAAACATTTTATGGTGTGTTTCTCTTAAAAAAATTCAATTCATTAGATAGGGTATATTGCAGAAAAGCACTGAGTCTCTATGATAAAACACTTGGTTATTATAGATATAATCACAAACATATACATTAAAAATAAATTTTCCACTTTTGTGTTTTTAATTTCGAAAAATGGATATACAAGGTTTCGATCAGGGTGATATTTGGAGGCTAATAGAATCAAGTTAATTTTCAGTGAATATTAAATTACCCTTATGAATAAAAACATACCCTTAAGAATAGAAACATACCCTTATGAATAGAAACAGACCCTAATGAATAGTAATAAGGGCCATATGAATGGTAACCTTACCCATAGAAGTGTAAATAAAATTTAGGCACCTTAAAAGGGAAGATGAATATTTTACGTGTTGGTATTTTTTTGATTAAAAGATGAATATAATTAAAATTTAAATTTCTCATGTTTTGAAAATTATTTTGGAAAAATGATGTTCATTTTTTAATTCTACATGTCAAAAAATGGATAGGATGAATTTTTGATATTTTTCTGAAATACATGAATTTTTGTGAATAGTAAAATACATTAATTTACCTAATAAATACAGTATAATTTAAATACACTATTCCTAGAATCATGAGTAATGTAAGCACCCAAATCTCGAACTCACATGAAATTATTACTATTATAGGTCATGTAATCCTTAATATTTCTTATTTTGTAGAGAAATAATAAATTAATGAATATAATATTATGAAAACCCTTCTTCCTTCCACTATAAATACCACTCCTAACACCCTCATTTCATAACACCTCTCAAGCTTCAATCCTTGCCTATATTCTGCTCAAATCACACCCCAAGAGCCCCCCACTTTTCTAACAGCCCTTGATTGCCTCAAAATACCAAATCCTCTCCCCTAAAGGAGATCACAAAGGAAGAAAGATTGAAGAGGTAAAATCCTCTTTTCAATTCTTATGTTTTATTTACATGTTCCTTTGTTATCATTTCTATTCTCATATCTTCTCACCTAAGTGTTATGTAAAAATAGTACCACACTGGTACTGTAATGTTGTTAAGATAATGGAATATTGTCACGTACATGAATTATTTTAAATTTAGCTTTCATTTAATTTCCATTATCTACAATGTTTTGGGGGCTTCCTAAGCATTTTTTAGGAAAGGGCTAGTTTTTCATGATTTGGGCCAAACCGTGACCTCATTTTCGGATTTAAAATCCAATTTTGTTTCTTTTATAAAATTTTCACCCATTTTAATTTCTAAATGGACTCCCCTGACCTATTAACACCCCCATTCCAATTTGGACCCTTTAGAAATCCATAATAATGTTTTATTTAGGTTTTTATTTAAAGAATTGGGCCAGCCTGAAAACCTATTTCCAGTTTTAAAAAACAATTTTTTTAATCAATAAGTTATTCAATTTTAAGGATTTGTTGATGATTTCATGTGTTAACCAAGCCCACTGAACCCAGCCATGCACCCCTCCTCTTTCCCCCCTCTTTGGAGGTTGTTTATATCCCGATTTAATAAAAAACATCCTATAGTTTCTCTATTCGAGACGATTTCTAAAGTTAAATTATTTCCTTAATAACTCGTTCATTTATCACTATTTTACCACCATTAAAATTCTTACATGATCTCCTCATATTTTTTCTAACCACCATTTAATGTTTGGCTAGTTGAAAATTTAGATACTGGTGGATTTAGGTCGATTTCTCCATGATTCATTCAAGTAAGTCTTCCTCCCTTTTCTTCCATTTACTTTGGGTTTCACCCCACTTTCTGGATGTTCCAAAGTGTCCAGAATATTGTATTAGGACATATGGATTTAAATGGTGTTATTTTAGAGTAATATTGAGATTTTAGGTTTCTATTCACTTGCTTCTGGTGCAACGGTGGTGCACTTGATGTTTCACACCAAGATTTGAGGGATTCGACACTTTCGGTTGGTTATTCCTTGTGTAAACAATTATTATTGAGTCATATTGATATATTTTATCATTATTAATATTCCTTGTATGTTTTTTGTGGTGTTAAAACTATTCATTATTGATTTGATTAAGAGTTTAATTTTATAGTTTCATTTTTAGCTTGAAATTGGGTGTTTTTCAAGTGTAACACTTGAGGTATTTTTTGGGTGTATTTTTGAACATAGGAAATTGGTTTAATAAATATATTTTTGGATACTAATTATACTTTGGTTATGTCTTGGTGTGACTTAGGTTTGGAAAGTGCGTTTTTTGAATGGGTTTAAGGTGTAAAACCATGTTTTATTTCTTGGAAGTGATTTTGAAAACGTGTGTTTTTAATGTGGATCTTTTGTCGTATTTTTTGAGGTATTTGTATAACACAAGGGGGTTAATTAATAAATGTTTTTCGGGATACCAATTCTGTTTTGAATTGGTGTATGTGTGATTTTCTCGTTGAAAGATGGTTTTGAAATGGTTTTTTTGTGAAAACCTTGGGTACTCTCCTTGGAATTGTTTCATGAATGTTTTGAATGGTTTATTGATTTATATAAGAGGTGAAACCATATTGGAAAATAGTTTTTGATTGTGTATATTTTGAAATGGTACATTTTAAATGTGAATGGGGATCTAATGTGAAGTGTATCCTCATGGAAATGTTTTATAAAAATATATAATGGATTTACTGAAATGTGAAATAGGTGTGAACGTGATGTGGGCTGTTTGGGTGAGTGTGAAGTGAAAAATAGATATTGTTTATGAAAAAGGGTTTTAGGAAACATGTGAGTTGGGTGTTATGTGATGTTAAACATATTTTTAAATATTTTATAAAATTGTTAAAGGATGTGTTGGATTGTGAAAGTTATGAAAAATGTGTTGTGGGCTATTTTTGGTGGGAGTTTGATTTCAAAATGCTTTTGAACAAAAATTGGATTTTGGGAATTGTGTGATGTACATGGGGTTGTTTGGTTAATGTGTGATGTGGAAATGATATTTTCACGTGATGAAAATAGTTATTTTCTTATTTAACTTTTTTGATCACTAGAGGGAAACCTGGGTATCTATGTGGGTGGACGTGTACTTGTATGCTAGTGAATATGGGGGGTTTGGCCTCAGTTTCATGCAGCATTACTGACACTTACAAAACTAACTAAACCATGATGATGATTATTGGGACCACAAGGTTATGGGTCTTTTCCTGAAAAGTGGCTCGTGTGGATGAGAACATATATTATGATGGTTACTCTCACCGAGATACAAGGTACCTGGGACCCACAACGAACTAGTGCCTAGGGGTTATTTTCTATTGCTTCTTCTCATTAGATTATTTGAGCTTACCATCGGCATATGGTATTGTTTGATGGAAATTTTCAGTATTTATGGAATTTATTTTAAAAGTGATGATTCTTTAAATTATCCAACTTGAAAACTGTTTTTATTTTTAAGTTGCATATTTTAGAAATTGTAACTAGAATTTTCTATTTATGAAAACTTGCAATATTTTCATCTTTGAATTTTATCACATGGAATATGTCATTTGTGTAACCCTACTATTAATTGGATCACACCCTACTTACACCCTTGGGTGTAATTATACTTGGGGTATTTTTGTTTTTGTAGGTTGGGTACAATTTTTAGTTCCAGTGGTTTGGGTTTCTAGCAGGTCCTTGGCGGTGATGTCTTATGGAGATGGCTTGAGGATAGTGCCTCTGGCCTTGTGGTGATTTTTAGGCTATTTATTTTCGCTTTTGTACATTTTTTATAGTCCCTGTGAGTTGTTATAAAGAATTTAATTCAGTTTTGAATTTTTGTAAAAGAGTGATTGGTTTGAAAAATTCATATCCGTTTTTTTGGGTTCATTTGTTGTTTTAAGTTATAAACTCGGAAAAATCATTCCAAATTTACAGTTTATGATACCTGGGAACCTGTTCCATACTGTGAGGATTAGGAATTTCCTTCGATCCTTTACATGGGCTGAGTAGGAACCAGTTTCGATGGCATCCCAATTTGGTTTGTGAAAAAATGGTATCAAGGGAGGTTTATGTTAATTGTTTGGGTCTTATTATTTGGTGAATAGTCAGGATATTATTGAGTTTGGATTGATGGGACACAACATTCCGGTTATGGGTAGAGTTTTGGATCACCACATATCATGATGGGATTCAAGTCACCATGGGAGGTCGGGACATATCTAATTCATTTGTTTTTTTTGGTTTGATGATGATTAGGGGAAATGAAATGAGAGTTGGGTAATTGTCACAGTGAGATCGCAGGGCCTAGAAATCCATGTGGAGCTATAGATATTTACATAGAACACTCTCTGTGATGGTTAAGTGATTGGAATATGGCCAACAACCATATGACCAAGTCACCCACCGAAGCTAGTTACCCCTCACATTATCTTGTGTCCTTTAGTTTTGAAATCCTGGACGTTTTGTTTTAAAGTAAAAATGACATGGTTTTAATAAATGTATAGTTTTTTTGAAATTATTTTCAAATAAAGAGGGAAGGGTTTTATTTTTGAAATTCTGGAACTAAAATTTCATAATTTTTTTATTGAATTAGGGAAATGGTGTGTTTACACCTCTTTTGAAATCAGGAAGTATGTTAAAGATGGTATTAAAAATGTGTTTCCAATTGAATTTTAAAAACTATTGAAAGTTGTTTTTATGAGATGAGATGTTTGTAAATTAATTTTTATTATTTGATTGTGTGTTTTCATTTGAATGATTGTGACTTTATGAAATGTTTTTTAGAGGTAATTTGAGTTTGATATCGTGGTTAGAGGTTTAGAGAAAAAAAGGTATTGGTTGATAGTTTTTGTTCTGAAAAGTGGAATGCATTTTTGATTTAACATTTGGTATTTCTGTGAGTGACCACATGAATGGGATTATATGGTATGATGGATGGTTTATGGAGTTTATGGATGGATACCAGGATGGATATGGGGAGGGTTCCCATTGTGGAATAGGAAGATGCATGTATGAGGCCCATGGGGTACCATAGGTGGATACGCTAACCGATGAACAATTTTCTTTTCCAACAAATGTTTTATAAGGAAAAAATAATGTTTTGATAACTAGATTGGGATGGTGTGTGTTATGTGTTTTTGAAAATTTTGATGTTGTTAGATGTTTTGAGTCTAATAACCCCTCTTATTTGAATCATGTTTTGGGTCGGTGTTTGGTCGATATGCTAGGTAGAAGGACCATTTAGTAGTATCTTTTGAGAAATGTTTCAAGATTCCATTACAATAAATTATTTCTTGTTTTTGGATCTTGTTGGATTCAATTTTTAACCAATATATTAGGTTGACTGGGTCCTTGGGTTTTCTCATTGGACAAGGTATGCCCCCATTAAGGGTTAGTGCACAACTGATGTGCATCCCTGATTGTATCACTGTTGGAAAATCCTCTAGTGGATAAATGTATGGAATCTATTTTTGAGATTTGTTGACTTAGTCTACAACTTTTCATTTTCAGGTTTGAGGATACTCTTGTAGAGGGAGAGTGCTCATGGATGGTTGAAAGAGACCATAGTTTCTTAAGTTTTATAATTCATCGATGGGTAAGTGGTATGGGGTTTTTAACAGGGATGAGTACCTAGATGGTGTCTAAGAGGTCCTCTCAGTTCTTTGTGGTCTCCTCAACTATGGAGTTCATGTTAAACTAACAGTGTGGGAAATCTGTTCACAAGAGGATATTATGGACACTTTCTGGAATTGTGTGTTGTTTGGGGACTTCACATAACGTCACTTTTCCATGTATTGTGTTTGTCAGTCATAATGGTCATTTTTGGTGATGCCTTGTGATGTATTATTCCCGTTTAACTATAAAGGTTATGGTTATGAAATCCTATGAGAGTATCTGTTATGTTGGGAGTACACCTTCCTTGGAAAAACATTAAAATCCACTATTTTTTAGGAAGGTGATTATATGTGTCCTTTCCTACCGTTGTTTCTTACCTGAAGAAACTAGGTGTGATGTGTGTGCATCTTCTAAGCCCTTATGTCAGTGAAATTTCATGTTAGGGAAAAGTGAGTGTGCATTGTGTCATATATTAGAAAAATTATTCGGGATTATCATATGTATAAACTATTATGTTCGAGGGTTTCCAAAACCTTACTGCAAGGCTGATGATGATTCAATCATTTGAGCTCTAGCCATAGCTCCTAGAGAGAAGCTGGAGCATAGTCATGGGAAATCACAGTGTCTTTTAAACCCTTGTACAAAGTCCTATACTTAGTATAAAATATTGGAAAAGTTTAAACTACTAGTTTCGTCATCTTGCTTATGCTGTTTCTGTTAGGTGGAAAGAGGTGGACATCGTTGTACCCATGTTATTGCCCAATGTCATTATTTTCCCCATGTTTTCCTTGGAGTTTTTTGAGCAGGGATGGGATTTTGGCTATATAGGCTGAGCACATGGTTTGTGCATGATTAGTACTGACTGTTTTCCAAAAGGCTACAAAAATATAAGGATTCCCATGGTTAGTTCATGGTTTCCCATACCTTGTGGACTAACCATTCAACCATGCCAACTCTTTAATTTTGGGTTCTTTTTGTGTCGGCCCATGCTGGTCAGTTAAGATGGTTGGTTCTTATGCTGGGGAGACCCACTATTAGACTAATGTATGTTCTTTTGGAGAGGTCTAATAAGAGCATACCCCTTGTACCAGGGAGTCCGTTTGGGCCTCCCCCCTATTAGTGTCCTAATTCTGTCTTCGGTAAAAATAAAATTAGGTTGTTTCTTATAGTGGGGAGATGATTTGTGCCTCCCCATGCTAGTAACTCAGTTTGGTCCTTGGTCTTGGCTTGGTTGTAGATAGTCTTGTTTGGAGCTATCTAACTTCATACATCTTACTTTGGTAAACTTTGGGATTAGAGAACTCCCAACAGTTTAGTTATAACAATGTAAGTATAACCTTGTTCGATGTTGTTATTTGTTTGGGTATATTTCTTGAGCCTTGTTTGGATAGTGTTTGAGGAGTTTTATTTTGGGATAAATCCAGAATGTGCTTGATCATTATAGAAAAGTGTTTTATGTCTCGGTTGTTACAGTATTCCTTCTTTAATTGATCCCTGGAGGTGTTTTTTCCATTGGTGATGAAGCTTGGGAAAGAAGTACATCTGGGTTTATAAGTTGGGTTTAGTTTTGGTATTTGAATTTGCTGTGGATTACTGGGGATGGAAGGTTTTTTTGTTGAGAAGAATTGTCACAACCATGACTTCTTTTAAATTTATTATTCATTTAATTTCTATTTTTTATTTGTTCTGGGGGTTTCCAAAACTTTTTTTACAAAGGGTGAGTTTTCATGATTTGGGCTAAACCATGAGCTCATTTCCAGATTTAAAATACAATTTTTGTTTCATTTAAAACATTGTCATTTTTTTACAATTTTGAACTCATTCTAATCCCTAAATGGCCTCCCCTGACCTATTAACACCCCCATTTTAATTTTTACCCTTTAGGAATCCATAGTAATGGAGGATTTATGGTTTTATTTAAAAGATTAGGCCAACCTAAAATCCCATTTCCAGTTTTTTCAAAAAGAAATATGTTTAATCAATAACTTATTCAATGTTAAAGATTTTTTGGTTATTCCAAATGTCACTCAAGACCATAGAACCCAATCACGCACCCCTCTTCTCCCCACTCTCTTTGGAGGTAGTTTACATCTCGATTTTGTACAAAACATCCTAGGGTTTCTCAATTCGATCATATTTATAAAAGTAATTTGATTCCTTAATAACTCCATCATTTTTCACCCTTTTCCCCCAATAAAATTTCTACATGATCTCCTCATCCTTGTTCGAACCTCCCATGAATTTTTGGTTGTTTGAAAATTCAGAAAATGGTGGATTTAGGTCAATTACTTCGAGATTCGTTCAAGTAAGTGTTTCTACCTTCCTTTTCTTCCATTTCCTAAGGGTTTCATCCCTCTTTATTGATGTTCCAAAGTGTTCAGAAGATAGGTTTATAAACTAGTGTTAGAAATGGTTTATTATTTATGTAATCTTGAGATTTTAGATTTCTCTTCACTTCATTGTGGTGTAGCAGTGGTGCACTTGATGTTTCACAGCAAGATTTGAGGGATTCAACACTTTCGATAGGTGGTTCCATGTGAAAACAATTATTAATGAGTTATCTTACTATATTTTATCATTATTCATATTTCTCATATGTTGTGTGTGGTTTTAAAACTATTCATCATTTATTTCGTTAAGATTTTAATTTTATAGTTGCATTTTTAGCTTGAAATTGGTTGTTTTTCAAGTGTAGCACATGGGGTATTGTTTCGGAGTATTTTAGAACATATGAAATTGGTTTAAAAAATCTAGTTTGCACTACCAATTATAATTTGGTTGGGTCTTGGTGTTCCATTGGATTTTAATGTAGGTTTTTGAATGGGTTTTAGGTGTAACACCATGTTGCACTTCTTGAATGTGATCTTGAAAACATGTGGTTTTTATGTGGATCTTTTCTGGTATTGTTTGAGGTATTTGTATAACACTTGGGGGTTGTTTAATAAATGTTTTTGGGGATTCAAATACTGTTTTGAATTGGTATTCGTGTGATTTGGTTCTTCAAAGATGGTTTCAGAAGGGGTTTTATGTGAAAAGCTTGTGTACACTCTTTGGAATTGTTTTATGAATGTTTTGAATGGTTTAATGATTTATGTTAGAGGAGAAAACATATTGGAAAACTATTTGGGATTGTGTATATTTTTAAATGGTCCATTTTAAATGTTAATAGTGTTGTCATGTGATTTTTATCCTCTTAGAAAAGTTTTATAAAAATGTTTAACAGATATAATGAAATGTGAAAGAGGTGTGAACGTGATGTGGGATGTTTGTGTGAGTGTGTTGTGAAAAATGGATTTTTTTATGAAAAAGGGTTTTATGAAACTTGTGAGTAGGCTATTATGTAATTTTTAGCATATTTGGAATGATTTTCTAAAATTGTTAAAGGATGTGTTAGATTCTGAAAGTTATGAAAAATGTGTTGCAGGCTATTTTGGTGTGAGTTTGATTTCCAAATTAATTTGAATGAAAAGTGTATTTTGTGACTTATGTGATGTACATGGGGATGTTTGGTTAATGTGTGATGTGGAAGTTATATTTTCACGTGAAAAATATTTTTCTTGGACTGTTGAACATGTTTTAGGAGAAGAGGAAAACCTGAGTATCTAGGTGGGTGGACATGTTCTAGTATGCTAGTGAATCTGTGGGGTTTGGCCTCGTCTTCATGTAGAAATATTGTGATTACAACACAAACTTAACTATGACGATGATGATTGGGGACCACTAGGTCATGGGTATGCTCCCTACTAGTGGCTCATGTACATGAGAATGGATATTGTTATGGTTACTCTCACCGAGATACGAGGTACCTAGGACCCACAATGAGCCGGTTCCTAGGGGTTATTTCTCTTTACTTATGCTCATTGGATTATTTGTGAATATCATTGGAATATGGTATTGTTAGCTGGAAATTTAAATTTTTTTGGAATTTATTTCAAAAGTGATGATTCTTTAAATTATCCCACATGAAAACTCTATTAATTTTTATGTTTCAACTTTTAGAAATTGTAACTAGCATTGCCTGTTAATGAAAACCTGCTATATTTTTGTTCATTGAATATTTATCACATGGAATCTATTAGTGGTGGTATCATATTGGTAATTGGCTCACACCCTACACAAACCCTTGGGTGTAAGTATACATTGTTTTTTTGCAGGTTGGGTACAGTTTTTAGTTCCAGTGGTTTGGGTTTCTAACAAGTCCTTGGTAGTGATGTCTTGTGGAGATGGCTTGAGGGCGGTTCCCCTTGACTTAAGGTGGTTTTTTGGATGTTTCTTTTCGGTTTTGTACCTTTTTTATAGTCTTTTTGATTGGTTTTAAACTATGTAATTCAGTTCTGAATTTTTTTAAAAGAGTGTTTGGTTTGAAAAATCAAGATTCATTTTACTAGGTTCATCTGTTGTTTTATGTTTATAAACTCAGGAAAATCATTCCAAATTTTTAGTTTATGATTCTCGGGCACTTCTGACATCCCGTGGCGATCGAGAACGCCCTACTGGACCTGTTACAGGCTGGGTTTGGCATCAGTTTTGATGGAAGCCAGAGATGGTTTGTGACAAATATTCCATCATTATCTATTATTTTCCCTCATGTTATACTATAAATGAAGGCACTATTTGAGATGTGATAATTTATCACGCTTAAGGAAGATATGTTTTCAATTTTCCTTAAAATCTTCAAGACTAATCATGAAACATTTATAATGGTTTAACAAGATCATAATATATTTATTTTATCTTATTTAATGTTCTGGGAATCCTTACACACTCATATTATAAAATAATAATACAAAACATGTTCTTCATCCACTAAATTTCCATGTTTATCCATGCATTTATCATTAAATTTTGTCCAAGGAGACATCCTACTGGTATATAACCCAAAATAATTATAAGATAATTTATATATCTATAATTTCCCAAATATTATATTTGAAAAATTCGGTATTTTTAACAACATTTCAAACGAACATCCATTCATGAATACAAGTAAACCTGATCATAATAACCAAGGAAGAAAATACTTCCAAAACAATAAAATTTAACCGATTAAACCCATAAAAAAGGTCCATGAATAAAATTAATAAGGGTAAAATAAATTAATTAAAAGTAATAGAGGTTTTGGAATTATTAATTATTGAAGATAAATTTCATTATTGAGGTCATGAAGATCAAACGAAGAACACATTCGGGAATTAGGTCATGGGATTCTCATCTCACATTTATTTCTTTGACATTTACATTGTTTTCCAATTATTTTTTTATGTGCTGTATGTTTACTTCTATATGATATATAATATCATGATTTTATTTATATTTATGTTATTCAGTAATTCACATGATTCTTATTAAATCGATTGATTACAATAGTTTAAGGGGCTTTGTTTCTGTTTCCATTTCACTATGATTTACTAGGTATTGTGAAACTAATCATTCTTATATTGTGTACCTACATCCCCTTTAAGGTAATTTTTCATTTTAACTTGTAAATATACTATATATCCATATTTTGGCTTCATCGATATGATTATTGTCTGAGGACATTTACCCTTTTACATACGTTGTTTATTTGGGATGTTGTTTTATCTATTTAAATATTGATGAATCTGTATCCTCTACTCTATATTGATATTGAGAAGTCATATTGTAATTTTATTAAATATATATTAAAATAATTATTTTGACTTGCAGTGATGGGTGGGAATGCTGTATCCCCACAACGCATCGACATGTCTCATGAGACAAATCTGTTGGCAACAAACACTTCTAGTTTATTTCCAAAACAGAATCAGATAGGTATCTACCCATATACATACACCATTTTGATGGTATACTGATATCATGTTCTACATACATGACATCAAATTAATAATCATTTTCTTTATTCATTTTATGTTATTATAATCCATGATGTTTTCACTATAAAAAAATCTATCGATGCAGTTTCATTCTGAGTTTATTAATGGCGTGTGTTTTTCATTTATTCACCATAACATATTAACCATGACAATTTGATTAGGATTTAATTATTGTTGATTCAATATTCCTCTATTTGTGATCTTTACTGATCATTTTATGTCTCCCCTATCATTTTTTTACTATTAACATGTTATAAAGTGGAAACAACTTATTGAGTTATCATGGATATAGTTTATTAGTTTTTGTTATGTGTTGTATTTTTTTCACCTTTTCCATTGTAATAATAGTTACATATATGTATCTAGTTTCTTCAAGACTACTAAACAAATCATTCATTTGGGATTTTATTCCTCGTAATCATGCCAATGTAATAATTAATACACTAAATCCAGGATTATGGGGTCGTGGCGTTACAATTGGTATCATAGGATGTTTAGCAGCAACCTTGAAACTAGATTTAGGAAACATAGTTTGGAGGGAATAACTATAACCTAAATTTTTAGGATAATCATAAGAGGACATCCTATAATTTTTTAAAAGAAGGTATTATGTGGGTCTTCCTAAAAAATACATCTATGTCTGGATACTATAAGTGAGTGTGGTTCTCTTATAGATATACCCAGGAGTAACAAATCTGAAAAGAAGTTTTGTGCTTGGCTTGGCGTATCCTGATACATGGAAACTAGCCTTAATACACACCTGGTTTTACAATCCCATGGTATATGCTTAGGATAATTCTCATTTTCTTGACAAACCATTATGAACAATTTTAAAGTAAATATAAACAATGTTTACGATTATGAGATTAGTTGTGACTAAATTTTCAGATTATCTTAAGTGGATTATACTTATAAATTATGAACTATGTCCTAATTTATTATATTTCATTGCTTAATGATGGAGCCTAATGGAAGAAGGGGAATCAATACCAACACACAATTTAGGGATTTCCCCACTGAGAAAGTCAACATAATCAATGTTGGAGCAGATCAGATCATGACCATATTGGGACAACATACTCATGATATGAGTAATAACCATGCTACACTTGTTTGGATCATTTCACGTAGAAGAAACCCCTATATTTTAGCAGGATTACTAATCCGATGGTTTTTGAGTTGTGGATCAACTCCCTTGAAATTATATTTCTAGAATTAAGATGCAATTAAAATGAAAAGGCACTGGTGGTATATTGCCGCAAGGGTGATGTTGATAAAAGGGGGTCCATAATCCAGATTACCATAGAGGAAGAAGAAATAGAAGATATATAATGGATAAATATTAATGAAATATTTGTTGAAAATTATTTCCCTCATGAAAAATGAACATAAATGAAGAGGAAATTACTTATCCTAATGAAAGGGAATAAGATAGTATTGTATAGTATGAGGCTACCATCACAATGTTATCCAGGTATGATATGGATTATATATATGATTCAAAAGACATGATTTATCATTTAATTAATGTTCCAAAGCCATGTATTCAAAGGGTACTGGCTTCCCAAACATTTTTATCATGTGATAAAACTATATTAAGTGCCGTCATAATAGAGAAATAATTTTCTAGATCAAATTTTTTTAAGGGAAATAATGATAAGAAGGGGAATTATAATAACCACAGAAATGTAGATGTTCCAATGAAGAAGAAAGTAATGATTAAATTTCCATCATGTGGGAACTATAGAAAGGATCATCCTAGGAAATGATAGAAAGACATGGTAGTATTCTATAAGTGTGGAGAAATGGGTCATTGATCTAGAGAATGAAAGGGGAAGATACAATTCAACTACGCTCAATTATATAATTTTAGAGAGATGGGAAACTACAAAAATGATGTTCCTAAGAGCCAAGTAAAAATGACTCAAAAAAGTCCACGAGAGCATGTGAAAGCATATGCGATTACAAATGTGGAGTTTAAAATTCCTAATGATGCGGTGGAAGGTAATTTAGTTGTTTCCCCAAACATAGCCAATGATTTATTTGATTATGGATCATCACATTTATATATATATTCCAAGTTTTCCTAGAAAATTATATAAGTCCAATTTGTTTTAATAAAGTAGTTGTGTGTCAAAACTCATAAGGGATGTATCATTGCAACTAAGATGTGTCGATAAACCCCCATCATGACACATAAACGTGATTTAGTTTCTATCCTTGTCATAATACCATTTATTTACATTAATATAATTATCGATATAAAGTGGCTCTCAATTTGTGATGCATAGATATATTTCAAGAAGAAGAAATTTATAAATTTTGAGAATGGTGTAAAATCCCTTATGTTTAGAGAAGAAACCTATCCCAATAATTTTTATCTAGATCCACCCCCAGTATCTATACTAAATGAAATTATTAGAGAGGAAGATAACACAATATCTATGGGCGAGGAAATAAATATTCAAATTGAAGACATATCTATTGTACAACAATACATTGATTTATTTACATAGGATATAGCGGGATATCCTATAGAGTAGGAAGATGCGTTTTCTATTTATTTAATTCCTCGGGAAAGACCAATATCAAAGGATCACAATAGAATGGCCATTATGGAATTAGTGGATCTAAATAAAAAAAATAGAGGAATTGAGTGACAAATTATTTATTCGACCTATTGTTTCTCCATGGGGATGCCCTGTCCTCTTTGTCTAGAAGAAATATGGATCCACGAGGAAATTCATTGATTATAGGGAAATAAATTCTATTACTATAAGTAACAAGTATCTTATGCCATGAATTAATGATTTATTTGATAAAATTAATAGAGCCCAATATTTTTGGATGATTCACCTGCAATCTTGATATCATCAGTTGTGTGTGAAGAAAGAATATATTCCAAAGGAAAAATATTGAACTAGGCATGAGCATTATGAGTTTATAGTAATTCCTTTGGGACTGACTAATGAACCCTATGTTTTCATGGATCAAATGAATATATATTTTCAAGGAATAACTTGATGAATTCATTTTGTTATTTATTGATGATGTCCTGGTATACTTTAAAATCATTGAAGACCATGAGATTCACTTGTATATTATTCTAAAAAATATTAGAATAAATGAATTATATGGGATGTTTAGAAAGTGTGAATTTTGGATTAAATAAATTTCATTTATTAGCCATAGTTTCTTTATGGATGGAATCTTAGTTGGTCCTGTGAAGACAAAGGCAATCCAAGAATGGACCATGCAAGAAAACATAACCAAGGTATATATTTTTATTGGCTTAGGAAGTTACTATCGGGGTTTCATTTAGAATATCATCATACTGAATAACTCGCTAAATAATCTCACATTTAAAGGGGTTATATTATTTTTATGAAGAAATGTATATAATTCTTTGATGAATTGAAAATAAGATTGTTCAATGGTCATATTTTGACTCTTCTATCTAGAAATGATGAAATTGTGATATACAGTGATGCATCTAAAAATAGAATATGTTGCATCCTTATGAAAAATGATAAAGGTATTGCTTATACATCAATACAATTGAAAACTCATGAGAAAAATTATCCAAATCATGATCTTGAGTTAGACACTATAATATTTTTTATGAAAATGCGGAGATATTATCTCTATGGTGAAAGATGTGAGATATATACAGATCCTAAGTGTTTGAAATAAATTTTTACAAAGAAATATCTCATCATGAGGCAAAAGAGATAGATCGAGTTACTCAAAGATTATTATTTTTCAATACAAAACCACCCAAGAACGGAATATAAGGTGGAAGATTCATTAACTAGGAAAGATCATGGAATTATGACCCAAAAGAGGATTGAGAGAGATCTTATGTTCTTGGTTCTACTAAAGTTATAAATTGGATTTATTATGGATGGGAAACTTCATTACTATTTGAAATGATTATTAAACCATATTTTCTAGAGAAAAAAAAGGTCTCAATTAGATGATGAGAATATACAAAAGAAATTATAGCTATTGAGGATGAAATACCGTTATACTTTTTGTATGTGGATAGAGTTTGGAAATGTGGGAAGAGGTTATGTGTTCCATCAGCACCTGAGCTAAAAAGGTAACTATTGGATGATGCTCAAAGATCAAACATATCTATACACCATGGTAGCACTATGATGTATAAATATATGAAGAAAATTGTTTTGGTGGGATAACATGAATCATGAAATTGATGACTTTTTTTCAAGGTGTCTTGTGTGTCAAAAAGAGAAGGCTGAAAGAAAACATCCTAGAGGGGTCATGAAATATTTATCTAATCTTATGTGGAGGTGGGATGACATTATAATGGATTTTTTCATAGGACTACTGAGGATACCAAGAAGGAATGATGCAATATGGATAATTGTTGATCGTCTCCCGAAATCATCACATTTACCTTTATAAGAGATGATTTACCACTTGAGAGATTGGAATGTCATTATTTTGATGAATATGTAAGACTTCATGTTTCACCTCTATCGATTGTGTCCGATTGTGATCCCTTATTTACATCAAAATTATAGAAAATTATTCAGATGGTTTAGGAAATTGGTCTTTATATGAGTAATTCATATCACCCACAAACTGACAGATAGTCTGAAATGACTATTCAAACACTAGAAGACATGTTGACATCACGCTCTTTTGAATTTCATGTTATATGGGATAAATAGTTGTTTTTGGTCGAATTTTACTACAATAATAGTTTCCATTATAGCATTAAAATGGGTCCATATAAATCATTATATGGCAAGACGTGTTGAACTCCAATATGTTAGGATGAAGATGGAGAGAGGAAACTTATAGTCATAGAACATATTAGAGAGAAAACTACAAAGGTAAAGAAAATTCAGGCCCATATTAAAGCATCCCAAAGTAGGGAAAAAATTATACTGACAAATAGAGATAAGATTTTTAATTTCTAGTAGGAGATAATTTCTTTCTAAAAGTATCTCTATGTATGGGTGTCTTAAGGTTCAGTAAGGAAAGGAAACTAATCCCCAGGTAAATTGGAACATATGAAATTTTATAAATAATTGATGTTATAGATTACCAGTTAGAAATTCCACAATGTCTCTCCAATGTTCATAATGACTTCCACATGTCACTATTAAATAAGTACATTCCAGACCAACACATGTACTCACCTTTGATGAAATAGATCTACAACATGATTTTTCTTAATGTTAAGAGCCTATCAAGATTCTTGACAGTACAGAGAAAGTATTAAAAAATAGTAATACTAGTCTGGTAATTATTTTTTAGAGAAAGAAAAAAAATGAAGTAATCAACATGAGAACCTAAGGATGATATGAAGAGGAACCACCCATTATTTTTAAGGGGCTTTAATTTTGAGCATGAAATTTCTAAAGGATAGAAGAATATAACAACCCAAACATTTTATGGTATGTTTCTCCTAAATAAATTCAATTAATTAGATAGACTATATTTAATAAAGAACTTTCTGTCTATAAAAAAACACTTGGTTATTATAGGAGATAGTCATAACCTATCCATTAAAAGTAAAATTTCCACATATGTGTTTTGAATTTTGAAAAACTGACATACACGGTTGCGATCAGTGTGATATTTGGAGTCTAATAGAATCAAGATAACATCTAGTGAATAATAACTTACCCTTATGAATAGTAACAAATGATTATGAATATTAACTTACAATTTGGAATAGTAACATGACCTTTATGAATGGAAACCTTACACATGAATGTGTAAATTAAATTTCAGATCCTTAAAAATAATGATGAATATTGCAAGGGTTGGTAATTTTCGATTAAAGGGTGAATTTAAATACAAATTAAATTTATCATATTTAGAAAATTATTTATGAAAAAAGGAGTTAATTTTTTGATTCTACATTCTGAAAAAATGGTTAGGTATTATTTTTGAGATTTTTCTAAAATACATGAATTTTTGGTGAATAATAAAATACATTAATTTACCGTATAAATACATTATAATTTTAATCCACTATTTGTAGAATAATGAGTGATGTAAGATCCCAAATCTAGAACTCACATTTAATAATTAATATAATAGGTCATGGAATCATCACTATTTCTTGTCTTGTGGAGAAATAATAAATTAATGAATTTAAAAAACTCTCTTCCCCTTCACTATAAATACCACCCCTCATACACTCATTTATTCACACATTTAAAATTTCATGACTTGCCTAAATTCTTCTCAAATATCTCCCTAAGCTCCTCCCCCACTTCCAACATCCCTTGGACTCCTCAGAAGACCATATTATCTTCCCTAAATAGTCTCTCAAAAATAACATAGATTCAAGAGGTAAATTCATGTTTTCAATTCTTTTGTTTTCTTTTAAAGTTACATTATTATCATTTCTATTCCAACCTATTCTCATAAAAGTGTTATGAAAAAACTAGTACCTTATATGTACTGTAATGTTTTTATGATAATGGAATATTCAATCATCATCTCTTCTTTTCCCTCCTTTATACTACAAATGGAATCATTGTCTGAGATGTGTTAATTTTTCATTTTCAAGGAAGAAGAGTTTACAATTGGAATTAATATCCTCAAGACTAGTCATGAAATTTTTTTAATGGTTTAAACAGATCAT
This sequence comes from Viscum album, assembly GCA_963277665.1. Taxonomy (NCBI): domain Eukaryota; kingdom Viridiplantae; phylum Streptophyta; class Magnoliopsida; order Santalales; family Viscaceae; genus Viscum; species Viscum album. The sequence continues at coordinate 517,895,585 of OY728135.1, read as the reverse complement.
AATATATTTATTTTATCTTATTTAATGTTCTGGGAATACTTACACACTCATAATATAAAATAATAACAAAAAATAAGTTAATTGTGCACAAAACTGCCAAGTTCATCCAAGCATTTATCATTAAATTTTATCTAATGGGTCATCCTCATGGTATATAACCCAAAATATTAATAACATCATATATATATATGTAACTTAACTAATAATGTATGTTTAAAATTCTGTATTTCTAACCACATTTCAATCAAACTTCCATTCATGAATACAAGTATACCGATCATGAAAACCAAGGAAAAAAATGCTTCCAAAACAATAAAATTGAATCTATGAAACCCATAAAAAGGCCCTAAATGAACCTAATAAGGTTAAAATAAATCAATTAAATGTATAGGAGGTTATGTAATTTTTAATTAATGAATCTAAATTTTATTATTTAGGTCATTATGATCAAACTAAGAACACAAGCGGTCATAAGGTAAGGGGTTTCTCATCTAACTTTAATTTCTGGGAGATTTCCATTGTTAACATCTTATTTATTAAATGTGGGGTATGTCTACTTCCATATGATATTTAATATCATGATTATATTTATATTCATGGTATTCAGTGATTCACTTTACGATTATTAACTCGGTTGATTACAATATTGTAAGGGTCTTTGATTCGGTTCCCATTTCTTTGTGATTTTCGTTGTATTAAGCATGTAATAATTGTTATGTGGTGTAATTACCTCTCCTTTGATATACTTTTTCATTTTAACAGGGAAATATATTATATATCCATATTCTGGTTTTATTGATATGAATATTTTCTTAGTCCATATACCCTTTTACATAAGGTGTTTATTTGGGATGTTGATTTAACTATAGAAATATTGATGAATCCTTAACCTCCACTACCTATGGATATTGAAGAGGAATATTTTAATTATATTAAATATATTTATAAATAATTATTTGGACTTTCAGTGATGGGTTGGGCTTAATATATCCCCTCTATGCATCGACATGACTTATGAGAAAAATTAGTTCATCACAGACCCTTTGAGTTTCTTTCTAAAACAAAATCAGACGGGTATTTACCCACATGAAAAAACCATTTTGATGGTATAATTGTATAATTTTCCAAACACATGACATCCAATTAATAAAAATTCACATTATTCATTTTCCATTATTACAATCCATGATGATTTCTCTATGAAAAAACATATGGATGCATTTTCATTCTCCGTTTATTAATGGTGTGTGTTTTTCATTTATTCACCATGCTATATTGACTATTCCAATTTGATTATGATACAATTACTGTTGATTAAATATAATCTATTGGTACCCCTTATTTTTAATTTTATATCACCCCTTTCATTTTTTACTATTAAAAAGTTATGATGATCATACCCTTTATTGAGTTCTCGGGGATACAATTTATTAGTTTTTGTTATGAGTTTTATTTTTTTACCTTTCCCGCGGTAATATGAGTTACATGTATGTATCTAGTTTCTCCAAGAATACTAAATTTATCATTCATTTGAGATTTCATTCCTTATAATCATGGAAATTAGAAAGTAGTTCACCAGCTCTGATCTTCTAGTTTCAGGGAGTTATAGATTTCATCAAGATATTTCCATGATGTACTATTGATTGAATGAAATTTTTGGTTTACTAGTATAATGATGTCATAAGTAGATATCATATCACGATGCTTATCTATAAATGGGTAAAATAAAATAACTTTTTTCTAACTACTAAAATTTATTTTTTAAATATTTTTATGTGAAATGGTTAATATATATCCAAGGATTTTGTTGACAAATTTTCCTTGATCTGAGGGGTAATAAAATGAAAGTTGAGTTGTTATAGATCAAGTGAAAATATTCTATCATTTATTGGATATTAGGGATTCATGTGTGTTAAATGTGTAAGAAAAGATTGATGTGAAGAAAGTGGTAAACTTATTGAAGTTATGATGATAATAATCTCTAATGAATATCCCCTAAAAAGTTACACATATGTTAGAATTTAGAGAGTTATTTTTTTTATCTCAATTATACCTTAAAAAATATTTCATCATCATATGGATAGGTATATAGAAAAAATTATTTATATTGTAGAAGACATGTTTTCTGTATGTATCAATTATTTTAGTGTTTTATAGGTTATGTATTATATTTATGCATTTTTTTTCTTATATAAAAATCTACCACTCTTACATTAGAAATATATATTTTTGGAATTGTATTCCCAAACATTTAGATAATGTTTATACTAAACATAGGATGTGGAGTCACTGGTCATTCTAATAAAAATTGTATAGAGTGTAATATATAATGTAAATGTGATTAATGGAATAAAAAATCTATGTAGGATCATCAAAAGTCTTATAAAAATTATATTAGTGTTATTTTATAGTTTTAAGTAATTAAATACATGTGTTTTAAGGTATTCTCTCTTTATGAATAAAAGAGGGATGGTAGAGGAATTAATATTTCACAATATAGAATTAGATCTTTTAATGTCTCAAAGTGTATTGTAATAATGGTGTATAGTATTTCCCTTACAAATTATATAGATATACATCATGATATATTCTGTTCATTATAGCTTCAAATATATCTTAATGATGACTCCAACATCATTATTTGCGGTGATGTAAATATTTTTAAGGGAACTACATTGGTGGAGTGACCTATAGATATCTAAAACCAATAAGTTATGTTCATTCATGGGTGAGTTATTCCCATAGATCATGTCTTATTAATTCATAGTGGATTAAAAACTTTACATGGGTTAGGGAGTTATAAACTATAGTTCAATTATATTAGTTTTTATAACCATGATTCATATAATTATTTCATTATTTAGTAAGGGTAAAGTAATAAATGTATTAACTTATTTTTATGCAACATGAAATCAATACTTATGAAGAGATTCTAATTTGAGATGCAACTCTAACCTTTTTTGATTTTATGATTTTTTTTCAAACGATGGGTTTTTAATCTCTAAGGATGAGAATTATTTGATATGTATTTAATGTATATACACATAAATTATTATCCCTATAATTTGTGATTTTTATGTTGTTGAAAATTTCAAGACTTATTTGGAAGAGAATTGTTGAAAAAAGAGATAAATTCTGGGTTCTGAGATAAATCATTTTATGGTTTAGTCCTTTCCATGCCATGGGTTTTCTATCCATATTTTTGGTCATAGTATTCGTCATGGGGGATAATCCCTGTTTCTAGGAAGATAATTGAAGTATCTATTTCATTTTATTAGGAGAAAACTATGTAATAGATATATTTTACAATACGTGGTTTGATTAAATTGATTATTTCTTCTTTTCTTGTCTAAAGATGTATTTTTTTTAAAGCCTTTTCTTGAAAAAAGTTGAAAGTATTCCATGATTTATCATTATAGTTTAGAAAATAAGAAGGATTAAGTTCAGTTCCACTTGGTATTATATAAATTATTCTAGGTATTTTGAGGTTGTTTAATCATAGATTTGATGCGTGTCATGTTTTTGGTCAAGTGTTTGGTATTAGAAATAAAATAATACAAGGGAATATTTCTCTTTGATATTTTTGTTTAAGTGGTTTTTTGATTATGCAATAATGACCTAAACGGTGACGTCATTTAAGGAATCATCCCATGGTTTGATCTAGCCGAAATTTAAAATATCATTTGGGTGTATCTTTTATATAATTTAATATAGTTTTAGTTTAGAGGCCATATAAGGAAAAAAGTTATTCCATAGTGGTTTTGAGAACCCTTGGTGGAGCCTTGAGTTATTGATCTTATGATATTTTATCCTAAAATCCTTATGGTATTATTATTAATCATTCTTTATCTGTTTCTATTTTTAATCAATAAAAAAGGTTTATACACAATTGGTGTGGTATTTTTATTATTTTTAATTTATAATGAGATGATGGTTTCAAGATTAGTTAGAAGATATTATTGTGAACATGGGATCAGGAACATGGAACTCGCGTTTTTGGAAATGTGATGAAAATCTTATAATAGTGGTCTGGGATTGTAAACATTATTTTATTATATTCTTTTAAATTAATATGGAGTGTTTGGTTGATTTAGATATAGGTAACATCATAAATTATTGTTAAACAATATGAAGGGTAAATTAATTAGTGGGATGTACATGGATGTGTGGATTAAATTTATATGTATTAATGAACTAATTAATAGGGACATGAATTATGGTATTTCATGTGGATAAAAGTGGTCTTATTAATTACATGAATATAAAAAAGGATAAAGGGTAGTACAATAGAGAAATTAATGAAATTGATAAATATAATCATTTCCTTGGCGAAGGATATAAAGAATCTAATTTGAAATGTATTTTGATTATAATTGTGAACCTTGAAAATTCTTTTTGATATGAAAAAATTTAAGTAATGGAGGTAGTTGTGTGATTTTAGGGTATTGGGGGATTAGTTTGGATTTGTTATCCGATGAAGGTTTGTTGAGATAGTTGACCATGGATATTAGGACATCATTTTAGAGGTTATGATGTTTAAGTTGTGGTTAGATGATGTTATTGGGTCTGAAGTAAAATTATCATTATTATTTTGATAAATATAGTCATATCTTAACTACATTGAAGTAATTTTTAAATTCTATGATGTTGATGAAATATTTTTGGATTGATATAACCTAACATTGTAGGATCATTATGTTGGTAATCAAGGGATATGGTATTCCTTGATGTAGATGTGATATGAGGGATGTGGAATTCCATAATACTGAATTGAGGAAAAGGATGTGGAATACCTTAATATTGAAGTGATGTAAGGTATATGGTTGTCCAACCACATGTAATTGTATTTTTTTTAAATTATATAACTATAAATTTGTTGATATATATATATAGTTCTGATTATGGTCAAAATTAGTTTTACTGGTTTGACCTACTATATTTTTAGGTGTGGGTAACATGAGATATTGTTTTTATTGTTAGATGTGGTTCTACTATGGTGGTGATGCAGATAAGTTGGGGGATGACATGTGAAAGGCATCACTATTATTTTAGTTTCATTATTAACTATTCCAATGGATTAATATTTATATTACATTCACTAAGGGTTAATATTTCCCTTTCAATTGACATTTGAGAGGTTGGATGGGGGAACATATAGAGTATACATGGATTCTCAACCCATTATTCTATATTGTTTGTAAGTCCTATAAGATTATGTTGAGCGTGGTGCTGAGTGATGCTAGTTTGGATAAATGTTGATTTAGTTTGGTGGAGCCTTATGTTCATGTATTTCCCTTATAGTTAACAACCCATGATTTGGTTTTCTTGTTTATATACTCATGAATTTGTTCATTAATTTATGTGGAAATTGATTTTTAAATGAATGGTTGTGGTTATCATTTTTGCAATTTATTTGTAAGAAATACTTATAACACCTTCTAACACCCATGTTTTATATAATATATTTTACTCACCACCCCATGGTCTAATATAGGGGGTCTTCTTTGGCCACTATAAATCTTGTGGGTGGCTCTGGTGGAGACTTAGATGCGATGAGTCATAACTACCATGACATCATGGCGTCTCCCCCATCACTATGATGAAGAAAACATAGTGACCATTGGATCTCCAATGTGGATGATCCATTCTAATAAATCATGAAACCTACATTACTACTTGATGGTCCTATGATCACATGACCCATTTTATCACGATTTTATATCCATCTTGGTCTTTATAACTAACCTAGAAGATTGAGATCATGATAAACATTTCCTCTTTATTAGGCCTAACATTTTCATACGGGGTCATGAATCATGTGATCCCACATGATAGACTATGTTCATGTGGACATGATCTATAACACTATATTATAATAAAAAAAATCAGCCTCCAATCGAACTAGATCCCAAACTAGCCCTGTATCTAAAATTGTTCCTAAACCAAATTCCTATATACTAATGGATAATCCTTGGTCTTATTTATCTGATAACAATAATCATGGGTATCAATTATGAATTTTGGGGGTGATTAAACCTTCATGAATCTAAAAAAACATTAAAATATTTCATAAAAACAATGTTGTAAGATACATTCAGAAGGGAAAATAAAAAATACAACTTTACTGTGTTCAAAAACAACAACTACAGTGGAAAAATAGTAAAAAACGTACAAAGAGGCCAATACAAAAACAATAGCCAACTAGTTCCATAAAAAAAATTCTAATTCACTATATACATGTGGCAATCAATCCACCACCACAATCCGGATAACCATTTGTTCCCCAAGGAAGATAGAACCAGATATAAAAGAATTCCAAAACTGAAGAAAAATGCACAATACATGGGGACTAAAAAACCACCAAGTTGATTATGTAGGGTGTGATCCAAACCTATTAGGATACCACAATGAATCTATTTCATTTATTTTGTAATGTATAACATTTATAGTAGTTTGAAAACATGGAATGGAAAAGTAATTTTTTTTATTTTTCTTTTAAAAATAATTAGAAAAAATTAAAAACATAAGGTATGCACTTTGTAAATGTGTTCTATTTGTAAAAACATTTCACAATGACAATTCATTTTTTAAAAAATGTTCAATTATTGAAATAAAGAAAAAATCTATCTTAAAAATACCGCACTTTTGATAAGAAACACACACATGGATCCAAATATTGAATAAGTTCCAACTATGGAAGAAAGTTTGAAAACCACTTTCCCCTTTTTCAAATAAAATATTTTTCACACCAACAAAAATATTAAAATGGAATCAATGGAAATAATAAAGAAACCCAACCAAAAAATGATTCAAATATATCTTATGAATTAATGGAACAAAACAAGATAACAAGAAGACATTGTTCTCATTTGGATCGACACATAAAAATGTATATTGATGAAATAAGAAACACACATGATAATATATATACTAGAAGGAATAAAATATCATACATAGGATAATGAAACACCAATGAGACTAATTGTACAACAAAAAAACATGTTCAGGTTGATATAATACCAAAAGGTCATCAATCACACATCGGTCAACCAAATCAATCAAAGTTGTGTCCTTGGTGAAACATACTTTATCCAGTTGTTACATGGAACTCAGGGGTGGTGGAAGCCAGTGTTAATCCTAAATTAGAGAAACAACATCCCACTACTGGACACTTAGTAATCCCAATCACCTCATGGAAGAATAATGAATGTGGGGCATGATCAAACTATTTTCTAACAAGAAAAAAAAACTCCCACAGCTAACACCAAAATAAATTTATTCCATCCTCTCACACTATCCTTAAAAATATCCCTAACCCTGAGAAAAAGACAAATCACATATAAAATAATCCCTCATAAGGATCACATAATATTAACAATAACACGAGAAAGGTTAATAAGGTTATAATCAATATCACATAAAAACATTCCAACAGGTTATTCATTTATATCTTATACATGTGGAAATAACCTTTTAAAACTAGTTTTTAAATTAGTCATGACCCTAAAGGGAATCATAATAATTCACAAAGACAACCAACTAAATTAAGGGAAACTCCATTTCACTTATAAAACAACACCACCCCTTTTTAAATGTGGAAACACTTTAGAAAATGGAAACCCACATTGAAAACACCATTTGAATTAAAAACTAATGAATAAGTTATTTTCCTATAAAAATCATCATTGGAATTTTATTAGTATTTTAGAATGCATAAAATACCGAATTTTAAATAAGAACCATTTTAGAACAAATAATTCCACCTAATTTCTATATTAAAACACTAAATTATAATAAAAAAACTAGATAAACCAATACATAATTATCTAGGTTAGAAATCAATTTAAAGAATTTAAAAAGTGAAACTCATAGATAAAATAAAATGAAACATATCAACCTAACTAAAGTGTTTTAACCTTTTCACCATCTATGAAATCTACAAAAAAGGATCTCCTACTATAGGTCACATAAATTTCAAAAAACAAACCCCAATTCACACCAAACCTAACCAATAAAATCATCTAATAATTACCATTAGGTATAGATGAGTTGGATAAAATGAGAATAAAACCAAATGAAAAAAATAAAGAAACACTCCAAATCCACTTGGGGAACCTTTAAGGGGGAGGATAATCCCATGGATTAGATCCATGGATGAGGGTGTCGAGTGGGGTGGCTTAGGGTGGAATATAAGAATTATAAACCTTGGTAAATACCAAGGTACCCCAACTACGGAAGGACACATGGTTGACTTGCATGGTCTACTAAACCGTGTGTAGACTGTGCATCAACCACTGTCCAAACCCCCAAACCATACATAGTTTTCTAACACAGTTTCCTAATACATGAATAGACCATTTATATTACCAATATCTCAATTAAAAGGGAACAATATTTCTATTATAAGATCTCCATGGTTTTATAGACTATTAACATGAGCTATGAAACCCTATAAAAGCCTAAAAACTCAAAATTTCCAAATATAATTCCCCTAAACTCAAGGGGAAAATCATCCCCAGGATAATTATGATGAATGAGACACCTAAGGGTGTCATAAAATCCCCATCATAAAACATTATTCCCCCATAATGTCCATGTAATCATAGAAAAAGTGGGAATACCAAGAGAACCTTCCCTTTAATGTGATCTCGATTACATGAAAACATCCGAAACCTCAAAACCAATGACATGTATAATGAAAAACATCATACCTTGGGACATTCACCCTATGATATTTTTTGAAATCTGAAATATCAATATTCCACCACTTCTCCTACCATTATCCAAAAAATCACACTAAATCATAAGAAAGAACATAAACATCACCTTAGGAATGCATAAGGATAATAAAACCAAATGACTCTACATTTTAAAGAACTGATCCAAAATAACAGTTAAAATGAAATGGGACCTAGAAAAGGTCTTCCCACCTTTTAAAAATTATCTATAATAATTTATAATTAGATAAGTGTTACCAAAAATAAATATTATCTACATAGAGGAACATTTCTACTAACCATGAAAAAAAAATTAGAAGTCCACAAAATAATGAAATTGAGAATTTGTTTCCCCATTATCGTGAATTAATCTTAAATGATTAGAAAAATCACATCCTATTTAAAAAACAAGATATCCCCATGAGAAACCACATTCCTGAACTCTCCAAAAGGATTCCATGAAACACAAGCAGTTAAAGATAACAATGTCAAGATTAGGAGAAGAACACATGAACTGAAGATCTTGAATGAAAAAAAAAACTAGATCACCAAATCCTATGGAATTCAAAAACCCAAGAAATTAATGAAAAAGATACACATCTTGTCAAGAAATGTCATGGCTCTAAACTAAGGGTCACAAAAGGCATTCAAGGCTGTCCATATCTAACTAACCGGAATATAATATAATGATAATAATAATAATAAACACACCCTAGTGGAATAAACAACCAAACTAGAAAAAAAAACCAAACCCAATGTACATAGGAATTTACCCTAGGTTATTACTATTTAAAAACTAGTGAATTTTGAACATCTATAATAAATAAGAACTAAAGAGGAATTGGTACATGAAAGGTATATAAACAAAGTCAAAATATTTTTTATACAATATTCGAAAAGGAACTGGATACACAAAATAGGGGGAAATCGATGAACCAAAAAAAATATTACAAAGAGAATGGTCCTAGAAAAATGCTCAGCATCTAAATCTCTAATGGAGTAAAAAATTTAAAACACTATAAAAATCATAACCAGAACTACAAACTGTTCTTATAATTATTGATGAACTAAAAAACCTATGAATGTGATCAGGATAGCCAACAAGATGAAAGGTCCTCAAAGATGACTGACAAGAAGGTCGAATAAGACCATACTTCCCACAACAGAAACACACCACTAGATTCAACTTTATTAAAAAATTAGTTGTATGTTATGAAGATGGATTATAATCACTAATACCTCCCTACATCCCCTTATATTAATCCTGTTAATCTTTAACATCTCTCAAGGGAAACAAATCATTACCCATCAAATGTTGCCCAGCTATGTTTTCTTTAATGATTTTGCCTTATAATATACTTCTATAATGATTTTTAGTCCATATTGAAGCATTGCTGAATAGAGTTCTAGATGAATTATACGAAAAAATATTCTATCTTTATTTGAATTATTAATGGAAAATCTATAGAGAAAGGAACCGAGCTATTGAAATGTTCAATATAGTCTCTCACTAACTGATTACCATAGTGAATACCCATAACATTGCATCACTATCACATATCACTATAATTAAGTATAAAAATACTAACATAGGATAACCTTGAAATATCCCCAAGATATATCCTTGACTATCTCGGGGTGAATAGTGATATTCCCCCACACTATTCCCAATCATTCGAACAAAATAATAGTTCACCTCACCCTAGAGTCTTCAAGAGTTTTTAGAAATTAAAAAATATCATCATACATAGATATCCACTTAATCTCCTTATAGGACTCTCAATCACCATACAACATAGAAGGGTGTTTGTTTAACAAATCTAATGCATGATCCACAATGTGAGAAGAGAATGACACTCCCACTCCATCACATTTCTATGTAGAGTTAGGGATGGAAAGGATAACATATGGATCACTTGAAATACTACTAAAAGAATTACCTTAGTGAAATTATATATCTTTCATGGGGCACTTTTTATAAAACATTTAAAAACAAAACCTAAACTAAATAACATTATAATTAAAACTAAATAGAAAAAAATAAGACAAGTAAAAAATTACAAATTAACCTAAAACATTCCACACATGGGAAACACAACATCCAAAAAACCAAATAATTGTCAAAATCCCCTATCAAAAAATCCACACAAAATCTTTATAAGAAAATCATACTACACAACCATAAATTTCAAAAAAATAAAAATTTCAAAATAAACATTATTTTGTCATATAAATTTCATTTGGGTTTAAAATATTTCTCCAAATGATAGAACCCCATGTGATAAAACATAGTTCAGGAGCTCCTTCACCGAAGAACCTATAACAAATTTTCTTCAAAAATAAATAAAACACATAAATATTTTCTATAGTTCAAATGAATTTATCCACCAATGAAACTAGGTTAACCGAAATATAGTTTTTATAAAAAAATATAAATAAAAAGGAATAAATAATTACTTTCAAATAACATTCAAAAAAAGAAAAACTCAATTAAACAGTAAAAAAATCCTAAAAACACAAGAAGGTATGGATCCAAAATAGGAAGAAAAAATATTCCCAACCTTCTCCACTACACATGGTTTGGCCGAACAGTTTTTCAGACTACGCACCAACTGTGTGAGTGCAACTAGATGTTTGTACATAATTTTATCTACATACTTGTTATGATTTCACACATGATGAACCTTAACTGTGGGTCCATTGAAATCCCTCCAATTTTCACTATAAAGAAAGGATTTTCCCATTACATATAATAAAAAATACCTACAACACATATTATCACCACTACACAACAAAAAATCACAAAAAATCCAACATAACCTCAAAATACTAAATAATACTCCCAGCCACCTATGGAAACTCGAGATATGACTTGGGGAATAATTTTCCATGAACATCCTCAAACCGACTACGCATGTACCGATGGTCCTATATCACTTCAACTAAAAACCCAAAATAAAAATTAGGTCAAGGTAAAGAACCTAAACCCTTTAAATGAACATAAATATATGATAAAATTTTATAATGAACCAACCCAATCATGTATGTGAATCAGCACATGAACTGGCCTACCATTCGATTTGAAACATGAATTGGCCCACCACACACTTGAAGAGGATCACCTCCTCCCATGATTAATGAAAATAATCAAGGGTATCAATTATAACCATTATAGATGGTCTCACCCTCAATAAATCAAAAAAAATACTAAAAATGGAATAACAATAAATAAACAAGATACATGATAAATAAAAAACGAGTTAACAAATCTTAACAAGTCGCAAAAATAGAATAGAAAAAAATGAAAAAACAAAGGACCAAATAGGCCAATAGAAAAATTTATTCAACAGGTTCCAGGAAATTGATGTCCTATTCACCATCTCCATGTGATGATCAAGTCACCACCATGACCCTGATAACCATCAATTCGACAAGGAAGATGACTCTAGATCAATAGAAAATACCAAAATTATGAAAAATTCACACAATATAGAGACTATATTACCACCATCATGAAAATATAGGTTTTGATATGTCTGGTAGGATATAACCAGAAGCCCATTTCATTTGTTTTATAAAATAAACCATTTATCCCATTTTTTTAAATTGATGAGAAAATTAGGTTTTTTGTTTTTCTTTTACAAATAATTAAAGAAGAAAAAAATAAAGCATAAATATTTTTCAAATTGTTAAATTTTTAAAATGATTTCAAGAAGATAAGGATTATTTCTAAATAATTCCAATTATTGAAAAAATATTTATCTAAAAAAATCACTATTTTGAAAAAACACCCACACATGGTTCCAAATATATCAAAAGAGAAATCTAAGGAAAAAAAATTATAAACATTTTCCCCATTTTTTCCTAAAATTTTTTAAAAATCCAATAACATTTATTCACAAATATAATGGGAACATTTAGGAAGATGAACCATAGTAGGTGACGAAAAATTCCATTAAAGAGAAGAAAAAACTAATCAACATCAATACTAAATCCACAAAATGAATCAAAAATTAAAATGAGTCTATAAAAAAATAAATTCATATGAATGTATATATATTAGAATGCATAATATAACATACATAACATGATGAAACACCTCTGAGACTAATAAGAAAACAAAAAATGTGTACAAGTGGACCTACTTTTTAAAGGATAGTTACCATACATAAGTCAACTGAATCACTCATAGTAGTCTCTTCATTGATAATCCCGCTATCCAGGTGTAATGATCTACTAGGGATACTATCCAGTGCTAACATCAACTACCTAGAAAACATCTCACTAATTCTCAGTTAGTAACCCTAGGGTCCTCATGGAATAACAACAAAGGTGGGCCTTGAGAAAAAAATTTCATCACATGTCTATAACATATCCTCCAGGGCTCACACCATAATATGATCCTTATCTACCCCAAACTAACCATAAAATTATCATAATCCATGAACAAATCAAGAATCACATAGAAAATAATTTATCATATTGATCATATAACATAAATAATAACATAATGGGACTTAACAACCGAACAATCAACATCACATCACAAAGTTATAGTCGAGCCTTCAATTATATCATATAAATTTGGAAATAAATTTTTGAAACCATTTGGAATTCTATGATGATCCAAAATTTAAGTGTAAGAATTAAAAAACACACAAAAATATATCAAGGGAAACACTATTTCACTTATAGAAAAACAACACCACTATTTAACCATGGAAACCCTTTAAACACAAAAAGGTAAACCCACCTTGAATGAAACATTTTTTAAACCCAATGAATATGTGATTTTTTTATATAAAACCATATTTATAAATTTATCAAGAAATAATATTTCATAAAATTACAATTTACAAATAATAACTATATTAAAACATTGTATCCCACCCATTTTCCATATTAAGACCAATAATGTTTGAAAACATATTTAACAAACCAAATGAAGACAAACCATACCATTATTTTCATTGTTACAAATGAATTTAAAACATTAAAAAATTACAACTCTTGGATAAATGAAAATAAAATGGAAAAACCTATCTCAAGGGGTGTAACCATATCGTATTCGGGGAAATCCACCAGAAAGGAACACATACTATATGTCAACACCACTTTAAATTTTATGTTATAATTCTAACAAACCCATAATAACAAAATCATCCAAACATGACCATTAAGGTTATACTAGTTGGGTAAAAGGAGAATAAAATCATAGGTAAAGAGAAGAGAAACTCATACCTCTTGGTCTGAAAAAACAATAAAAAAATGACCTCTCTAAACCCCCCTTGGAGAAGCTTTAAGGGAGAGTACAACACATATGAGAAGAACCATAGGTGAAATGGTCGAATATGGTGTCTTTAAATTGACTTACCAGATTAACAAATAAAAGGGAAGGCCAAAATACACAAAAATGGGTAGGCTGTATGGTTAACTCACACGATCATCCAAACCATGCATAGACCATGAGTCTACCAATTCATAAAACTGATATACCTTGCAGAGTTGTATCACATGGTTTCCTTAAAAAATGAACTAATTGTGCACTCCCTATATCCAATGTAATATGGTGAAATATTTCTACTACATGAGTTTTACGGTTTTCTAAAACCTTAACACTAACCGTGTCCCATAAAAATGCCTGAAAAACACTAATTTATACCTAGAGCACCCCAAACTCAAGAGTAAAATCATATGGAAGATTATTACAATGAAATTAACACCCTAGGGTGTCACATACATTATAAAATTTGGATGATTCAATCACTTAGGGATATAAAATTCTAGTTAATAATTTTTTTAGAAAACATTAAATCCACACCATGACTTTTCAGTCATATGATCATGAAGTTGTGTACATTGAAAAATCATCATGGATCAAGAAGAACAATGACACTATTAATGATGATCTATATTTCCCATGTGTAAGAGTTCTAAATGAAACCTATTAAGTGTAAAAGTGAGATCCACCTTCATGGGGGTCATGGGGTACATAATTACACCCCCCCAATTCCCCTTTTTCTAATTTTTATGAGATAAATACAATTAGATAATTTTTTCTATTTGGAGATGTTATGTCAAATTTTAAAAAAAAAATCTTCAAGTTAATGTTATATCCTTATAAAGATATGATGAATTTTATAATGATTATTGTTGGTGAAAAGGAGCTCTTATTGGGTCTTGTGACCTATTAAAATTTAAGGGAAATTCCCTAAAACCGACTAAACTAAATGATGATGTCATGTGATTAAATATTAATATTATTTTTCATATTATGTGGGTTTTTTCTACAATGAGTGAAACTTACTAAGAGGTTTTTTCACTACACTTAACATTTTTTCTATGATATGAATCTTAATTTTTGAACAACATAATTTGGATAGTAAATTTTATGAACAAACTTGATATATGATAGTATTAGTTTTTGATATAGATTGTTTTGGTAATGATATTATTCTATATAGCTTAACTCGTGATTTTTGATTGTTTCTTATTATTTTTATAGGATAATTAAAGAACAAAAAAACAAAAATATTATTATATCTTTCATGATATGAATATAGGGGCCAGAGTCTTAGTGTTCATGAGAGTTAGTGGTGTTACAAAATTGGGTTGAATATCTTCAACCATAATTTCTCTTGGTATAGAGGTATACTATGTATATGATATATCCCTAGGTATATGGGTTATATTGGTACATAAAATAGATTAGGTTATAACCCCCTTCAGGCTTGTCCATGATCATATTTTTCACTTGAGTGTAATTGTTTTTCATTTTAATGGTGCAGTATTTTGGGATCAATTTTGGTATATATAATTTATCTTTTATAAGCATTGTTATTCAAGGAGTGATGATTAATACTATATTTGGGTATGAATCCCTTGGATGTTGTTATAATCCAAGTATATGAGGAAAAATTGATAACCTTGGGTAGTTTTTTAAATGCGATAATAAAATTATTTTAAAATTGAAATATTTTATTATCATAAATCTAGGAGATATAACATTGCTAAAATCAATAATTCGGAACTCAAATTAATGACAATCATAATCACCCATGCTAGTTCACTTGTGTTTCAATGTTCACATTTTCATGCATATGAATCTCATATTATATGTTAACATAGAGTTCATGCATGTTGTATAGATAGTAAGTAATCATATTGTGTTATTGGGTTATAAATCTTGGTGGAGGAATTTGTATCCATTGTTTAAGACCATCACTTATTATAGTCTTATGTAATTTTATTTATTACACTATTTTGATAAATGTTTACTTGGTGATAGTTTCCTTTAAATTACATGAAAATCTATTCATTTTTGGGAAGTAGTATATGGTTTTTTTATCTGTGTTATGGGTTTTAATATATGGTGGATATGTATTGTTTTACACATATTTAATTCTATATAAATTCCTCATATTTCAAATTGTGTTCCATATTTGTGAAGGTTACTAGCTCCAGTCCCATTAAATCTGATATTTTATTAAAAAATCTTTCTTTTCTTCCACTTTGGTATGGGTTTTGATGGTTTAGGTTGTGTTAGATTAGTATCAAAGTTTTTTTTTCATAGTAATGATTTTTTGTGTAGTCATATGTTAGAATTTTGTTTTGTATTTGTGAAATAGTTGTTGAGAAATTTATGTTTTTTCTATCAAATGATGGAATATATCCAACGGTGTGAGGGATAAATCATTCCAATATAAGTACTAATATTAATTGACAATAGTATTTCATACATAGATCATTGTTTTAAGTTATAATTAGTTTTTATTGTGAATCATATAGTGTTATATAGTTTATATATGGGTCATGTGTTATATTTTTTTATTGGTGTTGTTCTAGGATGTTTTTTTGTAAAATTTAATTAATATCCATTAAAACCCATCTTAATCAGGTTTTTAATTGTGTACCATCATAATTTTTTTATAAATGAATGATGTTGTTTTTTAGAATTTATGAGTGGTGTAATAGGATTAGATAGGTCAGGTTTTCACTTATCGATGTGAAAACCATGTTTTACTAGGATAGTAATCATTAACATATTCAGGGGCTCATTATTGAGAAATATAAAGCATCTATTAGACAATATTGGTGAATATATATCTTCAATAATGAAGTATCTATTTGTGTTTTCACTGTAAGTGACACTTGTGTTCTATGTGGTGCTTTGTAATGAGGTAAATAATTTTTATCTAGTGAGTTTTTTCAGAGTTCTCTATCTAATAATGATTCTAATATACTAGACGGTTTATTTGAAGTTTTTTTAATTCAATAGTGAGATAAGAAGTTGGGGGACATTTTCAATTAAAATCAATTGAGGATAAATAGGAACATGCATAGATTTAAATAGGATTATTTGAAAAAATATATTTCAATTTTAATGTTTTGGTTAACCAAATTCACATAACACCCCATTTTGTTTAAAAAATTTATCAAATTTTTTTTAATTTTTTTTAGAAATTAAAGAGGATTAAAATAAATCAAAATATGTAATTTATTGTTTTGGAATATTTTTAATCCCTACATATAAGGTGTTGGATGTTAATAAAACACTAATAAGTTAACATGATTACATATTGAAATTTGATTGAGTAGAAGATATGGAAAAAGGTTGAAAATGTAATCAAATAGATGTTTGATATTTTTCATGGTTAGGGAGCATGATTAGGTGACACCAAATTATAACAAAACCTTCACTAATAACCATATTTATTTTGGGAGATCCACCCTTATCATTTTTTATTTTTGATCACACCTGCATGTACCTTATCCCTCTTTACTCACTCTACCTCAATTATAGATCCATTGAATGATCATTCGTATATCTTCCATTGATTAATATTATGATCCTTGATTTCTTTCTATCTTATCTTCATTATCATTTCCATTATTTTTAGCTAAATGATATAGAATTTTTTGGTAATTAGAGAAAGAGTTTCACTAGATCATGGATAAACCCTAAAACATTATGGTACATTAATTCATAGATTACTTAAGAGTATTATTCAATGTGAACATACACTATTGAAATTTTTATTAGTGCCATCACAATATGAAATGAGTTTTTCTCCATTTTATAAATCTATAGATTCTTTTTAGAGAATGGTTTTCATTTTTTTAGGCTTATTAGGATTGTTGAATCATTATAAGAGGGTTTTGTGATTGACACAAAATGTGATTATATTATAATAATTATGAAAGGTAGGTGGATTCAACCTTTTTCTAGTTTTTGTTAAAGTTGATGATGAATACGATTTTCCAACTTGTTTAATTATTCTTTTAAAATTTTATTTTACTTATTATAATTTTATATTAAGTATTTCAAAGGTTAAAAACTTATATTAAATAAAAGTCATTGAATTATCATAAAATTAAATTTAAATGATTAATAATGGGATGAGTAAATTATATTGTTATTCCTTAGATAATTATATATGAAATTTCATTTTAAATTTATTATATATAAGTATTCATGGTTTTATCAAACAATTATAGGAATTATATATGATATAAATTAGGTATAATTTTTTAAAAAGATTTATTTAATGGGATGTGTGATGTAAATTAATTTTTCTAGGTCAATTCATCCTTTTAGATAAAAGTAGAATATTTTTTTTATTAATTTGAGGTGTCATAGACTTCACTTCTAAAAAAGTGAAATGTTTTTTTTGAGTTATTAGGTATTATTTTGTATAACATTTATGGGTCATTATTATGGGTTATCTTAAGATATTCTAGTGTTTAAATGGTTAGTTTTTTTATTTTTTAAGGAATAATGTATATAAACTTTTGATTGACCATTTTTAAAACAAACTAGACATCCAATATTTTTTTAATGATTTATATTTAAAATTATTAGGTGGAATAATGAAGCTTAAGATATTAGTGTACTAAAAATGTAAATTTATTATATGTTTTTTTGATATTAAATTTTTAGGAAGGATTATAGAGTTTGGTTAATCAAATTTTAAGGTTTTCCCTATTATAAATAAATGTAAAATTTTAATTGAGTATTATTTAAAATTTATTTTGGATGGAAGGACACTAGAACCATTTGTTTTAATTCATTTTTATTTATATAACTAGTTTATAATATTTATATTTATATGTTAATACATTTTCGGTGGATTTTTAATTGAGACATATGGAAATTGGAAATTAAAATGTGATTTTAGACAAAAACATGGTTTACGATCGATGAAAATGGTCAGAAAACAAAATTATCTATCCATTGTTTATACATGTTTGGTTACATACTTAAGAAACAATTAATGTTTAGCTTGTTCTTAATTGTTTTTTTATATTTTATTTTTCTTAAATCTTATCCTCGTTGGATCCTATGGGAATTAGGCCTCATGTTTAAGAGTGATTCTTAACCATTTAAGGGTATTTGTCCCTTTGGGGTAGGAATTGTTCTTTGAACCATGATCAGTTAATAACATGGTACTTTGGGATTAATTATTCATGATAGTGTTTAAATTAGTGCATGATTGCTAATATTTTAGGAGATGATGAATCCTAATTTGTAATGTGACAAATATTTATAAATGTTGAGTGAATTTTAATTATAGTGGGAGTGAAAAAAATATTGAAAAATTTACTATATTTGAGATGATGTTCCAATAAAATTTAGAAGTAAAATTAAAAATTAGTTTGAGGGATTTAAATATCCTTATATCATGATGGGATCTACAAAAGAAAAATGAACAATATTGTTCATTACATAAGTAATAACAAATAAAAAACAAAAAATATAAAAAATTATTATAGAGATGAGGATATTTTTCCAATACCCAGTTACTCAATTCAATGTAGAAACTAAAAATATCAATACATAATATGTTATAGTCATCAATGATATTCCATAAAATAACTTGGTCATAAGACATGATCCAAAATATCTATACTAGTGTTAGAAAATAATGATTTTCAGATCAACTATTTTCATAAACCATAAATCCCAAAAGTTTTAATAAATAGAACTCTCTCTAGGGGTTCTTTTTCTCTCATAAAGACTCATCGATTCTCAAATTCTCTAAATACATGAATCATCTAATACTTAAATCCAAAAATTCTAAAATTAATATAATGAGAAAATAAAAGATAAATTTGGGATTATGTTTTTATGGGGTACTCTAATGTTCATGTGGTCATGATTTTATCTTATTAAATGTATAAAAATATCAACTGAAGCAGAATCCATATGAAATTAGTACAAAATTAGTTAAAAGAGATTCGTGTGAGCACAACAATGATGAAGCATGATCAAAATTGATAAACCATTAATTTTTTTACCATCATCCACTATATATAAATCATTTGATATAAATTGATATATAATATATGTTATGTATCCCAATAGATACATTAGAAGAGGACAAAACACATATTGAGAGTTTGTAATAAAAATGGACCAATAAAAAAACAAACCCAAAAGAACATGGTATATATATCAATTTCCCCAAAAACATGAACTAAATATTTATTGGTAGATCATAAACCTAACACCATATAGACCATATAACAAATGACCCAAAAAATGTAATAAAGTTTTCAAAATATAAAAACTTTAAATATCTTGTGAAATACTTGCACTAAACATAAATTAGTTTCCCCACATGACATATATGAGGATCACATAACATATGAATCTGTAATTTAATAGAATTTTTTTTGCACCAAAAAATATATGAATCAAATACATTATATCAATTACTAACACAAAAAAATCATTGTAATAAAAGAATATCTTCATTATAGAAAACTACATAACGTTTTTTCATGGTATTTGTATGAAATCCTAAAATAACATATATTATTAATTCATAAAATTAAACTTAATAAAATAACATATTAAATGAGTTTTTATAAAAATAATCATATAAAATAAAATTCATGACCTACTCTATCAGAATATTTTCCAATACTTAGGTCATTTAAAAGATCACATATTTAATATTCATAAAAATGACTAAATTTTTAAAAATTAACAACCATAACAATACTATGAAATAATTTTTATAATTATTGATCTAATATACACATATTTTCCTAGAATAAATTTTATATATTATGAAATATTAATATATCATAATTGCATGTTTGAAATAAAAAATAATAAAAAATAATATCATATTATAAAATATTGACATATACTAGGGAAACAATTATACTCATATCAATTAATATTTAAGGGATTTCTCACAAATTTTAAAACATAAAAATCAGTAAACCAATTCTGAGTAATGTGTTATATATAACACTCCCAATAACTAAAGGGCATAAAATATAAATCATATACGACATTCATGATTTTATATTGGGTGAATGTTTAAATGGTATTCATTAGGGAATAATCTTATATTAATTAATAATTTTCCACCCACATGAAAAATTAATAAATAATTTAAATACGGATTCTTTTCCAAAGAGATATAGGAAAATATCTATCTATATTATAGATCACTCTATAATTCCTAACACATGTTTTACCATTATGAATAAAAAAATATTTCATAAAAATAAACTCATAATAATGAGAGACCCCTTTGTGATTTTAAGACAACAATAATTATAAATAATAGAGTAACCTTTTTATCCAACGTTCCCTATAAAATCATGTTGTTTTCATGTTAATAACCCATATAACATCATTAATAGTTTAAAATATACCATCATGGATTTATAATAACATTAAACCACTAATTGTGGATCTAAAAGCTTCATGTTAAAAAAATGATATAACGTTTCCATATTTTAGAAAATATAGATTCAAATACCCTCATAAGAAAAATTTGGAATATATAACTGGATTCCAATAATCACTCCTCATTATAAATATGACTAAAAACACTAGGGATTTCTTTACTATTGTAACCAAGGCCAACTATAAGTGAGTGATTTCCCTGAACCTTATAAGAATTTTTCATATTTTATAAAATCCAATATATATGGATTTTTTAAAATAATAACAATACATTATAATCCTATACATATAATGAATCCTACCATTCTAATTACCTTCATTACTTCCCTCCATTAAATTTTATTTTTTTTATATTATTCCCTTTTCCCTTATACTTGAATTCATTATTAGATTTGAAAATCATAGGCAGTAAGGAACACTTGATTACCAATAATGGATAAAGAATCTTTTGCATATATAATTATATCCCAAGGACTATTGTATAGACTATACAAAAATTTTAAATAAAATAAATTCCTAATTGACATCATTTATCTTAATATCAATGTTGGATAGGTCCACAATTATATTATTAAATTATTTAATGTAAACATGAACTATAGTTATATAATTAATTTCTTGAGGTATAAAATCTAAATTTATTATACATATACATATATATATATATATTAATGGGGGTATAATTAAATTCAAACACACACACACACCACACATGCATAAGGGCTGGAACAACATCTTGATTATGAGTGACTCAACCACCATTTTCCAGTCAATTTGGAATGACGTAGTCCATCTCACTTGGCCTCTTACTACCCATTAGATGAGATGCCTGGCTTCTCTTCTGGAGGTAAACTACATTTTCACTCATAACATTCATGAAGCGAACAGGGTTGCAGATGGTATTGTCAAAATGCGAATCAACAACGGCATTACTTGGAAGGATGATATACCTGTTGATCTTTTTCCTTTTTATTAAAGGGATTGTAACAAGACTTCTTATTTCAAACTAATGTAATTACGTATTATTTCAATAAATTGTGTCTTGGTATTTGACTGAGACACCACCATTTTCAAAAAAAGGACCATATTCCCGACATTGGATGGCAAAATGCCCCATTCTTTTTTATTTTCAAAATTACCTTCTACATTAGCAAAAGAATGGGTTTGCACCCATTGCATGTATCATGCCTATATTACCACCAAAATCATTAATATCCCAAGGGGATTATTTGGATTCAAACAATATTTATTATGATGCATCGTTATAGGTTTTACCACACATGCACCACCCAACATCTCAATTTATTACACAATCAATAAAAAATGACTTATCCATATTAATATTTTTGATTTCATTTCATATTGTACATCTAATGGGTCATATGAGACCCCACACAAGATAATTTCCCACAAAAAATAATATCACAAGACTATAGGTTTTTATAAGTTATCATAATATATATTAATATAAGAAATAAAGATATACCCATCTAATAATAGATAACAAACTTTCATTTTATGATTATACAGGGTATTAACAATTCCAAGTTGAACTAATAATGTATGAAATTAATATTATATAATTCATAATCATTTTATTGAATAGATTTATATATTTTTAATTTCACTAAAACCACAATTGTTGGAATTTCCTCACTTATATGAATTGTTTTTAAGAAACATTGGATATTAACTTCTAATTACATGTAAAAATTATCAGAAGTCAATTTATAAAAATGTGTCAAACTTAAGAAAAATAGAAACATATGATTCTTAATAATTAATAAATAAATCAAAATATTATAATATAAAAAATAAGAAAATATTTGAAACAAGAATCTTATTCTATTTATATGAGGATAGAAAATTATTTTTCAATGAATATAAATTATAAGATCCAAAATTTAAAAAATAATTAAGTACAGAACATTAAAATAATATAATATATGTTTGTACAAGTTCAATGAAAAAATTAAAAATAACTCAATAAAACTAGAATTTATTTTCTTTCATTATATATAAACTTATTTTAATTCCTCTAGAATTATGAAAATGTATAATTACTATGAAAAAAATCTTAACAAGCATGTGGTAGGGAATAAATGAAAGATGGAATTATGTATCCAATCAATGATGAAGTTCATGAACAACAGAAAACATATAATCAACCATAAATCTTGGTATTAATATATATTTATATTAATAAATAATCAATTTTAGCCACATGAACTACAACATTTTTCATAGAAATAAAAAAATAAAAAATAAAATTGTGAATGAATGCTAACAAAGGTATGCATATATTACTAAAACTTAGATAAATTATTGAATGTAAAAAATAAAACATTAAAATTATCATATATATATTTTATCATAATTATTATATTAGATATACAATTTATATGTTGTGAGAAAAATTTTATATACCATATATTGAAGCCGGATATAAAGAGAATTTTTATTAATGAAACAAAAACTCTTAATGGTTTATGTATGAAAAAACTCTAAATATTTTCCTATAAACCTTATGAAAACTCACTAATGATGGAGCACCCTAACTTCTTTTACACTAAAATTAGAGAATAAAATGCATGATTAAATTAATATCATAGTTAAAGGAACCTAATATATTATGTTTTCTAGTGGAACACATGTGGTCACATGTCAATAATTTCATAAAAATAAAGATTAAACTACCAAAATTAAATCAAATCCCTTTGGAAAGAAGTGAATAATCAATTTAGAATGACATATGGAAGAAAAAAAGGATATACTATTACCAAATATCATAAAACATGATTCTACTAGAAGAAAAAATCTACACATAGATCAAGTAGTTCATATTGACATAAAAAAATTATCATACCAAAAAAATACTGGTAATATGATATAACATATATTATGATCAATACATAGAACACCAACCTAAAAACAATATAACATTCCAAAAAATTGATTTCCGATAAAATATATGTTCATAGAAATTTAATTATAAATATAAATGGTCTATAACCATAGATAGTAACTATTTAAGTGACAAAAACAAATACTCATTTCCATAAATAATTTGTTTTAAATAGCCTATAAAACATAATCAAGATGACCTAATATAACATTATTATAAAACATATGTGTAGTCTAGGTATAAACCATAAATATGAATCCTCATAGAATATATTTATGGATACTTAGATAAAATATATATAGAACCTAAAAGAATATATTCTTAAACCATAAAATATATACAACCAATATACGATATAATGGAAAAACATTGAGAATTTTTTATGATAATCATAGAAAATTATTTTAATAAGAAAATGATTAATTTTGTTTCCATGAAATTATCACGATAATAAATTGGAAAATATTAAATAATTTTATAAAAACATGTTTATGTTCTAACAATATGAATACCATTTTCAGAACAGGTTTCCATCATGTTTTGTGGGGAATATATTGACATTCATTGGAATTTTATGGGATCCAGTACGAGAATAATTTTAATGGTTTTATACATTTGGAATAATCTATTTAATTCCATTGAGATATAATCAATTTTTGGATTATATTTATTTATAAACTATTTATACATGCAATATTTTTCAAATTTTTTCATGGAGTGGACACTGAATAGAGGATGTTAGATAGTTTAACTCAATGATAAAAATTAGAGCTCTTAAGCGATCATTTTATTTATTAAAATAGTTATATATTATTTTACATTCATCGGTGGTTATTGTGTTAATTAATAAGTCATCATAAATGTTATTTTACTGGTGGATCATAGAGACCCCATTATAAATAAATTGGGATCCGACCATTGGATGTACATTGATAGAATATTAAATTGGAATTGTGATTTTAGTTGATGTTTGACATAAAAACACTAACATTGTTTCTCAAGTTAAAACTAGTTTTGTTTCTATGATTTACATTGAGGTTTTTTAGACACCATAAGGTATCACAATCTAGCTATTCCATTCAAACCAGCTAGATAGTTGTAGATATAGTTGGATCCACCGACTGGCCAGTTTTATTAGTCAGAATGTTTACAAGATCTAACATTACACCAGCTAGCTTGTGGAGGATCATAGACTACCTAGTAGAAGAAATAAATGTTTAGTAACTTCATGTTGGTACACTAGTTACCTAGTGGAATCTACCAAGTATCTTGTGGGCTCAAGATATTAGGTATGATGGTGAATTTAATGTTGTTAAAATTTCCATAAATTTGGGTTTATTTGTCTTCAATTCTTCCATATAATTAAATAATTTTTCTATAGCTTTTAAAATATATAAATATCCCCAATGGGTGACTTCAAAGCTTACCTTCACAACTAACTAAAAATGACAATGTGCTATGATCTTCCACGTGATCTTAATATCAATGT
The DNA here is from genome assembly GCA_963277665.1 of Viscum album. Classification (NCBI taxonomy): domain Eukaryota; kingdom Viridiplantae; phylum Streptophyta; class Magnoliopsida; order Santalales; family Viscaceae; genus Viscum; species Viscum album. The sequence continues at coordinate 517,869,765 of OY728135.1, read as the reverse complement.
GCACTCAATTCCAAATTTCACTGTTCTTCCAATGTAGAGTGTGATATTTTGGTATTTTTTATCTCTCATATATATTCCTCATTATCTCCCAAATGTTTTATATATATTTGATAGAATTGAGAGCACACTTAAATAATATCAATTCAATAAATCCTTAATTCTTTCTATCTATCATCTATTTTGGTACTTACTACCTTTTAGTGTAAATTACATAGTTTTTTTCCAAAAACTATAAAAATTAAAGGTATAATTTCACATTGATTTTTCTAGATACTGATGTTAAAAATATAATTTCAAATATATTTTAGTTTCTTGTTATAACATATTAAAAATAATGGGGGTTTTGGTATCTTTTCTTCAATTAAATCCATGGGGATACTATGATAAACCCTTAAGAAACCGGGATAGATATGTAGATATTCATAAAAGAAAAATTATAATAACTCATTAATCAAATAATTCTCTCCATTTTAATCTTTATCAATTATTATTTTTATTGTTTTTTTACTTATACATTCATATATCAATAATCTAAATCACATAATTTAAGAATAATTTATTATTATTTTCTTCTTCTTTTATAATATTATTTTACTTACATATTAGTTACTCATTTAACATAAGTGTATCATTTTTTTATTAAAGTATCTAAAAAAATATAATTATCATAAATACTTAAAAAGTGGTTTTTAGTTTTTAAACATTAATTATAATTTTTTTAAAGGTAAATTCACACCCCTCCTCTTACCATTTTATCGTACTCTAAAATACTTTTGGTTTGAAGGGGATATTTAATTATTTTCAAATAATGTAAATATTATTTTATATTCATAATCTTGAACTATTTTTTTGAGAAGAATACTTTTTTGAAATTGGTATTTCAAACACTCATGTTTCCCCTCATAGACTATATATGGGTCGTGAATAATTTTTATGGTTTAAATTATTTTTATTAGAAAACATGTATATATAAATTTAATAGATATATTTTTATCCTATATATAAAATAGTTATTAATTAATATACCCCTAATACTAAAAAACATGAAATATGGACTCCTAATGATATTTATTCTTTTGAATTATATTTTAAAGCAATGAATTTTTTCATTGAAAACAAAAGAAAATCAATTTAATAGAATTTATACATGAAGAATGGATCATTAAATATAAATATAATTATAAGTAACAAATAAATGAATGAAAGAGTAAAATATGATAAATATGATATGTTTAAATAGTACTTTGGATGTTTATCTATGCATCCTAGAAATTATATTATAGATATGTTTAATTGATTCACTAAAAAATGTGATAGTTTAAATGCTACTATTGATTCTATTTATACAATGACTATTGTTAGGTAAATCATTTAGATTTTAGCATTACATTAGGAATCCAATGTTTTTTCATTCCATGAAGCTAAATAAATAAAAAAACATTGTGGTTGAGGAACCCATTGGATATCTTATGACACATGAATTAACTGTAAAATATTATATGAAAAGGAAAAAAAAGATAAAATAAATAAAATTATTTTAGGTAAATCAAGGATGACACATTATGAATTGAATCCAAGATTGAACATATTTCCAAGAATATAAATATTTACCTGAAATTAGATGATATAATTGATGATTTAAGAATAAAAATAAACAAAAGAAGTTACATTATTTGGATGAAAAAAGTGTCACATAAAACCAGATTGTCCCCTGAACCAAAAGATTAAAGACAAAAATAAAATTAAGAAAGAATTAAATGATTCATCATCGAATGCTAGTGAGGATTCCATTTCAATGTATGAATCAATTAATGAAATTACTAGGTTCCTCATGGATGATATTGAGGTACGTAGTGAAGTAAATTACTCTTTATCTAGGTCTTACTATTATAGCTTTCTTTGATCTCATATTAAAATTATGAAGACTTTATATACTTTATATATAAATATTAATGTAGGGTTTTAACTTGTTTCAAAATAAGAAGATATTAAAAATAAATAGAATCTTTTTTTAAAAAAAAAATTGTGTTTTAAATGATAAAAATGCCATGGTTTTAAAACTAATAGTGCAACAAAATGTTGAGAATTTGGAATCTCAAATTAAGGATCTTAAAAATAATAATTCCAAATTCACTCATGGTGATCAATATCTAAATTTTATTTTGGTATCTTAATGTATTTTCAAAATTAATTTAGTATTTTATAAAAAATAATCTATTATTACAAAATATTATAAAAGTCAACTTTTATGAAGGTATCCTTCAAAAATAAGTTTGTAATAATTATAAAATATTAGTGAATATTGTTTATGAATTTAATTATAATTTGTTTTTGATATGGTTTACCATAGATAATTTATCCCTCATATCAAATTAATAATGGAAAAGAACATTCAAAAAATGATTTAATTATAATGTATTTACTTGAAAACATAATTGGACCTATGATATGGGTACCAAAAACATTAGTTTCGTACACTTTTATAGGGAAAAGGTCTTGATAGAGAATAATCAGGAAGCTACATGGTATATGGATAGAGGGTGATTGAGTCACATGCATATTGATCCTTCTATAATCAATCATATTATATACTTTTATGAGGGTCATGTCACTTTTGGAGATGATCAAAGAGGAAACATTGTCAGTATTCATCTAATAAGTTTCTCCAACATGACATTAAGGAAATAAGTTTATCGGTTAATGTATTAAATCACAATTTAATAATTATTACTAAATTATGTAATAGTTTTTTTAAATTAAATTCTAAAACTATTCTTATAAGGTTTTCTTATTCTTCAGGAATGATTATTTTAGATAACCTCTTTTTGAAAAATATTATATTATAGGACTAAAGTATCTTGAATGTCACAATGTTAAGCGTCTAGATTCACAAGATAATGAATCTTGGTATTGGAATTGGATCATAGGTCATTGTAACATTTAATCTCTTATCAAGCTCAGCCATAACAAAATAGTATGAGATTTAGTAAAATTTCCGTTAAAATATTATATAGTTTTTCAACCTTTCTTAATTATAATGCATAAAAAACATTCCCGGAAATCTAAAAATGAATTTTACTCTTTTATTTACCTTGAACTAGTTCACCTTGATCTTTTTGGACCAACTGAAGTTATTATTATCATAAGCACATATTATAAAATTTTAATGATCAATGGATAAATTAAATTAAAATGGATATCCTCTTGACTAGTATAAATGAGGCTTTTATAATATTTATTAATTTTTCAAGTAAATATAAATATGAAAAAGGCTAAAAACTATTTTCTATTATAAGTAACCATGTTGAGAAATTTTATGAAAAATATATATTTATGAGTTTTGTGCTTCTCAATGATATTATCATTCACTCTCCACTCCAAGAGGACCTCAACAAAATGGGGTTGTAAAAATATATAATAGTTCCATATTGGAAAAGTCTAAGATCCTATTGAATGAGCATAAGCTACCTAAATTATTTTGGAAAGATGCTGAAAATACTGGTTTCTTTATCATTAATTGTGTTCTCATAAGGCCAATTGTTATAAAAACCCCTTATGAACTTGGGAGAGTAAAACTTCATAATAATGTATTCTTTAATTTTTTTAGTTATAAATTATATATCATTAATTACATGAATATTCTTGTAATTTTTCCCCAATTCCAATTATGGCTTTTTTGGGTACACAACATCAAGTAAAGCCTACCATGTTATCAATAATAGTAGTAAGAACTTATAAGATTAATTTCACATTAAATTTGATGAGAATTTTAGTAACCACTGATTTTAGTACATAGATATTAAATATTTGTAGATGAATATTAAATATATTACACAAACACATACTTGAAGAGTGTAATAGGTTAGTGTATTTGGATACTAGGTAATCTTCATCATCTCCCATAATGATCTTCCCCTTTAGTAATCTATATAAACATACCCTACTATAAACCATTCATAATAACCTATATAACAAAAATATAATAAACAGTGAGAATATATTATCAGCCAGTGTAAGAAGGTAAGATATAAATTATCAAATAAGTATGACATGAACATAAAGGTATGAAAGAAAGAGCTTAAAATTTTAAACCATACCTTCATATCATTGTTCGTAGTCCTGATACATGTCATAAATCATTTTTTTTAATAAGAGATTAATCATAAATAAATCAACGAACATAATTAATGTGATTATAATATTATCTTAAAACATATATTTGTAGAACACACATAATCATAGAAAATACAATACATAGTAGTCAAGTATTACTTCCAAGGATATCAATGTGGAATGGGTTCACTCTCCAAACCATCATAGTCATCATAGTTCTCTTCTAAGACCATGATATTGGAAAACGTTCCTTACTAAACTGGTTTCAATCCCCATTCCAGTCCTATTTATTTTAGGAGATATAAATCATTACCCAATGCATTGGAAGGATATATATGTCCCATAAATCATATAATTTATATAAGTCCCCAGCCTTAAACATTACTTAATCTCGAGATATTACAAGATTACACATTGATGATCTTTTTAGGTTTAGAGTTTTAGAGAATTAGATCATGAAACTTGCATTACATTCCACATTTAAACAAAGTGGTTACATAAAAGACAATATTCATTCTTCCCATCAATGGAAACATATTTAAAATAAAACACGGATTCTTTCTTGACACATCCTTGACACTATCATCACATCATGTACCTTTTCCTTGACCTGTGAAAACATTTCAAAAACTTGGGATGAGCATAAAAAGCTCAGTAAGGGTTATAAAAATATGGAAAGAAAACATGAGTTCATATATACATAAGAATGAAATCATACATTACCCATAAAACATAGGCACTTTAACATACCTCATCAAATCATGAATAAATCATAGAAATCATAAGACATAAAGGTAACTTGAGGCATTCATAACATTCTTATATATGGAGTAACCCTCTTGGTTACGTTTGGAATACCCATCATAGTATATTCCCTAAATCTCTTCGGAGAAACCATAACGTTTCACTCCTTCATGTTACCCAATGCATTGGAGAGCTATATCGGGCTCAACCGCCCTTAGTTTATCACGGAATCACACGTCTTCATAATAATTCCCAAGAACCTCAACATAATTGTATCACATAAAACATGCATAAAGGAAACATAACATTTCCACCTTTCAATCACAAGATATCAATACAACACATTGATATAAAAATATTATGAAAACCATTTTCAATACCAAAATAAAAGAAAATTAAAACATGGTATTTATTTTTCTTTTAAAAAGAAGGTATGGCTTGTAGAGGAAGCTGAAACCCAAATAACGGTCACGGTGGTGGAGAAGTCGTTGTTGCCGCATACGTACGACAAAAACATTCCCTTTTTCCATTTAGAAAAATGCTTCGTATAAAAATGATTCCTTTTGGATAAACGTAAAAGTCAAAGGGGTTTATACACCGTATAAAAGAAGGTTGTGTATAAAACAAAATATGCCTCAATTAAAGGAGATTGAGACGAAGTCCCATACAAAGACGGTATCATTGGTTTAAGGATAAATCAATTACATAATTATGTGTGACAAACGAATACATCAAATATAAGTGGATATTAAGTGTAAAATAATCAAAGTTAATACAAACATATTCAAAGTATGACATATTCAATAACTACATGTTGAACCCAAAGAAATCGAAATTGGGTTAAGAAGTTCCCTTGACAGCCTAACGGCGTCACATCAAAATGAGTTGATGAGAGATAAAAAAAGGGTATCTCATCACTTGGACATAAAATTTACATCAATAATGATATATGAGAACATATCCCAACATAAAAATATGTAAATTAAAAGACCCAACAAAAGAAGTCTTTTAAAAAGAGGAGGGTGAAAGGTTCCCTTACCGACATGGGTATCTTTCGAAACATACACCTCGTGAAAGAAGGACAATACAACATTGATGTAAATACTCATAAAAGAAAGAATATTACACAATGAGTAAAATAATGGACAGTACACACACCACTCAAAGGAAATTGTGGCAAATGTAGCAGAAATTTCATGGGAATAAAAGTGAGATGAAAAATCCCTTACGAAAACTCGGCAGCCTAACGACGCCACATAAAACTTACAAAAATGGGTTGATGAGATAAAATAGGGTATCTCATCATATTAACATAAATTTTATAGAAAGAGGAATATAAAATAAAATACCCCAACATAACAAAGAGGAGCTTAAAAGAAGTGACATAAAGGAGAGTACTTAAAAACAAAGAGAGAGGGTAGATCTCTTATGAAAATTCGGCAGCCTAACGGCGCCACCCAAAACTTCCAAAATGGATTGATGAGAGATAATAGGGTCTATAATCACATGAACATAAAAATTACAGTAATATTAATATAAAATAACATCCCAATAACAAGAAATATGAGCTTTAAAAGGAATGACATAAAAGAGTGTACTTAAAATGAAAGAGTGGAGTAGGATCCCTTGCCTCAAGTCCAACTTGTCTTGTTCGTTTCATTATATTCCTGAATAATAAACTTTGGTCAATTTATAATTTCTTAAGGACATACTATAAAGATTATTATTAATTTCATATCACATATTTTAATGTTATAATAATTGGTTAATAATATGAGTTTATATCAGACGTTTTTGTCGATGTTTGGTACATGAGTCAAAAATTGAACTTGTTGGAAAATAATTTTCCATGTAGTTATAGGTACATCATATCTAGAATAGTATTTATGTTTTAAATATCATATATATCCAGTATATATCCATTTTATACTATTCCATAGCATTTTGAGATAAAAATTAAAAGCACCGTTCATGGAGACGGTAGGCCGTACGTACGCATGAACGCTACTTTAATTTTTTTATCATATTAATGGAATTAAAACTAAATGAGAGGTATATATATTTTAATTCCAGAATTATATTAATCATTTAGATGTATCATTCATCATATATATCCATTATATATATGTACTTATAATAGTACATTACATTTAGGGATAAGAAATGAAATGCACCGTTCATGGAGATGGTAAGCCGTACGTACGCATGAAAGCTACTTTCATTTCTATTTCATATTTTTATGTAATTGAATAATAATTATATAGAGGAATATTATAATTCCAGTATAACATCATATATAATAACTTTAAATCCATCCTTTATTCATCCCACATATGGCATTAACGAATCACATCACTTTGAGAGGGCGGTAGTCCGCACTTCCTTAAATGAAGATATCACGTTTACCCAAAATGGAAACCATAAAGGTATGCCCAAAATGAAAAATACAGAGGTTTAGGGAAAACATAAACATATTATATATCATATATAAATATAGTGTCATCTTAATGGCCACCTTTGAAGGTGTTAGAAGAATGTTGAACAGTCATCGTTTCGGGAGGCAGAAATTCGCCATCCACAGAAACAGTATGTTCTTTAACCATTATATGTAGGTGTGTGAAAGTGTAGATCGAATACTTCTTATAACAACATCCTAGTATATTTATTATACTTGATTTGTTACAAAATAAATGAATAAAAAGAGTTTAGGGGGTTGGAGAAGCAAAATAAAACAAAAGGACTCAATGAAAACATTACCTTAAAATCGAGTAACTCCCTTTGGTTTGATCTCAAAGGCTTCCTTGGGAAGACATCGGCCAAAAGTGAGGACTCAAGGAGTAAGAGAGGGAAGTGGGGAGACAAAATGGGCAGAGGTTGGCCGAGACAAAGGCTTTGGGAGTGTGGGTAAGGAGGTAGAGGTGGGGGCCTTTTATAAGAGGAGAGGAGGGGCACTCTTGGAAGGTAAAGAAAAGTCACTTTATTTTAAAATGGTATTCGGATTTAAGAGGTCCCACATTGATTTGTTTCGAGGATATGGTGATAAGGGTTCGAAATCCACTCATAAAATAGGTTTTGGACATGTGTAGGTCTTAGATATTACATTATCTTTCCATTTTATTTAAATCGTTAAATAATGGGGTCATCGCTGCATCATCATGATGTCATAAATAATTTAATTTATTTAATGTCTAAAAATTATAAAAAAATACTATGATGTAGGAAATCATGTTATATTTCCAATGAATATTTATAGTCAAAAATCAGATTTGTATAACCCCATGTAAAAATTGTTTTAGTAAAACATTTCATGTTTGTCTCATTTTTACATTAACTTTAAATAAAACGATATTAATGTCATTTTCCAACCAAAGTGGCTTCATGGGGTCCCCAAGTTGACCCATGGGTTGTCTTGGTCGGCCATGAAACATCCAATGAGGTTAGGACATGTGTCATGTTCATTTCATATTATTAAAACATTATTTTTACCTTAAACTACACTAATTACCTCTAATCGCGATTAAAAACTTAATAAGTTACTATTCACCAAAAAATTATTTTTATCTCATTGAACCACATTTTACTTCATAATAAAAACCATGTATGTCGGATTTTTGAAATTCAAAACACAAAGATGGAAAAATTTCATTTAAACGGAAAAATCTGTTTTTATAAGTACCACTTAGTGGTTTCACTATTCATCAAAAATTCAAGTTTTTCAGAAAAATCCCAAAAATTCACCCTAAGATATATTTGATATTCCGAATTCAAAAATGAAGTCTATTTTAAAAAATTCAAAACATATAAGTCACATTAATTAATTTAATAATCAATTCCCGCTGTCAGAGCAAATAGCGTGTTTTTATGAAACAATAAGTATCAAAAGATTGACACTAGTTTAAGTCTGATTTCAAAGTGAAATTAATTCCAATGACCACTATTGGATTTAATGGTAAAAATATATTATAATTTCACTTTAAACCAAATTAAAAGGATAATCTAATAATATTAATAAATTATATTAAAAAGAGGTTTTGAATTAAAATACAACATTTTACACTATTCATTAAAAAAATGAACTTTATCGGAAAGATACCAAAAAATTACACAAAGTAAATTTTGATGTCCCGATTCTTAAGAAGAGTTTTATTTGGTCCAATATAATGTATAAGAGTGAACAAAACTATATTTAATGACGGTCCGCCATCAAAAGGCGATAAATGAACCTTTAGTGAAAACTAGGGCATATACGCCTAAAATTGAATTATTTCCGTATTTTAAGCCTTTATCATTTATTGGATAAATGTAAAAACATTTAAAAACATATATAATAATATTTTAGTTATTTCTATCCATTCCCACCAATACAACAGCTACATGTTAACTACCATTTAAAATAATATTATTTTATTATTAGAGTGCAACGTAAGATTTCCAAGAAACTCGTTGTTGCGTGTTGGGTACGCCATCGAGCATAGCATCCCCTTTAAAGTCGTATTAATATTTTATTCACAAATATGGATAAATATGAAAATGTCATATTATTTATTTACCTAGGGTGTTACATCCTTCCCCCCTTTTAGGAATTGTGTCCTCGCAATTTTTAAAATTGAGCTTGGAAACATCCTTGAAAGTCCCACATCGGAACAAGAGTCAGTAAAACAATCACTTTAAAATAAAGGAAGATAAGTACAGAGGTCACCCGAGTTAACCCATATGTAGAAAAACATGGACATGGAAGAAAAAGCAAAGGGTCATGTTCTTGAGGGAGAGTGATAGTAAACATGTCTATGAGAATGTTAACCATAAGAAAATCAAAAACTTGTGATGGGTTAAAAAGTATTCGATTCCCCAGTATGAAAAGTTAATAGACAACATTTTTGTTTGAAGTTACTTTTTATTGAGGAATTTATTCATAAGGAAACATAATCGCTTATTTTGTTGACTTTCACCTTTTACTAGATTCCTTAATCAAACTCATATTTTTTTTCCAAAAGACGAGTATTTAGGGAGACTTGTTCGGATTAAGAGTACTATAATCAATTTCTAGAGAATCACCTAATCCACCAAAGAGAACTATATACATCCCATGTCTTTAGGCTTTAACTAAAACCAAAACCAAAAAGTTTAGTACAAGGTCAGATAATCCAGAAAAGGATAACCCATTAAAAAGAAAATCTATGCTTAATCTCCAAAATTTGTCCAACAAAACCCAAAGTTCAATGAGGACCATACGATAAACAATTTGTTCATAAAATTCTTCAAAGTAAACCAATCTAAGATTGAAACCCAAATATTTGAAGGATTTAGTCACATAGTCTTCCAAGTCAAATCGTAACATTTATCTCCAAACAACATCAGTTGCTCATAAAGTCTCGTATTGAAAAGTAATTAACCTAATCACATATCCTCCATGATAGGTTAATCATTTTCATAAATAACCCTAAATCAACTTACTCGTAATTCATAAAATCATATAACTAAAAAGAATCAGTCAAACTATCTAGGGACTTCACGTAGTCCAGTGGTAGGAGATAAATACCAGTCGCACTTTGGTTGTGGGTTTGATTCCCGCAGCTTTGTCTGACGCGACGGGTTGTCACACGGTCTGCATGTTTTCCTTTTTCCAAAACTATATAATTCTTAATTCATTCCCCAAAAAGAGATAAAATCATAAAAAATGATCATAACATATTTTAACCTCAAGTTTATCTCATGCCTTTCATTTTCCAGCATATCATAAAATAACCCATAATTACCTCAAATGTAAGGATCATATAAACTCTAATGGTTGCCTTTATAATTATTACCTGAACATCCACATCGATTGGTCATCTCGTACATGATGCATTACAGAACATTCCAAGGTTCAAGTGGTTGATCATGACTCCTTGATATTTCGTTTAGAACAACCACGAGTTTCCTCATTGAATCCTCCATTTTATCTAGTATCTTAATCAGAGAACCACCACATTTTCCTTCAAACCTGTTGTCTCTTTGGTGCCCGGTAGATCCATCCATTCACTAAAAACAGAAATGTCAGTGTGAGTATATCAACAAAACCATCATGTACTAATGAGGAAGGTAAACACTAAGATATACTTACTCATTCACTTTATCTAAAACTATGACTCTTTCTGAAATCCTTACCATTATGGTAATGTCAATTATGCTTAAAGAATACCCTAACCTCTAAAGTTATCTAAACCGAACTTTGATTCCAACTATAAGGCCAAAGCCTTAAACCTTATTTAATCTTTAGTTATTACAAGATTACACATTGAGGATCTTTTTAGGTTTAGAGTTTTAGAGAATTAGATCATGAAACTTGCATTACATTCCACATTTAAACAAAGTGGTTACATAAAAGACAATATTCATTCTTCCCATCAAGGGAAACATATTTAAAATAAAACACAGATTCTTTCTTGACACATCCTTGACACTATCATCACATCATGTACCTTTCCCTTGACCTGTGAGAAACATTTCAAAAACTTGGTATGAGCATAAAAAGCTCAGTAAGGGTTATAAAAATATGGAAAGAAAACATGAGTTCATATATACCTAAGAATGAAATCATAAATTACCCATAAAACATAGGCACTTTAACATACCTCATCAAATCATGAATAAATCATAGAAATCATAAGACATAAAGGTAACTTGAGGCATTCATAACATTCTTATGTAGGGATTAACCCTCTTGGTTACGTTTGGAATACCCATCACAGTATATTCCCTAAATCTCTTCGGAGAAACCTTAACGTTTCACTCCTTCGTGTTACCCAATGAATTGGAGAGCTATATCGGGCTCACCCGCCCTTAGTTTATCATGAAACCACACGTCTTCATAATAATGCCCAAGAACCTCAACATAATCGTATCACATAAAACATGCATAAAGGAAACATAACATTTACACCTTTCAATCACAAGATATCAATACAACACATTGATATAAAAACATTATGAAAACCATTTTCAATACCAAAATAAAATAAAATTAAATCATGGTATTTATCTTTCTTTAAAAATAAGGTATGGCTTGTAGAGGAAGCCGAAACTCAAATAACGGTCACGGCGGTGGAGAAGTCGTTGTCGCTGCATACGTACGAAAAAAACATTCCCTTTTGTCATTTAGCAAAACGCTTCGTATAAAAAAGATTCCTTTTGGATAAACGTAAAAGTCAAAGGGGTTTATACACCGTATAAAAGAATGTTGTGTATAAAACAAAATATTCCTCAATGAAAGGAGATTGAGACGAAGCCCCATACAAAGACGATATCATTGGTTTAAGGATAAATCAATTACATAATTATGTGTGACAAACTAATACAACAAATATAAGTGGATATTAAGTGTAAAATAATCAAAGGTCATTCACACATATTCAAAGGATGACATATTCAATAACTACAAGTTGAACCCAAAGAAATCGAAATTGGGTTAAGAAGTTCCCTTGACAGCCTAACGACGTCACATCAAAATGAGTTGATGAGAGAAAAAAAATGGTATCTCATCACTTGGACATAAAATTTATATCAATAAGGATATATGAGAACATATCCCAACATAACAATATGTAAATTAAAAGACCCAACAAAATAAGTCTTTTAAAAAGAGGAGGGTGAAAGGTTCCCTTACCGACATGGGTATCTTTTGAAACATACACCTCGTGAAAGAAGGACAATACAACATTGATGTAAATACTCATAAATGAAAGTATATTACACAATGAGTAAAATAATGGACAGTACATACACCACTCAAAGGAAATTGTGGCAAATGTAGCAGAAATCTCATGGGAATAAAAGTGAGATGAAAAATCCCTTATGAAAACTCGGCAGCCTAACGGCGCCACATAAAACTTACAAAAATGGGTTGATGAGATAAAATAGGGTATCTAATCATATTAAAATAAAGTTTATATAAAGAGGAATATAAAAGAACATACCCTAACATAACAAAGAGGAGCTTAAAAGAAGTGACATAAAGGAGAGTACTTAAAAAGAAAGAGAGAGGTTAGATCTCTTACGAAAATTCGACAGCCTAACGACGCCACCCAAAACATCCAAAATGGATTGATGAGAGAGAATAGGGTCTCTCATCACATGAACCTAAAAATTACAGTAAGATTAATATAAAAGAACATCCCAATAACAAGAAAGATGAGCTTTAAAAGGAATGACATAAAAGAGTGTACTTAAAATGAAAGAGTGGAGTAGGATCCCTTACCTCAAGTCCAACTTGTCTTGTTCGTTTCTTTATATTCCTGAATAATAAACTTTGGTCAATTTATAATTGCTTAAAGACCTCCTATAATGATTAATATTAATTTCATATCACATATTTTAATGTTATAATAATTGGTTAATAATATGATTTCATATCAGAAGTTTTTGTCGATGTTTGGTACATGAGTCAAAAATTGAACTTATTGGAAAATAATTTTCCATGTAGTTATAGGTACATCATATCTAGAATAGTATTTATGTTTTAAATATCATATATATCCAGTATATATCCATTTTATACTATTCCATATCATTTTGAGATAAAAATTAAAAGCACCGTTCATGGAGACGGTAGGCCGTACATACGCATGAACGCTACTTTAATTTTTTTGTCATATTAATGTAATTAAAACTAAATGAGAGGTATGTATATTTTAATTCCAGAATTATATTCATAATTTAGATGTATCATTCATCATATATATCCATTATATACATGTAATTATAATAGTACATTACATTTAGGGATAAGAAATGAAATGCACCGTTCATGGAGACGGTAAGCCGTACGTACGCATGAACACTACTTTCATTTCTATTTCATATTTTTATGGAATGGAATAATAATTATATATATGTATATTATAATTCCAGTATAACATCATATATAATAACTTTAAATCCATCCTTTATACGTCCCACACATGGCATTAACGAATCACATCACTTTGAGGGGGCGGTAGTCCGCACTTCCTTAAATGAAGATATCGCGTTTACCCATAATAGAAACCATAAAGGTATGACCAAAATGAAAAATACATAGGCTTAAGGAAAACATAAACATATTATATATCATATATAAATATAGTGTCATCTTAATGGACACCTTTTAAGGTGTTAGAAGAATGTTGAACAATCATTGTTTCGGGAAGCAGAAATTCGCCATCCACAGAAACAGTATGTTCTTTGACCATTAGATGTAGGTGTGTGAAAGTGTAGCTCGAATACTTCTTATAACAACATCCTGGTATATTTATTATAATGGAGTTGTTAAAAAATAAATGAATGAAAAGAGTTTAGGTGGTTGGAGAAGAAAAATAAAACAAAAGGACTCAAGTGAAGACATTGCCTTAAAATCGGGTAACTCCCTTTGGTTTGAGCTTAAAGGCTTCCTTGGGAAAACTTCTGCCCAATGTGAGGATTCAAGGAGTAAGAGAGGGAAGATTAGAGACAAAATGGGCAGAGTTTGGCCGAGCCAAAGGCTTTGGGAGTGTGGGTAAGGAGGTAGAGGTGGGGGCCTTTTATAAGAGGAGAGGAGGGGAACTCTTGGAAGGTAAAGAAAAGTCACTTTATTTTAAAATGGTATTCAGATTTAAGAGGCCCCACATTGATATGTTTATAGGATAAGGTGATAATGGTTCGAAATCCACTCATCCAATAGGTTTTGGACATGTTTAGGTCTTAGATATAACATTATATTTCCATTTTATTTAAATCGTTAAATAATGAGGTCATCGCTGCATCATCATGATGTCATAAATAATTTAATTTATTTAATGTCTAAAAATTATAAAAAAAATACTATGATGTAGGAAATAATTTTATCTTTCCAATTAATATTTATAGTCAAAAATAAGATTTTTATAACCCCATGTAAAAATTGTTTTAGTAAAACATTTCATGTTTGTCTCATTTTAACTTTAACTTTAAATAAAAAGATATTAATGTCATTTTCCAACCAAAGTGGCTTCATGGGGTCCCCAAGTTGACCCATGGGTTGTCTTGGTCGGCCATGAAACATAAAATGAGGTTAGGACATGTGTAAAGTTCATTTCATATTATTAAAACATTATTTTTACCTTAAACTACACTAATTACCTCTATTCGCGATTAAAAACTTAATAAGTTACTATTCACCAAAAACTTATTTTTATCCCATTGAACAAAATTTTACTTCATAATAACAACCATTTATGTCGGATTTTTGAAATTCAAAACACAAATATGGAAAAATTTTAATTTAAACGGAAAAATCAGTTTTTATAAGTACCACTTAGTGGTTTCACTATTCATCAAAAATTGAAGTTTTTTGGAAAAATCCCAAACATTCACCCTAAGCTATATTTGATATTCCGAATTCAAAAATAAAGTCTATTTTAAAAAATTAAAAACATATAAGTCACATTAATTAATTTAATAATTAATTCCCGCTGTCAGAGCAAATAGCGTGTTTTTATGAAACAATAAGTATCAAAAGATTGACACTAGTTTAAGTCTGATTTCAATGTGAAATTAATTCCAACGACCAATATTGGTTTTAATGGTAAAAATATATTCTAATTTCACTTTAAAACCAATTAAAAATATAATCTAATCATATAAATAAATTAGATGAAAAAGAGGTTTTGAATTAAAATACAACATTTTACACTATTCATTAAAAAATGAACTTTATCGGAAAGATACCAAAAATTTACACAAAGTAAATTTTGATGTCCCGATTCTTAAGAAGATTTTTATTTTTTCCAATAGAATATATAAGAGTGAAAAAAACTATATTTAATGATGGTTCACCATCAAAAGGCGATAAGTGAACCTTTAGTGAAAACTAGGGCATATATGCCTAAAATTGAATTATTTCCGTATTTTAAGCCTTTATCTTTTATTGGATAAATGTAAAAACATTTAAAAACATATATAATCATATTTTAGTTATTTTTATCCATTCCTGCCAATACAATGGCTACATGTTAACTACCATTTAAAATAATATTATTTTATTATTAGAGTGCAGCGTAAGATTCCCAAGAAACTCGTTGTTGCGTGTTGGGTACGCCATCGAGCATAGCATCCCCTTTAAAGTCATATTAATATTTTATTCACAAATATGGATAAATATGAAAATTTCATATTCTTTATTTACCTGGGGTGTTACGAATTAAATCATATATATATTTTCCACAGGATCATAAAATATTCCTCATATCATAACACATGAAATGAAATGAGTTTCATAAACACTTCATCATATCATAACCTATTGAAAATAAAAAGGTTTCCTAATCATTTCATCAAATCATAACCTATGAAAAGAATAAATTTTCCTAATCATTTCCTCACAGTATAACATATTGAGGAGAAATGGGTTTGAAAATAATTTCATCATAGCTTAAACTGTGGAAAATAAATAAATTTCATAAATATAATTTCTTCAAAAACATAAACCAAATATAGAAATAATAAGAATTATATCATCGAATCAAATACCCAATGAAATCTAAGATATATCAAGTGATGTCATCTTAGTTGGAAAATGTTTATAAGTATTAGTTGAAACATTTCATGAGGAAATTAAAATTTCATTAATTTTTTTAAGAAAGATCATAAATTATTTTTGAAATCATTTTGATTGAAAAAAATATTGAAAAATATTAATTAATCATTAAAAATAATTTAATATATTTCCTGAGGAATGTATATTTTCTGATTTGAAAGACAATTAAAACCAAAAAACTAAAATCATTTAATTTAATAATAATATTGAATATTATAGAGGAATCATTAATGAAATGAATAGACATAATATTGGAGAATTTTGTTCATGTCATATATATAAAAATGATGATTCCATTAATATTTTTGGTAAAATTCAAAGGGAATTTTTTGGAATACTACGTGAATATTTCATTCAAAACATGTTTTAAAGAATTCAAACATGGGTATGTATTTCATTAATAAATAATTTTTAGAATGTTAAAAATAGTTTTTTTATTGTCCAACAAAAATTTATCTTCTCATAAAAGATTAAAAAATTAACCCTAAGATTATTATAAAATGATGATTTCAAAAATTTACTCTATTTTTTAGAATAAATTTTCATCAAATGTCTACAATTAATTTCATTACAAGTTTTCAAAAGGTGATAAAAACTACTTTTTAAAAATATAATATTTCTGAGAGAATAATAGAATTAATTCTCTTCTTATGTCAAGAAAAAAAATAGATTAATATTATAATATTTAATCAATATAAAATATTAATTTTTTTAAAATAATTGAAAAAATTATTTTTATAATTAATTGTGGTAGAATACCTTTTATGTATAAAAATAATTTTCAGAAAAATATTTCCATTATTTTAAAGAACTTTTTTTTTCATTTATAATTTATTGGTCATAAAATAAATTATTTTTTATAAATATTTGAACCATAAATTTTCATAATTCAGAAAACCATATTATTACCCAATATTCAAATAGTTAGGTGAGAACAATTATATTAAATAATAAAATTTTAATAGTATTTTATGCTTCTATTAAACTCTATATTGTGTGTAAACAAATAAACACTCAGTGTTTCATATAATGTTAGATAAACGTAGTGTAATTTTCAATTAAACATAAACATGGAGTTTCATGCAACAAAAAATATGAAAAATATTAAATTTATTTAAAAGTTGTTCACAAACTCTCAAGGTCTTAAAATATTATTCTTAAACCTTGTATTCTAGTTAGTGATTATTTTTAACAATAATGATTAGTCATACATAAAAATTAATCTCTAAATGAAATTGATGATGATAAGGAGAACCATTCTTCTCCATTATCCAATAAATGTTTTCAATCCAAATACTATCCCCTTGAAAATAAAACCAGTGAAATAAAATCCAGAACATGTACTAGAAGGCCAGTCATAAATGAGGTTGAACATCAAGATTTTACCTGTCATAATGAACCCCAATCCAAATATTATGTTGTTAATGATTATAATTGGATACTTTCTATGAAATTAGAGGTAAACCAATTTAAAAGGAACAACATTTGGCCTATCATGGAGTAAAAAGATATTCATCCCATTATTAGCACCATGTGGGGTTTTCAAAAAAAAATGATGAGTAATAAAATATAAATCATAATATTATTGAATTATTACTAATGGATTTAATAAAAAATAAAGAATTGATTATATATATCATTTTCAATGAATTCATGTCTAGAATCAATGAGAATATTATTTTCAATTTCACTTATTTCAGTTTTAAACTTTTCAAAATTGATGAAAAAAAGTTATTTTGTAAAAATTTTTATTTCAATTTTTTTGAGGATCAACCACATAGTTTTGAAAATACAAAATATTCAATTAATTTTTCCAACATAACTAAATCCATTTTTATTTAAAATAATACCCTCAGTTTTAGTATGAAATGTTTGCTAAATTCCTTTAATCAAATGTTTTTGAAATGGATAAATACAATTCAACTCTTTTTCTAAAATTGTTTTAAAATGATTTACTAATTATTCATTTTTTGTTAGTGATGTTATTTTAGAATAAAAAAATTAAATAATTTATAATGAATTTATTATTTAATAAATAATTTTTTAAAACTTATTTTTATAGGGTATCTCAAATTCTTCCATGGTTTTCAAATTTCCTAAAACTTTTATGGTTGTTTTCTAATCTAATGTAAAAAAATTACAGATATTTTAGAACAATTTTGTAATGGATCGTGAGAAGTATGTAGAAGAACCATGTGTACAAATTGTAGGATAATTTTGGATAAATCTAAAAAACTAATTTACAAAACTCTTTATTGGAGTATTATAAAAATTATACAGTATCTTACTTGGACATTGAAACGTATTATGTTTAGTTAATGTCTTTATGATTATTTTTAATTAAATAAATAGAAATATAATTTAAAAGATCTTAACAAATTTATTATATATGTAAAAGGTACCAAAATCCTTGGATTATTTTATCCTAAGGATACTTATTTTGAACATACCAATTTTTATAATGATTATTTTTTAGGATTCCAACAAGATAAGAATTTTAATTGTTGGAATTTACACCTAATAAGAAAATACATATTATTGTGAATTAGAAATAAGAATTTTTTCTCTTTTTTACGTAATAAGAATCATATATATTCACTGGGAGCTATTACTCCCAAATTATATGGATGAAACATACTCTCTAAAAATTTGGACTTATATATGAAATTGTTCCTATAAAGTGTCACAACACTAGTGTGATTAATATAACTAAAAACACTCTCCAACACTCCCAGAATAATAACGTTTATTTGAGATTACATTCTCTTTGAGATCACATTTAAAAAAGGATTATATTTATAGGCTGTGTTTTCACTAATCATCAGATTATTTTATCTTCACAACATATATTTCATTGGAATTATTTGAAGGCATAAAAGGTGATTTTGTAGGATTATCTTATGATCCCTATATCATAACATTAGTAATCCTAAAATTTTATCTATTTTATTTAAAATTAAATATTTTATTAAACACTGTTATCTATTTTTTAATAATTTTGGAAAAGTAAATTCTTTGTAATACTCCATGAAAAAAATTTATATCTGATACAAAACAAGGCAGGTGGTGTTTGAATAGATTCATTTAGAGGTTGTAACCTTAGAACGAGATTTTTGTATTGTTAATCAGATCATCACCTTAGTCTCAATTAGAGATCCTTTATTATACACCCGATATTACACTCCCAATAAATTTTCAATAGTTTATTAACTGAATATTACCGAATAGTTAATATTTGAATGGTTTTTAATTGATTAAAAAATTTCTTAAATTTTTTATTTAATAAGCTTTTATCCCTTAATTTATTGTCTCTATGTATTTTTACTGAATTATTTGAGGAGGTTATAATCTTGTTAATACTGAAATGATCTGAGAAGTGACAAATGTTTTATATATGTTTTCATTTATTTTATATAAAACAAGTTATTTTGAAAAAAAATTATTATAATGTTATATTTCTCTCTTGATTTGTATTTTAAAATTGAAATTTTTTTCTGTTATCTTTGGATTTATTGGAATTTTATTTCTCTAAATTCTTATTTTCCAATATTTCAAAACATACTTTCTTGTTCTCTCTTTAAAAATCATTAATTATGATAAATATAGTGTTAAATTGTTTCTTAATTATTAATTTGAACCCATATATGAATCATTTTTTGATAATATCATTTGGGGAAATTCATGGGTGAAATCTCAGTGTTTATATAATTCTATGAGTATTTATAGATATATTTTGTAAATGAGTTCTCTATTATTACAATTTTATTATCAAGAAAAACTAATAATATTATTGTAATGATGATGTTTTTTTTGTTTGATAAATACTTTTTAACAAATATAACCTTATTATTATTATTATATTCTGGTTATATTAGTTTTGTTATTAAACATCTTATGATCATCATAAAGGGGGATACTGTCTTTATTCTCACATTATATATATTTAATTATCTATAATCTATTTAAAGTGTCCAATGATTTCATTTTATTTTATGGTAGTTATAATCTTAATGTCATTATTTTATAATTTTGAAATATTCTAAAGGAATAATTGATGAAATACTGATGGAAAACTTAATCTCTCAATGTACAGTCCATAAATCTTCTAAAATATTTTGAAGGAGTATTGAAGGTCTTGGAGGTGTTTGAACACTAGCATATAACACCAAATCATAAATGAATAGTCATATCATGGTTGTGGTGAATTTATAAGGCTCTCACATTAAATAATCTCATCGACCTATCAGTGAAATTTTATAGAAGCATTGAGTGGTCCAAGTGTCCATACGCCAGCTGGTGGAGGATCACTGGCTACCTAATGGAAGACGGTAACATGCAAGGAGTTCCAACTGGTCCATTGTCTTCCCAGTATAGGCTACTAGACATATTTTAACATTGAGATAGTAGGATGGAATGTGAATTTAATATTGGTAAAATTCCCATAAATATGAAACTCTTCATCTAGAATTCCTTTCATAAATTCTAGGTTGTTCCTATAATATTTTGAGGCAATAAATAGAACCCTTTGGTAGAATAGAAACATACCTTCACATCTAATTGAAAATGCCAACATAATATGATCTTCATAGTTCTCTCAACTCCAAATTCCTCTTTGTTCCAAATCTATGCCTTATTCTAATCTAGAGTGTGATCTTATTGTAATATTAATTTAAGTCCAACATCTTTTTCATTACATCCTAGTGATTATTTTTATCTGTCTAATATATGTTGGACTTCTATTAAAAAAGATTTATTTTTATAAATCCCTTATTCTTCATTAATATCTACTATCTTGGATTTGAATATATTTTAAAGTGTGGGAATTGGGTTTCATGCTAAAAATGTTAAACGGAATGGATTTTTTTCTATTTCAGGATTCAAAATATTTACATAAAAATATACAACCAATTTTGTTCTAATTTCACTATAAAACCATTTTAAAAATAATTATAGTTTTGGTATATTGAGTACCACTAAAACCAAGGGGAAAATATAATAAACCTTTAATAAGTTTACGTTGGAGAGATATGATTTCATCAAATAAAATTGGCCTAAATCCTCTATCAAGACAACTTATCTATTTAATACATGATAACATTATCTTTATTTTATCACTAAACTTATATATTCATATATCAATCTTCTTAAATTTTCAATTTACTAATGACATATTATTATATACTTCTAAATTTATAATATATAATAACCTTTCCATTATGCTTACTCAATTAACATTCTTATACCATTATTAATTTTTAAATTATACAAAAAATTAATTATTTTCAATAATTTGAAAATATGTTTTTATTCTTTAAAATGTTAAATATTTTTAATGTAATTTTATTCCCCCACCCTCTTTCCATTGTAACATACTCTGAATTACATATGATCAGGGTGCGTAACCAAAATTTAGAGAAGAGTTTCTGGTTGGGGTGCAAAACCAAGATAATGTTTTGGATAAAATATTATGGTATATAACAAGTTTTTTACTAACCCACTGTAATTGATAATAAGATTATATTGAAAAAACCATATTTTGTAATCTAACCAACGTTTAAAAGAGTAGTTATTTGTGTTGACCAATAGACATACTATGTGATGGTATCTATAACAATATTTTGGTTCACAATTTGATGTTTTGAGAAGAAATTCAGTGGATTGAGAACCTTAAAATTCTAGAGATGTTAAGAAAAAATAATTATAATTGCAAAAAGGTACCATTAAACCCTTATTACATAGGGGTTAATTTTCCTAGGGCTTTACTAGTGGAATCAATTTTTTGGTTTCCTATAAATATCAAAAGAGTTTCGTTGATCATTTTAATATATTTCATGTAGTGATATTTTAGGAATTATTTGAACTACCTATAATAGAAGAAAGATGGGTTAATCCTATGGATCTAAATTTATATAATTCTATAGTGTATTGTATAAATAAGAAGAAATATGAAGAAATGAAGTTAATCATAGTGATAAAAGTAAAAATAATTCTTCTGATTAAGATTCCTCAAATGAATCTTCTTTAAGAAATAATAATTATGTATCTATTTGTGATCTTCATTTAGAGATTAAATACCAGCAGGATAAATTTCCAAAAGAATTAGTTACTTGGTTTTTTGAACTATCATGGGTCATCCGGATGACAAATTACATCAAGAAGAATAATTTGATTGAATGGGAGATTAATTATCAAAAAAACATATCATATAAAAAATCCTCACAAAACAATTGAGATCAAAGGAAAAAATTGTATCCCTCAAAAAAGAAAGATATGTTTAATGTATTAAATAATATTAATGTTATTTTGGTGTGATGCATGTGTCAAATATTTTTTTGTAGAATAATTTCATACTCATAAGAAAGAAATAAAACATATATGAATTTCTATGATTCCAAATGGGATGTTAAGGTAAAAATAATCATAGAACTGAAAAATAAATTACATGAATTAGAAATAGTGGAAGAAGACTTAAATGAGATGATAAAAAAGGATAAAAAAGAATATTTAATATTGGTTGAGGATGATAATAAATCCCCAAACATTAAGTGTCATGATCTTGAAGTAAGATAAAGAAGTATTTAATTATCACAATATGAATATTCGCAAATTATTAAGAATAAATATAAAGTCACTCATATTTTCATTGAAATCGTGTATCAAGAATGAATCAACCTAGTAAAATAAGTGTATGAGATAATCATCTCAATAGTGGGAAATATCATTTACTAGAAAGTAATTCTATAATAAAGAAAGAATATTTTGTGTTAATATTGTTTCACTTACATGTACATGTTTTTTAAAAAAATATATGAAAAATATGAATTGTGAAAACTTCTTAAAAATACAATAATTCATCAGTGGTGGATGTGAGAAAATGTGTTTAGAACATTTCCAAAAGTATTTTCCAAAAGGGTGGGGGATCCGCTCAAACAATGTCAATGTTCATAACCTATGAAATCTGTATATATTTCTCTAAAATAAATGACAAGAAAGTTCATAGGTTATTGTTGTTATTGTTGTTAGTTTGGAATGAAACTAATGATATGTTGGAATAACATTTAAATTCTATAAAATTGGAGAAATCCACTATTATGGTAGATAAAATATGAAGAAAGTATAAAACATGTTAGTAAAAAGAGCTTGAAATGGATGAATGATTATTATAAATTGATGAAAAAACCTAAAAAAGTATTAAACCAAATTTTCTCATGAATAAAAAGAAATAAATAGAGATTATAATTAGTGGAAACATGATGAAATATGGTGAGTTGTATATATAATGTGGTAAATATGGAAATGTTTACATAGATATATAGAGATTTATCATAAATAGTTGGAGCTATTATTAAATATTGAGAATCACCAAAATTTTTATGTGCTCAAATGATGATAGTTCAAAGAGAGGATTCACAAAAAGGAAAAGTTTATATTTGATGGAAATAGTGTACTAGGTTGATAGGATAGTCTTATCCTCAGTGCTACATCTGAGAAACCTAGAGTTTATTTATTGATACACACTTTTCATACATAGATAGTACATATTAATTGATTGATATTCATTATATAATAAAATGATCCACACTAGAATCATATAGTTCTATTGAATTTGGAAACATGGAAACATAAAACATAAAATAGTCATTCATAAGAGTTCCTCATTATCCCCTTCTTAGTTCATCATTATTATCAGCCTTTTTATACAAATCATACATAAAATTTTTAGTCATACCTTGGGGAAATAAAATATAAGAAAGTATGATTTTTGATGCTCAATAATTGTATAAAAGGTAGATATCAATTATCAAAAAACAAAATCATGTGAATAAGGATATAATAACATGATAATAACATTTGAAAACCATACATTTCTTATGAATCATCATAACATTGAGTCATGGCATAAATCATTGGAGTTCACAAGATATTAATCATAAATAAATCATATAACATGAACGAGAAGATCATAATATTTGAATAAGACATGGATTTGTGGAATAAACATAATTATAGAAAATAATTTCTTTAATAGACAAGGATCATTGAAAATATTATCATTGTGGAATGGGTTCACTCACCAAACAATCATAATAGTCAAGGTTCACTCCCAAGTCTGTCATAATGGAATAATTTCCATACTGAACTACTTTTAATACTAATTCCAATCATTATTATCTCATAAGAAATCTATATTTACCTAATTAATTAAAGGGAGATATAGGTCCTCCCATAAAATAAAACAAACTGTACATGTCTGGGCCACAATATCATAAAAAATTCATAATATAAAAACTCAAGAAAAAAAGGGTTTCATATACATTTCATCACAGTAAAACCTATGTAAATTAAATGGGTTTTAAAAATATATCATCATTTCATAATATCATAACTTGTGAAACGTAAATGAAATTTATAATCATTTCATCATTTCATCATATCATAACTCGTGGAAATGAAATATGTTTCATAAATATCTTTTCATTGTAAACATAACCCACCGAGAAAAAAAATATTTATAGTATCATTGTACCATATCATCAATAATGATTAAGTAACATCAATAGATGTCATCGTATATAGAAAATGATTTGGAAATATTTTTTCAAACATTATTTTGAAAACATGTAAATGAAGTATTAAATCATTGATAAATTCGGATGATAGAAAATATCATTCATGTCCAAAGTGACCAAAAAATTCCTTTATAACTTTTAGTAAAAAATCTAAAGATCCTTATTATGAAAATAACAAAAATATTTATTTTAAAAATAATTTCTAAAAAATAAACATGTGTAAAAATATCATTAAAAAATAATTGGATAATTTTGTAGGATTTCTTTAAAACATATTCAGAAAGCATGTACATATAAAAAATGATTTTTGGATAAAGAGGGAAATTTAGTAAATTTTTATTAAAAAAAATTCTATTGGTATGTTTAATAGATAAATATATAATAATGAAATGAATTCATGTATTCTATAAAAAATTCCATAGAAGAATAATATTTAGGACTTTATTTAGAGATATATCATAATATTTCATCATTATAAACATGATAAAAATAATCCAAATAAATAATGAGATTATATCATAAAACCCTTTCCAAATAAGTATCTTTTGGATCATAATCCTAATAAGAGAAAGAACCCTATATAGATATGTATATCCCAAAATAATAGTGTGAATAATAGTAAAATACATTCGTGGGAATTATATACCCTACAAAAAAAATAAGTGGTGAATAGGGATTCTGTCCGACCAAAACAAAAGTGGGATAAAAATCACTTAAATCAAGTCTCTATTTTAATAATTCAAATTTGAAACTAATGTATTATAAATATTGATATGTTATAAATATATTAAATAACCAATTCATATATATCATACCATATATGTTTTACTTATTAGAATTATGTTTCCATTGATTTTCAATTTTTCTGATAAAATTATTTTCCAATTAATCATCATCATCTTGTTATATATTTATTCAGAAAGATAGTATTCCCAAACTTGGATATGGACATGGAAAAAGAAGCATAATGAGGTGAAAAATAATAAATCCCATGATTATCCCATTTAATCATGTTGGATCCCTCTGGTTTCTAGATATGAGTGATTGTGAAGCATATGACATTGTTGATCGGGTCAGTCACCGCCATTGAGGCTAGATGGTCCGCCACCCTGTTACCTCCACGTTATGTATGGCACACCTGAATTTTGTTGTTTCTAAGGATGCATTTTTATTTCCGATGATGTATACAATAGAACAGGGAGTAGAACCTTTCCCATTCATCAAGTCTACTATTATCATAGAGTATGTTTCGATTTGATTGAGAACGATACTCTTCTGGATGCGCAACCTCAACTCTGTAAACATGGACATTGCCTCTACATTGATAGAATTACCCTATCAATAGGTAGTAGAATAAAAAATAATGACACTTACCTTGATGTCATGACCCCCATAGCTCCTGAGATACATGACCCATCGAAGTTCAGTTTAATCCCTATCGCAAGAGAAGAAAACTTGCCCCAATAACCCCTCAACCTCGAAAGAAGCTACATCGAAGCTATTCTCCACTATAGGGATCTTAACGAGGGATCTTCATGCTAGTTAATGAATCCAGTAAACAAATTCACGAGAAAGGATCTAGTTCAAAAGATAATGGATTTGCCTGTAGGCAGAGTCCCCTCAAGTCTGGCCTTATTTCTAGATTTCCATATGCATCAACTAACCACACTCAAAATGATAGATCGTTCCATTTTTAGCCCATAGGCCTCAAAATGATGGAACTATCATCCCTAAAATGAGGTTACAATACCCTCCTACGTGATATACCAGTGAACTCGACATAAAACTACCAACTAGCCAGGGCCCATTCACCTTCAAAATAGAGGTGATGGGCGCTCTCCTCTTAATGAAGAGTGAAATATTATCATCCATAAACCTAGTTATCCCCTATATACTTTACATTATCATATATGGGAACTTCATGGTTCTGAATCCTCATGGTAAGAAAGTTGAACTCTATTTGTACTATCTTCCACAATACCACATCATTCCAATAATCCTCCTGCCCTTGGGTAAGAGATACCTGATGGTATTCCTTTGATGAGAAGAACCGTTACTTAGACTTAGTTAAAACATATTTACCTAGTTCAGCATTGAGCTCAATGAGATTAAAAAATTTCTAGTAGTCCTTGTTCAGTACAACTGTGAATAAACAAGATTTCATTCTGGCCTCTCTGAATGAAACTAGAAGAGCATGACACCCCGAGAATCTGATCGTGGATCCCACCCAATTATTCACCCAATATAGAATATATACTTACCCTACTATAAATCAGGAGTGTTTACGAAGGGTTGAGATAATAAGGTAGATCAATGAGAAGATGGGGTAAGCATAGCTACCATCTTCCTCCATAACCCCTAGCATTTATAACTCATAATTTCTCCTAGATGGTAAACTCTTCAACAACCTCCCAAGCCATATTTTAATACGTGTAGTGGATAGTGTCTTCCAAGATCTTTATGTCAATATCTCCATCATAAATAGGCCTTTATTTCCTTTCCCAAGATTTCTAGTGACAATTCCCTTCAGCAGCACCTCCCCAAATTAAACTCGCTAAGATCTTGTCAATATAATATATAAATCCCTTAGGAACATTGATTTCCCCGAGGGAATCAATCGGTATTGTTGAGATAACACCGTTTATTTATGTGATTGTTCCCCCGATGGAAAAATAATGGGTTTTCCAATTGGGGACACATCTCAAGTTCTTGTTCATGTTGAAGTCAACCTCCCCAATAAGAGTTCGTCCTGGGGAGAGTGGTACACCATGGTACGCCATTGGGTATGTACCTTTCTACATTTCTAAATCTGTGTACTAGGAGTGAGCCTTATGGTTGTCACATCTGCTCGACATATAGGGATAGATCATGGACTGGTTGATAACCCGATCACTCTATTGACAATACTCATCAAATAATTTATTGAAGAAACTGACATATATTCTTATATCATTAATAAGAACAAAAGAACCACCTGTAAAAATCCTATGGGAAATCATAGGTTGATTATTTTTTTGACGATTGGGAAGGATGTTCCCCATGGATACAATTATATTAAAAACCATTATAAGGCTATCTTTCATGATAATTAAAATGTTCATATACATGGGATCGACATGCCTCAACCCACATGAAATCTAGAAAATGTCATGTGACTTTGCCATGAAGAAAAATTCCAACCAAGGAGAACTAAAATATCTAAAAATAAGATATGCACCCCATGGAGAAATTCCTATAACCTTGAGCACCCTGCTGAGGAAACCTCATTCAATTCTATCATAGATCTTGTTTATATCCAACTTTAGAGCCATGTTTGAGCTATGGGTTTTGATATTGATATCAAGAAGAAATTAATGAGTAAGAGGAATAGATCCATGTATTGAATAATCCTTAATGAAACCATGATGCTCTAATGAAATCCACTAATGAATAATCTTTGAAAAGCATGATTTGATGATGCTTGAAAAAACCTTGTATGGAGAATCACACATACTTACTAGTCTTTATTCGAGAAAGGATGATGGGTCTTTGACCTTTGGCAGTAGAACCATAGTCATAACACCTACCACCCATGGAATGTTACCTCATCGAAAAAAATCAACCTAAACATATATAAACATTTTGATTCCTAAAAATGATGTTCATCTTGTTAAATTATATTTCAAAAAGTTGAAAAAAATAATTTAATTATTTGTTCCCTAAATGTAATGATATAAAACTTTTAGAACAAATTTATTTTCTTAGTATATAAAGGCTTTAGAAAAAATTGAGTACTTCGTTTTCAATATGTTTTGTTTATCTACAAAATTATAATTAATTTTTCAAACTGGTTGTTATTATTCATACCTCTATGTTTAATGTATAGGTTACAATTTACATGTTTATTTAATAATATTAGTTGTATATTATGGTTCTTTAAAACTCAGGGTTTCAGGTAACACAAGATATCCATGAAATTAAATATATTTGAAAAAACATATTTCATTAATTTTTAGGGTGTCCCATTCCACCCCAACTAAAATAAGTTTCTCCCCTGAATAATATTACTCTAATGATAGAAAGTGAGGGTACATCGACACCATCATATCCACACACTTCAATTTTGTTTCCTCATTTTTGTGGAGTCAACATAAAAACATGACTAGGTTAGTGTTATTTTTGCAAAGAACATTCTCTTTATGATCTTGAATATCCATTGGATTTTAATTATATAAAATATCATGATTCGTTGGTATTACATCTATGTTTATTACATGTGAAGGATCAGGTATATACTTCCTTAGGAGAGATATATGAAACACTACACGGAATTGAGAGAGGTTTGGGGGAAGAACCCTATAATAAACAATCGTCCCAACTCGATCAAGAATATTGATTGATCCAATATACCTAGGTCTCAAATTTTTATTCTTTAAAAATCAAATAACTTTATTGCATGAATAAATTCATATAAACAACTTCTAACCAACTTCTAACTATTGATCATATTGATGATTATCAACTATTTTTTTCGACTATGTACTACCCTGATATGTTGCTGAATGGATGTAACCTTATATACAACTACTTCTTCTATAACAACACCCAAAATATTTATTTCTATAACTTTATCTCAATAAGTTTATTTTCTACACTTCTTTCCATAGATTTCTCCATAAGGATCCATTTAAAGTCTTGATTGAAAGTTATTTTTGTAATAAAACGTGACAATAGGAAGCAGATGATCCCAATCACATTTGAAATAAATAGAAAAATATAATAATATATCATTTGGGATTTGAATTTTTATCTTAGACTAAACATATGTATGGTAATGACAGGAATTTATGAAACTCAATTCTCTATTCAGAGATATCTAATGGATTTAATAAAACTTCTAGGTAAACCTCATATCTTTATCAAAGAAGATAGAATGTGGTACTTCAAGAAACATTACCACTTCATTAATGTATATCCTAAAAGGATAATTCAAAGAAAAATATTCTTTGGTAGCAATTAATTGTGTATTATCTGTAATGATATTGACTAAAACCTATATAGCATTGTGCCATCTAGACATTTTGGAGAGTATGACAATAGATACCATGGTGATGTCTTCCCATCTTCATTTTGGTATGGATAATGGTTGTAATATACATTTATAATTTGGTTTCCAGGACTTTTGTTATTGAAATACTAAGATCCTATATAAAAAATAAACAATATCTCAATTTATACCACCTAATCGTATGTTATATTTGAAATATCTATAAAATAGATTACTTGATTTATATCAAATAGATGATTAAAAATTTCTTATAGGCCTGGGAGGAAGAAGTCAAAGCTGATTGTTTTTCAATGTAGATTCTGGATGAGTTTTTCAAGCCAATTTTAATTGAAAATGTTTCATTATTATTACAAAAATCAAATAAAAAATCACAATTTCCTTGAATGGATGATAACGTGAAGTTGTAATAGGAATAGATATATGATCTATTTTATGTATGATATTTTTTATCTAAAGTAGGTTGAACTAGAGAAAGAAATACAGACCCATTATATTGTCAAAAGTGGATGAAATTATATATATATTAGATACCAAAGATCAATCAAGAAGACAAGCATCAAACTGATGATTCCATTAGATAAGATGATCAGATGGAGCATTGACGATTCATAAAACAAACATTTGCGAATTATTTGGTAAGAATAATCCCATAAGGAGGATCGATCCAAGGAAATTTGAGTTTAATGGAAAAAATTAATCAGTGGATGAAGATCATGGAAAGGTGAATAACTTGACAAATAAATATCATATTCACCAGAATGAGAAACAATACATTATATAGAATGTTTTTAATGATTTTATTGGACAAAGATATTCTAGACAGAGTATTGAGGACCGTTACAATAATTTTGATCATCCTAAACATTACAATGAAATCCAGAGAATTAAAAATTTAATTATCTATTTAAGACAAGGATGATTTATGAAGTTACTAAATACTAAGGTTAAGGAAAATTTAAGAGGTTAAAGTTGCTAGATTATTCATGAAACTTTTAGAATATTCTAGAGAAGTTGAGAAGCATCCAACGAATCTTGACTTTGTGGAATGTTAAAAATTAGAATTTGAGATTAGAGGGAAAACATATACGTGTTATTTCAACTTTTCTTAGAGGCATGCCTATATATATAAGAATACATATATGTCATAAAAATCATTGTTCATATATATAAAGAATATGATGTGATGAATTTATTTTTTGGAGTACGGATAGTTTCCAAATAAGTAAATACATGGTTAAATAAGAGGCAGCATATATATGTACCAATCAGAGGTGTACTTGCTAATGATTTTGATTAGAGACATCAGGCAGAGGTTCACTAGTCATAGGTACAACAAAAATAGTTCTATTAGAGAAATGTACTATTCATAAGGGAATTTATTTGATGTTCACTCGATTGAGGAATACTTGATGTAGGTTTATGATTATTTTTTTTTGTTAAAGAATTTAGAGGCCCACTAGATACAGAATTGTCAGATGGAAGGTGAAGGTAATAAGATAGAGTAAACAGAATGATGGAAGAGGTGAACCATATGATGTTATCTAACACATATTTTTGGGATGAAGTCTTATATAGATTTTTACATGATTATCATATATTGGATAGAAATATAAAATAAAATTTTCTTAGACGAAGTTAGTGTAATGTATTCAATTGAGAGATAATAGTAGTATAATTTCTATTAGATCATCATTACTATTAGGTGATAGGTGTACATTTTTGGGAGAATTCTCAACCATGGGATGTAGTAAAAATAACATTGTCTTGTAATTGGTGAAAATATTATTAGTGGAAGAATCCTTGGATTGATGGGAATCACCATGTTAAGGATATTGGTTCTCACACAGAGGCCAAGCAATGTAAAAATAATTTTGTGTTGTATTCCATATATTATATCCATATAATAATGGAAAAACATTGAAGAAGAGATTATAAATATCCATACATAATACCAAATAATTGAGAGTTGGTCAACTTACGTCAAAGTAACAATTTAATTTGATTATATTAAGTAGAAATATGGTCACCCCAGACTCATCCCCTCTCAGAGTGACTACATGATCCACCTTGGAATCTCATGTTCTATTCAATTATATGGGTACCTTGGAAAATTTCCAACATGTTGGAGATTTGCACATATAACATGCATGAGCACGCATATTACCTTTGCTTGTTTCCAAAATGGCATCGATTGGGGTAGTGTGTTTCACAGGTAGGTGCATAGCCTATAGACCATAAAATGTAACTGGGTTATGGTTTTCAACGTTCCAATCATACTAATAGATTTTTGAAATGGAATACCAACTTCAAATGAACATAAATATTGATTTCTGTTCCCATTTGTTATCCTAGAGCTTTCAAATAAAATATTTCCATAAAATGAACATCATATATTATTGGGGGGACCTCATAACTCAATTTTTTAGTATGGTTCCTATTTCATCTCAAAAACATGTTTTCATATTTAATATTTGATATATAAATGAATGAGTTTTTTCAAATACTTATTTTCATGAACTATGTGATTTTCATCAACTACAAGTGTATTTTTAAGAAAAAAAGAGTCTTTTTAGATTAAATGAGAATTGAATAATAGATTCATATTTTTGATATATTAATTTTATAGATCTTCATTATGGTGGGGAGTATCTATATTAACTTTATGATTCCAATACATGAAAATATAGTTTATATTGATATATTTTATGATAATTCATATGATGGGGAGAACCCATCACTCGAATAGATATACTATATAAAGTGTTTTATTTTTTTACTTGATGATTTTAAATTTTTAAATTTAATCGTTATAATATTTAATTAATAGTTATATATTTATATTTATTTTTTGTACATTAAAATAACAATACCTAATGGTGGATTTATAGGGGTGAAAACAATTTTAGTGGAAAAAATTATAACACCCACCTTATCCATTAATACTACAGTTTATTTATCTTTTATGAAACGCCCTATGTGATAAATAAAATTTAAAATTTCATGTCATGATTTTTGAATACAATTCATGATTGATAATAAAATATTATAATCATATTATTGTATCGTTGATATGGTTATAATGTTTGTGTAATGTGAATTAATAATTTAAATTATGTTTAATAAAATACACATGTGAAGGATTGCTTCATCATCATCATAATTATAATAATCATCATCGTTATCATCATTATCATTAGTAGTAGTTTTAGTAGTTCTATATAAAAATGTAAGATATGATAATTCCTTCTCTTCCATGTTTGGGGATTTCACAAGGTGGGTGTGGGAGAAACCCTCTCTTCCTATTCTCTTCACCTCCACTATCCCTGAAGGAGGATCCACTAGGGATGAAAACTATGTTTGTGTTTCTCTTCTCTCTACCTCCTCTCTTTTCCTTTTCCTCCTCCACCCCTCCCACCACTTATCCCTTTTCATAATCTAGTTCTCTTTTCATGGTGTGGTTTTTCCATGTAAAGAAAAATATTTTTTTTCTATGGGTATTCTATTGTCAAAGGGTAAGATAACTCCAATATATCACGAATTTATTCATGGTTTTTGAATTTGTAGATGTTTCACCTATTTCAGGTTGGTCACTATATTTATTTCCCTTTATTTGGTTTTCCAAGAATTATTGGGAATTATAAATTATTTGACTATATCAAAGATGATTCTATATATTGTTTGTGCTGATTTAAGATTGTTTTTCATGATTGATTTATCAAATTAATGTTCTGTCTAATTGGTGTTTTATAGAAAACTATTGTAAAATTCGACTCATATTGTTTATACATATAAGGGTGTTTGGTAAAATTAAAGATTGTATTTTTCTTGAATAAATTGAAAGGAATTTTTGGAAAATAATTCTTTTTATTTATATTGAATTACCATAATGATTTTATAAGTGTTTTCAATTATTAAGGGTCTGTTAGGTTACCTTAATGTGAACATTTCTCATATTAATAACTTTTTCATTTATATTTATTTTGATGGTACCCAAGGGTATAGTATAAGTTATAAAAAAGTAGATTTACTATACATTGACATGTTTTAAGATAATGGAGATTAATTTAATATGTTTTTTAATTACATTAGCATTGGATTATAATGTATAATGAATTATTAGAATTTTATTATGATGGAATTTAAGTGAGAAAGTGTTGTTAAAATTATTAAAATATTTCATTTGTATACACTTAATAAGGAAAATCTTAGGTACATAGGATGGTTCCTAGAACAAGCACCAAGCTAGGTAATAACGAAAATCCCCCTAACTTGTTCCTTGCATATCTTGATGAAAAATTCCCTAGAGTGGAAAATCATGATGTGACTCTGACTAGTCTATTAGAGGATTCACCACTAGTTATAAATCATTCTATGTCTATAATTATATGTATATTTTGATGTGTTAATGAATATTGATATAGATACATTTGTGATTATGGTGATAATTATGAAATGTATGAGGATCCTTGGCGTCCCTACCATAGTTTCATTATTGATCACCACATGATTCTTGTTTACAACTTTTATTCTACTTTTTTCATCATTTATTATTTCATAAAGATCCTATAAATATTCTTTTATTTAAATATATAAATTTTTTATTTTGAAAGTATGTTTAAAATGGAATATCGTGTCAATTTATTTCATAAAATGTAAAAATAATGATATATTTATGTTTTTATTTCAAACTAGCATGGACGGTTTTTCACAGTCACAGAATTTATAAAATACTTAGTGATATCCTATTGGTATTTAAATCACACTATATATACCCAACTTGGTGCTTATATAGCCATGTATTTTATTGGGATAATTTTTTGGTACAATACATTGATCTAGTTCTTATATGTGGACCATGGCTCAAATTTAGAGTTTTTGAGGAGGTCGATTGTGGGGTAGGTTGTGTGGAATGTGGAGTTAAATCCTGTTTTATTTTTGAGTACCATAACCTGGTGGTGTGTTATTTTTCTGATTTGTCACTATGTACTTCAATTTCATGATTATTAATTTTTTTAGTTATATTATTTTTTAATTGTTTCATTTATTATGCATCGTCTAGTAATGCGTAAATCATTCTAATAAGTCGTGTTGATACCCTTAGAACTTTTTTATGGTCTATAGTGAATTATAATGTTCATTGAACTTTCAAACCTGATGAATTAGGTATATTATTCTGATATATGGGTTGGTATGTGACATTCTCCATGCCAACTCACCTGATGACCACAATCATATGATCCCCTTATCATCAGTCTCCGTTTTCATTCCTAATAGTTTTCAATCTCTAATTTTCATTAATTTTCATTTTTACAGTATTATAATCATTATTTTTAATGTAGTTTCTATCATTTAATGTCAATAAATCATATTTTAAATCATATTTTTTCATAAAATAATATCTTTGATTTTTTTATATGATTGTGGTTGATCATTGATTTACCTTATTAATTTAACATATTTTACTTATGTGTTGATAACATGAATTTTATTATCCACATTCCTATATGATAATTAATTTGTTTACAAATATTCTTATAATTAAAAATTGGATCAATCTACTAAATAGAATGCCTAGAGAATGTTTTTAGGGGATCGAATGATTTAACATTTTCACCAGTGGGTTTAATAATGAACATATCATTTCTCCTTATAGAAAATGTATAATAATCTATTATTATACATGGTATATATTTGGGAAATACATTTTGAATATTGTTTTGATAAATTATAAGAATTGTAGTCATCATAGTGAATAGTATGATTCTTTATACTAAGAAAAATTTATTGATATAATTTTGTGACAATTGATCTGATGAATAAAAATATCAATGACATGGTATGTGAGTTTCCCCTTGAATGAAATAGGATCATTACCAATAGAATTTTTTTCGTAACCCATCCTTTGCGGATAATGGATAAACATTTAAGTTATTTGAAATATTTTATGATTGGTGAACCACATTATCATGTAGATGTATTGATTTTTGTAAAATGTGATTTATCAAGAATTTCTTAAACTATATGGTTTTGAATTAATTGATGAACATAATTACATAACCAAATTTAGGAATATTTATATCTATATTTAATGTCATTTGATTTTTTTTTTATAAATTCTAAACCCACATTTATCATATTTTTATATTCTCATTGTTTTTGTATTAATTTATATATTCATATTATTTTTGAAGTAAATTGAAATTATTATCATTTTTTTAAAATTATTTAAAACCATAATTTTTTCCCATGTTGATATTTCAATGTGATTATAATGTTAATAAAATCATAAAACCCATTTGGGTAGCAGAGTAAATGAATTTCACAAAGGAGACAAACTGAACTTTTAGGTTGTGAAATCATATATAACAAACATAGAAATGTGAAACATGAAAGAATAAATGTTTACACCTTTGTAAACAAGGTTCAATTTTCTTTTCAAGACATAACATAAATAGTAATCCACAATTAATTGTGCTTTTCTTGAAGTAGTGTTAGGTTCGGTGAAATTGTGGTATTTTTCCCAGGGTGTGTTCTTTTGAGGAAAAAACAATGAAAGAATATTTTTTTGTCCTTTGCGAATAAT
Source organism: Viscum album (assembly GCA_963277665.1). Lineage (NCBI taxonomy): Eukaryota > Viridiplantae > Streptophyta > Magnoliopsida > Santalales > Viscaceae > Viscum > Viscum album. Next base: position 517,833,139 of record OY728135.1, on the reverse strand, counting down.
TATTAGTCTGGAAATTGATCTTAGTGGGAAATAGCATATGGTGTAATGGGAAGGCAATTGAGGAATTACATGAGATCAATGGGGTCATATGACAAGGATTAAGGTCTAGGTAGGTTGGGTCATGGAAAATGGTTTCAGTGCCAATATCCACCTATATGTGAAGTGGCACTCCCTGAGTTGGAGTTGTGGGGTCGAATATAAGGATTTAGTTCCTTAAAGGGGTGTAGAGTTTAATACCCCATAAAAATTGAGACTTAAAAGGCTAAATATTATTAACCATGTAATCAAGGTGCACCATTTCTTTTAAGAGATGTCCAAATTAGAACTCCATAGTTTAGCATACTTATATTGGAGTTGTTTTAGGACAGGTGAACTCTTGGGAATATTCCAAGGGTGTGTGCGAGTAAGGAAAAATCACATTAAAAGAACATGTTTTGGCCCATGGGGAAAGTCATTTGTCAAACAAGTGATCCCGATGGGTTATTTCCTATGGTATATAGTGAAGGAAACCAAGGTATTATTAGAGACCCATGAGGCCACATGACTTGGTTCATGAATATGGTTGGTTGGGTCATGATGTTACCACACATGTGAAAACCAAGATATTGTATGCAATTCCATTGACATTCCATTTCCCATGATATAATCAAAAAAGCGAAAATTGGGTGATCCCTAGACAATACATTTTTTTAAATTATGACACATCAATATCATAAAACACCCGCAACAAAAATCCAATTGATATAGGAATACCATCTTTGATGATAAATATTTTTTTGGATATGATATAATATCCTCTTATGGATTGGGAATATCAAATAATTTTTGTTATAATCATTTTTGGATTAATAATGAATATGATGGACATTACTGATTATGATATAGTAATCATGACTATGAAATAAGTATGAGTAATTATAAATTAAATGGTCTCCATAGTAATTTTTGATAAGTGATATCATAAGAATATGGTATAGAAATTACAAAGTAATGTGAACTATAATATCTTACAATTTAGGATATATATGAATATAGATATATCATAGATATTGATAATGGTATATTTAAAGAGACTAAAATGATCAGATAACCCAACATACAACTTGATTATATTACTGGTTTTGACTCAAATTATGAACTATGTGGTATTATATTTTTATATATCATATGTTATATTATAAAACATACATTTAAACTATAAATAATTTAAAAATATATTGTTAAGAAATTAACATAACATGTATTACCTTTTAGTCTCAAAACCAATACAATTTAAACTACCGATCATTATAAAAGTAGAAAAATATGAGATGATCTATTGTTCTATATGAAACAAAAATTATAGAGACCAGCTCTAGTACCAAATGTCTTCCAAGATAATAGGAGTATGATATATTCAAGAGGGGGAGTTAATTAATGTAATAAATTAAATATAAAATTTTCTAAATAAATAACGTATTTTTTTGATGATATAACCTCAGAACATATTAAAGTAAATAAAAGTAAATAAAAGAGATAAAACTAAAGTCATAAATGTTAAAAACTAAAACTAGATACAAAAAAATCTCAAATAAAACACAATACATGAAAACACACATGATTACAGATAACAATCCAAAAAATCTATTAAATGATATTATTACCTAGAATTCTTCAATAAACAGTATTTTGAAGAAAGTTGGCATGAACTAATCTCCCAGTTTATGTCAAAGGAATTTATAAAACAAAAAGGGGTTACATGTAAATCTCGAGGTGTAATGAGCTTACACCCTCTGAAAGTTAATGAAACAGACAAAAAATACATTTAAAAATAAAGAGAAATGTAGAGAAACAGTCCTGTTGATGTCCTCAAGCAATCATCCCTGCTGTGAAAAATCTCAGTCCTGCTGCATGTATGTCAAGAGTCCATGAGAATAGGAAGGAGATTCTGATTCTAAAGGATGCAGTAGCTCTACAGTCCTTTTTAAGATCCTTCATCAAACCGAGCAGCCATACATGTCAGTCCAACTTTCAAAAATCCTGCGACTGATTTGCCATGAGACACCTCATCTCGAAACACAACAAATCAGAAAAATCATAATGACTCTGCATAGATACAAACAAGGCCCGCCAAACATAATAGAGCACAGAGAGTATTTAGGAGGCTGAAAAGCAAAAATGTCTACACAGTAATGCAGGATCAGCTCAGAAGAAAAACTAGTACTCCCAAAATTGTCCACAAATTCCAAAAGGCACTGATCCAGACAACATATGGTCAAGATATTGATGCACATTTTTAAGAACATATCTGGAAAGCATTAAGCATCAAACAGAATCTCAGAAGCATCAAGAACAGAGAATAAGAATTTATCATATAAAGAGATTGGTTAAAAAACCAAAAACCAGGAAAGAACAATCGCTGCGGGCCCTAGTAGAGACCATCCAGAAGTTGAAACCATTCTTGAAAAGAGTTAAACCTCTATAAGAGAAACAACAAACAGAAACAAGGATATACAAACAAAAATCTAGGAGAAGAACATATTTAAGCAACACTCTTGTGTCAGAATATGGATCTTTGTATAAATCTTCAGCAACTTTAATGAGCATCCTCGTCAGAATAATCAGAAGATTGTGAGTATTCGGGCAGCAGTTCAGAGCGAAATGACTGTGGAGGAATCTCAAGGGCAGAGATTTTAGCCGCAAATGATCTTGTGATAATGGTTCTCTCATGGCTATCATTCTCTCTATGCTTCCTTGACTTCCTATAAATTGGAGTGATAAATCCATCAGGGTCCACAATGATTTTTTTCTCTTTTCGTTCCTTCCAACACAAATAAATAGTATGATTATCACATAGACTTCTTTAAAATTCATAGTTTAGAATCCAGATGGTTCCTATCCTCAAAACCTCATCAATCACATTGTACATAATTATCCATGATACATATCATTTGAATGTATTTAATCACAAAATCACAAGAAAAATTTATTATAGTAAAAAATTAGATCTTTTACAATAAGAACCTACCAAGATAAACAAAAATTAAATCATAATGAAAAATAATATAATCAATGCTCTAAATAGAAATAATATAATTTCCAATTACTCAATTGATGATACACAAACTTCTTCTATTCCTTGAATTCTCGATCCAATTTATTTATTACACTGTTATAAATATACAATGATAATTTCTATTATCTATGGGTTTAGATATAACAACATCTGAAATATCTCATCTTATACCATCGAAATTTTAAGTGTTACTATAATTCTCAATAAACTAGATGGATCATTCATCTCAAAAGAACATATAATCATATGTTTATTTCTAGAAAATCAAAAAAATTAATAAAAAAATCACGCTAAATACATTTCAAATTTTTTTTGTGATTTTCAAAACAATGGATACCAAATTAGCCATTTGACTCAATAATTTCACCCTTTTGATGATCAAAATTCACATAATAAAATTTATGTATGATTGCAATTAAAAAATAAAAATTATATATAACTTCTGATAATACTCCCATTTGTATAATAAATAGAAATTTGATTCTCTCTTTTAATAAGAAACCATCTTAAAAAATTATTATAAAAAGTTCTCTATTAATTAAAGGAATACATACCGTACATCTAAAACCTAAAAAATATACCCTTTATTATTTTTAAGAAGATAAAAAGGGAGAATTAAAAAATTAATATAGAGGGTTAAGCGATAAGTGAATAGTATGATAGTTAAATCAATATTCATCAAGAAATAATATATATGATCAAAATAAATGAAGCAGTGTTGAAAAATTCCTAATAGCTTCATGAAATTTATTCACCCTTACTTCATTTTGTTTCTGTGAAAAACCTTTCTCCCAATAGAATTCATAATTATACCCCTTTGAGATCTACCCACAAGATACACTTTCCCCCCATTACTAAATCAATAAATAAACATAAAACATTTATCCACTTTCAGGATAAATTATATGAATCTCTCCCATAAGTAAATAATAGGAAAACAAGGCCTTTTTCCCATTTGGGATGAGTTAATAATAAAAGAAATTTATGGTATAAATAGAAAATGATGGACAAAAATCTAAAAAAATTAATTTCAAAACTAATATGAGATGGAGGATAAAAATATAAAAATATATTATCAATATAAATATATTATCAATATAACTATATTATATAATGAATTTTCTTTAAAAATGAATACAACAACATCTATTTGTTTCATACGTCATGAAATTTCATCATCCACTAATCACGGTGAAGTAAAATATCTCAAAAGAATATATTATAGTTTAAAAAATAAATATTACTAAATAAAATTTAAAGAAATAAAAAGACATAATGTAGTCAAAAAATATATTCCATTCATATGTTATGGAATATTAGTATAAATAAATAAATATCATTGAAGCTACCATCTAATGTTTAGATTATATTATTCTGATGAATATGGTTCTATAAATTGTACTATAGACACTTATTATCTTTCATAAAACTCAATAAGAAATATTAAAATTTATGCACAAAATTTATCCAAAACAATAAACTCTTTCTTTTTTTAGGTCTTAGACAATGTATGAAAAAAAAATCTAAATTTATCAATATAAAAAACTACTCCATATCAATGTGTTTGGAAAAATATAATGAAATACTATTAAATTTTAATATATTTTTTATAAAAGAAAAAATGATACATACTATTTAAAATTCAATATGTAAAATCATATGTTCTGATACAATAATGAAAACGTAAATGTAAAATAATAATACATAAAAGAAAAATTTACCCAATGAAATTTTTTTCGATACCAATATAAAGATTCAATCTTTGAAATACAATGTATTCTATCGATATGCAGTCCTAATTCAGTTTTATGATCTTGGGTTTCTATACGAGGTATGAACATTTTTTTGGGTTTAAATGATTTTTATGGCATAATGTGAGTACCCAATGAGATCACATGATTGGGGGGGGGGGGTGTATAGGGCTTATTCGGATCCCGGATCCAATCCTTTGGAGAAAAATAAATAGGTCACAGTGTTAGTAGAAACCATGAATGATATGCCATATGGTCAGTACTAACCATGAAGGGCTTGATAAAAGGGTGCTTCAGGTCACATTCCTCCAATTATTTGACAATTCTGATTGGAAATATCCTCTCCATATTCAAGTACCTTTCTCCATAAAGCAGAATCTATGCTTTGGAAAATTTTAATCTCCATAAAACATTATTCGACTTTTAGAAATAAAAAGTCAAATTTCTGAGTGTTCTTTTGCCCGACTATGCAGTACGTGCCTTTAGGTGGCCTTGCATAGGTTTTCTACATAACGGACCTATCAGCCAAAAGATACTACAATTCGAAAATGCAGTATATTCCCTAATTGGACCTGCATAATTCAGCCCCCATAATGGGTTTTTCAAATAGTGGTAACTTCATTCATAGAAAATACTTCCTCTAATGCCTTGTAGCACTTTTCCCATGTCATTCATCAGATTCAAAATTTCTCAATTCATAGTTCATAATTTTCCCCCTCCATACGTAAATATGGTAATATGTTTCCAAAAAAAGTATCACGAATTCAGTCAATATCATCCATTCGGTCAAATATACTCGACCTTAAATATTATCCTTTTTATAGTCCAACATGCATGACTTTAAACTGCCAATAACAAAAGTCATGGTACTCATTAAATTCAGAACATGTAAAGGGTACTCTGAAAAGAATTCGAGTCTGAACTCACTAAACGTACATTTTATATGGTTTAGGCAATATTGAGCAATTAAAAGATGCAAGGTTTGTGGGGTTGTTTATATAACCCTAGTAAAAATAAAACTATGTTTACTAGGCCCATTGTCTTAGGTAAAAATAAGATAAATTATCAAGTAAATGAAGGTACATATAATTGAAGATGAACTGTTTTTCATTGATGAACAAGATTTGAAGAACATCCACAGACTGAAGTCTATTCTCTTTTATTCAAAAATTAAAAAAGACTTTCAACATGATTTCTCATCTATTTCATAGTATCCCGAGCTTCATTTGCAGCCACTTGAAGTTCATTTACTCGACCAGCTTAACTCTCTTCAGATCGACGATGTGCTTTTTTGGCATCTTCGATGGATTTTATACCATCCGCTTGGACTTCTTCCAACAAATCATGAAGCTGGTCAAGCTCCCAAATAACAGCATCTGGCTCTTGCTGAAGGTGAAACTACTGGACAATCTTCTCCTTGATCTTCGACTTCAGTTCCTTTAGCTTTACAGCATGATCAACCACATCTCGGGACACTGCATCCTGAAATTCACTTATATAGGTCAGAAATCTAGCTCTTATTAGGTCTTGATGACACCTTTTCTCTTGCTCCCTCCTTCTAATGACTTTTTTCACTGCGACACGGATTTCTTGATATCCAAAACCACTAAGCCCCATCATCCGCGCGCCGAACATACATGCCACAGAACCATGATTTCTTCGGATTTACCTTGGAGCCGAATCCTATTTCCTTTTTAGATCCAACTATAAAGGGGGAATTTTTTTGACACTCCATTCCGTTGCAGATTATAATGAATGGTAACTGGGAATACCTTAGGCACAAAGAGGGTCACCCTTTGATGAACATCAAAAAAACTGATGAAGGCATAGACTAGGATCCCATTTGGTGTGAGGCGCACAAGTTACCTGTGCGCTGTGCATGTCACTTGCGTTCCACCTATGGGTTACACAGCTCACTTGAACACCCTATTTTATTCACCCAAGGTGCATGGTGGCCTATAAATAGCCCCTATGGGCCCCAATTTCAGAGATGGATTTTCAAAAAGACAAATTCAAGCTCCAGTAGGCCTAGTCTTCAACTCAACACTTCTGAAATCTTCTAAGGTAACAGTTTACCTAGAATGGAAGGCTTGAAAGAGTAGTATAAGGCCTAAGTGTTTATAATTCATCAACTCTTGTATGCCTAAGTGTCTATACCTCCTTGAAAATGGAAACAATTGCATGCAGCCCTACCGTTTCGATGAAACATGCGTGCTGCCCTTTTGGAAACATCATAGGATAATACTAAAGGCTTGAGTTAAGTCTTGTCCAATTATTAACCTATAGATTCTTCATCGCCAAGGTGAACCCATGCCGTGTAAGTACAGTTGAGCGACCAAGACTTGCACGCCAAATGACATATACGACCTACACTTGCGCGTCAACATCATTTGTGTGCCTCTCTCATGTTCACCTCTCCTATTCATGATATTATCCCTCGAACCCCTTTTTAAAGCCATTTATGGAATCTTTCATTTATTTTATTCCTTTTCTGAAAGGAATTCTAAGAAAAACTCCCCCAAAACCTCATGACTTACATGATGTATGTCACTACAGTTAGAGGTTTTCCACCATATAATCTCATCCTTTAAGAAGAGAAGATCTTTTTATTTAGGGAATCCTTCTTATGAGTAATCCCCAAGTCCCCTTAACATGGACCTCCTTATTTGGAGTAATCCCCAGTCATAGTTTCCTTTAACATTGGGCATCCTCCTCAAGTGTAAGCCCAAATATTAATTTCCCTTGGTTCAGGCCTCCTTATCAGGAATAATCCCCAATCATACTTCCTTTAATTTGGGCCTCCTTCTCAGGAGTAAGCCCTATGATATAAGTCCCCTTTAATTTGGGAATCCTCCTTAGAAGTAATCCCCAAGATAAAACTCTAAATCTCCATAAAGTACAAATACATTTACGAACCCTGCTCCTGAGATTCTTTGCTGAAGTAAGTCATGGCATTCATCTACTTGGGCAGTCATTCATACGTAAGCCCGATATCATTTCTTGTGACTGCATCTTTCGTGGAACAATCATCAGGTTTATTAATACCTCTTCTTTCTCACACTGAGAATGACTCACTTGAGCTTAAGAGTGTAAAAGTAATAACAAAATATCATTTTGGGTCATTAACCATGAAAAATCCCCGTATTTATTCACCGAAACTATGTGGACTTTGATCTCTGCCTTAAAAGTAGAAAACGTAGGAAGCCTTTCTAAGGATCAAGCCCATTATTCATGAATTCTTTTCCATCCCATAATATGTTAAACTATATCATTCTTACCAAACTACGTGGGTTCTAATACCTTTTTAATAAGGATATGTAGGTATCCCATCCGAGGGTATGATCCCAACTCTAAAATAATCCATGTCTTTCTTAATGAAAATAAACTTCAAATTCCCCACTGAGTGGCTTTAAAACCAGTATGGTCATCATAATGACCAAGAGATTTCTATATAATGTATTGAAGGATACCATTGACTAAGAATCTCTAGTACATACAGATTATTCTCTATCGACTAAGAACCTCAAATACATATAAAATATTCTCTAAATCTCATACATATTAATCATCGATTTCCAAATCAAAAGGAAAACTCATTTTTATGATTGGTGAATTAATAAGGATTCCTAAACATAACTTAAATCTATAAGAGAGTCCTGGAGTAGGCAGTAATTCCCCCCAAAAAGGTGTAATGAGTCTGACCTCCCATCCACTCGACCAATGAAAATTCATAAGCCTCATCGTTCCAAAACTAATGAGCACATACCTTTGGAAAGTAGGTCCAAATGGATATATAATCATTGGGTGTTTTCGGTTCTACGAATAAACCCGTTAGGAACCTATTGGAAAGTTTGATCCTTACACAAACAAGGTTATCCCCATTTCCAGATGAAACAATCCTTATTCATATTTCATATATTGTGTAGTCTCTATCATTTTTGAGCTCCTTTAAAGGAAATTTATAAGGATTTTATACTATTTCATCATCCATGATCTGAATCAAATTTTATTGGTCTTGTTGGATATGCATCAGGGAGTTATTCGATAAGCATATGTCATTCTTCAATGGAATCTATATTGACAGACTTATTTAGGTGCAAGAAAATATAAATTATTTTTGGGTTCTTCTTCTGTTTATTATTTTTCTCTTTATCTATAACAAATCATAGATTGATAATGGATGAGTTCTCTACTAAGAGCCCATAGTAGAGGCTCATTACCTTTACATCATGGTTTAGTGTTTTTATAACTATTTTATTTCAGTTCCACATGCTTGACCTTCCATAAGTATCCATAAAATGTATTGAATGATTTAATTAAATGTAATGTCACATGATAGGTATTACCATTAGTTGCATAGATTTTTTTGGTGGGTTTACCCCCAACCTAGGCCACCCATGACATGTTCCTTTGAATTTATCTATTTTAATACCACCTGTGGGTTATGGGTAAGATTTACTAGTTAAATGAATCCCTAATAAATTAAATTGATTTGAATTAAATATTTAGGATATAGATGATGCATCATTTTCCATTTTATATACTGAAGTGACTTATTAATTATTTAATAGATATTGTAGACATGTTTCAAATGAGTTGGTTGAACTCATGAAATTTTAATGGTTTTGAAGTGATGAATGAAATTAGATGATGAACTTAAATGGTACTGGAATCCATGATTGGTGAGCCTTAGATCTTGATTGTATAGATGCCATAGAAGATTATCACATATATCTTTTTCATGATAGGGTATGCCTTAGAAATCATAACTCATTGTGTATTGATTATATAGGATGACTCGCAACTTGATACCCCATGGATTTGTCTTTCTTGAGACCATATTGGAAATGGTCTGTGACATGCTCCTTGGACTCCAACCGAGTTGTTACTAAGTTTCCATTGAAATTATTCTGAGACTCGATGTGGATACCTTTGTTTTAAATATCATAGTTCTAGTCCTTTTGGTCTAACTATTTTTTATTAGTTGTTGTGTCCATGATGGATATAAACATGGATTTCACAAAAATTCATTGTTTGTGTTTTGTCATGTTATACAGATATCCTTGGTATTAGTATCACCTTAAAATGGTTTCTATAGACTATACTACAGTTGTTCTATTTGTTTTTACCACTTTCCGTATTTATGGTATGCTGACTGATGTTTGTAGGGAGACTTGTTTGGATCAAAAGTATCACATAATATTTATTACTTTTTCCAATGGAATTTAACTTGTATTACTACTATATGTGTTTTATACACTTCACGCTGCTTTATATTGTTTTACACAACCTAGATATTTTATATACATCATTGGTTGTTACCTATTGAGTGTTATCTCAAACACTTTTTAGGCCATCATTGGTTCCCAGTTATACTTCATGGATCAATGTAAGGACTGGGGAGGATCCCACTATATGATTCTTGATTTGTGCTATGCTTGGGAGAAGGGGAATTTATGATCGAGCTAAGATTGCGATGATACATTGGAAAGTTTTTTTTAGCCTTGATGGTATTTTGATACATGTATTGTATTTATGCTTGTATAATTTTTTTCCTACTTTGTATAGACATGACGTTACATATCATTATGTATATGAGATTTATTTATAATTTTTAATTATTTTTTCCTTTGGATTTTCCTCAATGGTCTACTTTTCAATTATTAGATATTCTTCCACTATTGAATATAATCTCTAAAATAATTGTGATACACTATGAAACGAGTTAATAGTCTCCCAATAGACCAATCATAGGCCCTTACTAATATTTATAATCCACTGGCATATAAAATCCATGCTTGGGACCATGTGACCCACCGACCCAGGGCACTGTTTAGTGGCATCCTGGCTCGGACATTACAATGTCGAATTGGCAGAAAGGATTATTTTTTAGAATATTACGTTGAGATAGTAGAAATGTGATTTGAATTTTTTTGGAGTTTTTAATGAGTTTTTCTAGGGATTAACATACCCATGTATAGGGAAAACCCAAATTACCCCAAATTCAAATTTCTATTTTCTCAATTTTTCGTCTTATATTTGATTTGATTCTGCTTTTTGTGGATACACCTAAATTGTGATGTTATTGTTGATATGATCAAGTATTTTTTACCTATTCCCCATGATATGATGGTATACATATCATGCTTCATTTTAGGTACCTATCAAGATACACATTCGATGAATTATTCTATCCCATAAGGAATGCATTTCTTGACTGCATGACATTGTGATATGTTCCATGTGTGATATGCTTGTTATTTGATAAAATAATTTTATAGTGGAATGAGAAAATGGTTGGTACATAGAGTACCTTCAATAAACTAGATTGTTTTTTCTTTCTTAGGTTATTGAAGACCACTAACGCAGTCAACTATGGCATGCTGAGTCATAGACCATTGATTGCATGGACCAGAATATGTTATGGTGTGGATTATGAATACTCTATATTTCAGTTAATGAGGTGTATGGTCCAATATGCCTTGAATTTTTTAAACCATTTAGTTCCAACATTTAAAGATAATATTGATATAAATGTAAATTAAAACTTAGATTGAATTATGGAATAAGAGAACTTGTCCTTGACCAGTATTTTTGAGTGGGAAGTAGGTAGTGTCTATTATGATTATTACAAAAATTTCTTTTTACCTAGTCAAATATTTAAAATAAGGAATTGGGGTATGAATTAATTTTTGGATAGTTTTGACGTATCCTACACTTTTAGCTATTAACGACTAGTTATTGATGTTTTTTGAGTTTTTTTCTTCATTTTAGAGACATACCTCCATGAAGACCTCAATTTTTATTCTATCAGGGTGGTGGAGATCACGATCTAGAGGTAGTGTCCCATGGGCTACCAGTAGATCCTACCATAGTTCCAATTGCAGAAAAATTTATTGCACTAGATATGGGTGTTGAGGAATAGTTTCTTGAGTGTTTTATGTGATTCATGAACACCATTCTGTGAGCACCACATACTGCCTCATCCATGGATGAGTCAATGTGTGTGTTCCATCAGCAGCATCGGATGACGTTTTGGGGCGATGGTGGTCTTCATGCTACTGTGAATTATCATGAGACTACATTTTTTATATTTGATCATATGGATAAACCTCCAGGGAGGAGATCAAGTCACATGGAATATATGCTCTGGGGGGTAGCTATGCTCTGGTGGGATCTTTTGAACCAAGATTATATGCTCTAAGATATGGTCTGGTGAGATTTTCAATCTAGATCTTATGAATATTTTCTTCAAGAGACTCCGATAGTATAAAAGGGATGTGAGTCCATCTGTCTAGAGTAGGGAATAATGATGGTTATGGAAGATTGAACATTAATTATAGAGACTTATCATTTTCCCTTGGCATAACTTGTTGATGATGCATCACGGTGATATGATTCGTGGAATGTCTTAGGAATGTTTTTTGATTTTATGTCAACATGATCAGGTGGATGATTATTACATATATAGTTAATGAGGCTCTAATTACATAGAAGATCCTAAGGGAATAAATGGGTAAAGATATGGGTTGTTTTGCCTCTCGGCCCAGTGGTTCAAGTTTTAGTGGTAAGAAGTGGTGTTTTGGGGCTTCTCATGAGGGTAATTCTGTCTAGGCTATTATTTTTGGTAGTGCTACATTTTTTCACCATTGTGGGATATGGGGGAATATGAAGAATCAGTGTGATCAGGACCTTATTGAATGCTAAGATTGTAGCAGGATGGACCATATAAATCATTTTTATATGATCTTTCATCTAGGAGTTGGTGGAAGGGGGTGAGATCTGACAATAGGTTTAGGTGAAGGATTCATTTCTACAAATCAGGTTGAGATCTATAGTATTACTAATCGTTGAGGCGAATTTTTTGTACCTGGTTGAAGTATCTAGGAACTAGTTTAACAAGATAGTAGACTAGGCCTACTTTGGGTAGTGAGGTGGTTTCACAGGTCTCCAGTTCAGACTAGATATAATGTGTATAAACAACCCATGAGGATAAGAGCACTAAGTCATATATGGTGATAGGTATGATCTTTATTGCATGTACCTGAATATTTTAACATTTTTGATACAATTATTTCACATAGTTTTATATTTGTACCTATGATGGAGGGTCTTGTGCTTGGGGCATAGTTTTTGGGGGTGTTATAACACTCAAAACTCTATTGGGAATCATAATTGAGAGTTTACGCCAGTGAAAAAGTGCCCCCATGTGGTAGGTGTGTGTCACTTCATATGAGATATTTTTTCCTCGAGATGAATTTTTTTGATTTCATACTCTGGATACATTGGTTTATTTACTATCAAGCCTATGTTGAATATTATTACATTTGGGTGACATTGACATCACTAGATGGTATAGTTTTTATTAACAAGGCTCAATGGAATTTCTATGAGATCCATGTTGGACTAATGTTTCATGGGTTGGGATGGATGAAATCCCTAATTTATATCTGGTCTCTAGATGATCAGAGATTATGTTAGGAATATTTCCATCTAGTGGATGATCGATTTGGGTATGTATTCAAAGAGGAATTTTCTTGTTTACCTCTTAAGAGGGAGGTTGAGTTCTCTATAGAGCTAGTGTCAATAGATGAACTCATATCCATTCCTCATTATATGATGGATAATATAGAGTATCAAGAAAGAAATACATATCTGGAGGATATGAAGGCAAAGGTGTTTATACTAACTAGTACTTCTGTATGGTGTTCATCAGCCCTTTTTGAGAAAAATCAAAACCGTTCCCTTAGGAGATGTTTGGATAATAATAAATTGAACTAGTTTAGGGCTATGAACTGGTATCCATTTCTATAAATAGACGAACCTTTTGATCATCTCATATGAGCTCATGTTTTATAAAAGATTTATTTGATATTTAGATACCATTAGGGGTGTGTTAAGCCTTCACATGTAACTCGTACAACATTCCATAGATGGTATGATCTATATGAGTATCTGGCTATGTGATTGGGTATCATGAATTCTTTAATTGTTTTCTTGGGGTTGATGAACCCTTTTTCCATAATTATCTATATTTTTTTTCCTGGTATTCAGGGATTATATGTTAGGGTATTCTCACAATCAAAATGAATATACCAAACATCATGAGATCATTTTTGAATCATTTTGAGAGAATCATTTTTATTCTATAATCATAATGTTCCACTTCTGGATGTATAAGATTCCCCCCGAGGTCATATTATCTCAAATAAAGAAGTATCAGTTTCACCAGAGAAAGTGATAGATATAGTCTCCTCAGAGGATACCTAGAATGTGTTTGATATATGGAGTTTCTTGGGAATGACTGAATATTGCAGACATTTCATATAAGGCTTATCATTCTTAGAAGCACATTTTATGGGCATGACTAAGGGTGTGAAGTCTTTATCGTTAGATACCTATGAGATAACATTTCATGAACTAAAGTGGAGACCTAATTCACCATCGGTCCTAATTATTCTAGAGTCGAGAACACTACTTGAAAAATACCCTATACCAATGGTTTTGAACTGTTGGTATAGGCCTCCAAACTGTTGGTATAGACTATACGAACGGTTTGGAGAATCGTTACCAAGTAAGCCATGGTGATAGTTCTATACCAACGGTTTTGGGGAAACCATTCGTATAGACCTATAACAATGGTTTTCAAAATCATTGGTATAAGTAATATGAAAATCGATACCAATGGTTCCATAAAACCATTGGTATATGAAATTCAAAAAATAATCATTCGGTTGGTTTTGATCCCAACACCTCCCATTTGTGATTGAATGACCTAACCAATAACCTAACTCTCTTTTTTGAACATAATTTCATAAATATATATATGTATTATCATAAGTATTTTAAATTTTTATTTATTTAATGTACTCTGGGAGAAGATTCCATTAAAAATACATGTACCTATACCAATGGATTTGAGAACTGTTGGTATAGGTTATTTGATCTTGGGACATATACCAGTGGTTTTGGGCAAACCGTTGGTATATGGGGTACCTATACCAACGGTTTGGCCAAAACCATTAGTACAGGGTCTCTATAATGGACCTATACGAACGATTTTATGAACACAATTCATATAGGTCCAAATTAGTGAACTATACCAACGGTTTTCCCAAAACCATTGGTATAGCTCCAAATTAGTGACCTATACCAATGGCCTTGGGAAAACTATTGGTATAGGTCCATATAAGTGACCCATACCAAAGGTTTTGGCCAAACCACTGGTATAGGTCCAAAATAGTGAACTATACCAACGGTTTTCCCAAAACCATTTGTATAAATTATAATTTCAGTAGTGGAATGAGATACATTTCCTATTGGGATGTATCAAGAATCAGGATATGAATAGTTTTGATATAGGTTTGTAGAGCCAGGGTGTACGAGGCTCATCAGAAACAGCAACGTGAGAGGAATTACGTGACACATGATTTGTAATCTTCTGCAGTTGTTCATGCATTGCGATGTTGGAGTTGTTATTTACTAGGATCGAATTTTTTGGTGTACACAAACCAAAAAAATCCTCAATTACATATTTATACATCATGATTGGAATCAAAGGAATTGAATATGGGTTGAGTACCTACAATATTTTTACATCGAAATTTACGATACACCTAGTATGGGAAATGTAATAGTCAATTTACTGAGTATGATTAATCAAAAACATGCATTACAGGAGTCCATTAGTGAGTCATAGCTTAAGTACTTCTTTTTAGAGATGGAAATTGATATGGAGGATAGTCAAGAGAAGAAATTTTGTTCTTCCATAGTTGTGAAATCTATCCTTCTCAATATAGTGAGTTTGGGGAAGCTATCAAATTCAGAGGGCCATGTTCTACGAGAGAGTGTGGAAGGTGATGACCTACCTCCAAGTATAACTGTTGTCGAGGATGAGATCTTGGGTATAGATGGTCACATTTAGGTTCCAATGGACATATTCGAGGAGATGATGTGAGAGTTTCATGCCTCAATTTTAGAATTAAATCCTAGTGTTACCAAGATGTATCATGATTCACATCGCCAGTATTTGTGGCTCGGGATGAATTGTGAGTTAGATGGTGTTGTTAGGAGTTTTTCAACCTATTATAAAATGAAATAAAAATCTAAGTGACCAAATGAACTATTAATAAAGTCACCTATTACAATGTGGAAATGAGATGATGATGTTGTGATGGATTTTTTGACTAGATTACAGAGGATGTATCAATGTAGTGGTTTGGTGTAGGTTTTTTGTGGAATGGATCATAATGACTGATCATTTAATATGGATCAGGGATACCTTCCCAATATATGGTAATGGGAGGTTGTATATCTGTCAGATAGTGTGGCATTATTGGGTCTAGAAAAATATAATTTTTGATATGGAAACCCAATTTATGTCTCATTTTTTGCAGAGTTTACAAAGGGTATTGGATACACATGTGCTTCTGAACATGACATTCCATCGTCCGATTGATTGTCAGTTAGAGTGCATGATTCAGGTGTTTGAGGACATGTTGATATAACTAATCTTGGATTTTAGGGTCTCTTGGAAGATTGATATACCCATAGATTAGTTCACATATAATAATAAATATAAGGAGACTATCCAAATGAAACCATGTAAAGATTTATATTGTATATCATGTCGATCAACCCTGTGCTGGTTAGAGTAATGTGAGGCATCTTTATGGTAGCGGCGTCTCATGCATGAGACTTCTAAATAGGTCCTTTTGATCAGAAAATGGATGGAAAAAGTATAATACAGATAGAAATGTCACACTAATCACCATTGAAAAACACTTGATTTTGAGGGTCAGAATTGTCTCTTTTTATATATCTCACTTTGTTTGGGACATAGAAGGATTATGATATAGTATAAAATTCACCATGATATATCAGTCTATTTGAAATTATTGAGATAGTCGGGATGATATCTTATTAGTTATGGTTACCTCAGAGGTAACAGTCCTTGCATGGCATCTTTATATATACATATATATATATATATTTCCATTATCACAGGGACCCATCTCACAATCTACAACCAGATTTGGTAGAGTTACAGGTTGACATGTCCTCTTATTAGAATCATATATATGTTGTTGAATGGTGCATGATGGTTCTTTGAGGCTAATAAGTTTCTCAATTATTGGTGATATTGGATCATAATCATATAAATGACGAGACTTGGGAGTTATAGTCCAATGTATGTGTTCATTGGTCAGAGTTATTTGTTGAGGATTCATTACCACCATTATGAATGAAATTTGGGGAAAAATTTCATTGGGGGTAGATTTTAATATAATAGGTTTTTCTATAAGGTTTGGAAATTTTTTGGGTTTAAATGATTTTTTATAGCCTAATGAGATTACCCAATTAGATCATAAGTGTTTTGGGTGTATGTGAATTATTCAGTAATTAGATACAAACCTTTGGAGAAAAACAGACTAACCACACTATTTTTCGAAACCATGTAGGAAGGGAGAAAAATTAGTACAAACTGTACGAGTCACAGAAGAGGTATTATTCAGGTCACATGGTTTAAGGAAACTATTCCACCTGAGGTGCACACTGATGAAATACTTTATAATTTTTATCAATGGTAATTTGCATGGTTTGCATATGGTTTGTCAAATCATGCACATAAACCATATGAGTCCCACTCTTGACACAATGATGGGAGAAAAACTGGTTCATGGTTTGAGCAACCATATAGCCAAACCATGCAACCTAGTATTTCATGGGAAAATTATTATTTCACCATTAAATTGTTCAAAAATCAAAAACATATTTTTAAACTTCCACTGTTCGATAGTAGAAATCATTTTAGAGATCATTTGATTTTCATTTGAATGTATTTTCTACCATTTTGTCATTTTAATTTGGAATTTACATTGATGGAGTTACTTAGGATCAAGATAATACGACCAATTTTCATGTTCTTCATATATTCTTTGTTTCGCCCTCGATCAAGATACAATTATAGATCATTACTATACAAGTGTTCTATTATGGAACAATGATAGGTGGTCTATAACTTTCCTTCATGGCTTGGTGATTTTTACAGCTAGATTATTTTTTTCGCACTCTAGACTTTCCGGTAGTTCCCCTAAAATGTATTGAATAATTGAATTAAATGTAATATAACAGTTTAGGGGTTCCAACTAGTTTCTTTTACTATTTTTTAAGTTTTCTTCCCCAGTATAGGCCACACATTGGTTGATCCTTTATATTTTCCAATATTTATACCACCTGAGGGGTGCATATGAGATTTACTAGTTAGCGGATGAATGAATGAAGTAAATATAATTTGATTGACTATTTAGGAGGGGGTGGATTCCTCATTTTCCATGAGATAGAATTATGTAAATTGTTAATTATTTAATATATTTTTATTGAATCTATATAAATGAGTTTGATGAAATCATGAAATGTCAATTGTTGGAAATTTATGAATGGAATGATATGATGAACATAAATTCTAGTGGACTCCTTGATTTGTGTACCTCATATCCTCATTCCATAGATTCCATGGATGTTTCTCTCATGGATCTTGTTAACGGTAGTGGGAATTTGGGTCATATTCCCTTCTTAGGTATTGATTTTGTATGAAACATCAAGACATATGACCCGATGGATTCAAATTGCTTGGAATAGAATTGGGCATGGTCTATGACATGCTCCTTGGACTCCAAACAGGTCATTACTATGTTTTGATAGAGATGTTATTGGGACATTCCATGAATTACTTTGTATTAATTAACTTGGATATGTCCCTTCATGGTATGGAACTATTGATTATGAATTGTGGTCGTGATGAATATACAGCTGGATTAAAAATTAATTATGTTGTGGATGTTTTAGTATGTTGTCGTGATAGCCGTAGAAAGGGTATCAGTTTAGATTGATTTTAATGGACTAGATTACACCTTTTGTTTCTATTGTTATGTTTACCCTTGTTTATGGGATCCAGAAAATTGTTTGAAGGGAGATTTGTTTGGTTCGATAGTGTCACTTAATAGTTATTACATTTTCCATGGTCATTTCACATGTTTTATTACTATACATATTTTATACACTAAACACTTATTTACCATGTTATAAATAACTCGGAGTTGTTTTAGACACCGTTGGAGGTGTCCTACTAAGTGTTATATCAGACCCTATTCAGGATTCCATGGGTACTCGGATAGACTTCATGGATGAATGTAGGGATTGAAGAAAGTTCCCACTGTATGATGCTTGAATTGTGTTATTCTTAAGAGAAGTGGAAACAAGACTGAGTTAGGATCATGATTTTAGTTTTGATATATATTTTTTGTTTTTTGGTTTTTCAATACATGTGTTATATTGATGCATGTATTTAGGTTTTCTAATTTTTAAAGTCATGAAATTATATATCTTTTTATATATGATATTCGATTTGGAATTTATTATTACTAATATCATTTGGATGTTAATATTCATTATGATATTCAGTTATTATATCTTATTAGGCTATTGAATGATATGTTTACTACCATTATGATGCACTGTGATATAAGTGAATATTATCCTCATCAACACACCTTAGTCAGTCACTACTATTTGATTTTTTTTGGAAAATGGGGAGTCGTGACTGAGTCCATTTGATCCACTATCTCCGGGCACTGTTTAGTGGAATCTAGGTTGGGATAACACAATTCATAGATATTTTTTAAAATAACCGTAGACACCAAATACTTTATAACAATCTTATTTTTGATCTCATCATATTGTTTTGTAATTAAGGTTTTATGAGTTCTAAATGATTTTTAATTTATTTAGAGAATATATAATATATTAGTTTTAATATATTATAATCTTCATAAAAAATGGTGCACACATTGGTACATTTAAATTAGACTGAAAATGTGATATTTTTGCATATTTAATGTCAATTATTAATGTTATTCTCCTCAATTTCAAATATAAAAATATTTTTCCAACGTTATTCTTTCTGGATGGATTTTTTGAAAAAAATAACTTCAATATTTGAACATTAAAATTTATTTTATCAACTCCATGTTTATCATTGATGGTTTCAATTAAAATATTTTTAGCCTAAGTTGTAGAAGCTAATTTGATGATTTCTTTTTATACATAAAAACATCATCCTTATTAACAGAGAGATCATATTTATGTTCCATATATCATTAAAAGATGATTTCAAATGTGTCGCAAACATTCAAAATATAATTATTCAATTTTTAATAATACTCACACCAACCTTCCTCATATTCATCATCTTCAAAAAAGAATAATTATTATTTAATAAAAAACCCAACAAAACCATAGGTGTAATCTTCAATTTCTCCTTTTATCACATCTCATAAAATGGATCTTTGTTATAAAAAATATGTTATTTTATAGGTACATTTTCTATTATCCAATACTATACATGAATTAAAAAAGGATTAACTACAACTAAAAGTGTCCATTGAGGTGACCCAAACTCACACTCTGATATTTGATGTTAAAAACATAAAATTTTAAAAATCAACTTTGATACCAACTAGTAATATCTATTATAAACATTCACATATTTCACATTAGTGTTACATATCACAATAATATCACATAACTCAGAGAATTTTTTTGGATATGTATCTTTGTGGACTAACTACATAAGTAATTTATTTCTTAAAACTTGTAAACATTTATCCAAAATAAATATCATCCTGAATTCCAAAAAGTAATGTTTTTATTCATTTACATTAGAATAGTAACATAAGAAAGTGTTCAGCTCAAATTATTATCGATGGAAATTTTTTCAAAATGTCGTCAAGGGTTAGATTATAATAATATAATAAAATAAGGATATGAATGACATTTATTATTAGATAGAATATATAAAACAATATGCTGTCCAAAAATCATGATAGAATGACATGTAATCTCCGAAAAACAAACATATACCAATGAAAAGAGCATGAAACCATGAGATAAGGAAAATGATCCATAGAAAATATCATAGCAATATGACATATAAATAAACCAAAACAATGAATCATTTCATATAAAAGAAAATTTCCTTAAACACTAGAATTTGGAAATAATAACATTGAAAAAAACAAAATGTTGACTCTTCATGTTGTTAATGAATAAATTCAGGATAAAAATCCGAATATCATGAGATATAAATATAAATTAATTCCATATAGGGCTTTAAAAAACCTAATTTAACAACCCAAACTATAGAAACCAAGAGTTGTTAGTTTTATTATATTATTGGAATTTGAAAAAAGTGTTCATAAATGATCCAACATCTTAATAGTCTTAAAAGACTATATATATACATATATTACATTTTAAAACATAACATACATCATAAAAAAATTATGAGAAAATTATTATTGATACCCTTGTATTGTTAAAATTTATATATATTTCTCCTATAGGTTTTATAGGGAAAGGGAAAAAATAAGGGTGATCTTAGATGATATGAAAAGTGTATCATAAAATGGAATTTATCATAACATAAGCAAAACATAAGTGATATGGAAGGAATAAATAAAAAACATGATGCCATAATCAACTAAAATTGAGGGCATACTATATAAAAGGTCGTAAATTAAAATATGGATAACAATAATAATTGATTATATACTAAAAGAATGCATAATTAGGTACAAAAAAAACATGTTGTCAAGACTTGGCCCCACGAAATTATACCCATAAAGGGATAGGTATACAAAAATAAACAAACTGCGTTGTTACATGGTACTTGTAGATGCTTCAATGTTATATATAATCTATGTCCCCATATGTCACTTGATTATGTCAAAATCAATAACTATAATAGTAAACATGACATTTATATGATTCCATTAGGAAAATATGGCTGAATAAAATATTGGATGTTCATATAATGAAAATTTAAAAAAACATCCCCATTCAATGGAAGAATGTGGATATATAGAGAATATACATTAATCAACATAAAAGTTATGGGTAATCATTAATGTAATTATAAGGTCCATTATCAATAAATATAATGGTGATGGTACTTTCAATGTTGAGGGTTATCCATGGAATATAGAAATTGGGTTAAATATTTTGATTTTGTATGAGACCAAGGAAATGGTAGAAAAAATACTTAATCATGGTTCATAAATATTTTTTGAATATTCAAAATCATATCCCCTGAGACTGTCTAAATAGGTGTTTAGTCATGGGACCCTCGTTGTGTATTAGTGTGACGATTGATTCAATTCTCAACCAACACTATCTAGGATAATTAACCATTGGTTCATTTTTTCGAAAACTGAGACCACTTAATAGTATCTAGTTAGGGTTTTATTTTCATGGAAACTACACAAACATTTACTTTACCAAAACATAGGATGGTTTTTTACACCATGGAAAATATTGAATTTTACAACAGTTTTAGAAATTATAGAATCAAAAGAATATGAGGCATGTATGATAATATATAATCTAAATGTCCTTAAATTTAATGACTAATATTGTAAAATACTTCCTTGAAAATGTGTACACTACACAAAGGGAAATAGATAGTGAATATAACATGGGTCCAAAAGAATTAAAACTGAGATGAAAACCCCCAACTTTTGGATTGAGCAGTAATTCAATCAAAACCCCTTTAAATATAAGAACTAAAATTGATTATAAAATACCATGAAATAGGTATTTCATGTTCCAAAATCTGAAATATATAGTATATACACCATATATTGAAAATTATGTGCATAATTGTAAACATATCCCAAAGAGAGGAATCAGAGACAGAAACCCCTTAACTCTTATCATGATTTCCATGAACGTACTTTAACCTCCTGTATAAAAAACAAATCAATGATAATAAATTAATTAATAACCTAAATCATATAAATTTTAATTCATATTATTTATAATCAATCATTATCTATATTAATTATACATGTTTTCCATATTAGGTGTTTATAGTTTTGATTATTTATTCCAGTTTCATAATAGTGGTGTTCGTATTCAGTTTTCGTTCAAATTCCATCATTAGTATGTAATTAAAGTTAATATTATTGATTTTTTGTAACTATTTATGAAGTTTAAATTTTTTTTCTTATATTATTAGTGTTTATCCTTGAAGAAGAAATCAGTAACATTTATGTTAAAATGATTCTTGATGATCGAATGGTGGATTATTAATTACCTAATTAAATACTGATATAATATGCCCATATTAAAAAATAATTACTTACACATTTTTTTATATTATAATATTAATAATTTTACTATATTAATTAATTATATTAATTAATAATATTTCTCATGTAGGTGGTTAAACTGACCAAAACATGAACTTATCGAGATATAATGAATGACTTTATCGTGGTTTTATTGTAATATAATTATAACGTAAGAATAATAATATTATATATTATATATTAGTTTGATATATCAGAAATATAAATTATTTATAAAATTAAGAAACATATATTAAAATATTACATAATTTTAATAAAAAAATTTCCCCTTTACACACTTATTTAGGACGACTGAATTAACAATGATCATTTGTTCATCATATTATTTATATGTTATCCAATTGGTAATAAAATAAAATTAATGATACAATAAATATTTAATCTAATCATTAAATTAATATTAGGAATCGTCAATGATGTTTGGTGTTGAGAAGTTAATTTTTTTGCTCGAAGTTGAGGTAGTCGACACGTATGCACGAATGATGATATCATTTTTTTAATAGAGGGGATAAATGAATGGAAAATTATAATACCCTTTATTAGTAAAATTACAGCATATAAATGATATTAATATAATTATATTAGGGTGTTTATAAGAATTTATATTGATGATATTTAATAAGTGTAGTTTTGGGAGGATCTCTTATATTCTCAATTATGTAAAGTTACTATTCAAGGGTCAATTGATATAAAAAGGAAACAATATGATGGAGGGTGAGTGTGGGTCAAATTTCACCTCAATCACTCATTGAGAAAAAGTTTAATTTGAGGGATTTTAATTGTAACATTTTAACATTACCCTAATTTATATTTTCATTGGTAATTAATATCAATACATAGTAATTAATTTTAGTGAAAATGATTAAGATTGTACATTTTACATAATTTGATCATTATAATTTTAAATTGAAAAATATTTTTATGAAAAAAAAATTCTAAATGGATGGAAAATTGAATTTAAAATTACCACAATTAACCGTGTAAAATTGTTTTTTAGTGAAATAAAATTTTTAAGATTTAAATATATATATATATATTATAAAATTATCAGGGATACTAATTATAATGACATAAATGTATTTATTATAAATAATAAATTATATGAGACTTCCAAAGAACTAAAAAACTAATCTCAACATTAAAATATTTAATTCAAATAAAATAATAACAAAAAATTATAAAAGAGACATTTTATTTTATTTCAAAAAAAGTTTTCTACAGGTTTTATATGATTGATGAATATTTTAAATTGAAAAATTCTATTACATAAATTGATATTTTATTACCAATTTTTTTTAACAAACGTATTGGTAATTATTATATAATTATAATGTTATAAAAATTACAATTTTCAGGAATACCATATTTATTTATTAAAACCTAACATTTTCCAAAAAAAATGAAATTCAAACTATGATAATTTTGATGCAATTTTTTTTTTAAAAGTACATTTTTTAAAATGAAAATATAGTATTGATAAATTAAAATTTGAAATAAAATAATGAATAAATGATATTTGGAGCATGAGAGTTTAGGATGTGGTGTTTAACTGATATAGTAGGTTTTGGGAATTACATTATCCCCCCTTAAGATATTTTACCATTAATATTGATTTATATATATTCTATTTATATATTTCAATACACCTTCCAAATAATTTCTTTATTCGCATAGTTTTTCTAATCTTGTTTATGATTTCTTAAAATGATATTCACCAATTGAGTTGTCTGATTCTACAATACATTCTTGTTAGTGTCATGAATTTTTACATTCTCCTCATTATAAGACATATTAGGCTCCAAATTTGTTCCCTAAGATGTGAGACCATACATTTTATTTGTAATGTATTTACATGTTAAGGAAATATAGAAGAAATAGTTTAATTTGGAATGGTTGGGATACATAACCAATTGGTAAGATATAACTATATTTTTGAGAAATTTGAAAGGCCTAATGTACCTAATTATTCACTCATGCTTACTACAAAACATGAAACTCCCATATATAGTGAAAAAGTCAATAATGAATGATCCCATACAAGAAAATCCAATTCTTATCTTTAATTATTAATATTACTTTTTTGCATGCTTTGGGATACATATATGATTCTGAAGAGTTAATGTAACATCCCAGGTACATGATGAATAATAAATATTTCATATTTATTAATATTTGTGAATTAAATATTAATTTTACTTTAAAGGGGTTGCTATGTTCGATAGCATACCCGATATGAAACAACGTGTTTCTTTGGAATCTTACGTTGCACACTAATAATATAATATTATTATTTTAAATGGTAGTTAACTCCTAGCCATTTTATTGGCGGGAATGATCGAAACTAACTACAATATGATTATACATTTTTGTTAAATGTATTTACATTTATCCAATAAAATTTAGAGGCTTAAAATGTGAATGAATCTAATTTTAAGCATAATTTACATTAAAAGGACGATTTACATCCTTTTAATGGAGAACCCTTTGAAATCCAGTTTTTTTCACTTTAATACACTCTATATGACTAAATAAAATCCTCATTTTGAATGTGGACATCAAAATTTACTTTGTGTAAATTTTTGGAATTTTTCCGATAAAGTTCATTTTTTTAATAGTGAAAATATTGTATTTTAAAACAAAATTATTTTTTAATATAATTTATTTATATGGTAAGACTATCTTTTTAATTGGTTTTAAAGTGTAATTAGAATATTTTTTTACCATTTAATCCAATTTTGGTTATTGGAATTAATTTTACTTTGAAATTTGACATAAACAAGTGTCAATATTTTGATAGTTATTATTTCTAAAAAACACACAATTTGTTTTAACAAAGGGAATTAATTCTAAAATTAATTAATGAAACTTTTCATGTTTTTAATTTGTAAAAATAAACATCATTTTTGAATTTGGAATACCAAATATAGCTTAAGCATAATTTTTTGTATTTTCCTGAAAAACTTCAATTTTTGATGAATAGTGAAACCAATTAGTAGTACTTAAAAAAACATAATTTTTCATTTAAATGAAATTTTACCACTTCTGTGAATTGAATTTCGAAACTCCGACATACATGGTAGTTATCAAGAAGTAAAATTTGGTTCAATAAGGTGAAAATAATTTTTTGGTGAATAGTAACTTTGGACTTTTATTTACCGCGGTTAAAGGTAAATCGAGTAAATCAAGGTTAAAAGAATACTATAATAATTAAAAATTACATTAAAACTTCTACAAACTTTATTGGTTGGGTCATTTATTAACATTAGAATCTTTGGGTCGATTTTGGGACCCCATTGATCCACTTGGGAGTGATAATGACAATTTAGATTAATTAACATAAAGTAAAGGTAAAAAAGAAAAAAGAAAACATCTTTTAGTAAATTAATTTTTAGAAGGGGTTTTATAAATTATCTTTTAGACTATAAATATTCATTAGAAATCTAAAATGATATCCTACATCATTTTATTTTTTTATAATTTTTAGAAATCAAATAAATTAAATTATTTATGACACAATAATGATGCAGTATTTACATCAGTAATAAATGATTTAAACAAATAAGATTATAATGATTTAAATATTATCCAAAACATGTCCAATTCTGATTGGATGATTTTATTTCGACCATGAGTCGTCGTATATTTGACTCTAATGATTTTTGGTCCTTTTGAAACTGAATATATGTTTATAATAAAATAATGGTTTCACACTTTCCTAAAGAGGCCCTCATCTCCTTTATAAAAGGAGACCACTTATAACCAATTTATCACACCTCTCATTCCATTTGGATCATCCAAAAACTGACCAATTAAGATCCCTAAATCTCTATCCTCCTCCTAGAAGCATTAATTTAAGCAGAAGTCACTTCAAAAAGTCCTTTGGATAAAACCAAATGGAGTTACCCAAATTAAATGTAACAGTGTCTCTTAAATTGTTTTCTTTTATTTTACATCTCCAACCCCTAAAATCTTTTTATTAATTTCTTTTGTAACAACATCAGTATCATAAATATATTAGGATGTTGTTATGAGAAGTATTATAACTACACTTACACACACCTCCATCTAATGGATTAAGAACATAATGTTTCTGTGGATGGAAAACTAACGCCTCACGAAATGATGATTGTTCGATTATCTCCTACCGCCTCTCAAGGAGGCCATTATGATGGAACTGTATATATATATGATATATATTATGTTTTTTTATTTATGCTTCTGTATTTTCCATTAATAGAATTCATTTATGGTTTCCATTATGGGTAAACGCGATAATATCATTAGAGGATGTGCGGACTACCACCCCCTCAAAGTGATGTGATTTGTTAATGCCTTATGTGGGATGTATAAAGAATGGAGTTACTGATATAATATATGATATTATACTGGAATTATAATATACCTATATATCATTATGTTTTAATTCCATTAAAATATGAAATATAAATGAATGTAGCGTTCATGCGTACGTACGGCTTACCGTCTCCATCAACGGTGCATTTCATTTCTTACCTCTAACTGTTATGTACTATTATAAAAACATGTATATACTGGATATATATGATAAATAAGATATCCAAATCATGAAAATCATTTTGGATATAATGAACCTTTAACCACATGAACAACAGGTAATTATAAGAAGTCCAGTTTTGACTCAAGTACCAAATATTGACAAAACGAACATTATTAACTTAAATGATTACATAATGTTTATAACATGGTAATAAGTAATATAAAAGGAATTATAAACTTGAAAAAGGTTCTTAATCACGTAGAAATTTACATTAGTTTATTATTAAGGATATTAAAGAACGAACAGGTCAAGTTGGACACGAGGTAAGGGGCTTCGTCTCAATCTCCTTTCATTGAGGCATATTTTGTTTTAATACACGACATTCTTTTATACGTTGTATAAACACCCTTGACATTTCAAAGGTAATCTTTTTCTATGAAGCGTTTTACTAAACGACAAAAATGAATGTTTCTTTTAACATAACCGGTGACAATGATCTTTTCCACCGCCGCGAGTATTAATTGATCATTGGCTTCCTCAACAAGCGTAATGTTTTTAAATGAAAATAAATACCATATTCTCCTTTATGTATTTTGATATTGAAAATGGTTTTGATAATGGATTTGTTATGTCAATATATTTAAGTGACATATTGTGATTGAAATGTGGAAATGTTTTCTTTACTTTATATTTGTTTTATGTATTATGATTTTATAATGGTACTTGGACATTTGACGGGTGGTTACCTGATAAACCAAATGACGGGTGGTTTCGTGAATACCAGGACAGATGGTTACATTATAACCTCCAATTCATTGGGTATGGAAGTCATCCATAAGGAAATTCCATTTAGTGATATGTGTGGAAGTCGACTGTATGGTTTTTCCATTTATGTATGTTTATGTCCCAAGTTAGCTTTATATGTTATGTGTTCTTTATATGGGTTTTATTGTAATACTTTGGTTACAAAAGGGTAAGTAATTATCTTTTATTCAGTGAAGTGTATTTACTACATCATAAAGATGAAAATTATTACTTATGTTAAAATATTCATAGTGTACTTGTTGTTTTGAAAAACTAACACATTTTCTTCTTTGTGTATCCCTTACTAAAATTTTTATGCTCATCCCATGTTTTTGAAAATGTTTTTCACAGTACATAATGTGGAATAGGGTCAAGGATGGGATCATGGAAAATTCTTGCTGTCTTAAACATGGAACTAGACATGAATCTTTTTCTTCAAGAGTTCATGTTTTGTAAAAAAATGCAAACTGTGTAGAATTGTCTACTTGGTAAACCTTTTGAGATGTAATAAATATATATTAATTCTCTAAAAATCTAAACCTGAAAATATCCTAAATGTGAATTACTCATTTAATTCAATATTAAGTAAGGTTTAAGGGGGGGTCCTTATAGTTGGTATCAGAGGTCGGTTTAGACATGTTTAGGAGTTAGGTTATTGTCAAATTAATTTCCATAAAGTAATTTATGTTAATATTGAAATAGTATAGAATTTACAGATTACCATGTTGCTTTTCCTAACATATTTCTGTGTTCAGAATTGTTTTTTGTAGAGGAAACAGAGCAGCCATGTTGGGACAACATCAGGAGGAAGAAAAACTTCCAAATCAACAACCTAAGATGGTCGGAATCCGAACTGAATAGTTTGTTGCAGTGATGGCATAGTTGACTCAGGATATAAATGGTGATGGTATCCATGCACGAGATCAGCCAGATCAACCATAGAGGAACATGTCAGTAGTGGAGAATTTCATAGGCATCCCCCATCATTTAGAGGATCATCTTACCATGTCCTAGAATAAGGGTGGATTAAAGAACTGGAAATGATTTCCGATGTCATGGGTTGTTCAGAACATCAAATGGTTATTTTCACTGTTTATCGTTTTGAAGGGGAAGCTGATCAGTGGTGGCCGATGGTGAAAAATATCAGGGATAGTGAGGAGAGTGATGCTCTTGATTGAGATGAATTTAAAGGTATGTTTCTTGAGAAATATTTTCCTATGGTGGTTTTTCATAGGATGAAAAAACAATTACTTGAATTGAGGCAGGAGGATGACTTGGTGGCTATTTATGAAGCAAAGTCCACTCGACTGTCAAGGTATGCACCAAATTTCATCCGAGATCTTGATAGTCAGATAAATCGATTTTACTCAGGACTGAAGCCACGATATCAAAGAGTGTTAGCCTCTCGTGAGTTCAAAAGTTATGAAAAACTTGTTCGATGTGTGGATAAGGGTGAAATGGAGTTTGTCGATGATCAAGTGTTCTTTGAAAAACAACAGAATAAGAGTTCTAGTTGGCAGGGAAAGGGTAAGAATTTATCCAAGAATCCCGGAGGTAAGAAAACTATATATCCATATTGTGAGAAGTGTGGTAAAAATCTTCCTGGAGAATATTTATCAAAGACTGGAAAGTGATTCTGTTGTGGTAAGTCTGGTTATATTGCACATAACTATAAAGAAGATGATCAAGAAGGTAATAAAAATACATCAGTAAGATGTTTTAAGTGTAATGAAATGGGTTACAATGCAAATGAGTGTCTAGAGAAGAACTCAACTGAGGGAAAGAATCCAGACTACAAGCAGAAATGGGTGATGAAATCCTTTGCAACTGCTTCAGTAGATATTGGGCCTTCAAATGAAGTAGTATCAGGTACACTGTTTGTTTGTTTAGATTATGCCAATGTGTTGTTTGATTCAGGGTCTACACACTCTTTCATTTCTGAGAAGTTTTCTAGAAAATTGGGAATTCCATCTCAAGATATGAATACAGAACATATGGTAATAATACCTGGATAAAATGTAGAGACAAAAAGAAAATATAAGAACATTCATGTCCTTGTGTGCGGAAATTATCTACATAAAAACCTTATTTTTTTGCCTCTAGTAGAGTTTGATGTTTTTTTGGGCATGGATTGGCTTTCTGTTTATCATTATAAGATTGACTGCAGAGCTAAATAGGTTTATTTTCAGAAATAGTTTCTGTTTGTGTACATGAATGAACCCTTGCTTTTGATAACATATCAGGAAGCGGAGAAACTAGTAAAAGATGGAAATGAATGTTACCTTGCACATATTGTTGAAAACAAAGGAACTGTTCAGATTAATGATGTGCCAGTGGTAAATGAGTACCTTGATGTTTTTTTGGATGAGTTTCTTGGTATAATACCTGATCAGGAAGTTGAATTTACTGTTGACTTGGTTCTTGATGTTAAGCCAATTTCAAAACCCCCTTATCAAATGGATCAAATTGATCTTTTATAGTTAAAGAAGTAATTACAGGAGTTATTAGATAAAGGTTTCGTTCAACCCATCACATCACCATGGGGTTCCCCTATCTTGTTTATTAAAATTAAATATGGTTCAATGAGACTTTGAATTGATTATAGAGCATTGAATAACATTACTATTAAGAACAAGTATCCTTTGCCTCATATCGATGATTTTTTTGATCATCTCCAGGGAGCTCAGTATTTTTCAAAGATTGACTTGAGGTCGGGGTACCATCAGTTGAAAGTAAAGGAATAAGTTGTTCTGAATACCATGTTTTATACTAGGTATGGCCATTATGAATTTGTTGTTATGCCTTTTTGGTTAACCAATGCACCTGCTGTATTCATGGATCTTATTAATAGAATATTCCGTCAGTTCTTGGATAAGTTTGTGGTTGTGTTAATTGAGGATATTTTGGTTTATTCCAAAAGTAAGGAGGAACATAAAATTATTTTAAGGGTTGTCTTGAAAACCTTAAAAGAAAAGAAAGTATTTGGGAAATTTAGAAAGTGTGAGATTTTTTTTCAATAAAGTTCTTTCCTTGGTCACATTATTTCAAAAATGGCATAATTATTGATCTTGCTAAAACAAAAGTTGTTGAAAAATGGCCACGTCCCACAAATATAACCGATATTTGTAGTTTTCTTGGTTTGGAAGGTTATTACCAAAGGTTTCCTGAAAAGTTTGCACAGTTATCTAGTCCAATGACTATGTTAACTCAAAAAGGTGTTAAGTTCATCTGGACAAAATAATTTGATTATTATTTTTAGGAATTGAAGATGAGATTGGTGAATTTTCCAGTTTTGTCACTTCCATCGAGAAATGGTGAGTTTGTTATCTACAGTGATGATTTGTTGAAAGGAATGGGTTGTGTCCTAATGTAGAATGATCAGGTAATTGCTTATGCTTCACGTCAGTTAAAACCTCATGAGTTATGTTACCCTACACATGATTTAGAATTAGCTGTTATTGTTTTTTATTTAAAAATACGGAGGCATCATTTTTATGGAGTGAAGTGTGAAATATATACTGATCACAAAAGTTTTAAGTATATATTCACTTAGAATGAATTGATCATGAGACAGAGGAGATGGATGGAATTAATCAAGGATTATGATTTCACGATACTTTATCATCCGGGAAAAAAATTATTGTGGCTGAGGCTTTGAGTAGAAAAAGTAATAGTTCATTAACCTTGTTACATTTGGAATGAGATCCTTTGGTATTTGATTTGATGATCTTTGGAATAAAAGTTATTGGTTCAGGAAATTATTCTATTTTGTTTCAGGTGTCAGTGAGATAATCTCTATCAGAACGAATCATGAAAGCACAAAAAGAAGATAGTGAGTTGTAGAAAAAGGTAATGTTGGTTCAGAAGGGTTAGTTGCATGATTTTACCGTTTATAATGATTGTTTTTTTTATTTGGGAAGAGATTATGTGTGCCTTATGATTCATAGTTGAAGAATGAGTAGTAACATGAAGCTCAGAGTTCCCCGTTTTCAATTCATCCTGGTAGTAGTAAGATGTACAGAGACCTTCAGGAGTATTACTTGTGGGATTGAATGAAAAGAGATATTGCTAATTTTACTGTGAAGTGTTTGACTTGTTAGCAGGTTAAAGAAGATCAGCTGTTACCAAATGGAATGAATCAGCCTCTATTGGTGTCATAGTGGAAATGGGAAAATATATCAATGGACATTGTTGTGGGATTACCAAATACATATCGAGGTAATAATGCAATCTGGGTTATTGTTGATTGATTTACTAAATCTGCTCATTTATTTCCTATTCAAGATACTTTGTCTCTAGATCAACTTGATCGGTTGTATGATAAAGAGATAGTCAGGTTGCATCGATTTCCCCTTACTATTGTATCTGATCCTGATCCCAGGTTTACTTTTTTACATTTGGAAAGGCCTTCATAAGTCATTGGGTACTTAATTAAATTTTAGTATAGCTTTTCATCCTCAATCAGATGGGTAGTCAGAATGAAAAATGCAGACATAGGAGATATTCTACATGCTTGTTCGATGGATTACCAGGGAAGCTGGGACCAATATATTTCTTTTTTTGAAATTTTATATATTAACAGTTTTCATTCCAATATACAGATGGCTCCATTTGAGGCATTATATTGAAAGCATTGTCGAACTTCATCTTTTTGGGATGAATTAGGTAAAAGGAAGCTGATGTGACCAAAAATGGTAGAAAAGAAGGCAGAGAAAGTTTAGTTGATTCAGAAGCACATGAGAACAACTCATAGTAGACATAAAAGTTATGCAGATAACCAGATGAAGGATCTTTCTATTGAGTTAGGTGATCATGTCTTTCTCAATGTATCTCCATGGAAAAGTGTGACGCATTTTGGTAAGAAGGGAAAGTTGAGTTCGAGGTTCATTGGACCTTATGAAATTCTGGAGAACGTTGGATATGTTGCATATAGAGTAGATTTACCTCAAATTTTATCCCAGGTACACAATGTTTTTCATGTTTCGATGTTGATAAATTATATGCCATATCCATCTCATGTTTTGAGCCCGGAGGTAGTTTAGCTGGAAGAGAATATCTCTTATGAAGAAAAACCAGTCCAGATTCTAGACCATAGAGAGAAAGTGTTTCAAAATAATGTGATTCACCAAGAAAAGGTTTTGTGGAAAAACCATATGGTTGAAGAGGAGATGTGGGAACTTGAAAATACTATGAGGGAAAAATACCCCCACTTATTTTGATATGTGAATAAGAATTGTGAGGACGCAATTCCCAAAAGGGGGGAAAGATGTAACATCCCTGGTAAATGAAGAATAAGAAATATTTCATATTTATTAATATTTCTGAAATAAATTTTAATTTTACATTAAAGGGGTTTCTATGTTCAATAGTGTACCAGATACACAACAACGAGTTTCTTTGGAATCTTATGTTGCACACTAATAATATAATATTATTATTTTAAATGGTAGTTAACTCTTAGCCGTTGTATTGGTGGGAATAAACGAAATACACTAAAATACAATTATACATGTTTGTTAAATTTATTTACATTTATCGAATAAAATTTAGAGACTTAAATTGTGAATGAATCTAATTTAAACAAAATTTACATTAAATGGACAATTTCTCACCTTTCAGTGGTGAACACTTTTTAAATTTAGTTTTGGTAACTTTAATACATTCTATATTATCAAATTATATCCTTCTTTTGAATGGGGACATCAAAACTTACTTCGTGTAAATTTTTGGAATTTTTCCGATAAAGTTCATTTTATATTGAATAGTGATAATTTGTATTTTAATTCAAAACTATGTTTTAATGTAATTTATTTATATGGTTATGTTATCTTTTTAATTGGTTTTAATGTGTAATTAGAATATATTTTTACCATTTAATCCACTGTTGGTCATTTGAATTAATTTCACATTGAATTTGAACATAAACAAATGTCAATCTTTTGATAGTTATTATTTCTAAGAAACACGCTATTTGTTTTAACAATGGGAATTAATTTTAAAATTAATTAATGAAACTTTAATGTTTTTAATTTGAAAAAATAAAAATTATTTTTGAATTTGGAATATCATATATATCTTAGGCTGAATTTTTGTTATTTTTCTGAAAAACTACAATTTTTGATGAATAGTTAAACCACTTGGTTGTAGTTTAAAAAACTGACTTTTTCATTTAAATGAAATTTTACCACTTCTGTGAATTGGAGTTCAAAAATCAAACATACATGGTTTTTATCAAGAAATAAAATTTTGTTCAATAAGATGAAAATAATTTTTCATGAATAGTAACTTTGGACTTCTCTTTACCGCGGTTAAAGGTAAATAGGGTAATTCAAGGTGAAAAGAATACTATAATAATTCAAAATTACCTTAACAATTGTCCAAACATTATTGGTTGGGTCATTTACGACCATGGTCATATTTGGGTCGATTTTGGGACCCCATTGAGCCATTTGGGAGTGATAATGACAATTTAGATTAATTAACTTAAAGTAAAGGCAAAAATGGCAAAAGAAATTATTTTTTGTAAATTAATTTTTAGAAGGGGTTATATAAATTATAATTTCAACGATAAATATTAATTAGAAAGATAAAAATATTTCCTAAATCATAGTATTTTGTTTGAAATTTTTAGACATCTAATAAATTAAATTATTTATGACACAATAATGATGCATTATTTACCTCATTAATAAATGTAGTAAAAATAAGATTATAATGATTGCAATAATATCCAAAACATGTACAATTATGATTATATGATTTTATTTCGACCATGATTCATCTTATCTTCGACTCTAATGATTTTTGGACATTTTGAAACCGAAGATATGTTTATAATGAAATAATATTTCCACACTTTCCTAAAGATCCCCTTCTCTCCCTTATAAAAAGAGACCACTTCTAACCAATTCCTCACACATTTCAAGCCATTTGGCTCATCCAAACACTGCCAAATTAAGATAACTACATCCCTATACTCCTCATAGAAGAATTACTTTAAGAAGAAGGCACTTCAAGAAGTTCTTTGGATAAAACCAAAGGGAGTTACCCAAATTAATGGTAAGAGTTTCTCTTAAATTGTTTTCTTTTATTTTACTTCTCCAACCCCTAAACTCTTTTTATTCATTTATTTTGTAACAAAATCAGTATTCTCAATATACTAGGATGTTGTTATGAGAAGTATTCGAACTACACTTACACACACCTCCATCGAATGGATGAAGAACATAATGTCTCTATGGATGGAAAAACTAACGCCTCACGAAACGATGATTGTTCGATTATCTTATACCGCCTCTCATGGTGGCCATTATGATAGAACTGTATTTATATATGATAAATATTATGTTTTTTTTCTTTATTATTTTGTATTTTCTATTTATTTCATGCCTTTATGGTTTCCATTATGGGTAAACGTGATAATCTCATTAATGGATGTGCGGACTACCGCCCCCTCAAAGTGATGTGATTCGTTAATGCCGTATGTGGGATGTATAAAGGATGGAGTTTATGATATAATTTATGATATTAGACTGTAATTATAATATACCTATGTATAATTATGTTTTAATTCCATTAAAATAATATATAGAAATGAATGTAGCGTTCATGCGTACGTACGACTTACCGTCTCCATGAACGGTGCATTTCATTTCTTACCTATAAATGTTATGTACTATTATAAAAACATGTATATTATGGATATATATGATATATAAGATATCCAAATCCTGAATATCATTTTGTATATAATGAACCTTTGACCACATGAACAACATGTAATTATAGGAAGTCCATTTTTGACTTAAGTACCAAATATCGACAAAATGAACATTATTAACTTAAATGATTACATAATGTTTATGACATGGTAATAATAGATATAAAAGGAATAATAAACTTTGAAAAGGTTATTAAGAAAGTAGAAATTAACTTTACTTTATTATTCCGGATATTAAAGAACTAACGGGTCAAGTTGGACACGAGGTAAGGGACTTCGTCTCAATCTCCTTTCATTGAGGTGAATTTTGTTTTAATACATGACTTTCTTTTATATGCTATATAAAAACCCTTGACTATTCAAGGGGAATCTTTTTCTATGAAGTGTTTTACTAAAAGAAAAAAAGGAATGTTTCTTTTAGCATAAGAGGTGACAACGACCTTTTCCGCCATCGTGAGTATTATTTGTTCTTTGGCTTCCTCAACAAGCTGTAATGTTTTTAAAAGAAAATAAATACCATATTCTCTTTTATGTATTTTGGTATTGAAATTGGTTTTGATAATGGATTTGTTATGTAAATATATTTATGTGATATATTGTTATTGAAATGTGGAAATTACTTCTTTCCTTTATATTTTGTTTATGTCTTATGATTTTATAATGGTACATGGACATTTGAACGATGGTAATGTGATAAACCAAATGACTGGTGGTGTCGTGAATACTAGGATGGGTGGTTACATTATAACCTCTAATTCATTGGGTATGGAAGTCAGCCATAGGGATATTCCATTTAGTGATATGTGTGGAAGTCGACCGTATGGTTATTCCATTTTTGTATGTTTATGTCCCAAGTTACCTTTATATGTTATGTGTTCTTTATATGGGTTTTATGGTAATATTTTGGTTACAAAAGGGTTAGTAATGATCTTTTATTCAGTGAAGAGTATTTACTACTTCATAAAGGTGAAAACTATTACTTATGTTAAAGTATTCATGGTGTACTTTTTGTTTTGAGAAAATATCAGTTTTCCTTCATTGTGTATCCCTTACTGAGA
Organism: Viscum album; assembly: GCA_963277665.1. Classification (NCBI taxonomy): domain Eukaryota; kingdom Viridiplantae; phylum Streptophyta; class Magnoliopsida; order Santalales; family Viscaceae; genus Viscum; species Viscum album. The sequence goes on along the minus strand of OY728135.1, from coordinate 517,796,026 downwards.
TTTTTATGCTCATCCAATGTTTTTGAAATGTTTTTTTATAGGACATAATGTTGAATAGGGTCAAGGATGGGATCAAGTAAAAGTCATGCTGTCTTAAATATGGAACCAGTCATGACTCTTTTTTTCAAAAGATCATGTTTTTTTAAAAAATTGAAACTATGTAGTAGTGTCTACTTTGAAAATCTTTTGAGATCTAATAGTTATGTCCTAATTCTCTAAAACTCTAAACCTGAAAAGTTCCTCAATGTGAATTATTCATTTAACTCAATATTATGTAAGGTTTAAGGCTGGTTCATTATAGTTAATACTTTAATAATTTTCTCATATAAAATATATGTGCTAACAATAATTCCTTATCAAAAATCATCTCAATAAGTTGGAGTATGACACATATTTCCATACAAATATTTTTACAGTTCCATATGGATTCATGAAGGGAATCTATTATTACATATAAATTCCACTAAAGGTAGACACATATCTCAAATACCTTTTATGTTAATAGAAAATGATCTCATCATGTCTTATAGTATTTGAAGAGCCCTTTTAGATAACCCCTCAGTTTGGGGTTGATTAGATGTAGTAAAATTTATCTTATTTTTTATATCTATTTGAACACTCTTCCATAATTTCAATGTAAATTTAGATACACAATCAGATGTTATTGATTGTGGTGCGCAATGAATCTTTACTACTTCATTAATATATAGTTAGGAAAGGTGTCAATGGGGTATATATTCACTTATTGTTAAGAAATTAGTAAACATAGTAAGATGATCAGTGATTACCCATATAGAAGCATTATTCCTTGTAGTATTTTGGTTTCCAGTGATAAATTACATTGTACCATTATACCACATCTATAGAGGTATATGAATAGGGTCTATAGAACCTTTAAGATGTTGTATTTCAGCCTTTTCCTACAAGCATACTATGCCTCTGGACATAAAGTCCAAACTATTCTTCTTCATATCATACCATTAAAATGTTATCTAATATCCCTATATATCATTGTACTACTAGAGTGTGTAGATAAATTTAATCTATGTGCCTCATCTAGTAGTACAATTTCCTATTATTGTATGGAAATAACAAAAAGATTCTTCCAAATATTCAACAATAAATCACTTTAGATGAAGTATGTCAATATACTATTATTTTTTATTTTAATATTTTTTTATGTCCACATTATCGTTCTATCACCTCTCAAATTTTTTTATCTGTATGGAGTAACAATTACTATAAAATGAATTATGGATCCCTTTCCTAAAAATCATTGAATTGATCATTACTAGATCTTTGTATATATGATGCTTGTTATTCCAAATTATGGTTTGAACTCTATGGTCTCTCATAATCAAAGAATTTAACACCTTTTATTAATTACTAGGGTGTTAGTTTATCCATCAATCATAGTCATTGAGTAGTTACAACCATCTTTTTTCCTTATGTTCCACTCCTTCAAAGATAAGATATACTTCAAACTCTCATTATCCCTATATATATCACATAATTCACCGTAAATGTAGTGTCTCCACATATTCAAAGAAACCATTTTAGATGACAGTTCAAGTTAATTATTAGTATAGATTTAGTTATTTGTTTTCAATTGGCCTAATACATAAGAAATTTTCTAGTCATTCTATGTAGGTATTCAACCCTGTCTTTTCTTCAATGCATCAATATATATTACAAATTATTCTTTACCTGATTGTAATATTAATACTAGAAAATTAATTATTATCATATTCATATCCTAAAAACATACATAACACTCCCTTGAAAATATTAATTTAATCCTTTTTCATGTAAAATTCAATAATGGGTCAGACAATCACATAAAATATTGAATAAAATGATGATATTAACCTACTAAACCCTAGAAACTTTTGATCTCCATTATATTCAATAGTATAATCCATTTCTTTACCACCATTTTTTTAAGGTTCATTAAATATTTTATCTTCAGATAATTTATTTCTATGAAAGGAACTTAAAATCACCACAATTCACATATACTATATTCCCCATACAATTTTTTATATGAGGGTCTCTAGAATTATTTTTAAATAATGCTCATGATCTTAATATATTTTTTAATATATCATTATTTTATCAATGAATATCACTATATAGTAATCAATGAAGTCCTTTATTACTATATTTATCAGATCCATATGATAGAAGGTGCATTATTCAATCCAAAAGGCATTACTATAATCTTATATATTACATACCTTATTAAAAATTCTATCTTTTTTATGTCATCCTCCTTCACCCTTAGATGATGATAACCAGATAAATTTACAATATTTGAAATTTATTTGGATCATTTAATTTGATTATATAATACATCAATTCATGGTAAAAGATACATATTAATTACATTAATGGCATTGATATACCTATAATTGATACACAATCTAAGAGAACCATCCTTTTTCAATATAAAATAGGTGTCTACCATGTTAAATAACTAAAGTGGTCAAATACAATATCACACAACTCATGAAACTAATTATTCAACACCACCAACTATAATGGTTCCATTTTATATGGTGTTTTTGACATAAGAGGTTCCTCAGAAATGGGTTCAATAGAGAAAACAAATTCACTCTTTGGTGGATGATCAGGTAATTATTTTCGATAAGAATAAATGATTTTTTATGATAGGTACATCCTATATTATATAGATATTTTCGTTGTCCATATATTACACTTTAACTTCCTATATTCCAAAATTTTCATTAAGGAAAAATACTATGGGAGGATATACACATGATTTTGATAATGATGTTTTCCATATAAAGACAAGATAATCCTCCTCACTGTCATTAATTGTAATATCCTTATCCTGGAAATAAATATTTGCATCATACATTGAAATAAAATACATCCTAGGGATAGTACCAATGTTGACCATAAGTATAATAATCTATTTTGAAATATTGTTTCACCCTTTCATTATAATTGGATCCTCCTGAAACATGTTTGTTATGATGAGATTCTTACACAATGTCCTTATTATTAAATCCATTACTATGTTTATATAAAAATATTTACTTTTTTTAAATCATAGAAGATATAAAATATTTTTAATATATAGAATAAAATAAAAAATTATATATCATTGATGATATGATAAAATTACATACCACAACATAAAATGGATCTTTTACTTTAGTTATGCTAAATGTACAGGAATGGACTTGATAATCTATTTCTATATAATATTTCCTTAACTCTTGGAGAATTGGGTAACATAATTTACCCTGTCCTTATATATATAGAATTGAAAATCAATGGCTTCTTCTTTACCCTTTCTATCATGAGCCGAAAGTAGTTTTTAGCTACACTTGTAATAAACTTAGGTTCTTGTTCTATAATCCCTTATCTATTTATTCTTTTAGTTATCACATGTGTTAAAAAACAACCTTAATTCAATTCACATTTCTTTAATGTTATTCCCATGATTTTTTATGATATATTCTTCTCATAATTCCCTTAAATACAAACATCTTTTAGAACTCCTTTTCGATCATTATTGAACCAGAGACTATATCATTATATGAAGAAATGTTCTAGGAGACCATCTCCCATAAAAGGATTGAATTTATCTTATAAAATAAATGATCAATAATTCCTTATATTCAATCTGTGTGGTTCTCAATATATCTATCTAGCCTTATACAGTAATCCTTGTACTTGGTAATGTTTTCCACCTTTTCATTCTACGATTGAGGAATTTCCTTTCTATTTTTCTCTTTCCTCACAAGAAATGTGTTTTTTATATAATACCTCCTTAAAAGTGACTCATTACTTTTTATTTAGAGACCCAAATATTTAATTACATGGACATTACATTACTTTTGCGGAATACTTAATACATGAAAAAAAAACAGATTCCCAAAGACCGTATTAGTTTAGTGTCTTTGGAAACTCAGAACGAAATCTTCGAATCGTGGTGAAATATCTTCAACATCTCCCATAAAGATCATCCCCTTTTGGTTTTATTACCTAAAACCTTTATTTATATCCTGGGAAAAAGAAAACATAAAAACGGTGAGCTCAAATGCTCAGTAAAGGTAAGCATAGAAAACATAAAACAATCCATAAACATTTGAATGCAAAAACTTGAACATAAAATCTAAACATCAAAATCTTGAGTAAAGACATAAATCTTGTAAGTACGTAAGGTAAATATCATAAAGGAACATCAGTAATGATAAATTATCATGGGAATAAAACATGTAATTGTGGAAACCATTATGCACATGATGCGATTTCCATAGCATCCAAGGAATTGCTGCCAAGACCATCTTAGTGGACAAAGTCCCTTTCTAAATCGAGTTCACTCCTTGTTCCAGTCTTGTAACACTAAACCGGATTAACTTACCATTCTAGCCATGTATATCTCATGAGATATAAATCTTTACCCAATGAATTTGAGGGAGATATAGGTCCCACCCATCTCATAATGAAACCATTCTTATGTGTGCCACAAAATCATAATTCATACATCATAGCATAACCCATGTAATAAAAATGGGATTCTTCAACATCATGACATCATAAAAAAATTCATATAAGATAAAGGAATTCATAAAAATAATTCCATCACAACATAATCAAATAAATGTAATAATAGAGATATAAACAGAACCCTATATTATCTTAGATGCAATATAATTTTGATAAAAGACTTGAACTCCATTCTTGAGGAAAATATCCTTTCTACTTCAAAAACATTTTTCTTTTCTTAGAATGTCATACAATTTTAAACTAAAAGAAGTTGATTAAAAATAAACATGATATCATATAAAGAAATATTCATGTAAATAATGATCTATGAAATCATGAAAAATACATTCATGTCGTATAAGTTAAAAAAACATTCTTCTCGTACTTTGGCCGGAAAAGTCAAAAAGTACCTTATACGAAAAATGACAAAAGATTCCTTTCATATCATTTACTAAAACTCACCAATGAGTAATATTGGATTTAAAAAATTGTAGGAGGATAGAAATAATATAACATATTTAGGAAACATGGATGTGGATGATAAATATTCCCCAATAAATTCTGAAGTATAAACAAACTCGGATAAAAATGAGATTGCGAGATTTTCCCTTACCCTATGTCTGATATGCTTCGTATGTATCTGATACTCTTGTATAATTATTTAAGTAATGTGATTGACTTATTAAATATTCATATTCATTGTGATTATATCATATATGGTTAACTTATGTCTTTATATTACCCGTTATTTTGTAAACTCCATGTTAAAGCAACATTTTGGGTAAAATCGTTTCATTTATCGTATGTGTTTCGACTTGTTGTTCTTGATATTATTAATTATATCATGATTTAATTAATTACATAATTTAAAAAATGATTTATATATAATATATATTCATAATATACCTATATATATGATAGATCGATAAATGGAATGAAATACACCGTTCATAGAGACGGTAGGTCGTACATACGCATGAACGCTGTTCTCATTTCCTTGTTGAATTGAATGGAATTAAGTTGATGATATACATATATATATATATATAAATCCAGTACATTATTATGTCATATATTTAATTATTATTCATTATATATACTTTATAATCATTCATGAATGGTTAACATGGAGAATGATTCTCATCACGTCGTGGAGACGGAAGTCCGTATGTACGCATGAGCGACGATATAATTCCCCGGATCGTGGAATTGTATTGAAGTGTATGTATAATATTTCATAATCAATATAAATTTAAAATAATTATATATAGTAATTTATTTACACCATTATACCCATCCTAGTAAGGTGGTGGTCGAAAACAGATTACACCATGACGTGGAGACGGTATTCTGTACGTACGCACGCATGGTGATTTTGTTTTCCGTAGGATGGATAGAAGGTGAAATAGGGTTTTTTAATATTTATAATAACAAATCTGTATATAATTAATACTTATGTTATTTCTTTATAATGTAACAACTAAAGAAGATGAAGTATAAGATGAAAGAAACTTGAAAGAGTCGGTATAAGAGATTATCTCTTCCTCGACGTACCAACTTTAAAATTATTCTTAGGGCACTAGAGTTTGTCTTTTGAGAAGACCAGAACCTCTATGATGTCACTAGAGAGGTTAAGAAGAGTAATTGGAAAGGTTTGGCCAGGTTTCAAGGCTCAAAATGGTGTGAAGAGAAGAGGAAAGGGGTTTTCTTTTTATATTGGAGGAGAGGGGCAACTTTGGAAAAACGTAAAATATTAATTTCTAATAAAGTCATATTCTGTTTTTAATAGCTCAAAAGTGATTTATTTCAAATATAAGGTAGGTAAGGGTCTAAATCCTCTCAAACTATATGTTTTAGAAGAGTTTACGTTACTATTTTAACATTATCTTTTAGATTTAACTCTAAGTTAAATAATGTAACTTTTACCGCGTCTTCTTGTTTCCTTACACGATATGGTTAATAAACTTACAATAACAAGCCAAACAAACCCCAAATGGTTCATTATTAATATATATATATATATCCTTATCTATGTCATTTGGCCGATCCTTAGTTTTTTATTAATATTATAATAATTAATCATATAATATTTGTTAAAAAAAATTATTTTATGTCAATTATGACACTATTTGGTAATTGATTTTTGTGAAAATCATAACAGAATGATTAGTTCGAACAAAGTTAATTAAATCAATACTAACATGTCATATTAACCTATAATATTAGTTTAATTCATAAAAAGTCTCAAATTACATTTACTTGTGTATTTATAATATCATTTATTTTAATATGTCATTATTTAGGTAATTACTGCATCACCATTGTGTCATAAATAAATTAAAATATTTAATGTCTAAAAATTATAAATAAAATACCATTAGGTAGGAAAACATTTTATATTTATAATGAATATTTATAGTCTAATTTATCTTATTTATAACTCTATATTAAAAATGTTTTAGTTATTAAACATTGATTTTAACTAATTTAACTCCTTTTTAAATAAAATAATAATAAATGTCCTAATCTAATCCAAGTGGACCTAAATGATAATATAATATTCCTATGGTTGTTTTTGGTCGAATTATACTTATCCAATAGAATTATAACATGTGTTTGGGTAATAATAATATCATTTTTACCTTTAATTACCCTATTTACTTTAACATGGTAAATAAAAGTAAAAAGTTATTATTCACCAGAAATTATTTTTATCTTATTGAACCACATTTTACTCTTTGATATTAGTCATGTCTCTCGGATTTTTAAAATTCCACTCACAGAAGTGGTAAAATTAAGACTTATTTTAATTTTCAAACTCTCCTAGGAGTTGGGTAAAAGACGGTGAAAAGTTCAATAAAATTTTTATATATCTAAAATTATTATAAAATGACTCCAATGAATTTCATTGATCTTATATAGGTATTATGTATCAATTTTCACCTAAAATTAATTTAACTACAATAAATAATTATTTAAATAAAAATTCGGTTTTTAAATAGTAACCCAGTGTTTTCACAATTCATCAAAAATTGAAAGTTTTCAGAAAAATACCAAAAATTTACCCTAGGCTAATTTCGAAATTCTGAAACCAAAAATGAATTCCGTTTTGAATGATAAAATTTATAAAATTTCAAAAAGTGGGTATTACTATTCATAACAGCTAGTTTATAATAATATTATAATAATATATCGTTTAGTGAAACTTGGTATTGCGTACTACACACGGTATCAAAGAAGGTCTTGATTGTGTGTAATGCAAGACAAGTGAGGTTTGTGTGTTGTAAAAGCTCCTTTTTATGTTGCATATTACATAATCAAAACTTATTTCATTTATACATTAAGAAAAATCTATACATAATGTTGCGTAGAATAATTTCCACAAAACGAGATTGAATTTGTGTGTAACACGAGCCAAGAATAGTGTTGCATATACTGCAAGATAATACAGTGTTTCATATAGTACAAGCTAATATTGGTGTAGTGTATAATAGAATAAATCAAATAAATTAAATATTAAATATCACAAAAAAATCTCGATGTGTTACATTCTACCCCCCTTAAAATGAATTTTTCCCTTGAAATTCGTTGGGGTTCTAAATGGTTTACTACTTGAATGTTTCCTTCAAAGAAAACCACATCGTAAAAAGGAATACTAATACATCATTTTAAAAAAGGAACATTAGAAACATAAAGGATACCAAAGTAACTCATCATTTGGTTTCCACATAGGAGAATATAGGTGAAAATATGGATATGGAAGAGAAATCTGACCATCATGTTCTGATGGAGAGTGGTAGAGAACATGGCTATCAATAATCCAACAATCACAAAGCCATAAATTTGTGATGATTTAAGGTACCATATGATTTATCTGATATAAGGACACTAGGACAACATTTTTTGTTTTCAAGATCAATTCCCTAAAGTTGAAGAATTGATGAATTAAAAGAAATAATACTTGATTTTGGTACAATTTTACTGTTTCTTGTGCCTTTAACAATTTCAACATCATCACTAAAAGAAATTAAGGTGAATTTGTCTTCCATGAAGTGTTAGAAGATCATGTGATAGAATTATAGGTCATTCCATCCATCTCAAACATAAGTTTAGCAAACTTTATATACATAAGTCCATCTATGGTGAGATTAATCGTATATGGTTCCAAAAATGGACTTATACATCATCTATCATACCGATTAATAAAATAAAACTAGTTTATACAAAATAGGGACTTCCTGTAGGATAGTGGTAGGCGATGAAGGCCTTTCGCACTTCAGTTGTGGGTTCGATTCCCATAGCCTTGTCCGACGTGACAGTTTGTCGCCCGTCCTATGGGTTTTCCTTTTTCTAAAACTATAATATTATAACATTTAAAAAATAATATCAAATAGTTATAGCCATATACAATACTATCTGATGTCTAACATAATCTATTCCAATTTTAGACTTACCCAAACTCACAGTATAAAGAAAAATATTGATAGGGAGGTCATCTACCAAGCATATAAATACCGTCATTTATGCCCATATATCATAAGATATGTTTTATTGGTCATATTCCTAACATTCGAATGCCTTAATCATGTATTATCTTGAAAAATGAATACCCATTGAACCTTAGTGAAAACATGAATTCAGTTAAAAGTCAACACATTTCACAAACCAAAATCCCAAAAATTCTATATACTCAAACCATGATATCACTTTGTCCTTATATAAATCATGAGCTCATGAATACTATCAAACTTATAATTTTCTCCTTATCCATTAATTATGCGCATATCATCTACTTTCCAAAATATTTGAATCACTTTTCATGGTTACCGGTACCATATAATTATTGAAAACCAATACATAGATATTCCAAAATACCATGATGCCATAAATGAGATTGCATGATACTATTTTTATATCCCATTACATAAAAACATAATCATTACACAACATTATTATCATACTCAACATCACAAATAGTGATCGCATGTGACGTCCCTTTATCCTTTTCCTTATGTGGTTTCTCACATTGATCATCATTAACCCTTGGATTAGGGAATTGATTATCATAATGCCCCATTTCCTTTCACTTGAAGCATTGAATTGTTGGTGGTGCGTTCCTTGCAGTATTTTCTTTATTCGCATCATTAGAAACCCTTTTTCAATTACTTCGACACTCAACTCCTCGATAACCTTCTTTTCTACCCTTAAAACATTTTTTAGTCCCTTTATGACAATCTCCACCGTGCTTCTTTCCACACTTTGAGAATAATGAAACATTCATCTTCTTTTCACCATTATTATGATATTTCTCCTTGAACTCCATCTTTCTTTTCTTGTCAAAACCATGAGATGGATATGTAACACCAAATTCCATTTCTACCTTGATATCAAAACGCACAATTTCTTCGTAGCTACAGAAGTCTTTTATAGCTATTTTCCTTCGAAGACTTAGTTTTAAGCCATTGAAGAATCAATCAACTTTACTTTCAGTTTGGATGATAAAGCCAGATGCATACCTTGAAAGCCTTGTAAAATTCGCTTTATATATACCAACATATTCATCATCTGTTTTCTTAAGCTCAAGGAAATCCTTTCCATTTTTTTTCAAATAATACGAGGGAAGTACTTATTGAAAAATAAGTTCTTGAACTCATCCCTTTCCATGGATTCAATTTCATCTCGGGGCCTCTTATTCATAATTAGAGTTCACCATTGATCTGCTTCAGCTTCTAAATGGTAAATAGCAAGAATTACTTCTTCATGTTCTGAAAAGCGAAGTATGGAAAATATCTTTTCAACGGTACTGATCCATTGTTCAGCAACAAGTGGATCAGAATACCCGCTGAAAGAAGGTGGACGTTTCATCATGAAGGACTCAATAGAATATTCTTCCCTTCTCTGCTCATTTGGATGTCCATAATGATTCATAGCTTGTGTAAGTATAGCAATAAGATTTTTCACTCCATATCCCATAACATTTGTTTGTTCAGGAGTACCATCATTGCATTGTCCATTACATTGATCAACATAGTTCCTTCGGGTTCTAGCCATCGTCTAAAACCCAAAAAAGAATAGTGTGAGAGGCAGAAATCATGATAGGGAAAACAACATAATAAAGGGGGAGTACCATCAATATCTAACATCTTAAGTTATATTCTAATATCATTACCGTAATTCTAGGACTTTAACCTATATGTATACTTATCCTTTGGGACATCCCTAGACATACCTTAGAAATATCTCTAGGGATTTCACTAAAGTTTTCGCATCCTACTTTCCAAAGGTTAACTAAACCTCCGCTCTGATACCTACTGTAGAGACCCAAATCTTGACGTACATGTACATTACATTACTTTTTTGAAATAATTAAGAAATGACGAAAATAGATGCCCAAAGACCGTATTAGTTTAGTGTCTTTGGAAACTCAGAACGAAATCTTTTAATCATGGTGAAAGATCTTTAACATCTCCGATAAAGATCTTCCCCTTTTGGTTTTCTTACCTAAAACCTTTATTTATATCTTGGGGAAAATAAAACATAAATAGGGTGAGCTCCAATGATCAGTAAGGGTAAACATAGAGAACAAAAAATCATCCATAAACATTTCAATGCAAAAACGTGAACATAAAATCTAAACATCAAAATCTTGACTAAAGACATAAATCATGGAAGTATGTAAGGAACATATCATAAAATAACATAAATCATGATAAAATAGCATGGGAATAAAACATTTAATTGTGGAAACCATTTAGTAAATGATAGGATTTCCATAGTAGCCAAGGCATTGCTGCCAAGACCATCTTAGTGGACAATGTCCCTTTCTGAATCGAGTTCACTCCTCGTTCTAGTCCTGTAACACTGAACCGGATTAACTTACCGTTCTAGCCATGTCTATCTCATGAGATATAAATCTTTACCCAATGCATTAGAGGGATATATAGTTCCCACCCATCTCATAATGAAACCATTCTTATGTGTGCCACAAAATCATAATTCATACATTATAGCATAACCCATGTAATAAAAATGGGATTCTTAAACATCATAACATCATAAAACAATTCATATAAGATAAAGGACTTCATAAAAATAATTCCATCACAACATAATCAAATCAATGTAATAATAGGGATAGAAACAGAACCCTATATTATTGTAGATGGAAAATAATTTTGATAAAACACCTGAACTCTATTCTTGAGGAAAATATCCTTTCTAATTCAAAAACATTTTTCCATTCTTATCATTTCATACCATTTTAAACTAAAATAAGTTGATTAAAAATAAACTTTAAAACTTTTAAAGGAAGATTCAAGAAAATAATTTTCTATGAAACCATAAAAAATCTATTCAGGCCGTATAAATTAAAAAAACATTCTTCTCGTACTTTGGCTGGAAAAGTAAAAAAGTACCTTGTTTGAAAAACGACAAAAGATTCCTTTCATATCTTTTACTAAAACTCACCAATGAGAAATATTGGATTTAAAAAATTGTAGTAGGATAGAAATAATATTACATATTGAGGAAACATGGATGTGGATTATAAATATTCCCCAATAAATTTTGAAGTATAAACAATCTTGGATCAAAATGAGATTGCGAGATTTCCCTAACCTTATGTCTGATATGCTTAGTATGTATCTGAACATACTGTATAATGATTTAAATAATGTCATTGACATATTACAGAATCATATTCATTATTATTATATCATATATGGTTCACTTATGACTTTATATTACCCGTTCTTTTGTAAATTCCATGTTAAAGCAGTGTTTTGGGTAAAATCGTTTCATTTATCGTATGTGTTTCGACTTGTTGTTCTTGATATTATTACTTATATCCTGATTTACGTAATTACATAATGTAAAACCTGATTTATATATAATATGTATTCATAATATACATATATATATGATATATCGATAAATGGAATGAAATACACCGTTCATAGAGACGGTAGGCCGTACGTACGGATGAACGCTGTTCTAGTTTCCTTATTGAATTGAATAGAATTAAGTAGATGATATAAATATAAATATATACATAAATAAGATATCATTATTATGTCTTATATTTAATTATTATTCATTATATATACTTTATTATCATTAATGAATGGTTAACATTGAGAATGATTCTCATCGCATCGTGGAGACGGTAATCCGTACGTACGCACGAGTGATGATATCATTCCCATGATCATGGAATTCTATCTAAGTGTATGTATAATATTTCAGAATAAATATAACTTTACAATAATCATATATAGTTATTTATTTACACCATTATACCCATCCAACTAATGTGGTGGTCGAAAAGAGATTACACCACAGCGTGGAGACGGTATTCCGTACGTAAGCACGTGTGGTGATTTCGTTTTCCGTAGGACGGATAGAAGGTGAAATAGGGTTGTTTCATATTTATAATAAAATATTAGTATATAATTAATACTGATGTTATTACATTATAATGAAACAACTAAATAAGAGGAAGTATAAGAAGAAATAAACTTGAAAGAGTCGGTAGAAGAGATTACCTCTTCCTCGACGCACCACCTTTAAACTTCTTCTTAGGGCACTAGAGATGGTGTTTTGAGAATTCAATAACCTCTATGATGTTACTATAGAGGTTTAGAAGAGGAATTTTCAGGTTGTGTCTGAGCGTAAATGCTCAAAAGAGTGTGATGATAAGAGGGAAGGGGTGCCCTTTTTTAAGGGAGGAGAGGGGAACCTTTGGAAAAACTTAAAATATTATTTTATAATAAAGTCATATTCGGTTTTTAATAGCTCCAAACTGATTTATTTAGAATCTAAGGTGGGGAAGAGTCCAAATCCTCTCAAGAAATAGGTTTTAGACAAGTTTATGTTACTATTTTAAACTTATCTTTTAGGCTTAACTCTAAGTTAAATAATTTAACTTTTACCGTGTCGTCTTCTTTTCTTACACTATATGGTTAATAAACTTACTATACCGAGAAAAAATAACCCCAAGTGGTAAATTATTATTTTATATAACCTTATCTAAGCCATTTTTCCTAACCTTATATTTTTAGGTATATTATTACAATTAATAATATAATATGTGTTTTAAAAACTATTTTATGTCAATTTTGACACTATTTGGTAATTGATTTTTGTGAAAATCATTACAGCATGATTAGTTCGAAAAAAGACAATTAAATAAATACTAGCATGTCATATTAACCTAAAAAATTATTTTAATTCATAAAAAGTCTCAAATTACATTTATTTGTGTATTTATAATATCAATTATTTTAATATTTCATTATTTAGTTAATTACTGCATCACCATTGTGTCATAAATAAATTAAATTATTTTAAGTCTAAAAATTCAAAATAAAATTCCATTAGGTATGAAATATTTTTAAAATTTTAATTAATATTTATAGTCGAATTTATCTAATGTATAACCCTATATAAAAAATGTTTTGTTATTAAACATTGATTTTAACTATTTTAAATCTTTTTTAAATAAAATAATAACAAGTGTCCTAATCTAGTCCAAGTGGACCTAGATGATAATATTATATTCCTAAGGTTGTGTTTCGTCGAATTATACTTATCTAATAGAATTATAACATGTGTTAGGGTAATAATAATATCATTTTTACCCTTAATTACCCTATTTACTTTTAACCGTGGTAAATAAAAGAAAAAAGTTACTATTAACCAAAAATTATTTTTATCTTATTAAACCACATTTTACTCTTTGATATGAACCTTGTCTCTCGGATTTTCGCAATTCCACTCACAGAAGAAGTAAAATAATGTTTTATGAAAATTTTCATACACTCCTAGGAGGTGGGTAAAAGATGGTGAAAAGTTCAATAAAACTTTTCTATATCTAAAATTATTATAAAATGACTCCAATGAATTACATTGAACATATATAGGTATTCTGTATCAATTTTGACCTAAAATAAATTTAAATAGAATAAATAATTGTTTAAATAAAAAGTCGGTTTTTAAATATTAACTCAGTGTTTTCACTATTCATCAAAAATTGAAAGTTTTCAGAAAAATACAAAATATTTTCCCTAGGCTAATTTCGATATTTTAAATCCAAAAATGAAGTCCATTTTGAAAAATAAAATTTATAAAATTTATAAAATTGGGTATTCCTATTCATAACGGCTAGTTCATAATAATATTATAATAATGTCTCATTTAGTGAAACTTGGTATTGCGTACTACGCACACTATCAAAGAAGGTCTTGATTGCATGTAATGAAAGACAAGTGAGGGATGTGTGTAGTGAATGCTCTGTTTGGTGTTGTGTATAACATAATCAAAACATATTTCATTTATCCATTAAATAAAATCTATACTTAATGTTGCGTAGAATAATTTCCACAAAACGAACTTGAATTTGTGTGTAACACGAGCCAATAATAGTGTTGCATATACTACAAGCTAATACGGTGTTGCGTATAGTACAAGCTAATATTGGTGTAGTTTATAATATAATAAATCAATGAAATTAAATATAAAATATCTCATAAAATCTCGGTGTGTTACATTTTATTTATCTCATATCACACTTTGTTGTTTTAATTAGTGACTACCATTGTTCCCTAGCTCCCTTTATATGATATAACTCCATGATTAATTCTTTCTTTCCACTGCTTTCTAAAGAGAGATATATATTCTATAGGGACTTGTTCCATTATTTTGTTAGAAAAGGATTAGTATTTTTACTATATAATGGAGTTAGTTATTGTATGAATCGGTCCAACATAGTTACATCATGTTGTGGATCAACAGTTTGCTTTATGCGGGTATGATTATTTATCATAACATGGTTCAATTTCTCGAATATTTTTATGATATAATTAGCATCAACTATAGATTTATTAAATTTTTCTGGGGGAACATTCATGCATATAATATGGGTGTCATTATGTTTTCCAATATTGATCATGATATTTAAATAATGGACTAGTTTTTTAACATAGATGTTGTTTCGAATCATATTAAATAGGTTGTAAAGGATTACTTATTTTCCCCAGTTGGTGGTTTTTGGATTTGGGAGATGAATTCTTTTGGTATTCATTCCACAAAAGCTTTTTATTTTCAGTCCATTACTAATATGTTGGGTTTTTAATGGGTAGTAAATTTCAAAAAAAAATCTTTCGCTTTCTTGGTTTACTCCAATTTGGTGGCTGGTGCAAGGGAAAATTCCCACTGATAATTCTCACTAGGCTTGTGGCATTTATTTGTTCTCTATATCTGTTCAATGCCATCAACATCATGAGGATCTGGATCATATATTCCTAAGCTATGTTACAGCATCAGCTATGTGGGAGGCCATCTTTGATGCATTTGATGTTTGTCAGATGTGATTTTCCTCTCTTTGGGATTTAATTTCATGTCTGTTTTTTCTTCCCAATTCTCCTTTTATGCTGTTTCTTATCTAGGTTTCAGCGGTAGAATTAGTTAGCATCATTTGGCTGGTGAGGAATATATGTTTTCATGATGGGGTGGTTTTCAACCCCTAGTCTGCTTTGGATGGAATTTTTTCTTCTCTTCAGATTGTTAAAATCCCTTAGAAAACATTACTATTGGAACCCAATTCATGACTTCTCTGTTTCCAGGTATCTCAATTTTAATGGTAATTTTCAGCCTCTTATGGGAACTATGGAGGTTTTCTGGAAATCTATTTGTATATGTTGGACTAAGATTAACATTGATGGTTCTTCTAGAGGTAATTTGGGTCTTTCGGGATACGGGGCTGTTTTTCAAAATAGTTTTGGCAATGCAATGGGTTTTTTATATGGTTATTGTGGTATTGTTTCCTCTTGGGAAGCAGAGATTCTAGGTGTTATCATTACTTTGGATCATGATAAACAAATAGTTCTGAATATGATATGGTTATAGTGCAATTATACTATTATTGTTCATTATATCATATCTACAAGTGCACATATTATTTGCAGAGTTGTTAACCGATGTATTTATTATTTTCATCATCTCTCATCTATTTATTATATAGTTAGTCATGTTTTTAGGGAGGTAAATTCTTTGGAAGACTATCTTACCAACAAAGGAGCTTATGGGAACAGTCTTATTTGGTCAAATAATATTCCTTTGGATGTTATTACTATTTTTGTTAGGTAAAAATGTAATTTTTATTTCTTTTAGACTTGTGTGATTCTTGGTTATTTTTTAATATAATATAGGGGTCTTGTTTTCTGGTAGGTGCTCAGTTTTATAAAAAAACAAAAAAAAATATGAATCTATAATCAATTGAAATTAAGGGAATTATATAACAATGAAAATAAATGTAAAAATATATAAAAATAATCATTGATCTCATACTGATGGAAGTCATAATTTTGGAAATAATAAAAAATTTCAAATACTTACACTATGGAACTATATTCATATATAGAGAGGTAAACCCCAAAACCCAAACTATGTTTCTCATGATACATGTTGTTCTATATAGGCGAATATAATTCGGGCCCCCTTAAATCTCTTAACTAAGACTGATTAATTCTTCATTAATGTTAACTATACCTTTTATATGATTCCCTATGTAACCAGTACCTAAATAAAATTATAGTTTTCTATATAATGGAAAATACCAAAATAAATACTTCCCCATTCAATGCATTAAAGAAGATTTCTATGAGAACATCCCTTAATCAACGTAAAAGTCTTGGGGTTTCTAAAAAGTAACCACAAGGGACATTATCAAAGTAATATATTGGGAAGGGTAATTTTAATGTGTTGGGTTATCCATATAAGATATTAATTGGGTTAAATATTTTTCATTGGTATGAATCCAAGAAAATGGAAAGAAAAATAATTCATTATAGTTTATGATGTTTTTGTGAATATTCTAATGAATAACCCCAATGATTTTCTAACTAGGTGCGTTGTATCAGGCCCAATCATTGTCTATTAGGGTCATAATAGAGTAAATTATAATCTAACCATTTTTTGGGTGATTTCCTATAGGTAAATCTTTTCCAAAACTACACCCACATTCGATTTTTGAGACAAGGATCATTTTTTTTGGAACCTACAAACACAATTACTTTACCAAAATATTGGATGGATTTTACACCATAGAAAATATAGAGCTTTAAAAAAGTCTAGGTAACTAATGATTCAACATAATATGAAGTAGGGATAATAATGTAGAATTTTAAATCACACAAATTTCGTGATTAAGATTTTAAAATTTATTACATGTAAATTCATGTACCAAGGAAAAGGAAATAGGTGGTAAATAAAACACGAGTCCTAAAGAATGGAAATAGAGAAGAAAACCCCCCACTAATGGATTGGCTTATAATTAAATAAAAACCACTTGAAGGATATTGATAAAAATTTATCTTAAAATACCATGAGATAGTAATTTAGTGATATAACATCTCAAATAGGCAATGTATACACCATATAAAAAAATTAGGTGTATCCTACCAAACATTTCCCAATGAGAGGAATTTGAGATAGAAATCCATTAATTCTTATCATGAATTCCACAAACATACTTTAGCCTCATATATCAAAAACAATATCCATATTAATCACCTAACTAATAACCTTAATAATATAAATTTTCACTTAAATTCTTTATAAATATTCATTCTCTATACAAATTCTACCCATTTTCCTAGTAAGGTGTTTATAGATTGGATAGTCTGGACTAGTTTCATAATAGCATTTTCTATATTAGTTATTATTCCAAATTTAATTGTTAATATATCACTAATTTTTCTATTAAGGATGTTTCATAATTATTTATAATGTTTCAAAATAATTACTTATTTTTTAGTGTTTATCTGATAGGATGAAATTAATAACAAGCATGTTTCTGTGACTCTTAATAGTACAATGGTGTTTTTAATGGATAAATTAAATACTAATATAAAATATACATAATAAAAAATTATTTATAAAGTTATATTATATTATATGTGTAATTATGTTCACATAGTACATTATGATATAAATTCATAGTATTGTTTATGTGGGTGGTTAACTCTACCCAAAAATGAACATACCAAGATTTAGGGAATGATAATAAGGTGTTTTTATTGTAATATAATTATAAAAATATTATTATTTTGTTTATATTAGTTTTATATATCAAAATAATAAATTAATTATAAGAAGAATTAATGGATATGAAAATATTATATAATTGAATAAATGATTTTCTTCATTGCATGCTCGTTTTAAAAGATTGAAATAATGATTTTTTTATCATATAATTAATATATTATTTAATTTTTAATAAAAAAACATTAATGACATCATAAAAGTAATATTTCCTCATTATATTATTTATAGGAACCATATGTTATGGGTGGTGATGAAAAATGATTTTATTTGCGTGTGGTGTTGGTAGTCTACATGTATGCACAAACAATGATTACATTTTTCTTAATGGAAGTGATAAATGATTATAATATGATAAAACCGTCAATATAATAACATTATTGTACAATAATTACATTAATTATATTATATTATTTTTTATAGAATAAATTAAAAAAGGATAGTTAAGAATAAAATCTTTTTAGTTGATCAAACTCGCGGGGGGGGGGGGACTTTTAATTTTCCTTAGAGTTCTAATTGGAAATGAAATCTATATAATTACTACTAGTGCAACGACCCGAAATTTTAAATAAATATTGTTTCCTAATTTTATGTGTTATTTTTATACTCAACAAAAATGTTTCATTTGGTAACATGAGTATAATTAAAATGAGACTGTTGGGTTTTGACTGTTATTTGACCATTGGTCAATATGACCGCCGGAAACTAATCGTTTTGACTATTGTCTCTAAATACAAGCAATCTTGGTTAATTAATATAGAATGAAGATTCAATGGCCTCACCCAGTAGTCTTGGACCGATCGAAGCCCATCTAACAGAACTTTGGAAGGAGGTAGCACCACTGGGCTTTGCTCTGGACCAAACCCAAGCTGAACTTCATCGTATAAAGCTAGAACGAGATCACATTCGCGAGAAGTTCAAACTGATAGAAATTACTACTCGTGTGATGTTGGCCGAGCCTCCCTCGGATTCTCTCACCTTAGCACACCTTACACTTAGGTCCTATGCTGGTGTGATAAGGGGCTATGTAAGGAGACCATAACTGTCTTGTGTAATCCTTTGTTTTAAATAAAAATTTCGATTTCTTTTATGAATTTTCAAATGACCGGATAAATATAGTATGCATATTTTTGATGAATTTTAGAAAAAGGATATTTTAAATATGTTTATGTAAACCCTAAATAATTAAAAATGTGTAATGATTTTCAAAAAATGGTCTTCTACAATTATGTTCAGTACGAAATTTAGAGTCTAATAAGATCAACATGATTTTTGATGAATAGTAAATTATGAATAGTGATTTTATGATTAGGATTAATAATGTGTCCAAATGGATTAGTAATCTCACTTAAAGAAAGTATTAAAATAAGTTAGGCACTTTGATTAAGTAATGTGATTCAATAAAATGGTTAAATAATGGTTTCATAAATTATTATTCAAGTATTAGTTTTTTCGGATGAATAGTGTTTTTAATTAAAATTTTAATTAAAAATATTTAGAAAATTATTTTTATAAAATGGAATTCATTTTTGAACTCAGGGCATCGATATTATGTTAAGGTAATTTTTGGGGATTTTTCTGAAAAAACTAAATTTTCGATGAATAGTGTTTTTATTTAAAAATTAAATTAAAAATATTTAGAAAATTATTTTTATAAAATGGATTTCATTTTTGAAATCAGATCATTGATATTTGGTTAAGGTGAAATTTTGGGATTATTCTGAGAAAGTTGAATTTTAGATGAATAGTGAAAATATAGTTTTTAAGTTACGTGTGTTTAATGACATCATTAAATGATGTATTAAGTATATATTCAGTATGTTCGAATTATGAATAGTAATATAAGGTATGAGGTGTCCCAAGTGGCCAATACCATGGGAAAATACCGTGGGCAAGCCCATGGTTTTGCCAAAACCACTAATGAGGTGTCCCTTGGGCATTAATGGCTTGTCCCCTCACTTTCCCTATAAATACCCACCCTTTCCTCCTTTAGTTTTCACTCCCAACTCTCCCCCAACGATGTTCTGGTCTCCTTACCTCCCAAGGAGTCCTCCCAAGGTGCCCACAAGCCCTCAAGGTCCAAACCTTTGAGTTTTAAGAGTTACGTTTTAAGGTAAGGGATCCGACCTCTCTCTTTAATTTCAAGTAATCTCTTTTATGTCATTCCTTTTATGCTCCATGTTCTTATGTTGGAGGATATTATTTTATACTACTCTTACTGCCCTTTTTATGTTCATATAATGAGATATCCCCTCTTACTCTCATTATTTCGTTTTATGATGTTTTACGTGGCGCCGTTAGGCTGCCGAAATGTTTGTAACAGATTCTTTCTCCCTTCTCATTTTTCAAGATCTATTTTCATGTAAAGTATTTCATGTTCCTTTTTATTATGTTGGGGTATGATCTCTAAATTTATCATACTGATATTTTATGATGATATTATGAGAGACCCCATTTGATCTCTTCAATTCTGTATTTTGAAGTTTTAAGTGGCGCCGTTAGGCTGCCGAATTTTTAAGTGGTTCTTCACCCTTATCGTTTTGAAGTTCTACTTTCATGTCAATTCTTTCAAAGTTTCTTTTTGTTATGTTGGGGTATTATCTCTATATCTATCATACTGGACTCTTATGTTCATATGATGAGAGACCCCATTTGATCTCTTCAATTCAGTATTTCGAAGTTTTAAGTGGCACCGTTAGGCTGCCGATTTTTTTAGGGGATTCTTTCACCCTTCTCATTCTTTTCAAAGTTCTACTTTCATGTCAAGTCTTTCAAGTTCATTTTTAATTATGTTGTGGAATCATCTCTATATCTATCATAATTAACTCTTATGTTCACATGATGAGATACCCTACTTTATCTTTTCAAATCATTTTTATTGATGTTTAAGTAACGCCGTTAGGCTGCAGAACTTTCATAAGAGAAATCTAATTTTTGTCTTCCTTCCGTGTTTTTCATTTCAAATGGTATGTCCTTGAAATTTCATTAACATGATCATTTATCCTTATTATTCTGTCCATCTACTGTTTTATGGGTCATTTATGAATGTTTGACCCATTTTACCTCTCTTTTTAATGTCTTCTAAAACCTCGTAACATAGCCGTTATGCTACATAATTTCCGTCTCAAAATGTCTCTCTATTTTTCTAAAGTTCTTTTATATTATTAAGTGAATACTAAAATCTCTTTCTTCTAAAGGTGTATTCACATATATACCAAAATGTTCTATTTTAAATTCTGGGATTTACATACATGAGACCCACCTTCCTTTTCTGTGGGTTTTAAAGTGACGTAAAGATCACGTCTTTAAAGCAGTTTTTAAAACGTTGTGATTATGAAATGAAACACATTTATTTTATGCTATATTGGTTATTTATGAAATGTTTGATGATGATATATGTGGCTCACATGATAAAAAAGGCAAATTTAAGGGTGTGCCCTGATAGCACTCCAATGCATTGGGTAATGATGTAACCACTAGAGATTACAATTTTCACGATACCTTGGTGAATAACCTTGGTAATTTTCAAATGACACCTTGGGGATGGACCTTGGTGATATGTTCATGATTGTCTATGTTAAATGATGTAGCCACATCTTCAAGTTATGAAAAAGTTTTATTTTTATTATGATATGCCTCATGATTTCATCTTCATGCCTTAAAGTTCTTTTCATGACTTTATTGATGTATCTCAAGTTCATATGTAAAATGTTTCACTTGTTTCCCTTGCTGGGCCTTCTTCTCACCCTTCCTTTTGATGTATGTCCCCATGTAATGAGATGCAGTAATGAGCCTAGGGTGAACATGAGGAGAAGCCTTTCAAGTGTTTATGAAGAATGTTTTTTTTGTTTCATGTTTTATGTTCCTTGTTTCCAAGACACTAAACCTTAAAGATCCTCAGTTCCGTGTAATGGAATGAAAGTTATGTTATAAAAAGACGGGATGCTATAACTAGTGAACATAATATTTTTGAAAGTGGTAGAGAATTATAACTATAATAGAATTTAAGAGTTTCAAGTACAAATTCGTCGGTAAGGTGAGTCTTGAAGTGGTGGATATGTTACACTTTTATAAGTGAGGAGAAGGGTTGTTTTGGGAGTAATACTTATGTTTTCAATAATATAGAGTTACTATTCATGGGCTAATAGCCCAAAAATTGATGAAATAATATGGAATAGTGGTTTGTGGTCTAAAATCTCAACAAAAAGGCTTTTTTTAGTTTTTTTTATGGATGTTTTATTTTAACTATTTAACCATTACCCTAAAATACTTTAACATGTAAATTATTTTCTATCATTAGTAATTAATTATAAAGAAAAAGATTAATATTAACCCTATTCTTAATTTTAAAATTAATAATTAAAATTTTAAAACAATTTAATAAGATAATTTTTTTGAGGGTGAAAAAATTTAAAATTAAAATAAATGCACTTTACCACGTAAAAATTGTTCTTATAAAATAATATTTTTAGTCCTTAAATATATATAAGATAAAATTATATTTGATAAATATTTAATGAGATAAACTGATTAATTATAAAAAAATGATGTTCAGGAGGATTTCAAGAAAATATAAAAATTAATCTCACATTAAAAATACATTATTCAATGATAATACCCAAAATAGTTTCTATTAAAGTAATATTTTACTTAATTTTGAAAATACTTTCCATTGGTTTTTATAAGTTCAGAGAATATTGTAAAATGCATAATCATATTCTATAAATTACTATTTGACCATGTAAGTTTTGTAATATTCTATTCCATTCTAATATAATTTTAAAATCCTATAAATTACATGTTTCATAAAAATAACATTTTTCCACTAAAAACCACCTTTTTTTAAAAAAGATCAATAATTCAAACTAAATTAATTTTAATTCGATGAAATAAAATATGATCTTTATTTCAGTGAAAACTTTTAACATTAGGAAATTAAAATTTTAATACAATAAAAAATAAATATATTTTATGGTGTGATAGTCCATGATATATTGTTTACCTGGTGTACTAGGGTCTCGGGTATTACACCCAAATTGTTTCTGTGATTCTCCAAACAAAAAAATACCTGGGATCCATACCAAACTATATAAAAAATTTATTAGACCCAAACCCTCTCATGTATTTATCAGACCCAATCATCTTTGGGATTTATGAGACCCAAACCATTATAAGAATTTATCAAACCCAAACCATCTTAGTGATTTATCCAAACCAATCAATCATAGAGATTTATCCGGCGTAAAATATCTCAAGGATTTAATAGGACTTAACCATAAAGCATACATATATATTTTTTACTCTGGATAAAATCATTAATATCATCATAAATAACTTTGGGATATAAAAATTGGTTTCACAACATTTCTAAATTATACCCCTAAAGTCTATCTTAGGAATGTGAATAGTTGATACAAAAAATTCAATCACCCTACAAGAGTATTAAATAAGAAAACATAGAATGTGATTCATCCAAAATAATTTACATGGTAATAAATAATATATTGAAAAAGTGGAAAATAGTGGTGAAATTTTAAAAGAGTTTATAGAAAATTTTTATATATTTTTTGTAAAATAATTAGTTATAGTTACATTTAAAAATAATTTTAAAAATTTTGAAGTGAATTTTTTTATAATTATTTAATTATGAAAATTAAATTTAAATATAAGATCCTTGAAAAAGGAATCAAGGTTTAAAAATGGTGACGTGAAAACATTTTATAAAATTTTACTTTTAAAAGTTATCTTCATAAATAGTGTCTCGAAAACGAATAAATGTTTTCAAAAAGTTGAAGTTAAAATAATTTGACTAATATTACATTTAAAAATAATTTTAAATATTAAATCTTATACTGTATGTAAATTTTATAAAAAATTAATATTTAGTGAATGCTAAAACATTTGATTTTGAAAGTATGGAAACGCTTTTGAATATTTTTAAATACCTTTGTTGAAATCCAATGTCATAACATGACTAACAGACCATTATTTATTATATAGGATAATGGAAATATTAATTTCACATAAAATAAAACATAATTAGGTATCAGATTATAAAGTATAACATTAGAAGGAAATAAACTAAGGATAAAAAATAATTTTAGTCATTAATGATGATTAGAATTATCCTTAACAATATAATACTTTAAGGAAGAATAAATTTATTTATGTGTAAGATTAGAATCAATAGATCCATTTTCCCAAGATAGGAAGAGAATTTAATATTTAATAAAATAATACAGTGCATGAAATGGATATTATAATAAAGAATAATTATTATAACTCAATAAAGAGTGTTTATTTAATAAAAACCCTTACGAAAATGGGAATATAATAATCAAAGAATATTAGAGGTATTACATGAAATTGGAATTATAATATCATGAAATGGAATAATTTAATTTTAATTTAATTCAATGTGTTAGGAAATAAAACATTTAATATATATTATGGTTCATAATATCAATCATTTCTCATGGATTTGAAAATGAGATAAAGAACCCCTTTCCTTAATTATTTACATACACTAAAATGACTAAATGTAATGTATAAAAGATAACTATCTTAATATCATATATTATAAAAATATTCATATATATAACCATTTATAAAGTTCATTTATAATTATTCTCTACATGTATATTAGTTATTTGTTATCTATGTTTAATATCAGATGTGAGTTATGTTGACCGTTTTGAAATAATTTCATAACTACGATGTTTTTCTTCATTATTATACAAATTTTAACAAATAATATATAATTTATTGTAAAAAATATTAATATTATATTTATTTATAAATCAATCATATCATTCTATTAGTGTTTTAGTTATGTTGTGTGAAAATGGAATCATTTTCAGCTTATTTCGGAAATTTTAGCATTCAAAAGTGACATTTTAATAATACATAAAGTAATTAATATAACTTTCAAGAACGATAAATAATTAATTATTTTATAAATAAATCATAATAATATTAATATTTTAGCTACTATATTAATCCCTGATATATTTTTATAGAATTATTCAAGGTGTTAGATCGACCCAAACATGAACCAACCATAATTAGGGGACGATTATGGTTATAAAAGAGGTTTATTTTCTAATAATATCTATATTCAAGAATAATAATGAAATTATGTTTTTATTGTTAAGGTGTAAATTATTATTTTAAAATATGTTAATATATAATAAATAATATAGTTGAAATATTAGATTAATTAATTTGTGGAGGTAGTCGTCCACACCACGTACGATAATCATTATTTTGTTTTTATTTATTAATGGGAGAAAATAAATAATGATTGTTCCATTAATATAATAAAAAATTAATATAATAATGATATTAAGTTTATTATATTACAAAGTATATGGTAGTGTGGAATAAAAATATTAATAAGAAAAATATAATGATTAAGTAACCCTCATATTGGGACGTTGAACATTCTCTTGAAAGTATCCTTGGAAATAAAGGGATTGTACTTACAAATTGAGAACATAGAATTATATAATTAAAATTGGTTTCAATTATCAGAAAACTTTAATATTTTTGGACATAAAATTAAATAAATATGTGTGGAATGAAGTGGTTTATGTTTTCCCCTTTTATAAGTCATGAAAAGGTAACTTTTTTGAGCATATGTTATTTTTTAATAATGGAGTGAAACTATTCCATGGTAAATTTAATAAAAAGTGAGAAATAATGTATTTATAGGTGGGATAAGGTTGATAAATCTTTTACCTATAATTTTATAACTTTTTATAGTACTTGTGTCAGGTCATTTAAAAATAGGTTTTTACATTTTACCATTTTCATTTTTGTGGAGGAAAGTAGTTGTTAAATAAGTAATACTTGTTTTCATAAAAGTAGTAAACTACACAAATTAAAAAATTTGTGTGGATGAAACTATATTTTCTTTATAATTAATAAAATTGAATTTCTAAATAATATAATACTAACTTTTATATTAAAACATTTCATATATCAAAAAATTATTTAGTAGAAAAATTTTGTTTTTAACATTAAGTGTTATTAACCTTATTTGGTTGTCATCACCAATTTAATTAATGATAATATATTTATATAATTTTTACCATTATTTTAATGAAATTATTTATAAATGTTTAATATATTTTATTACATAAAAATTATATTATATAAAAAACCCATTATTTGAAAAAAAAAACAACATTACCATTATCATTATCATCAATATTAATATTTATAATAATTACTTTATGCTCAAAATTTAAATTAATAATATTAATGAATATGATAATTTATATTGAAAATATGAAATCTAGTTTTATAGACATAATTTATATAACTGATGAAATCTAATTTTTTTTATAAACCAAGAAAAACCTTTTTTTGAGAAAAATATTACTTATGTTTCCAATACATTACATTTGGGTTTAATAAATTAATCATATTACTGTCAAATGGATTAATTTAATTTAAAAATATATATTTCTATATATACATTATTTAAAAAAAATTAACTCAATCTTATAATATGATAATATTATAAAAGTGAAAATACTATAAAAATCTGATTTTTGTTACTATTCTCTAAAAAAAAATATTAGAAAAATATAAAAAAGTCACCTTTGGATAATTTTTTATTTGTAATTTAAAAATGGAGTTTATAAAATTGAAAAATTATAAATTCATTAATTTTAGTTTTAAATTAAAATAATATATATACATATATACATATATATAATGGTAAACTAACTGTATTGAATGAATAATTTAAAAATCCATAATTGATCTTACGTATATTTTGTATGAATTTTCTATTTGATTAATATAGTTTTTATTTACTAGAAATTTTATTATTCTTAAATTTAATAATATTTACATGTTGTATCTCGTTATAGCTTGATTTTAGTTGTGGAGAAAACAATAAAACATATTATTAATTTTGATATATAAATATATATATTATAAAATATCATGTCATTAAATCCACAAACATCAAAACCTATTCTCTTTACGTCTCGAAGTTCTTTTAGAATCTTGATTCTCATTATTTAATTTTGTACTGTGCATTCCCATATAACAAGGTTTCCTTCATTCATAAAACATAACTTCAGAAAAATATTTCTTCACATATTTATATTTTACAAACCATTGATAATTTATTCAAAATACATGTTTACTAAATATCCACATAACCATTTGAGAAAAATATCTATTGATAATTTATATTCCACTACTATCCTATTTCCATTTTTAATTTATCCTAAATGTATATGTATTCAATGCCTTTGTACTATATGTTAAATCATTGGTATTTGTAGTGAACATAACTTCATTATTATTCTTCTTATACTTTTAAAAATCACTCATATAAACATATACATACTATAGATGTTTTTTATTAAATAATCTATACTAAGCTTCAAAAAATTATTTATTTCATCAATAACTATTCACTTGGATTCCAATTGTTTCGGTAGAATATCAATGATATTTTCAAAAATTTGTTCATCAATAAATTCTATTCCTTCAAGTGATTAAAGACTATTTAATACCTTTATTAATACTTACTACATTTCTAACAGTACTTCATTATGAAGAAATTTATATGATTAATAATCTTCTCTAAGAATATATTTTCTAATTTTACAGAAATTGGAAGTTTTTAAATGTTTTATTTCCAATGTACTATAAATATATATCATCGTTTCACATGAATAAATTTGACTATAATGAATTCTCACTATAGATAAAATTATTGTGATGTAAAATTTAGAATTTACATGATATTACAAATTCTCCTCATGAGTAAAAATAGATACTTACTTCTCTAGAATATTATAATTTATGGTCATAAGTTGACAATGTTGAAATTAGTATCTATCATGATTGTATTTATCTTATCTCACTAATATTCGTTGTCATCTCAATCAAAAATAGGGGAAAAATCAGTTTGAGGTTAACCAATGCTTCAATTGGAATTCACTCTATAAAAAATATCTTTCCTATTTATAAATATTACTATAAAGATGATTGATATCAAATATATATAAAAATAATAATAAAGATATAAGATTCAAAAGATATAGAGGTATGCTCTGCTACCAAGTGTATCTAAAAACAATTATAGAGATTGTGTTTGATACAATGTTTTCTCACAAATAAAAAAAGTATGAAAGCTTAAATAGGGGTTTAATTGAAGTTTTAAATAAAACATACAATTTTCACACTAAAAAATATAATTTGATTCGAAGTTTAAACATCCAAAAAAATTAGACTAAATCAAGGTAAATAACGCAATGGAAATTAAAACCCTAGAAGTTAATATCATAACTGAGATACAAATTAATAAGAGATAAAACATAATATAATTAAAAAATGGATATCATCAGATAAAAATGCAAATTTTACATTAATGTATATGATTTCTAATATTAACAATGTAGTAACTATTTTTTATCCCTAACTAAAACGTGGTTCAGTAACCAGAACCATGGTATACCAGTGCCATACTTGAAACATTATATATGAACTAGATCATAGGATATTAGTTCAAAAAAAATAAATTCTTCAATGGGCCCATCAAGAATCTGAAGACTATATCCCCAAGCACATCATTGATTAGAATTTATTATAATAAATTCAAAACCCTAACTTCATCAAACATCACAGTTTAAAAATAATAATGTTTATATCTCTGAAACCTCATTGATATAATTGGATTTCAAATACCCAAAATTTGTAACCATATAATATTTTTTATCCCAAATAACAAAATAAACTATTTTAACAATCAATTCATTAATATTTTATAATAAATACCTCACAACATAATATACAAGTAAATCAAACTGAAAATAAATACAACTTAAACTCTCAAAAGTACTAAGATAATTGAAAGAAATACATTGAAGGTATTCCAACATCTTCTACTCCTAGGATATTAGGTAATATTTATAAAATATTTTGTAACAATTTTAATAGATTTTTTCTATGATATTCATGTTCAGTTATAAAAATATCAAAAACAACATAAATTCAACCAATGAAATGTTCAATGTGACTTTAAAATTCTATAGAAATTAAATGGATAATTTATCTCATCGAATCATAGAATGTGAAGTTATTTTTTTGGAAAATGATATATTAAACAAAACCATTACGTTAAATAAATTTCAGTGATTTGTATTTATATTGTCAAAACAAAAAATACATAATTAATTTTTGAATCAACGTGTTTATCCCCAATTATAGATTAAGGGATAATTACACAAGGATAACATGAAAATAATAAATAATATCCTAATGGAGAAAAAAATAATCATACATAAAATTGTTTAATAGAATCAGGTATTTCCTAAAAAATGTTTAGACATCCCATAGATAGATAAATATGAAAAGGAAGGGATCACAGTATGAGCCTCACTACATAATTCAATGAATTTTGGAAAGAAAAGTGGAACCATCTACGTTTTATACAACAAGAAAAATAATCACATACTATTATATTCCACATAAAAAGATCTCATTATTGAAGAATTATATGAGAATGTTGTGGTTTTGTATAAAAGGAGAAAAAACATGGGATGGAAAAAATTCTAAGAATCTAGTTTAGTTTAGTTTTATTTGATTATGTTTTTTAATATTTCCCATTATTCTTACCTCATAGGTTTTTACTCTTTCCATTTAGATTTAATCCCTAGTGGTTGATCTGTGGGGGAAGAACCATATTACATTTCTTGATTTTCTAATTAAAATATTTAAATGTTCTAGTTTTATGGTTCCTATATTCAATTTTATAATTTATGGTTTAATTGGGGAGTTTGAGATCATCAAAATCATATTATTATTATAATGATGTAATTTTTTCATACTACATGTTATTTATATATTTCATTTTATTGGTTCATTATTTATAAAATGGATTTGATTGAACCATGTAATGTGTGATGTATGAATATGGTAATGGGTTTTGGTGGTGTAATAGTTGGGATATAATTGATTGATAAAAATATCACTCGATCAGTGAACTTTTGAGTTATTAGGGTTCATGTATAGAGATAAAAATCTTTCATACAAGATAATTTCATTATTTTAATATTAAATATATAAAACAATATAACTCAATCAAATTATAGGTTTAATGTTTTTGGAAAATTTTGTTCATACAATATAATAACATATAAAAATTTCAACATTATTTTAATCCTTCATTATTCTTCTCATAAGGTATTTTATAATACTTTTAGTACTTATAATCACCTGGAAAAATACATCAAAGAATGGGGTGTGCTAAAACACTTGGAGTGGAAAAAATAGGGAGTACATGTGTGATATGTATATAGGAGTAAATGGATGATCATAATCATCATCATTGTTTCATAATATTTAGATCAACATTATAAGAGTATGGAAATAATTTTAATGTTATCTTGAATGTGGTAAATGCATAATAATGAAACATATAAAATTATTGAAAAATATATCATGATCATTCCCATTCATTTAATGTGAATAAATCATGTATCATGTTTATGAATCATATGTTTAAAAATATAGCTACATTATATGAAAAAATATAGTACCCTATTTATGTTCAATTATCACATGAGATATATCACTATATGAAATTTATTGGAGAGATATACATTATAGGATCACTTGTGACATCATAATATGATAATTGTCATGTATTCCACCTCGAAAGAGATCATATATCAGCCATAAACATGAAATAAACCCAAGAGAAAAGAATTGGCTTCGTAAAGAAATTTTAACACTTATAACATTGTATAATCATTAAGGTTTCCAAAATAAATAGTAAAAACATAATTTTGGTTATTTAAGGGTGTTATCTATAAATAAAAGATCATACATCATAAACAGGATAATAATTAACATAATATTAGTTTAGGATAAGCATCTATAATAAATACTTTATCAATAATCATTGAATTTTGGATAAGATTTTATCTCAACAATGTAAGACCAAACTTATAACTAAAAGAATAAAATGAAACAAAATTAATTTATAATGTATTTTAGAAGAATCATATTTTAAATTAACCAAATGATAAGATAAAGCCAAAAGTGAATGGAAAGACTGAAAATCCCCTTATCATATGATCCATTTGGTTTCATCTTGTTTACACCTCCTCTATTCTCAAAATTTGTTTATAAAAAAATAGAATATAGAAGTGTCTAAATTTAATTTATTCTGTTCATGATCAATTATAATAACTAAAATTAATTAATTAATTAATTTGTTCTATATTAAATGATTGATGAATATTTTTTTATAAATTACCCCACATTGTTTTGGTTTCATGGTTTCATTTGATTGTTATTTCTATATTTTTAAAATTACCACAAAAAACATAAAAATAAATTAAATTGAATGTTTTCATAATATAAATAATGTATTAAAAATAACCATAAATTTAGTGATATTTAAAAAATTTACAACGCGCACATTGGCAGTTAATTTACAATTAATGATACATATAAAAATAGGGAAATAGAGGAAATAAATATACATTGTAATTATTTTATAATAAAAATATAGTAGAAAAATAATAAAAATATAATATACACATAATAATATTAATAAGGAATGATACCTAAAGAATTTTAATTATTGTCATTGGTGGTAAACCAACCTTTAATGATACTTTATTAAAGAGAAGGGGAGAGAGATACTATGTATATATATATTGTAAATACCATTTTTTAGTAGCATGATATCATTAAAATAATGATAGTATAATAATTAATTTATATTGTTATGTTTTTATTATATAGTAATAGGGGTATATAAGAATATAATAATAGAAGAAGAAAATGAAAGGACAAAAATAAAGGAATGTTACCTCATTTTTTAGGATTCCCCTTGCAGAGAACCTTAATGTTTCTTTGACTAAAAATAAAATTTCATATTATTATGATATGATAAACCCCCTTTTGGGTTAAAGGGGAACCCAAAAGACATTAAAGAAATAAAGACAATCAAGATCCACAATCCTATATCCCATAACAAAAAACAATTCAATTCAAATCTGAAAAGACGGTCCCCTCCTGAACATCAAAATCATAGTTACGAGATTTCAACTTCACATAAATACACAGAAAGAATTTCCATGGTTGAATTCATGGGCACAAACAGATAGAAAATATCATACCCTCTCAAAAATATAATTCCGGAAAGTAGTGATCCGTCAATGCTCCTTGCTCTGAACCTCTTCTCAAGCTGTCCTTTGAGTAGAATCAGATGCACTGACCCAATACAGCAGGCCATAGTGCCAAAAAACATTCATTCCAAGAGAATATCCATAACGCAGATTTAAATATTCCACCAACTCAACCATTCAACCGTTATTAAATAACCCGCAATCCAGATCCAAACTCTCGTCGCTGCTTCCATGACCCTACTTGAATCCCATAGCGAACCTCTCAACTCGCCCATAGAAGCCACAGATGCAACCCATAGAAAAATCACATAGCCTCCGAACCTTCACCAAACAACCTTGAAAATCCATATCAAATTCATGTATAAGGAAAGGAGGCAGACCGAAAACAGTGGAATCAATAGAAGAAGATCCCACTAGTCGGGAGACACACCCTGATTCGTCGTGCTGAAATGTCGAGGGAGGACGCCGCCAAACATTCCGGAGAAGATCGAGGCAGTGGAAAAAGAAAACCCTAATCGAGGTTCCCCATACTGGATCATCCTTTTTTAATTGAATCAGCCGACACTCACCATATCCCTAAGGGGCTGGGACTAGGCATTTATACTTAGGGAGGAGTGGTATTTTGTTTATAAATAATGCATAAAATATTATTCCAAATGTAAAACTTACTAAACTAGTTTATTTTAATAATAATAAATATATACAATTAAATTTATATATTTTTTGTACTTTTAAAGAATTATACCATTGATTTTTATTAAAATAATAAAAATAAATGAAGATAATATTTAAAATAGTGTTTAATGATAAACATTATCTTTTTATACTTTCAAAAGTACTTTTCAGGTAAAAAAATTAAAATTTATACTTTAAAATGAATAATATATCATATTAATATTATTTTTTATTGATATATCCAATTTATATTTTATTAGGTATTTATTACATAATTATTATTTCATAAAACAAACAATATTTCAAAATTTATATTTTTTCACAATTCCTAATCAATTTCATGTTTATTTTGAAAAATAAAAAAACATTAAACATATAAATTTTTTTGTGTTAATTCTAATAATTTTATCATAATAATTGTCCAACAAAAGTAATTTTAATATTCAAATATTAACCTAAAATTAAGATTTTTATAATTAAAGTTAAAATACAATTTAACAAAAATATACACTTACACTTTCATTGTCTTTTCTAATTTTAATGTTTATTTTATACACTAAAATATTTATAATCTATAATTTAAATTATATAAAATAGTATTTACAATTCATTTTTCAATTCTACTTGTCAAGTTATTATTCTAACGATTTAGTTACTATCCTAGTAGGCAGGTTACTATTCCAATGCTCAGGTTTACAATTGCAATAATCTTGTTAACTTTTCCAATTATTGTATTTGATTACTATGTCATATAAGTAATACTTATTTACCTCATTTATTATTCACTTAGTTTTCCCTCAAATTTATCTACTTCATTTTCAAAAATTACCACCATATTTCTAAGGTTTTTATTCTATTTTCTTTATTGTTCCTGAGTGTGATATTTCATTGTGAACATCTTATGATGGATTTTAAAATTCAATGCATGTTATTTTATACCATTGTAATATTTTTAATATTAGATGATATTTTTATTCTCTGTAATTATTTTTTTACATTAAAAAGTAAATTTTGTGTTAGATTTTACATTATGTGGTGCGTGTATTTTATCGTACACTACATAATTAATTATGGTCCATTCATATTACGAAGGTAAATGTAATATAGAAAAGTATGGGTAATTAAATTATTATCCATTTATAAATTTCATACTCTATATTTTAAATCATAAAATTGAGTAATAATATATGGGGTTACTTCTGTTTCGCTATATCAATAGGTTCCCATGTTTCAAAATTTTACTTAAGGTTTCCCTAAATTAAATTGATAATGTGAGTGGTATTATTGCATATAAATTTCACTCTATAATCTAAGATCTTAAACAATTTTTCTTTTTAAGATACTTCATTCTTCACATATACCATCTTCAAACTCACACTTTTAGAAAAAAAGTGCAAGAGCCATAAAATAACTATGGTCGTAGGCCCATTTCCTATAAAAATTACCTATGACTACTAACATTTCAACCATCGGTTCTATTATTGTGGTTGCAGGATGAGTATGATGTGATAATGAAAACCCATATAATGTCATTGGAATAGTATCTACTGGTTTATAGGAATATATATATGGGAAGAGTCTATGGAAAAAGTTTGATGGACATGGGAAATTCCAGTGGCCTTACTCTTATATCAACGAGAAATTCTTGGGTTAATATATTAATTTCCATGGGTAGGTGCCAATGACTATAACCTATGTACAATTTAAAAAATTATTTCAGAATGAGTTTTAATTCAATGATCTTCAAATTGATTTTTTCAGGACATATTCCACTCTCTTACATCTCATTTCTAACAAACACACAAATTTAAAAATTATTAAATATTAAATATTTTATTTATTTTATTTATTCTATTTATTATAATATATATCTATCCATGTGGCTTGGAGGTATGAATATAACTAAACATATAATGGTGGTATGGATCTCCCAAGTATGAGGCATGGTGGTAAGGGTTCCACTGCAGCTAGAAAGTTCCACGAGAGATGTGTATATAGAGGTAGGGGTGTTGACAGCATAATTAGGTCAACCCATGGATATAGTTACAACATAGAAGCTATCCAGTTTCACTGGTGGCATGGCCATAGCGATAAGTGTAATGAATTAGTATTTAAGGTGAAATTTTACTTCTATATAAATATGTGTTTCATATTTAAGAATATAGTATAGTAAAAAACACATTCATCACATAATTAAAAATAACAAAAAAAAAATTATTAATTTATAACATTACATTTATTATAAAGATATAATTAATAAAATAAAAAAATATTAAAATGGAATGATAAAGAAAAAAAATAACTAGAATAGTAAAATTTTGAACATTTTGTTCTCCAAGAATAATCACACCCATGAAAAGTACTATAAAAAATAAAAAAACATCATTAAGGTTTTTTTTAAATTTAAGAATAAATCCTTGAGTAGAATTGAATATAATGATGAATGAAGAAAATATGAGGTGTTTATAGGAAGTATGACCATTAGAGTTTTGACCATTGGAATAGTATCATGTCCATTAGAAATAGAAAACTGTTAACATGACCATTGGAATAGTAAAACAATATTTGGGTATCTTTTGAAATAGAAATAGAAAAATAAAAAAAAGTGTGAAATATGATAAAATATATATTTGACATGAAGAAAACATAATTCATTTAAGATAACATATATGTTTTATATTCATTAATATAACTTTTAATAATTTTTAATTTTTAATTTTTTTTCAAAAAATTAATTTATATAGAAAAATTAATTTATATATAAAAAATAGAATTATATTTTAAATTATAATATTATCTCTAAGGGATGGAAATTTTATTATGTCAAGAATTCTGTATTTTTCAATAAATTAGGATTTTATTTAAAAAATAAAAAATAATTTTTTAATAATTTTTTATAAATTTACTGTAATCATTGTAATAAAAATGAAAAAATAATCTTTGGGTGATTTTTTCATATTTTTTCTAAAAAGGTTGATTTTTTTATAAATAGTTAAATAAGGTAAAATAAAATATTTCACATTATAAATTAAATACATGATTAATTTCATATTTAATGATTTAATCGAACATTATATCTACCTCAAATACACCAGTTACAATTTATAGTCAGAATATTCATCACTATTGGTTGTCTGATGAAAAAGCAACAAACTATTGAATATTTGTTTTTAAAAACACCCCTTCCAAGCCCTTTTAAATACCACCCTTCACCAAACTACATATCCTCACACAATAAGTTACTTACATTTACAAATAAGTATCAGAATACATTTTCAAAATACATATCTACATTCTAGTTATTTTTTATTCATAAAAGAATATCCCCAATTCCCAAGTACTGTTTCAATGTCGGACAACAAATGGAAGAGGTAACTATATCATATGACCTCTTTTAAGTTATATAATTCCTATACCACCATAAAATCTACTCAATATATCCTAAAATTATGACACAAGTGTTATAAATATATTTAATTGTTATTATATGAGTGTAATAACAATGGAATACCTTCTTATCATTTATTCTAAAATAAAAATGTCACCAATATTACGGTTGGTTAACCTACTCAAGGGAGAGAGCATTTCAACCTTCATCATCGCCTTTATTGTTGATTGTGATACCTATTTTATAGATAAATATGAGATTAATAATTACATTATATTTTATTTTATATTCATTAATGTTTATATAAATATTAATATTAAATGAAACTGAATAAGTTCATCAGTGTTAGGAAAAAAACCTATATAAATGAACCATTAAACGTTAACATTTATACACTAAGAACCATGTTTATTTTTTTTAATTTTATTTGATATTAAGAACATTTTAATCTTCTATAAAGACAATAATTCCATAAGATTTAAATTATGGAGTTATAAATACTTTTTACAAGAACATTAATCATTTTTAATAAACCGACATGACTTGAAAACCATGAAACAAACATCCCCATGATTGTAAACATGAAAAAATTTCCAAAAAATGAACATAATGAATATAAAAGAATAATAATAACTTTTAAAGTGGATATAAATAAACTATTTAATTTTTTTAATTTTATTAGTTAGGAGTCTGGAGGCAAGTACCAAGCGATTCTGGGCCTGAGGTAAGCGAACACCCAAACCACCAACTCTTTCATTTTTGTTATGCTATTTCTATCTTTACATCTTGTTTTATATCTCTATTTAAAATTAAATTATTATATATTATGAATATATGTTCTGTACTTATATAGATAGTTTATTTTACCTTTCCATATATGGGTTTTATGAAATTTTCATGTTCCATTAGTAATTCCCTCTTCTAAGAAACCCATATTAAAGAAAACTTCTCTATTTATCGTTTCATGTAATGTACATAGTGAAACAAGGCTTTAAAAGATAATATTAACTGATTTTATAACATAAATTTCCAATAAGTAAAAAACAAAATATCATGAATCCATGTTTATTTAGAAGACTACATTCATAAAACATAGAAATAAAAATATAAATGAAATACTTATTTTATTCTATATAATGAGATCCCAAATAAATTGGATCTCCTAAAACATCATAAGATATCATGGGGTATACATAAAATAAATGAGTGAGGTAAAAAATTTGTAAGGTAATAAACATGATAAGGAAAAATAACGAGCAAGACAATGGTAGAATATGATATCATCAATGATAAGGATCATGAGTAATCATATAGAAGGATAATATAATGATAATGGTAACATAAGATCCTAATATAATAGTAAATCTAGTATAAAAATATAACATGACTTAAATATGAGTAAAAGATAACTTCCTAGACAAAATCACATGGTTGAAAATGTCCCATAAAAGATAATGTTAACTCTCTAATCCCAAATATATTGTATCATAGGGAAAAAAGATTTACATAATGAATAGTATATCTATATGAGGGCACCCATTATAACTTGGTCATGATTTATTTTTTCCAACCAAAAATCATTCCTAATTCTTAAACATAAATATTATCTATTGAAATAAAATGGGTTGTGTAATCTTTTATCATAAGATAATAAATGGAGATTTCATGTAACACCCCGACCCTAGTTACCCAGAGTCGGTGCATTATTACGTAACACTAGAATGATCACAAAAGATCAAGTCTCGAAAGACCTATTAGTTTAGTAGTCGTGGAAACACTAGATACATTCATAAATGTTACATTACATCATAAAGTGAAAAACTACAATAACATAGTATCCATAGTCCACACTCATATCCCCTTCAGACTATCCCTGTAGGTCAGTCATAAAATATTTTTTCACATCCTGGGAAAAATAAAACATAGAAATGGGTGATCTCAGATCTTAGTAAGGATAACAATATAACATAAACATTCATAAATAAACATTAACATTTAAGGAAATATATAACTAAAACAAAATCCTTTTAAACTTTAAATTCAGCAAAATATGGAAAAAGTAAAATAAAATAATTCCATTTACATACTCACATGGATATTCTACTAGTCGAATAATCTAATGCAATATCAATAACCACTTTCATAATGATGGAATGCATAATGCCAGAATATCATAACCACGTAGCCAAGGCCTCGTGCCAAGACTACCAATAAGATTTTGTCAAGACCTCGTTCCAAGACACTAGTTTGTCTCATTAATCCTACTGATGCATCAAGGAGCTATAGCGGGCTCCACCCATCACTTATTAAGTCCAATCCATTCCTCATATGAACATTTTTAAACATATCATAAACCATAACATAATCGTATCACATAAAACATGCATAAAGGAAACATTAAATTTCCACATTTCAATCAGAATATATAAATACAACTCATTGATATAATAAAAACACCATCAAAACCGTTTTCAGTACCAAAATAAAAGAAAATTAAAACTTGGTATTTATTTTTCATTTAAAAAAGTTATGGCTTGTAGAGGAAGGAAAAACTCAAATAATGGTCAAGGTGGCGGAGAAGTTGTTTTCGCCGAATACGTATGACAAAAAAAAACATTCCCTTTTTGTCATTTAGTAAAACACTTCATATAAAAAATATTCTTTTTTAATAAATGTAAAACTCACAGGGGTTTATACACCGTATAAAATAAATTTGTGTATAAACAAATATGCCTCAATGAATGGAGATTGAGACGAAGTCCCTTACCTCGTGTCTGACTTGACTCGATCGTTCTTTAGCCTCCTGAATAATAAACTAGAGTTAATTTCCACTTTCTTAAGAACCATTTTCAAGTTCATTATTCCTTTTATATCACTTATTACAATGTTATGAACATTATGAAATTATTTAAGTTAATAACGGTCGTTTTGTCGATCTTTGGTACTTAAGTTAAAAATAAACATCTTATAATTAAAATTTGTTCATGTGGAAAAATATCCCTTATATCCAGAATTATATTCATGATGTAGATATGATATAAATAATATATCTCCAGTATATACATGCATTTATAATATTACATAACATTTATTGGTAAGAAATGAAATGCACCATTCATGGAGACGGTAAGCCGTACGTACGGATGAACGCTACTTTCATTTCTATTTCATATTTAATGAAATGAAATAATAATGATATAAAGGTATATTATAATCCAGTATAATATCATATATAATATCATTTACTCCATCCTTTATACGTCCCTCATATGGCATTAACGATTCAAATCACTTTGAGGGGGCGGTAGTCTGCACTTCATAAAATAAAATTATCGCGTTTAGCCATAATGGAAATCATAAAGGTATGCCATAAATGAGAAATACAGAAGAATAAGGAAAACATAAACATAATATATATAATATATAAATATAGTGACTTCTTAATGGCCACCATGAGAGGTGTTAATAAAATATTGAACAATCATAATTTCGTGAGGCAGTAATTCGCCACCCACAGAAAAAGTATGTTCTTTAACCATTTGACGAAGGTGTTTGTCAGTGTAAATAGAATCCTTCTCATACCAATATCCTAGTATATTGAAGATACTGGTTTTTTTACAAAATAAATGAATAAATATAGTTTAAGGGGTTGGAGAATCAAAATAAAACAAAAGAACATAAAAGAAGACATTACCTTAAAATCGGGTAACTATTCTTGATTTGAGCCAAAGGATTCCTTGGGAAGAATTATGCCCAAAGTGAGGCTTCTAGGAGTAATATAGGGAAGTTTAGAGAGTATTTGGGAAGATTTTGGCCGAGCCAAATGGCTTTGAAGGTGTGAATAAGGTGGTAGAGGTGGGGGCCTTTTATAAGAGGAGAGGAGGGGCACTCTTGGAATGTCATGAAATGTTACATTATTATGAAATGATTTTCTGATTTAAAAGGACCCAAAATTTTATATTTAGAAGATAAGGTGATATGGTTTAGAAATATACTCATCTAATATGTCTTCTACATGTGTTAGTTTTATATTTTACATTATGTTTTCATTTTACTTAAAAAGTTCATTGATGAGGTAATCCCTGCATCATCATGGTTTGATAAATAAATTTTTTTATTTAATGCCTAAAAATTATAAATCAATTACCATGATGTAGGAAATATTTTTATCGTTACAATAGTTATTTATAGTCTAAAAGATAATTTTTATAACCCCTTGTAAATATTGTTTTAGTAAAACAATGCATGTTTGTGATATTTTTATTTTTACTTTAAATAAAAGGTATTAATGTCATTTTCATACCCAAGTGGATCCGTGGGGATCCCAAGTTGACCCATGGATTGTATTGGTCGGAAATGACTCATCCAATAAGTTTAGAACAAGTCTAAAGGTAATTTCATATTATTATATCATTATATTTACCTTAAATTACACTAATTACCTTTAATCGCGATTAATAAAACTCAAAAGTTAATATTCACCCAAAAAAATTTAATCCCATTGAACCAAATTTTACTTCCTAATTACAATGATATATGTCGGATTTTTGAAATTCAAATCACATAGGTGGTAAAATTTCATTAAAACGAAAAATCAGTTTTTAACTACCACTTAGTGGTTTCACTATTCATCAAAAATCGATGTTTTTCATAACAATACCAAAAATTCACCCTAAGATATAATTGATATTATGAATTCAATAATGATGTCTATTTTACAAAATCCAAACATATAAGTTTCATTAATTAATTTTAGAAATAATTCCAGTTGTCAAAACAAATAGCGTTTTTTAAGAAACAATATCAATCAAAAGATTGACAATTGTTTATGTCCAATTTCAAAGTGAAATTAATTATGATTACCACTATTGGATAAAATGGTAAAATTATATTCTAATTATACCTTAAAACCACTCAATAGTATAATTTATACCTATTAATTATTTTGATGAAAAAATTTGTTTTTAATTAAAATTTAGTAATTTTCACGATTCCTCAAAATATAAAATTTATCTGAAAAGTTCCAAAATTTCACCCTAGGCTAAATTCGATATTCCGAATCCAAAAATGAAGTCCATTTTGAAAGATAAAATTTATAAAATTTCAAAAAGTAGGTATTACTATTCATAACGGCTAGTTTGATTGGTTGTGGTGTGTGTTAGAACTCGAAGTTGCGTACAACACACGCTACAGTATTATTCAAAGAGAAGTGTACCATGGAAGCTTGGGGTGTTACATTCTCCCATCCTTCAAATAATTGCATCCTCAAAATTTCTTATAATATCATTTTATAAAATGAATCAGGCGATTCTTCATCATAAGTTCCTCAGGTTCCCACGTTGCCTCTTCCATATTACGGTTTCTCCATTGAACTTTTACCAGACAAGTCGTTCGGTTTCTCAGAACTTGTTCTCTTGTATCAAGAATCCTGACGGGCTCTTCACAATAAGACAGATCGGGTTCCAGTTCTAATTCCCCATAGGTGAGTACATGCATTGGGTTAGGAATGTATTTTCTCAACAGTGATACGTGGAACACATCCTGAACTTTGGAGAGACTTGGCGGCATTTCCAAACGGTAAGCTACAGCCCCAATTCGTTCAAGAATTTTGAAGGGTCCGATGTACCTGGGACTCAATTTACCCTTCTTACGGAAATGAATAACTCCATTCCATGGAGATACCTTCAAGAAAACATGATCTCGTACCTAAAATTCCAAATCCTTCCTTCGGTTGTCAGCATAGCTCTTCTGCCTACTTTGAGTTGCTTTGATGTGGTTTTGGATTACATTCACCTTTTACATCGTTTCCTCCACCAGTTCTGGGCCTACACGTTTCTTTCTCCAATGTCATCCCAATAGGGTGGTGTACGACATCTCTTTCTGTATAACGCTTCATATGGTTCCATCTGAATACTTGAATAG
This sequence comes from Viscum album, assembly GCA_963277665.1. NCBI lineage: Eukaryota > Viridiplantae > Streptophyta > Magnoliopsida > Santalales > Viscaceae > Viscum > Viscum album. The sequence goes on along the minus strand of OY728135.1, from coordinate 517,753,249 downwards.
AACCTATTGTTATAGGAAAATTCTACCAGAGGTAAATATTGATCCCACATACCCTGAAAGTCAAGTGATCATGATCTCAACATGTCTTCAAAGGTTTTAATAGTTCGTTATGATTTTCCATCTATTTAAGGGTGGTAAGCAGTACTCAAATGAAGTTCAGTATCCAAGGCTTTCTGAATTTTTTTTTATAATCTTGATGTAAAATGGGGATCACGATCCAGGACAATCGATAGGGGTACTCCATGAAGTCTCACAACTTCATTAATATATTGTCTTTCTAGACGTTCAAGAGGTAGATCTTCTCTTATAGTAAGAAAATGTGATGACTTGGTAAGACGATCAACAATGACCCATATTGCGTCACTACTTCTAGGAGTCTTTTGTAGTCCCTTGACAAATTCTATAGTGATATTATCCCATTTCCACTCAGGTATGGGAAGATGTTGCAATACTCCTCCAGGATATTTCCTTCCAGCTTTCACTTATTGACAAACCATACATCTTGACACAAAATTAGAAATATCCCTCTTCATGTTGTCCCACCAAAAATGTTCCTTCAAATCTCTATACATTTTGGTGCTCTGAGGGTGTATAGAGAAATTGGAACTATGACCATAATCCAATAATTCTTTTTTAGATCAGGTTTATTGGGAACAAAAATTCTCTTCCCAATCTTCAAAATTCCATCTTCATACACAAAGTCACTCAATTTCCCATCATTCATAGCTTTATGATTCCTTTGTAACTCTCCATCACCGGTATGAGAACACTTTTTCTTTTCTAGTAAAGGTGGTTTGGAAACCATTTGAAAAATCATTGATGTCTCACCTTCCATGGTGATTCCCATATCCATATCTACTAGATCCATGTATATAAGATCTTTTTGAACTCTCATGTCGTTCAAAACTCCATGATCCTTTCTACTCAAAGCGTCTTCAACCTTATTTTCCTTCCCTGGGTGGTAGTGTATTGTGAAATCATAATCCTTGAGTAGTTCAAGCCATCGCCTTTGCCTCATGTTGAGTTCTTTTTGTGAGAAAATATAATTCAAACTCTTGTGATCAGTATAAATCTAACATTTTCACCATAGAGGTACTGTCTCCGTATCTTCAAAGTAAAGATCATAGCTACTCACTCAAGATAAAGATTAGAATAGTTCTTCTCATGAATTTATAGCTGTCGTGATGCATATTCAATAACCCTATCATTCTACATAAGGACACAACCATGTCCTTTCATTGATGCATCACTATAAAAAATGAACCCATCATTCCCCGATGGTAGAGTCAATATAGGATCATTGACTAATCTTATCCTCAGTTCGTCAAAACACTCTTCACACTCTTTTGTCCAGTCCAATTTAACCCCTTTACGTGTGAGCTTCGTTAATGGGTTAGCCAATCGGGCAAAATTCTAGAAAAAATGTCGATAATAACCTGCCAAACCAATAAAACTGCATACCTCAGTTATACTCATCGGTGCTGGCCATTCTTGGATTGCCTTGGTATTAGAAGGATCAACGGAAATTCCATCCTTAGAGAAAATTATGGCTAAGAAAAGAAATATCCTAAATCCAGAATTCACACTTGCTAAACTTACTATATAATTCATGTCTTCTAAGAGTCTTCAGGATAATACGCAAGTGATTTTCATGATCTTCATAGCTTTTTGAGTATACCAAGATATCATCAATAAATACCACCACAAAATCATCAAGATATTCCTTGAAAAATCAATTCATTAGATCCATGAATACAGAGGGTGCATTAGTCAATCCAAAAGGCATTACTATAAACTCGTAATGCTCGTACCTTGTTCGAAATGTTGTCTTCAGAATGTCTTCCTTCTTCACACACAACTGATGGTATCTAGATCGAAGGTCAATCTTTGAAATGTATTGAGCTCCATACAGTTGGTCAAATAAATCATAAATGTGAGGTAGGGGATACTTGTTCTTTATTGTTATAGCATTGATCTCCCTGTAGTCAATGCACAACCTCATTGATCCTTATTTCATCTTAACAAAAAGGACAGGGGCTCCACATGGAGAAACACTAGGGAAAATAAATCCCTTATTACTCAATTCCTCTAGTTGTTTCTTTAGTTCATCTAATTCCACAGTGGCCATTCTATAAGGGGTCTTCGATATAGGCCTTGATCTAGGAATTAAATCAATGGAAAACTCAACTTCTCATTCTGGAGGATGTCCAGGTAAATCTTCCAAAAACAGATCTATATATTCTTTCACAATAGGTACATACTCTATTTGAACATTCCTTTCCCCGCCCTAAGTCATTTCATTCTCTTCCTCCCCAATAATTGAATTTAGTTGAGCTACTAGGGGTGGATCTAAATAATATTTAGATGGTGACGATTCTGCTCTAAAGATAAGGTTTTCCTTGTCATCATCATCAAAAATAATAACCTCCTTATTCATACAGTAAATATTCATATCATAGTCCGAAAGCCAATCCATATTGAGGATTATATCAAACTCAATCATAGGTATGACAATGATATCAGAGGATAAAGAACATTTATGTTCTCTAATGGGGACTGATTCAAAAAACTTTGTTGCAATGATACTTCACTTTAGAGTTTTAACTGAAAACTCCTTTGTTAAATCAAATTAGAAATATCTTATTTTCATATAAAACTGGGAAGATATGAAACAATGCGATGATCCAGAATAAAATAAAGCATTTTCTAAACTTGAGGAGACCATTAAATTACCTGCCACAATGTCTTTGAAATCTTCTACCACAGCAGTAGTGATAGCATAAGCCTGGCCTTGATCCCTTGTCCTTTTTTGAGGCAAGTTCCCCTGAAGATTAGGACATTCATTTTCATAATGTCCCATCTCTCTACAATTATACCATTCCACGTTGACAATAACTCTCTTTCCCTTACAATCATGAGCTTGGTGGCCTTTTTCACCACACTTCTATCAAACTCCCATTCATTTTAAGAAAGTACTGGGATGTTTCTTCCCACATTTACTACAGGATGGATTTTCAACTTTTCCCTTATTCCCCTTATTTCTATTTCCAGATTGATCAGTAGATCTCTTATTCTCTTGATTTTCTTTAAATGCATTAGACTTAAATACTTCCTTTTCTGTCTTGATAGCAAATGAGACTATATCTTCGTACGTTGAGAAAGATTTTGATACTATATCTCGATAGAGAAATGGTTTTAACCCCTCAAAGAAATGATCAATATTACTTATTGGGTTACGTATATAATCTGCAGCATGCCTTGCTATCCATGTAAAGTTAGACTCATACTTTGTGACATACTCATATTCCTTTTGCCTCTGACTCATAAATTGCCTTTCCATATCTGCTCGATGGTAATGAGGAAAGTATTTTTCTACGAAAATCTCTTTTAACTCCCTCCACTAAATATTATATACTTCTTCATCTTCTTTCATGTTTTGAATCAATGACCACCATTGATCAACATCTCCAGTGAGGTGGTAACCTGCCATGATAACTTTTTCCCTTTCAATACTCCCCAAGGCATGGAATATTTTATCTAGGGAACTTATCCATTGCTCAGATAATAATGGATTTTTACTCCCATTGAATGTTGGTGGTTTCTGTCTCATGAAGCGATCTAACATTGATCCTCCACGCTGCGGATCAGGGAGCTCCATATGAGTAAGGTTATTATTCATTACCTGAGTGAGTTGTCCCAGTATGGTGATAAGCTGATCAACACTAGTTATATCACCAGCTCCATTATAATTACCTTGAGTAGGAGGGAAATACCTACATGGAGTGTGTTTATCAATACTGTTTCCATTCCTTCCACAAGGCGTCATTTCTAAACAATGTCATAAACTCGATTAGTTAATGAATCGAAATACAAAATAACAAACTTCAAAAACATTTAGCATAAATTGAACTATTTATGGATATAATACATAATCATAAAAATGTTTTCTTTGAGAAGTATATAATCATAAACCCTTCATACTGGTTTGTAAAGAAAATGAGAATTATCCTAAGAATATCATCGGGAGTGTCGTAACCAAGAGTGCAGCAAGGCCTGTTGTCGTGCACCGGTTCATGTTCGAGTCTAGCTCAAGGCGGTGTTTTTGGTTTTTACCCCTAGGTACATCTATGCCAGATCCGCCTATACCTGCTCATATCTTAGACAGGGTTGTATTGCTAGGAAAACTCACAAAATCTCTATAATACCAAAATTCTAGGAAGTTCTTCCATACTAATCCTCAAAGTCTATCATAGGAGAATGTGCTCTAATCAATGATTATCTAAATCTAGCTTCCAAGGTAAGTATTAAACTGTCTCTGATACCAACTGTAACGCTCTGACCCCAGTTACCCAGAGTCGGTGCACTATTACATAACATTGGCGTGATCAAAAAATATCATGTCTCGAAAGACCGATTCGTTTAGTAGCCTTGTAAACACTAGATACATTCATAAATGTTACATTATATCATAAATTGAAAAACTACAATAACATAGTCTCCATAGTCCACACTCATATCCCCTTCAGACTATCCCTGCAGGTCAGTCATAAAATATTTTATCACATCCTGGGAAAAATAAAACATAGAAAGGGGTGTGCTCAGATGCTCAGTAAGGATAAAAATATAGTGAAAACATTCATAAATAAACATAAACATTTAAGGCAATGTATAACTAATGCAAAATCCTTTAAAACATGAAGTTCAGAATAACATGGAAAAAGTAAAATAAAACTATTCCATTTACTTACTCACATGGATATTCTACTAGTCCAATAATCACATGTAATATCAATAACCACTTTTATAATGATGGAATTCATAATTCCAGACTATCATAACCACGTATCCAAGGCCTCGTTCCAAGACTACAATTAAGATTTTCTCAAGGACTCGTACCAAGACACTAGTTTGTCTCATGAGACCTACCAACGCATGGAGGAGCTATAGTGGGCTCCACCAGTCACTTATTAAGTCCAATGCATTTCTCATATGAACAGGTTTAAACATATAATATACCATAACATAATCGTATCACATAAAACATGCATAAAGGAAACATAACATTTCCACATTTCAATCAAAATATATCAATAAAACACATTGATATAATAAAAACACTATAAAAACCATTATCAATACCAAAATAAATGAAAATTAAATCATGGTATTTATTTTTCATTTAAAAAATTTGTGTCTTGTAGAGGAAGCTGAAACTCAAATAATGGTCACAGTGGCGGAAAAGTCGTTGTCGCCGCATACTTATGACAAAAAAAACATTCCCTTTTGTCGTTTAGTAAAATGCTTCGTATAAAAAAGACTCCTTTTGAATAAATGTAAAAGTCAAAGTGGTTTATACACCGTATAAAATAAAGTTTCGTATAAAACAAAATATGCCTCCATGAAAGGGGATTGAGACGAAGTCCCTTACCTCGTGTCCGACTTGACTCGATCGTTCTTTAACCTCCGGAATAATAAACTAGAGTTAATTTCTACTTTCTTAAGAACCTTTTTTCAAGTTAATTATTACTTTTATATCACTTATCACTATGTTATGAATATTATGTAATTATTTAAGTTAATAACGGTCGTTTTGTCGATCTTTGGTACTTGAGTTAAAAATAATCTTCTTATAATTACAAGTTGTTAATGTGGTAAAATATCAATTATATACATAATTATAATCATGATGTAGATATCATATATATCATATATATCCAGTATATACATGCATTTATAATATTACATAACATTTAGAGGTAATAAATGAAATGCACCGTTCATGGAGACGGTAAGTCGTGCGTACACATGAACGCTACTTTCATTTATATTTCATATTTAATGGAATTAAATAATAATGATATAAAGGCATATTATAATTCCAGTATAATATCATATATAATATCATTTACTCCATCCTTTATACATCCCACATATGGCATTAACGATTCAAATAATTTTGAGGGGGCGGTAGTCAGCACTTCCTAAAATAAAATTATCGCGTTTACCCATAATGGAAATCATAAAGGTATGCCACAGATGAGAAATACAGAATCATATATAAAACATAAACATAATATATATAATATATAAATATGGTGACATCTTAATGGCCACCAAGAGAGGTGTTAAAAGAAGATTAAACAATCATCGTTTCGTGAGGTAGTAATTCGCCACCCACAGAAACAGTATGTTCTTTAACCATTAGATGAAGGTGTGTGTAAGTTTAAATAAAATACTTCTCATAACAACATCCTAGCATATTTAAGATACTGGTGTTGTTACAAAAGTAAAGATTAAAAATAGTTTAAGGGGTTGGAGAAGCAAAATAAAACACAAGAACATAAGAGAAGACATTACCTTAAAATTGGGTAACTCTTTTTTATTTGAGACAAAGGATTGAGAAGACTTCTGCCAAAATTGAGGCTTTAGGAGTAAGAGAGGGAAATTTAGTGAGTATTTGGGAAGAGGTTGGCTGAGCCAAATGGCTTTGAAGGTGTGAATAAGGTGGTAGAGGTGGGGGCCTTTTATAAGAGGAGACGAGGGGAACTCATGGAACGTCATGAAATGTTACATTATTATGAAATGCTTTTCAGATTTCAAAGGTCCCACAATTACATATTTCGAAGATAAGGTGATAGGGGTTAGAAATATACTCACCCAATAGGTTTTTTAGTAGTGTAATTCTTATATTTTACATTATCTTTTCTTTTTATTTAAAAAGTTCATTATTGAGGAAATCATTGCATCATCATTGTGTGATAAATAAATTTATTTATTTAACGCCTAGAAAATTATTAAAAAATTACCATGATGTACAAAATCTTTTTATATTTCGAATGGATATTTATATTCGAAATGATAACTTGTATAACCACAGGTAGAAATTGTTTTAGTAAAACAATGCATGTTTGTGTCATTTTTATTTTTACTCTCAATAAAAGGTATTAATGTCATTTCCTTACCCAAGTGGCTCCATGGGGCCCCCATGTTGACCAATGGATTGTCTAGGTCGGCCATGACTCATCCAATAAATGAAGGACAAGTGTAAAGGTAATTTCATATTATTGTACCATTATATTTACCTTAAATTACACTAATTACATTTAATCGTGATTAATAGAACTTTAAAGTTACTATTCTCCAAAAATTATTTTAATCCCATTGAACCACATTTTACTTCCTAATGAAAATGATGTATGTCGGATTTTTGAAATTCAAATCACAGTGGTGGTAAAATTTCATTTTAACAAAAAATCAGTTTTTTAACTACGACTTAGTGGTTTCACTATTCATAAAAAATCGATGTTTTTCAGAACAATACCAAAAATTCACACTAAGCTATAATTGGTATTTTGAATTCAAAAATAATTTATATTTTACAAAATTACAAACATATAAGTTGAATTAATTAATTTTATAATTAATTCCCGTTGTCAAAACAAATAGCGTGTTTTTAAGAAACAATATCAATCAAATGATTGACAATTGTTTATGTTCAATTTCAAAGTGAAAATTAATTCTAATGATCACCATTGGATAAAATGGTAAAATTAAATTCTAATTATACCTTAAAACCACTCAATGGTATTATTTATAACAATTATTTATTTTTATTAAAAAAGTTGTCTTTAATTAAAATTTAGTAATTTTCACTATTCATCAAAATATAAACGTTATTCGAAAAGTTCCAAAATTTCACCCTAGGCTAAATTAGATATTATGAATCCAAAAATGAAGTCCAATTTGAAAGATAAAATTTATAAAATTTCAAAAATTAGGTATTAATATTCATAATGGCTAGTTTTATTGGTTGTGGTGTGTGTTAGAACTCGAAGTTGCGTAAAACACACGCTACTGTACTATTCAAATAGAAGCATACAATGGAAGCTTGTGGTGTTACATTTCATGATGAAGACACTACAGAAATTTTCATAAGGAATGTATTAAAACATAATAAGAAGTGATAATAATATATTTGTATATGTTAGAGACAAATATACTGAATTTATAATCATTAAAACATTTAAATAGAGAGAGATAAAGTGAGTTATAGAGAGAGTGCTCATAACTTGAAAAGGGAGCTTCCGAGAGGTCCCCTACCTTTTCTATGATTTATCATGTAAATTATTTTTCTTCTTGAAAAAAAATATTATGTTAATTATTTACTTTATTAACAACCATTTTCATCATAATTATTAATATTTTTTTATCATCATTATTTATTCAATTACTTAATAATTTAGGTTTACAAAAGGTATATTGAAATTATTCAGTTCGTAGGTCCAAATTCACATTTCTATGTTAATTAAGTACAAATATATTATTAATTAATCATATCCAAAATAATTATGGAGCAAAATACTTTAGAAAGAACATATCTTGTGTCTACTACCAATATATTTTAAAGATCAGAAGGAATTAAATACCAAAGTACTGATCAATTTAGTTTTATTGGTAAACAAGATACATACATGAGTCATGTATTACAAAAGAATACGGTAATTACAAAATAATTGTTTTATTATAATAGAACTTTGTTCCATCTAGTGTATCCTTGCATATATTTCTTAGTATATTTGATCGATTCTAATGGAAAGGAAACATAATAAGGATTATCTCAAATGCTTAGTAAGGGTAAATTATAGGGGAAGAAATAATGAATCAACCATAATAATAATTATGGCATGATAAATAACTAAACACACATATCATGTAATCAATAAACTAAGAAGGAAGTGAATAAAAAATATGGGAAGGTAATAACTAGAAACACAAGCCTTTCAAAAAACCATATAAGGAAAAACCAATATGGAAAAGTAATATAATAAAACACATTGCACCTAATAAATGAAATGAAAAAGAAATTTATCCATTAATATGTTGATAATATATCACAGAGATTAGTAAAAAATATAAATAACTGACAGAAATTCTTAATTATTTTACACTATGTTTCATAGGTACAAGAAACCATTATCATCAATACCATTAACAAGAAAGTTTAGTATATTGGGTAAAAACCCGTCTAAGGTTGGTAGCCAACTGAATTGTCCCATGAGGCTACTGATGCATCAAGGGCCTATCTGTAACAGATCCCCACATGTTATGTACTTTCCAACAATATTCCTCATATATTAAAAAATCTACTAAACAATGTTCCTTGTAAAATATCCATATTAAGTATAATATATAGATTTATAAATTTTTCACAAAATAATCAAATGATTTTTAATATTAAGGACCTTATAAAAAATGGTATATAATCTAAAAAATGGATTTATCCATGATAAATTATATAGATAATTAGGGTAAATTAAATGTCAAATGATCATAAGAAATTGAATATTTCAAGGGTACAAACAAAGGAATCAAGGAATTTAATTTGAGTACTAGACTTGGAAAATTCAATCATAAACCATCTATAAAAATAATAAGGATTCTACCAATTCAATATATCCCATGTGGATTAAAAATAAAGGGTTTTTGTTGTTGATGAATATAAATACCTTAAAGAGATACATTTAATACATTATTGTGGAAAATATCCTTTTTTTATCATTTTGAAAAACATTTTATCTGAAATTTACATGTGAAAAAATTTTATTTTAAATGAAAACTATTCAACATAAAAATTAATATTAATAGATATTATTGTAGGTAAATCCATATACGTCATATCAGGTAAAAATATATATTCAATTTTCATAGTAAAAAGGTTTAAAAATTACTTTTCCGAAAATAGATAATAATATTCATTTGAAAACATTCTAAAAAGATAAAAGGGTAAAAAGTTTATTTGATAAATCATTTTTCTAAAGGTTTAAATAAATTTTGAATTTTTTTTATAAAATATGGGCATTAAAAGAAAATAGTTTCTCTGACTAAAGAGAAAATTGAAGTTAATATTTCTTAAAAACAAATTCTAAAGCATTTTGACAGCCAAATTATGGAATTAATGGTAAAATTAATTGAAAAAGTTCACAAACAAATAAAGGTGTATAAAATTAAAGGTTTTAATAAACAATGATCCAATAATTTCCTCTAATATAAATTCACATGTAAAAAATCTGAAACAAAATGAAATTGTATGGTAAACACTTAAAAGGACCATATCATTGATCTAAAACACAACCAATGAATCTATTACGTGATTTAAATGAATATATACAAAAAATGGAAATAAAAAATCATATAGTGAAAAAAGATTACAAAAATAATCTTATAATATTAACGACAATGAGGGAATCATATAACCTAATGAAAATTATTCAGGTTATGAATTTTTTTCCATTTTGTAACATTTAAATAAAATCCCATAAGATGTAATAATTAAAATTGAAACTCAAAATACCCTGAATAATTGAAGAATCCTTATATTATCATTAAAATTAAATTTATGTATAACATATATAAGAAATTAGGTGTATAAAGGAATAGACTAATTATAACAAAAAAATCATTTAAGGACACCTTTATTATATCTTGAGTATCCTTGAATGTCTTTATTGTTATAATTATTTGATTCCATGGAAAAGGAAATAGGATTGGGGTGATCCCAAATGCTCAATAAGGGTAAAGTGTAGCATAATAAATAATTAATCATTAGGAATAATATTTATGGCTTCGTAAATAACTGAACACACATAACATGTAATAAATGAACTCAGAAGGAAGTAAATAAAAAATATGGAAAGGTAAAAACTAAAAACAAATTAATTTAAATTAACAATATAAGTAAAAATCATTATGGAAATATAAAAAACTAAAGCACATACCACCAAATAAATTAATTGAAAATGCAATGTATCAATAGATATGATGACATAAAATCTCATAGACAAATAATAACTGAAACTAAATGATAGAAAATATTAATTATTGGAAACCATGTATCCTATATATACTGAAACATTAAGGTTAAAGCCATTCAAAAGACATTTTATCATATCGTGTAAAAACCGATCTAAGGTGGATAGTCAATTGACTCATCCCATTGGACTATTGATGCATCAATAGACTATATATAATTGTCCCCCACCCATGAAGTACCTATCCAAATAATTCCTCATATATCGAATATTCAATTTTACAATATGCCTTATCAAATATTATTATGGATTATAAGATATGTATTTTTCAATATTTCACCAAATAATCAAATGAATTTCAATGTAAACACATATAAAAATTGAATACAGTTTAGAAAATGGAAATATTTATGTTAAATTATATAGAAAATTAGTGGAAATTAAATGTTCAATATCACTGGAATTTGATTATTTCAATGGGACAAACAATGGAATCAAGGAAGTGAATGTGAATGGTGTCAATGTCTAAACCAATCATAAGACATCAAGAGTAAGAATAAAAATTTTATCAATACCACATATTCCATGTGGATTAAAAATAATCTCTTTTTACATTGATGAATAGAAATACTAAAAAATATTATTTTAAAAAAATTCTTGTGGAAAATAATAATTTTGTAAACATATTATATAACAATTTCGTTGAAAATTATTTTTTAAAATACTTTTTTCAAAAATTACCCTATAAAACATAAATAGGATGCTTCAAAGACATGAAATTTTGTAAATTCCTACATGTTTTATGGGGTAAAGAAAAAATTTCTTATTCATGGTAAAAATAAAGGAAAATAACCTTATTCAGAAATAGAAAAGAATATTTCTTTAACAAATTGGTAAAATAAAATATGGGTAAATTTTTTGTTATTAAATCATGTTTCAAAGGATATTTGTTTTAAAAACATTTCATCAAATATGTTTTTTAGAAGAAAACAGTTTCATCGATTGGAGAGAGAAACAGAGTCATGTTTTCATAAAAACAACTTCCCAAACATTTTGTGTACCATTGAATGGAAAAATGTTATTATTAGTTGAAAAAATTCATAAAAAATAATGGAGAATAAAATAAAAGAGTTTAAGGAACAATGATCCAATAATTTCCTCTAATGGAAATTCAAGTGTAAACAATCCTGGAAAAAATATATTTTAACGAAAACCCCTGAAAATACCATAACATTGAAGTGAAAGAAAACCAATGAATATATTATGTGTATCAAATGTGAATCCACATAATAGAAATTTAAATACACCAATAAATAATGAAATGTGATTAAACAAATAATATTAAAATATTAACAACAATTGGGAAGTAATTTAACCCAATAAAAAGGAACATGGTTTTGAAATTTTTTCCACTTGGTAACTTTTATCTCAATTCCTCCACGAAATAATAATTCAAATTGAAACTCAGAATACCATAAATAAAGGATGAAAGATGATATTACAATTAAAAGTGGAAATATATACACCATATATAATAAATTATGTGCACAATAATAAAGTGATTTTTTAGGAGAATGTTAACAATCATAATGGAAGTGATATTACGAAGATAATCATTTAATACAGTCATAAGGTAATTGATCATTAAAATTTTCAATGTGTATCGTACCACTTTGAAACATTTGAATGATAATCCCCATGATGGAATGGAATTAAATGAAACTATAATATCTTTAAAATAAGAATATTCATTATATAAGATGTTAAAGGGAAGTATATATATCATATAAAAATTTTTGTGTATAAAGCCAAATAAGTCTAAATGGAATGTAAATTAAGATGAAATCCCTTATATTGTGTTTCCTTTTTTGGTGGATTATCTTTTAAATTCTTTTATAATGTTTTAAAGATGTTAATAATTTATTCTAGAAATATATTAATATTTAGGATATCATATATGATCTTATTATTATATATTTTTACTCATTTTTTAACAATCAATAATTATTTACACTATTTTTGGGTTAATTGTATTGTTCTTCTCTAATGTTTCAACATGTTATTTGTTGACACTTTCATGGTTTCATCATATCTACAATCTAAAACATAATGTAAATATCATATATATTCATTATATATGTATTTATTATAATATATAATATTTGGAGATAATAATTGAAATATGTTGATTATGGATATGATACGCCATACGTACGCATGAATGATACTTTCCTTTCATGGTCATATTAAAAGAATTAATATTAAATAATATATATTTATATAATAATTAAATTATCATATCTATTTCATATATTTTTCATTTTTTTTCTTATGACCATCCTTTATATGTTCCATGTATATTCTAAATGAATCACGTGGCTTTAAGGTGGTAGTAGTCCACACTTCCACAAACGATGTTATTGTATTCCCAAAAAATATAGTGTATAAAGGTATGAATTATTACATAATTAAATTAGTATAAAAAAATTATTAGTATCATATTTAAAATATATAAATACGTTTTCCATCATAATTACCAATCATGAGAGGTGGTAATGTAAAAAAATACAATCATCATTTCATAAGGTGGTAGTTCACCATACACACAAACTGTATGTTCATTACCCATCAGATGCAGGTCTGTGTAAGGGTACATAAAACCGTTAGAATTAAAATATATAAATATTTTGAGGATACTAGTTTTTTGTATAAAAATGGAATATGAATAAGTAAATGAGTGGATAATGGAGATAATAATAATGAGTGTGGGGAAGAATCTTACCTTTTATTCAGGTAACTCCTTTTGGTTTACACCAAAGGGCTTCCATAAATGGATTTATGAACATAGTTAGGATCATATGTTTAGGTTATGGATTTTAGAGGCTATTTGGGAAAATCATTGTCGATCCAAAGCATCTTGAGAGGTGTGAGGATGTGGAAAGATAGAAGGCCTTTTGTAGGGGATGAGGAGTGGCAATCATCTTAATTTTTGAAAAGCAATTTCCACCCATATTTTTTCAATTTATAGTTGATTAAATAAAGTAATTAATTATATAAAATGGAGTATATGGCTGAAAATTTTACATCCAATTGATTTTGGACAAGTTTATACGTCATTTTGGCCCTTAATATTTTGGTTTAGTCCCTTTTTAAGTTTAATTTCACCTTAATCATTTCTATTAGTATTAATTAATTTCAGAAATATTTTTTCAAAAACAATTTTTACATTATTATTCAGTATAAATTATACTGATTCCAAATATGGAATCCATTTTTCAAAATTCTAATCAAATAAGTGGAAGAAATTATTTTAAATTTATTAATGTAGACCAGATGAAAATGCATGTTTTTAAAGTACAATCATCCAAAAGTTTGAAAAGTTTTTATATCAATTTTAAAATTGAATTTTTTTGCAACGAAATAAATTTAATTAATTAATAAAAAATTAATCTAATTAAACTATAAAAGAAATTACATTTATTAATTATCCTTATAAATAAATTAGATGAAAAAAAATTGAAATAAAATTAATTATTTTTTATTATCAATAAAAAAGTGAAACATTCTAAATAAATACCAAAAATTCAACATAACATAAATTTTATTTTCCTATTTCAAATATTAAGTTTCTTTTTACACACAATAATTATAAAAGTTCCAAAATATTGATTTAAAATGGGTTCACTACTAAAAGGTTGAATAATTTCCCTTGTAAAAATATAAGTTTTTATGTTTAATATTTGGATTATTCATATATTAGGTCTATAGAATCTATTAGATTAATATATAAAAATATAATATTCAGTATATAATATTAATTTTATATTAATATGACTAAATAATTTTAATAAATTTAAATTATTAGGATAAAACAACTTTGTGAGCATAATAATAGTTTTATATTAAAATAATCAATTTATATTCAATTGGTTCTTATATATAATTAAAATAAATTAGTAACCTATGAATTCAACTTATATATTTCTAAATAATATATTTTCATAAGTTAATTAATCTTATTCATAGTCTCTAATTTAACGGCTAGGTTGTATCTTAATATAATATATAATAATATATTAATAATGTATTATTATTCCGTAAAAATCGATCTTACATGTAATGAAATCCATTGCATGAAGCCGCTATTTCATGAACCATATAATAAATCAATTTCATGTAAAATTTAATCAATAAAACAAATATATTTTATTTTTAGTAGAAAATATATTATAAATTCATGGGAAATTATATTTCTTTACGTGCTTGGTGTTACTTGTTACACATGCTATCGAATAAAAATTTCCTATATATTTCCCAAGAATTACAAATAATCATGGACTAATTATCATTATTATACATCATTTATAACTTTAAAAACAATAATGAAAAAGGGTTGTTTTAAATCAGTTAAATTATGATCATGGATATAGTATATTGTATGCACGCATGAGTAATTTTCAATTTTCAATTAACATGATGGAATGGAGGTATGTGTTATTTTACATTAACATAATTATCATTATATCATAAATATCATAATATTTATTTATCTTTACTTATATATACTATCCATTTTATTTATAAATGAATAAAATAGCATCGCTTCATGGAGGTGGTCATCCACACATACACATGAACAATAATATCTTCTTTAAATGAATGGAATGTAAAAAAATATATGATATATTAATTTCATAGAATTATAAATATTTCATGAATATAATATATATAAATTAAATAAATAATCATCAATATCAATGATAGGTGATGGTGGAAACATAAATACATTGGTTCGGGAGGCGGTAGTTCTTCGTACACACGAATGTTGGTTTCATTTCAAATTTTTTTGAAGAGACGGTGGATATAGGTTATGAAATTAATATAATAACATATTAGAATATGGTAGATACAGATTATATTCTATCATAAATTTTTAATAGTATTTTATGTTGGGGTGATAATAAATAGAACGAAATTCTTGGTTAAGAACGATACATCTTCTTTAGACAACCTCTTTATGTTTTCACAAGAAGCATTCCTAATAGGATTTTATAATAGAAAAGGCCTCTAGGAACTGGTAATAATATTAAATATGGTATATTTTTAGGTATTTTACAAACTTAATATATTTTTTATGAAGGAAACATTAGTGGATGTGTCTTTTAATAAGTGTGAATAAGTGTCATTTTTTTAAATACATATAACTATTCAATAATGGAAAGTCACTCTCAAGACAACTGCCTTAAAAATTGATAAATAAAGGGTTGGAGGGAATATAATATCAAGGAAAATATCCAAAATGGAAAATAAAAATGTTTTTAAAATATTATTTCTTTTATCCTCATGGTTACTCGTTTTTACAAGTTTAGTTTTTCACCACAGTTACTAGTTTTTTTTAACTATGTAATTTATACTATAATCTACAAAATAAAATGAACCTTATTAAATAATTTTGACCAACTGATTCTAAATATTAAATCGAAGTTATAAAATAAAAATCCTCTGTGTGTGAAAAATAAATATTAGTAAAAGTTTGTGTCACACACAAACCACATTTTAACCATAACTATAGTAATTAATTTTTACTTTTTTTTTCTATTCCTTTTGAAAAAATATAATTTGACTTTAATAAATAATTTTTTTATTTTTATTTCAAATATGTAATATATTTAAATTCATATTAGTTTTTATATAATCAATAAATTTAATTTAAATATTTCCTTTTATGTCTATTTTATTTAATTAAAATGGATATACTTTATATACTTAATAACAATTTACAAAAAATCGTGTTTATAATCACAAATATAAACATATACAATAATTCTGAAAATGGATGATTAAAATAGGATGAATTAGATTATTCTAAATAAATAGTACATATAAAACTTCTCTATCTAATCCAAAATATGATGGGTATTTTTAAATTCCTCTATTTAATGAAAAGAAATGACAATAGTGGAAAAATGACAACATTCACTATTCTTTAAGAAATGAATCATTTCAAAAAAATAAATAAAACTTCACTATAAGTTAATAATGATTTTATTATTTCAAAATTGAATTTAATTTTATGAAATACTATTTATAAAATTTCTAGCAATTATTTATAATATTTTCTCCCAAAAATAAATAAAAATAATTTTAGAAGAAAATTAATTTTTTTTGATGAATAAAATGACATGGTTATAATGATCATATTTAAATAAAAATATTTTGTATATGTTCCATTTTCTGTATCATATATGCCATTTAAAATAGTATTATTTATTCAAAAACATACGGTGTTACATTCTTCCCCACGTATGGAATTTTACCCTCAAAATTTCATATTACAAACAAAGGTGAAAATTGGCCAGGTTACTTCTACTTCATGGATTCCTTTGGTTACTAGTTTTCCTTTTTATATTTATTTTTCTCCAATAGTAATTTGTCCAGATGAGTTGTTTTGTTTCATATAACGTTAACTTTATAGTCCAATATCGTCACAAGTATCTCCTCATACGAGTGATCGTTTTCTAGCTTTACCACCGTCGAATTCAGTACATATAAGGGATCTAGTACGTAAATCCAGAAGATGAACTCATTAAATTTATTGTGGACTTGGAAAAGGGTTAGTGGGAGTTCTTGTTCATAATCTAAAACATTGATGAGATTGAGAATCTAAAATTTACTGATGAACCTAGGGATTATATTTCCATTATTCCAAAATATCATGAATATATTCCATGGTGATATGATGAGAAACATTTTATACTTGACCTTAAAATCAAGGTTTCATTGAAGAATGATAGCATAACTCTTGAATATTCTTATAAAAGTTCTAATGTGATGCTAAATTTTCATGACTTTTTTACCATTCATTCAACCATTTCAAGTCCAAATACCTTTAGTTTTCCAAATTCGGTGAAAAACATAGTTTTTCTATGTATATTTTAATAAAGGGCTTCATATGTAGATATATGGATCCTTGAGTGAAATTTGTTATTCTACGAGAACATGACCAAGGGTGTATATTGATCACATCCCCCTTTGAAGTCCATCAATCATGCTCCAAACAGGACCTCTAGTTTTCAAATTGTCAGCTTATATTGGACATCAATTTGGGGGGGGGGGGGGGGTTAGTGATAAAGTGTATTGTAGTTAAAATAAATATTTACATCATATTGAATAATCTTCCATGAAATTTAGTTAAATCATAGATCTCAGGTAGGTGTAATTGATTTGGGTTTTCCATGTAGCCTCACCACCTCTCTGATTTATCATTACAAGTTAATTTATTGTAATTACTTTGGGATTATAATTAATTGATAATTTTTTGTAAGATAATACACCACAAACCATGTTGTATTATTTCGTCATGATTTATTTGGAAGAATTGTGAAAAATTCAATAGCGATGATTTCCCATTTCTATGTATTTATAGGGCATGTTTGCATCACCCCATTAGAAATTTTCATATTATCCTTCACTTAATGACATACCAAGAACATTGATGTATATTCCATGATCTAATTCATCATATTTTCCCAAAAATAGTGCTCTTAAATATCTTGTTACATCTTCATGATCCCTGGGAAGATGGAGAAGTTTGAGCTATGAGCATCATTCAACAACTTTTTCTTTATCTACAAATTTGAGAGACAATATGGTCCTGACCAAAATCATACTGCTCCATCTTAATCAATTTTTAACACCAAGGATTTTCCTTTCTTTATTGCTTCCCCCTTCTTTTGAATATCCACATCATCTTTTTGATATTCCTTTATCTTAACAAAAATGTATGGTTGTTAAAAAAACTTATAAATGAAATATGATGTACCTTACATTATAATTTCCATGTATATCCTTCAAAAGTCTAATAATATTACATTCTTCTTAATTTTCAGCATTGATAATGTTTCCAGATCCTTTCTACTTTGATAACCTACCACTTTTTTTTATTTTCTATAATGGTAATGCATTTTTTAGTAATAGTACTTGATTATATCTAATAATCATTGTGAGATAATATTAATATCCATTTATGTGAATATATATTTATGTATTTTATGATTCATATATATTTAAAACCGCACCCCATTTAGATAATGATTACAAATTTTCAACACAAAGACCACTACATCCAACTCCAGATCATTAGTGGGATGGTTCTTCTCATAAAATTTCAATTTACTAGATGCATATGTTATCACAAAAAAAATTATAATAATAAAATAGCCTATTCCTTTATTTAAAGAATCTATATATACAATGAATATTTCCCCACTTGAGGGAATTATGAGTAATGGTGTTGTGATAAGGATATTTCTTCAACTCCATAAATATCTATTTACATTCACTAGTTCTTACAAACTTCACCACCTTTACAGTCATCAATACTACATGGTTTGAAAATTGTGATAATTTTGACAAAAATCATTGATAATACCTAGCTTTTCCAATGAAACTTTTGATTTCTATTATAGACATTATTCTAGGATAGTCCTCTATTACCTTTTCCT
Organism: Viscum album; assembly: GCA_963277665.1. Lineage (NCBI taxonomy): Eukaryota > Viridiplantae > Streptophyta > Magnoliopsida > Santalales > Viscaceae > Viscum > Viscum album. Next base: position 517,733,937 of record OY728135.1, on the reverse strand, counting down.
TAGAAGTGTCCACATATATCAATTTTTTGGTGATAATATTTCCCAAGAATGATAATTTCTCCATATATAACTCACATTTACTATAATATTTATGTGGATTCTCCTCTCACAAATTCATTATCATTATATTCAGATTATCATCATGTTCCTCCATACTTTTTCAGTATATTATAATATCATCTCTAAATACTACTAATATTTTGTTGAGGTAATCCCTAAAGACACTAATCATTTTGGTCACAATGATTGATGGATAACTAGTGTGTCTAAAATACATCACTATGATCTCATAGTGGTTATTCCTTGTTGGAAAGGCAGTTTTGTGAATATCGTCTTTATTTACTATTAGTTTTTAATACCCTGCCTGAAGGACCAACTTAGAGAAGTATTAGGCCCTACATAGTTGATAAAAAATTAAACATACCAGTCTAAGGGGATACTTATTCCTTATCATTATTTCTTTGAGTTCATGCTAATCAATGGAAAGGTGTGTTGACCCATCATTCTTCTTGACGAATAGGACTGACTATAAATACCCCTACCCCATTAGCTCAGTGTCAATGTTTATCTAATTATATTGGATCTAGGAAGAATGTATCACATCCCAAAGGACCAAATTGTTTATTCGACTTGGTAAACTAGATAGATATTTTAATTTCACATAAATTTGAAAATATAAAATAAATAAAGTATTATCTTTGAGAACACCATTACTCCCCTCAACATATTCCTACATATCGATCATTAAAGTCTTCATGTCATCCTAGGGATAGTAAACCATAAGAAATATGTGAGGTTAAATACTCAATAAGTGTATTTTTATTGAGGCAGATATCAAGAAATTATAATAATAATAAATATGTAATGTTAAATAAATAAATAATATGTCATTCAATATATAACATGACCATAATATCGAATGAATAAGTGATGATCAAATAAATCTTTATAAATAATCACATGATCTTGAAACATATCCATGTCTATTAAAACAAATAAAATAACCACATGGACATTAATAAATAATCTCATAACTAGGGAATAGATTATTCTACACATATAAAACATACTATCAAGACCTTTCACATGACATTTTTATACGATGGGTGAAAACACATATAATTTGGACAACTAATTTGTCTCATTAAACCTCTCAATGAATCAAAGGGCTATCTATAATTGGGCCTCACCCATCTCATAATAATTCCAATAAATTTGTCATATAATAGGGGTGAAACATAATCAGAATAAACATTTGTATTAAAAAAAATAACATATGAAATATTAATAAATCACAAAATTAATAAACATAATAATTAATCATCCATGTAATATGGTGAATCGTTATAAAATAGTATATCCCCATTCAAACTGATCATAAACCATCTAGAAAAATAATAAGGATGGAACCTTTAAAAAATATCCCCAGTTGATCATATGCATAATAAAGGATTTATTTCTATGAGGTATATAATTACTATAAAAATGATATTAAAAACATACTTGATGAAGATAACCTTATTTAATTGAAAATATATTAAAAACCAAAAGTTCAAAAATTATTCAGAGAATAATTTTCGTTGAAAATATCCATTTAATATTAAAAAATAATATTTTAAAAAATGAGTGGTCAAGATGGTGGAAAATTATTTTCATACCACAGAGAATAAAATAATGATTCTTTTAATGATTTTGGAAAAAACTAAACAAACCTTGTTTGGAAATAATAAATATTTCTTTCAAATAAATTTTTAAATATTCAAAAATGGGTAAAAATTTCTTTAATAAATTAATTTCAGAATGTTAAAATTACTTTTGAAAACATTTTTAGAAAAAATGGATTTTGAAGAAAAATAATTTTCGACTAATAATTAAAATAATGTATCATTTTCTTTAAAACATATCAATAATTTTATGTACCATATTGTGGAAAAATGATATATTTACATTTAAAGTTTATTTATAACTAGATTAGATTAAAATATATTTGTTTAGGATGGAAATACCAAATAATTCTCCGAAGGGAAACTTAAACATAAAAAATCCCAAATAATGATGAGATTATGAAATAAATCATTACATCTTTGGTAAACTTGTGAATCAAAAGACCCATAAAAGATATAAAATAAAATGAAACTTTAAATACCATTAACAAAAAGTGATTCATTATGTAAAATATCAAATGTGTAGTATATACACCATAAGAAAGAATAACTAGGGGATATGGAATATTTCTCACAAAAGTAAAAGTGAGATAAGAAACCCTTACCTCATATTTAATAGCCTTCAAATCTATACGAACCTACTATTTAATAAATATATATTTATTATAAATATATTATGGAAATATACTCATATATATCATACTATATATGATTTAGGAATATTATTTTATCACATTGTCTTTAACAATTATTTGTTAAAATCACTATTTTGGGTGATAATTGCTTCTTTTTCATTTATGTATTGGTTCAGTAAATTATGTCCTTTTAAATTTATCATGGTTACATTATTTAAATAATTTGAATATATATATACAAATATCATATATATTCAAAATATATGCATTTATTTTAATATATTAATGTTAGAGGTAGAAAATAGATTACATAGTTCAAGGTGATGGTACATCGTATATAAACCTGAATGTTGTTTCCGTTTTCAAAACATATGTAATGAAAAATAAGTAAATATTAATTAAAATTTAATGGAAAATTATTATGTTATATTTATTATTTATATTAATCAAATATATCCTTATTACCATCAAAGTAAAAATAAAATGAAAAACATTTCACATCGTTACGTAGAGGCGGTAGTCCACACTTACACACGAGCGACATTATTATTTTTCAAAATATTAAAAGGTAATAATTTATATGTGATATTATAATTACATAATTATTATTAGGTAGAAAATATAACATATATTCATTAACTTTGTCAATAATACCTTCCATGTAATGCCTAAAAGATAAAAACAAATCACTTTACTTCACAAGGCGGTAATCCACCGTGTGCACAAATGATGTAATCATATCTAGGCCCATATAATGGGATGTATGAAGGAAGATGTGACCGTTGAAGCCCACCAAATGAGAATCAGAAAATTCACAAATGAATTAATACATGGAAATTGTTTTTGTTTCCCCTGTTAAAAAAATAAAATTATAGTTGTACATGCAGTTGACATGAACCTTTAATTGTCTCACAATCACGTGACCATTATGTGGTAACACAAAGAATCCACGCTCAATGCATAAAATGTGATGGATCCCACAAATCCCCCTTTAAACAAGCCCCACTTATTTTTTGATGCTTCTCTAGATAACCAGTAACTGCATGGGTGGTAGCTGGATGAGCTCCCCAAGGCCACCCAGGTTTTAAGAAATAAAAACATGGATATCCAACTTGAAAATACACGAAAATGGGAGGAAGGATACCCAAAGGGTAGATGGATCTAAAAGCTATAGAGATCATGTGATTTATCACTAGAGAGGAGGAGTATTATCCTTGTAATCGTTTGATAAAAATTGATAACTCTTTAAAACAATTAAATACAAAACATATAATATAAAAGGGATGAGGTGCGAGCTACTTGCAGTTACTAAAATACATGCAGATTTTTTGGAAATCCGAAGGATCCAAGAGTCCCTAGTGACATTTTTGACTCATCTTGTGATGTCCCATTGGATTTCAAACATCATCACAATGAAATCCTAGGGCATGTTTGGGAAACCATTCTCTTCCCTTCGTCTCCCTATGAATCATTTATGGATTTTTTCAATGAAATGATAACAATTTCCCATCTTACCCATATCAACAATGAAATAAATCACCAAAAAATATAGTAATTGTATTTGAAATTACTCATGAAATCTCACATTCCTATAATCCATTGATGCCTAAAACAAATGGAACCAAATAGGGAGGAGGAGGAAGCCTCTCGTGGTCGTAACATGCATGTGACATGCTATGGAAGTCCACAGCGTGGTACCGTGATACCTTCGGGAAAAAATACTTTTCTCATGAAATGTACCAGAATGGTCCTAAAGAATCTTGTTTAAATCGTTCGATAGCCCCTTTTACCTCACAAAGTCCCTTGGAAATGTCAATATGTAAATATATAAGTCCCTCAACATGTCTACTTGATCAAAAAGTCCACATTAAGTGGAAATAATCCAATAATGGTAGGGTTGATGATAGGGACTCACTATCCCTGAAAATAAAGAGATTCCCACTGAGCGCTTCACAAAACAGACTCCTAGTACAGCGTAGCGCAAGTGTCCTTCACTGACTCCTGCATAGACTCATGCTATATTGACCTCACAAAACAATGAAATACTGGGGTGGTGATGTCTATAAATTCACCTACCCTAAAATGAATACAGGGTTATATTCTGGATGATTTAATGCTCAAACTCTGGAATCTCATTTGAAAGGGCTATAGTAGACTTCTTGGAGAAGCTGATTTCATGACCAGCAAGTCTATCATCATGTAATATTCCGATAAACAACTAGAGAAATCGTGTTCCATACATATGGTACTTCTTATGATAATTGATATATCATGTCAAGGGATACTAGAAAGGAATTTGAATAACATACCAAATGTCCTATATACCACAAAAGACTCAAAGAAACTAATATTGAATGAACATATGGTCTTCACAAAACAAGAGATACAACCAAGATTAAAACTGGAAGATTTAAAAGAAAAACATGCTTGTTGGACCTCATGAACATCGAGTGATTCATCCAAAGACAAAATAAATTTCCATGATATGTCATCTAGATCTTGTAAAAATCATCTAAAAAGAAATTTGGGACATGAAAAATATTCCAAACCTGTTAGAACAAGTGATACTGTCCCCCTGGCCACACCACATTGATCCCATAAGACCCACTAAGTAAATTACCCAAGTCTTAGGACACCATTCAACTAAATTGTATAACTCATATAATAGAGTACACTTTTATTAGTCAAATATCACTATTGAATATGGTCATGACAATAATTATCCCATGAAACCCTCTAAGAACACCTGCTGAGACCCGTGATGCCCCCTAGACATGATGTCCATTTCCCTTAATTCCCTCCAATAACAACCCTTAAATTTATTTAACATTAATATATGATTTAATTACACAAATTTACACATAATAAAACCGAATATATAGATAAATCTTGTGTTTTGGGGAATTATATACATTTCATTACAACTTTAAACATGAATTTCAACATCTATATTGAAAACTTATTTAATGTTCTGGAGATTAAAAATTCATCGGATAACCTATGGAAATACATAAGAAATGGGTGAGCCATTAATCCCAGCAAGGAAATAAACAAGTAATATCATGAAGAAAATAATACAAGTTAAAAAAATAATATCAATGATTCATAAATGAATATGAATAATAAGGTCTAATATAGCATGATTATCATAAGATGGGAAATATAGAACGAATATAAAACACTGCATCTTCAAAATAGGTCAAGGCTCAACCACCAAAAAATCATGGTGTAAAATGTCCAATAAAAGAATTAGGTACACCCATTCCCCATCATGACATATCAAGAAACTAATCAATACCTAATGCATTGGAGTGCTATATAATTTCGGGCACACCTATCAGTTTCTTTTCATTCTCATGGTTAAGTGTTCCACATAGATCCCAAAACATGGATTCATTCATCATCATAATTTATTCCACAATTATTGAGTGTTTAATACATACATGAATGTCCCCAATAAAATGGTATATGTGCATAAAATTGAACACCCTTGATAGGAAATGGGTATGGCATTCACTACATGTTTGGTTTGGCATGGAAAATCGCGGAGAAAATTCAGCACCATAATGGCATCACATAAAAGTTAATAAAATAGGTTTATGATAGATAAATGAGACTATAAACAATTAGAAATTATATATAATTTAATAGGGATATTTAAGAACACTTCTTCATATATGAAATTATAAAAATAAGGCCGATAATAATAAATAAGTTTGAGGAAAAAGGGAATGGATAGGATGCTTATAAACTTTCGACATGGTAACAGGTGTACATGTTAGGGATTCATGAGAGGGAAAGGGGTATATCATAATTTTTAAATAATAAGAGCTCTACGGGGGAGGATTTAAATCATACCCCACATCAGTAATTTAAAATAAAATAGAATAACAAGATAAATAAACTTTGATAAAAATTAGAAAGGAAATAACACTAAAAACGTTTCGGCATGGTAATGGGTGTTATTAAGAGAGATTAATGAGAGTTTAATGAGACTATAATCATTTATAAATAATATTGAAAGTATGTGGGAGGTTATAAAACCTACTATACCATTAGGAAATTAAAAATAAAAGGGAATACCCTAGATGATATCCCTAAATAAAAGTGACAAAGAGTGTATCCCTTGCCTTAAGAGTATAAAACCAAAATCATGAATGTGGCTTCACAAGATATATGGGGAATCCCCAAGATGATTCTAGAGAGATAAAGGAAGAGAAATGTAATTCTTAGTGTATTTATAGTGAAGTGATTTGGGATCATGGGTAGGGTTATATAGGAAAAGTGAGAGATTTCTTTAATATTTAGGTTTTGGTCCCCCGAAAATAAAATATTTCAAACCCCAAAACATTCCACGGGGTTTTCCATGGTTATTAAAAATTACAGAGGATTTCATTATTTTATTAAGAATTGGGCTGAAATTATTAAAATTTTACAATTTCATATGTGGAGGTGAGTAACATTTTTAATGAAATGAATCTAAAATTATAAAATACCATATATTTTTTGGAGGATTCATAAAGGCTCAATAAAATTAATAAAATAAAATTAAAATCACGTTATTTTAAGGGTAAAACATCTATTTGGATTAATATACCCATTATAGTGTTTATTACATCCTTTTGGATCATTATGATGTCATAAAACACATTGTATATTTATATAATATTTAATTTTTTCCTGAAAATTCTATTGTCCAAGAAAATAATGAAACACTCACCATTGGATAATTTCAATAATATGATTCATAAAATAAAATTAACTTTTTATAAATAATTTTCCAAATATATTCATTTTCACTTTTAAAATAATATTCAACATTTATTCAAAAATGTGGGGTTTTTTGACAATAACATTTTATAACCCATCAAAAAGTACATTTCAATTCATAAAAGTAATATGATAGTTTATAATTAATGAAAATTAAATAATAATAATATTTTATTAAAATAATATTTTTTTCAAATAACTATTATTTCATCCAAATAAAATGCTTCATTGAAATTGAATAGTACCTGAAAATAAAACTTGCGTATAATTGAATGAAAATCAAATTCATTTATAAAGTAAAAATTAATAAGAAAATAAATTCATTACTATATATAATACAAATATTTATATAATTAAGGTCATGATACATATCTCTTTGTTACACTATCATATTCCAATAGTGTAAGGAGCCTGATAGTGAGACTTTCATGGGGCCATTTAGAAAACACGGTTTGGGTCGTGATCTTGATGAGCATTAAATTCTCCCATAAACATGTTTTCTCATGAATAATTTATTGTAAATAAGCTTTGTATTGGTCAAGTGAAAATCCCAAGGATTATATCACCTTCCGTTGCTCCTATAAATGGGATTCAATGGGAAAAATACTACTGGATGAGGCCACAACGTCCCTTATCTTTGTTAATTAAATTTGTTAAATCCTTATTTTTAAATTCATCATGTGATCATTGTTTAATGGATACATTAACAATAGAAATAATTATAACAATATTTTAAATCTAAATATATTACCAAGTAAGTGCATGTGTTTCCTATAACTATATTACATATTAATTCATTTAATAAAATCACAAAGGGAAAATTAATTTATAATAGTTTGGGTGTTAGAATCTTCTCTCCATGAGAAATTTCTCCCTCAAAAGTTTCATTTCACCTCCCTTAAAACAAATGAGGGTAATTTTGTCTCATCACTTCCTCTGTTTACCATGTTTCTTCTTCAAATTTGTGGTTTCTATACAGCACATTTATAATGATATTGTCTTATTTCATATAACATTGTCTCTACGATCCAAAATCTTCACTAGCTACTACTCATAGGAAAGATCATTCTCGAATGATACCACCTCTATATTGAGTACATGTGAGGGGTTAGGTATGTACATACTTAAGAGAGATAAATTTAATAAATAACGAACTCAAGATAGGTTAGGTGGGAGTGTAAGTTGCTAGGACACCACACTAATTCAATCAAGGATCTCATAAGGGTCTATATATATTAGGATAAGATTTCCATTCTTCGCAAATTTCAATATTTCTTCTATGGAGATATGGTGAGGAATACCATGTCTCTAACATCAAACTCTATGTCTTTTAAATGATTTTCATCACAAAATCTTATTTGACTCTGAGTAACCTTGATGTGTTACATAATGGTCTTATTCTTTTCCGCAATTTCCTTAACCATTTAAGGACATAGATGTTTTTGTTCCCCAACATCATCCCAGCATGCATGTGTCTTAAACCTCTATCTATAAATTGCATCAGAGGGAGACATTTGGATACTAGCATGGAAAAGTTTTTGTATGAGAACTCTATGAGAGGAATATTTTTATCCCATACTTCTTTTAAGTCAATTGAGAATGATATCAACATGTAATCATGTGTCTTGATATTCCAGTCATATTGGGCTTCAGTTTTTTTATGATAGAATGTGATAATGTTCAAAATAATATTCAGAGCATGTTGAAGAATCTTCTAAAACCTAGAGGCAAATCTTGGATCTCGATCGGATATAATCAATAGTTTTACATCATACATCCTGCACACTTCCCTGTTGTATATATGTACAAGTAGATCGAATAAAATTTACACTCATATCATAATTAAGTGTGTAGTATTTGTAAGATGATCCACCACAATCCATATATAATTATTCCCTATTTATGTCTTTGTAAGATCAATGAAAAAGTCCATGGTGATGTTTTTTGATTTCCATGTAGGTATGGGCAATGGTTGCTTCATCCCCTTGGATGTTTCCTTTCTTTTTTCACTTCGTAACATACAAGAAATCATTATGAATATTCTATAATATTCTTATTCATATTGTCTACCAAAATAGTGTTCTCAAATATCTCAGTACATCATTGTGCTTCTTAGGTTGATGAAGAGGGTTGAGATTTGTGCATCATCCAAAAACTACTTCTTTAACTCAAAATTTGATGGCAGAAATAGTTTTTACCCAAATCTAAAAACACCTTCAACATTAACAATTAACTATGAGTATTTACCTTTCCTTATAGTTTATAAATTCTTTTGAATTCGAATAGCAACAATTTGGGGATCCATTAACCTCTCCAGAAGAGATGATTGAGAAATAATTTTTTTATGGATTTATGATGTCTATTATTTTATGATTCCCATGACCATACTTTAAAAATACAAGAATATTGGATCCCTATCAATTATCATCAATGAAAGAATTTCTAAATCCTTTCATCATAGAGATTATACCACTTCATTCACTTTCCTAGGATGGTAGTGGATTGATAATTCGTAATCCATGGTCATATCTAACCATCTTCATTGGTGAATATTCAACTATTTCTATGTGAATATATACTTGAGGATTTTTGATCGCTTTATATTTCACACATCTCCCCAAAAAGTTAACACTAACCAATAATTAAAGAGAAAATCACTACAGTGAACTCTAGATCATGTGTTCAATAGTTCTATTCATGACCATTCAAATTATTTGAAGAATATGAATTTAATTTTTCCTTTTTCATCAACAAATATCCCATGCCTTTATTCAAATCATCACTAAATACCCAAAAATATCTCCCCAAGTGGGTAGTGTGAGTATATACATAGTGATAGGCCTCCTATAAAAATCCTTAAATATTTCCTCGTATTCATCATCCCATGGAAGCTTGAGTCCCTTACATGTTAGTTTGGTGATATGTTTCGACAATCGTGATAAATTTCTCAATAATCGTTGATAATACCCCGCTAACACAAGGAAACTATGGATATCTGTCTTGGTTATTGTCCTTGTACATCCTTCAATTGAATCTGTTTTCAAAGGGTTTATAGACATCTCTTTTCTTATGATATTCCCCAATAAAGATACCTCATTCGGCCAAAACTCACAATTGTTGTAGTTTAATTAATTCTCTCCCTTTCAGAAGGTCTTTAGCACGGTATTAAAATTTTCCCCATGCTCCTACTTAATGTTGGACTATATTGTAATTTAATCTTTAAAAACTACCACATAATTGATGAGGTAATCTATAAAGACTCTATTCAAAAATTCCATGAGTATTAATTTTGAATTGTTGAGTCCAAAAGGAATTTCTATGAATTCATGGTGCTCGTACCAAGTATGAAAATCAATATTGGGGATATGTTACTTCTTCACCCTAACTTGGAAATATACCAACCATAGATCTAGCTTTGAAAAATATTTTTATCCACATAGCTGATCGAAAAGGTCAATAATCTGAGAAAGTTGATACTTGTTCTTTATCATGATATTGTTGAGCTCATGATAATTGATGCAAAGTCACATCGATCCATCCCTCTTCTTGATGAAGAGGACTCGTTCACCCCATGGTGAAGCTCTTGGGCATATGAAACCTTTATCCCGATTCACCTATATTAGTTTCTTCAGCTCTCAATGTTCCAAAACATCCATTCTATATAGACTCTTGGATAATTGTAACCCACATGTATAAGTTCAATTGAAAATTCAACACCTCACCATTGTGGAAGACCACAAAAATCTTCAAGAAATACCTCAGTGTATTCCCTCAGAGTGGGCCGGTCGTAAAGGTTGATTCATTCCATATAATCAACAATTATATATAGATATTCATTCTCATATGGAAATAATACCCATTCTTGATCTAATTGTTCTAGAGAAGATTCATCATTCTCCTTGCGTTTGTAAATAATCTAAGGATAATTCACAATATGGGGAGTGATTTCCTTCTCATGACAATTTATGTAGGCTCTATATAGGGAAATCTAACCCATGCCCATAATTTCCTTAAATTTCTCAAAAGGTAGTATAAAAAGGTGTGTTGGGAAATTCATCCTTTAAAATATGACAGAGGAAGAGTTATATACTTAGGATATAAAAATTTACCAATTTACTATTTTCACTGAAATTGTAATGGACCGGACCCCTCTGGTCCATTCCTTTGTTGAAATCGATTTGGTCAAAACGACACGCGTTATAATGATAATTTTAATACGGATGATAACGTAAAAATATGTTAAATAATAATGATGATGACATTTATTGTGTGATTAATTAAACTAAAAAGAATAATCATGATAAAATGATTTAATGGGTTTTATTATTATTAATGATGTGAAGTGGGAAGGTGTGTGATCCATTAGACGTTGATAAATGAAACATGCAGTTTGTTATAAATTGAGTTATTGTTGAAATTAAATTTGAATAATAATAATGGGTGTTGTGTTATTAATATTATTCATAATATTAATAATAATGAGAAATAGTTGAAATGTGTCATGGTATTTATTGAAAACAATTAAATTAAGATGCAAGTGGAAGCATGCTGGTGCGTTCATAAAATTAAAGGTGAGTTTGTTATATTCAGTTTATTAAATTGAATGGTTTTAATTAAATAAAAGTGGTTTCAATTTAATCAGTGTGAAATAAAAATAAAAACAATTAAAATAATTAAATTGACAGATGTTAGGCGACATTGACGTGGCATGGTCGGATTCAGATATCCAACAGGGTGGTTTCACGTGGTCAATGCGACGAGCGCAAATCTTTTTGTTATTAAAAACAATAACGTCGGTGAGTTAATAAAATAAGTTGATGAAATGTTATTGTTATTAAAGAAAAATAAATAACAATGATGGCGTAAAACTATGTGCGAGAGGTTAAGAAACTTAAATGTATTAAAATGGGGTTGAATATGAAAGTTATATTAATTTTGTTTTGTCTTTTAATTGAATTAAAGAAATGGTTTTGAGTCGCATGGAATGGTTGTGCATAGGTTCTCCCAAAATTGAAATATGAAATTAATAATACTGATTGTATAATAAATATAATAATACAATTAAAAGGAAAGTGTTTTTATTTAATAAATTATAATAAATTAATAGGGAGGCACATGACATGGGGAGGGGGATGCGTGAATGCCCCCTTTCCCTTGTATAAATCGTATATTTTTTATATAATTTAATTTAATATATCATATATTTTATATAATATTGATTAAATATATTATAATAGTAATACAATAATGATATAAGGGAGTGCGCACGGAGTGAGAGGAGAGATTCATGCCACAAGCCCTTTTGATCTAAATATTACCTTATTATAATAATAATAAAATAATAGTATTATTATTTTGGGTGATCAAAATATAAAAAGTCTGTAACTTCTTAATATGGTGTCAGAATGACGAACCATCAGCGACAGTGTAATCCTGTAATTAAGACGGTCATTTTAAGACCAATGATTAATACCTTTTCATGACTTATGACTCAGGTCAATGAAACACCAAATATTAATAGAATTATCATTATTATTAAAACGCGTGGAAACCGCATGACATATCGTGTGTTGACCAGTCAAAACACGTAACGGGTGTACGGTCACACCGTGTATTCATTAATACATGTTGCATACTGTTTTACCTATTCTTTGCCTATATAAGAAAGGGTCACGGATTATTTCTAGACCAATCGCTTCTTCTTCGCACGACGATGCTGTTGGATGATCGAGAAGTCTTCCGCCTCTAACTTCTCCATCCGGACTCCGATTGTCGATCCATCAGTGGCTGCAGGATCGTGTCAGCAAGGAGAACACCATAAATCTTGTTCTGTTCCCTCTTCTTCGGCTTCCCCTCCACAGTTTCCAGCCGAGGAGACTATTGATAATTGACGGGAACGATGGTCTTTGACAAACGACTCTAAAAAGGTATGTTAAACCAATGTTCTTGTAATATCTTTTCGATCCTACTTCTCCCATTTTCTTTCCATGATACGGCGTGTGATCTTTGTTTTGAGGACGTTTCCTGTGTTGTTGATTCGGTGGTGCCGCGACGTCCTTGGTGGTTGCAGTCGTTCGGGGAGAAGCCTTGTGATCGTGGTGGTCGTGTTCGTAGACGGACATAGGAACCTGTTAAGGTAGGGATCTCACCTTTGTATCTCTAATTTGTGTATCATGCGGGGTGGGTATCCTTTTGTTTTCATGAGAAATAGGTGAACCATTAAATAATGATAATAACTGGTTAAAGACTGGGGTCGGGAAGTTAGTGATTGTTTTTACATTACTATTTATATCCTGTGATATTATATTTGTGAATTGAATGAGCTTCTACCTACTGAAAATCACGGTCTTTGGGGGCCTTTCCTTACGCAATTAAATTTTTCCCTCTCCTTCTGTATTTTCTTATGGATAGAAGCTTGTGGAATGTGGAAATTGGATAATCACGTGAAGTTGGCTGATTAAATGAAAATTTGGAACCCTTGTGTGATCACCTCGGTTAAACAAAATGGAATAATGAACATGTGGGTGTTGGCTTGGCTACATGGCATGTGTTGGGGGTGTTTTTGTGGGTTGTTGTGGATCGTGTGAGTAGCGGGGCTGCGGTTGACTTGATTTTGGGTTGGTGTGAATGTTGTGTTGGTAACGGACAGTGGGGCTGCAATAAATGGTATTAAAGGGATATTGATGTACGGGTTTTGGTGCGGTTGTGGTTATGGCGGTTGGCAGCGGGGCTGCTGGGTTGGGTTTTAATGTGAACGGGTTATGGGTTGTGATTAATAATTAAAAGTGGAAGAGTTAATGAATGGTGGGGCGTGGTATTGAAATGGGAATAATAGTCAATGAGGTTGGTTGTTTGATAAGAAGGGCTTGGTTGTGTTGCTCGTGTTTTCCTAACTTGATTTGTGGATGGCAGGGATATGTTTTACGAATGTTTGGTGTTGTTGGTTGTGGACAGTTGCCCAGTAGTTAAGGAACTAAATAAACTAATTTCTACTGAAATTTGAAAACCTAAAGGGGGTTGGGTTTGTTTGTTTTATGCATGCTTCGTAGTAGCAGTGCCAAGGAATGTGCTCAGTTTCTCTTTTTAGAAGCCATAGGTTGGGCTGTGAGGTTGGTATATATATATACTTGTATCTTTGGTGTTTTTATCTCACCCCACCCATGTTGAGTACTTAGTGCCGAACACTCCCATTTTATGGGAGAGGGTGTTTTTCCCTTAGTTACTAACTCCTTCCTGCTCCTTCTCCCATAGGATCTGATGGCTTGAGGTGACCTTACACCTAAGACTCTTCGGGTAGGTTTCGATTGGGGTGGTTTAAGCCCAAGATTGTTCGGGCAGGTTCTACTGTTTCCCATGAATCTTCGGGATGAGGCCCAGGTGTGTGCGGGCGGGATACGTGGTTGTGAGGCCCAGGTGTGTGCGGGCGGGATACTTGGTTGTGAGGACCAGGTGTGTGGGGTGGGATACGTGGTTGTGAGGCCCAGGTGTGTGCGGTTGGGATACATGGTTGTGGGGGCCAGGTTTGTGCGGGCGGGGATAGTGTGGCAGCGTCAGTACATTCGTCGTTAAAAAGAGCAGCTAACTAAAGGGAAATGTTGCGGGGTACCCAATACTCTTGTTTCTTATATAATACTACCTGTTATGCTTGTGTTTTGGTGAGTTTGGCTGGTGAGGTTGGGTGGATAGAATTCCTTGCTAGGTTTCTTCTGTTGTTCTCACGGGACATTAGGATGTCTCCCCACTTGTGTACGAGAGCTTTAGGTTTCCCTATTGAGTATACTTGTATGCTCACCCTACCATTACTTTCAGGATTCCAGGAGGACTACAAGGGCCGTGCGAGACCCTACTAGTCGGACAGTTGGAGTTGTTGCTGTTGTTGTACCTTTGTTTTCTTTTGTTATTGTACTTTGAGCTTTCTTGTACTTGTACCTTGTTATAAACTGTTTAAACATGCATGTGGGCTTGGTTTGGGATTATTTATATACACATCTTTCATTTCCTTTTGGGTGGTTAACTTTTCCTATTTCCCGATCCTAAATAATAATAAAAGGGTAATACCTCCCATATTTGTGAAAACTCATACCCATGGTGCTAGTCTCCACCCCGGGGCCTAATGGAGGCGGGACTCGGGGGTCATTATCTCCCTTTCACCATTGCCAGCTCACAATGGGAATCTTTGGTGGGAGGGGGTCATGATAGAATTGTATCAGAGGTGATGGTTGAGAGATAGGATCGAGTCTGGAGTTAGGCACATTGAGGATTGCATGGGATGGTAGGGAAACAATGTTAGTTAATCTTGGTGCATGACTTAGGCCAGGGAAGACTAGCTAGGACATGGGATTTTAGGGCCCCCTGTGATCCGATGCAAAAACTCTGAGCCTACCGAACGACGAAGTGAGACCACATTCATTGCAGGGTAGATACCCTAGGGAAGGTACATGAATAATCATGATTTTGTTTTACTTTATTTGGGTGTTCTGGGAATGAAATTGAAATAATGTGATAAAATAAAACATTGAAAAATATTCTTACTACTTGGGCTTAGGAAAACCTTGTTTACCGTACAACTATGGAACCTGGATGTCGTCCATGGGTGGCTCGGATGGCCAAGGCCCAGTAGATCTAGGCGGTCAATCAGTTGAGGATTGACCGAGAGGAGGAAGATATCCAGTGGCAGAAGACTCTCCGTTCATTCCAGCGGTAGACCCTCAAGAAGTAAGAGGGTAGTACTTCGGATATGGAGACAGAGGGGTGGCTTAAAGAGCTATGGATTGCTTTTTCCTTGATCTGTGCTCCGAGGGAGTACTGGGTTCCCCTAGTAGTCAGTCAGATGAGAGGTACGACATGAAAGTGGTGGACGCTCTACCTCGGAGAGAGGATAGAGGTAGAGGTTCCATGGGCTGACTTTGAGAAAGAATTCTGAGAGAAATTACTTTCTTCCATGATCAATGAGGAGAAGCGGTAGGAGTTACTCTCAATTTAGTAGGGGAGTATGTCAGTGCGAGAGCTGGGGATCAAGTTCAAGGATCTCTTGCGCTTTTCTCCGGATCTCTTTCCGGATGAGGAGTCTCGGGCAAGATGTTTGGAGGAGGCGCTTCATCCTTCGCTCCAGTATGTTGTCACCCCCTTCACCCTTCCGACATACTTGGCAGTACAGAAGAAGGTATAGGTTGTAGAAAGGATGCACTCGCAGGGAGGTGCACCATGTGAGGGGATCCAGCCAAGTTCGTCCAAGGGGAAGGCAGTCATCAGCAGGTCTCCTGCGACCAGACCTTCCAGTTTCAGGCCAGTAGGGAGCAGAACCCAGCATTTCCAGTTCAGATCTTCGGGTCCTCGTCCCTTTTTCACAAGCCCAGGACCAAAGTGTTTTTCTTGTGGAGGTTTCGGGAACATTTAGAGTCGGTGCCCGACCCAAGCTCAGTATTGTGGAGATGGACAGGTTCAGTGCCCGCCTCAGCAGAACCAGTCACCGGCAAGACCCTTCCATCAGCAACAGGCTCCAGTCCCTCTGAGGGGAGATGTAGCAGGTGGTGGCCAGCCACAAGGAGTTTCTCAAAGATCCCAATCGGGACGTGGTCGAGGAGGCAGACGTCAACATAGAGGCATAGGAGCTGGGCGAGGATAGTTGCATGCATCAGAGGTAGCATCTCTAGAAGAACCAGGGATCGATAGAGATGTGTTTGGGTTCTATTGAATGATCTCCTTTATGTTTTGTTGGGAGCATTACACTCCATTGTTGGAACTCTTTTGCTCATTCTTTGGGCCTGGACTTTGTTTTTATGAGTTTTTAATCCTATTTCGTTTCCCGATTTTTTTTAAATGTACGTGAAGAGCCTTATAATGTGGGGAGGGGGAGATCTAGTCCCTAATCGAGACACATTAATATGGATGTGATTAAACCCGTGCAGGCGAGTCAGTGCCACCTAAAGTGGATAATATCTCGACATGGGAGAAAGAGTTCCCCAAGCCATGTGTCCGGGCAATGTGTCGGTTGTACGGTGTTGGGGGCAGTGTATGTTGGAAAATACTAATATATGGAAGTGGGAAGGCCGAGTCCTTAATCGAGACGCATTAATGCGGATTCGATTAAACCCTTTCAGGCGAGTCAGTGCCGCCTAAAGAGGATAATATCTCAACATAGGAGAGGGAATTCCTAACTCATATAATTAGGGTTGTCAATTGTTTATTTTTATGACAAGAGCCCTGAGAGGTATCTTGCAGAGTGGTTGTTCGGATCCATTCTATTTTTTTTCTGGGTTGGTTTTTAATTCTCGAGGACGAGAATGTTTTGACAGGTATCTGATGTAACGGACCGGACCCCTCCGGTCTATTCCTTTGTTGAAATCGATGTGGTCAAAACGACGTGCGTTATAATGATAATTTTAATACTGATGATAACGTAAAAATATGTTAATTAATAATGATGATGACATAAATTGTATGATTAATTAAACTAAAAAGAATAATCATGATAAAATGATTTAATGGGTGTTATTATTATTAATGATGTGAAGTGGGAAGGTGTGTGATCCATTAGACATTGATAAATGAAACATGCAGTTTGTTATAAATTGAGTAATTGTTGAAATTAAATTTGAATAATAATAATGGGTGTTGTGTTATTAATATTATTCATAATATTAATAATAATGAGAAATTGATGAAATGAGTCATGGTATTTAATTCAATCAATTAAATGAAGATGCAAGTGGAAGCATGGTGGTGCGTTCATAAAATTAAAGGTGAGTTTGTTATATTGGGTTTATTTAATTGAATGGTTTTAATTAAATAAAAGTGGATTCAATTTAATCGGTGTGAAATAAAAATAAATAGAATAAAAATAATTAAATTGACGGATGTTATGCGACATTGACGTGGCATGGTCGGATTCAGATATCCAACAGGGTGGTTTAACGTGGTCAATGCGACGCGCGTAAATCTTTTTGTTAATAAAAACAATAACGTTGGTGAGTTAACAAAATAAGTTAATATAATATTATTGTTATTGAAGAAAAATAAATAACAATGATGGCATAAAACTATGTGCGAGAGGTTAATAAAATTAAATGTATTAAAATGGGGTTGAATATGTAAGTTATTTTAATTTTTTTTGTCTTTCAATTTAATTAAATGCAATGGTTTTCAGTCGCCAGGAATGGTTGTGCATAGGTTCTCCCAAAATTGAAATATGAAATTAATAATATTGATCGTATACTAAATATAATAATACAATTAAAAGGAAAGTGGTTTTATTTAATAAATTAAAATAAATTAATGTGGAGGCGCGTGACATGGGGAGGGGGAGGCGTGAATGCCCCCTTTCCCTTGTATAAATCGTATATTTTTTATATAATTTGATTTAATATATCATATATTTTATATAATGATTATTTAATATATTATAATAGTAATACAATAATGATATAAGGGAGTGCGCATGGAGTAAGAGGAGAGAATCATGCCACAAGCCCCTTTGATCTAAATATTAACTTAATATAATAATAATAATAAAATAATAGTATTATTATTTTGGGTGATCAAAACTTAAAAAGTCTGTAACTTCTTCATATGGTGTCGGAATGACGAACCGTCAGTGGCAGTGTAATCCTGTAAATAAGACGGTCATTTTAAGACCAATGATGAATACCTTTTCATGAATTATGACTCAGGTCAACGAACCACCAAATATTAATAGAATTATCATTATTATTAAAAAGCGTGGAAACCGCGTGACATGTCGTGTGTTGACCAGTCAAAACGTGTAACCGGTGTATGGTCACACTGTTTATTCATTAATACAGGTTTCATACTATTTTACCTATTCGTTGCCTATATAAGAAAGGGTTGTGGATTATTTCCAGACCAATCGCTTCTTCTTCGCACGACGACGCTCTTGGATGATCGAGAAGTCTTCCTCCTCTAACTTCTCCATCCAGACTCCGATTGTCGATCCGTCAGTGGCTGTAGGATCGTGTCGGCAAGGAGAACACCGTAAACCCTATTATGTTCCCTCTTTTTCGACTTCCCCTACGCAGTTTCCAACTGAGGAGACTGTTGATAATTGATGGGAATGACGGTCTTTGACGAACGACTCTAAAAAGGAATGTTAAACCTATGTTCTTGTATTCTCTTTCCGATCCAACTTCTCCAGTTTTCTTTCCATGCTACGACGTGTGATCACCGTGTTGAGGAAGTTTCTTGTGTTGTCGATTCGTTGGTGTCGCGACGTCCTTGGTGGGTGTAGTCATTCGGGGAGAAGCCTTGTGATCGTGGTGGTCGTCTTCGTAGAGGGACATAGTAACCTTTTAAGGTAGGGATCTCACCTTTGTCTCTCTAATTTGTGTATCATGCGGGGTGGGTATCCTTTTGTTTTCATGAGAAATAGTTGAACCATTAAATAAATATAATAAATGGTTAAAGAATTGGGTTGGGAAGTTAGTGATTGTTGTTACTTTACTTTTTATATCCTTTGATATTATATTTGTGAATTGAATGAGCTTCTACCTACTGAAAATCACGGTCGTTGGGGGCCTTTTCTTACATAATTAAAAGTTTCCCTCTCCTTCTTTATTTTCTTATGGATGGAAGCCTCTGGAATGTTTAAATTGGATAATCACGTAAAGTTGGCTGATTAAATGAAAATCGGTAACCCTTGTTTGATCACCCTGGTTAAAAAAAATGGAATAATGAACATGTGGTTGTTTTCTTGGTTACGTGGCATGTGTTGGGGTTGTTTCTGTGGGTTGTTGTGGATCGGGTGAGTAGCGGGGCTGTAGTTGACTTGGTTGTGGGTTTGCGTGAATGTTGTGTTGGTAACGGACAGTGGGGCTGCAATAAATGGTATTAAAGGGATATTGATGTACGAGTTTCGGTGCGGTTGTGGTTATGGTGGTTGGCAGCGGGGCTGCAGGGTTGGGTTTTTATTTGAACGGGTTATGGTTTGTGATTAATAAATAAAAGTGGAAGAGTTAATTAATGGTGGGGCATGGTATTGAAACGGGAATAATAGTCAATGAGGTTGGTTGTTTGATAACAAGGGCTTGGTTGTGGTGCTCGTGTCTTCCAAACTTGATTTGTGGATGGTAGGGATTTGTTTTACGAACGTTTGGTGTGGTTGGTTGTGGATAGTTGCCCAGTAGTTATGGAACTAAATAAACTAATTTCTACTGAAATGTGAAAACCTAAAGGGGGTTGGGTTTGTTTGTTGTACGCATGCTTCATAGTAGTATTGTCAACGCACATGCTCAGTTTCTCTTTTTAGAAGTCATAGGTTGTGCTGTGAGGTTGGTATATATATATATATATATCTGTATCTTTTGTGTTTTTATCGCACCCCACCCATGTTGAGAACTTAGTGCCGAACACTCCCATTTTATGGGAGAGGGTGTTTTTCCCTTAGTTACTAGCTCCTTCCTGCTCCTTCTCCCCTAGGCTGTGATGGCTTGAGGCGACCTTACACCTAAGACTCTTCGGGTAGGTTTCAATTGGGGTGGTTTTATCCCAAGACTCTTTGGGCAGGTTCTACTATTTCCCAAGAATCTTCGGGATGAGTCCCAGGTGTGTGCGGGCGGGATACGTGGTTGTGAGGCCCAGGTGTGTGCGGGTGGGATACGTGGTTGTGAGGCCCAGGTGTGTGCGGGCGGGATACCTGGTTGTGAGGCCCAGGTGTGTGCGGGCGGGGAGAGTGTGGCATCATCAGGACGTTCATCATTAGGAAGAGCAGCTAACTAAAGGGAAATGGTGCGGGGTACCCAATACTCTTCTTTCTTATGTACTACTACCTGTTGTGCTTGTGTATTGGTGAGTGTGGCTGGTGAGGTTGGGTGGATAGAATTCCTTTCTAGGTTTCTTCTGTTGTTATCAAGGGACATTAGGATGCCTCCCCACTTGTGCATGATAGCTTTAGGTTTCCCTACTTAGTATAGTTGTATGCTCACCCTACGTTTACTTTCAGGTTTCCAGGAGGACTACCAGGGCCGTGCGGGACCCTACTAGTGGGACAATTGGAGTTGTTGCTATTGTTGTACCTTTGTTTTCTTTCGGTATTGTACTTTGAGCTTTATTGAACTTGTACCTTGTTATAAACTATTTAAACATGCATGTGGGCTTGGTTTGGGTTTATTTATATACACCTGTTTCTTTTCCTTTTGGGTGGTTGACTTGTCCTATTTCCCAATCCTAAATAATAATAAAAAAGGGTAATGCATCCCATATTTGTGAGAACTCATACCCTTGGTGCTAGTCGCCACCTCGGGGCTTATTCGAGGCGGGACTCGGAGGTCATTATCTCCCTTTCACCATTGCCAGCTTAGTAGGGGCATCTTTGGTGGGAGGGGGTCGTGACAGAAATCCTTTCATCCATTATTTTATATGGTGATTTAATAGTTCTACTAAAATTTCATTATAAGGACCCAGACTTAAAAAATTACATAATAATGAATTAAATTAATAATTCACATTGAGGTTCTTTTCATGTTTGGAGTTTTAGAGAATTAGGACATAACTATTACATATCAAAAGATTAAAAAGTAGACACTCCAATATAGTTTCAATTTTTTTCACAAAATAAATACTCTTGAACAAAAGAGTCATGTCTAGTTCCTTGTTTTAGACAGTATGACATTTCCTTGATCTCATCCTTGACCCTAATCCACATTATGTCCTGTAAAAAACATTTCGAAAACATGGGATGAGCATAAAAAGCTCAGAAAGGGTTATAACAATACGGAAAGAAAACACGAGTCCATGAATACAAAGGAATCAATGAAATCATACATTACTCATAAAACATAATCAATTTAACATACCTCATTAAATCATATGATTTATGAATAACTCATATAAATCATAATACATAAAGGTAACTTGAGGCATTCATAACATTCTTATGTATGGAGTAACCCTCATGGTTTCGTTTGGAATACTCATCACAGTATATTCTCTAAATCTCTTCAGAGAACCCACAGAGTTTAACTCCTTCGCGTTAACCAATGCATTGGAGAGCTATATCTAACTCACCCACCCTTAGTTTATCATGGAACCACCCGTCTTCATAAACAATGACCAAGAACCTTAACAAAATCGTATCACATAAAACATGCATAAAGGAAGCATAATATTTCCACATTTCAATCACAAAATATCAATAAAACACATTGATATAATCAAAACATTATCAAAAACATTTTCAATACAAAAATGAAATAAAATTAAAACATGTTATTTATTTTTCATTTTAAAAAAAGTTATGTCTTGTAGAGGAATCCGAAACTCAAATAATGGTCACGGCAGCGGAGAAGTCTTTGTCGCCGAATATGTAAGAACAAACATTCCTTCTGTCATTTAGTAAAACGATTCATACAAAAAGATTACTTTTGAATAAATGTAAAAGTCAAAAGGTTTTATACACCGTATAGATGAATTTTGTGTATAAAAAAATATACCTCAATGAAAGGATATTGAGATGAAGTCCCGTACAAAGACGGTATCCTCATATTAACGATAAATCAATTACATAATTTTTGTGTGACAAATATAAATAAACAAAATATAAGTGGATATTAATTGTAAAACAATCAGAGTAATTCACACATATTCATAGAATTACATATTCAATGATTACAAGATTAACCCAAAGGATTGAAATTGAGTTAAGAAGTTCCCTTGCAAGAATTCGACAGACTAAAGGCGTCACTTTAAAATTCGTAATATGAGTTGATGAGAGAGAAAATGGTATCTCATCACTTGGACATAAAATTTACATCAACAAGGATATAGAAGAATATATCCTAACATAATAAGATGTAAATTAAAACACATAACAAAAGAAGTCTTTTAAAAAGAAGAGGGTGGAAGGTTCCCTTACTGATTTGGGTAACTTTTGAAACGTTCACCCCATGAAAGAAAGACCATTCAACATTGATGTAAATACCCATAAAAGAAATTATATTACACATAGAGTATAATAATGGGTAGTACATACACCACTCAAATTAGATAGTGGAAAATGTAGCATAAATCTCACGGGAATAACAGTGAGATGAAAAATCCCTTACGAAAACAAGGCATCCTAACGACACCACTAAAAACATCAAAAAATGGATTTATGAGATCAAGTAGGGTCTCTCATAATATTAAAATAAAAATTACAGTATGAGGAATATAAAATAACATCCCCAAACATAAGAAATATGAGCTTAAAATAAATTACATAAAAGAGAGTACTTAAAAAGAAAGAAAGATGTAGAATCCCTTACGTCATGTCCGACTTGTCTTGTTCATTTCCTTATATTCCTGAATAATAAACTTTTGTCAATTTATAATTTCATAAGGACCTCCTTTAATTTTTTTTATTCAATTAATATCACATATTATAATGTTATAAAAATTAGTTAATTATGTGAGTTCATATCAGACGTTTTTGATGATGTTTGGTTCATGAGTCAAAAAATGAACTTGTTTGAAAAGATTTGTCCATGTAGTTATAAGTACATCATCTACAGAATATTAATAATGGTTTAAATATCATATATATCAAGTAAATATTAATTTTATACTATTCCATAACATTTTCAGATAAAATGAAATGAAATGCGCCGTTCATGGAGACGGTAGGCCGTACGTACGCATGAACACTACTTTCATTTATTTGTCATATTAATGGATTTAAAAATAAATGAAATATATATATAGATATTATAATTACAGTATAATATATATGTTATATAAGTCACATAAGTTCATTAATTGAATTCTTTATACATTCCATGTATTGCATGAAGTAGTCACATCTCTTGATGGGGCGGTAGTCCACACATCCTCATATGAAATTATCGCATTTGCACAACAAGAAAAGCATAAAGGTATGTTTTAAATATAAAATACATAAGCATATATAAAACCTCAATACCATATATATCATTTATAAAATACAGTGACATCATAATGGCCACCATGAGAGGTGTTAAAAGAAGGTTGAACAATAATCATCTCGTGAGGCAATAATTCTGTACCCATAGATATAGAATATTCTTAACCATTAGATGGAGGTGTGTGTAAGTTTAGCTCGAATAATTCTCATAACAACATCCTATTATATTGAAGATACTTGTGTTTCTACAAATGAAAAGAATAAAAAGAGTTTAGGGGGTTGGAGAAGCAAAATAAAACAAAAGTAAATAAGAGAAGACATTACCATTAAATTGGCTAACTCCCTATGGATTGCACCAAAAGGGTTTCTTGATGATATTTTTCCTAAGGTAAGGCTTCTAGTATGAATAACGGGATGTGGAGAGATAAAATGAGCAGAGTTTGGTCAATCCGAAGGCTTGAGAGGTGTGGGTAAGGGGGCAGAGGTGGGGGCCTTTTATAAGAGGGAGGAGGGGCACTCTTGGACAGTCTTGAAAAGTTACTTTATTATAAAATGTTTTTTTGGATATTAAAGGTAAAAAATGAAATATTTAGAGGATAAGGTGATAAGGGTTCTAAATCCACCCATCCAATAGGTTTTTGAGAAGTGTATGTCTTAGATTTTACATTATCGTTTAATTTTATTTAAATCATTCATTAATGAGGTAATCGATGCATCATCATGGTGTCATAAATAAATTAATATATTTATTTTCTAAAAATTATAAAACAAAATACTTTGATGTAGGAAATATTATTATATTTCCAATGGCTATTTATTTTATAAGATATGGTTTACACAGACAATACTAAAAATGTTTTACTTGGGTGATACCTTCTTTGGTTATACTTTCCTTTTAAAAAACATAATATAATAAAAGGACACTATCTCAATAAATTGATTCCATGGGGTACCAAGGTTGGAAAAAGGAATCCCATGGTCGGACATGACACCACCAATATAATTAAGACACATTTTGGGGTCATTTTATATTTTTATGATATTATTTTATTACCCTTAACTACTAGAATACCAATTAAACACGATAATTAAAGATAATTACAGTCATTACTATTCATAATGTCCAAAAAAGAGTCATAATTACATAATTTGGACATTCTGATTCCAAATATTGAATCCATTTTATCAAATTAAACACACATAAATTGTAGTAATTAATTTAAAAGTAAATCCCATTGTCAAAACAAAAGATGGGTTTATAAGAAGTAAAATTTATCAAAATATTGACTTGTTTTTACATCCAAATAAAAAGTTAAATTACATCAAATGAACAAAATTGTATGAAGTGATAAAAATAAAATTCATTCTTACTTTAAAAACAATTAAAATTATAATCTAAATATATAAATAAATCAGATTAAAAGGATGTTTTGAATTAAAATGCTGAATTTTTCACTATTCATTATAAAAATGAACATTACCAGAGAAATACCAAAAATTAACCCGAATCTATATTTGATATTCCAAATTAAAAATTGATTTCCCTTTTAAAAAATTAATAACATATTAGTTTCATTAATAAATTATATAGTTAATTCCCACTGTCAAAACAAATAGCGTGTTTTTAAGAAACAATATCTATCAAAAGATTGACACTTGTTTATGTCCATTTTAAATGTGAAATTAATTCTAATGACCACCATTGGATTTAATGGTAAACATATATTCTAATTACACTTTAAAACCATTAAAAATAAAATCTAACCATGTAATTAAATTAAATGAAAAAGCAGTTTTGAAGTAAAATGTAGTATTTTTCACTATTCATTAAAAAATGATAATTGTTAGAAAAATACCAAAAATTTATCCAAAGTAAATTTCAATGTCCCAATTCTAAAGATTAAGTTTATTTTGACAAATAGAGCTTATAAAATTTTCAAAAGTTATATTTAAAAAAGGTTCTTCTTCAAAAGGCGGTAAACAAATCTTTTAAAAATATTAGAGTATTTATTCTTAAAATTGGATTAATTTTCATTTTAAGCATCTAACATTTATTGGATAAATTTAAAAATATTTAAAAAAACATATGTAATAAATTTTTAGTTATTTATGTTCATTCCATCCATTACAACGGCTAGGAATTAACTATTATTTAAAATAATATTTCTATATTATTAGTGTGCAAAGTAAGATTTCAAAGAAACTCATTGTTGTGTACTGGGTATGCCATTGAGAATAGATATCCATTTAATGTAATATTAACATTTTAGTCACAAATATTGATAAATATGATAATTTCAAATTATTTATTTACCTAGGATGTTACATCCTTCCCCCCTTTTGATAATTTCATCCTTGCAATTTTACAATTGCGCTGGAAACTTCATTGAAAGCCCCACATCGGAAAAAGAGTCAGCAAAACTATCACATTAAAAGAAAGAAAGAGAAGTACAAAGGTCACCCAAGTTAACCCATACTAGGATTTCATGTAGGAAAACATGGATATGTAAGAAAAACAAAGGGTCATGTTCTGATGGAGAGTGATAAAAACATGTTTAGGAGAAAGTTAACCAACAGAAAATCACAAACTTGTGATGGGTTAAACAGTATTTTATTCCCCAGTATGAAATGTTTACATACTACATTTTTGTTTTAAGTTACTTTTCATTGAATAATTTATTTACTATCTTAACCAAATCATAAGGAAACATACTTACTTGTCGTGTGGACTTTCATCTCTTACTAGATTTCTTACACAAACACGTATCTTCTCCAAAAGATGAGTATTTAGGATGACTTGTTCACATTAAGAGTGCTATAAAAAATTTCTAGAGAATACAATAATCCACCAAAGAGAACTATATATTTTCCATGTCTTTAGACCAAAACCAAAACCAAAATCGTTAGTACAACATCAGATAATACCCAAAAAGGATAATCCTTTATAAAAAGAAAATCTATTCTTAATCTCCAAAATTTGTCCAACAAAACCCAAAGTTCAACAAAGACCATTTGATAAACAATTGTACATAAAACACTTCAAAGTAAACGAAACTAATATTGAAACCCAAATCTTTGATGGATTTAATCACATAGTCTTCCAAGGTAAATATTAACATTTATCTCCAAATAACATCAGTTTCTCTAAAAGTATCATATTGAAAAGTAATTAACCTAATCATATATCCTCCGTGATAGGTCAATAATTTCCTAAATAACCCAAAATCAACTTATTCTTGAATTATAAAATCATATAACTAAAAAGAATTTATCATACTAACTAGGGACATCACATAGTCTAGTGGTAGTCGATAAATACTAGTTGCACTTTGGTTGTGGGTTCGATTCCCACAGCTTTGTCTGACGCGACAGGTTGTCACATGTTCTGCATGTTGTCCTTTTTCCAAAAATATATAATTATTAAAACATTCCCCCAAAAGAGATAAAATAAACATAACATAATTTAACCTAATGTTTATCTCATGCCTTTCATTTTCCGTCATAACATATAATAACCCATAATTACTTCAAAAGTAAGGATCATATAAACCCCAATGGTTACCTTTATAACTATTACCTGAACTTCCACATCGAGTTGGTTCTCTCATACATGATGCATTAGAGAACTCAACAAGGTTCAAGTTGTTAATCATGGATCCTTGATAGTTGGTTTTGAATAACCATAAGTTTTCTCATTGAATTTCCCATTTCATCCAGTCTCTTAATCAGAGAACCACTATAGTTTCCTTCAAACCCATTGTCACTTTGGTGCCTGCTAGATCCATCCATATACTAAAACCAGAAAGATCAGTGAGAGTATATCAAAAAATTCATCATTTACTGATGAGGAAGATAAACAACATGATATACTTACCCAAGTTATCTCAATATCATTCCAACTTTCAAAAAAAACAATGACTCTATCTAATATACTAACCATTGTGGTTATACACAACTTGTCACTTATGCTTAACGAACACTCTATCCCCTAATGTTATCCAAACTGACATTTGATACCAGCTATAAGGACCCATCCTTAAAAATTACATAATAATGACTTAAATGAATAATTCACATTGAGGATCTTTTTAGGTATAGAGTTTTAGAGAATTAGGACATAACTATTACATCTCAAAAGATTACAATGTAGACACTCCTACTTAGTTTCCCTTTTCTCACAAAATAAAAACTCTTGAACAAAAGTGTCATGTCTAGATCCTTGTTTTAGACAACATTACATTTCCATGATCTCATCCTTGACCCTAATCCACTTTATGTCTTGTGAAAAACATTTCAAAAACATGGGATGACCATAAAAAAGCTCAGTAAGGGTTATAACAATACGGAAAGAAAACACTAGTCCATGTATACACTAAAATCAATGAAACCATACATTACTCATAAAACATAAGCACATTAACATACCTCCTTAAATCATAAGATTTATGAATAACTCATAGAAATCATAAGACATAAAGGTAACTTGAGTCATTCATAGCATTCTTACGTAGGGAGTAACCCTCATGGTTACGTTTGGAATAGTCATCACAGTATATTCCCTAAATATCTTCAGAGAAACCATAGACTTTAACTCTTTCACGTTACCCAATGCATTGGAGAGCTATATCGGGCTCACCCGCCCTTAGGTTATCATGGAACCACCCATCTTCATAAATAATGACCAAGAACCATAACATCATCGTATCACATAAAACATGCATAAAGGAAACATAACATTTCAACATTTCAATCACAAGATATCAATAAAACACATTGATATAATCAAAACATTATCAAAACCATTTTAAATACCAAAATGACATAAAATTAAAACATGTTTTTTATATTTCATTTTAAAAAAAGTTATGTCTTGTAGAGGTAGCTGAAACTCAAATAATGGTCACAGCGGCGTAGAAGTCGTTGTCGGCGCATACATAAGACCAAAAATTCCTATTTTCGTTTAGTAAAAAGCTTTGTACAAAAATATTACTTTTGAATAAATGTAAAATTAAATAGGTTTTATACACCGTATAAAAGAATGTTGTGTATAAAACAAAATATACCTCAATGAAAGGATATTGAGACGAAGTCCCGTACAAAGACGATATCCTTATATTAAGGATAAATCAATTGCAAAGTTTTTGTGTGAAAAATATAATAACAAAAAATATAAGTGTATATTAATTTTAAAACAATCAGAGTCATCCACACATATTCATAGAATGAAATATTCAAGGCGTACAAGTTTAACCCAAAGGATTGAAATTGAGTTCAGATGCTCCTTTGTAAGAATTCAACAGACAAAAGGTGTCACTTTAAAATTTAGAAAATGAGTTGATGAGAGTGAAAATGGTATCTCATATCTTGGACATAAAATTTACATCAACAAGGATATAAAATAACATATCCCAACATATTAAGATGTAAATTAAAAGGCATAACAAAAGAAGTCTTTTAAAAATAAGAGAGTGAAAGGTTCCCTTACTGATTTGGGTAACTTTTGAAACGTTCACCCCATGAAAGAAGGAACATACAAAGTTGACGTAAATACCCATAAAAGAAAGTATATTACAAATATAGTAGAATAATGGGAAGTGCATACACCACTCAATGTAAATACTGGAAAATGTAACATAAATCTCATGGGAAAAACAGTGAGATGAAAAATCCCTTACAAAAATTTGGCATCCTAACGACGCCACTTGAAACTTACAAAAATGGATTTATGAGATCAAATAGGGTCTCTCATAATATGAACATAAAAATTAAATTATGAGGAATATAAAATAACATCCCCAAACATAATAAATATGACCTTAAAAGAAATGACATAAAAGAGAGTACTTAAAAAGAAAGAGAGAGGTAGGATCCCTTACCTCAAGTCCGACTTGTCTTGTTCATTTATTTATATTCTTGAATAATAAACTTTTGTCAATTTTTAATTTATTAAGGACCTACTTTAATTTTTATTATTCAATTCATATCACATATTATAATGTTATAAAAATTAGTTAATTATGTGAGTTCATATCAGACGTTTTTGACGATGTTTGGTACATGAGTCAAAAAATGAACTTGTTTGAAATGAATTGTCCATGTAGTTATAGGTACATCATCTCCAGAATAGTAATAAGGATTTAAATATCATATATATCCCGTATTTATTAATTTTAGACTATTCCATAACATTTTCAGATAAAAAGAAATGAAATGCACCGTTCATGGAGACGGTAGCCGTACGTACGCATGAATGCTACTATCATTTCTTTTTCATATTAATGGAATTAAAAATAAATGAGATATATATTTATATATTATAATTACAGTATAATATATATGTTATATAAGTCACATATGTTCATTAATTCCATTCTTTATACATTCCATGTATTGCATGAACGTGTCACATCTCTTGAGGGGGCGGTAGTCCACGCATCCTCATATGAAATTATCGCATTTGCACAACATGAAAAGAATAAATGCATGTTTTAAATATAAAATAAATAAGAATATAGAAAACATAAATACAATATATAACATATATGCAATACAGTGACATCATAATGGCCACCATGAGAGGTGTTAAAAGAAGATTGAACAATCATCGTCTCGTGAGGCAACAATTCTCCACCCACAAAAACAGTATGTTCTTAACCATTAGATGGAGGTGTGTGTACGTTTAGCTCAAATAATTATCATATAAACATCCTATTATATTGAAGATACTGTTTTTTCAACAAATGAAAGGAATAAAAAGTGTTTAGGGGATGGAGAATCAAAATAAAACAAAAGGACATAAGAGAAGACATTTCCTTTAAATCGGGTAACTCCCTTTGGTTTGAACCAAAAGGGTTTCTTAAAGAGCTTTTTTTCTAAGGTAAGGCTTCTAGTATGAAGAGAGGGATGTGGATTGATAAAATGAGTATAGTTTGGTAGAGCCAAAGGCTTGAGATGTGTGGGTATGGAGGTAGAGGTGGGGGCCTTTTATAAGAGGGAAGAGGGGCACTCTTGGAAAGTCTTGAAAAGTTACTTTATTATAAAATGGTTTCGGATATTAACGGTCACAAAATGATATATTTATAGGATAAGGTGATAAGGGTTATAAATCCACCCATACAATAGTTTTTTGACATGTTTAGGTCTTAGATTTTACTTTATCATTTCATTTTATTTAAATCGTTCATTAATGACGCAATCACTGCATCATCATGGTGTCATAAATAAATTAATTTATTTAATATCTAAAAATTATAAAAAAGATACATTGATGTAGAAATATTTTTATATTTCAAATGACTATTTATTTTATAATATATAGTTTAAAAAGACAAAACTAAAAATGTGTTACTTGGGTGATACCTACTTTGGTTATATTTTCCTTTTAAAAAACATAATATAATAAAAGGTCACTATAACAATAAATTGATTCCATGGGGAACCAAGGTTGGAAAAAGGAATCCCATGGTCTTCCAAGACACCACCAATTTAATTAAGAAACATGTTGGGGTCATTTTATATTTTTATGATATTATTTTGTTACCCTTAACTACAAGATTACCAATTAAACACGATAATTAAAGATAATTACAATCATTACTATTCATAATGTCCAAAAACAAAAGATTCATAATTACATAATTTGGAACTCCTGATTCAAAATATGGAATCCATTTTTTCAAATTCAACACATATAAATTTTAGTAATTAATTTAAATGTAAATCCCGTTGTCAAAACAAAAGACGGGTTTTTAAGAAGTAAACTTTATCAAAAGATTGACTTGTTTTTACATCCAATTGAAAAGTAAAATTACTTACAATGAACAAAATTGAATTAATTGATAAAAATATACTTCAATTATATTTTAAATACAATTAAAATTAAAATCTAACTATATAAATAAATTGGATTAAAAGGCAGTTTTGAATTAAAATGCTGAATTGTTCACTATTCATTAAAAAATGAACATTATAAGAAAAATACCAAAAATTCACCCTAAGATGTATTTGATATTCCAAATTCAAAAATGATATCCATTTTACCAAATTAAAAACATATAAGTTTCATTAATATGTTATATAGTTAATTCCCGCTGTCAAAACAAATATCTTGTTTTTAAGAAACAATATCTATTAAAAGATTGACACTTGTTTATGTCCATTTTCAATGTGAAATTAATTCTAATTACCACCATTGGATTAAATGGTAAAAATATATTCTAATTACACTTAAAAAAAATAAAAATATAATCTAACCATATAATTAAATTATATGAAAAACCAGTTTTGAAGTAAAATGCAGTATTTTTCACTATTCATTAAAAATGAATATTGTCAGAAAAATACCAATAAGTTATCCAAGTAAATTTCAATGTCCTAATTCTAAAGAATAAGTTTATTTTGACAAATAGAGCATATAAAATTGTCAAAAGTTAGATTTAAAAAAGTTTCTCTATCTAATGGAGGTAAAACAATCTTTTAAAAATATTAGAGTATTTATTCTTAAAATTGGATTCATTTGAATTTTAAGCCTCTAAAATTTATTGTATAAATGTAAAAATATTTAACAAACATATGGAATCATTTTTTAGTTAATTATATTCATTACATCCATTACAATGGCAGGGAGTTAACTATTATTTAAAATAATATTTTTATATTATTAGTGTGCAAAGTAAGATTTCAAAGAAACTCGTTGTTGTGTATTGGGTACGCCATCAAAAATATCATTTCATTTAATGTAATATTAACATTTTATTCACAAATATTGATAACTATGATAATTTCATATTATTTATTTACCTAGGATGTTTCATTCATGATATGAAGGAATTCATTGATCCAGAATAAAAAAGTTTGTTTATCTTTCTTGAATGAATAACTAGCGTACATGTTACCACATCATTTTTTGGGATTCACATCAATGGTATTGATGCCAAAAACTATCCCATGCTACTATTGAGTTTTTTCTTTGTCTCTTAAAACAGTATTCTTAGTACATTGGTTTGAAAACATCCATGGTTCCTTACATTTGTAGTAATGAACAATACATTGAGGGTTGATCAAAGAATTCTTTTCCTCTGCTGTAGTAGTAGGTCTTCCCCAGTCAGAAATCACTAGCTAGGTACCTTTCCTTACCTCAGCTAAGGAAATTATTCATACCCCTCAAGAAATTTCCCCTGTTATTCTTTCGGCACATTTGACAAGTGTGGTGATGGAATTTCATGGAACCATATGATCTCTCAATAATACCACCAGAATTGATCTCTATTTATTATCCCCATGATATTCATAAGTTTTCACAATCTATATTTCAACATTTAGGCGACATCAGAAAATTTTATCATAGCTATCAAAGTCATAGATCGCCATCGATTTATATAAACTAGGTTTTATCCCAGTAAAGAAGTAGACAACCTTAAATTCAGAGGTAACGACAAAACCTGAGCCACATAGTCCAAACCTTATAATGTTTTCCTTGTACAACTTGATAGATTCATCATCCTTTTTCATGAGGGAAATGGAATCCCTTCCCATTTTAAGAAAGATATTTCAAGGACAATATTAATCAAAAAAATTCGGAAATTCTTCCACACCATGGCTTCCATCTCTTCTTTGGGTTTATTTTATTTGATCAATGTAAAAAATTGATCAGATTCACCTTCTTTGTGATAAATATTCAAAATTACCTTAACTTGTATGGTGAATTTAATTATGGAGATTATATTTTTAAAAGAGTTTATCCATTGTTTGATGATTAATTGATGAGATAATCAATTGAAAGTATGAGGCCTTTGATGCATAAAGCTCTCAATTTTATCATGTTCTCTCTTAGAAGGGATTGGTGCTCTTCCTGATCCTATTTTTTAAAATATGAGATATCTAAGAGATTATCATCATGATTTTTGCAATTCCTTCTCCCATTATATTGAGTATCTCATTGGTGAAGTCATCACATTTCTATTCTCATTGATTTTTACCCAATCCCTCCTATTTATGGCCATTTTCTTGAAGAAAAGGAAAAGTAGGGATCATTAGTTTCAAAATATTTATCACATAAAAGAGAATCTAATTAAATTAAAGGGCTAAATTATAAATTACATTTATTTACTTAACATATGAATTTCTAGGCTTCAAACTATGTTATCCATGATTTAATTCATAAAATTTATTATTATTGGATTTTTTTCTAGCATAAAAATGGTTCATAATTAGATTACTATTTACAAAAGAATATACCCTGAGAGTGTCAAACTGGGTGCATAGTAATGCCCATTGTCATATACTAGGTTACCAAGAGTGTGGCCTGGAACACTTGGTTGGACTTGTTACTCCTAGGTACATCTATCCCTAAATCTTATCCACATGTAGTATCCAGACATGAATATATTTTCTAAATAAAACACTTTCTATATACTCACCAAATTGTTTGGGATTCATTCATATAATTAGTCTTATCTAATTTTTTTTTCTATAGTTTTCTAATCCTATTTCCAAATAAAACTAAAATTTTAATTTAGTACCAATTATAACAAGAAAACTATTTACTTCACAATAATACATGATTTGTTTTTATAAAATTACATATAATAAAAACCCAATGATCAAGAAGTATAGTGTATTTGAGAATTAGGAACATTTCATTATAACTTTATACATGAATTAAAATATCTTTATGGAAAACATCATTAACATGTTTCAGCCTAAAACTGTATTAGATAACCTAAGGAAATACATAAGAAAGGGGTGATCCATAAATCCTAGTAAGGGAATTAACATGGAATAATATGAAGATAATAATACAAGATAGACAAATCATATCAATGAGGAATAATGGAATATGAGTAATAAAGAATGACATTGAATTACAATCATAACACGGTAAATGTGGTAATAACAGAAAACACGGCATCATAAACATATGTCAAGGATAAATCGCCCAGACATCATAGTGGAAAATGTTCCATAATGAAATCAGGTACACCCCTGTCCCAATATGACATATTGTATCTCCCCATGATTTCCGAGTATGTTTTTTAAATAAACTCAATATCTTTTGTTGTACACTACACTAAGATACGATTGTGATACACACAACACCGTCTTAGCTTACGATACACGCAACACTGAGTTCGAGCACATGATGACCTATCATACTAGCCATTTAAAAAGTGGTTATGAATTTTATTAACCCAATTTTGAATAATATATATCCCATTAAATTTAAAAATTAATCTTTTGGGTTTCTTAGGCATAATATAAGGACAGATGCAATTTTCATATAAAAGAAGTGTTTTAAAAAACACTTTCCACTGTTTAATAGAAAACACTATTCAAATACAATTTTTGAAACATTTATATATTAAATTGGAAAAAATAACTTCTTCTTTTTCAGTTTGGCATAAAAAATTAGGTTGGATAATGTATTGGTATTTTGTATAATAAAATCAATATTTTAATGAATAGTGGGAAAGACTGCATTTTAATTCAAAACTGCATTTCCCCTTATTTATCTATATAGTTTGATTTCAATTTTAATTGGTTTAAAAGTTTAATTGGATTATTTTAATCATTTATTCCAATTTTGGTTATTGGATGTAATTTCAAATGGAAATGGACATAAAATCATATCAATATTTTGATGGTTTTACTTCTTAAGAAACTTATTTCTGGTATTGACAATAAGAATTAATTTTAAAATAATTTTCTCAAATTTTGTGTTTTCAATATGGAAAAATGGATTCATTATTTGGATTTATAAGGTCCAAATTTTGAAAATACAGACCCATTTTTTTTGGGCATTATGAATAATAACATTAGTAATTATTTTTATTTACTATGGTTAACAGGTTAATCAGGTAAATAAGGGTAATCACA
Organism: Viscum album; assembly: GCA_963277665.1. Taxonomy (NCBI): domain Eukaryota; kingdom Viridiplantae; phylum Streptophyta; class Magnoliopsida; order Santalales; family Viscaceae; genus Viscum; species Viscum album. The sequence continues at coordinate 517,698,124 of OY728135.1, read as the reverse complement.
TTATTTTATAATAATATAAATCAAACCTGACACGTATCCTAATCCTATATAATGATATATTTTAGAAAACTAGCATCCTTAGGTTGATTTTAGGATCCCATGGAGCCACTTGGGTGTGATAATGACCTTTTAAAATATTTAATTTAAGGAAAAGGGAAATATAACTTAAACCTGTGTCTCTTGACTAAAAATATTACTATTTGGTTTATATAAATGTTCTCTTAGATTGTAAATAGTAATTATAAATCGAAAAATATTTAATATATATTTGTATTTTATTTATAATTTTTAGACATTAAATAAATACTCTTATTTTTGACACAATGATGATGTAGTGATTTTCTTTTTTAAAGAATGATTGAAATAAAAGATACTATAATTATTAAAATAAATGTAATTTGAGATTTTTTATTCCATAAAATATTTTTTGGATAAAATTGAAATGTTATATAGGTGCTATTTATTTTTTTTAATGAAATAAAGTATTTATGAATACAAAAAGAAATTACTAAATAGTGTCAAAATTGACAAAAATGAATTAAAAACCTATTTTAGTAATTAATAGAATATGCATAAAAATATAATGTTAGTAAAAATGACTTATATAGTGTTAAAAATTACATTAATGATCGATTTTAGGTTCAATTTGAATTTTATATTATATATTAACAATTTATTGTACAAACACAAGAAGACATGTTAAGAGTTTACTTATTTAACTATTGGTTAACATCAAAATATAAGGTTAAATTAATGACCGAAACATCTCTAAAACTTATTGGATGAGGGGATTTCTACATATAATCATCTTATAATATATTTAAATCAATTTCATTCATTTTAAATAAAAATTTAATTTAAAATAAATTAATATTTCAATATATTCCTAAAGTGTCCCTCACCACTCCAACAAAAGAGTACTTATCCTTTTCATTTATTCACACATCCAAAACAAATTGTCTCAGAAAAAACATAACAAAATATCATCCAAAATTTATTATTTTCATCATAGAGTCCAACCCTTGGGAATAAAACCAACTTAGGGAGTCCTTTTGCGCAAATCAAAAGGAGACACCTGGAGAAGAGGTAATTGTTTTATCCCTTCTTTCAAAGTTATTTTCTTCTTCTACTTCCTCTTCCTAAGTTGTTACCATACTAAAATATTAACTCCATAATCAAATATTTGATCAGATTTGTTATTAGTATAGGAAAATTTTATTCCTCCTTTTAACCATCCAATGAAAAACAATATCACCATGTGTGCGTACATACGACTTATCGTCTCCACGCCGTGGTGCAATCTATTTTTTTTATATAATAAATTTTGACGAGTATAATGATGAATATAAATGACTTAAATAATGATTATAACATGATATTATTTCTTTAAAATTCATATTTCATCCAATTCCATTCCATTTAACTATGAAGGAGATGACACTGTCACTAGTGTTTACGTACGACTTACCGTCTCCACAAAGCGATGAGAATCATCTTACACATTCACCATCAAAGAATGATTATAAAAATATATATATTATGACTAATTATTAAATATATTACCTAATTAGGATACTTAATAATATATATATATATAAATATATTTCATTCACTTACTTCCATTCAATATGACATGAAAACTAAAAAAATGTTCATTTGTACATACGACCTACCATCTCCATGAATGGTGTATTACATTTCAATTATCTATCTTTTATATGTATTTATATTATGAATATATATGATATATAAAATATATTATACATTATGGATGTAATTAAATCATGAACTAATTAATATTATCAATAACAACAAGTCAAAACACAAACAAAGCGATTATTACCTGAAATGTTGCATTAACCTGTAATTGATAATAAAAAGGTAATATAATGTCACAAAATAATAATATATGATATCAAAGATTTTATTAATTTAATCTTATATAATATAATAATATGTTTAAAAATATTATACATCTCTTTCAGACATGTATGATGAATATCAAACCAATGGTAAGGGTTAATTTTGCAATCTCATTATTATCCAAGATTGTTTATGCCTATGTATTTGCAAGGAAATATTTATCATCCATGTTCATTTTTTCAAAAGGAATATTTTTGTGCTTTTATGTAAGGTAATATTCTTTTTGATTTTTCTCATTAATGTCCATGTTTTCAAAATGGGTTTAAGGATTTATTTACCCAGACATGAACGTTTTAAAATGTTAATTCCATTAAAAGATTAAAATTAGAATGGGACCATTTTATTAAAAAATCACCATTAAATTCCTTTATTTATAAACTATATGAATTTTAATGTATTAAATGTAAAAAATGGATATTTCCACCCAACGGTTTAAAGGAATTTTTTAAAATATTTTCAATTATGTCAACATCCTTTCATGGATTTTATGATTATCCGAGCTTCACATATTATTATACAATCGTCTATATTGTAGTGATGGGTTTATGATATATTTTGATATGGATGTGCTATGTTTATACCATTCAGGTTTTATGGTTAAAGTCTTAACATTTAATATGCTAGTTTTAATATGAATACTTATGTTATGATTCACCAATTTCATAAGAGGAAATCATTGGACTTAATAAGTGATGGGAGAGGCCTGATATAGCCCCTAGATGCATCAGTATTTCTCATGATACAAAGTACTATCTTGAAATAAGGTCTTGATAGAATATTAATGTATGGTCGTGGAATGAGGCCTGTTCATAGTGGTTAAAATTTATAGAATTATGCATTCCCTCATTGTGAGATTAGTTATTGATTTTAAATGTGATTATTTGACAAGTAGAATATCAATGTGACTGTTTAAATTAAATAATCATATTTATAAATGCCATATTATGATAAATATATTGTTTTAAAAGGATTGTGGTTTAGTTTTGTACCTTTCCTTAAAAGTTAATGCTTATTTGTTTATAGTGTCTGCTATATTTTTTATCCTTACTGATCATCTGAGCTCGACCCTTTCTTATGTATTATTTTCCTAGGATTTCAAGAAGTGTTTTATGATTGATATGTTGGGTTAATCTAGGGTAATAATGATTTTATAAAATGAATATCTATTCTTTGTTTTATGTTAGAAATTATAATGTAAATGTCATGTATGTAATATATTATTGAATACTATAAAAATGGTTGGTCCTTCAGGATTTGATTATTTGTAATCATGCCAATATATTAAAATAATTCTCTAGATACGAGATTATGACATGAGGGAATTTATGTTTTTATCAAAAGAAGTTTTTAACATCCTTGGAAAAAGATTTAGAAAACTTATATTCAAGATCATAACCCTTAGATAGTCTTTGGGGACATGAATAGAATAACCCCTATAATTTTGGTAATGCCCATGGACAACCTATTATTAAATCTATTATGTTTATTATTTAATGTACTTTACCTTGATTATTTGGTTTTCATAAATGATATTTGTTTCTCACATTGTGCTTTATGCTCTTAGTTGATGGATAAAACCATAAGTAAATCGATTAACATTGGCTTTGATGGAACATCTGGTGATTTTGTGAAGAAATATTGGATAATGACTAGAGAGAAAGATATTTTGATTTTTCCAGACTAGTTACCATGATATATGATTAATAACATTATCATTGATTACATTATGAACAAATTTTGTAATAAGAAGATGATTTTTTATAAATGTTCAAATTTTAAGATGTATGGATGAATGAATATTTGGCTTTCTATATGTCAATAAGAAGTGATGAAGATCTTTGATGAATACCTCAAATAGAGGGGAAGATGTTATCTCTTTATGAAAGAGGTCATAGAGTTACCAATTATTATAGAGTTAAATGTGTCTTCTATGGAAACCATGGGCATTTCATAATTTAATTCCCAGACATAAGAATCTAATTATAAACCAAGGAAGTAAATATTAAATTCCAACCATTAAATTGGGAGGATTTAAGTATTTATGTATTTAGATCCATGAAATATTAATAGTGAATTATATAACAATTATTCGGTTTATGTTTTTCACTAAGGATTTTCTAGAATATGTTGAATAGTTATAATGGACATGAAAATTAATTTAAGGGTAAGATTATATTTGGAGGACATATGATTAAGGTAAAGATAGCCCTTAATATGTTTCTTATGTTAATATAATGATGTTTGGATAAATATATGTAGGATATGAATTGGTAATGTGGGTAATGTTAGTCTCTTGAGAACTGATTATGGATTTTATGACAAGAGGGTTATGCTATAATGTATGAAGTATACAACTTTTTGGGAAATAAAGAATAATCCAATATATTTTGGATCAAGTAAACACATATATTTTCAATATGGATATCTGATAATTCTGGTTGGTATAGTGACCCAATATAATAAATGATGAAGGTGTTCAAATGTTTGGAATGTGACAACTAAGAGCCCCCTATGATATTTGAGAGATAAATGATAAGACGATTTGGTCTACCTCTTTCAAAAGTTGTAGATTTTTAGTTTTTTTAAGTATTGTACGTTTATCCATTCATGGATATTATAATTTATACTCCAATTTATGTTTGTTAGAATAATGTATTATCTCACAGTAGATGGACTTATACATATGTGGTAACCTATGCTAAAAATTTTATTTGATATAGACTAAATGACCTATCATTCTATTTATGGATCACATGATCTTCCAAAACTTCAAAAATGTCAAATTCAAATTCATTTCTTTGAATAATAAATGAAGTTGTAGTTGTACAAGGCAGGACCAACGATAACATTGTAATAAAATCATGAAATTATTTTTTCTCTTGTTCTTAAAATTTAGGGAAAGTAAATTGAAAACCAAAATTATTTCCTATTACATTATTTTTTGATGAATCAAATGGACCATTGGATCATCACATAATTATACCTTTTTAGTTGTTAACCTTTTCCTAATCATATTCTCTACTGCTCTCTATTAGAACATGATCGATAGTTTTTTCCATCCATATCCATATTTTTTACATGGAATCATAGTATATGTTATCTCTAGTAACCTTTTAGTTTCTTGACTCTGTTTCAATGTACAATTTTTATCGCCCAATTTTTCCGATGTGGGATTGCAATAAAAGGGATTTTGAATAATAAATCCTTAGTTACCAGACCAAAATTTGAAATTTATGAGGATGTAATTTATTGAAGGAGGTGGTAATGTAACACCCCAATATTCCATGGTATTTATTTTAAATAAATTAAATAGATTGTGTTGTATGTTACACAAAGATAAGATTTCAACACAAAAAACATTGTCTTAGTTTGTGCTACATGCAACACAGAGTTCGAGCGCAACTTGTCCTATCAAACTAGACGTGTAAAAATAGGTTATGAATAGTATTAACCAAATTTTGAATTCTATATATATAACATATAATTTTATCAATCATATTATTGGTTTTTTATATATAATATAATAACAAATTCAATTTTTCATATAACAGATGTATTTTTAAAAAATTTCCATTTTCCTCACTTTTAATGGTTAACCATTTTAAAATATAATATATTACACTTTAATATTTTAAATAGGAAAAAATGAAATTATTAATTATATGTGTTACATAATTATTTACTTTAAGTTATTTTTTTGTATTTTTTTTATAAAATCAATATTTTAATGAATAATGAGAAATACTGCATTTTAATTCAAAAATTCATTTTCATAAAATTTATCTATATAGATAGTTTTTCATTTTAATTTGTTTTAAATTTTAATTGGATTTTGTTTTTATTATTTAATTTAAATTTTGTCATTGGATGTAATTTCTTAATAACATTGTAGATAAACACATGTCAATCTTTTGACAGTTTTTACTTCTTAAAAACCCACTTTCTGGTTTTGACAATAGGAATTAATTTAAAATTAATTTATTCCAATTATGTGTTTTGAATTTGAAAAAATGGAATAAATATTTGCAATAATAAGTAAAAAATTTGATAAATAGGTACCTTTTATTTTTGGACATTATGAATAGTAACTTAAGTAATTATTTTTATTTGCCCCGGTTAAAAGGTAAATCAGTTAAATAAGGGTAAAAAAGTATTATAAAAATATAAGACTACCATAACACATGTCCTAATCATATTAGATAATATATGTATGACCATGAGAATCTTTATGTCGATTTAGGACCGCATGGAGCCACATGAGTGTGATAACGATCTTTTGTAATGATTAATTTAAAGAAAATTAAAATATAACATAAACATGTATCTCTTAACTAAAGCAATTCTAATTTTTTTTATATTAATGATATCTTATACTGTACATATTAATTATAAATATAATAGTATTTCATATATCATGGCATTTAAAAAATAATTTTTAGACATTAAATAGATAAATATATTGATGAAACAATAATGACGCAGTGATTAACTTATTAATGAATGAATGAAATAAATGATATTATAATTATTAAAATAAATATAATTTGAGAGTTTTGCAAACATAAACGAATTTTTTTGGATAAAGTGACATTTCATGTAAAATTTAATGTTTTTTTAAAGGAATGAAGTTTTTATGACTTTTCAAAGTATCAATTACTATATAGTGTCAAAATTGACATAAATGAATTTTTTAAACAAACAATATTTTTGTAAATGTAATAATAGTCATAAAAATATAATATTGGGCCACATGACTTAGATAGTCTTAAAATTTTCATTAATTATCCACATGAGGTTCTATTTTCATTTTATAGTAACTATATTAACTATATATTATACAAATACAAGAAGACATGGTAAGAGTCACCTTATTTAACAAAGGGTTAAATCCAAAAGATAAGGTTAAATTTAGGACCAAACCCTATCTAAAACATACTAGAAGAGATTATTTCGTCAATTACTCATCTTGTACTGAAAATAAATAACTTTTTAGCCATTATAATTCGAAAATAAATTAATAATAATTTAATATTTCAAGACATTCCTAAATTGTCCCTCATCTCTACTATAAAAGGACACTTCTCCTTCTCTTTCATTCACATCTCCAAAGCCCTTTGGCTATGAAAAACCCTAAAAAAATCTCCTAAAAACATCCCTAACATCATCCTAGAGAAATCCCTTTAGGAATAAAACCAACTATTGGATTCATTTTGTGAATATAAGAAAGAGACACTGAAAGAAGAGGTAATCCTTTTATCCATTTCCTTCAAAGTTATTTTATTCTTCTACTTTCTCTTCCTAAGTTGATACCATAATAAAATAATAAATCCATAATATACTATATTATGTTATTTTATTATGATTACGGGATAACTATACTCTTCCCTTAACCCATCACATGAAAAACAATATCACCATACGTGTGTACATACAGCTTACCATCTCCGCATTGTTGTGTAAATTGTTCTTCATCTATAGTTTATTTTTATGGGTATAATGATGAATATAAATAACTTAAATAATAAATACCACATGATATAATTTATCTAAAATTCATATTCCATTCAATTCCATAAAAATTAACCATTTAGAAAATGAAATTGTTGCTTATGGATACGTACGACTTACCGTCTCCAAAGCACGATGAGACTCATCTTCCACGCTCACCCTCCAAGAATGACTATAAAAATATGTATATTATGAATAATTAGGAAATATATGAAATAATAAGACTACTAGAATTATACATATATATGTTTGTGTGTATATATTTCATTCGCTTACTTCTACTCAATACGATAAGAAAATGGAAACAACAATCATTGGTATGTACGTCCTATCATCTCCGTGAATGGTGTATTCCATTTCATATATCTATCTTTTATATAAATTAAAATTATTAATATATATGATATATAAATCATATTATACATTCTAGAAGTAACTAAATAATTGTCTATGTAATATGATCAAGAATAACATGACAAAACACAAACAAAACGATTATTACACGAAATGTTGTATTAATGTGGAATTATTAATAAACTAGTATTATAAAGTCATACAAGGATCATATATGATATCATAAATAATATTATGAATCATATAAGGTAATAATATGTTCTAAAACAATAGAGAAGTGTTTCATACATGTATAGAGAATAGTAGACCTTAGGTAAGGGTTAGTTCCTCAATCTCATTATTATTCGAGATTGTTTATCCGTATGTATATATTGAGAAAAAATTATCATCTATGTTCATGTTTTTAAAAAGGAATATTTCTAATGTTTTATATGAGGTACTCATTTTCAGAAGCATCATTTTAAATTTGTTAAAGATTTATTCTTCTACATCTTTATCATTAATATCCATGTTTTCAAAATGGTTTTGAGGATTTATTTATATGGTAATTAATATTTTAAAATGATAATTCCATTAAAAGGATTCATAGTGGTATGTGACAATTTTATTCAAAAATCTCTTTTAAATGTATTCTTTTTTAGATTCCACGAATTATAATTCTTTCAAATTAAAAAATGTATATTTCTCTCAAAAATTTATTGAATTTATTAAATTTTATTAATCTATGTCAAAATCATGTAGTGGATTTTATTCTAATATGAGGTTTACTTATTATGATACAATTCTCCGTATTGTATTGAAAGTTTTATAATATGTCTTAACATGGATGTTCTATGTTTATAGCATTAATGGTTTATAGTAAATTATTAAGATTTATTATACTGGTTTTAATATAAATGTTAATGTAATGCTTTACCCTTTTCATAAGGGTAATGCATTGGACTTAGTAAGTGATGGGTGAGTCCCAATATAGCCCCTATATTCATCAGTAGGTCTAATGAGACAATCTAGTTTCTTGACACAATGCCTTGAAAGAATACTTGTGTATGACCTCGGCATGAGGCCATGGTATAGTGGTTATGATGTCTGTCATTATGAATTCCCTCATTTTGAGATTAGTTATTGATTTACATATTATTATTAAACTAGTAGAATATCCATGTGAATGGTTAGATGAAATATTTTTTTATTTATTCATTTCAGATTATACTGAGTATAATGTTTTAAAAGGCTTTTTTTAGTTTTTTACATTTCCTTAAATGTATACACTTGCTTTTTTTAATGTTTTCACTATATTGTTTATCCTTAATGAGCATCTAGGACCACCCCTTTCTTATGTTTTATTTTTCTAGGATTCCAATTTAGTTTTCTTATGATTGATTTTAGGGTAAATCTAGGGAAATAATGGAATTTTCAAATTATTGTCTATGTATTTTTTAATAGAAAGTGTAATTTAACATTCAAGTATTTATTCTATTTTCCATTTCTATAAAACTAATCGGTACTTCAATATTTGATTCCATGTAATCATGAAAATGTATTAAATTAACGCACTAGATTCAGGCTTCTAGGGTCTGAGCATTAAAATTGGTAACAATTGAAGTTTAGAAACAACCTTGGAAATAGATTTAGAAAACTACTATTAGGGATAAAAACCATAATATATACTTTGAGTATAAGTATATAAGAACTCCCTATAATTTTGGCAATGATCATGCATATCATAGTATTAAACCAATGATGTTATTGATTGATAGGGTCTTACCTTGATTATGTGGTTTTCTTTAATGAGGTGTTTTTCTCGTCCCTTTCATTCTGGTATTAGAAAAAATAATAAATCAGAAGGAATATTTTAACATTGAGTTTGATGGAAAATATAGTCATTTTGAGAAATAAATTGGATAACGACTAGAGATAATGATATTGTGATTATGCTGAACTAGTTATCAAGAAATATGATTTGAAACGTGATCATTGACGAATTTCGCAACACATTGTGTCGGTGGAAAACAAATTTTTATAAATGTTCATATTTTAAAAATCATAGAGGAAGGAATATTGGACTTCTTACATGTCAAGAGTAAGGGAAGAAGAACATTGAGGAATACCTCAAATGGGAAGGAATATGTTATCTTTATGAAATAAAAGATCATAATGTGACAAATTATTATGGAGTTCAATGTATCGTCTCTGTAAATCATTGGGATTACCCAACTCAATTCCCATACATAAGAATATACTTATAAAACAAGGAAGGACCTATTCTATTCCAACCATTAAATTGGAAGGAATGAAGTATTTATTTATTGGGATCGAAGAATTATGAATAGTGAATTACATAATAGTATATATTTTATGTTTTTCTCTATGGATTTTCAGGAATATGTTTAATAGTTATAATGGAAATGAAAATTTATTCATGGATAATATTATATTTGGATTTCATATTATTAAGTTAAATATAACACTTAATATGTTCCTTATGTTATGATAATAATGTTTGGATAAAGATATGTTGGATTTCAATAAGTAAATCAGATGATGCTAGTTTCTTGTGAACTAATTATGGATTTTTCGCCAAGAGAGTTATGATATCATGGATGGAGTATAGAAATTTTTGGGACATAAGGAATAATCCCCTATGTTTTGGATCAAGGAATGACCCATGTTTTCAATAATGATATCTCAGAATTCTAGTTGTTACCATGACTAAAGATAATAAAAGATGAAGGTGCTCACATGTTTGGAACAGAACATGCAAGAACTGACCTATGATATTTGGGAGATACGTTCTACGAAAATTTGGTTAACATTTTTCTAAAACTGTCGATTTTCTCTTTTTGGAAGGAGGGTGAGGTTATCTATTTATGGATAATATAATTTATACTCCAGTTCATGTTTTTTAGATTAATGTATTATCTAGTTATTGGTGGTCTGATGCATATTTGGTAACCTGTACTAAAAGTTTTTTGATACATATTGAAAGACTTATCATTCTATTTATCAATATAATGATCTTCCAACACATCTAGAATGAGAAGTTCAAATTCAATTCATTGAATATGAGATGATGTAGAAGTGGTTCAAGGCATTACCAATGTTGATATTGTACTGAAATCAAGAATATATTTCATCTCATGTTCTTCAACATTATGGAAAGGATCATGAAAACCAAAAATTATTTCCTAGTATATTCTTTGGTGATGAATCAAATGGCCCCTTGGATCATCATAGAATTATACCATTATTGTTGTTAACCATTTTCAAATCATTTTCTCTATCACTCCCCATTAAAACATGATCATTATTTTTTCTTCAATATCCATATTTTCCTACATGAAATATTATTATATGTTATCTTGGGTAACCTTATTCCTTTTATTTCTCTATTTTAATGTCGATGTTTTATTGACCAGTTTCTTTTGATGTGGGATTGTAATAATTGGATATTCAATAATGATCTCTTAGTTACCGAATCCAAATTTGAGAATTTTGAGGTCGATATTTATTGAATAAGGTTATAATGTAAGACCCCAAGATTACATGGTATATTTATTTTTAAATAAATTCAATAACATATTTTTTTAATCTACACCATGATAAGCTTGCACTATACACAAAACTGTCTTAGCTTGCGCTGCATGCAATACAGAGTTTGAGTGCACAATATCCTATCAAACCCACCATTTAAAAAGCTGTTATGAGTAGTGTTAACCTAATTTTGAATTTTATATATATCCCAAATAATTTTAACATTCATTTTATGTGTTTCTTATACATAATATAAATAATTTTCTATTTTTTTAGGTAAAATAAGTATTTTTTAAGAAATGCATTTTTTCTGCCTTTTAATGGATAACCCTTTTTAAATCCAGTATTTTTTGTTTTTATATATTTAATTTGACAAAATTAATTTATTATTTAGAATTTCTACATAATAATTTATTTAGGATAAATTTCTTGTAATTTTTTGAAAAAAAATCCATATTTTAGTGAATAGTGGGAAATACTACCTTTTAATTCAAAACTGCATTTTCATCTAATTTATCTATATAGTTAGATTATAAATTTTATTTCTTTATAATGTGTAATTTTATTATTTTTTAATCATTTAATCCAATATTGGTCATTGAAAGTAATTTCACATTGAAATTTGACATAAATCCATGCCAATATTTTGACATTTTTTATTTCTTAAAAACCTTCCTTCTGGTTTTGACAACAAGAATTAATTTTAAATTCATTTCTACCAATTATATGTTTTGAATTTTGAATAATAGATTCCATCTTTGGGATCAGACAGTCCAAATTTTTTTTATAGGCACCTTTTTTTGACCTTATGAATAGTAACATCAGAAATTATTTTTATTACCAATGTTACAGGGCAAGTTAGGTAAATAAGGGTAAAATAATAATATTATAATAATATAAAACTACCCTAACACGTGTCCTATTTATATTTTATGATATATGGTAGACCATGATCGTCCTTAGGTCAATTTTTGGACCCCATGGAGCCACGTCGGTGTGATAATGACCTTTTATAATGTTTAAATTAAAGAGAAGGGAAATATAACATAAACATGTATCTCTTAACTAAAACAATTTTAATTTGCTTTACATAAATTATATCTTAGACTATAAATAGTAATTATAAATCTAATAATATTTCCTAAATCTTGGTATTGTTTTATAATTTGTAAACATTATATAAAAAAATTTCTCTATGACCCATTGATGATGTTATGATTACCTTATCAATGAATGATTGCAATAAATGATATTATAATTATCAAAATAAATGTCATTTGAGCTTTTTGTTGCCATCTAGGAATATTTTGATAAAATTTACATGTTAGGGTTGATTTAATTATTTTTCACTAAGGAATCAGGTTTTTATGACTTTAACAAAAAATCAATTATTAAATAGTGTCAAAAATGACATAAACTATTTTTCAAAACAAACACTATTTTATTAAATGATATAATAGTCCTAAGAATCTAAGATTACTTCAAATGAATTATATAGGGTTAAAAATTTCATTAAGGATCCACTTGAAGTTCTCTTGAAATTTTATTGTAACTAAATTAACCATGTAGTATAAAAATAAAAGAAGAAATAGTAAGAGTTAACTTATTTAACTAATGGATAAAGCCAAAAGATAAGGTTATACTCATGACCTAAACTTGTATAAAACCTATTGGATTATATTATTCCCACCCAAACCTACCTTATAATCTCAATAAATAAATTTTTATCCATTATAATCCGAAAATTAATTTATAATAAATTAATATTTCATGATTTTCCTAATGTGTCTCTCACCTCCCTAGTAAAAGTAAACTTCTCCTTCTCTTTTATTCGCATCTCCAAAGCTAAATAGCACATCTACAACTATCCCAAACCACCTCCCAACCTCCATAAATTCATCCTATATTCCACCCCTTGGGCATGAAACCATCTTATGGGGTCCTTTTGTGCAAGTCAAAAGGAGACACTTGAAGAAGAGGTAATCGTTTTATCCCTTCTTTCAAAGTTCTTTTCTTCTTCAACATCCTCTTCCTAAGTTGTTACCATACTAAAATAATAAATACATCATATAATATATGATGTTTTTTTATTATTATGGGACAACTTTATTAATCATTTTACCCATCTTATGAACAACAATATTACCATGTGTGCGTACGTACAACTTACCGTATCCACGTTGTGGTGTAAACACTTTTTTCATCTATACATTATTTTTATGAGTATAATGAGGAATATAAAATAAATAAATAATAAATATCCCATGATATTATTTTTTACCATTCACATTCCATCCAATTCCATACCATTTAACCATTAAGTAAATGATATCATTGCTAGTGCGTACGTACGACTTACCGTCTCCTTGACGAGATGAGACTCATCTTCCACATTCAACATCCAAGAATGATTATAAAAAAATATTTAATATGATTAATTATGAAATAGATGACATAATAAGGCTACTAGAATAATATATATATATATAATGATATTCTATTCACTTACTTCTATTCAATATGACAAGAAGACTAAATCAATGTTCATGTGCCCGTACGGCCTATCGTATTCATGAAAAGTGTATTCATTTTAATATAGCTATCTATATATAATTTATAATATGAATATATATGATAAATAAATTATATAATAAGTTAATAATATGTTTAATAACATTGTACAAGAGTTTTAGAGACGTATAGAGGGTATCAATCCTAAGGTAAGGGTTAATTTTGAAATCTCATTATTATCAAAGAATGTTTATGCGTAAGTATTCACTAGGATATATATATCATCCATTCTCATGTTTTAAAAAAGTAATATTTTAAAGGTTTATTTTAGGTGAATATTTTACTAAAATATCGTTTTAATTTTTTTAAAGTTTTATTCTTATAGATCATTCTCATTAATGTCCATGTTTTCAAAATGGGTTTTAGTATTTATTTATATGAAAATGAATGTTTTAAAATGTTAACTACTTTAAAATGTTTTAATGTGGTATAAGAAAATTTTATTCAAAAATATATTTTCAATTTCTTTATTTATAAACTACATGTCTTTTAATGTTTTCAAACTAAAAAAGGGATACTTCCCTTAAAGAGTTTTAATGATTTTATTATATTATTTTTATCTATGTCACCATCCTTTGTTGTATTTTATGCTTATATGAGGTTGATTTATTATTATATGGTCATCCATATTGTATTTAAAGGTTTATAATATATTTTTCATTGTATGTTCTATGTTTATACCATTCATGGTTTATGGTTAAAGTATTTATATTTTGTATTCTTTTTTTAATACGAATGTTTATATTATGATTCACCCTTTTTATAAGAGGACTGCATCAGAAATACTATGTGATGGGAGGGGACTGATATAGCCCCTCAATGCATCAGTAGGTCTCATGAGAGAAACTGGTGTCTCTGCACAATGTCTTGACATAATATTTGTAAATAGGCTTTGAACGAGGCCTTAATGTAGGGGTTAAGATGTCTCACATTATGCATTCCCTCATTATGAGATTAGTTATTGATTTTACTTGTGATTACTAAAATATTAAAATATCATTGTTAATGTTTAAATGGAATTATTTTATTTTTCATTTCCATACAATGTTGAAGATGATTTCTTAAAAGGATAGTGTTTTAGTATTATACCATTCATTAAGAATTTTTTCTTTTTTATTCTTTCTGCAATATTGTTTACCCTTACTGTGTTTCTGATCTCATCAAATTTTTATGATTTATTTTATAAGGATGAAAATAACTGTTTTATGATTGATTTTTAGGATTAATCTAAGGGAATAATGGTGTTCTCAAATTAATATACATGCTTTGTTTGATGTTAGAAATTGTAATGTAATGTTCATGTATATAATCTATTTTCCAAGATTGCTAAACTGATTGACCCTTTTGGATTTGCTTCCATGTAATCATGAGAACGTGTTAAAATAATACACTAGATATAGGCTTTTGGGGTTGGGGAATTGCATGTATCATGGTACTAAACATTACCCAATTCATTGGAGTGCTATATAATTCTAGGTGCACCCATCACATTCATTTCATTATAATTCTTAAGTGTGACACATAGATCATAAAAAATGGATTCATTAATCATCATAATTTATTCCAAGATCCAGTATTGTGAAATATATACATTAAATTACATAATAAGAAGTTATATTTGAAAAAAATGTGAAAACCATTTATAGGAAATGGGTATGGTATTCACTACACATTTGGTTTGGCATAAAAAATTGTGGTGAAAATTTTGCAGCATAATGATGCCACTTTAAAGTTCAAAAAATGGGTTGATGATAGAGAAATTTGTCTCTCATCATTTTTACATGATGTTTAATGTGATAGGGAAATGTATGGACAGGTTCATAGGGTTAATTTTAGGAAAATAAAGATTACGAGAATAAATAATCTTTAAGAATAATGGAAGGAAATGATGATTACAAAATTTGTCATGGTCATAGGTGTACATGGTAGGGATAATTGTTATTGAAAGGGGTCTGTTATAATTTATACAAAATAGGAGATGTATTTTTGAGGTTAAAAATAATACCCCATGATTATTAATTGAAAATAAAAGGGCATAACAAGATAAATAAACCTTCATAAATATGAGAAAGGAAAAAACCCTTATAAAATTTCAACATCGTAAAATGTGATCCTATGAGGGAATAATAAGGGATAAAGGGTTATCTCATCATTTATAAATAATAAGAGAAATATATAGTATTTGATAAAACATAACTCAACATTAGTAAATTAAAAATAAAAGGTCATAACTTAGAAGATATTCTTGAATAAAAGTGAGAAAGAGAGTATCCCTTACCTTAAGAGTATTACACCAAAAGCTTGAAATTGGATTCTTGAGAGATTGGGGGATTCATGGGAGGATTATTGATAGAGTAGGTCAAGGTAAGGTCATTCTTGAAAAATATTCATTGTAGAGAAGTGGGAGCATATGTGGGTTTATAGGGTTAAAGAGAGGGATTTTATTAATTCATAGGTTTTGGAATCTACAAAATAAAATATGTCACACTAGAAACGTTCTATTTGTTTTTACCCATGTATTCTCCAAATACAATTGTGTTTAATTATATTATTATGAAAATGGTATATCTAATTTATGTATTAACCTTTCTTATGTGTAGGTTGTTCAAATTATAAAGAAATGAATTTAATGTCATAAAATAAATAATATGTTTTGGAGGATTCATAAAGGCTTAAAAATTAATAAAATAAAATTAAAATCACATTATTTTAATGGGAAAACATATTTATTTCTAATATACACATTAATTGTTTTATTACATAATTTTTTGGCCATTATGATTCCATGAAACACACAATATATTTGTACAGTTTTAAATTTTTACTCCAAAATTCGACGGACTCAAGAAATTTTGAAAAAATCGTTTTTATATAATTTCAACATTATAATTCAAAAATAAATATTAATGTTATCTAAATATGTTTCTAAATTTGTGAATTTTCACTTTTAAAATATGATTCGACATTTATTGGAAAATGATGGGTTTTTTACAAAAAATAGTTGTTGAACCCAACTAAAAATATTATTTCAATTAATAAAAGTTATATGACCATTTATAATTAATAAAATTTTATTAAAATAATATTTATTTCAAAAGTACTTTAATTCATCAGAATAAACCCCTTAACTGAATTTTAATATTACTAGAAAATATAGTTTCCATTTAATGGAATCAAAATCAAAATCATTTATAATGTGACAATAAAAATTAAAATAAATTCATTATTCTATAAAATATTTATATTAATATTATAATTTTTTTGATAAATATCCTTCTATTACACCATAATACTACCTAAGAGTAATGTTTATGATGCTGAGACATTCATGGGGACGTTCAATGAACAAGGTTTAGGCCATTATCTCGATGAGCACAAACTTCTCCCATTAATAGTTTTGATAATAATTAAGTTGTTGTATTTCATATTGGGATTGGTCAAGGGGAAATTCAAATGGTTTTATCTCCCTTATAAGCTCTGATAAATGGGCTTCATATGGTACAGTCCTACTAGATGAGTTCATCACTTCCCTTGTATGTGTTAAGTGGATTTGATAAGACCTATATTTATATTATTCATGTGATTACTATTTAATGGCTATATTAACAATGATAATATTCATAATGGTCTTTTAAATCTATAGATATAACTGAGGATATTCTTGTGTTTTCTATACCCATATTACATAATAATAAATATAATTAAATCATAAAGGTAAACTTCTTTTATCATAGTTCAGGTCGTAACACCTACGGGGATGATAGCCAATATATGTGATATCCTTCAATCCACATCTTAATAACTCTAATGACACCCTCCCAATGTGTCAATACATTTCTTGAGAATGAAATCTTGGAACATCAGCAAGATCATTCGACACCCCGTTGAATAAAACATGCACGTCATGCAATGTCTTCTAGGACTGGTTGACTGGGTCATGCTACATCCTCCAGAAAAGCATACCAAGTCATCAAGGCATCATAGGACTCGATAAAATTATAGTTCCTAAGTGTATAATCCCCAATAATATAAGAAACCTTATAGTGTAATCCCTTATCAATAGGTAAGTTGTAGTGTGTAAGCCCCAGGATAAAGGTAACTATGGTAACTCAGATTCTGACCATATTCAGGATATGTAGTCAACCTCTCCCTGAGGTTTTCACTCCATATTGGTCATCCATGGAAATCCCTATATCTATGCCCCTTATAAAAATCATTGAAATTTATTAATTTCTAGCCCTTATTTCTCACAATGATAATGTATCACGTGGGATTAGGATATTGCAATGGTAATGACATCTTCACCATAAACCTCCACAACTGTACGGGCGACCTTTGTCTGTAATCCATGCTAAACTAAACTATGATGAATAAGATTTCTGCAATAACATGGATATGTTGGAATCCTTACTAATTCATGAGTTCCAAAAACATCCCTTTAAGTGTAATACTTTTCATGAATCATACATCTCATCCATTGGGATCCAATTATTCCCATAAGATGGTCACATTATCCCTTTCATCAATGGACTGAGAAATCGACTATACTACAATGACTCTAATTCCTTCCATAGTGGTATACATCATACATCCCTATGAGATGAAAATTACATAATAAATCATCTTAGAGTATCCTATCACATATGTCCCACTTCATGAGTAATGAAATGATCAATTTTTGTCCCTTGTTTCTCACACCAAGAATGGGTCATGTGAGCTTAGGGAGTTTTAATAATCATATTATCAATTTCATGAGTCTCAATCATGACCCCACTAAGCTCAGTATATAATACCAGAAACAATGATCTAAGAGAAATATAATTCTTTAAATTCATGGTATATATATGATGTTTCTCTAGGACTCGATCTTGAAAACTTCGTGTTCTAGAGTACAAATATAAATTCTTTCTGTATAACATAAAATCGTAAGGGTCCAATAGAATATGTGGGTTTTTGTTACTTCAGTAACAAAGATATGTAATATCCATTATAATGGATCCATACGCTCCTTGAAATATTAATTGAATCCTTGAATAGAATCACATTTTGAATAACTTTTCCATACGAATTCACCAAATAAGAATCCACCAATTAACAAAATTTTTAGAGAACCACATATACATGTAGATTGATTGAAAAAAGGGATCCCAGTATTTTATACAAGAAATAGAATTAATATATTGTCATTTTTTAGGGTAAATAAGACCATATAGATATTAGGAAGGGATTCATGAACATATCTTAAAAATATTAGAGAGTCCTGAAGTATAAAAAAATTCACCCCACCATAAAGGGGTATGATGAGCCTAACAACCCATCTTCTCGACCAATGTGAGTCCCCATGAGTCGATAGGCTTGAAAACCCTTGTGAATGCTTGCCTTTGCAAAGTAAGTCTATACCCTGATAAGGATGAGGAAACTAATGGGAGTTTCTGGGAAGGATAGAAAAAATAGAGAACTCTATTAAAGTGATTGAGTTGGGCCCTAAAACTATACCCTCAACAAAACAATCAGGAAAATACAATTCGACATCTTGAATCCCGACGGAAAAAAATGGTAGACCCAACATGAATATCTGAAAAAATAGACCAGGTTATAATCTATTAGAAAATTATTGTCCAACTAGGAAAAAAATGGTGAACCAATCATGAATCTCTATAATAATAATGATTGGGTTATAATCCATCGGATTTTTGTTCCTCATATGAAATCAAAAATAAAAGCCCTATATGAATCTTTTAGGATAATGTGTTTGGAATACCCTATATAAACAATGTAGAAAGACCTGCATGATCATAAATATGATCCTAGGTTACTAGGGTACTTATAAGTCCATCTGGATTTTGAAAAGTCCAGATGAGAAGAATGGTAAAAATCAGGAATATCAAGACAATTATGTTAAAAATGAATATTTTATTGAGCACATCATTCCTTTGATATAGATCTAATTGGTGACCTTGTACCTTGTTGTCATCGTGGTTGAAGATTTTTAAGACACCCTGATTTAAGAAAATGTATTCATCATCTAGCGGTCACTCCCGTATGTCAATCATGGCTACGACCCCCACGGGTAACAATGTGACATCTCATGCTCAACATATACAATGGAAGGTGGAAAATTTGATGGTCCTGGAGTAGCACTAAAATGGAACAATCCCAACCATGGACGTTGCCCTGTGAGGCTCTCAATGCCTGCAAACTGATGAATCCACATCACTCGACAAAGGCTACTTCTAAGTTAGTAGACCTCCTCACTACATCTAACCGCTTCAATAGGATATTCTAGGAGCGTGACCATGGTCACTGTCCATATCTGGATGAAGGAGGACTAGGAATAAAAATATGGTTCCATTTTTGTTCAGGTGTTTCCGAGTATGGAACCTTCAAACATCCATCATCAACATCATCCTTCATAGAGCCACCATTTTCCTACTGTGAGTACAACATGACATGATGTCGACTCTAATACCCATGCCTGGAAAACAAGGAAGACTTATCGGGGGAGGATAGGAATTGATATTTATGATATGTATCATATACCCACTCCTCCTAATGATTCCTTACGAGATACTCTAACATGAACCAAAATGTAAGCCCTTATCCCTGTTAGGTCTGAACAAATCTTTGCGAATATTCCCATAGAAATCACGGGTGATTCACATTACCTTACCCTTTACATTAATTCCATCATCATACTCTCATGGAATAAGGAAGAAAAAAGTGGGAGCATATCCACACTTCAATCAAAGACACATTTCAGTTCATAAGGGTGATGGAAAATTTTTAGGCATATATCCTTGCACAATGTTTTATAAAATAACAATATATTTTACCAAAGGGGGAAAAGATCTACCCACTCATTCTAGAACTATTATAGATAAAAATAGAAGCACATACATTTTTCCCAACATCTTGGAAAACTCAACACTTTGGTAATTTTGAATATATGGTTATTCCATATTATGTACACATTATGTATCCTTTCCAAGAGGATTATCGACATATTCTAAAAAATGATAAGGAATCAAATCGGCTCATAATACCATTCCAACCAGGGATCACTAGGTGAGAGCGAATCAAGCCTTGTGATAGGGGAACCTGCATGTTGAAAATGTCTGGGAGTATTCTTCAATGGACCTAGATTAGGCTCCTTTCATATTTCTAGTATGGGATCACCATGTCAGAGGGCCACAAGATTTCAAATAGGGTTATACTCCTATAGAATAAGTCTATATGAATACACAAAAGATCAAGGATGAATCATATATCCTCATTCTAGATGATGATGACCAATTTATAATAGAACTATCATTAAGCCAAGCTCATATTCATTTCAGTGAATCTTCCTGGCATACTCCATCAGATAACATCAGCAAGACACATATTCTTATTTCCACTAATGAATGACTATGCCATCATCATTCAAAGGATATATCAGAGGAGGCTTATATTCATTCTACCATTATAGAGGTATTTCATCATATTTTGTTGCAGATTGAAAATTATGACCAGGCTCATATTCATGTTGAAACTGGGGCATACCAGGTGAGAGTGGAACATGTCTCGGGGTAGGCTAATACTCCTCTCAAGAAAGACCATGGTATTTTCAAAAAATCTCAAGATGTGGCCCATACTCTAATATTGATAGAGGATCATCATGTGGAAATGGAACATGCCTCAGGACATGGACATATTTCTATCAATAAAAAAGACATCTTATTGTTATATTCTAAAGATTATCATTAGTGGGATCCAACATCCACAACACCAGATAGTTATATACAAGTTCCGAAAACCACCACAAAACCAAATAATATCCTTACACAATCACATAATTTAGGTCAGATTATTCCAACCACAACACAGAACATGGAAAATATTCTTAATCTTCATAATTATAACATCTTTGAGGTTGTTAGAGATAAATTCACAACACCTAAAGGGTATGTCGACTCTTCTATCGAAGCAGGACTTGAAGATTTTTATTACCATGATGGTCCTCATCGTGGTGGTGTGGAGATGGATCATAGGGATAGTACTCTTGAAATCCACCATGGTCAACCTCCCCATTAAGATATATTCCACTGAAAAAAATCCTCCCCTTTCCTAGACACTTCCATGTAGAGATGACTCCAAAACAATGACACCTTTATATAGAGATGTTCTTAAAACATTTGGGTCAACTATATATGGTTTCCCATCAACTTCCAGTAATACTACACTCCCATCAGTAAGTGACCACAAAATCCATCTTACATGGTCTTACCAGATGGAGGCATGTATGTCTAATGAGAAGGAGTTTGATAGTTCCATATGGATATAGTTATCTAGAAACAACCTCTTCATCATGTTTTGGCCCATCTCTAAATGAAAATATGAGATCCTAGATGAGATATAAAAGGGGTGAATTCCTTTCCAAATCCAAAATAAATGGGATACTCATCCATGACTAAATGATTGATATATCCCTTATCTATGATATGCGTTTCACATTTAGAAAATCTTGATACTCTATTATCAGTTTGAACTAGCTTCTAACTCCATGCCCTGAGATCCAAAACCTGAAAATCACAATGTATTTTTGTAACATACATTCACCTATTTCATCATGGTTCCTCAGAAGTTGATATTTTAAGAAATTTCATGCATATGTATTTG
The DNA here is from genome assembly GCA_963277665.1 of Viscum album. Classification (NCBI taxonomy): domain Eukaryota; kingdom Viridiplantae; phylum Streptophyta; class Magnoliopsida; order Santalales; family Viscaceae; genus Viscum; species Viscum album. The sequence goes on along the minus strand of OY728135.1, from coordinate 517,675,579 downwards.
AGGATAGTGATATTATGGAGATTTACACTTTTCTACACCATTGGAACATCATAAACACTCAAGTTTAGCGTCCGTTAATGTTATAGATTTTGGAGAACTTAGTGGACCAGGTAATGCTCCGGAAAACTGGTCACTACAATAAAATGGACCCGCTTCAACAATGAACACACATAACAAATGGAGGAAGAGGATAGAAAAATTACATCAACTTGGTCCCCTAGAAGTAATGAGAACACATTTAAAACACAGGGAATAAAATTGTTATCATCATGACAGCTTCCCTTGAAAAATAACTATCACCAAGGGCTGTCATGACAACCTTGTTCCACACGACTACATATGATCCATATCAAATTGGCTGAAATAGAAGCTACCATAGCAACCATATAGAGGTATAATTAACCCCATGGTCAGGAAGAGTATCTACAACTACCTCCACCCCTCATATCGTGAATTCCTGAGAGGATTCAAGACATACCCTAGGTAGCTACAAGTAAACCCAAACTCACTAGGCTTGGGGAATTTATAACTCAATTATCATATACAGTTTGATCATCCCCTAAGAAGGTCCTAGAATAAAAAATAGTGATTCCTGATCACCCCCACCCCACTTGCATAGGGTATTTATATCTTCATTTTTGTCCAGGGAATCAACAATTCCATGAATAGAGTCATTAGATCCTCAAAAATTAGACCATTCAGCACTAATGGAGGCCCCAAATGACACCACACCACAAGTATGGATGAATTTGCATCATTATTATCACCATAAATAGAATCATTATTCTATAGTTTGGTAGGGAAAATCAACAGTCAGCATCGCACATATTCCTCCTACCGTAAGAAAAACATCTATTGGTCAGGACATGCTCTTCAATCACAACCGGAAAATCCCTAAAGGTGTTTTTTATAAGTTAAAATAAGTGGATCATATGGTAATGGAAATAAGACCCCGCTGGGATTGCATTCCAAAACTTTCCAATATAGCCAAAGGTTCAAATAATGACCCTGATGAAGGTAGTGTAGAATTAGACCGTTGCATTGAAATCAATGGTACAACCAGTGTTTGCCCTTATATCTCCAAGAATTTCATCACATTAAATATAGAAATCATCGATCAAGAAACAATCACAGAGTGATGGATCATGGAAAATGTACCCTAGAATGAGGGTGATCTGAACACCCCAAATGAGGTTTTTTGCACCCAGAACCAATGATGGATTCATAATTTGGAACCACCGAATAACGAGTTTCCACATTCTCAACATAATACTATAAAATATAAACAGAAATACATGACAACATCATTATAATCTCCTAGAAGAACTAAATTTCATTACCTAGAGGAATATTTTTTCCAATATGATAATGAAATACATGCTCTCCATCAAATAAATGAGTAGCTACTTAGGGGAAATATTCTTATTTGGTATCATCTCCATATAGATAAGTATATTTTTACACCCATAGCTGATCTAATAGTAAGAGTGGTATCTGAGCATCAGATTAGCTCTAGATCTAGACTTACATTCCACTAAAATTTAGAAGCCAACAAATGAACGTGTGTTCCCTATATTGTGGTGACATCCTTTCCCTCTTCAGGGTAACCATTCATTCATAGAATGAATTAACAATCATCAGGAAATGAATGTGGGGACACCTCTTCAACACCTACACCCTCCATGTGGATAATAAGTGGCTCAAATAGTGGTTACCCTAGAGGAACATAATGTCATAAAATTCTGGGATACTCATATGAAAGCTATAGAAGGGTGACGTGGATCAGTGCAGCATGAATGGAAGTCATATACAGAATGGATGGATGAAAATACACCTCCACCCATCTTTATAAACCCTAACATATCTACATTTGATGGTTAAGGAGTCCCTGATTAACATCTCACACACTTTGTATCCTGATGTGGGATAATGACGGGCCCCCATGATTAACATGAGGCAAAAAATCTGATGTGTTTTGTACAGACCCTGATAGGGCATGCCTTTGTTTGGAACAACTGTCCACTCGTAAGATCTCATTTAGGATTGGATTAAAATCTTTTATAGTTCCTTTATCAATTATTCACAACATTTAGGAAAACATTGATCATTGATATGAAAAACTATAAACAATTAGAGAACGATATTGTTTGTAAATTAATACAAGGGTGTAATGTTTTAATCTATTCACTCATCATCCCCCTAGGATAGGAGAAATATTATTAAATCTATGCCTAAAACCGTATGGATTAGTTGATGATGCCCCTAATCATAAGGAAATATCTATGTGAGTTCTGAGAGTTTTCTAAAATGGAACAACACATTGAAGAGGCTATTCAATATACATTATATAGGTCTTTACTCATGCTCGATGCCTAAAGAAAAGATCCATGCAGCGAATTGGTTTTAGTTTTTATTATTAAGCATGTAGTGGTGCAAATAAAAGCACCTAGGCTGTTCCCAAACTGGACAACACCTCTTATCGAGCGGCAACGAACACAGAATCTCCAGTAGAAAAAAGTACAACAAAATACGTTTCACCCTATATTTCAGGAACGAATTTAAAAAGTATACTCCTTTTAAAATAAAGAAGTCCCCATTTATTTCATTGTATCAATGTATAATTACTTTCTTAATGTTCCATAGTATATATTTTTGGATGAATTAAACCTCATATACTATCCCAAATAATTCCATTATAGTTGAATGATGGGTAATAATATCTTGGAATTATTTTCCTTCAATGATATCCTTCAAGGCATGGTAGACTCTAGATAACTGATTTTAGACAACTCCCCAGATGAGGTTGCTGGTATAACTATATTCTAGTTAGTAGAATAGGATGGTCAAAAGATTGTTTTAGCCAGACATGCACAATGGTTTGACAACTGGATGACTAGAAAATTAGTTTCTCGAGCACACACCACTATAAAATAACAATTACATAGACTCGTGAAAGCTCCACCACATAGGAAGGAGACATCTGATGTGACTCCCACAGGTTGGTCTGGCCACCGATATTTGGAGAAGAAATAGGAGGAAGATTCATATTATACTTCAATGAAATCCCTATCCCTTGAATATTTATTCCCAGCAACCTCATTAGGATGGGAACCACCCACAAAAAGAAATACTTATTGGATGAGGAGCTCGTCTTAATTTCTATCAATGTGTTAAACAAGGTATACCCTTTCTCAGATGATGAATATTCACATGACTATGGTTTTCCCACACATAATATTGTAATGGAAGGCTACATGCATCGAAACTAGCGATATCGGCACCAATGCAGGCATGTTCAGAATCAATATTTTATTCTTTGCCCCATAAAGAACATATATATAGTTTAGACTTGTGAGAAATCTCTATAACAATCTTAAAATTGGAAAAGAGGTGCCTTAGAGTCCTCTAGATGTCTCCCACATCTGATTATCATGTATGAATTTTTAGAGGGGGTTTAATCCAATCAACCAAGACCAAGGGGATGATCGGCACTCCCTTAACTTCTGTACAAACACGTGGTCCGTCTTCCTCAAATGATTTATCTCCTGAACTGCATTCCCATGAATAACCCCATATCACGAAGCACCGACCTCTAGCACAAAAGTATGATGTTATGAAATAGCTAGATATAGTCCCAAAAAGGTCTCATTCCTCAATACACTCCTCCTTTAAAAATAAATTGGTGATGCAGTTGTTGAATCCCACTGTATACCAAATGAATTTGAGATAGAAGTCAATGCAGTTTAGGTCAATCGAGTGGAGAATGTTCCCACATAATATCATGTTTCCATCTAATTATGTGATCAAGATATAGAAGAGGCCATCTAAGGGAACATTATCCCATTATACATTCTATTAAAAAATAGTAATTTTATTGTAAAAAGGGTGATGATTGATAATGTATCTGGGATAAATTTCATCCATGTTCGAACTCTTTGGTATCTAGGGTATAGAAATTGGGATGTGTCACATATAAAGATGACCATTAAGGGGTACGATAAGAATGGGAAAATACCTCTTGGGATGATCAGACTCAATTTCCAATTTATGGAACTCACATTGGATGTTGAGTTCATGGTTTTCTAGAAAGACTCCACATATAATGTCTTCCTCATAAGTCCCTAGCTCTGAAACAACTTTTTGGTACCATCAATATTCAATCATTGCTAGAAGTTCCCCATAAATTGAAATAATGACATACTAAATGATGGTTATTCCCCTTGTAAGACTTGTGGATACACATATGATGAACCATATTTTAATAATAAGGGAGGTAAAAAACCAATGGAAAATGGTGTTATACAGGTTTTATATCCTAATGGACTCAGGACCACCTCTTGAAACCCATCGAGACAACTTGATGGTTACATTGTGCTCCCATGAAACATGGTCGAAGTGGTAGATCTAATCATAGAGGTTAAATACTCTCCTATACTAATTGAAAATGTAAAAAACAATATTCTCTAAAATCTCTCTACAATGACATAGATAATAAGGGTTGATAATGTCTCTTCTAATATCCTCCCTTTCCCTAATATTGATAGAGAATCCCCCATATTTCCATCTTCATTCAAATTTTCTCCATAGATTCATGGATGGAGGAGGAAGATGATGACCTTAGACACCCCTCCAACACATGAATAGGTGTATTCACTACAATAGATGATCTCAGACATGTAAATTTCAGATCAGAGGAAGTCTTGCAGCATACTTTAATTAGTGATGAAATTCCCTTCAAAAAAAAGATACATACATTGCATTTATGAGGAAGCACCAATATCTGTTTACCTAGAACAATACATTAATACCCAAACTGAATCCATATGTGGCTACACACTATCTCGAACTGCCCGATAAGCATCAAGGTGTCAAACCGGCAACCAGGAGGATGAACCACTCTCATCCCACCATTTTATAGGTGGAAGTTGACAATTTGAACGAAGAAAACATTGTCCTAGAAGTTAAATAACAAAGATTACTTTCCAAGATCATCTCTGTCAATAAAAAGAATAGGAAGATTATTGTTTTCATTGATTTTTGATACCTTAATCTGTATTGAACAAATGATGATTTCCGATTTCCGATCACAGAACTCTTAGTCAGTGAAACTTCTAGATTCCTAGACAAGTAATTCATGGATGGTTACATGGGGTACAACCATATTAAAATGGCCTCCGAATATGAAGAATACACCACATTTAGAGTGTCTAATGGTATTTTATTACATTAGGTCATGCCCTTTTTATTAAAGAATATTAGCCAGAAATATCAGTGTTCCATGACTTGCTTCTTAAAGAAATTATTTGGAAGGATATATGAGTGTTATGTCGAAAGCCAAGATGTTAAATCCTGACATAAAAATTATCACTTCATGGATCTCTAAACAATATACTATAAGATATGAAAACATAGTTTAATGATGAATCCACTAAATCATACTTTTGGGGTGACATCTAGAAAGTTCATTTTCTTCATATTACGCCACCTCCTCATTGAGGATGATCCAGATAAACTAGTTATATTCTAGAAATATAACCCCATAGAAATATAAAATAACTATGTAAAATCCATTAAAACCACACCTACATTCATGGATTCATATATATCCTTTATAGAAAAGCATTATCCTTCACTTAACTACTGTAGAAGGGAATCTCCTACTTATGGGATGATGAATGTCAAAAAAACCATTTAATGTCTCAAGAAGTACTTCCTAAACCCGCCCATTTTGATTATTCTAGTGAAAGGGAGGAAACTCATATTATATGTGGATAACATGGAATTCTCCCTAGGAACCCTCATCAAATATAAATATGATGTGGGAAGTGACAACATACTCTACTACCTCATCTGGATGATGATAGGTACCAAAACTAGATATTATGATGTCAACAATAACTGCCATGAACTAATCTTTGTGGTGAAAAGTCTAAGAAGAATTTCATGAATCACTATGAATTCCACACAGTATCTTTTATTTAACTACTCATGTAAATCCTTGGCCTCCCTATGTTGACTAGACACTTGGCTATATTGGTAGTCATTCTGAATCAATATGAAGTTCAGTTAATATCATATAAGTATGTTAAATGGAAGGCCCTGAATGATTTCTTCATAGAACATCCAGCCTATGAAAATACACCAAATGACACTGAGATCCCAGATAAAGATGTATTATATTACCATGAAACTCCTATGAAATAGTACATGTACTTTGATGGTGCCTCCCGGAGCTCTATCAGCACAAGGATGGAAAACATGAAGCTCAATTGGGTTGGTCTAGGTATTGTATTTGTCTCTAAAAAAATTAGTTTCCCGTATCTTTATCACCATAATGAGGCATCAAATACATTGACACATACTACCAATCCCTCAATGTTGGATTAGAACTTTCCCAATATCTGCACATAGCCAACCAAAATACCAAAGGGGGCTCAGAATTGGTGATAAAGTGGATCAATGGTGAATATTCTATTAAAAAGAAAGAACTATACCATATCACTGGATATATCTAGAGATTGATGGAAGAGTTTTCTTTTGTTCCAACATTACATCACATCCCCCGATCACATAATCCCTTGCACCGACGCACTGGCTAATGCAGCCACTATCTTGGTCGACCCTAATCTGGAGGAAGCAATATTCTATATCACAAATCAAAGAATGGTCTTATCAATAATAATTTGTTATATGGAATAAATTAATCAATTAATCACCTCCCTAGAGTGTAGGGAACCCATGATCACTCCTGGATGGTTGGATCAAATAGTTGGTTATCTCAAAAATATGATTATCCAAACAGGTCGTGCAAGAAAGGGAATAGATTTGTTAAATGGTAGAAAAATTCACTCTACATGATGCCTAGATGAGACAAAAATCATCTACAAATGTGGATTTGATGGAATTCTCCATAGGTGCATAACTGAAGGATATTTTTTCACCATCAACGAAGAAACCCATGTAGGATCTTATGGTACACAGCAATCTAGAACTAGGCTCTCCCACCAAATCAATATGTCATTATATTACCATAGAACCATGATACATGACTATGTGGAATTAAATATTAAATTCCGTGCATTCTAGAATCATTAAAACATCATCAATTAGTCCCCAATATTATTACAGCTTGCTAAATATTCTTGGGAATTTTTCATTTGGGGGATGGAAGTTTTGGGTCTATATCCCCCAGCCACATCTATATAGTTCATGAACATCCTTACTGGTACTGACATATTTTCTGAATGGGATGAGGAAAAATCCCTCAAGGAAGTAATGATGAAGAATATAATCAAATTTGTAATGTACCATATCCTCACCAGGTTCGAGGCCTGTCACACTATATTAAATGAAAATGAAACCAATTTCTATTCCACAGAGTTAAAAAATCTATACCAAGAGTACAATATAGATTCTAACCAGTAATACCACTATCATGCTATTTTAAATGGACATATATATTCCTTTAATAAAAATCTATGGAACATATTATAGATGAAGGTGAACAAGGATAAAATTTCTTGTCTAGATAAACAATATCATGCCTTATGGGCCTACCATACCACCACGTGTACCACCATACATGCAATGTTAAACATATTGGTGTAAAGGACCAAGGCTTCATTACCCATAGAAGTCGAGTTACCGTCACTATGTTTTTCCATTTTTAGATAGTTCTTAGATGATGAATAATCAATAAAGTGTTTGGACGAATTGGAATGGATAGATGAAAATAGATTATGTATATTTCATAGCCTTATGGTCCATCATAAATAGATAACATGTGCATTTAATAAAGAAATTCCAATTCATTCATTCATCTAATGAGGGCTGATGTTGGATCTCAGAACTCCAATGATACCAAGAAATAATCACCTAAAATTAGTTCCCAAGTGGGAATAACCTTATGTAATACAGAATGATTATCATAATGAATATTATCTGATGGCCACCATGGATGGGGAGTGTGTCACACAACCAACCAATGTGTTATTTCCCAAGAAATACATTGTATAAGTACTGAGAACGGGAAACCACATTAGAGGAAGCCCCATAATATCTCATGAGTATATGAAATTAAAATATAATTTTTTTAGAACACATGACAATAAACTGTATGGAGTACTTCCTGTCCTCATGAAGTTAAACCACACGATTTACTAAGAACTATGAATGTCTTGATTCCAGTCATCACATGATACGTAGTGGCACTCAAAACATTTTCATTTTGTGTAGACAATGGACTAAGTTCCATTCACATAAGGAAATCCAATTTCCTTACTAAAATACATAAAACTTATCGGAACCATAGTATCCATCTTCATTCATGTCGAGTCACCCAGATCCTTACCGCATGATGTTAAACTGCATGGGTTTCCAAGAACTATGTATGGATTGATTCTAATTTTCAATGAGATTCATAGGGACACATAGATCATATATATTGCTCCATCCACCACATTATATGAAATTACCCTCTCCTACTCTTAAATTACATTGTATGAGACCCTTTTTGCTCATTTTTTCTCACACTGAGCATAGCTTACATGGGATTTGGAATTTTGGAAATAGATTACCCGTATGAATGAGGTGTATCAACTTCAAAATACTCATCTTGGTCCTCAATGTGAGGCATCAAAAGGAATCCCTTCAATACCTAGTGAATGATGTTAAACTTCATGGCTATATAGAACTATGTGTGGTTGTATTCTCATTTTTATAAGATACATACTGATACCCATGCTTCCATCCTTAGGTCAAACTATAATGTTACCATCAATTCATGTTGATTCACCTCCATTATCACCACATGATGTTAAACTGAATGGAATTTAATAAATCTATATGCAATGATTCTCATTTTTCATGAGATATGTAGTGACGCCAGAACATCCATCCTTTAGCCCAGCCAAAACATTACCACTTTTCACATCGGTCTATATTTATCCTTACTGCATGAAGCTAAAATTCACGGTCCCTTCAGGAACAATGTGTGTGTTGATTCCTATCATTACATAATTCATATTTATTCCTAGAACTATAATCTAACTCACATTTACATTAATCAATGGAAAAAATTACCATGTTTTAGTGTTGTCCAGACAGAAGAAGAGACAGTTTCTCATTTTATGTACTACATGCGGTTTGATTCCCACATTCATGTGATACATAGAAATGCTTGAACATCCACCCTTTTCCCCAACCATAATGTTCAAATTAATTCACGTTGGTTCACATCGATCCTCACCGCATGAAATTTAAATTCATGGAATCATGTGAATTATGTATGTATTGATTATCATTTTTCATGAGATATAAAGTGATGCTTGAACTTCCATCCTTAAGCAAATCCACAACATTACCAATTTTCACATAGGTCTATATTCTTCTGTCTTAAATGATGCTAAAATGCATAGTCCCTTCAAGAACATTGTGTGGATTGATTCCTATAATTATAAGATATATAGTGATTCCTAGACCTATAATCATGGGCCCAGCTATAACGTTAAACCAAAACAATTCCCACCTCTCTATGAGGGACACACAAGTGAAGAGACAATTTCTCATTTAAGAAATACATGTGGTTTGATTCTCACATTCATAAGATATTTTGTGATGCAAATAATTTTACCCATGGACCCTACCCCTACTTTTTCTTCTCTTAATGTGGGTTAAAATATCCTTACTACATGATGATAAAATACATGGGAATATTTACTTACCACATGATGATAAATTTCTTGGGAAATGTCCTTACCACGTGACATTAGACTACATGAAAAATAATAAATGATACATGACAATAAATTGTGAATAAAAACTCCCATTTTTCATTACTTGTCAAAGTTACATAAGAGACATACCTAAGAATCCTTAGTAAGGGGTTCTTACACCATCATTTAAGAGAACATAAATCCAAATACCGCACTTAATGACTAGAGCATCTCAGAACACCATCAACAATATATGGCCCTTTTAAATAATACATGGATTCAAGGGAACATTTTCATTACTATGAAAGCATTTATATAGCTGCAACATATTCTCCATTGGACTTCCACTAAATTAGTCACTCACCAAACGGATATTCCAATCCTTATGATCCATAAAGATGGTGAAACCCCACTCAACCCCTAAGTGTGTCTGAACTAATCCCAGTATAAAAGTCCCACACCATTAGTCATGACCTCATAAAACTCATGTCCTGATTTACAACATTTCCATCCCCCACATGGGAAGATGTTGGAGTGCTCCTGACCCTGGGTATCCTAATTAGGATCTTGTGTGACATCTCAACTATTAGGTCCATGTGATTCATGACCTTAAACTCCATGTTTTTTGTCAAATATTTATGACTATAAACACTATCCAATAGTGGTCCAAATTTAATTACCTTAAAGAGATAACTAAAGAGGCAAAAAACTTTATAGGTCGAAATCATGAAAAAGGTAACCTGTTCAAAAGTGAATTCTCTATCAAATAAATTTTTTATCGTCCAAGCTTTGAAAAACATGGGTGAAAACATATAATACATAAATCTCATGTGGTCCAAATTGTAGGCCAAGTAAACACCATGTTATGATCACATGACCTACAGGTCCCGAAAAATGTTTTAGAAATGATTGTCATGTATCCTTGTCATGGTAATATGTTCAATAGCTGGGGACACAACCATTATGGTGTTCTAAACCATTTTGTGTCTTACACATTATGTAAATCAAACTTCATAATTTGGGTACCTTAGATAACCACAAATAGTTCATGTCCAATGAAAAATATATCTGGATTCAAGGGACCCTTTTCATGATTATTCATGCATGCACATAGCACCTTTATATGTGCCCATGACCATCAACCAAATGCATCACTCTGCAAAAAGGACATTACAATACTTGTGAGTCCTGAGATCATCAGGGATTCACTAAAATAACCCAAAATAAAGTGACATGAATTGAACATTGGAGTTCCTCCCTATCAGCTTCCTCCATTTCTGGCCTATGATAGATAGATTCAGCTAGAGTATTGAACTCTTCAACCCTCTGCTGAGTAACATCCAATAAGGATGGTTATTTAAAAAATTTAGACCTCATAAGAGTAGTAATATCTTTACATATCCACGTATGTGCAGTATAGGAATCCTTATAAGCTTGAAATTTAAATAACATATGATGACCCTTCATCAATGCCTCTACCATGTCCCTCATATTCTTAGCATGGGGAGCCTCATATACAAGAACGTTAAAATAGATTTCATTCATGGAGAGATCTCTTGGGTTCAAGATGATTGTTTGCATAATTTCATACAAGGGTTTCTGATTGAAATATCTGGACCCTATGTCATGACATTACAAGGGAATTTAATCCCCTTGGTCGTAGAATATTTACATCGGGGTCTCAATGATCAAGGTGAGAATCTATTCCATGTTCAGTTTATGTGATTTCTTATCCTCCTTAAAAAATTATGTAGGCATAGAAGGAGGCCGAATAACGACTTGTATCTATGTGGAAATAATAGAAGAATCCACATATACCCTTCTCTTAATGAGGACATCATTTATAGCCTATGCTAGAGGATTACATCCTCGATATAATTTTTATCACCTGGGCAATGGTTATGAATCAAATAAGATCTCCTTATCAATGTATCATCCAGATCATTAATTAATTATATCATTACCTCTAGAAAATGAATTGGAAAGGTGAATGTATTTTACATAGGATGTACCAACTATCTAATCACACCATTTGGATAAGATGATACTAAGACTTTCCATAATCCCAAGAGAGTAAGTGAAGAGAATCATTAGTAAGCGGATGCATAATCTCAATCTGATTTTCATTACATGTTAGAATCCAATAAAATTGGAAGAAACCCATGTATGTTACTCCCCTTGAACAACAACTAAAATAATAGGGGATACCCTTTGATTATATCTAAACTAACAAAAAAATGATATAGTGTATAAGGCTTGTAGATTACCAGACTTTCCACCATAGATGCTAGAACCGAATCACAAAGGAGATCATATCATTCATCAAGGGATTAGTTTCCATCATTAGATATTGGATCATCTAGTGTAAGAAACATGATAAAGTAAAAAATATCATGATTCTATAGTGCATAGTTAACCTCACCAAGGATTAGAGACATTTCATTGATTCTAGATAAGTTTAGAAATCTAGGATGGGACATGGAATCTAGGATCTTGGAATCATTGTAATATTGATAACAGTGTAAATGCACTCCTCTCCATTCTAATAACGACTATAGAGGACCACTTATTATGTATGGGGTTATACATTTTTGAATACGTACCAAAATTTTATAATGTTGTGTAATGAATGGTACATCCAAGTCAAGGAACATCCCCTTTGCATGTTGTGCCACCATAACCAACGTGCTAACTCGGATTCCGGAACATGCATAACCAGCATTGAAGATCCACCCATTCATGTACATTGCTATAAAAATGATATCCTTAGGATTAGAGAGATATCCATGTTCACACAATATCCCAAAAAAGTATAATCCTTATCTTCCACAATGGACCAATCCGAGCTGCCACTATCACATATATGTTGGGAGGGGCACCTATGAGGGGAAAATGTTTGGGCTTACTCCGCGAATATAGAAGAAAATAATAATCCATTCATTCAAATAAATGAGTGAGCATGTTGTCATAAAATAATTAAATTTATCCCTTACAATAATAAGAATCCCCCTTTACAAAATTAGGGTATGATCAGGATCATCATATACAATTGTAGTAGGGTGGAATTCATGATACACTTCTCCAAGGAGAATAATTCCTCCGAACATATAAATGTACCATAGATGGATGCCCTCAACACTATGGGACAACTGAAATGTGTTTATACTAGGGATCCAATGGCTAATCATCTCATAAAAGAGGGAAGGAAGGAAGTATATGATAAATTGACATATCTATACATTTTCATAAAGATTAACCATTTATAAGTAATTAGATAACTCCAATCATCTTTGTCTAGCCCAAAAGGGCCACACCCACTCATTGAAGAATTTGTCTTCAGGACAGAGGCCCAATTTTTGTGTATCATCCAATTCCTAGATTATTCAAAATAGGAAAATATAATAAAATAACTTCATGAGATAAGTTTTTCAGGGAAATCTCTGTTTTAAAAACCCATAGGATAGTTGGGAAATAGATAAGACAACCACTGAGATCACGTTGTAACTAGCCGAACATCCTTATCCATTGTTGTCTGCATGAAACAAATAGTATCAGACCCCCATCGAGATGACAAAATAAAATTTGGAGGAGAAATGGTGGCATTTTCTATTAAACCGTATCCTTTTAGAGTAAGTCGATGAGATAAGGGATAATTATGGACACAAAATGAAAGGAAACTATTTAGTGTTCCATTAAAAGTATTCACATGATGTCAGGGATTAAGGTTTTGATTCATGGAAATCTTATCCTTTTGATTGGTCATGGCTTATGAAACCTGACATGAAATATAATCCATTTGAAAATAATTATGTGGAAAATGGTAGACAAATATAATATTAATTCTTGTCAAAAATAGAGGCAAGAAGGTTCCAGCAATGTCATGCACATTGCAACAATCAACAATTAGTTTTTGATTCACAAAATGGTTTTACGAATTGTCTAACATTCAATGATGCATGGGTCACGTATCTCCCATAGGGATCCCATAATTTTCAAGACAACATTAGAGACTTGTTGTCACATCACCTATACCTGGTCAAACAAAATAGACGGATCAAATGATCGAACCACCAGACCCCACAAAACCCTTAAGACCATAATAGAAAATCATGATCGATGTTAAAAAATAATTACCAAATTAGGGTTCATATTCAGACTGGAAGCGAACCATAGTGGAAGTGGTCATTTATGAAGAATCACTCGGTGAAGGATCACAAATAGAGTCTCACGATAAGGACTCTTAGAATAGTCTTGTGATGGAGGAACTAGAAAAAACAAATTTGAGAGTGCTCTGGATAAGTGGTGAATAACTGAATTAATTCCTCTCAACTCCCTTCTATATATAGAGAATTTCATAGAGTACAAAGTGTCACCTGGTAAACTAATGGACACCTGAGGAATTGATTTCAAACACCTCTAAAGACTCCCTAAGGCATTTACTTTCATCTTAACCGAGCACTTATCCCCATAGATGTTTCTTTTATGGGGGCTATTTGTTGATACCCACCAAATTAACATCGGAAAAATCACAAGGGAAGAAATATTTGAATATTGGTATTATTTAGATCATAGAAAAAGAAGAAGAATATAGTTGAGAACTGCCTATCATATGATCCTTTAAAGGACTCGGGATCATCTTACCATTATAAGGTCCCATGAAGACTCCACGTACATCACATAACCTGCAGTGGATCCCACAGAGCTTCATTTCAACAAACCCCTATGATTTTGAGAAGGTGCTCCAGACAACTAGTAACCACGCTAGAGGTAGCTGGATGATATCCCCTAGGTCATGCGAGTTGTCAGTGATAAGAATTGAGAAATCCAACTTGAAATTCCTCTGAAAATGGGAGGAAGGATACCCAAATGGCGGGGACCTATAGCTGCTGCATAGATCACACGACTTATTAATAGAGGGGAGGAGAATTGTCCATCACTCGACTAGAGAAAAATAATGAACAACTAGAATGCATATAAAATAGAATAGTAGATATAAAAAGGGAGGAGGTGGGATCTACTAAATGTTACTGAATGATAAGTGGAGTGCATTTGGAAATTAGTAAGGCACCACGAGTCCCAAGGGACATGTCTAGTTCATCTCAAAAAGCCTCTTTGGCTTGCTATCCTCATCATACGGAAAATCCTTAGGCATATTCTGGGAACCATGTGCATTCCTTTCGCTCTCTAAGTACAGACAAATGGATTTTTCCAATGAAATGCTCGCACACCCCCAAATGACCCATATCAATCAGGTGACACATCACAAAAAAGAGTAATTTTTTTGACATTACTCATGATATCCCGCCTGAATCCCAAAATGTTTCATCTAAACCAAAGGTAACAATATATGGAGGAGGAAAACCCCTCTCATAGTCATAAAACCCTTTCCACACACTATAGAAGTATACAATGCAATCCTAAAAGACTTATGGGGAAACCATCTTGCACACACAGAATGTCCCAAAGAAGTAATCAATCATCTCATGAATGTATTTCAATAAAAAATAGGATATCAAGAAGGGCCTTGGACATGTAAATATGAAAATATAGATTTTCTAAAACATGTATATGTCATCGAACATAAACATTAAATTTTAAATAATCTAATAATGGAGTTGTAGATGAGAAGGACTCATGTTTGCTTAAAATTAGGCGACACCCTCGGAGTGGTCCATGATAGAAATTTTGAAGATGTGTGGCACCAACTACAATTATCATCTACATCCGGGAATCGTTATAAATATGCCACACAAAGAACCAAACAACTGGGGTGGTGATGACTATAAATTCCCACCCCAACATGAAAAAAGGGCTGGAATCTGGATGATTTGAGTCTTAGCCTCTGGACTCCCTGGCACAATGGAAAAAGTTGACTTCTCAGAGAAACTTCTATCACTATCGAAAATTATTTTATTTGGTAATATACTATATAACATCAAGATAAATCAAGCACTATACATATGGTACATTACATGATCATTCATATATCATTAAAAGGGCTACAGGAAAGCCATTAAAAGAACATACAATATTTCTTTCAAATCACTAGAGACTCAATGAAAAAGTTACCTAATGAACTAAGGCCATCAAAATACAAGGGTTTGAACCAAGATTAAATGTGGAATACTTAAGAGAAAAACATGATTTTCTTCCCTATTGTTATTCATCTGAGTCATCTAAAGACACCCTATAGCACCATGAAATTCCATCTAGATCTCACAACACTCCTTCAACATGCTATTTGGGGCACAAACAATCCTCTTGACATGTCAAAATAAGTCATACGGTCCCCCTGGGCACACCACTTTGATCTAGAAAGACCCTCTGGGTATATCACCCAACTCTTATGACACCCTTCAGATACATTTACTTACTCATATAATGGAGTTTTCTCATATTATCCAAATATCAATGTTGCATCTAGGCATGAAAACCATGATCTTACAAAACCCTTTGGGAATGTTTGTTGAGACATAAAATTCCCTCCCGACCTGATAACCAGGTCAAAAAATGCCCGATAGAGATGTTATTAAAATACATGAAATCCCTTGAACCACTTCGTACTGACTCTAGTGACACCTTCCTTAAGATTAAATAAAAAAAATTCAAATGAAACTAGGTCACATCAGCTGGATCATGTGAAACCCCCTTGAACAAAATGGCTAGGTCAGGTGATGGATTTATGGAAATGTAGATTAGTTCATGAAAAATCCACCAGACTATAAGGCTAGGTCGTCAGAGCTTCCTATGACTTGATAACATTGTTTATTCTCAGTGTGTAATCCCCGATCAAAAGAAAAACATCATATTGGAAGATCCAATAAATAGGTAAGACATTGTGTGTAATTCTCAAGATAATGGGCACTATGAAAACTCAAATTCCTTATTTATTCATGATACATAGCCCACTTATCCCCATGGTTCGAGCTCCATATTGATCATCCAAGGAAATACATGTTTCTAATTCCATGATTCAAAGCAATGGCATTAATAACATTCTATCCCTTTTTTCTCACAATGATCATGGATCACGTGGACTTTGGGAGTTTCAATGGTAATACCATATGCACTATAAACCATCATAATGGAACGATCTACCTGAGTGTGTAGGCCCTGATAAACTTAAGTATGATTATTCTCATTTTTGTAATAACTGGGATGCATAGGTTGCATTACTAAGGCCTCATTTAGAACAAACACCACATTCAATGTAAGTCTTTTTCATGGATCTGATATCTCATCCATTGAGATCTAATTAGTCCCATGAGATGTCCACCTTACCATATCCATCAGCGGACTTAGAAGTCATTTAAACTACGATTAAACTAATTCATGCTATACTAGGATATGAATAACATATCATTGAGTACTGAGTTCCATGATACATCATCTCAGGGTAGCCCCGTTATATAAGTCCCACATCTTGAGAAATGAAAAGTTCATTTTTTTTCCTTTAATTCTCACACCAAGCATGGCTCAAATAAACATAGGTAGTTGAAATAATCCTATCATTGGCACCACGAGTCTCTACAAAAAAAAGGTAACCACATTATTTAATCCAATAAAAATAAACTATGAAAACTATGATTCTCTCTATACTTCAGATAAGTAGGATATATCTCTAGGACTAGATCTATAATACTTTGTGTCCGAGAACCCCCATATATTTCCATTATGCATGATGAAAAATAGCACGGGTCTAATAAACTATTTGGGGTTTGATTCCTATAATATGAATGATATATAGGATTCCTCATAATGTATCAATACCCACCTCAAAATATTAAACACCTCCTTTCATGGTAGTACATTCCAACACACATGGTTATATGGATTCATCATATAAAGAGGCCACCCATTACCGAAATATTATCGGGAACCTCAGATACATATTAAGGGATTCACTAAAAGGATCCCATCATTTTAACCATGAAATATAATTAACCTATAGTTTTTAGGGTAATAGGTCCCATGTTGGGATTAATAAGGGATTCATGAAAAAATATTTAATTTATAATACAAACCCAGAGTATACAAAAATTCCCCCCAAAAGGGTGCGATGAGCGCAACCTCCCATCCTCCAGACCAATGCGAGTCCCCAAGATTCATTGGGGGTAAAAACTCATGTGACTAACTATCCTTAGAAAGACATTTTGTACCCATCTATAGATGAGGAAAAAATGGGAGTTTCTAGGAAGGGGGTAAAAATGTAAATAATGATGTAAGTGATTGAGTGTGGCCCTAAAAATTCCCCCGCAACTAAAAAATCAAGTGAATCCCATTCCACGTCTCAAATGACAAATAACTAGTAACATTTTCACTCCATAATCATAATTATTACTTAAATAGCATATAATGTTTTCATATATATCATTATATCCATCCATTATAGGTATTTATGAAAATAATACATCGATTCATGAGATGGTACTCTGTCATAGACACGATCAACGTTTTTTCCCTCTTGATAGAACATTAGATGGATGTATGTCATGATATTATCATAATAGCATCTTAGTATATGTTTTATTCTACTGTTATTTTATTATCAATATTTTTTTAATATTAAGGTTGTGGAAGAAAACTAAAATAAAAACTATCGTTTATTAATGTTCCCACTTCTTTAGAGAACTTCTTTAGGATTTCACCAAAAGTGTTCCTATGATGGATTTATGATCAAACCAAGGGATATGGGATGTTTTGAGAAGAGTAATTAATGAATTAATGTATTTATTTTATGAAAATAATTTTTTTGGATATATGAATGGTATAGTAGAGGGGGTGGCCTTTTATAATTGGGGGATAGGACACCATTGTAATTATTTAAATGAATAAATTGTATCCGAATTTTTCACTTGAAAAAAGGATCCAAAATGGGTCATTAATTATACTTAGAGGTTATAATGTATAAATATTCCCAAAAATATTTATTTCTCATGTTTATATGACATTTAGACCCTTAACATCATAGTTTAACCCATGGTAAACTCGTTTTTACCTTAACCATAGTAAATAATTTTTAGAGCTTTTATAATTTATAATGCTCAAAAATTAAGCTAAAAATATTAGATAACATAAATTATTCTATTTAAAAATATAGAATACATTTTTTATAATTCTATTCAAAGAATAATTAGAATTCAATTTAAAATTAAACTCAGAGACATGTCGAAAAAATGTGTTTTTAAATGAAAACATTCAAAATGTAAAAAAAAATTTATATTATAATTAAATAATAAATTTATTATAAATAAGTAAATAAATTAAATTGATATATAATTGAACTATTTTTTCTTTAAAATTAATTTATAATATAATCTTTCATCATAAATAATTACAACAAAAAGACAATTTGAAATAACATTTAGTATTTTTCATAATTCATTGAAAATTTAATCCTTTCAAAAACTTTACAAAAATATAACCAAGGATAATTTTGACATAAAATTTTTATAAATGGAGTTTATTTTTTAAAATAAATTTTCTAAAATTAGAAAAAATTAATTTTGATTTATCTGAACAATGCATTTATAACCCGCCTTTTACAGAATTTTTTTTAAAAGATTTTATTTTTCATTCAAATTTTTTTATTTTATTTATAAAAAATATATAACCATAAATTTATTTTATAAAATTTGAAACCATATTATTTTTCATAATTTACTTAGTCTTATTTATACCCACCATCTTATCTGCTATGTTATATTGGTCGGGTTTAAATACTTATATAATAATGTAGTATCTCTCTTCATTTAAAATTAATATTGTGTGTATCATAATCTATCCAAGAGGTTGAATATATTTAAAAATAATTATATTAAAATATTATTATGGTGTTACATTCTCTTATAATATTTTTTTTCATGTCATATATTCTATCAAACATGATGTTTCTCTTTTAAAATCTAAGGGTATTATATTAAACTCCTCTTAAATATATTGCATCCACACAATTTAATCTTGATATTTGAAGTCACGATTTTGAAATTTTAAAAGACATTTTTTGGAAACCAAAATTGTAAAATGTTTAATAAAACATACACTTTTCATGAGAGAGATGTAAATACGAAGGTCATTAAGAATATCCTATTATTAGGTTTCCAAGTGGGAAATCATTAGAGGGATGTAACGATATAAACATGGAACAAAAGAATAAATAATTATGGAGACTGAAAAATTTCATTTTTCAAAATAAATTTAATTACCCATAAAATTTAAAAACCAAATATTTATAAATCTTTGATGAGTAAAAATATCATCATTCCTTCATAAATAGAGGTACTTGGATAACTTTTTTGTTTCAAGATTATTTTAAAAGTGTTGAGTAATTACATTACCATCTACACTATGAAATTAAGTAAATATACTCAATTGACAAGTATAATTACATCCATAATCAATTTTCACTAGAAACTCATATTTTTTTTAAAAAAAACTATTAGTATTCAAGATGTTTTTGTAATGCCTAATTCTATAAAATTAACTTGTGACTAATCATAAAATCTTTAAAATAATAACAACCTATTCCTGCTCTCTTCACTAAAATCAAATTATTAAAAGAATTTTATAATAACACGCCAAGTCCAACATAATCCATTTACCAAATAGTTATCCTTAGGAATCATCCAAAATATGTCTGGCCAAATTCAATATACAAAAATTTTAGAAGGAAGGTCCTGAAATCAACATTATATTCCCTAAAAAATATAATGTTGCTCTTAATATTAGATTCCAAATATGTGAATACCTTAATCATCATAAAAACTTAATGAAAACATGAATTCTTCAAAAAAATAAATGTTAAATTTTTTAAATATGTTCCATAAATCTAAAAATTTAGAAAACATACAAAATTATAACATAATAATTCTAAAAATGATCCTATGTTCAGTCATGATTGTGAGGAACTGATAAGGTTTAAGAACATTCTATGTGTCCCATAAAAACCACAAATCTATAAATAGATATTTTATAAATAATATAGTCAATCATTCCCTATTAATTATATATGTACAAATATTTATAAGGATCTACAAGAGTGTTTCTAGTGGGATGTAATAAAGAGAGATATTGAATCGTTTTTACCTCAATGATTGGTATGTAATAATGTTAATATTGTGATATAAAATTCTAAGGGGATGTTACAACCATTACCAATAACAGAATACAAATGGGAAATTCACCATTTATATTGTTATTAGGCTCCCCAAAACATGTAAAGGAAATAATACTATCACTACTAGAAATCTGGGCTATAGCCACGGACCTATAGCCACGGTTTTATAGAACCGTGGCTATAGGTTTTATACAACCACGGTTTTTTTTCTATCCGTGGCTATATCCCCTCGCTCAGTTTTTTTCTCCCCCATTCCGTCGGGCTCCATCCTCGCCCTCTCCCCCAAGCGTCGGGCTCCATCTCCTCGCCCTCGCCATTTCTCCTCCCCGCGGCCTCATCCTCGCCGCGGCCTCCTCCTCCACGACGCATCAACGCCGCGCCATCCTCCTCGTCGACGCCCTCCTCGCCGCGCTCTCCTCGCCGACGCTCTCCTCGCCGACGCCCTCCTCGCCGCGACCCTCCTCGCCGCGTCATCCTCCCCGCGCCCTCCTCGCCGGCGCCCTCCTCGCCGACGCCTTCCTCGTCGCGCCCTCCTCATCGAAGCCCTCGAGGTCGACACCCCCATCTCCCTCTATTTTTTTCTCTCCCGAGTTCTGGTTATCTGCATTTTTTATGCCTCATTTGCACCTTCGATTTCTTTGATTTAGGTAAGATTTACATGTTTTCCCCTTCTGTTTCATATCTGCTGAGGTTGATGTTTTGAAGCCACTAGTAGAATTAGTGTGTATTTTCATTGAAGAGGATTATAGATGTTTCTACGTGGTCCATTACAAATCTTGGTATGATTTCTGCTCTATCTGCAAGTAACATGGACACCTAAGTCAGGTCTGCTGATGGTCTTCTTCTAAATGGATTGGAATGGTTGCATCCCAAGGGATCAATACTAGGAATGTGGGTATTAGTAGAATGTTGATTTGGGTAGACGAGTTTGGATCTACATGTTTTCCTATAAAGGATGCATGATTCACATGACCTAGGTTGTCATATGAAAATGCATTGTGATCCGACCACGAACATCTAAGGAGCCCGGGGGAGAAAGTTGTTCCATCTGTTTCTAGTGCTGAATATGTACCAATATATGAAGAATTAAAATGAAATTGAGAAATTCAATGGAGAAAAAGATTCCAATACATGAAGAATTAAAATGAGAGCCTTTCTCGGACAACAAGGCTGAATTGAATCCCTATATGGGCCCAAGAAACCCATTACGACTGTTAATGAAATGTTCAGACCATTGTAGAATACTAAGATGTTACCCCTAATATATATATTAAGTCTCATAGAACCCTTTTACTTTACATAGGTGATGGGGTCCTTAGAGAAGTATATTATAAGTCTACCACTGTATAAATTTTCTAAAACATAAAAATTTATACATGACTGCTTCATTAGTAGGAATAACTTACTAGAATCATCATATGTTCACATTCAAAATAAAGCATTGTACTTCAATAAAAACCTATTTAGAAGAGTTTAATAAAGTCAAATTATATTTAACCAATATTAATGTTTCTATAGATGATGAGGATCAGAAATTAATCCTCTTAATCCCTCTTAACAATAGCTACATCACACTAATTGAGACCATGATATATGGTCGAGATTCTTTAACTAAAGAAGATGTTAAATAATCTATTTGGTCTAAGGATTTTCATTCTAAACTTAAGATAAAAGGAGAGGTTGAGTGTTTTTCACAAGGGGAAGACCTAAAACTTAATGTAAAAAAGAAACAGTTCAATAGATACAAAAGTAAGAGTAATAAAGAACCCAAATCCAAAACTAGTTCCTTGGATAGAAAAGTCACATGTTTTCACTATGTTAAACCCATGCACATTAATCCCAAGTGTAGGAAACTCATGTGAGAGTTAGAACACAAAAAACCAACTGACCAGCCTTTTATGGTTGACTCAAGATATTATGCTATTGAATTCCGGAATATATCCATCCATAAACTCAATCATGAGTGGGTCCTCAACTATGGATATTATTGTAACTTGTGTCTATATATAGAGTCTTTTTTGAATCTATTCAAGAAGTTGGAAGGGTATGCCCTTTTAGGAAATAATAATAGGTGTAGGGTTGAGGGTAGAGACTCTATTCTAATAGAGTAAGATGATCAATCCATCATCCACTTACTTGATGTAAGGTGGGTCCCCAACCTTCAAAAAAATAATATCCTTAGGAGTCCTTGAGCAAAATGGATTTACCTCTAGTTCATATAATATAAATGGATATTGAACATAATTAAATATTGATATAATTAATTTATTATAGTAATATTTCCACCTTCAATTTCAACCAAGAAGAAAACTATTTTCTATGAAATGTCTCTCTCCTTCTCAAAGATAAATAATGATGATTTCTGTTATTAATTTCTTTATGATATGGTTTATATTTTTCGTCATCTACCACTACTCAATGGGGTGCGGGGTAAGGCATAAAAGAAAACTGAGAAAAATCACTAAACAACTCAACCACACTAGAAATTCTCAAGGATTTTAGTATAATGACAACATATCTTTGTAGATATGGTTTATATTTTCCGTCATCTACCACTACTCAATGGGGTGCGGGGTAAGGCATAAAAGAAAACTGAGAAAAATCACTAAACAACTCAACCACACCAGAAATTCCCAAGGATTTTAGTAGAATGACAACAAATCTTTGTAGATATGGGTTATATTTTCAAAATGTCTCTAAATTTCAATAAATCTTTGTAGATTTAATACAGAACATCAGAACTCGTTATGAATTAACCCAAACACTTTTGGGAATTGATTATTATTATCTCTTAGATTTCATATAAACTCTTTTTACTATAATCAGTCCTCATTATTGGAACTTATGTATGACTATTCGTGAATTTTTATAATTTAAAACATTTATGAATTCCCTAAACCATAATTTTAATATATTTGTTATAATTTTTTTATTAACTTGTTATTGATGATTACTTAATATCTTATGAAACGATACATACAATGTTAAGTCATTTTCTAGATTATTTATCTAATGTATGTTTATCTGCCTCAGAATGGATAGATACTGGATGTACAACATTGATCGGATCACTGATGAATTTTAGAAGGAGTTACAATATTTTTTGGACTTTGCATTCAATAATGATTCAGATGGCGGATTGATTCGATGCCCGTGTTTTGATTGTGTTGGAAGACCTTGGTTAACTCGCGAGGAAGTGAGTTACCATATCACTAAAAGTGGTTTCCAAAAAAATTATCATGTGTGGTATCACAATGGAGAAAAAGCTCAAGTGTTGAATGTCATCGATTCAGCAGAAAAGATTGGTATGAAAAATCTGATTTCTGATCGGTTTCCTTTTGTTTCTGAAGCTAGCTCCTCATGTAGACCAGTGCAAGAGGAAATGAATACTGGAACACAGTTCTCATCTATTAATCAGGATGATGACGTTGAGAGTGTTAGAAAGTTGATGGAAGATGCAAATACCCCAGTATATCAAGCATGTGGAAAAATGAGCAAACTTGAGTTTTTAATGCGATTATATCATGGGAAAACAATGTATGGATTTAGTAATACTGCAGTCGACTATCTCCTTACATTTATTAAGGATTTACTGCCTGATGATGCATGTATTCCAGAAAATGATTACATGGCATCAAAGTTGGTTAACAAATTTGGATTTTCATCTAGTAAGATTCATTCTTGTCTCAAAGACTGTTGTTTGTTCTGGAAGGAGAATGCAAACTTGAGTCAGTGCAAACAGTGTGGCACATCAAGGTGGAAGACTAATAAAGATGGATCTCAATCACGCATACCACAGAAAGTGATGTGGCACTTCCCTTTAATTCCCAGGATTCAAAAATTTTTTATGTCAGAACAAATGGCAATGAATATGAGATGGCATGCAGATGAAAGAAATAAGGATAACGATGAAATAGTGCATCCTGCAGATGGGTTGGCTTGGAAGAAATTTGATAGGTTACATCCTGATTTTGCAGCCGACCCACGAAATGTTAGATTGGGATTATCCTGTGATGGTTTCAACCCATTTCGCCAAATGCATACTGCACACAGTACTTGGCCTGTTTTCATTCACATTTATAACTTTCCTTCATGGATGTGTATGAAGAAGTCGTGCACTATCCTGAGTATATTGATATCTGGACCCAGTGATCCTGGAAATGATATTGATATATACTTGCAGCCATTAATAGAGGAGTTAAATGAGCTTTGGATTGTTGGTGCACAAGCGTATGATGCATTCAGAAAGGAGTACTTTATGTTTCGTGCAGCTTTATTATGGACGATAAATGATTTCCCTGCCTACGGAATGATGTCTGGTTGGAGTACTAAAGGGAAATTATCCTGTCCTATTTGTATGAAAAATACACGTTTCCGAAGAATGAAGTTTCGACGAACTTTCAGCTTCATAGGGCATCGACGTTTTCTACCAATGGACCATCCATACAGGAATAATCGGAGACAGTTCGATAATGCCATCGAGACAGATGAGACACCTCAACGAATGTCAGGGACTGATATTGTTAAAGAACTTGATGATTTGAATTATGTTCTTGGCAAAAGTCAATCAAATATCAGAAAGCGAAAGCATGCTAATTCCAATTCCAACAGCAATTGGAGAAAGAAAAGCATATTCTTTGAGTTGCCGTATTGGTCATCGAATTTATTACGTCATTGTTTGGATGTAATGCATATCGAGAAAAACATTTGTGAGATGTTACTTGCTACTATTTTAAATGTCAAAGGCAAAACAAAAGACGATTTGCGGTGTCGTCGTGATTTGATGGATTGGGGTATAAGAGCAAGACTTCATCCTGAGTTAATTGGTCAAAATAAGTGGAAAGTCCCTGTTGCCTGTTATTCGATGACAAATGTGGAGAAAAAACAATTTCTTCAGGTCTTGGAAAGTTTGAAGGTTCCGGATGGTTATTCAAGTAATATTTCGAAAAGGGTGAATACGCAAGATGTGAAACTCAAATCTCTTAAAACCCATGATTACCATGTCTTGTTACATGAGTTGATTCCCATTGCCATTCGTCATTTACTTTCACATAATGTTAGAGTTGCGGTGATTAAGTTATGTCAATTTTATCGAGATCTTTGTGCCAAAAGATTGAGCAGAAGTGCTGTTCAGAAATTGCAGAGAGATGCACCGATTATTCTTTGCGACTTGGAGAAAATTTTCCCACCGTCTTTTTTCACAATTATGTTACATTTGACTGTGCATCTTCCCACGGAAGTTCTCTTTGGTGGTCCTGTTTCGAGTCGGTGGATGTATCCTACCGAAAGAATGATGTTTACATTGAAATCTTATGTGAGAAATAAATATCATCCTGAAGGCTGTATTGTGAAATGCTATTTAGCACAAGAATGCATGGATTTCTGTTCATCGTACTTGGCTAACGTCACTACGAGGTCTAATCGACTAATGAGAACTGAAGATGAGCAATATGATCCCATTGAGCCTGCATTTCCTTCAATGCCCCAAACAGGGGGGATATCTGGATCGTACTCGTTGTGTACTTTAAGCAGGGAAGAGTGGGAAATGGCACATCGCACAGTATTATTCAACTGTAGTGTGCTTGATGATTATATCAAGTAAGTAAACTAATAAATATGTATTTTTTTCATTGTGTGATTTCTTTATATCTTCTGACATTTTAATGCTTGCATATCTGTAGAGAACATTTTGAAATTATAAAAAAGAGACATCGCTCTCTATCTATTAAGAGGAAGGAACTGTTGCACAGCAAAGAATTTGCTGCCTGGTTAAAGTCAAAGGTAATAGATTTCTTTTTCTTCTTCTCATAACATAATCACATGTCTCTGTTTAATATTCTATGTTGGTATCTTTTAGGTTTTAACTCTACCAATGATTGAAGTATCAGATGAAATAAAAGCATTGTCCTTTGGTCCAAACGATGTGGTGCGTGATTGTAAGTCAATGGTTGTCAATGGATATAAATTTGTTATAAATAGTTGTGCAAAAACAATGGCAACACAGCATGACGGTGTCACGATAAGCGCCACAACAGATTGTTATGCGAGTGCATCGGACAGGCAACCTCGATCAGAAAATATATCATATTACGGTGTTGTTGAAAGAATCATTATATTAGATTACTATGCACATGGTCGTGTCGCAATGATGAAATGCAAGTGGTTTGATTCAATGACACGACAAGGAATGCATATTGATAACTGTGGATTTAGAGTGATTGATATGAACCGCCAGCTTCGTACCGATGAACCTTATATTCTTGCGTCACAAGCTAAACAAGTGTTTTATGTAAGTGACCCGTTACAACCACAATTTGGTGTTATTGTTGATGTTATTCCTAGACATATTTTTGACGAAGGCATGGATAACAATGATGTTGTGGATGAACCTGTTGGTATTTATTCGAATGTTGCATTTGATGATACGGATGATGCAATTGTTAGAACAGATTGTGAACCAGAAATTGTCACAGACCCCACATAGCGTTGACACATTTGTAAGTATTTACCTTATATTATCGCAATATTGTATGTGTTTTTTTTAACTTTCATTCATGATATCAAAATAACTAGTATATTTTATACCATTATCGAATATAAAACTATTAATAGCCTCACCAATTTATGTTTAACCACTTCTCTAGTAAATCTTGAACATAGAAAAGTCTTGATATTTTATCAATATAAATATCACACATGAAAATGTATCTCATTGTTTTATGATACAATTGTATTATTTAACATTTTGCATTATTTCTATTTATTTGATAATATTATTTTAAATTTTCAGGTCAAAATGTCTGATTATGATGGTAGTAGAAGGAGTAGAAGAATATTGAGAAACGAACAACGTAGGTCTCCTCCTGGAAACAATGTAAGTACAAATTATGTTTGAATATTATGGTCTTTCATATTATTTATCTTGTTATCGTTCGTTTTATTTTATCATCTATGTTATTTTAGACCGCATCGTCGAGGAGACGCTTGGATTATGCCACTGAGGATGATATTGTGGCGGGGGGCACTGATTCTACAGGTCAGCCTACTACTACGCCGCTTGAGACATCAGGAGGCCATCCTCCCATTATGCCACCTCCATATTATCCATACCCACCTTTTCCGTATCCCTTTTTTCCCACTCC